>OY282599.1:4944391-6252983 GCA_958298965.1 Chrysolina haemoptera | reverse complement strand
CCCCCACCCTCTCTCCCACCACAGCGACTACAATTTACTCTCCGCCCTCTATCGGAGCGCATGGTGGGGACTTTGCATCTGTGTTGGGGGTGGCTCACTATCTACTATATAAGAAGTTGGTATGGTGATATGAAATCAGAAGTTGTATACCTAGTTCGAGCAGTCAGCAAGAGTAGTGACGTTAGTTATTCAGTGCCTACACAGACAGACAGGGAGAGCGAGAGAGATCAGTGAGTGTGTTTTGTATTGAAAATTATTTATATTTTCCTTATATATTTTCATTATCATGTCAGTTCCAAAGGTGGATTTACAAAAAATCAATTCTATAATTAAACAAGAGATGGAAGTGTTAGAGCTAAAAGTAATATCATCTTTGCCACTGAATGAAGCTTACCCAATTAAGACTATGTCAGTTTGTTCTACTCGGTTTGGTAAATCCATTTTATTGATATTACGTGATGTAAGCAATGATACATTATTCAAAACATGGCTGCCGAAACGTGTTTCAGAGCAATTTACCGATGATGATGTAGCATGCATCAATTCATCAGGTGGTAAATATACAGTAGCATATTTGGGTCAGAGTCCACAAAGCTTTGCCGGCATAAAAACGAGATCGTTGGTCAAATTTGATCTCACTGAATAATAGTAATATATAATTTCTACTTGTCATAGGCTAATTCTGATTCTTTATATATTATAGGTGATAATTTTAAGGAAGATATAAAAACTTTTCATACAGACACACTTTTCGGTGGAGAGAACATCATCAAAAGTCTAATGTGAGTACTACGGATTACTTTTTATGGCATACTTATTTCAATATTTTTTTTTTATCATAGCTTTATTCCTGAAATATGTGGATGCAATATGCGAGTCAACACTGGACCGAAGCCGTAGACATCTCTACAGCTGTTGAAAGGTTAACTTCTGAGTTGGATGCTTTGGGTGAGGACGCTCTCCACGCCACCAATTATGACCTGAGCGTGTGCTATGATGAAGAAAGGATCCAGCACTGTATGCGTGATTATGAGAACTACAAGAAGGGTGTGGATCTTTGTGAAAAATATACAGATGGTTCTTTCGATCTACATCAACTCTGCCATGCAATGATTGAATGTGAGCTGAAAAGATTCCTCCACCGCCTCCTACCATACCTACCTGAAGACATCATCCAAAAGTACCAACTGGATGACGATGATAGTGGAATCGAAGAAGGAGAAAACTATGATGATGAAGAAGAAGTTATATTAGACTGTTTGTACATACCTAAGACTATTTGAATTCTAAGCTAGTGATATTTAAATAAAAAAACATAAAATTCATACATATTTTATTTACCTATTCCTCTTTTACATTAATAAAGAAAAAAAAAATTAATGCAATATAATAAAGAATGTGAGTGTCTTCATCAATATCTGCTGTGAACTGAACCATCCAATGCATTATATGTCAAAAATGTATCATGCAGAATGAGTGCATATACTTTGGTGTTGGCTGGGAAGTTGACTTTCCTAGTTTCAAACTCGAGCTTAATATCAATAGTTGATGATTTTGTGGCATTCGGCTGATGTGAACAATCGATGATGAATAGTGGATTTTGTCGAAATTGCCCAATGTCCATGAGAGGTTCACTCATATCTTTATCATAATAACTTCGTTGAAAGTTCTCATAGGCATAATAAGCTGAAGTATCGAGTTTTTTATCGAAATCCAAATTCCAACGTTCATATGGGTATACTTCAGAGTTCAAGTACACACGAATGTTATTGATATCAGCAGTTGTGAATTTGGTGATGTCCTTTGTCCTGTCTTCAGAAGTGGTAGTACTTTGGAATCCAATGATGATATAACGAGGTGTTTCAAGGGCGTTGGTTGTCTTGATAGCCCATATGTCTGAAGATGTGCCACGTAGTGATGGAAGTTCATAGAGATCCCACATGCGATAAGCCAACTTGATTTTAGCGTCCAGACCACTTTTGTTGATTCTATTCAAAAGTTTGAGCTTGTGCTTATCTCCTGGCACTATGTGTCTTATTCTCCACTCAATTTTATTGATTTCCAAATCAGCATCAACCTCACCAATGTATGAGTTCTTGAAGGATCGAGCGATTATTAAAATCATTTCTTGTTTGGCATTCAAGATACTTTTGTTGTAATCTTCAGCGAAACCCATCAAATATTTTAGTGGTAATTTACCACTGAATACATGACTGGTTGTATCCAAGATATCCTGTTTAGTTTCCGAAAGTCCCCAACCAGTTGTTGATAATGTGTTAGCATGTGATTGTCCAAATGAAATCATATTCTTCATTGTAGATGTTATCCCCGGCTTCCTGACGACAGCAACTTGTTCACCACCCATTTCGTAGCGAATTTCATCAAAAAGGAAAGCGATTGCATTGTTCGAGAGATAACATGATTTCGTTTCATCTTTAGGTGTGAATTTACCCTCTATATAAACGAAACTCTCAGCAATGTCGAGTATAACGTCTTGATTATTGATTGTAATTCGAATTTCATCTGAATTCCTAAATAATGGTGATCCATAAGGTTTGTATGTGTGCTCATGTAAACTTGTGAGGGAATGATCGAGCATCGGCTCATCGAATATATTCAACTTTTCACTATTTGTTTCGAGCACCATTGTTCCTTATTTTCAATCCAATTGATATTAAAAATTTTAGATCTCTTACTGAGAGAGCAGCGTGGTGTGGTAACTGTTTAGCGTACACTTTTGGAATGAGTCTTTTTTTAGTCGAACCTTCCTTTTTAGCTGTTTGTGAAATGGTTTCAAATCCTCGTCGATTCTGTCTATTATAACAAAAACCCATAATAGTTATTAGATTTTTTTCAATTCCAGAATTATAACAATCTCTTCTGCACTTCCAAAATCAATGAGATTATTATTGTGATCCAAAATACGCACTGTGATGTTGTGAATCAACTGACGACCTTCTGGACTGATGGGCATATATATAATCTTGTGTGGTTCTTTGGTGAGATTGAATCCAGGCTCCACATCGATATCAAATGAAAAAATAATGTGGGATTCTTCATTATTTATGTATGAACCAGATATAATGTTGCAATCTAAGCGGATGAGTCTCACAGTTGTTATGTTTATCGGATGTGAGGATTCATGTATCTGATTCGGTTGAAATCTATCAAAATTGAAACCCATCATCTTTGCAATGGAATTCGGATGAGTTAGATCAATTTCATATTTTGATCGCATCTCACATTTGAAAGTATTGTTATTGGCATGTAGGTAGAATATATCATCTGCATTGGTATCGTTTTGATTTTTTCCATGAAACAATCTAAACATGATATGTTTCTGAATAACTGCATTGATTTCATCTATTTCATAGGCACCACATGGAATTTCAATTGTGTATTTCTGAAGTATTGCTGAATTAACATCACTGATTCTGAAACTGATCACATTGTTTTTTTCAGTTATATTATTGATTGTGTTGCATCCATAGAATCCTAAAAGTCCCAACCCATAACGACTATTTCTATCCAATTCAACGGGTGGGAAAAAGTCTGCACTCATGACACTCGTCCCGACAGCTTGTAGTTCGAACTTTCGTGACATGACTGATGTATTTTACGAATTCCACTTCAATTTATTGTTGTCTACAACACAACATGTGAGTTAACCTACGTTTTTTCGGAGACGTTTCATCGAAATCCACTTCATTTTTATTGGCACCAATATTCATATCATTTATATTGCAATAACAACAGAATATTTTTCTCGGTGCAGGACCATCATTCACATCAGAATCGGACATATTATCACCTCCATTGTTGTCAGTGTGTGGTGTGTGCTCAGTACAATATCTGTATTTTATTATGTCTGGATCATCTTGGAGATGTTTGGGTAACTTTTTCCAAATCCAAGCAATCTCATGAGCTGCACACGCTAGTATCACTTCTTTAGGCAAATTTGAGAGCATCACTTGATCCATTTTCATCAAAGTGTGATATTTAGAATACATCTTGAGAGAATATCCCATCCTTTTAATAGCCTCTCGATCCATTTGTGGTGTGGTGACATCCATTTTATGATTGGGAGAGAAATTTCAAGCACAAGTGACCGCATAAAACTGTATTGAACTTCTGCTGGCGGTGATAGTTATACAGAATTTTGACATTCGATCCCTTTTGAAAGTATTGAACCAATTCCATTGGTGGGGGTAAATCACCAAAACTATCAAAATATGTTATTTCTCTGCCACATTTTCTGTATGCCACCCAATGTGTTCCTGGACCACTCGATTCATCTAAATTTACAATGGCAGTTTCGCGATGGCGTGGGCCTGAAGATGGTAATCTATCACGCATAAAAATGTCGCGAAAATATGGAATTTCCATTTTCTCTGCATAATACTTGAGATCGAGGTCGGTGAGAGGTCTTCGAGGAAGGGAATCAACTAGTTTTTTGAATTGTATGGTTTCAAGTAGAGTCCAAGTCCTTTACGGTATGGTTTAAGGTATATACCACTACCACTTTTACCCAATGCAACACTTTCCATTTTCTTATTATGACGATTCGCTTCCATCAAAGCAACTCTGCTTGCTTTTGCTGAATTAACTGCTCTCGTGATGCCTGCAACAGCACCCGCTAAACTTCCTAGGGCAGACAAACCAGCAAAAATCGGAATCAGTGGTAAAATTCCTCCTATTTTTGGAATCGGAATTATGCGAGGAGTGCGGATTCTTTTCTTTCCACCTGCAGCTTTGAGGTATTTACGTGCCGCTTGCAGTGCCACTGTAGTAGCTTTTTTCCTATTATTCATTACGAATTCATCACCTCCAGCGTTTCGTAATACATTTCGCACTTTATGAACCACACCAGCACCAAATGCAACTTTTCTTATTTTATTTTTTGTTTTCTTGGGATAATTTTTCCTTTTCTTCTTGCTAGCATCCATAGTACATCCCATACCGAAACGGCTCTTCGTTTTCATAACGTTGGTTACTAGTAGAGCGGCTGCTCTTTCTCCAATTCCAGCGTCCTTTGATTTAACCCTATCCCAAGCTGCGTATTCGAGTTCTTTGTCTGCCTTATGTCTCGATGTGAGATCAGATGGATATTTTGAATATTGGATATCGTGACGTTTACAAGCAATATCCAATTTATTAATTCCGGGATCCTTACGAGCTAAACGTTTTTCCAATTTTGTACCTGGTCCACAATATTGATAACCTCCAGGTAAATGTAACTCGAATGGTAGTTTGTTTATTAATGAATTAACAAATCCACGACCTTTCTTTCTCCTTTCACTAATACTAGTACGTCTGTATCGTTCAGTGGTAGCCATTTAAATGAAATGTTCATCACATGTTATTGCTTACATAGTCTCCAACCACGGTACGATGCGCATTGTGAAGCAGAAAGAAAAGTTTGCTGTAGATAATCTAGATGAAAAATTCGGTTGTGGATTGAATGGGCAAAAAGTGTTGCGGCATGGTCCACTACTTCCATCATCTGTTCGAGGACTCATTATCGGACCCTCAAATTGTGGGAAGACGAATGCCATGATTTCTCTTTTAACACATCCACAAGGACTGCGATTCACAAATGTTTATCTATATTCGAAATCACTCAATCAACCCAAATATCAATTCCTACGAAATGTATTGGTGCCCATAAAGGGGTTGGGATTTTATACGTTCAGTAATAATGCAGAAATAGTGGAACCGTCCGATGCCAAACCAAATTCTGTTTTCATTTTCGATGATGTAATATGTGAAAAACAGGACATTATAAGATCGTATTTCTGTATGGGACGTCATAAAGATGTTGACTGTTTTTATCTTGCACAGACATATTCACGTGTACCCAAGCAGTTAGTGCGAGATAATACTAACTTTATTGTAATATTCAAACAAGATGAGACAAATCTTCACCATATTTATTCCGATCACGTGTCACCCGATGTAACATTCAAGCATTTCCAATTGATGTGTGTTAAATGTTGGGAGGATCAATATGGATTTCTGGTCATTGATAAGGATAGAAAAATGCATGAAGGTAGATATCGCATGGGGTTCGATAGTTTTATATATCCATGACGATACAATACGCATTCAATCGATCTTTGAATTGCATAGAGGTTACTTCAGTGTATTCTTTCTTGTGAAGGAAAATGAAGACAAAAAATGATATAGTAATTGAAGATAAAAACAATGAATTGAATTTGAAACGACAACTAGTTGAGACAACAGAAGCTGTACGGCAGAAATTTAACTCTATCAAGAGTGGACTTATTGAAAATCGAATGGCTCTTGAAAAATTCTATGATCCCATAATGAAGCCATTAAAAGTTATATCTTCAGCTGCTGCTACCATGAAACCAGCATCACCACCACAACCACAGCCAACGTTTTCGATGAAGCAAGTGAATTCTCAGTCTACTCCAATAAAAGTTAGGAGTACTTCAGTGGGAAATAATTCATCATTCGGTAGTGAATTATCATCTGTTGACAGTGAGACAGATACCATCAAAGAATTCGGAAAAGATGAAATGTCCATATTGGATAATTTTGAAGACAATATTGGAGGAGGAAATGTTTTGAAAAGACATTTGGAAAATGTCAAAACAAAGAATGTAGCTTATGATAGAATATTTGGCATACGATTGGATCCTACTACACAAAAACTGAAAATGGGGAGTTACAATGTGCGTTTTAGTGATGGAAATATTTCATTTTGGAATAACAATAAAACCAAAACACATGAATTCCCAAGTAGTCCAGAGTTATATAGCATGATTTTTTTGAAAAACCCACCCGAAGTCGATGATGATGACGAAGTTCGTCATACATATGGTAAAATATTGAGGCTAACGAATGCACCATACAAACAACATCAACTGCGGAATGGTTACAAACATACAAAATCTAAAAAATTCCGTGAAGTTATCAAACCTGTACTAAACTTATCACATTATCAGACGACCAGAAGTAGGACAAAAAAAGGCGAAGGGTTCCATCGAATGAAAATACAGAAAATGTATGATCCCAAACCTGCTAATTATGTCTACTGGAATTCACCCAAGGAGTTAGTCGCTCGTTTACGGCTATTGATATCTTCAAAGTCAGCTGGACATACCGGACATGACAATGAAATAATTTCGATAATTGAAGAATTACGAGAAGAGGGTATAATATATTGATATAGTTACCACAGATTTCATCAGTTCGTCTTCATTATTTGATGTTGTAATACTATCGGAAGATACGATGAATAATGAAATTGGTGATGTGAAACGACAAGTTGTCAATGAACTACATAAGCCAGCAAGACGTAATTTTCCCAGAAGAATGACCACAATCAAAGGTTTTGCAGATTTATGGCAAATTGATCTCGCAGAATTACAACCATATGCTAAAAGTAACAAAGGATATCGTTATATTGTTGTCGTGATTGATTGCTACTCCAAATACCTATGGACAGTGCCAGTTAAAAATAAAACAGGTGCAGCTGTAACTGATGCAATGGCAATTGTATTGAAAGAAGCCAAATATTCTCCGAAACATCTACAAAGCGACCAAGGGAAAGAATTTTTCAATAGTAGTTTCTCATCGCTTATGCAGAAATATAAAATCAACCATTATTCCACATTTAGTACAATGAAGGCGGCCATAGCAGAAAGAGTAATTCGGACAATAAAGACGTGGCTTTACAGAGAATTTTCAGCGATGGGACATCACAAATGGTTAGATATTCTGCCTATATTAACAAAGAAATATAACAACAAAATACATCGTTCAATAGGTATGAAACCAATCGATGTGAAGTCTACTACAAAAATAAAATTCAAAGGCCTCAAAGGAATGAAGAGAATGAGTGCACATAACATCCTCAAGAAACAAAAGACACCTAAGTTTCGAATTAGTGACATTGTACGTATAAGCAAGTACAAGAATATTTTCGAGAAAGGTTACACTGCCAATTTTACAACAGAACTATTTAAAATTGTTGAAATTAACCAAACACATCCCATAACTTATATGATTGAAGACATGGATGGGAGCCCGATTAAAGGATGTTTTTATGAATCAGAACTATTGAAAACCCACAATCCTGATGTATATCTAGTTGAAAAAGTATTGAGAAGAAAAGGAAATAAACTATATGTGAAGTGGTTAGGCTTTCCCAGTGAACACAATTCATGGATAGACAAAAGTGCTATGGTTTAATATTTCAATTCAATTATATTACCTATCATTTTCACTTTGTTGTATAATCAATAAACTGTAGAAAATATATTCTCGTTTTTTTTTATTTCATACACGATTAAATTGTTTTTTACCACTCATTGCCCATATAGATGATGTCATACATAACCGCATCATTTTACCAATTTGAAGGTGTACCTTTCAACGGTACACCTTTGAGTTAAATCTGACCATTTACAACGAAATTTTGGATAATGTATCCTCATGCATTTTTTGCATTTTCATATCCCATGGCTCTTGCAGTTTCCGTTCCCACAAAGTTCCAAAGTTTCCAGGATGTAAAAACACATAAGTGGAAAACGAAAAAGTCACTGCCCTCAATTGAAAAAGATTGCATGATTAGACTCTACTATACTTCACACAGCTCACTAACATATGACTTGAATACAACTTCCATAAACCTGATTCATTGATCATCACCGTATCTTTCTGCCAAAGGTATAGACAAATCGTCGATACCTTGAAATTCATCCCAATTGCATTTGAATTTTGGATTTGTAATTTTTTTACCTAATGCTGCACTTGGACACAAGGCAGGGTGTATATGTTTCATCTACACCTTTGAATTGGTCGTGTACAACTCGACGAGACACAAGGGTAAGGTGTAGATGTTTCATCAACACCATTGAAAATTTTTCGATAAATAAAACACTTCATATAAGTTTTTTCACCGAATTTTTCTACTGTGAATTCTTCTTTCTGTTTGATGATGATGATGATGTGACAAACCAATGAGCCAAACCCCGACACTCATTCTTGAATATTGAAATATGATCAGCGAACTTCAAATGGTTATATAGAAAATGATTTCCCAAAATTTCCATTATAAAAGTAACTTTGTGTGAAGAAAGATGTCCAAAGCTATTGATAAATTCGGTCGTAGACGAAAATGGGGTGGTGTTAAAGTTCGAGTTCTTCAAGGTTCCCAAGGTCCTCAAGGTATAGGATTCAAGCTTTCACCTGATGACCAATATGATATGCAAGGTAAAAGACTGAAAAATGCTGGTGAACCGATAGATGAGAGTGATTGTGTAACTCAATTATATCTCAATGAACAAATCAAGGAGACGAAGGCACTTGTCCTTAAAGCCTTGCAGGCTGCCATACATGCTACAATGGCTACGATTGTACCTGAAGCCCGTCAAGCATTCAATGAAAAAGTAGAGGAGGTGACTGATGATCTAGATCGCAAATACAATAATCTAAAAAGTGATGTGGATATCAAAGTATGGGATGCTACAGCTACAATGACACGAAAAATAACAGAGTTGACAACTGAACTCGATCACAAATGCAATAATCTGAAAAAGGATTTGGATGTCAATGCATTGAATGTCAAATCTGCAATGATGCTAAAATATAATGATTTGGAAAGGAGGTTAGCCGAATTGGAGAATAAACATCCTGATGTTTGGCTCACACATAGACCAAGACTCTGGGCTCCAGGTAGTGATCCAGACCCCGCAGTTTAAAAAATGAAATTTGTATTATTATGGAAATATAACAAATAAAATGTTCCAAATTAATGTTCAAGTTTTTCATTTCATACTCACCAAACATATTGTGGAAATATTACAAATGAAATGTTCCAAATTAATGTTCAAGTTTTTCATTTCATACTCACCAAACATATAATGGAATATGGTAGGGAGCTATCAAACTACATATTCGAGCAGAGCTTCAATTTCTAGTAGAAATTGAATGCCATACCTTCAAATTGGTAAAAGGGAACAGTTATGATGCATATTCAAGCAGACATGGAGAAATTCAAGAGTCGACCATACTTTATGATATGACATCATCTATATGGAGGGATCAGTGATGAAAACAGTTTAATCGACAGAATTTTTTTGTAATATACCCACCTCACTTATATAATAATAGAAATAAAGCAAACAATTTAAAAAAATGTTTATTTTAATGAAATATAGTATTACACACCAATGAAACACAATATGAATAGTCTTCACCTGAACCAACAAAAAAACTAATATAAAAAAACAATATTTGAGTAATATATAATTTTTGACTAGGGTAAATATGAATTTTCCAGTTGTTTTTTGATGGGGAGAAAAGATTTGTGTAATTTGAATGATATTATTCAGCTATTTCAGCATCCAGTAGTGTAATAAGATAATCAAGTCTACTCTCAGGATCCATATTGAATTCATCAAACAAAGATTCAACCATCATATTACATATATGAATATTTTCATTGGGATCATTTTGATAAAACTCAATGTCACTATGACCCCAAGGAAGGGTTTGGGTTGTATTAGGAATAATGAATCGTTTATCGTCAGCAAATGATAGTGCTACCTTATTTTTCATTTCGGTATACACGTCATGTGAGATGCTTCTGAACGAATTCATCTTCCTGAATATTTTTCCTCCATTTTCAACTATTTTTTTGTAATCATCGCAAGTCAATTGGTTCTTTATCACAGATCTTTTCACACCCTTGGCCCTTTTTACCTCGCTTTCAACAGATTGTACATGGTATGCTTTGGCACCTGTACCATAAAAACTTATTATAGGATCGTTGGGGAACTCATCTTTGAAATTACCCAAGACTGAAGGTGTTACAGGTATATTGAATTTGTTATCCACACCATAATTGGAGGTATCAAATCTGCATATATTGCTATTGATAAAGTTATAGAAATTTGGAGTTTGTACCTTCAGAATAAGTGAATCTGTGTCAGTGTAAAGAAGAGAGGCGTTTTGACCAAATTCTCTTTTTATAACCCCATAATAAAAATCGTACATTAAAGTCTTGGATAATTCCAAAACACTGAATCCCAAATACAATGGTTTATTGTAATGCACTCTTACTTTACTTAGTTGGATGGCAACAAAATTTTCAGAAAAAATTGTACAATCTTTAAAGTTTGATTTAGCTATTAGAGCACCCGCCCCCAATTTCCTGTGAATATTTTCCCAATGTGTGACAAGCCTCACATCTATCCTATTGTCCACGTTTTCCATCGTTTTACCATAAACCGAATTGACCATTAATTTATAAAAGTCTTTCTCAGACTTATTGGTTGAGCTATTACGCATTTGCGTATTGAGATCGATGTAAGATTTCATCCAACATGACTGTTTGAATCTCAGCACTCTATGTGTATGCACTACCATCAAACCATTGTTGATTGCCTGTTTCAAGTTTTTATAGTGCACTATGTACTTCTGTTTATTACGCAAGTTTGGTATCAATTTCGGAATTTTACACTTAGAATTTGGTGGGATCATCCTTTCTACCAGAAATGGGAGATCAGCATGGTGATCATGCAACTCTTGTGGGTAATGAATATCGACATCAAGGACGTACCCATATGAATCATTATCGGCCACACCCATTATATCTAAATTTAAGATTTCTTCTGGGGTTAACCATTTGAAATCATGGGTAGGTAATGGCTGTGACATACTGTGACCGTAAAGATTAGTGGCGTCTAAATATGAAATAAAAGATGATGGCTCGTTGGGATTAAAATCGGGTAAAAACTTATTATTGGCTATATGTTTCCTCTCACTACATTGGCTTATGCCCCCGCGTATCCCCTTTTTGAAAAAATTAATCATATCAATATCGGTAAGAAGTTCCAACTCGATATCTGTATATTTCAGCATTGCATCCCAAGATAGGCCGGGTGCACTAAAGTACTGAGCTGGATCCAATTTATATGTATTCAAACATATCCTTCTGAAATTCTCAAATACATCAGACAGCAACAGTACGTCAGATTTTAAATATAAGTCAGAATATTCCCCCAAGCTCTTACACTCGAATAAATTCCAAACATGTTTAGCTCTCAAGTAGTCTTTGTCGGATATATGTTCTTCATTTAAGTTGTCATAAAATTGATTTTTAGTTGGTAAAGTGCAAACATTCAATTTATCGATATTGTCAACAAAACTGTAGGGAAACACACCTTTCTTTCTCATTACATTGAATTTATCCAAATCGGGAAAATGTTTGGACATTTCTAAACATTGTTCATCGATTAAATTTGCCCCTAACTTCTCCAATGAACTGGACATAAACTTAAAACTATCAATGAATCTCATTTTTAAATAATGCTTCTTGGTTTCTCCTTTTTGATTTTGATAGCTATGTGTATATACAGATTTAGTGAAAGAAATATACTTTTCCCTATTTTGGGCTATTACCTCAACTTTGTCTTCTTTCCCATATAATTCTTTTATGAACATGTGACAATCGTAGCCACTCATATTATGGCATATAATTGGGATAAAATTGGGAATTTTGAAATTCAAGTTACATACAGAGTGTGCTGCTGGGAATCTTTTTTTCCCAGTAAGGTGGCAATGATCTCGAACTTTAACATCCCCGTCTGTGAAAGATTTTTCGCATATACCACATATGGTGGCATTATTATATTCTTCTTCCTCTTGTGGGGTTTGTTTATGCATCGGTTTCACGAAGCGTAAATGTTGATGATAAATATTTTTCAAATCATCTTCGAGTCGCATTGTGAATACCTTTGCAGCATCTACGCCTCTATATGTAACAAATTTCGATAATTCATCGTTGAAAGAACATTTAATTAGATATGCAAAAGAGTAGGGCTCATGTTGGAAAGTTTTATTCGTGTATGAAAATTCTGGATTGGGTTCACTAGTTTGAATGGGATTCAAAACAGATTCAAAATCTGCATATACTACAAAGGGTACTTTCATTTCCCTTTCGAAATTTTCAAATACAAGTTTATTACCAGCTACTATCTTTCCGTATTTATTGATTTTCAAATCAATTTGTGGTGTTGTTGTGTAAACATGATTACAATCATACAACTGATGGCGCAATAGTAATCGCTCTTTTGAAAAGTATACCAAACAACCATCACAAAAATATTTTTGCTTTTCGTTGGATGAGATTTGACTACTCACCAAACGTGAAAGATTTTTTATCCAACAATAGTGGCTATTTCCCAAATCATCTGTGATAAGCAATAAATTGACATGCCTTGTGAGTTTTCTCTGGGAGTATCGTAATGGACCCACAACTTCCCACTTGACTTTATTGTCTTCGAATTTTGATTCTAAACCGTAAACATTGACAGAAATATCGTTCAAATGCTCAAACAATTTGATATCCCTTAATTTCACTGGAAAATTCATACCTGTCACATTCAAAACGGTGCTGTAGTGGGGGTATGAAGACACCAACGATGTATTATCATTAGCAGGAAACAAAGCTGTTGTTATGGCCCACGCAAAGCAGTTTTGATCATAATTCTTCACATTGACAACTGCCATCTTCCTCTCAATAAATCGTGGTAGCTTGATGTATGAAGATCCTCCAAAGGGGGTATACTTGTTTATGTTCATCTCCAGAAACAGAATTTTTTCACAACTCCATCCTGAAAAGATTAAATTGTTAGACCTATTATTTTCTGAAAAAATTTCTCCACAAACCTGAGTCACGTCCCTCAAATTCCGATGCTTGAGCAATAATACTGTCTCGGAAGGTGTCGAATAATCCATCTAAGTCAGTAGATAAATCCGCTATACGATTTTTCGAATTGAATGACTTGATATCCATTACTTCCTGGGTTTGGATGATGTAGCTACCAAATGCCTCCATGTTGACCTTGACAGAGTAGTGCAATTTGATGTTGTTCTTCAATAAATCGACTACTTTACGTCTGATTTCACTAAAAAATGGAGCATACTCGCTATAAACATTTTCGGCAAAGACCCTGTAGCTGGCAGTCCGACATTTGAATGCACTTTTGATAAGCTGTACTCCATCGCTCAAGTCGACACATGTATTCGTTCTGTGTTTGAGTGTCCTCTTGTGCGACTTGATTTGGGAATGCGGAATCACCACATTACAAGTATCACATGTATAAGGTGGTAATACAGAAGTTTCTATCCGTTTTTTTGAAGAACCAATCTGACCCATATCTCCGTGAGGTGGTAATACAGGAGTTTCCACAGGTAAAGGAGCAATCTGACGCACGTGATTGCTTTGAACCCACCCACTACTAGTGGAAGCTTCATTGCCCAATTTAACGCGTTTTGACGCTGCCATCTCTCTTTGTTTAGAGTAAAGATCTCCAAATAAAGATTCATTATACAATCGTTTTGCTGACGTTGATGAACAACTGTCTCGTTGATGCCGAAGTCGATTGTCACTTCTTGTAAAAGATTTACCACAAACACAAGGGAACATGTTTACAAAAGGAACTAGCTGCTCATATGATAAAAATGTGATGGAATAGCTCCTCACTTGCCTTTTATATACTCGCTAAGAGGTGGGGGTATTGGTGAGGGGTAGGTCAAAGGTCAAGGTCACCGAGGTCAATGGTGGGGGTAAGGGTGGGGGTGAAGGGTGGGGGTAAAGGATGGGGGTGAAGGGTGGGGTAAAGGGTGGGGGTAAAGGGTGGTGGTAAGGGTGGGGGTGGGGGTGAAGGGTGGGGGTATGGGTGGGGGTGAAGGGTGGGGGTGAAGGGTGGGGGTAGGGGTGGGGGTAAAGGGTGGGGGTAAGGGTGGGGGTAAGGGTGGGGGTAAAGGGTGGGGGTAAGGGTGGGGGTAAAGGGTGGGGGTAAGGGTGGGGGTAAGAGTGGGGGTAAGGGTGGGGGTAAAGGATGGGGGTAAGGGTGGGGGTAAAGGGTGGGGGTAAAGGGTGGGGGTAAGGGTGGGGGTAAGGGTGGGGGTAATGGGTGGGGGTAAGGGTGGGGGTAAGAGTGGGGGTAAAGGGTGGGGGTAAGGGTGGGGGTAAGAGTGGGGGTAAGGGTGGGGGTAAAGGATGGGGGTAAGGGTGGGGGTAAAGGGTGGGGGTAAGGGTGGGGGTAAGGGTGGGGGTAAAGGGTGGGGGTAAGGGTGGGGGTAAGAGTGGGGGTAAAGGGTGGGGGTAAGGGTGGGGGTAAGCCCCTCTCATTACCCTCTCATTACCCCTCTCATTACCCTCTCATTACTAACCCAAACCGGCCTTCTTTCACTACTCTTTGTATATGTGTATAAAATTGAATTCTAAGCAACTTTTTTAAATGACCGATTCATAGTAATTTTTTTCAATTTGCCGCCATACCAGCTGTGTCAAAATCGATTTTCAGGTTATCGGAGATGCACAAACTTTTCCCAAAATTATTTTTCGAATACTCTTATAATAAACTTTTTTTCCATATGGTCCATACTTTTTGGCGGTCACTGTATGTTCTCTAATTTCCGTTGTAGAAGATAATCGAATATGAGACATTTTTATTTTAAGTTGTGTCAAACTTGACACTTCTCTCTGTTTGTTTACCTAAATATCCGTGTTTACCCAAATTATCGCTTGTTTACATGAATATCCGCTCATATTGCATATCATGTAACTTCAAATATGTAATTTTATTGGTACAGCCATGTGTGAATGAAATAGTCACAATAATAGCATACAGTATCGGAAAGTTTTCATCGGGGGTATGCTTGCTATTATGTTGAGAGAGCATTACAATTTCTCCTCGACTCGCTCGAGGAAGGGATATCGACGTGGCTGTTAATTCGTCGGACGAGGTAGTAGGGGAGACGTACAGTAGTGCGTCTCTCTTATTTATGTGGTATTATCATATCATTGCGTTCCTTGTTGCTCGCATAGGTTCGTCTATACCCCCGATGAAAACTTTCCGATACTGTATACCTCTAAGGAACTATTGGACCTAATCCACAATAGGTAATCCAAGGTAGTTGACATCAATAATAATAATGAAATTTTTGAAATTAGGCATCTATCCAGATAACGAATTCTTGATAACTATGAATTTAACTTAAGTAGAAATGAAAAGTGATGAAGATTGAACGGAGAAAATCGGGGAAAGTGCAAATATGAGATTTCCTTGACATAGTGCAAAGAAAGAAAAGGTATTCGTAGCTTCACGAGTATTGTTTGATTATTTTGAGGACAAATCTAAATAAATGAAAAGTTACTTCCGATGGACTAGTTATTCGAAAGTCCAGTCAACATTAATAATAATAATAATAATATTGACTTCGATAAATATGTTATTTTAATATTCGCTTCAAATTTTCCATTTTGCGGGATAGTGTGAAGAAAAAGGTATTTCGACTCCGTCGAAATTATTATTATTAGCTTTGAGATAGGCCAAAAGTTCATTCAGGAGACAAGAGGATGATACATTTTCAGAAAGTTCCATTCAAATTCTTGGATCCTTCAGATATCAGTGAAAGAGAACACGAACTAGAGGAGAGGTGCATTCTCTTTTTGTGGATATTCAAATCTCTTTTGGTATTAAAACTTCTTTCACATATTTCACAAATGAATTCTAGATGAGGTATTGTATCTTCTGAATAATGCTCGTCCATCATATCTTTCTTCTTTGAGGTTAAAATTGACACTTATCAAAGTGTATGTAAAAATGATTCCTATATTATTTTCTGAATACTAAAAGTGAATATCAACGAAGAAATTTAATAGAAATTGGTAAATATTAAAATGTAAAAAATCGAGGTAAAATGTAAAATATAAAAACTTAGTCTATCAAATTTAATTGACGTTTTACCTATGCTCATACTACAAAATTTTATATACCTACTCGTAGGAAATGTATGCCAGTTCATGCTCATAGTACAATATACTATATTATAGGTCGAACAAGAGAACTTGAGCCATTATGAACTTATTCTGCAAAATACCTATATTTTTTCGTACTTTCAACACCCTGCAAGTCAGTTATAAGTACTCGAAGGATAAATTCACTGGCACTTACAGCCTTGAAATGAATTGAGGATCCACCAACATAGTTCGTTCACTTCATTCTGGGACACCCTGTATAAATAATGATTGCCCAATTTTCACCAGTCGACCTCAACTGAAAAGTTTGTGAATGTGAAATTAGTGACCGTAAACGAGTGTTAATATTTTAAATATATCGCTGTCTACACATGTAGGCAAAATTTACAATACTGCTGAACTGGAATGTTGGTTGCATAAACAATCAATGAATATTGTGTCTTTCAGTAGTTATTTAACAAATTCATCAACAAAACAGCCAGTATGATGGTAGTCATGGTATACGGAGTACACGTTAATTATTGCATCGATCGCTACGTCTCAAGTCTCAGCTGTTGGCATAATATTATGTGAAGAGAAATCGAGGTTAACAAATTGTCAGAATTTAACAAAATGTGGGTGCTTCTACTCATCGTCATCTCAGTTTACATGGTGTTTTCGAAGTTCGTTAGGCCTGCGCTTTACTGGAGATCCAAAAAGATTTTCTATATAACTCCATGGGCAGGATTCCTTCGAGCGGTTTTTGGTGAAAAATCATTTTTTGAGTTAGTTGTAGGAGCGTATAGAAGATTTCCAGAAAGGAGGTAGGTGGTATTTTCACTTTATTCTATTAAATATCCAATAACTTAAAATGATTCTGGTGTCAGTCAACTTGAAATACTTCCACGAAGAGACATTAAATGATATGTAAACAGAAAGGTTATTACCTAGGTATTTGAAATCCACAGATAATCAAATTTTCATGTCACGGTATTAGTCAGGGTTATACCTAATCGTTTTGTGTTTAGCTTCCAAATTGAGGTATTTTTCCAGTACGATTGGGTTTTGACGCGAGGATCGATTGTAGCAACACCAAACTTGGTAGGCTAGTAGTTGGAACCATGATAAACACGAAAAAAAATTGTTTACCAAAATTCCAGGGGTGGAACATATTTTTTTTTTCGTTTAAAAATAAATAAAGAGATGTTTACTGTAATCTTGGAAATATATGATTTATAGGAAAAACAACTCGACAAGGTGAAAGACAATTAAATTTTTCACAAAAATGATTCCCAATAATTACTTAAGAAATGTGCTCGTTTTCTCAGAAAACGTGATTGAACGCCGACATCAAATTTCAGGTTCACGCTTATCACCGCTGAAAGATCTGGCGGAGCCGAATATTTGATGGGTCATGATTCTGCTGAAAATGATCGGAGAAGGAAAAGGAAAAGTTCATATCGTTTCTGAAGACTCCTACCTTCTCATGCAAATATTATATGCGAGTATTTCAGTACCTATAATGTGTTTGCCACACTTCACGGAAATGTTTGTGGATGATCCGAAAATCATGAATGATTTAGTAAATATGGAAGTATTATACTGAAGCAGCAACCCATACCCTCTTTGGACTATATGCAACAATTTTAAAGTAGTGTGACAGGTCCCACTTATACCTACATGCAAAAAAAAACTTTGTTTAACTCCTGCCTCATATTCAACTTACCCATAAAACCAGCATCCACTTCAGTAAATGTTGAAAATAGTGGCTTATTCATATCCTGGATATATGTTTAATAATACTATTGTGAAGTGCAAACCTCAAGCTTGAAATCACATACTTATTTTTTTCTGTAGGATGTGTATGAGCAATTATTTTCAACATTCACTGAAGAAATTGCCGGGATTATCTGTAAGTTGAAAACTGAAGCAGGAGTAAAACCCGGTTTTTTCTTTGGCATGTATAAGTGAGACTTGTCTCACTAGTCCAAAATCGTTGCATGTGGTCCAAAGAGGGTACTGATTCCTGCTTCAGTATAATTATTCCATATCAACTAAAATATCAATGACTTTCGGATCCTCCGTAAATATCGTAGAAGGGACAGAAGGGTTATGTGAAATGGGACAAAACTCATTTTAGGTACTCAGATACTCACATGTTATATTTGCATGAGGAAGTAGAAGTCTACAGGAACGATAAACACTTTTTCTTTTCCTTCTACTATAATTTTTAGCAATGTTATGAGTTATGGCAAATCTATTTCTGGGCCCTGCCGGAAAGTGCAGTGGCGGATTAAGGCGAGCCTTAATTTAGATATCGGAATTCAATCGGGTTTTCTGAGAAAACGACCGCATTTTGTGAGAAATTACTAGGTATATTTCTTGTGGAGAACTGAATTAGGTATCTTTCGGCCTGTTGAAATTGTTTCTTGAAAAATCTTATACTTTTTGAAACAACAGCAAAAAAAAATATCATTTTTTTAAATAAAAATAATTTTGTGTTAGACCCCTGATTTTTTGGTAAACAATTTTTTTTATAAAAAAATATGATGTCAAGAAGTCATGTGCCGAATTTCAAAGTGCTACGAATCATTCTTCACTTGTGGCTTACATTTGTCTGTGGTTACTGTACTATATATGATTACAGTAAACCCAAGCTATATACCGATAGTTTTCAATTTCCCGTGCGTTCATGTTGAGTGTCACTAGATATATAACGGACTATAATCCGTAGTCCGACAAGTGCGCAGCACGTTTTCACGTTTAACGTTAGGCTGGTTTAACTGTACCATTTATTCTTTGTCGAATAGGTGTGATATATTCAGTCAAGTTTCTGTAGAGCCTAGGGACAAGTGGTAATTATTAATTAATATACCTTGTACTGATATTTAATTTGTAAAATTCATTCCAAGTTCAATTTATGATTCTATTGAAACAATTTATATTTACTTGTGGAGCCACTGACGTACATGATTGATTAAAATTTTATAATCGTTAACACATAAAAACAAGAAATATAATTCGTTAGTTACATAACGTCTTTTCATGAGTTTGGTTGTAAATTTGAACTGACTACTCTACAGCTTAATTTCCGTGATTTACATATTTCTGAAAATCAAAGATTAAGAACACTCTGAGTAAAACGTGATGAGTTTTTGAAGAAAAAAACATTGTACTAGCTGATGACCAGTGGACTATTCATCAGTATCAGTAAAAAAGTAGTACTCAGTTCCATTTCATGCAAACATATTGACAATGTTGAAACATCCTTTTCTCCAAGCATTGCACAAAGTGAACCTGATATTCTGGCTCCACATGATCTTTTCTGATGGTTACGAACTCCAATCTCGATTCAGATTTAAAGGAGGTGTTTGCTTTTACTCTAAGACTGACAAAAACACGACTGAAACAGCTGGTCGAATTACCAACATGCATTGCTGATGTCAACAACCAGTTTGCAAATACTGATCTTTTCCTCACCACCAATCCTGATGCATATACAGAGTATAGAAGTCATTCATTTGAGAACTTCGACCTAATCTCCACCCTTTTCTCTTCTTCCACACCATCGAACAGTATAACACTGCCCTGTAACATATTTTACTTCAATGTGAAAGAGTGTGTTTTTCTTCTGGAGATCCAACACGATGGACTGAGACAATTTCCGGAATCGTAATGCTAGGATGCAAATTTAAATGTACCAAACACGCCAAGAAAAACATCATATGAGTATATAGAAATATAATAATCTATAATGAAACATTTGATATTACAAAATAATTCATTATAATTGGTTTTCTGTCGGCAGAGTGTTGATACAATTTTTAAGGTTGTTCTGTCCTCTTATCTTGGATATACATTACCTGGAACAATCCTGAAGAATTGCTTTCTTTTTCAGATATTATGGAAGTTACCAGTTCCTGAATCCATCCTTATTTGTAACGGATCTTGAACTCATCAAGCAAATCACAGTCAAGGATTTCGAATATTTTCCTGATCATTTTTCGTTCGTTAACAGGAAATCTGATCCAATTTTGGGACAGAATTTGTTTGCTTTGGAAGGAGAAAAATGGAAAGACATGAGATCGACTCTATCACCTGCTTTCACCAGTTCCAAAATGAAAGCCATGTATACACTGATACAGGGTAAGTATAGGAGCGTGTGGAAACTTTGCGAACTTGAGCAAGATAAGCTCCTATGAGTAGAGTATAGGGCTTGCGATATGGAGATTCAAAAACATCGAATCCAATAATTAAACGGGAATAAATATGAGGTTAATGAATGAAAATATTTAAAAGAACATGGCCAGAAAACTCATGTCTTATGGTGGTTAGGCCAATGAATTATAATCCACTGTATAACTAATATCTCCCCACAAATAAAGCAACGACTTATTGTAAAAACTCTCCGTCAAAAATTCTTGAACTCTGTTCACTTCCTGGTGTTTTTACTACCGAGGATTGCTTGTTGGTTTCCCCACCTCTACTCGCTCGAGGAAGGGATATCAACTGAGCTGTTAATTCGTCGGGCGAGGCAACAGGAGAGGCGCGCAGTAGTGCGTCTCTCTTATTTATGTGGTATTATCATATCATTGCGTTCCTTGTTACTCGCGTAGATTTATGTCTATACCCCAGATGAAAAGTTTCCGATATTGTATATTTGGTACTGAATCGTATTCTTCTTCAACAATTTGCCATTCCTTCCCACTGAAAAAAATATTGTCGTTGAAAAAAGTATTCGCAATAAATTCACGTTGTTCATGAAATAGTCTTCCTAAATAGACATTATCTATTGAGTTTTTGAATTTTCTCAGGAATATGGCAGAGGTTTGAGTTTATTCTGATTATCAGGCAGTAGTAATCACATATTTACAGTCAGCTGAAAAATATGAAAATAAGGTTGTAACATTAACATTGGTTGAAAAGTTGGTTGAAACATTGGTTGAAACATTGGTTGAAACATTGGTTGAAACATTGGTTGAAACATTGGTTGAAACATTGGTTGAAACACCAGAATCATTGTAGAGATAACAGGGAAGTGATCGGGATCCCAAGAAAATAGTTGAAATTGAGATAACAATAACACTTCAGATTAGAAAGACTTATATATTTTGAATCAGACAATATACTTGATATTTATTGGTTCGAACACCAGATTTGCGAAAAATCAACAAAGTTCCATGTTTCGCCATTTGAAAAATTAGTAATAATTGACTAATTATTTTTCAGACACAGCAGAGTCATTCACAGAACACTTCTTCAATCAATCCGAAGACATCATAGAAACGGAAATGAAAGAAGCATATTCAAAATTCACCAATGATATAATCGCTACCTGCGCTTTTGGCGTAGAATGCAACTCCCTCAAAAATGATAAAAATGATTTTTTCGCCATGGGCTCCAGAATAACCAGACCAACCGGATTCAATGTCTTCAAGGGCATGTTAGCAGCTTTTTTTCCACATGTATTTGAGGTTTGTTTGAATATCCAAAAATAAGTTTTAGGTTTAGTTGGCTGTTTTGCATGGTATTGACCATACATAAGCAAACAGAAGTAAGTTCACTCCCAGTCGGCCCCTTTCATGTATCGGGTTTTCATATTTTATATTTTTTAGGCATGCTTTGGAGCAAGGAAAGTCGGCTGAAATCTATTCTGTCTCACTTGGTCTCACATCCCAGGTACATTTAGTTGCAACGAAACATAAAATTCGAGTTCACACAAATATGGCGACGGTTATATCAGAAATCCACGATTATTGCGATGATACGGAAATCTAGAAATACCATGTTTTTCCGATTATGATAAATTTCTGATGATAATCTTGCACGAACGTTTCACTTCGCACATAATCTTAAAAATAGTGCGTCAAATTGAAGAGATTTAGAGTTTTTAACATTGCATGCGAAGTGAAACGCTCTGGCACGATTATCATCGAAACTTGATTATAATCTTGGAAACACCATGTTTCTGGAGTGTCATGTCATCACAATATCCGTAGAAGTCTGATAAAACTGTTGAATACGAACCAATGTAACAGCCAGGGTTGTGACAAAATCCAATTTTTTTATTTTAGTGCTCACTGTTGCGGACAAATTGAGAAAATTTCGTCATTATAGTTAAGCCATTCAGAAGAAAATAATTTGATATTTTCTACAGATAGGAAAATCGAACATGCACAAACTTTTCCTAAGAATCTTTTTTTCCAATACTCTAGTAATAAACTTTTTTCTCATATGGTACATACTTTTTGGCGGTCACTGTATAATATATTTAATATTCCTATTTTCTCTATGTGTTCATCAGTAGTACAGTAGTCATTTATCAGTGTCACTTCAGAATCAGCAGAGTGAAGTTGTGTTGTTCTTTATGTCGTGGTTGTGACTTTGTGAGTTTGAAGGGGGCGGTCCGTCAGTCATAGCACCAGGCGGCAAATTACCTTAAGCCGGCACTGGGTGTACGCGAGAATCCCATAATTACGTTCACCACTGGTGCTAACGTAAAGAATACAAGTCTCTCCATGATTACCTATTAATTTGTTCGTCAACGTGTGTCTTGGTTAACGTTCAAATTCATGATTGAAATCGTCAATGGATTCGTCGTGGAAATAAGAAAGATGCAATAACTTTTATGAGAAATATTAGTGTTGAAAATTTCAAACTCTCCTCCATCCAGCCGCCATATTGAATTTATAAATTTTGACGATATAAGCAAGAGCCAGTTCAAAATATCTGAATTACATAACTCTCTGGGAAATTTTCTAGCAAAATTGAGCCTGAACAAGCCAAGGAATATATGGCGTGCCTCGGCTGTCTTTTCTGATAGCTGTCCTATAAGTACAAAAGCACCACAGTTGGTCATGTACAAGAATTTTGATCATTTTATTATTGGATGCCATCATTTTGCTGTTCGTCTCTCACAGAAATCAATAATTTTTTAAATATTTTCTGGGATATTGATTATTTTTGTAAAACTTATAATTAATAATGAAATAACATGTTAACGTTGCTTTCTTCAGTTTTTTAGGATCCCAATTTTTCCAAAGTTTGTGACAACATTCTTTCAAGAATTGATCAGAGAAACGATGTCAGTTAGAGAAAGAAACAACATCATACGTCCAGATATGATTCATCTTTTAATGGAAGCCAGAAAAGGCAGACTTCATCACGAAAATGTTGCAAACTTAGCACAAGATGCTGGATTTGCCACGGTCGAAGAATCTTCTTTGGGAAAATTGTCGAGAAAATTGGAGTTGACCGATGATCTGATAACAGCTCAAGCCATGGTTTTCTTTTTGGCTGGATTTGACACCAGTTCAACCCTCTTATCTTTCATGTCATACCACTTAGCAATTGATCAAGATATCCAGACTAGGCTACAGGAGGAAATCGACGAAGTGCTGAAGATGGGCGATGGTAAAGTATCCTATGATGAGTTGCTGAAAATGAAGTATTTAGATCAAGTGGTATCAGAAACCCTCAGAAAATATCCGGCGGGATTCATGCTTACCAGAATTTGTGTTAAAGATTACAAAATTGAAGCGAAAAGAAGCAATGAAGTAGATTTCGTTCTCGATAAGGGAACACTTGTCAGTATTCCAGCTGGAGGTATCCACATGGATCCAAAGTATTTTCCAGAGCCGGAGAAGTTCGATCCGGATAGATTCAACAATGAAAATAAAGTCAATATTGTACCTGGAAGTTATTTGCCATTCGGAAATGGACCAAGGAATTGTATAGGTTAGTGGATTTTCATGTATATCTACTAATCCAGTACGATTGGGTTCTGAGACGAGGATCGATTGTAGCACCACCAAACTTGATATGCTAGTTGTTGGAACCATCATCAACACGAAAAAAAATTGTTAACCGAAATTCCAGCGGTGGAATTTTTTTTTTTTTTTCGTTTAAATAAATATATATTTGCTGTAATCTTGAAAAGTATATGATTTATCGGAAAAACAACTCAACAAGGTGAAAGAAAATTCAATTCTCACAAAAATGACCATTAGTAATTTTTTATGAAATGCGTTCGTTTTCTCAGAAAACGTGATTGAACGCTGTCATCCAATTTCAGGTTCACCGCCACTGAAAGTTCTGGCGGAGCCGAATATTTGATTGGTCATAACTCTGATAACAATGATCGGAGATAGGAGAAGGAAAAGGAAAAGTTCATATCATTTCTGAAGACTCCTACCTTCTCATACAAATATAATATGCGAGTATTTGAGTACTTAGAACGTGTTTTGACGCACTTCACGGAGATTTTTGCGGATGATCCGAAAATCATGAATAATTCAGTGAATATGGAATTATCATACTAAAGCACCAACCCATATGGACTATATGCAACAATTTTAGAGTAGTGTGACAGGTCCCATTCATACAGGCCAAAAAATAACTTTGTTTTACTCCTGCCTCATTTTCAATTTACCCATAAAACCGGCATTCTCTTCAGTAAATGTTGAAAATAATCGCTTATTCATATCCTGCATATATGTTTAATGACACTATTGTGAAGTGCAAACATCAAGCTTGAAATCACATACTTAATTTTTAATGTACGATGTGTAAGAGCGATTATTTTCAACGTTTACTGAAGAGATTGCCAGGATTATATGAGTTGAAAACTGAGGCAGGACTAAAACCCAGTTTTTTTTTTGGCGTGTATAAGTGAGACTTGTCTCACTTGTCTAAAATCGTTGCATATGGTCCAAAGAGGGTACTGATTCCTGCTTCAGTAAAATTATTTCATATCAACTAAAATATCCATGACTTTCGGATCCTCCATAAATATCGTAGAAGGGTTATGTGAAAACACATTTTGGGTACTCAGATACTCACATGTTATATTTGCATGAGGAAGTAGAAGTTTTCAAGAACGATATACACTGTTTCTTTTCTTTCAACAATAATTTTTTGCAAAGTTTTGACAAATCAAATTTTCGGCCCTGCTTGAAATGGCAGTGGCGCGTTAACGCGTACATGAAATTTGATATCGGAATTCAAACAGATTTTCTGAGAAAATGAGTTCATTTTGTGAGAAATTACTAAGTATATTTCTTGTGGAGAATTGAATTACCTTTCGCCTCGTTGAAATTGTTTCTTGATAAATCTTATACTCTACGAAACAACAGCAAAAAAAATTATAATATTTTTAAAAAAATTTTCTGGGTTCCACCACTGATTGTTTGGTAAACAATTTTTTTTTCTAACAATACATGATGTCAAGAAGTCAAGTTTCAAAGTGCTACGATTTATTCTTCACTTGTAGCTTACATTTGTCTGTGATTACTGTTATATACTTATTTTTTGTATTCTTTGAAAATGAGTAGTAGATGCCCGTAAAATAATTTGATATCATGATGATTTCACATTATTCTTTAGCATAAATAGAAATATATATCTTATTGGCCGTTCACATCTACAGTGAGGCCAAAAATAATTCAAAATCAAATCAACCGTCGTGTCAAAACATTGACATAGTTCCTGAAAAATTTGAAATGATCAAATCAGCTAGTGCCTGAGCGGTATAGATCTCAGTCGCTTGATTTTCAAATAGCATTTAGGCGGCTACATTAAACACGTTAAACATCAATCACATGTTTTTATAGCAGGTGGAAAAAAAATTACAATTATTATGAATTGTTTATGTGGTGTAACTGATGAAACTGATGAAAAACAACGTTCTAGATTCAGAATCACAATATACAAGAGTAATTACTAGTAATAGTACAGTCAGAACGTTAACGTTAGAAGTAAAATATCAGGAAAAATCGGTTTTGAACGAGTTATAAGCTTATATGACAATACACATGTTGATTTAGAAAAGAGAGATACGGCTTTCTCAAATAGCCAGATGGTGTTGGATTTGTGCAAATTTTCGAACTTTCTTCGCGTATAAGTGCAGATGATAAGTCTTCTGTCTTTATATTCATGTTTGCATCCAATGAATCATTTATTACGTTTATGTTATGCATACGCCAAACATCTTTCTCCTCCATCTGAGTTTTTACACATTTCTAGTTCTTCCTGTTTACCGAGTCCATTGTACGAGACTATTTTTATGTAATTTCATTTCAATATGGCGACTTCTTGTTTACATTTTTAATTGCCAAAATAACACAATATGAAAATCGTTGGTTCAGATTTATTCGGCAGAACATTCAAAATTACTGGAAAGGGGAACATTCTCCACGAAAATTGAAAAATGAAAAATGTGATTTATTTGTAATATCTAACAGAAAACAACTACTTCCCCGGCACAAGCCACGCTGGACATTGAACTACATTTGATAGATATTGTGAAAAGACAACTGAAAACAAAAAATCTGAAAGTGAAAATTCGCATTTTCATTCAGACAGTTGATATTTTTATTTTCTCTAGTTTTCATTGAAAAAATCATTAAATAAATCAGATAGGGAGAATGTTATTAAAAAATAACACTCACAGAAATCGTTCATTTCATTGAAGCAAGGTTCGCTTCTCTCGCATTTAATCCCCAATACATTTTGGTCGACGAAAATATATTTCGCTTTGCCAAGCTCTTCAGGGGGACTGATAGGATTGGAAAAAACAGGCTCTTCAGAAGCATACACAACAGGGATGGATATGAGGGAAATATTTCTCCTGCGGTAACACTTTGAAAATTATTTTTTGACATAGACCTGTCATGGGTATTGCATTTGCGAGTTGTAACTCAAAATTAACACTAATTCCGGGTTGTATTCACGATTGAATTTTTGAATGAACTAGACTTCATGGTTATTATTTGGGCTATATTTCATTGTTTTACTGTCTCACAACCCTCTAAGATCGTGGAGTATGGAATTGCATTATCCGTAATCGTGAGGTTTGTAGGGGATGATGGTGGATCCAATTAAAAGCTGACTCATTCTTTACCATTTTCCGAAACGAATACATTAATTATTTCCTCAATTTTTTTTCAGGTTCCAGATTTGCTCTTCTGGAGTGTAAAGCTCTTACCGTCAGTTTATTGTCAAAGTTCGACATCGTGGTTATAGAGAAAACTCCATTTCCAATGCGGCTTTCGAAGACTTTCAATCTATCTGCAAAAGATGGATTCTGGCTAGGACTCAAGAAAAGAAGGATATCTTAGGCCCTCGTCAGTATATTTGGAATAATGAAGACTTGTTTAAAATTGTATATCCTCCAATAACAACTTACATAAACTGAGCAATGCTCCAATTCAGAAGAGTGCGGTACCGTTAGAGCCTTGCAGATTGTAGACGCCACTATCACTTTCGGAACAATGGTCCAGGAAGAAATGATTTGTGATTTGACGTCGTTTTCAGCACTCCCCCGTCCTGGCCTACAGTTTTATGGCGCCTCCTCTGTGCACATATGTTAAAAAAAATAAAACAATGGAAACATTTCTAATAAAATTTTACTTTTATGATGATTCTATCGGCAAATTCTCTTATTAAGAGATCAATTTCTTTTATTTCCGAGGCACATTAGGTCACATTGATTGTTTATCAATAAAAAAGATAACCTCGCTACCTATGGGTAATCCTGGGTCATACTAAACGCGTCAACCTCACTGGGTCATTGCGCGTATGTGTGTGGTATAGACAAAAAATTTAAAACCTTTTTTAACGTTTGCCCGAGAATGCCAACAGAAGCAAATCAATATAGTTAGAGTGCCCATCGGCAAAAATTCTCTCTCCAAACTTTCTGTATGGATTCTAGGAATCGCACGTTAAAAGGTAAGACCTCGTTAATCCTTGGCTCGCACAAGTTTCGACTTTTGAGGGCTGCCGTTCGTAAGGGCACGACAGCTGGTTAACGGAAAAAACAACAAAAAAAAAGTCTGCCACCGTTTTCCTCTGTGACTTTTTTTGGTCGGGGGTGTTTTTTCAATGAATTTTTTTGTATGTGTTTTCCTCGTGTTTCCTAACTAAAAAAAGTTTCTATAAACATACGTCCGCAGTTGCTTCGTTTCTGAGATACAGGGCGTTTAAAAAAAACTTCAACGCCCTGTATCTCAGAAACGAAGCTAATCCGGACATATGTTCAGAGGAACTTTTTTTCTTAAAACAAGCTAACGAATCACCACCTGGAGTTTCGTACCGTAGTTAGGAAACACGAGGAAAACACACAAAAAAAATCTTTTTTTTTTTGGAAAAACACCCCCGAAACAAAAAAAGTCACAGAGGAAAACGATGGCAGACTTCAAAGAATCCATTCAGAAAGTTTGGAGAGAGTATCTATCAGTAAAATTTTTGCCGATGGGCACTCTCTAACTTATATGCTAAATCGGTTCATACAACAAGACATTATACAGCCAGACTTACACCCACCCACGTGAGGACTACACTTTGAAGAGTATTTAATAATCACATGAATCTAGTAATGACCGACCTACGACACTAAGAAAGGACTTTTTGGTACTTATTTGGTTTGTTTAGTAATCATTTAGACAACATACTTACCATATTTATGACATAAAAACATCGATGGCAATCTGAATTCGATATTCAAGTGTAAATTAAGAACATTATTAATCGAGGTTGTTCACACAGACTTCCCACACAACACACGATATCCTATGGACGACCAAAACATGTCCAATTCATGTCGGAATATCCTTGGATCACTTTTGGATATCCTGCTTCAAAAAAGTTTCAGACTAGCTTTTCCTGATGTTCTTTGTGAATTTCAGGTTTTCATTTATCTATCCTGTCAATTGATCAATAAAAATTCATCTAAAATTTAGTTTGTTCTACAATAAAAAATCACACTTTAATTTTTTTCATATTGAACAATTTCTGAGAGAATAACAATAACCTATAGAAGTCCGTAAGATATATATTATGGACATCCATAAGGAATATCTTTTGGACGCCCATGAGTCATACCTCATGGACGTCCATGAAGGATATCTTATGGACGTTCGTAATGGATGTCTTATGTACGTCCCTAATGGATGTCTTACGGACGTCCAGGTTGGTCGCCTGAAAACGTCCATCAAAGGTCCATAAGATATCCTTTGGATAAAAATTCGACGTCCATAGGATATCCAAAATATCCTGAATGGATATCCATCGAACATCTACTGGATGTCTAGGTGTTGTATAGGTTATGGGCCATCAATGATGCAAACCAAATTTTGCAACTTGTTGGAAAGTATATGTAGTAGGTGTTTACACCATTTTGGCCATTTAACTATTTTGGTCTGGTACGAAAAAATTTTCGGGACCAAACCAAGCTGGTTACCATGTGTACTGTTTACACCAAGATGACCAAGGCTATTTGGTTGAAATAGAGTTATTAGTCAGCTTATCGTGTGTTTGTGAATCTCTATTGCCTTCAGTACAAGTAGGCTATGGTATCCCTGGTTGGGGGCCAGAAGTTTTAAGTACTCAAACGGAATCCTGTGAGTTCCATCAATGAGCGCGTGTTCTGCCACTGTCGACTTGTCCGTTTCTCCTATTCTGCAGTTTTCCTGCTCTTTCAGTCTTGTTCCCATGGATATTTCTGTGGTTTCGATGTACATCTTTCCGGAAGTGCATGGTGTGCGATTCACCCCATGGATATACTCTTGTGATATCTCATGGATATCCTTGAAGCATATCGTATGGATATCCACGAAGGATATCTCATGGATATACTCTTGGGATATTTCATGAATATACTCTTGGGATATGTTATGGATATCCTCAAATGATATCTCATGGATGTACAGGTTGGTACCCAACGAACATCCAATGGACGTCCATGGAATATATTTTGGATATAAACTGGACGTCCATAGTACATCCATTATGTCCATAACAGATGTCTACTGGATATCCACTGGATGTCCATGTGTTATCTGGGTTATACTGGGTCTTTTGTCTCTTGCCAACCTAAGGCTTTGCTGTATCTTCTTGGTGGGTTTGAAGACCGTTTTGTACTTTCTTGGAGTTGTCCATTCTCACTGTTGCACAACCTCGATCGAAATCAGTTTGGGCTTATCTGTTACGTTCACGTCTTCATGTAGGCCCTGCAATAGATATCGTAAAAACTCGCATGCATCTTGCTGGGCAAGTCTGACGAAACGTGAAGTAAATCTTTGGATTTGACTTCCCGAGGAGACTGTATACCACACTATCTAACGAATCTTCAGAATCAGTTCTTTGATCACTTCCGCAAATGCTTTGATTAAAGCTTCCTTCTTGTTAAAGATATTGGTGTTAATATCTCACCCTTCTTTTAAATTTCAGTAACCAATTACTATTCGTCAAACTAGGTAGTAAAACTTTTCATGAAGCAAGTAATGCCAATATTTTTCAACCTATTTTGACCCACTGTTTTGGCAGTATTATGTAACACAGGCCTGTTGGTGCTGAAGTTATTTTCGCTGTTTTGATTTTTGTTCGAAAATATGAATATGATATTCATAAAATCTGTTGTGGAATCATCTGCGGCTGAAAGACAAACTTCAATCGCTATTTTTCAACGTTCAAGATAACCTCTTGGGAGGTATTCATGTTCTCCATGAAAATTTAAAAATGAAAAATGTAATTTATTTGTAATATTCAACAGAATACAACTACTTTCCCGGCGAAAGCCACGTTGGACATTGAACTACATCTGATAGATATTGTGATAAGAAAAGAAAAGAAGAAATCTGAAAGTGAAAATTCGCATTTCCATTCAGATAGTTGATATTTTAATTTTCTCTAGTTTTCATTGAAAATTCATTAAATAATTTAGAAATAGAGAATGTTATTAAAAAATATCACTATCAGAAATCGTTCATTTCATTATAGCAAGGTTCGTTTCTCTCGCATTTAATTCCCAATACATTTTGGTCGACGAAAATCTATTTCGCTTTGCCAAGCTCATCAGGGAGATTGATATAATCGGAAATCAGTCTCTTCAGAAGCAATTATACATATCAAGGATGGATATGAGGGAAATATTTCTTCTGCGGTAACACTTTGAAAGTTATTTTTTGATATAGACCTGTCATGGACGTTGCATATTGATTTTTGTTCGAAAATATGAATAGGATATTTGTAAAATCTGTTGTGGAATCATCTGCGGCTGAAAGATAACCTTTAGTCGCTATTTTCTATCGTTCAAGATAACGTTTTAGGAGGTGTTCATGTTGAAAAGGGGAATAGTATCCATGGAAATTGAAAAATGAAATATGTAATTTATTTGTAATATCTAACAGAAAACAACTACTTCCCCGGCAAAAGGCATGCTGGACATTGAACTACATCTGATAGATATTGTGATAAGACTCTAACTGAAAAGAAAAAAATCTGAAAGTGAAAATTAACTTATTCAGATAGTTAATTTTTTTAATTTTCTCTAGTTTTCATTGAAAATTTATTAAATAAATTAGAAAGGGAGAATGTTATTTAAAAATATGGCTCAAAGAAATCGTTCATTTCATTGAAGCAAGGTTCGCTTCTCTCGCATTTAATCCCCAATACATTTTGGTCGACGAAAATCTATTTCTCTTTAAACTACATCTGATAGATATCTTCGCTGTTTTCACCATGGTCTTCTTTTTCTGAGTACCTTGTTTGTCATGAAGTGGTTGTCTCTGCTACTGTGGCGTGATAACGAACCAGAGTTTAGGCTGCTCCTGCAAAACTTGTGAGTTTTAGAGTAGTTGATAAATAATTTTCATGTGGAAAAGTTTGATCATTCAAATCATCCTTGAATTGTTTGAAATTGGAAAGTTTATCAATGAATTCTACTCTTACAATTTCAATAAAGCAGATTTTACATAAAAAAAAATAAAAAATCCCAGGAAGAACACTGGGAAATCATATTAGGCTAATTATGTGTCATATAATGACTTGGTTAAATTCACTGGGAAAAATTGTATTACATTGTGAATTGGACGAGTTGTGAAATAATTAAATAAAAAAAATTGTGGTAGAAAATAATAAATTGAAGAAACACGTAATCCTGAAAACCCCGTCATTCATAATCATAAGGAGACAGAAATGTAATGTCCTTGGATTATTGCTAGACTATGTCGAAAGAGGAATTATGTCCTCGTTCTAAACCACAAATTTTCTATCGGTAAGTGTTGATGAAATCAAATAGTGTATCACGTATGCGAGATGTGGGTTTTGAATGAATTATACAGGGTGTCCCAGAATAAAGGGGACGAACTCCGAGGGTAGAATCCTCACTTCATTATAAGGCTGAAAGTTTCAATAAACATATACCCTAAAATGAGTATTAACCGAGTTACAGGGTGTTGAAAGTGACACAAAAAAATATATTTTCCAGAATAACTCCATAACGGCTTAACTTTTCTTAATGAAATTTGGTATGTCACTTGACAGCATTCAGTTTCATATTTCAAAGCAAATCATGTGTGTGTAACTCTAAAGAGGGGCGTACGGCCCTACTCGCCCCTCCCCAACTTTCACGCCACTGGATTGATATAGATTTCGTCTTCTTTTTCTTAATCCCCGATATTTCCTATACAAAAAAGGAATACGTTTCGTTTCACAAATATCAACGGTTTTCGAGATATTTGAAGTTGAATAAGTGCGTGCGTATCAAAATCTTTACTATTTTTGAAAGGAATGTGAAGGTAACTATTTATAACATTATAACCAACATATTTCATACCTTGTAATGAGTATAAATTCGAATATTTCGAAAATTGTTGGCATTTACGAGGGATTTTGTTCACAAAAATTTCCCGATATTTAAAACTTACATAGCCACTAACAAATAAATTACTAATGAGTATCCGTATCACATACGCACCCACTTATTCAACTTCAAATATCTCGAAAACCGTTGATATTTGCGAAACGAAACGTGTTCCTTTTTTGCATAGGAAATATTGGGGATTAAGAAAAAGAATACGAAATCGATATTAATCCAGTGGCTTGAAAGTTGGGGAGGGGCGAATAGGGGTACCCACCTGCCGTACGCCCCTGTTCAGAGTTACAAATACATGATTGGTCTTGAAATATGAAACTGAATGCTGTCGAGTGAAATACCAAATTTCATTAAGAAAAGTTAAGCCGTTATGGAGTTATTCTGGAAAATATATTTTTTTTGGGTCCTGTAGATTTGCCAAGCTGTATACAGTGTGTTACACTTCTCCTGGAAACACCCTCGTATCTTCCGTAATTTTTGACGCAGAATCATGAAATTTTCAGGATCGATAGATACACTAGAAATGAACTCACTGCACAAAAAGGGTCAACCTACGTAATATACACTGCACGCCAGCAGCGATGGAACCACCCATTTTTACGGTAAAACATACGAGGGGGCAAAATTCGCTTAAAATTCTTTCAGATTCGTGATCAGCACCCCCAAATTACTATAAATACACCTGTCTCCTAAAAAATTTTCAGTCCTGAAAAATTCAAATTTGATTCACTTCTCATGGAAACACTCTCGTATCTTCCGTAATTTTTGACGCAGAATTATGAAATTTTCAGGATCGATAGATACACTAGAAATGAACTCACTGCACAAAAAGGGTCAACCTACGTGATATACACTGCACGCCAGCAGCGATGGAACCACCCATTTTACGGTAAAACATACTAGGGGGCAAAATTCGCTCAAAATTCTTCCAGATTCGTGATCAGCACCCCCAAATTACTATAATTACACCTGTCTCCTGAACAATTTTCAGTCCTGAAAAATTCAAATTTGTTACACTTCTCATGGAAACACCCTCGTATCTTCCGTAATTTTTGACGAAGAACCATGAAATTTTCAGGATCGATAGATACACTAGAAATGAACTCACTGCACAAAAAGGGTCAACCTACGTGATATACACTGCACGCCAGCAGCGATGGAACCACCCATTTTACGGTAAAACATACTAGGGGGCAAAATTCGCTCAAAATTCTTCCAGATTCGTGATCAGCACCCCCAAATTACTATAATTACACCTGTCTCCTGAAAAATTTTCAGTCCTGAAAAATTCAAATTTGTTACACTTCTCATGGAAACACCCTCGTATCTTCCGTAATTTTTGACGAAGAACCATGAAATTTTCAGGATCGATAGATACACTAGAAATGAACTCACTGCACAAAAAGGGTCAACCTACGTGATATACACTGCACGCCAGCAGCGATGGAACCACCCATTTTTACGGTAAAACATACTAGGGGGCAAAATTGGCTTGAAATTCCTTCAGATTCGTGATCTACTATAAATACACCTTTCCACTGAACAATTTTCGGCCTTGAAAAAATTCGAATTTGTTACACTTCTCATGGAAACTCCTCCGTATCTTCCGTAATTTTCGACGTAAAACTATGATTATCAATAATAATAATTTGAATATATCATTAAATTTTTCTGCGCGGGCCAGAATATGTTTTTATAACTTTGAACTTGGATTCCAGCAATATCAAATTTCAAATGAATTACGGATAGTTCGTGAAAAATATCTATTTTCAGTAATGCATAAGATGATAATGAAATAATTGTGCGAAAAAGTATCACTTTATGCGTCAACAATGCGTAGTAAAAAAAAAATACTGTGCAATAGGTACTTATGCATACAATATTGCCACTTCTTCATAATTCGTTGTTAACTGCACAAAAGAGTCATCGAGTAATTTTCTTATATGAGACTAATTGGGAGCTGCTTTCGTTTCTTAGTTTGACAAAATCTATGTATATTTTGAAAATCTCTATCGACCCTGGAAATTTCAACAACAATATATTTTTTCGAAAAAATTGATAGTTAACGACTGGCGACAATGTATTGAGACAATGGCAGCATTTCTGGGATATCAATCCTAAGAGTTTCATCATTATAACTCGATAATAACTGAAGGATGGTAGCGTTTCCATGAAGAGTGAGACATATTAGAATTTTTCAGGATGAAAATTATTCAGAAGACAGGTGAATCAGTAGTAATTTGGAGATCCTAAACACAAATCCGGCGTGCAGTGTATATTACGTAGGTTGACCCTTTTAGTGCAGTCAGTTCATTTCTAGTGTATTCATCAATCCTGAATAATTATAGTAATTTGGGGGTGCTGATCACGAATCTGGAAGAATTTTGAGCGAATTTTGCCCCCTAGTATGTTTTACCGTAAAAATGGGTGGTTCCATCGCTGCTGGCGTGCAGTGTATATCACGTAGGTTGGCCCTTTTTGTGCAGTGAGTTCATTTCTAGTGTATCTATCGATTCTGAAAATTTCATGATTCTGCGTCAAAACCTACGGAAGATACGGGGGCGTTTCCATGAGAAGTGAAACAAATTTGAATTTTTCAGGACTGAATTTTTTTCAGGAGACAGTTGTATTTATAGTAATTTGGGGGTGCTGATCACGAATCTGAAAGAATTTTAAGCAAATTTTGCCCCCTAGTATGTTTTACCGTAAAAATGGGTGGTTCCATCGCTGCTGGCGTGCAGTGTATGTCACGTAGGTTGACCCTTTTTGTACAGTGAGTTCATTTCTAGTGTATCTATCGATCCTGAAAATTTCATGGTTCTTCGTCAAAAATTACGGCAGATACGAGGGTGTTTCCATGAGAAGTGTAACACACTGTATAACAAGCAAAAATTGGCGATCGCGGTTAGCTTTTGGATGTGTAAAATTCTAGACCGTCCATCATACGTTGTGAATGACGGAATATTCTACTACAATAATTGATAGAAAGTAAAAATATATAAATACTTTTTGAAATACTCGGAAAATATTCAATGTTGTTGTCCTTTGAAAAAAAAGTTAATCATTATTCACCTGAACGCGAACCAGCACGGGTTATCCCTATTGTTTTGTCAGTGGCTTCTCGGTTAGTGTTCTACGTTGTGTTTTGTTTAGGGTGTCTTTTATTATTAGTCATTTAATGAAAGCTGTGATTGATTTATATAAGCCGGTCGACTGAATATATTAGGTAGGCGGAGAGAAGACGCTACTTAATCTCCTTTCCTCGTCTTGACCGAGGTCTGGATAATCATATGCTGTATATTTTTTGTTATTCAACACCAGCTCCTTGCCTTGTATGCAGCAGTTTGTATTTTTCCCATAATTCGCTATTGAGATAGATAATATTGCAACACTATATGTTCTTTCATTTATAATTGGTTCAAAGTCTAATTATTCAGTGTAGAAATGCCTGTCCCTTCAGCTTTTTTGCTTATATCAGATTCTTACAGTTCTACGCCAAGTTTTTTTTATTGAAAAGGGAAACATTCCTCATGAAAATTGAAAAAATGAAAAATGGGATTTATTTGTAATATCTAACAGAAAACAACCACTTCCCCGGCTAAAGCCACGCTGGATATTGAACTGCATCTGATAGATATTATGAAAAGACTCTAACTGAAAAGAAAAAAAAAATCTGAAAGTGAAAATTCGCATTTTCATTCAGATAGTTGATTTTTTTTTATTTTCAGTTTTCATTGAATAAATTAGATAAGGAGAATGTTATTAAGAAATATCACTCACAGAAATCCTTACTGAAATAGCTTGGAAGTCATTCAAAATGGTTTTTAAAGAATTTTTGGGACATAAAAAAATTAGAAGTATGAAAATATTGTTGCTGATATTGAAACAAAAAAAGAACAGATGGGAATGATCATGTTATTGAAGATTCATTTTCTGCATTTCTGTTTTTTCCTGAAAACTTAGGAAGTACGAAGACGAACAGGAGGAACGTTTTCACTAAGATTTTAAAGATTATGGAAGGATTGCTTCAAGGATTCTGGATTGAAAATATGTTAGGGGATTACTGTTGGTCCATTATAAGAGAAATCGATCCAAAAACCATGAAAAAAATGCAAAAATTAGCAATTTTTCAACACGCTTATTTTAGCTTCACTTTTATATTTGTATGCGTGTTTGAAGCTATGTGTGTAACGGAATCTTTGATCGTGATTTTCACCCACTTCCAGACGTCAGAATGATTTGAAATTTGGCATGTGTTCATAATTCTGGTGACAATATAAAAAAAAATGGCGATTCCAAGATGGCGAACGAGATTTGTGCTAATGGTTCGATTTGATTCAAAATAGGTATGGAAGTGTGTTCCGGGTAAGAGATTATGCATTTCATGTCTAAACTCATGAATTAAAGATGGCGGCTCCAAGATGGCGTACAAGAGTTGTGATAAGGGTCAGATTCGATTCAAATTTGGTATGTGGGGGTTTATAAGTGGTAGATTTCGAATTTATTGTCAAAATTCATCAATTAAAGATGGCGGCTCCAATATGACGGACGAAATTCGTCATTGTGGTCCGATTCGATTCAAAATTAGTGTGTGAGGGTTTTCGGGGTCAAAGATCAAGAATGTTTCGTCAAAATTCATGAATTCAAGATGGCAGCCCAAGATGGTGGACGAGTTTTGTGATTATGATCAGATTCGATACAAAATTGGTATGTGGGGTTTTCGGGGTCGGAGATTTCGATTTTTCAATAAATAATAAACTAAAGAACTCGCTTTACTTCCAACATGGACTAGACATTGACAATGTAATTAGGTACTCAAATGTAAAAAAAGGTTTTCTTCCATTTTCAAGTAAAGAAATATTTCAGCTGTGGTATATAAATCGTGTATACTAGTTTGATTAGTGAATTGAAATTGAGTTCGTTTTGCTTCAGTTACTGTAGGAATAACGTAGAGTCTAATCAGACAGAAGGGGTCTATAGTTGATGGCTTGCTCATCATCATTTCCGGACCATTGAAATGTTGCACATTAAAAATTGATTATAATGCAACAACACTACCTGAGATAAAATTATATGAAATCGCTATCCAATAAAATTAGTGCACTGAGTCTCTTTCACTTTTATAAAAAAAATTATTCTGAGTGGGTGTGTTTGTTAATTTTTCCTCGCCAAATGAGAAAGTGTTTGTCAGTACTATACGAAATTCTAGTTATTTTGTAAAGATATCTAGCACAGTTCTTGTTTTGCTTATCGTAAACTTTCATAAGTAATTCAAAAAAATAACGTCGCGATTGCTTAATGACGCCTCAGAAATGACCAGAGGCCTAATGTCTCGCATCTTGAAAATTAAATCCAGCAGTTGTTTGTGTGCCACTGCTAGTGCCACTGGTTAAAATCAATTGTGATAAATTATAACGACCTGCTGCTAAATGATTTCATTACTTTGCCAATTGTTTAGTTGCACATAATATTGCCGAATGAACTACTTCAATCGAGTGTTCTTTTCCGACAAAAAAAAAGAAAGATATTGCATCATATATAAATACAGTGACCACCAAAAAGTATGTACCATATGGGAAAAAAGTTTATTATTAGAGTATTAGAAAAAAGATTTTCGGGAAAAGTTTGTGCATGTCCGATAACCTAAAAATCGATTTTGACACATGTCACGTGATCGCTGGTATGGCGGCAAATTGAAAAAAATTACTATGAAAAGGCAAAAAGTGGGCTAAAATGGCTATCAAAAAAAGTGATTCGATTTTTAGGTTACATATCGGACATGCACAAACTTTTCCCAAGAATCTTTTTTTCAATATTCTAATAATAAACTTTTTTCCCATATGGTACATACTTTTTGGCGGTCACTGTATACCGGGTGACCAAGAGGTGAGGTACGCCCCTGAATTTTTCTATAGTTTTGACGGAACAGATTTCAAATTTGGTATGTCCCTATAGTACTTGAATACGCATATTTTGACGCCACTACTTAATTGACACCAAACTTTTTTTTTCTTGCGACACCCTGTACAATTTTTTCCATTATGCGAAAGAGCACGCAATTTGTAATAATACTGTTCTTCAAAATACAAAATCGGTTGAAAAATGGCGGAGTTGACCATGAAATTCAAACTCAAATCATCACAACTGACAAACGACATCAGAAATCACCAGAGGAAGTTTCAAGGTGAAATATTATCGAAAATTGAGGTTCTCATGTGATTTCACCTTCCATATATTCCAACAATTATCAAAAATTACCTAAAACGGAAGAGTACCAATAAGGAAATGCTCACAACTGCTATTTCTCAAATGGCAACATATCCTTTCCACTTCGTCATGATGAAAAATGATTAATTATCAGAATGATCGTGTAAAAAGTTTCGAGAATTCCGGAAGAAATCGAAAATACAAGATGTTCTATAATGAGGAGTGTTCTCAAAATTAGACATTCTTCAACGAAGGCAGCCATGAACATAAAAAAGCGAAACAAAAAAGCAGCATTAATTAAATAAGTAGAACAAACTATGACTTCGTGGAAATAAAATGAGCTTTTGTGTATTGCCTTTTTAATTATGTTCTAAGCCGCCTACGTTGAAAAACATTAAATTTTAGGAACACTCATCATGAAACCTGATTGAATCTTCGTTTTCTTCAGAAATTCTACAAAACTTTTCACACGAGTAAACCTAATATATAATCATGACAGCACATGTTGCCATTTAAGAAATGTCAGTTTTTTTATGGGTACTCTTCCCTTTTTAGGTAATTTTTGATAATTGTTGGAATATATGGAAGGTGCAGTTACGTGAGAACTTCAATTTTCAATAGTATCTCATCTTGAAACTTTCTCTGGTGATTTCTGATGTCGTTTGTCAGTTGTGATGATTTAAGTTTAAATTTCATGGCCAACTTTGTTCGATTGAACAATGAACTGTATCTCCGCCATTTTTCAACCGATTTTTAATTTTGAAGAACAATATCAGTATCAGTAACAGTGTCATTTGAAAAAAAAAAAAGTTTGGGGTCACTCTCCGTTAAACCGGAAGTGGTGAATTTTTGGTAGTGGCGTCAAAATATGCGTATTCAAGTACTATAGCAAGATACCAAATTTGAAATCTGAATCTTCAAAACTATAGAAAAATTGAGGGGCGTACCTCACCTCGTGGTCACCCGGTATATACAGAGAGGTCTCTTTATAAAGGCTGGATCTCTTGGATACCATTACTGTTGATAGATTGTCAAAAAATAAATATCTTGGGATAGTGAGTACTCCGAGTTGAATTTTCGATGCAGATAATTATACAGTGACCGGCAGATTTATGGCAACAAATGGAAAAAAAGTTTATTTCAAATTTCACAGAAAATTTTATTCCGCATAAAGGTACCAGCATCCTCCCAAACTCAAATTGCACTATCCACATTGCAATTATATCCTTTCGTATACGAGGGAGGTGAAAAAAATTGAAAGTGGCCCAAGAGTAAAGTACCTTCATTTTTCAAAAAACACAAAAAAGTGATTCAAAGCAAAGACTTAAAATTTAGAGAGTGTTCCAAATTTGAATTCACAGCCTCCTATTCCGAAAACAAGGTTTCACTGATTTTCTCCTTTTTTATCTCACTTTCAATTGATTTTGAATTGCAGATGTCGTTTGTTGTAGCTGATTTCGAAAAATACTTGTTTTTTTCTGAATGGCCACAATAAATGAGGTTTTGTCAGCACCAAGTACGATTAATGCAATTTTCTAGATGACAGTTGGGTGAAACTTAAGTTTATCCGCTCGTCTAGATAATATTGAATGATGAGTCTACTCTGATATTACAAATCCTCATAATACATAGGGCGGGTGAGATAAAAAAGGAGAAAATCAGTGAAACCTTGTTTTCGGAATAGGAGGCTGTGAATTCAAATTTGGAACACTCTCTAAATTTTAAATCTTTGCTTTGAATAACTTTTTTGTGTTCTTTGAAAAATAAAGGTACTTTACTCTTGGGCCACTTTCAATTTTTTTCACCTCCCTCGTATACGAAAGGATATAATTGAAATGTGGATAGTGCAATTTGAGTTTGGGAGGATGCTGGTACCTTTATGAAAAATAAAATTTTCTGTGAAATTTGAAATAAACTTTTTTTCCATTTGTAGCCATAAATCTGCCGGTCACTGTATATTTGACTGTTAGATTCCTTCTTCAGTTCGCCCAAGAACATACACTTTCGGTCGGTATCGGCAGGTCCCTAAGGGGGAGCGGTGGCCCTAGGGTAGAGGGATAAGTCACCAAGAAGCAAGGGACGCCAAAATGCCAAATGCAAAAATGCAAAAAACAATTGTAAGCAGAGAGCATAATTTTTATGACGCCTAATTAGTGAGAAGTGAATTCAAGAAAACAAAATCAGCGGCATGGCACCCGCGCTTCTTGACCTTGTCATGCTGCTGGTATACCCCAAATAACTATGGGTATACCATGGATATCCATGATGGATTTGAATGTGTGATTAATTATTGATGCATTGTGCTGTATGCACATATTATGTTTTGTATTTCTTGTAATCTTATTATTGATTATCCATGTAATTAGACCGTAGAGGTCTGTTTGGGTAAAAATAAATAAATAAAAATAAATAAATGAATAAATCAGTAGCTTCACTGGGAATGTGGGAATTAATATTACCAATTATTGTACAAACAAACATGTGAACATTTATAAATAATTCCTTCTAAGTTTAGGGTTCTGATTATTATATTATCTGATTCAAGTGTTACTATTGAAGAGATTTATATTATTGAGTATCCATCACCTCATCTGTTATTTTATTCTTAACACTAGTGTTAAAAGTGATGTTGACAAATTATGTGAAAACTTTATATGCCTATGAATTAAAAACGCCATTTTCATTGACAGTTGTGCAAAAAAAATATACTGAAAAAACAATGAAATCAACATCATAAACAAAATGGATGACGTAGTTCCTGGTCACTTGGTATAAAAATCAAGGACAATGTCTTAAAAAAGTGTTACGTGAGGAACATTTGTTACAAACGTGAATACGTTTCAAATTAGATTTGTTACACCTAAAAAATATATTCTAAGGTATGAATAACTTGAGTACATAAAAAAATATGTTGTTTCCTTATGAAACTTTTATTGCTACTATATGTGACAACAATCCAGTTTTTCATTAATCCATCGAAATTAATTAAAAAATGAATAGCTTCCTTAACAACAAACATGCGATAAAAAACCTCCGGTCATAAAGCAAATTCAACACAATATAATATTGATGTTTTTTTTTTTGGTGAGATTACAATTGATATTTCACCTTCACCTTCAGAAAAATTAGGAATTAAATAGTGCGGTATTATCTTTTTCTTGCCTGGGCTTATCAGGCGAAGTGCAAAAAAACGATTTGATAATTTATAATGAAGACACCAAGGAAACGACAATTTGTTACTGCTTTTTGCTTCATAACATATACAGAGCACGATTGAAATTATTGCTTCTCACTGGAAAACCCTATTGAATTAAAAAGTGGAATTTATGAAACCAACGCAAAATATGCACGTTTTATGCAAACTTCTCAATGCATCGTGTTAAACTGATTTTTTATTACGCTGATCTAGGCAAAATTTTTGGGTAAAATATAAACAGGAGGTGTATTTTTCTACAACTGTCAAAAAAAGTCCACTTTTTTGTGTGGTTTGTGTGCGTAAAGTATTGCAATATTTTACTATCAACATACGATTTCGGAAACGGAAAAGCGTAAAAAGTGCACTTTTTTTAACGACGGTTGCCTATAGCAACAGCCGTTCCATGCAATAACAGTGACAGATCCGAATAATAACGAAATCCTGTCATCAAGCCAGTTCTCATTTTCTTTGGCAACTAATAACCTATAAATATCTGAAATACAAATGTTTCACCAATAATATTCTTAGCATTCTTACTATTAAATAAGTATTATCAAAATTCCAAGCTATTGCGGCAAATATTGTCAGGGGTAATATAATAAGTGGTATGATTATTACCGATAATTTTTTGGAATATTAATGAATTGCAATCCCAATGCTGAAAATACAACGAGTCCGCAGGACGAGTTGTATTTTCTTGCATTGGGATTGCCAATGAATTGATATTCCAAAAAATTATAGGTTTTTAATCATACCACGAATTATATTTAGGCCGACAATATATCGATTTGAAATAAAGAAAAATCGTGTCACCTGGTAATTGATGCTTTACTTCTAGCCGTATTCAACGGAATACTCTTTTCCACGGCCTCATCTGTGATACCAATGGACATTTGTTCCCAACGATCGCTCATATTGATAAATAAAGATAACTAGTCAAAATCCATAAATTTGACGTTTATAACTTAAATCATTATTTTCACTTGAAAGATAGTAAAACAAAAACTAAGCAGGTTTATCACCGTGAAAATACAGCGACAAGCTATATTTTCACTGTAGTTCCGATTCTATTGGCTGAATTTCAAAATTTGAAATCTACTGATTGGTTGTTAAGCAAGGAAATATATTGTCAAAATAATAGCATATACCACTAAGTAACTATTGGACCTAATCTACACTAAGTAATCAAAGGTAGCTATGGCTGTTTGGCCGTCAGAAACTAGTTGACAACAATAATTAATAAAATTTGTGAAATTGGGCATCTATCCAGATAACGAATTCTTGATATCTATAAATTTAATTTAAGCAGAAATGAAAAGTGATGAAGATGGAACGGAGATAATCGTTGATAGTGCAAATATGAGATTTCCTTGACATAGTTCAAAGAAAGAAAAAGTTATTTGTTGCTTCACGAGGATTGTTTATTCATTTTGAATACAAATCTAAGAAAATGAAAAGTTACTTCGATGGACTAGTTATTCGAAAGTCAAGTCAACATTAATGATAATAATATTGACCTCGATGGAATATGTTATTTTAATATTCGCTTCAAATTTTCCATTTTGCGGGATAGTGAGAAGAGAAAGGGATTTCGACTCTGTCGAAATTATTCGTTTCATTTGTTTGAAACTCAACTCTCCGGCATACTCTTTGAACTTTGTTGCAATAATGAATCAATAAAAATATGCCAAATTCATTTCATATTTGCAAAAAAATATGAAATGGTATTTTTTTTGACAGTTGCAGAAAAAATACTGTATGAATGAAACTCGTGAGTAAAGTTTTTCCTTTACTCGTAGGAATGCCGCACTCCGCCTACAGCGTCGTGCGTCAACATTTCCTACTCGTAAAAAAAAGTATCACTTTACTCACTTGATACATAAATTACTATTAATAAATCTTGTACAGTAGAAAAAGTCAATAAGATTTTATTAGTTTTTTAATAAAAAAATAAACAAAATTTGAAGTCGGTTGGACATCATTTGTCTGTTAGGCTGATCATATAAACTTCATGTTAACCTTCATTATCTCAGGTAGCGAAATTTATGTATATCCATTCAGAGAGCAGGTTACTTTAGATTATCGAGAAAGATATGCAAATCAAATTTGTAAACTGTTGTTTGTTGTTGGAATTTTATAGTGACGCAATAGAAATACCGAATCGAAAGCTGTATAAAAGGGGAATTTCAGAAGGTGTGATTCACCTAGGGGGTCGACACAAGTATTACATGAAAATTTGAATTTTTATTTAAATTTTATGCTAGAAACAAGGTGCATAAAAATTATTGAACAGCGACTTCAGAATGCCTAGGTAGGCCGATGCTATGTAATCATCATATTCAGTGAAGGAAAGACAACGGTCTATATTTACATTCACCTATTACCTCTGTTATTTTTAAATATCGACTGATGTCAAACTGATATTTTGGTAAGTATCAATCAATGCGTAAGCATTCGTATTTTATAATCAGATTTATTATTCTGAAAATTCCAGCGAAATATTCATTTCCAAAAAGGTAGAAAATTTGAAGCGGTTACCAGGATTACCTCACTATAGCTCTTGACAAAAAATTCCATGTGTGTTTTCAAGAGTTTTTGTGGTGTTTCGTTATACTTTTTGGGATATTTTACATAGTTGTGCAGTGGTTTACGTGAGACATAATATTAAAATACTGCTTTGTTTGCAAACAAACGATGGGCAACTAAAAACGCCCCACACACTATGCAATCTGTCGTACAACGAGTTGTACTGCAAATTAGACAAACAATCTGTGCAACCAGTTGGTTAGTAAAATGCACACGAACGATTTGAACATCAATCAACAAGTGCAAAAAGTAAGTGTTTATTGCAATCGATGTGAAATTCTTCGAGTGCAATAAACAATTTTTGCACGAGTTGCATACAACATTTTTTCTACGTTCATGCAAAAAGCAAAAACTGATTTGTTAAGGTTCGGCACTAGGTGTAGGAAAATGAAAAACGCAACTTAAATAATTTCATTACTATCGATTTGCAATGAAACAGATCACTATCATGTATTTTTCTATTAATAATAACCATTTTAAAACTTTCAATTCTGTAATCGTCAGAATACATTTTTACTGACACTTCTATAACCACAGTTGCATTATAAAAATTAAAATCATAGTAGCCGTGAGCGCGGATTTTATCACGAGGTGTGGTCATATAGTACAGACAGTTTGTTTCTGAATTTCTTATTCATTAAATTGTCCCGCCAAATTAAACTCGAAGTTTGTATTGATATCGGGTAAATTTGTGTTGTTCAAATTCTAAACTGTTTCCTTTATCAATTTGATTTTTAATAGTTGACAGTTATTCTCGTCGAATTGCTAGAAAACAGTTTCTCATTGTTAAGAACGACACGACTCCTGGCCTAACAGACTCCTGGAATATAATTTTATGAAGTGTCAGTGTGGCAGTCAGTCACCAAAGAGATGAAAAAGAATTAATTATTATTATAATAAAGAACTTGTAATTTTGAATTAAAATAAAACTTGGTCTATCGTTTTTCGATAAAGAAAATAGAATTCAAATCAAACAAACCGACCAAGATTAAACCTTGGTCAAATACACTCATTAACAACCCAAATTTACCCGATAAAATACAAACCACTCGTGCAATTATAAGTGAAAAATTATTCAATGTATCGTTGACTCATAATAGTATTTCGTATTTGTTAAAAATTCCATGAAATTGAAAACTTGAATAGTCCGTTCCACGGTTGTAATTTCCAAATCAAGAGGGAGGCCGTGGACTCTTGAGTTTAGGGTACTTATAAGATTTACACACATACCTAACCTGAGCAAGCTAACCTAGCTTGCCTGGCTCACTACAGGGGATGTTTTCGAATAAATTTCCGGGCGACAAATTGCACCACGTTTCAGACTGGATGCCAAAGTGCAGCCGAGTTCGATCACAACCAATCAGAGAGCTACAATATCTTCCATTGTCTGAAACGTGGTACGTTTTGCTTATATGCTGCTGGTTCAGCTAGTATGAGTATGAATGAAGTTGAACTCCATAATAATTTATTGAAGATAGCACAACCATGCCATGCTATCCACTCTTGCGCCAACCTCTGACAATATAGGGGACAGAAAACAGTATATATTTGGAATATTTCATTTGTTCCATATTCGCTCGATATCTCTCGCAATATTCGTTTCTGAAAAATCTTTTAATAATAATAATAATTCGTCTTTATTCACCATAAAATACAATACAAAAAATACAAAATAGGTTCAGGTGAAAGGCGGAGTTTTTAAACTCAACCCTTTGTTCCTGAAAGGATAGAAATCATTAAAAAAAATAATGTAACAGTAAAATAACAGTAAAATCAGCAGTGCATTACCAGTTTAGTAAATAGCCGAGTTCGAACATAAACATCAGTCTATTTGCCAAGGAGAACTTTCAGTCTTTTTTTGAAGTTATTCAAGGAATAGGATCTAAATTCACTGGGAAGTGAGTTAAAACATTTCGGTGCGTTGTACGAGAAGCTACGAGTAAAAAATGCAGTTTTGTGTTTTGGAATGATGAGCGTTGTTTTGTTGCGAGTGGAAAATCTGTTTTGGTCCGAAAACGTTTTTAGCCTTTTGAGAAGATAATCTGGCATTTGGGTAGTTAGAACTTTGTGGGTATTTGTTAAGAGGTGCATTTTCCTGAGTTTCTCCAGGATCAGCCAACCTGATTTCTTCATCGGCACAGATATATGGTCGTATTTACGAACGCCGCGCCGAAAGAAAACCTTAGATAATTATTTTGTATACGTTGCAAGCGGTGACGGTCATTTTGACGTAAGGCTGATTCATATATACTGTCGCAGTAGGAGATTTTAGAAAATATAAGCGACTCACGAAGTTTTAGCTTTAATTCAGTCGAAAGCAGATCCCTGTTTGGATAAAGTTGCCTCAAAACATTGTAGGAGGATTGACTGAGGTGGCTGTTAAGAGGTGCATTTCCCTGAGTTTCTCCAGATTCAGCCAACCTGATTTCTTCATTGGCACAGATATATGGTCGTATTTACGAACGCCGCGCCGAAAGAAAATCTTAGATAATTATTTTGTATACGTTGCAAGCGGTGACGGTCATTTTGACGTAAGGCTGATCCATATATACTGTCGCAGTAGGAGATTTTAGAAAATATAAGCGACTCACGAAGTTTTAGCTTTAATTCAGTTGAAAGCAGATCCCTGTATGGATAAGGTTGCCTCAAAACATTGTAGGAGGATTGACTGAGGTGGCTGACGTGTTCAGTGAATCTGAGCTCAGGATCAAGTCATAGTCCTATATTCTTAAATTCCTTCACAATTGGAAGTAAGTCGTTATCAAGGCGAATTTGTATAGTTTTACTTGAGAGATCTCTGTTCTTCTTGGAGCCGAATAGCATTACTGCAGACTTATTTGGATTGAGTTTGAGTTTATGGGCAGAAGAAATTGAGTTTGTGCCATGTCAAGATCGCAAATGGGAAATGAAAAATAGATTTGTGTGTCGTCGGCATAGTGGTGTATGGTGCAATTTTTAACAAAATGATGAAAGTCAGATATATAGACTGAACAATAAGGGTCCGAGAATGGATCCCTGCGGTACACCTTTGGTTACAGATAAGGCGTCCGAAATGACTCCATCTAGAATTACCTTTTGAGTTCGATTAGACAAATAATTTTTTATACGTACTGCATCCTGCGAGGAACCGAAAGCGACTAGCTTCTCACAAAGTATATCGTGGTCGATGGTGTCGAACGCTTTGCTATAATCAAGTAATACTAAACAAGAAACACAACCTTTATCAACAGCTCTGAAAATATCATCCGTAATTGAAAGAAGGGCTGTGGTAGTACTATGTTGTGATCTGATTTTCCCAAACGGAAAATGATATGTATATGAAAATAGCTATTTGTATATATAGGGAGGAAAAGGCACTGCCATTTTTGTTAATTTAACCTTTTTTGTTAATTTAAAACGCATCTCAACTGTTTTTGTCTAGAACGGACCTATACTTGTATAGATAATACAGTCATGTCCATCTGAAAATCTGCGGTGGTGCAATGGCTAGCGTTTTGGCTAGTAATTCGAAGGTCCCGGGTTCAGCTCCTGGCAATTGCAACTTCTTTTTTTTAAGATCGTCATTTTACTTTTTTCTTGTTAGTGATATGAATTATTGGACGTTTAGGTAGCTTACACATTTCGGATTGCTACAATGTGTGTATTTCGAGTACAAAGTGTCATTGTCTTTCTCCAAAGATTAATCTTTTTGTCAAGCGACAATCAATCACTTTGCGCTCTAAATATACAAATAGCTATAAAAGAACTAAAGTAGAAGTAACATTCATGTTTGATTTTTACCAGAAAACAGGATATATAATATGTTCTAGAAATTACGGAAATAATTTGATTATAATAGATTCAGAAGTTTCATCGATTATAACTGGAAAAGTACTCTTCCTTCCTGGTTTGAGGACGGAAAGTGTGTACTTTCTATACACTGATAAAAAGGATGTCTTCAATCAAATATATATATCCTCTTGAACAGAATAATCTTCTGAAAAGAATAATTAATTCTAATTGATGAATATACTCTTAATTCAAACTTATTGAACTGTTTGCTTCTTTACATCAATTCTCTTGAAATAAATTTGTTTGCATTAATACATTCGAACTCTTTACCTTAGAGAACACCTACTTGTGAAAAATGCTCCTTTTGACTCAAGAACATAATTTCTTGGCGAAGGTCAGGAGGAAGCAGCACGTGACACAGTCAACCAATGAGCTTTACTTTAGCGGGTGCACGATACCAGAACGGCGCGAACCTACGTGAAAGCGCGCACTGCGTCTGCCGACTGGGACCTCTATTCTGTTTGCTGTTACCCGCGTTTGGTTTAGGGGTTCTGTTTGAATCATAATTTAAGTTGTTAGTTTTGTATTTGTCACAGTGGTTATGTGCAAATGTGCTGTTAAAGAAGTGCAATATGGAGGTCCAATTATTTCTGCACGATTTGAGTTTAGGTCATTTATGGACCAGTTGTGAAGGTAGGTTGAAGATATTTTGGTTTTCAACATGTGTGTGATAATGGCGAATGACGCTGTCGTTTCTATATTAGATCGCATTTCTATGCATCACCGAATAGGTACCTACGTTGATTATATAGTTTCTGAAATTGAAATATTACAAAACTATTCTCATATATAACCATTATACCTCAATTGTTCGCAGTTGTTCTCTGTTTGTTGAACTGTACCATATGAACATGGCTTCCATGGCACATTTTTATAACCAAGTGCACATTTGTACTGAACCCCCAAATGCAGATAATCTTGAATAAAAAATGTATTGCATTATGAAGAAGAATATTGTTCGTTATTGAAGTTGAAATATTCTTGCCTCAACCAACTCACACCATCGAACAAAGAAAGTATTCACAACAGTGTTCATTAGCAAAGTTGAAATATTCTTGCACCAAACAACTCCCAAGTGTTCATATGTCTCAAAACAGTTTCCTCTCAAGTGGTCAAGAGGATTCCGTCAAAAAATCAAACTAATATTTGGTTGGACCTATTCAAGAATACAATCGACTTGAATCAATGCAATTATGCATTGATGCAAAAAATTATTTTTATCAGTGTAGGGGGAGGAGGAAAATATAATTTCTCTCTGAGTTTTGATTTTCGCAGTGATTCCATAGTCCGTTACGTATGAACTCAGATAGAATACCCACCATTGCATAGAAATTACTTCCGAAAAATACTCAAATTGTTGTGATAACCATTTATCTATATGACTTAAAATTATTATTTGAAAAATATTAAGTTACCCAAATTAGCAAACAATGGAAAAGATAATATCTGCAATAAATCAAAATGCAGATGATGTTACCACGTAACAGAATCACTAAATGTGTGATGGCAATTAAAAAAGATTATATTTTAAATTTTTATACCCGTGATACTGAGATCGTAATTGAAGTTTGCTTGCGTTCTTGGGAATAGATGTAAATTCATAAAATTCAATGATTTATACACCTTTCGAATAATGCAGCTTAAAATTGTCTTTCAAAAATGGTGAAATAATAACGAAAATATTAGGTAATGCGATAAAGAATATGGTCACCTAAGCGATTTGTTTCAAATTTTCATAGATGCTTCAGAACACCTGCTTGAAGATGAAAATTACTTGATAATTTTTGAGCAGAAATTGTTGATTTCCAAGTTACAACCCTTCAAATGTCCAAAAGGGTGGATTTTCATTAATGAACATGCAGGCATCGTGATGAAAAATTTCAATTAGAACTATTATATGACATCTTATTTCGTTTTTTCAGTCTGAAACTAGGCTTTAACAGTGGAAATTATAGTTATAAAAACTTTGGAATTGATAGAACCTCCACAAAACTGAGCAATTAAATTAAATAATAACCTTTTTAATGGATCTGATCAGGTTTCGTTGCAGGATGACATTACTATGGAACAAACTCCATGACAAATATGGGTTCGACTTCAGAACCAACGGCTTATGTTGAAAAAAAGGAAATTAACCAAAGTGGCACAATTAGGCCACTTTATGAATATATATATATCTCTTTATTTAGTTGAAAACTAATTCATTTACAAAAGTAAATACATTGTCACATTATAAATAAAATATAATTAACATGAAAAAATACAAACAGTCTAGTTAAAAATACATACGTATAAATAAATACGTATAAAAAATTCGTACATAAACATATATTAAGTTTTCATTAAGTAATCCTTCAATCGTCTTTTGAAAGTATTTATCGAACCACTGTCTTTAATTTCTTGTGGGAGGTCATCTACTCCCTTATAAAATAAAGAATTATATGTACTATTTCTTTAATATTTTTCAACTTTAATATTGTTTTTGTTTCTTGTATTATACTTATGTATTTCAGTCACATAAGTTAATTTATTCTGTAGATATACAGGTGAATATTCAATTTTGATTTTAAAAATATAAATAAGTGTTTGGTATTCGAAGAGTTTCGTCACTGGTAGCCATTGAAGGGTTTGCAACATACTTGCTATCGGTGTTATTCTCGAACATTGCAAAATTATTCGCATAGTACGATACTGCATCTTTTGTAGTCTGTTTATTTCATTTTGATTGAGGAAGAACAGAATGGTAGAACAATAATTTAAATGTGGAAGGATTATTGAGTTGTATACTAACAATTTAGACCACTGGCTGAGATATGGGGAACAACTTAAATAGTTGATTTTGTAAGCTACTGTTTTGATAACCTGATTAGCATGTTCCTTGAATTTTAATTGACTGTCAATAGTTACACCCAAATAAACGAATTTGTTTACCTTTTCTAATATCACTGTCATTCAATCGTAGAAGTAGGTTTTCATTATTATGATGTTTATGTTTCCCTAATAACATCCATTTTGTTTCATTTACGTTCACCTTCAGCAGACTTGCACAGCAGTATCTATACACCCTTTCAAGACTAGCGTTCATAGTATCAACACACTCCTGTACATGTCTTCATTACTAAAGTACAGTAGGGTGTCGTCGGCAAGTGTATTTTACATTCTTCTGCTATGGTAACAATGTCATTTAAATATATGAGGAATAACAATGGTCCCAAAATAGAACCTTGAGGCACACCTATATTATTTTGCATTTTATCTGAATAAAATTCATCTATTTTCAACCTTTGCTTAATACCAATAAATAATCAGAAACAAATAACATGAGGTTAAACATTCAGGAAGACTATTCCTTACACCAAGACATTGAAAATAATGGAAAAAAATGTGAAAAATATTGGAATAAGAGAATAGAAATAGAAGAAAATATTTGGGAGGTATTGAAACAGATAAATTCATGATGATATATTATGCAAAATTTAAGGAAATGTGAAGTCATTGACCTGAGATTGATCACTCGGTGTTCAATTGAATCACAAAACTTGCATTTTTTCTTACTCTTGTTTCCACTGTCAAAGCTGAATATACGGGTGAGGTGTTCGAGTAGTGGACGCAGAACTTTTCTAACCATTGGTTTCGAAACCCTGAATATACTTCAAGGCGGAAAATTTGATCGGCAGACAGAATAATCCACCCAAGAGCACCCACGTGTCTGGGTTCAGCTGGGCATGCCAGTTTTCCTGGCGAAATTGAGCAGCTTCCTTAGCTGAATCTTTTTGATTTCCTCTGGGTTCAATATACTATTTCCAAACGCTACTTACCTCTGATACACCAATGCAGGTGCCACAGAAGGGATCATCTATAATCCCAATGAGGGCCATGTACCTACAGTTCAATTATTTTATCTTTACCCGTGCGTCATCATTATAATGCATATGAAATAAGTCGAGAAATTTTAGTCAAAACAACGTCTAAATGTAAAACGACGTGGCTGATATCCCGATAAAAATTACAACGTGTAGATAATGAGATAAGATAATGAATTATTAAATTAACTGAATTAACATTTTCAAATTCATGGAAATGGCGAACCTCCAGACAATGATAGTTTTTTTTTTAATTTCAACTGAACACAGTATATATTTCAATTATTACGAGTCCGGTAACATCAGGTTTGATAGGATAATGAAACATGGGGGCAAAGATATGTTGATAAAATTTCCTCTTTTGGCCAGTGAGTTTGCTAGAAACTTTTGACCTACCTACTCTAATCTAATTTCAGTCATGCACATTCATATAAGGAAGTTGTTTTATTATCCATACCTTAGCAGTCGTAAATCCATATTAAATCCATTAATAACCTCAGAAGTTATTTTATCCACAATAATGCAATTTCGTATGTAACAGATAACGGAAAAAGTTATTCAGAAAAATAGGTTGAAGTTCAATATTTCCAAAACCTTTGCATACTGTGATATGAAAAACATTCAAACATGACCAAAACTCAGAAAACGAAGTTTCTAGACTTAGGTATTTAAACTTTTTCAATTACCTATTCATGCATGGATGCAAGGACACACTGTATAATGATAAATAAATGAATATGCAAAAGGTAAAAAAAAACACCAGTTGAAATATATTAATACTCAACACATGATAACATAAAAATTTATTCATACATTTATTTTTCCACTAATGTATACCGGATACCCTACATGAAAGTGATATTTTTTCCCTCTTGAAGTGAAAATGAAAAAAATGAATAGTACCATGCGACCCGATGGGAATATACTGCTAACAAATTGATGGGTTTTGGACACTGACAGTTAATCTCACTAATTGGCAATTGAATCAGAAAACGAACGTCACCTCGTTTTACATTTTAAAGTTCTAAAAATTGTAATCCAGTGTTTTATAAACATTTATCGTAGAAAAAATAGCATTTTCTACTCGAGATGAAGTACGTTTTTTTCGTTCGTGAGATTGCCACACTCGCTCCGCTCCGCTTTGCTCGTGGACAAACTCTCACCTCACGAAAAAAACAGGATATTCATCTCTTGTTGAAACATATTCTATTATGTATTGTGAGCATGTAGAACTATGTACCATTGATGAAATAAAAACCAAACTTAATATATTTAATCACTATAAAGGAAATTTATAACATTTCTCTTGTGGTTTTAATTGTTACCTCTTGAACAGATGAAAGTGGTAAAAAAGGTCCACCATGCGCTCTCTCCCTTTCAAAATACTAGCACAAATTCAACACAAATTGTTGTGCTTGTGAATGGAGAATAGGTCCAGGCATAAGTAATCTAAAAAAGAGTTAAAATCTATTGTGAATGCTTTTGGTCTTTATTTATAGAATTAGGTAAGGTTTTTTTCTCAATAGGGGTTCCACCCTCTGAATAACTCTTGTGTGAATATCCCGGTAATACGGAATTATAGTCACATCTGTCAATTGTGGGGTTAGAAATTTCAAAGATTATTTGTGAAAAAAACACATTGTATTGTACTTACTTTGAAATTAATGATTGTAAGATACGTTCAGTTTTGCAAAAAACTGTTTTTATAATGTATCTGACTGCAGAACGAAGTAAAATCGTTGACAAACAATACCCCAATGACAGAAAATAATGACGTGATTGATGGTACTGCTCTAGTCAATACACCATTTGGAGTATTTGGCAAGTTTAGTTGAAATGTAAAAACACTGTCAGCTTTATGGCTATCTCTTTTCACTGTTTTGAGTTTTAATGGATCATCACAATACCATAATTCTTTGCTTAGAAGACAAATGTCAACGAATTTTGATTCGTTCATAGCGGTTGATAGACAGAGATGTTACATAAAGGGTGTGTTATTTCTTAGATCATAAATTGATGACGCACGGGTAAACATAAAATAATTCAACTGTATTCAGGCGATTGTGTCCAGTTATATGAGTCCTGTTGGAAGATTGAGAACTGTTCTACCAAAAGAGAGGATTTATCTTTAAGTTTTTTCGACGATCCGGATACATGAAACTTCGATTGTCTAATGCCAGATGTGTTCTGCCATGTTTTTTTGTAACAATTTTTCCATTGCAGCAATGGCTACACTGTTGGGATTACTAGGATGGGTTCTGGCCCAATTTGTTGCCACTACATTTTCTTGGACGCAGGTGAGCAAGGTATATACTTCAGCCTGAAACACTGAGACGTATTCGCATAGAGAAATATACAGGGTGTGTCAGAATAAGACCGACACACTCCAAATACAAATTCCTCACCTCATTTCATTTCGAGGTGAAAAGTTTCCATCAAGGTATTCAGCTTCATTTTTCTCTTCAAAACACCCTAAGGAAAAAACTTTGAACTTGGTACACCAATCAAGGTTTATTAACGTGAAAATTTGAAGTTATGATTTTTAAATTTCGTAAACAACTGGCGGAGTTACGATGGCGATAGTATGTGGTCATATTTTCCTTCCCATTTCCGTTGGACAAGTGAAAGGACAAATGAGCATTTGAGAGCAGTCTAAAAGTGGAGGTTTCTGAGATAATTGAGAAAAACTGAATGATATTATGTCCTGAGTAGCAACGTAATTTCCTATATACAATAATCGCATAATGATAATTTCTGAAAACATGGGAATATTTTTCAACCTTCCGAACATTTTTTAAAGATGGGAGAATCGGAAACAGTACGGGTGAGTCAGAATGAGACCAACAACTCATTTTTTTTTTAATAATATTATTTGATCGAATTGATTTCGTGGATTCACTGATAAGTTACCATACTTTCTTGCATACGATTGTTTTGGCAGATCAACTGACAAACAAACGCATTCTCAGATTTATAATACTCCACTCAGATAAGAGTTATGGTCTAAAATATTTTTTAGATAAGTACTCTCAATTTATTGTATTTTATTATGGGTTGTCAATTAAATATCCTTTTCTGATTGATTTATCGGCATGTTTTTGATGAAGAACAACAATGAAAAATGTTGTGTATTTTTATGCTGATCTTATCATATTTTATTATAAATCAATCGGAAAAGGCTCTAAAACTGATACACCAATATTAAATTCAACAAAGTACAAAAAGAGTACTTATGATTTTTGTTCGGAAATATGAATAGGATATTCATAAAATCTGTTGTGGAATTATCTGCGGCTGAAAGACAAACTTTAGTCGCTATTTTCCATCGTTCAAGATAACCTCTTGGGAGGTATTCATGTTGAAAAGGGGAACATTCTCCATGAAAATGGAAAAATGAAAAATGTGATTTATTTGTGAATTCTAACAGAAAACAACTACTTCCTAGGCTAAAGCCACGCTAGACATTGAACTACATCTGATAGATATAGTTAAAAGACTCTAATTAAAAAAAATATATCATAGTTTTCATTAATAAAATAAATCACATTGATTAACTCCATATCTCGCAGCGTTTTGACATATAAATTCAAATGATGTGTTACCAAAAAAAAAAAGTTTTTTCTTAGTTGGATAACGTGGTGAAGGGATGTTTCGGTTGTTTTTCCGGTTTCGTAGGTATTTTTTATCGAATAAATGAATATTGGAAGTTATAGCTCTTGCGAAACACGCGTTGGGTGAAAGGAACGTAGTTTTTGTGTTTCGGGTAGTTTCTATTTCTGACTCCTTGACAAAGAAATGTATCTCTTCCAAAATGCCGTCGGACTACTATTTTGATTTTTTTTTTAAATGACATCAGTGTTCGAGTGATACCTCATTTGAATCGTCTAACAATTCTCTTATAATAGAATGGCGGTACATAAAGTTAGAGCTCAGCTTTATGAAGATATTATTATGGACAGGCAGTATGTATAAACATCAAGTAAATAAATAACAATATTTTTTTTGGAAAATGAATGATTAACGTTTTTTTTTTTCATTGAGTCACGCTGAATAACCGACTATTATTATATGTCAAATTTGTCGAAGGTCCACCTGTTGTATCAGAACACTTTGTATAAGTACTTTGTAATGACCTTCTCAAATCCAGACCACATATAACTGTTGCATGTCGGCCTTGCAACTCCAACTGACTTCATTTACACTCGCAAAATCGTGAACCATGACCTTGACTTGATTTTAAAACAAATATTTTTCATAACTGAAGAGGCTAATTCAAACAAGATACATTATACTTTGAATAACAACATAAACAGTTGTCAGCCACAGTAGAGATGCCTTCTTCATCCTTGTCTTGAAGTCAACATAACTTTGTTTGTTTACAAGCGAGGGCCTTATACATGTTAAGTCTGTATTCATTCGGATAGTTTCGTGTATGCCCGCTCATTTCATTCTGATCAAGTTCTTAGTTTGTATTATGGACCTTCATACTCTGAATGTGAACAAACTGTCCATAACATTTCACCACCCGTCGCCCCCCTCGCCCACAAATTGTATAGAGAAGGGTAGTTCATGTTCACTTCAACACACGTATTTGTGTGGGGCATCTCTATGTCTTTTATTACTCTGAGGTTAACACTATAACGTCAGGCAGCATTTTTGACATTATTTCAATAGTAAGCTAGCTATATTTTGAAAATAAAGGAATCTGCATTGTTCACAATGAGCTTATCCTGAAATAAACAAGATGTCCTGTCCTAACCAGGACTGCTCACTGCTAGGAAAGTAGTTGTTTTCTGATGGATTTTCGACCCAATTAGGTTGGAGATCTGGGTGTTACATTCTATTCCAAATTATATACCTACATAATCAAAGGAATGTAGGGTTTCACTGCTTCGGTCAATGTTCTGGTTGCATGCAAATATGCCCATTTTATGCGATTTATTTTATTTGTAAACTTTTTTTCATTTCTACATCGTGAGCTGTACTGTATATTTCATTTCCCACGACTTTCATGAACTACTAAACTGCCATTTTTATGATCATAAATAATATAGGATCGAATCAAATTAGTTAACGTTCTAATAATTTGACATTTAACATTAGTATTTACAAAATTCGTAATAAAAAATAATAATTGAAAATGAGTGATGAGGGAAGGAACGGTCGGGTTTTGGATAGTGGGGGTGAGGGTTCAAATCCCAAATAATCCCCCTTTTTTTGTGAAATCAATTAGTATTTGAATTTTATTATAATTTTCAATATTTGTAATTTTGGATGTATTCTTTTGCAACGGTATAGTGTGCGATAATATATCAAATATTCTCTGCATACATTCTTGGAAATTTAAATTGTGGCAACGGCCCATTCGCCTATTTTCCAATGAGTAAATGTTGGTTGCATATGTTTGCCAGTACCCTGTGCGACGAAGCTTCGTTCGTTTTGTCAATTTAATACGTAAGAAACCCAGTCATTTAAATATTGAACGTATTAGCAGCAAGGCCAAAAATATTTACTATCTGTCACAGTGACAATCCTCATTTGCAACAGGTGTTACTCCAAAACCTGTAAGGACTATTCCAACGACTTCAGAGGTTTCCTTATTGTTGTCCAACATATATTTTGAGTAGATTAGTCAATATATACAGTGTGACCCATTTAAGATGGAAGCACCCATATAAAACTTACATTTTTCAACCGATTGGAATGATTTTTTTTCGTTAGGTAGACACTCAAAAAGTCTACTAGGACACCAAATTTCATGTATAAATCTCCATTTCCAGGGCCAACTAATCTTATTTTTCAAGGTAAAAAATCTAAAAAAATTACTAGCGATTTTTTTTGAAAAAATCTGACTATTCCGCTAGATTCGCGACATTTTCAAATGGTTCATATGTAAATTACCTTGAAATGCGTCAATTAATAAAAAAGTTATGAGGGAATGAAATTTGATAAATATGCCGTTTAATCAACCCACCAATTCAACTTCAGAACTTTTATCAAAATTCGAAAAACACCACTGTATTCAGGAGATCTCGATATATCACTGGTCAAAATTTCATCGAAATCTGTTCATAAATAAGAACATCATGAGAAAATAAAATTTGAAAATGGAATTTCAGGAAAATGTTATTGTATCTCAAAATTTCTTATTTTTTTATTTATCAACAGATTTCGATGAAATTATGGTCAGTAATATTTCAAGACACCCTGAATCCAGTGGTGTAGTCAAAGTTGTTACAAAAGTTTTGAAATTGAAGTGGTGGGTTGATTAAAAGGCATATTTCTCAAATTTCATTCCCCTATAACTTTTTTATTATTTTACGCATTCCAATGTTATTTACATGTGAACCATTTGAAAATACCGCGAATCCAGTGGTGTAGTCAGGTTTTTTCTAAAAAAATCGCTAGTAATTTTTTTAGATTTTTTACCATGAAAAATAAGATTAGTTGGCCTGGAAATGGAGATTTATCCATGAAATTTGGTGTCCTAGTAGACTTTTGGAATGTCTACCTGTCGAAAACAAAATCATTCGAATCGTTTGAAAAATGTAAGTTTTATATGGGTGCTTCCATCTTAAATGGATCACACTGTATATATATATATTCTTTTAATTTGGCGCAAGATCAGATACTCTTTCGCTAAAAATTCGAATTACTAATTCATCTATTCGAATTTAAAAAAATTATGTTTGTGTTAAATCTCGTGTATTTCAGGAAAAACGCTAATATTAATTAACTTAAAAAGCCAACCTGTATCCAACTGCAGAATTAGATCCAGATCGTCAGAGATGTATTCGAGATACCTTAAAAAAATGAATGAATATTTAAATACCGGGTTACCCAAGTTATCGTATACAGGAAATGTCTCGCTTATTTGACAAGATAATAAAAAATAAAAAAAGTGCTTTGAATGGCATTAAAGTACCTTCCTAATGCTGTGTAATAAAATAAATTTCATTTGTCATCCATGTGCAGTGGAAAATTGTGTGTTATTCTATTTGGAATACAACGATAGCACATACTTGGTATTTTTTATAAAAAAAAAAACAAAATCATTAACATTTTAACATTTTTTTTTACTGAAGTGGATGCTGGTTTTATGGGTAAGTTGAAAACTGACGCAGGAGTAAAACCCAGTTTTTTCTTTGGCATGTATAAGTAAGACTTGTCTCACTATCCTTAAATGATGGCATATGGTCCAAAAAGGGTACTGATTCCTGCTTCAGTATAATTAATTCATATCAACTGAAATATCCATGACTTTTGGATCCTCTGTGAATATCGTAGAAATGTTATGTGAAGTGGGATAAAACACATTTTGGGTATTCAGATATTCACATGTTATATTTGCATGAGGAAGTAGAAGTTTTCAGGAACGATATAGGTATACTTTTTCTTTTCCTTCTATATACTATAATTTTTAGCAAAGTTATCTAATTTTCGGCCCTGCCGGAAATGGCAGCAGCGGCTCAACGCGAGCCTGAAATTTGATATCGTAATTCAATCAGGTTTTCTGAGAAAACGAGCGCATTTTATGAGAAATTACTAAGTATATTTCTTGTGGAGAATTGAATTATTTCGCCTCGTTGAAACTGTTTCTTAATAAATCTTATACTTTACGAAACAACAGCAAAAAAAAATTAAATACATTTTTATTGGGTTCCTCCCCTGATTTTCTGGTTGACATTTTTCTAACAATACATGATGTCAAGAAGTCATGTGCCGAGTTTCAAAGTGCTACGATTTATTCTTCACTTGTCTGTGGTTACTGTACTAAGACATTCATGATCGGTTCAAGTGGGTCAACTACTACCAAAGTTTGAGATCATAGTACCACTGATGTCTAGTTTGTATCGGAGATCAAGCATCAATAATCCCAATAAACCCAATAGAGAAAGAAATCCTGCATCACGTCGGGACGGGACGATCAGATGTAGGAGCGGGTCAATGTCACGAACCATCGCTCTCCTATAAAATTACAGTATTTTACGCGACCGTGGCGGGCCAATTCACGTCCACTGTTGACAACAGACAAGGATCACGTATTCTTGAAATTAATGAAATATCCACAGGGCCGATCCTAGGGTGTCAGCGACCAGTGTATGCAACATCACTAAAACTAAAATAAATTTAAGATTTAGATGAATTTTAAATTAAGAATATGACGGTGTGCATGCAGCATCAATTTAACGAAATTAAGAAAGTACCAGACATGCGCATATCGTTCCAACAGTCAATTTATGAAACGTCTTAGGGTATTCTTTGATCAGGAAACAGAAGGTGAACCCTAACCTGAGATTATCGTGGTTTTTTGTTTTTTGTTTTATCTATTCTGGTCTGGTGTTTACACTTCAGCATGAAAACTGTCACCAAGAGGAGTGAGTATGGTTTAGTACTGAGTACATTATTGCTTCTGCGGGAGCCTCTGGTGTTGTGAGGAATAAGAGATATAGAAAATATGGCGTCAAACCTATGCTGAAATTGCGAACATAAACAACCTCTTTCCTCTTTGAAAGCAATCAGCTGTGACTAAAGAGACTACGCATGCGCCGTTTCTAATTTACGGAAGAAATCAAGTTATTAGTTGAAAGTTGGCCATCTTTCTTAGTTTTAATGTTAATTTCAATTGCTTAATTATTTGCGTGAACACCTCCATTTCATTACATTGTTTTATATTCTTAATTTTAGTTTTAAATTAATTCAAGTTTAGATTTATGCTTACATGAATCCACCTATAATGTGCCAACTCTCTAAAAAAAATTACGTATTTTGACTAATACTCAACGTTGAAGTTATAATTTACCTGTATGAAAGTCAAAACTGAAACATTAATAAAAATGCAAATAAAATTATTGAGGAGTTTTAAAAAAATCACGAAAATTCAATGGAAAAATTAAAATATGATTTTATTGAGTTTTTTTAATAGAACACCTAGTAGGTATTTTTTCACATTTTTGAAATCTATAGCAAATTCTGAATATATTAAGATGATTTTTTTATTCATTTTCCATCGTGGTATTAGCCAGGGAAGTAGTTTTCTGTCTGATATTTGCCTCATATTTTCATATTTTCAAAAGAAGGGTTGCATGATCCCCAAAAAGGTGTCCCATATCGTAATTGGGATCCAATTAAAACGTTAGAAACCACCCTTATTGTATAACATCTGGAGGAAATTTTACTTTTAAGTTGTCTAACGTGTTCATCAAATTTCAGTCGATTATCAATAGATACATATAGGAAATATTAGTTATACAGTGGATAATAATTCTTTGGGCTGGGGCAAGTCGACTTTAATGTTGTCCGACCTACCCTGTCACTGACGAGCGGCAAGAACCGCGAAACGCGTCTGCAGGTGGTCTTCCCCAGCCAAATGAAGGATAATTTGCTGTATAATTACAATAAGCAATTGCAACTGAGTCTTCTCTTCTTAGAAGAACTTTGCACAAATATTTGTCAAATGTAATTCAATGTCCGTCGTGGTATTAGCCAAGGAAGTAGTTGTTTTCTGTCATATGTTTGCCTCATGCTTTCCACCTGTTTGGAAAGAAGGCTACTTCGACATTGTCGAATTTACTATTTCTTTTATTTGATACTCTGGCAAAAATTCTCGGAAAGCTTCCCTTTGGAATTCCGTCAATATGACTGAAAAAAAATGAGAATTTTCTTTAACGAAAATCCCAGAAAGTGACGCACTGCTGCAAAAATAAAATTCCTTTAGAAAGAGGGGATAGATATTTATATAAATCCTTTTTCAGATACCTTTGGACTCACGTCAATACGTATGTGTATGGTAAGTCTGAAACTGTGATAATGAAAATATTTTCCACATACGAACATAGTGGCCCAGACTGTGGATATTTTTCGTTAATCGCCGAAAGTCTGAGCATTTTGGTTACCCAGAGACTTTTTTAACAAAGCTTTTCAAGAATATGTCATTTACGGGACATCGAAAAACCAAGAACGCAACCTGTATAGAAGTTGGACAAAAGTTGAAGTCTAAGTTGGGTAGCAGTGCCGTACGAACCAGTCGTCCCCCTTATCGCGTAGGGGCCTATCTGATTTCTGAATATCTTACAGGAGAGAGAAAAAACGAAAATGGATGACAATTCAATCGCCCTGTAGATCTCAATATAGTGGAGTAAAACCGGAGACAAAATCCATCGTGTTTTTTTCCATGGTATAACCAAATCAGACCTATCTGATAATTTTCTTCATGTGATTGTTCATCACACTCCAGCTGGACGATTTTCTATGGGGCTGAACTTTTTTGTTCAAAAAAGTACGAAAAAAACAGAATATTCGAAAAACGTGTTTTCTTAAACATATCACTCAATATCTCGAGAACTACTCAAGATATCGATTTGCTTTTTTTGTTAATCGAAAGGGGATCGGTTAGCGCTTCTCAACATATGAGCAAGATGAAATAAAATCGGGTTTTTATCTGAATAAATAGAGAATGTGAAATAGTATAAACCGTGAAATCAAATTTTCACTGATCGAAAAACTTTTTTATTATTCGAAATATTTATGTACAGGGTGTCCCAAATTCGAGCCTCATCATTGGGATTTCGGAAACTAGAAGAGATACGAGGTCGGTTAAATGGAGACAAAGTTGCGCAATTTGGTGCTCATCAAAACGCTTTTTTGATATTTGAAAAATTCCGAATACTTCTGAAGATTTTTGGAAAAAACCGAATATTCGCGATTTAATTTTTATTTTTTTATAACTCTATGTGAATAGATGTAATGAAACAAAATATACTTTCTCATTGCTCCTTTGTCTGTTCTACAAGGTGGTGTTATCAGATTTTCAAACAAACGTTTCGTATTTGAGCTGCCATCATCAATTTTGTTTTTTTAAATACGGCCATGAATTTTTTATTATGGATTTCAAAAGCTTCTAATGTTCCAAAACAAATGATGTATCACACTTATTCGAAAAGTTTATATTTATAACATTTTCCATAAGAACTCATGTGTTAGAGAGAGACATATTTTTGGTAACATCTTAACAGGACATCGTTAAAATGATATTTTCGAAAAAGAACGATATATCATTGGTTTTAGGACCTTAGAAGCTCCTAGAAATTGATATAAAACAATGTATGATGTTCAACAATAGGCATGATGTTTTAATTATTGATAATATGCAATTATTTTTGTAAATATAGCCTAGGCCCTAGAGTTTGAGGGATGACACTTCAATTATATCATTTATTAACCAACCACTTTTATGATAGTTTTTGAGTTTTATTATTATATATTACAAAATCAAAAGAATTTGAACCAATCTAGTAAACGAAAAATAATGTAAATATTAATATTGTTCATTTTCTGATTCCGCTTCATCAACAGGATCTCTGAATGTATTCTGGCAGTCTCCACATTTACGTTCACTGGAACTTTTCAAACCTTCTTTAATGCATTTACATTTATTATTTGTGCAGTTTTTATCAGCACAATGAATGGCCAGGATTTTTCTTACATCATTAGGCACTGGGTCTTGCTTAGTGAATACAGGGTTCCAACAATCATTTTCGCGTTTCCAACCAAAATTTGCCGGATTTTCAGTTGGACCATGGTAAATGGGATAAGTACCATACTTTCAATTGATATATACATTATTACAAATGGATTTATTGAAATAAGATAATGATAATCACAAACCTCAATAAGTGTTGCTGAAAAGCATCATCTGTTGGGAGTAGTCCTTTTGAAGGCCGATTGGTATTTATCGTTATATGATAACCTAAATCATTCAACGTTTTGATATTATCATTTTAATTTAATATACTTCAAAGATACGGTCAAAGCTTCCTCATTAAAATTCAACAATCTTTGAATATTATGAATGCTGGTGAAACTCTTCCTACATTCATATGTTTTCCAGACAAAATTTGTTCTCTTTGCATAAGAATGCAATGCTGATAATAACGAAAGCAAGCCTTGTATCCATGGATTTTTCGCAATTTGGCACAATCCTGTCGCAACAGGCATAATATTCATTGCCGTGCGTACCTACATCTTTGAAAAATCATATCTCAAAAACAATACTACATACACAAATTTTTGTAAGTTAAAAAACTTTTATGGCTGTTAGTCAACATTTCATTCTCTGCATATATACACAAAAAGCTGAAAACAAAAAAGTTTGTCGATTACTGAAAAAAACATTACATGAAAAGTGATATCTTGCGTTCCGAATCAATTTACGAAAAACTTATAATTATTTATCATGTTATCGTACTTGCGTGAGAAACAGGAAGTAATTCTCTTTCTATTGTAAAAAAAATTAGTTCCATACTTCCTGTAGTTTCAGAGTTATGGGGTGATATTCATCAAGAAACGTGTTTTAGAAAAAACATTATTTTTCAGTTTTTTCCAAATAAAAAGATTCGTCCCCACTCAAAAATGTCGTCCAATGGTATTCTGATAGAAAAATATATACCTCACTGTATTGTGAAGGTCGGAACTGGTTATACCTCGAAAAAAAAATTTCGAGAACGGAACGTCTTTTTGGGTGGATTTTACTCCACTAATATGGTATATTTCAAAATATAAGTTATTATTTTATATGAAATATACCATATTGAGATCTACAGGGCGATTAAATTGTCATCCATTTTCGTTTTTTCTCTTTCCTGTAAAATATTCAGAAATCAGATACGCCCCTACGTGATAAAGGGGACGCGGTAACGAGATATTCAAACTGTTTCTGGCATGAAATGAAATAGGTACGTAAAGTTTTGAATTGAGTATTATAATCATCGTAAAATGCTATACACTCCGAAAAGTCCTTACAAGTAACTTTTTGGCCATTTTTCAACAATTTCGTTTTTTTGCGTTAATCAGTCAGTACTATAATAATTGATATTCGGATAATAGATATTTTCAAGATATTTTGCGTATTATACGACTTAACCTCAGTGGTAATTTCAATGCAATCTGAATTTGAGGTATATAATTCAAATCTAATAGCAAACTTGCAGTACTTATATTAACACGTGATGTTGATTTATAATCTCTACATGTTTTTCTCGGCGTGTACACGTCATCGCGTCACATTCAAGTATTTAATAAGATTTAATTGGTCAATATAATATCTACAATATTTGCCATTTAGGAAAGTTAGGAACGTGTACACGCCGTATTTAGAAACGACATTAATCAAATGGAAGGAATTAATTGAGAGAGAAACGAGAAAAATACATGAATTTAATGACTTGTTTTATTAGTGTTATCTGATTTGTGATGTTTGTTTCAGAGTTGGCGTGTACACGTCTTTATGTTGATCGTCGTATGCACACAAATCAAGTCTATTCGTAAAACCACTTTACAACAAAAAACATTTTTGTCAAAAAACTGCTATAAATGCCGGAATGCACATGGTGTTAGTATAAATACCTACTCATTTCAAGTTACATGATGGAACTGCTAACTCAGATTCCATACAAACTGATGTCACAAAATGGATCCTGGAAACAGAGGAGCTTGAAAAAAATGTTTGTGTACTGGAAAAAAGTGCTTTTATAAAAATTGGGATGGAATTTTCAGTTTCATCTATTTAATACCAACATAATATCCAAACTCTTCGCCAATTTAACACTAACCAGGAGGATAATGTAAACAGTGGTATACATGAAATTGATATAAGAACGAAAACATGAAATTGGGAGAATTTTGATGAAATTCATTTACTAGCTTCATTTTACTTGCTTTGTTTGTTTGTCTCACTTGCTTCGGATATGCGGACGACATAGTCATTATGGCCAAAGGCAAATTAGAAGGAACCCTCTACGATCTCATAGAAAGAGAGCTAGAGACAACCAGAAGGTGGTGCCTCTCGGTGGGGTTAAGAATTACCTCATCAAAAACCACAGTAGTACTGTTGCGTCTTCGGGTTCAAAAATAAGTGTACACTGGTATGGACTTGCCTTTATTATTCAAACTTCACTTGACAACACTGTAATACAAGTCACTGTCAAAACTGAAATTCTGATACCAAAATACTAGTATCCAAGGTAACTTCCTAACTAACTAACTTCATCTCACAAATGCATTGCTTATATATAAAAATAAAGTTCTAGAAAAATGAAGAAATCAATAGAACACAATAAGAATGTTCGACGATTGATCCAGAACAAAAGTTAGTGCTTATAGATTTTTCCATCTAATTCATCGAACGATCTCGAACAATTCGAGAAGTCTTTATCAAATTTCAGGTCTGTAACACAATATTGACCCAATATTTCATGAAACAATATACAATCAGAACAGGTTGAGCCAATATTCCACCAATATCATTAATGAAATATTGTTTTTCCAATATGAACCCATATTGGCCGATGGGTGGCCGATAGCTTGGCGGTCTAAGGCGCAGGCCGTTCGAAACTTCAGTATAGCGGTAGTCGGTTCGAGCCCGATGTATATACGAGGGATTTTTTGCTCAAGTACCCAATATCGGAATCGAAAGGCGACCACAGTCCTTGTTGAAAACAAGTGTATTGTGTGTTGTCTAGATGCCAATCTCGTCTAGTGCACGCCGGTCACCCGAAGTGGTGCTATAGGTTTTTCGGATTTTCCTGCAGCAGAAAAGTGAATACGCCACCAGAAATCAGTAAGTCGCCCCGGAGCGCCACGGCAAATAATAATAATAGCCGTCCTCTACCCGCACAGGCTATATGCCTTTGGGTACACTCTACGAGTGTTCGTGAGGGAGTATTATTATTATTATATTATTATTATTATTGGCCCAATATGAAAACAAGATTCAGCCAACATGAGGTGCTACCTGGGGAATATAACCTCAGGAATAATTTATTTTTTTACAAGAAAACTCATCACTTGCAATGAAACAATTTCGGTTTAAAGTACAGGTGTTCATAATTACGTTCCAAAATAATGTAGAAAATGGAGTTGGTACAACTAACACAGCCTTCCCAGACCACGTGGTTGATGACCATAGCGGTTGATGTCAAAACACAAAAAAAATACTCGCTATTTTCTGTAATCTTAATCAGAAATTGCTCAAAAGATTGTTTTTATAGTGTTCTGAAATATTTCAGTGAATATCTTTTAAATTCAACTCGTATAACTTTCCACTTGAAATCTGTGTGAACAATAACTCATCATTTTTATCCTGAACAAAGCATATAATCCTTATTAGTGGTTTTGTATTCATACAAACAATGAAACCTTGTTTATTCGCACCATTATTCCATTAGATACTTTTATTATTTCTTTCTACTTATATAAATAATCAATTAACAATTCTGATAAATATTCATTTTACAGTTAAAACCCACATGTGTATTGATTTTTCTGCTATAGAAATTCCTTTGTTTAAGAGGCTAATCACGTAATAACATATGATTTAATTTTTAATGGTAGCCAAAAAAGTAGTCATTAGCATCTTATCAATATAACCTCAACGGTTTTCTTTGTTTTTACCAAAATTGATTTTCAATATTTGCATCCACATTCCACATTCTTCATGGGTCCTTTGCTTTACTAATTTTTTTCGTAAATAAAATATCTTGACCCGGCGTTGCCAGGGTCAAATTAATATTGGGTAGAGGTGGGTGGTGAAAATAAGTTAAGGAACCTTCCATGACAATACAGTAACTTTACACCCCTGCCCCCTGCCCCCGAAAGCTGGATGAAGCGTAGAAAGTCGGAAAAATTCCGACGTTTTCGGAAATTGAAAATTACGGCAAAATAAATAATGTCGGTTGGGGAATTAGACCCCGTCCTCCCCCCAGCCTTACCGAAAAAAGTTTAGCCAAAACTATAGAAAAAATCGGAAATTATCTATTGTATTATTAATGTAAACTTGGTCGTCAGTTCGGCATGATCCACTTCATTTTATCATATTTGATGTAATAAAAGTGTGAAGATTTATCCAGTTTAAGAAAATCCTCATAACACCTCATTAGTTACTATGATGAATAAACAGCCTTGAAAAGTGATTCCTATTTAAACACGCAGAAGTCATATAAAACAAAAACAGTAGAAAATCGGTGAGCAAACAATCATAGTTCATACATGTTTTTAAGTTTTCCCCTTTCGTTCCACGGCACGAGCACTTACAGAACTCAAAGAAAAAAACAAGGAGGAAGTCATGGGAGAGCTGAAAAACTCCAAGAAGTTGAATAATCACATATTAGTACTGAAGTGTAAAGGGTTATTGTGGAGGGGATAGAAAGGTATATGTTCAAGAACACTTTTCCTTGCACTGAGGAAAAATTTTACTAACCCCAGTTAGAAATCGAATTACCCCAGCAAAAAACTCTGATAGCATAGGGGACGAGCGAGTTCTCACTTGTGGTTATAAAGTCGACTTTGCTGATAACAACTCACTTGGGATTATTAGAAATTGTCGACTAACTTATATTCTCAAACTTTGCTACCGCAAGCGAGGGCACCTACTTATGACTATGATGCGTTGTTGCAGTCGAAGGTATTTGACTTCGCTACCGCTAGCGAGTGCACCTACTTATGACTACAAGGCATTGTTGCAGTCGTAGGTGTCTAACTTTGCTACCGCTAGCGAGTGCACCTACTTATGACTACAAGGCATTGTTGCAGTCGTAGGTGTCTAACTTTGCTACCGCTAGCGAGTGCACATACTTGTGACTACAAGGTATTGCTGCAGTCGTAGGTGTCTAACTTTGCTACCGCTAGCGAGTGCACCTACTTATGACTACAAGGCATTGTTGCAGTCGTAGGTGTCTAACTTTGCTACCGCTAGCGAGTGCACATACTTGTGACTACAAGGCATTGCTGCAGTCGTAGGTGTCTAACTTTGCTACCGCTAGCGAGTGCACCTACTTATGACTACAAGGCATTGTTGCAGTCGTAGGTGTCTAACTTTGCTACCGCTAGCGAGTGCACATACTTGTGACTACAAGGTATTGCTGCAGTCGTAGGTGTCTAACTTTGCTACCGCTAGCGAGTGCACCTACTTATGACTACAAGGCATTGTTGCAGTCGTAGGTGTCTAACTTCGCTACCGCTAGCGAGTCCACATACTTGTGACTACAAGGCATTGCTGCAGTCGTAGGTGTCTTAACTTTGCTACCGCTAGCGAGTGCACCTACTTGTGACTACAACAAGGCATTGTTGAAGTCGAAAGTATCTGACTTTGCTACCGCTAGTGAGTGCATCTACCTAGAACTAATAGGGTATTGTTCCAGTAGTAAGTACGTTACTTTGCTACTGCTAGCGAATGCATCTACCTATGACTATCACTAATAGTTCCAGTTGTAGATTAAGGGCCGGTTTTTCAATATCCTGTTAGCGTAGTTTGACTGACGGCTAAATTTGACTAGTGGTTAGAATGAACGTTACATCTGTTCACATAAAGGAATAAAGTCACATTCTAACCATTAGTCACGTAGCATAGACTTTGACTGAACATTGAAAAACCGGCCCTTACAACTTTGCTACCACTAGCGAGCACTTCTATCTGTGAATATAAGGCAGTGCCAATGTTGCAGACGGAATATTTTGCCTCTTTATGTGTGGAGCACACCAATGGTCGCAAATTTTTTTACTGCATTCAATTGTGTATCGACAGGATGTCCCAAAAAATGAGTTCATCAATTTCAACCACTTGTGTAGAATTCATAAAGCGCAAACATCCTTATTCCGCTAGCTCTTGTAAAATAATCTGGTAAGCCATTGTATAGTTAGGAAGGTACCTACTCTTGAAAGGGGTAATTTCCGTTGAAATATCAGCAAAACATCGAATAACCATAGCAAGGCATAGAATAATTGTAAGCGGGTCCATCCAGTATTATTTTAGAGGCAGGTTGATAACTGTATTACAGTAAGTGGGTGAACTTCTATGCGATTATCCATTTATAGTAAGCAGAAACCTTACAGCCACAGGCATGTAACTCGCTAGTGATTATTTATTTATAACATTAAAATCTGTACCAAACTGACTGCCTAATAGCGACAGCAGTATACTTTTCTGCTGTGACAGAAACATCATTTTCAGCAAAATCGTTTTCGCTGCATTGGATTTCAGTGTGCTGGTTCTATTCGAAACTTTATTATGGTAGCAAGAAATATCTAAGCAAAAACTTTAATAGGACGTTTTTCCTCGGTGTGGTTTGTTATGTCTCTTGTGAAATGTGACTAAAAAAAAATTTTTGGTAGATGGACTCTACCTACCATCGTTTGGTAAAATAGCACCATACCTAGGGCTGTATGCTTTGTAAAATGAATTACACTGTTTCAGTATGTCTGACTGATGTTTCCTTCCAACTCCCTTGATTCTCATGATCTTCAACGTTATTAGAAGATGTCAAATGCATAATTGAATAATGGATAATAATGATGATAATAGTGGAGTAGAGTGTTGTACTACTATACAGGGTGTCCCAGAATAAAGGGGACAAACTTCATTTCATTTTAAGACTGAAAGTTCCAATAAACATATATCCTAAAATGAGTATTAACCGAGTTACAGTGTGTTGAAAGTGACACAAAAAAATATATTTTCCAGAATAACTCCATAACGGCATAACTTCTCTTAATGAAATTTGGTATGCCACTCAACATCATTCAGTTTCATATTTCAAGGCAAATCATGTGTTTGTAACTCTAAACAGGAGCGTACGGCAGGTGGGTACCCCTATTCGCCCCTCCCCAACTTTCACGCCACTGGATTAATATTGATTTCGTCTTATTTTTCTTAATCCCCGATATTTCCTATACAAAAAAGGAATACGTTTCGTTTCATAAATATCAACGGTTTACGAGATATTTGAAGTTGAATAAGTGCGTGCGTATCAAAATCTTTACCATTTTTTAAAGGAATGTGAAGGTAACTATTCATAACATAACCAACATATTTCATACCTTGCAATGAGTATAAATTCAAATATTTCGAAAATTGTTGGCATTTACGAGGGATTTTGTTCACAAAAATTTCCCGATATTTAAAACTTACATAGCCACTAACAAAATAATCACTAATGAGTATCCGAATCACATATACGCACCCACTTATTCAACTTCAAATATCTCGAAAACCGTTGATATTTGCGAAACGAAACGTATTCCTTTTTTGTATAGGAAATATTGGGGATTAAGAAAAAGAATACGAAATCGATATTAATCCAGTGGCGTTAAAGTTGGGGAGGGGCGAATAGGGGTACCCACGTGCCATACGCCCCTGTTCAGAGTTACAAACACATGATTTGCCTTGAAATATGAAACTGAATGCTGTTAAGTGACATACCAAATTTCATTAAGAAAAGGTAAGCCGTTGTGGAGTTATTCTGGAAAATACATTTTTTTGAGTCACTTTCAACACCTTGTAGCTCGGTTATTACTCATTTTAGGGTATATGTTTATTGAAACTTTCAGCCTTAAAATGAAGTGAGGATTCTACCCTCAGAGTTTGTCCCCTTTATTCTGGGAAAGCCTGTATACGACACTCATTCGGGATAGACGAGACACCGGTGTTTCTTATGCTCAGGGGGATATTGAGAATGACTCCGTTGTGGAGAATGAGAAGTGCCAAATTTATTGGAACTACTCATTCCACACCTTTGGGCAAATACAAGTCGGTGGTCTGGCGGTCTGAAGTGGGATTCACAACAAAACTTTTTGCGTTTTGCTTTTTACGTTTCATATTCTGATTGGTGGAAGCAGAATCTGGAATAAAACGAACGCAAAAAGCTAAATATTCTCAGCTTTTTGCGTTGCAAAATGCGTTGTGTTTACATCTCAGTGAAAATCTTTCAGCAGGGCTTATGGATTCTCTGTGGGAATGTTTTTCAATGTGAGAGCGGATCATCATAAAAATATTGTTGTGACATTCGATAAAAGTTGTGTTAATTTTTTTCTCCCAATTTTTTTGTGATTCCAGGGAATAGTATCTTCTGTTTAATTTTCTACTTTTACATCTTGATGGTCTCACCCAATATTCTCTTTTTGTACGATTCATTTTTCCCTTTAAGTGCAAAAGAAGGAGCAGTTTACGTCTCTTTCAAATTTCATGTATAATATTCATTATTTAAATTATTATTTTTGTGATGATTTCTTCATTTTGCTCTGCCAAACCAATGTTATGTTATGTTTATGTTTCTTGTTGAGAAGCAAATCGAAAATTTTTGACGTTTTTGTTGTGAATGGCATTATTGCGTCAGTTTAATTTCAGATTCTGCGTCACCAATCAGAATACGAAACGTAAAAAGCAAAACCAAGATGGATAGAAACCCTGGTGGATTGACTGATTCGCTTTTGTTTCACCCAAAGTTGTTAATGCTGTAATAAGATGAGATTAGCTTTCCCGTTGTCAGTAGATGGCGCATTATCAAAAAATAGCCGAGTTTACATTCCGAAGTACTGAGTCATATTTTTTTGGAATATTTGAAATTTGACTGTTTATGACTATGTTTATAATTTTTGATTAACTATGATTTACATTTCATCGAGATATTTATCGTTTTTTTCTGTTCTTTTACTACTTTTCGTTCAGTTCGCAATGATTAGTTATTTGTTTATTGTTGAGTTTTCTGTAATTCTTGTATTTGTAGTGCATAATGTTTTTTCAAGTTTGTACTTGGACATGGCTGCGTTTGTATGAAAGATCTAAGGTTAGTATCATTATTTAAATATCCCGTACATATCACATATCCAACTAGTTAATTTAAAATTACTGTTCTGATTTTTGATGAAATAAGCACGTTAAACATGTTATGTCGTATTTTTTAACATAATTGAATAAATACGAAATGTAAACATGTCATGACAATGACAATTGTCCAACGTCATCATGACAAGTATTCATTTATCAATCTGTAATGACTTTACCGCCATCTACGAACGATCGTGAAGCTAATCCGATCTAATAAAATATGAAGAATCACGTAGGCCGTACCTTAACAGTTTTGGTAGGCCGATTTCACAGGTATAAATGAACGCACCAGGGTTTCTATCCATCTTGAGCAAAACGCAAAAAGTTTTGTTGTGAATCCCACTTACGGCGCAGGCCGTTCAGAACTTCAATATAGCGGTAGTCGGTTCGAGCCCGATGTATGTACGAGGGATGTTTTCTCAAGTACGCAACATCAGAATCGATAGACGACCATAGTCCTTGTTGAAAGCAAGTGTATTGTGTGTTGTCTAGATGCCAATCTCGGCTAGTGCTAGCTTGGAGTGCACGCCGGCCACCCGAGGTGGTGCTATAGGTTTTTCGGGTTTTCCTGCAGCTGAAAAGTGAATACGCCACCAAAAATCAGTAAGTCGCCCCGGAGCGCCACAGCAAATAATAATAATACCGTCCTCTACCCGCACAGACTATGCCTTTAGGTACACTCTACGAGTGTTTATGAGGGAGTATTATTATTATTATTATTATTATTATTATTATTATTATTATTATTACATAAGTCTGATGTAGTCCTCCTCGGCCATCAAAATGGGAAGATTTTCGTCATAGAGTTTTCGACTCCTGGTGACGAACATCGTTCGAAAAAAAGACGAAAAACGGACTAAATATCAAAATTTCTCTTTGAATTCCGCAGGCTGTACCCAAACCATTCTGATAAAATGGTGGTTCTGATTATAGGGGTCCTTGGTGGTATCATGGACACGCTACTCTCTAATCTAATGTAATACACTATGCCCACTCCAGAGCAGAAAAAACTCCTTTCCTCCTTTCTGAAGTTTTTTAAATTTCATTGGTATTTTCGGACACGCTGTGTATTACTGTTGATATGATGCAGGCATCACTCCAAGATGATTGTAATAATATGTATTTGATGTGATAAATGTCTAAAGATTTATCCAGTTTATGAAAATTCTCCTAAAACCTCACTTGATATCATCAACAAACAACCTCGACAAGTAATTCCTATATAAACAGTCATTCAAAGCAATAACAATGAATTGTCAAAAAATCGGAATATAAACAATCATAAGGCAGTGAGATTTTATTTTCCATAAAACTTGAAAATGAACTTGGTGATTTCCATTGAGTGAAAGCAAGAAGATGTCAAATAATCCATTAACGACAGACAAACTCGGCACATGACATTTCGATATCATGTTTTATTAGAAAAAAATTACCAAAAAATCAGGGGTGGAACCTAAAAAATTTTTTATTTAAAAAAGTTACAATTTTTTTTGTTTTTATTTCAGAAAATATAAGATTTATTAAAAACAATTTCGATAGGTTGAGAGATAATTTAATTCTCCACAAGAATGATTTTCAGTAATACGTTATGAAAAACGTTCGTTTTCTCAGAAAACGTGGTTTAACGCCGTCACATTTCATGCTCATACTAACCCTTATAAAACTTACATTTTTCAACCGATTGGAATGATTTTTTTTTTTTTCGCTAGGTAGACATTCAAAAAGTCTATTTGGACACCAAAATTCATTACTAAATTTCCATTGTCAAGGCCAACTTCCTCAGTTTTCAAGGTCAAAAATCTAAAAAAATTACTAGCGATTTTTTTAGAAAAAATCTGACTACATTTGCAACATTTTCAAATGGTTCATGTGAGGGCATTTTCCTGAAATGCCATTTACATATTTTTCGAATTTTATTATTTTATGATTTCCTTATTTATAAACAGATTTTGATGAAATTCTGACCAGTGATATTTCGAGACTTCCTGAATACTGTGGTGTATTCCGAATTTTGATAAACGTTCTGAATTTGAATTGGTGGTTTCATTAAACGGCATATTTTACAAAATTCATTCCCGTATAACTTTTTTATTGATTGACGCATTTCAACGTGATTAACATATAAACCATTTGAAAATGTCGCGAATCCGGTGGTGTAGTCAGATTTTTTCTAGAAATTTTTTAAGATTTTTGACCTTGAAAAATAGGAAAAGTTGGCACTGAAAATGGAAATTTATTCATTAAATTTGGTGTTCCAGTAGACTTTTTGAATTGGATGAAGAAAAGGTTTGTATTTCGTGCAGAAATTCATTTATAAAATAATAGCAAAGCGCTTTCTACTATAAAGTCATCATCAGTGCGTACTCGTCAGGTGTACAAGAGCCAGACCATAAAAATATCATGTGTCCAGAGGACCATGTAAATATTTAAAAACAGGACATCATATGAATAACATTTTAAAAAATCCTTATTCCCGGATTACTTATATAAAAGTTTCAACAGACAGAGTAACACATGTCTGCTGAAGCTTAGTCTAATAATGTCAACATGTACTGAAGAGAATGCCGATATTATGGGTAAGTTGAAAATGAGGCAGGAGTAAAGCAAATTTTTTTTTGGCATGTATAAGTGGGACCTGTCACAATACTTTAAAATTGTTGCATATAGTCCAAAGATGGGTTGCTGCTTCAGTATAATAATTCTATAACATCTCCGTGAAGTGCAACAAAACACATTTTAGGTACTCAAAAACTCGCATATTATATTTGCATGAGAAGATAGGAGTCTTCAGAAACTATATGAACTTTTTCTTTTCCTTCTACGATTATTTTTAGCAGAGTTATGACCAATCAAATATTCGGCTCCGCTAGAACTTTCAGCGGCGGGTAAGGGTGAACCTGAAATTTGATATCTGCGTTCAATCACGTTTTCGGAACGTTTGTGGAATACTGAATTGTTTTTCACCCAGTTGAGTTGTTTTTCCGATAAATCATATATTTTCCAAGATTACAGCAAAAATCTATTTATATATTTTTAAACGAAAAAAAAAAATATGTTCCACCCCTGGAATTTTGGTAAACAATTTTTTTTGTGTTTATCGTGGTTCCAACTACTACCATACCAAGTTTGGTGGTGATACAATCGATTTTTGTCTCAAAACCCAATCGTACTGGATTGAAAGTAATAAGGGTAATAGAAAGTCGACGAGAATTACCTTCAGAGGATGAGCGCGATAACATTTGGGACGTTTTTTAGGGTAAGAGTCGATAACTCAAAAACGGTTGGTCTTATCGATTTTAAACAAGGACAGGCTTCTGAGGATGTTTGATTCTATGTACCTACGTCTGCGGCAGCACCTCACGATGCTTTTTCTAGATTAGTCAAGCTGAAGTGGTATTTCTCTTTCTTTAAAATTTGAAGCAATCTTTATCTAATCGAAATTAATTGGTATCGAAAGGAAAGTAAAACGTTTGATCAATGTACAGTTGTGTGCATAAAAAAGTCGTACAGCAGTTAATAGTTATTTCTGCAACAAGTGCAAAAAGTAGGTGTTTATCAACTCGGCCTGATGGCCTCGTTGGACAATTTCACGTCGAGTGCAATAAACTCTTTTTGCACGAGTTTCATACAATATTTTTTCTACGTTCATGCAAAAACCAGAACATGTTTCATTTAGGTAGCATTAAACTGAAAGGAAGACATTGTTTGTGTAACTCTATCTGCTAAAAGTAATTCAAAAACATTTTGTGTAATTCAGATGATATTCGAAGGAAATAATTTTATTTTTCCACTAAATATAGTTCAATAAAGTTTTGTTTTTTGCATGAACGTAGAAAAAGGCTATTGTGAGCCAGACTTGTCAACCTTAATTGAATTATCGACTTTGACAAGTAGACTAGGAACAATCAATATATTTGAGTTTCCAATTGATTTTTCGTAAATGTAAAGGTGCATTCAACTAATAACAAATTCAAAAATGACAAAAATAAACCATTGATTGGTTCTGTTATTACATATTAGAGAAGCATAGATATTTATTTCAATAAAAATATGAATTCAATCGCACTTATCCAAATATACTGAATCCTGCCTAAATAATGTTATAGTTGAAATACATGTTTTGAACACTATGAATACTATCAAACTCGGTTAAAAATATTCATAAAACCACAATTCACAGATCATTACCTATCAAACAGGAAAAAGCACCACCACAATCAATCGAACAAAGACTGATGCCAATATGAGTCAGTAGCGGTATAAGCAACAAATAAGGTACTTTTTCACGTAAACCTTCATGCTTCATATCGACCACAAGATTTACTTTCCCAGCGTAAACGATAGTGACTAGCAGATTTGTAATGATTCAATTCGGATAATTTTTTCGTTGAAGAATTTATATGTACGTGAATGATTATCTTGGAAAATTATGCGTATATCGTGAATGTGTCACATTTCCAATGGACTAATGAGTGGAAAAAAAAAGTCGGAATTTATACTGAAACCTAATCGAAAACATTTTTACAATTCGGGATTCACAAAAATCACCACTATTTCGCCATAACAGCTTCTTCGTACTGGAATTAAATCATAATCCAGTAATTACAGACAAACTCGAGTCAAAAGTGAAGAATAAATTTTAGCACTCTGAAACTCGGTACATGACATCTCGACATCATGTATTAATGTTTACCAAAAAATCAGGGGTGGACCCTAAAAAATTTTTCATTTAAAAATAGTTATTTGTTTTACTAGGCATAAAAGCACAAGATTTAATGCAGCGAGGCTATGTTTACTTTGTCATTGTCAATTTTGAAAAGTTGTCATGTTAGAAATGGATTTACTGCAAAGTGAGGATGAATTGATGCAATTAACACCACCTGAGATAAGAGACCAGGCGCGAGATGTGGAATTAAACCTTTTACCGGAAAAATCAAGAACTGTATATGAACTCACATACAGCAGATTCATGGAATATAGACAGAAGAAAAATATAGGATCTTTCTCTGAAAATGTGCTGATTGTCTATTTTTCCGATCTTTCAAAGAAAATGAAGCCTTCAACGTTGTCTACCTATTCGATGTTGAAAGCTACTCTGAACATAAAAAATAACATTGATTTGGCAAAATACCTGAAGTTACGAGCTTTTTTGAAACGCCAGTCAGACGGTTTCCATGCAAAAAAATCCCGAGTTTTTCAAAGAGAATAAATCGAGAAATATTTATCAGATGCCCCAGATGAACTGTATTTGTGTACGAAGGTAGGAATATATTGAAAATGATCTATTATGGATTAAAGAACTAATTTTCAATTTATATTTTAGGTTGTACTTATTGTTGCAGTCGCTGGGGCTTGTAGATGTGATGAGCTTTTGCAAATGAAAACATATGATATAAATGATATGGGCGACAAATTGCTAATTATGCTTCCAAATACTAAGACCAAAAGATCAAGATCTTTTGTAGTAACGGAATATTTAAGCGTTTACAGAAAATATGCAGCCTCCAGACCCTCGAATTTAAATAATCGGCGTGTCTTCTATAAGTATGCGAAAGGTAAAGCACATCATCAAATCATTGGCATTCACAAATTCGGTAAAATGCCAGAAGAAATTGCTACTTTTCTGGGACTATCCCATGCGAAAGAGTATACCGGGCACTGCTTTCGCAGAACTTCGGCCACGTTGCTGATGCATTCTGTTGGGGACATAACAATGTTGAAGCAACATGGAGGATGGAAGTCTTCCGCTGTCGCGGAGGGCTATATTGAGGACTCGCTAGCCAATAAGTCGAACATCGGCAATAAAATATTTTCTGGCGTTTCCGGAGTATCAAGTGTTGATACTAAAGTTGTTAATTTTACTGGAAAGGAGGGAAGTGGACAGAGTTCAATTGTATTAAATAATTGTTCACAATTCACCATAAATATATCTAATAAATAAAAATTTCGTGTTGTAGTTTGTAGTTTTAATGCAATAAAACCAGTTTATTATCATCAGCATCATTTTGAGTTTTCTTAATGTCATAGTCAATTTTAATAACCAGTTTGATTTAAATTATTACTTGGAATGTTGCCTAGCAACGAACTTTTTCTGCCTAGGCATTAAAAGTACAACTTCTAAGCCTGCCAAGTGTCATTAAAAGGCCGCTTTTAATGTCATTTGAAGAAAAAGTGTATAAGTGGAACCTGTCACACTACTCTAAAATTGTTGCATATAGTACAAAGAGTGTATGGGTTGCTACTTCAGTATAATAATTCCATATTTACTAAATTATTCATGATTTTCGGATCATCCGCAAACATCTCCGTGAAGTGCAACAAAAGACATTTTAGGTACTCAAATACTCCCATATTATATTTGCATGAGAAAGTAGGAGTCTTCAGAAACGATATGAACTTTTCCTTTTCCTTCTCCGATCATCTTTAGCAGACTTATGACCAATCAAATAATCGGCTTCGCCAGAACTTTCAGCGGTGGTTAAGCGTGAACCTGAAATTTGATGTCGGCGTTCAAACACGTTTTCTGAGAAAACGAGCGCAATTCATAAAAAATTACTAGGAATAATTTTTGTGGAAAATTTAATTGTTTTTTACCTTGTTGAGTTGTTTTACCGATAAATCATATTATTTCTAAGATTACAGCAAAAATCTATTTATTTATTTTTAAACGAAAAAAAAATATGTTCCCCCCTTGGAATTTTGGTAAACAATTTTTTTTTCGTGTTTATCATGGTTCCAACTACTAGCGTACCAACTTTGGTGGTGCTACAATCGATCCTCGTCTCAAATTATTTGAAGTCCTTCAAAGGAGTAAGTTGCGTAGGGAAAAACCATACTATTGACCTCGAACATTGTCTCAGAAAAAATCAATAATGAGGTCAGGAATAATCTACTTACATAAGACCACGAGTATGATTACATTTTCATTGTGGCCAAAAATGTCGTATTGATACACTTTGTAATGTATTGAAAGAATTATCATATGTTTTTGTTATGAACTTCCATTAGAATGAGGCATAATGACTGTAATCATAAAAAAATCAAAAATACCGAATTAATCTCTCCATAGTAATTTTTATTTTTGTTTTTTTTCCGTGTTCGAATTGGCAGCCGAGTTTGGCTGCTGATCATGTGGTTCAAAGCCTCGCGATCGCATAATTTTTTTGCTGATGTCCCGAGAAAGTGCTAAGAATCGCACGTTAAAAGGTAAGACCTCGTTAATCCTTGGCTAGAACAAGTTTCGACTTCTGAGGGCTGCCGTTCGTAGGGGAACTGGTTAGGTAATGAAAAAAACAATTTTAAGCAATATATTTTTTTTGTTTTCAATGGCAGTGATGTATGGAGTTTCAATGAGACATTTCAATGATCTACAACAGTCCGTACCGGATTAGATCATTTGCTACCGATTGAAAAGATGAAATGATTAAAGAATGGTGCATTGGGAATAAATACATTCCAAAATTGAAATATAATTTTTCTACAACTGTCAAAAAAAGTTTACTTTTTTTGTGTGGTTTGTGTGCATAAAGTATTACAATATTTTACTAGCAACATACGATTTCATTATTGAACGGAAAAGCGTAAAAAAAGTGCACTTCTTTCAACGGCTGTTGCTAGGCAACCGACAGTTTCATGCAACAACAGTGACAAATCCGAATAATAATGAAATCCTGTCATAAAGACAGTTCTCATTTTCTTTGGCAACTAATAACCTATAAATATCTGATATACAAATGTTTTACCAATAATATTCTTAGCATTCTTACTATTAAAGAAGTATTATCAAAATTCCAAACTATCGCGGCGAATATATTCAAAATAATAGCATATACCTCTAAAGAACTATTGGACCTAATCTACACTAGGTAATCCAAGGTAGCTATGGCTGTTTGGCCGTCAGATTTTAGTTGACAACAATAATTAATGAAAGCGAAATTGGGCATCTATCCAGATAACGAATTCTTGATAACTATAAATTTAATTCAAGTAGAAATGAAAAGTGATGAAGATTGAACGGAGAAAATCGTGGATAGTGCAAATATGAGATTTCCTTGACATAGTTCAAAGAAAGAAAAAGGTATTCGTTGCTTCACGAGGATTGTTTATTCATTTTGAAGACAAATCTAAGAGAAAAGTTACTTCGATGGACTAGTTATTCGAAAGTCAACATTAATAATAATAATATTGACCTCGATGAATATGTTATTTTAATATTCGCTTCAAATTTTCCATTTTGCGGGATAGTGTCAAGAGAAAGGGATTTCGACTCAATAAAAATATGCCAAATTCATTTCATATTTGCAAAAAAATGTGAATTGGTTATTTTTTTTTTGACAGTTGTAGAAAAAATACTGTACCAAAGTCGTGAGTAAAGTGTTTTTTTTACTCGTAGGAATGAAACATTTCCTACTCGTAGAAAAAAAGTATCACTTTATTCACTTGATACATATATTACTATTAGTAGGTATTGACATTTTCATCATAATTCTTAAAAATCATTTCATATTATCATATTACAAAGGTGATAATCGTAATTTTATGAAGTACAAATTACAGTTAGAATGGTGTTTTCCTATTACTTTACATTATTCATCACAATATCAGTCAGCAGAAACCCAATTCCATGTTGTTGATGTTTTCCTTTTGAGTCGAAAATCATGATTGTTATTCGATCCGAGAAAATAAACAACCCATTATTTTCGCAAAGTTTTAAAAATGTTTGATAGTAAATACGTTAAATGTCGATAGAACCTGACCTAAACAGAATCCAGATTTGTTTATTTTGCAACAAACAGACCAGTAGGTATACCTATTCGCTTATTTACAATTTCATACTAATCCAGTACGATTGGGTTTTGAGACGAAGATCGATTGTAGCACTACCAAACTTGGTATGCTAGTTGTTGGAACCATGATAAACACGAAAAAAAATTGTGTACCAAAAATTCCATGGGCAGAACATTTTTTTTCTCCACAAAAATGATTCCTAGTATTTTTTTATGAAACGCGCTCATTTTCTCAGAAAACGTGATTTAACGCCTACATCAAATTTCAGGTTCACGCTGACCCGAATGGGGGTGGAGCCGAATATTTGATTGTTCACAACTCTAAAAAGTTTATATTGTTTCTGAACTCCTACCTTCTCATGCAAAAAATATAATATGCCAGTATTTGAGTACCTAAAATGTGTTCTGTCGCACTTCACTGCACTACGAAAATCATGAATAAATTAGTAAATATGGAATTATTATACTAAAGCTGTAACCCATACTCTCTTTGGACTATACGCAATTTTAAAGTAGTGTGGCAGGTCCCACTTATACATGCCAAAAAAAAACTTTGTTTTACTCCTGCCTCATTTTCAACTTACCCATAAAACCGGCATTCTTTTCAGTGAATGTTGAAAATAATCGCTTATTCGTATCCTGCATATATATGTTCATTAACATTATTGTGAAGTGCAAACCTCTAGCTTGAAATCACATACTTCGTTTTTTATGTAGGATGTATATGAGCGATTATTTTTAACATTTACGGAAGAAATTGCCGGGATTATGGGTTGAAAATTTAGGCAGGATTAAAATCCAGTTTTTTCTTGGGCATGTATAAGTGAGACGTGTCTCACTAGTCTAAAATCGTTACATATGGTCCAAAGAGGGTACTGATTCCTGCTTCAGTATAATTATTTCATATCAACTAAAATACCCATGACTTTCGGATCCTCCGTGAATATCGTAGAGGGTTATGTGAAGTGGGATAAAACACATTTTGGATACTAAGATACTCACATGTTATATTTGCGTGAGAAAGTAGAAGTCTTCAGGAACTATATACACTTCTTCTTTTTCTTCTACTATAATTTTTAGCAGAGTTATGACAAATCTAATTTTCGGACCTGCCGGAAATGGCAGTGGTGGATTAACCAGAGCCTGAAATTTGATATCGGAATTCGATCAGGTTTTCTGAGAAAACGAGCGTATTTTGTGAGAAATTACTAGGTATATTTTTTGTGGAGAATTGAATTATCATTCGCCTTGTTTAAATTGTTTCTTGATAAATCTCATACTTTGCGAAACAACAGCAGAAAAAATATAATTCTTTTGGGTTCCACTCCTGATTTCTTGGTGAACAATTTTTTTTCTAACGAAACATAATGTCAAGGCGTCATGTGCCGAGTTTCGAAGTGCTACGATTCATTCTCCACTTCTGGCTTAAATTTGTCTGTGGTTACTGTACTATTAGTTACTTAATTGAAAGATATAAAATTAATTTCGAGGAAACTCTTGAGTCCGTGTTTTGATTTGATTTTTGAAAGATATTAATGACTTATTCATTTTTATATATTTTGGAATCAAATGATAGTAGAGTGGATAAGTATTTGACATTTTTCTGGGTCCTTGTTGTTTTAATAGTATATTGAAGTATAAGTGGATAAAAAGGTCTTTCAATCACGCGCGAATTTTCGAGCACGACGGCGCAGTCAGTTATCCACGAATACATTACGTAATTTTTTTCAATTGGTGCACTTTGAAATCATAAATACTGGTTTCATTATTAAAAGTAATGGAAATAACAACTTATAATGTAAAATGGTTGAATTCGTGATGTGACATCAGTATACCTTTCGTTAATGTTTGAATAAAAGTTTTCATTTGTTTCTAATATTTCATTTGACGTTACAAGGTACCCCTGTCAGATCAATAATCATAACATCCATGGTAACTTTGAAAAACGCGCGTTTTTTTAAGTTAGATTTTCACACGCTGTGGCGTGCTTTAAATAGATAAAAAGGGGCACCAATTGAAAAAATGTATTTTTTACTGTGAATACTGTGATATTATTTTTGTTCCTTGTATTATATATATGATCATTGAAGTTAATATTCGACTTATGTTTATGGATATAAACCAGTATGTTGTATCCAAATTCTCACTTGGATATAAATAACACTTCGTATAGGTACATGATTTTCAAAAATTATTTCTGGAGAACCTCAAGATTTCTGACGTGGAATTTCCTGACTATTAATGAAAAATAAAGAATGTTGAGAGTTTTTATGTCCATAAATGTTTTGATATTCTTGAATTTTGATGTAGTCTACCTCGTTTTGGAGTGATGACGTACAAATACCTACTCCGGCAGCCGGAGTCGGGCGAAGAAACCGGCCCAACACGTATCAACACCGTTTTTGATGGTGTTTCACAGCCCACTATAGTCAAATCGCATATGCGAATGTTCCTCCTCACGTGACGGCTGCGGCTCGTGTTTCGATTGTTTCGGAGATTTGATTCATTCCGCGGGATTCCAAAGCATACGTATACTACGGCCACGTGACCGAAAGTACAAAATGCCGGTCAAGTTTCGCGGAAACTTCAGTTTGTACATTTTACCGGTTGTGGTAGGCTGGCGCATCTGATATATCGATATTTATCTACTGTACTATTCACATTTTGAATTTCTCGTTGGATCACGGTTCACGTTCCGCTTGTTTGTAAACATTCTGATTGAACATTTGGTTTTTGTGAGTGGACTTCTTTTGGCGTTGGCTGGTGTTGTCTTTTTTGATATACCAACGAAATGAATACTGACAGTGACAATAACAAAAATGAGCTCAGGATCTCGGTGTAAGTACTTTTCAAATTTGAAATTCATGTGGTGAAATAACTCCAACCGTTATCGCGAAGAATGTGTTATCTTGCTAGGTTATCAAGGAAACAGAAAGGTGTTGATCGCCAAAGAATGTAGGCAGAAATATTGCTGAAATCTTTTCACCAATATCAATAATTATAATAGAAGGGGTGGGTTTTGGCCTAAGAGCTGCTGATATACCTACTTTTGTTATTTTTTGCAGGCTCTTTCAATTAATTATTCAATTGGTATAGAGAATATATACACAGTGATTCAATTAAAATGGAAACAACCTTCTAAAACATATAGTTTTTATTCGATTGATATATATATATACAGTGCGACCATTTAAGACCGGAGCACCCTTATAAAATCTACATTTTTCAACCGATTGGAATGTCTTTTTTTTCATTAGGTAGACATTCAAAAAGTCTACTAGGACACCAAATTTCATGAATAAATCTCCATTTCCAGGGCCTAATAATCTGATTTTTCAAGTTCCAAAAAAAAATACTAGGGATTTTTTTAGAAAAATTCTAACTACACTACTGGATTCGCGACATTTTCAAATGATTCGTATGTGAATTACATTGAAATGCGTTAATCAATAAAAAAGTTATAAGGGAATGAAATTTGAAAAATATGCCGTTTAATCAACCCACCAATTCAATTTCAAAAATTTTATCAGAACTTTGACTACACCACTGGATTCAGGGAGTCTCGAAATATCATAGAAATTTGTTGATAAATAAAAAAAATAAAAAAATAAAATATAAAATGACAATTTTTCTGAAATTCCATTAACATATTCTACACTAAATTTTATGAACAAACTTCATTTTCAGGGCCATATTTTCTTATTTTTCAAGCTCAAAAATCTAAAAACATTATTAGCAATTTTTTAGAAAAAACCTTACTATACCACTGGATTCACAGTTTCAAATTATTTAACTATGTCAAAATTACGTTGGAATGCGCTTATCAATAAAAGAGTTATATGGAAATTAAATTTTAAACTTAGGTCGTTAAATCGACCCACCACTTGAATTTCAGAAATCTAATCAAAATTTTGGTTACACTTCTAGATTCAGGAAGTTTCAGGGTATTACTGATCATAATTCCATCGCAATCTGACCATGAATAAAAAATATATAAGTTAATAAAATTTAAAAATAGGTATTGTTTAATGGATTTCAGGATTATTTTATTTTATTATGTTTTTTTATTCACCAACGGATTTCGATAAAATTCTGATCAAATATTTCGAATTTAATGGCATAATTTTCAAATTTGATTCCCCTACAACTTCTTTCTATATCGATGGAGGCTTTCCTACGTAAGTTTGACATAAACCATTTGGAAATGTCGTGCGGGAATTCAATGGGCGTATTAATTAATTTGAGCTTGCGTGGTATTCGGTAAGAAAATTTCACACCATAATTTGGAAAAAAAGTAATAAGCCAATCTGACATTTTAAATTAATTTCACTGCTTGTCAAGTCCACCATGTTTCGTTAAATAAAAAATATTACCAACTTTAGTTACACCAAATGCTAAAACTCAGATGGGTATTAGATCAGTCTATCGCCCTTTCATAATTTTAGGTCACCAAAGGTGGTAGATATGTATTTTTTGTTAAAGTAATCCATAACACTTCTAATGTAAAAAATATAATATTAACATGGTTTGTAGCAGTAGATGGCCGTGATATAGGCGACCATGCTTTTGACAGATGAGGTTTATATTGGTAAATTACATTGAGTTACTGTATAGTAAACTAGCAAACAAAGTTATTCTTATGTAAAACATTTCTTGTAAGCATTTGCGTAAAATAATTTGAGAAAAATGAAAAGTACAATTTATGTCAATACTGCAAAGAGTTGAGTCAAGTGCAAATATGTCATCCAAAATTAATATATTTAACGAATTTAATGGAAGATTGCGACCAGGAAGCGTTAGTGTCGAATGGTTTGTTTACGAAAATCCAAGAAAGTCTGGGATTTGAATAAAATTGTTTCAAAATACTACATATATGTCTTGAAACACATACATCTAACTAATTCGTCACCTTCCCATTCACCATTAGGAAGAGAGGATGGGTTAGAATTCAAGCAACATTTAAATCTTACTATGTTTGTAGATCCTACGTTTTTTGAAATATAAATTGTTAATGCATAATAATTAAACAAATTTGTGTTTTCTGTTTAATGAAACTTTATAGCGAATAATAAATAATAATGTTAATTCTTATAGAAATTTTGCATTATTTACAGGTTGAAGATCATAATTTTACCTTTTCAACTGTCAAAACATTTCCACTCAAATATCGTGGTGCCACGAAAAAATTTCCGGAAATATTTTTAGTTGCCATGGTAACTTGTCAAAATTAAGGCATTTTATTGGTTGAAAAGTAGAGGTGTGAAATTTTCCCTGAAATAATCGCTAATAATTCTTTCAAGAAATTTTACCGTACAAATGTTATTTGTGTAAAGAACGAAAATCCTTACCAGTTTTCGTCAGTGATGAAATTATTTAAAAAACGACTCTTTTGGCACCTTCGTGCAAACGAAGCATCGCGTTGTGATTTGCTAATTCTTGTTCATGACGTCGAATTACGTGAGTGGCAACAAAACTAGGTGGGGCCCGCTAAACACGTATTTCCAAATGTTACATTTATATCATGTCCTACTACTTCAGATTTTTTATATTTTATGTTTCTTACCCGTCTTACCCAAAATAATCCATTATTGGATACCTGCATATAATTATTATCAGTTACGTTCATTTAGATTCTATATAAAAAAATATCGTTCAATATACTTTTGAAAGATACTTTTTCTACGACCACATGGAAATATGCCCATTTTATGTGCTTTATCGATCAAGGGAGTAGGCCGATTGTAAACACTTTTTTCGTCGACCTCTACAAAAAATGACATTTTACGTACTACGAAAAATCGACTATTTTTGAAGGCAAATACTGTTCGTCCGCAAACACTTTTCGTCCGCAAACGCTTTTCGTCCGCTGTGGTCACTATGATACGACAAGTGACCACAGCGGACGAAAAGCGTTTGCGGACGAAAAGTATTTGCGGAAAATGTCTGCGGACGAAAAATACTTGCCGAAAATCGGAAATTAGTAGGTAATTTGCAGAGGTCGACGAAAAAATGTAATATCCACCTCGGCGAAACAGTGTCTATTGTCTCGCCTGCTTGCTAGCCTCGGATGCGCCTCAGCTATCAATTTGCAGGCTCGACTAAAATAGACAGTTTTTCGTCCTTGGTACATAAATAACTATTTCATTTCTACATAGCGAACTGTAATGTACTGTAATGATCATTTCAGTACAGGATAGATATTTCAATTCCCACGACTTTCATGAACTACTAGACTGTCATTTTTATGATCATAAATAATATAAGATCAAATCAAGTTTGTTAACGTTCTACACATGAGAATGGATTTACAAAATTCGTAATCGAAAATGAGTACTAATAGTGAGGATGATTTGATATTGACACCGCTTATTTCAATATAAAGATTAGTGACAATCGAATTCTTTATTTTCGAATAGTTGGCCGGAAGTTTCTGTAGCAGTTGATTTCATCACATCATTATGTGAGCTCGTAGCTGCGAGTTATGAGTGAGGGAACTGGTGATACCTATTCTGAAACCGGGTAAGGATGGCCACAAACTCGATAGCTACCGACCCATTTCGCTCTTGAGCGTGATCGCTAAAGTCGTCGAGAAGATCCTTCTGAGACGGGTGTTGAGTCTCGAGGGGAAACTCAAAATGATCCCCGCTTAGCAATTCGGCTTCAGACATAGACATAGTACCACGTCTCAGATCGCAAGGATTGTTCACGGGCTGAAAGAGGCAGCCCAACGTGGACTCAACACAGTTATGGTCCCGCTGGACATAAAAAAAGCCTTCGACTCGGTATGGGTGGAAGGTCTTATCTCTAAAATGCTGGGTGCAGGCATGCCCTCATACTTAGTAAAATTGGTGAATTCCTTCCTTGTTGGGAGGACGTTTATGGTGCGGGTAAATAATACTCGCTCCGCGGAGTTCCCGATTGAAGCAGGTGTCCCGCAGGGTTCATGTTTGTCCCCACATCTGTACTCACTACATACGTATGATCTCCCTCAGTGCGAGAGATCGGATATGGGCACGGCGGTGTACGCTGATGACACCGCCATCTTTGCCCATGCCTTCTCAAGCGCCGCTGCCCAATATAGGATCCAAGTTCACTTGGATAGGAAGATCATACCATATTTGGCGGAGAACAAGATTGACGTCAATCCGGCTAAGTCGGAGACGATCAACTTCACGAAAAGTACACTCACTCAAAACTTTATCGAAAGTTGAAAATCAATGACGAGGCCGTTGATAATGTGAACCATGCGAGGTACCTGGGGGTACACCTGGACAAGCGACTCAATTTCGGACGTCATATCACCCTTGCTATCCAGAGGGCGGGAGCTGCGTTAAAACGCACCTATCCTCTGATAGCAAGGGGCTCCAAACTCTCACTAGAGAATAAATTGCTAATTTATAAGCAACTAATTAGACCTATAATGATGTACGCTTGTCCGGTATTCTGCAGCCTGAAGCCAACTCCACTGGCGAGATTGGATAGGATGCAGAACAAAGTACTCCGTATTATCACCGGTAGCAGACGATACCTTCGATTGGAAGCTCTTAGGGAGCTTGCAGGCGTCGACTCGATCCCGACAGTTATAAACAACTTGTCCTACAAGTTCTATAAGTACATGTTCGATAAAAGTTCCCTCACCAGGGAAATTACCAAGCTCAGAGTGTATGATAATGAGCCCCGCAAATACGCTGGCTCATTTATCAAGCGCTCGATATCTTTTAAGAACGAAGGGAAGAACCGGTTCCATAGGGAACCAAATCGAAAGTATAACTGAAACGTAGAGTACCTCGACCCGGTTTTTTGCTGCAGCCTTTTCCGGGATTCAACTTTGAAACAACCAGCTCCATAATCTGCAAAGAGCATTATCTACATTGAATAAAATTCAACAACACGCATGAGCTTTGCAGGAGGCGTGTATCATGCCGAGCTTACAACCGTGATATAATGAAATGTCCGGCCAGCGTTACCCATCGACATAACCTTAAACTAGACCGCTCATCCCCCATACGAAAAGTTCATCCATTTACGAAATTTCAGTGAGCCTTCAGGGCAGGCGCAGTTAGGGTCCTTGCGGAGTCCCGACCTGCATAGGCGTATCGGACGGTAGAGGGAGAGGATATAATTTGCAGATTATGAAAAATAGTATCTTCTTTTTTTAAATGTAAAATTAGTTTTTATTCAGCTTGTAATACTATTTATAGAAGCGTATAGCTTTAGTGTTTTTTGAGTTTATAAATAACAATAATAATTATGTGCATTTTTAGATCTCGGAAACGAAAATTTGGATTGAATTTAGTATTCAGATAATGTTTTACTATTTAAATTTATCCATAAGGCGTATTTCCAGACAAAAACACGATTTCACTAATAATAATAATGATGATGAGAACTTTTAAATTATATTTTCACCCACTTCGAATAATGTTCTGAGCTTTTCACGTAGAGGTATAAAACTGTCTGGAGTAAAGTGCTCCGAACATATTCTCCTTGAAGAAACCGGAAGGGGATCTGATTGTCTTTTGATGGCTTTCAACCACTCATCGCATCTATCTTCAGGTAGGTATCCTAAAATATTGTCATTTAATATAAATTTTTAGTGGGTATTACTGAGCCTGATATAATAATGATTCCATTTGTTGGCATCTGAGATTACAATGAGACCTTTTTTCAAAATATTAATCACCTTTTTCAACACTTTCACCCTTATTTCTGTACATAAACATGTGGAATTTGCTTTGGAGTTTTCCCATTGTATGAGCCCTTAAGCCTAATTCATGTTATCATAAGCTAGGTAACGCAAGAACGAAATAAATTAAACTATTGAATCATGCAGACACACGATCATGATAAAAAGCAAGGTAATGTACAAGATTCCAATAGTTTAAATTTATTTCGTTCTTGCGTTTTAGCTTACGTTCACATAAAGTTAAACCATTTAAACTAGGCTTTACTCAGTTAACTCAGTACAGAAATCTACAATTAGGTTTAAGAAAACATTTGGGAACCAAAAGTAAATTAAGCTAGTACTATATCTAAAGTTGTAGAGTGTGGATAAATTCAAGTGATTCTGGAATAATTGTATAGCATGTCAAATATTTCTAGAATTATATAAACTACTTACTTATGAAATGTAACACCTTCGGGATGGTTCGACGAAGAATTTTTACACCAAAGAACAAAACACCTCATTTTTTATAACAAATAACTGCAATCAATCAAAACTCTTGTCTGTGTACGTAACAAGCCAACTTTAAAGTATAAAACACTTGTGAAGCCAAAAGCAAACGACGCCTATGGAACAAAATGGCCGTTGCCATGGAATAACGTCTCAAATGACAGTTGTGAGCCTTCTGCGCATTGCGCTGACACGTTTTCGTAAATTCAATTGGGATGAATTTTTCGAGTAGAGGGAATATGAACATTAGCAATCTAGTTTAAGGTTATGTCGATGGCGTTACCACCAGCACGGGCGGACTGCAGCGCTCTCTCGCGGGGGTGTCTATGTTCGCTTGGCAAGGCGCTCTTTTGCTACCCTGACCGGAGCAAAAGAGATGCTACTATTGCGCCCATCTTCCCGTCCATCCCCTAACCCCCTGGGTTATGTAGATCGTGAACGATGCTTGATTCTATATGACATGTCATTATTCATGAAATGTTAAAATGTGATAGTCTACAATAAAAACCTTTTTAGTTAGTTAATTAGTTAGTGAGGGAACGGTTGTGATTTGGTTAGTGGGGGTGAGGGTTCAAATCCCTCATAAACCACTTTTTTTTCTCCACGCTACGCTCGTACTACAAAATTTCGTATACCTACTCGTAGGAAATGTATACCATTTCATGCTCAATGTACGTGGTAAAGAATACATTGGAAATCTATCCCAACACCAAACCACTGTTTTTAACACCTCGAGACGTGTTTCACCATATCTTCCAGGAACACGTGTCGAGGTGTTAAAAGTGCCTAATAAACTTTAAGCATACAGAATGACCCATGAAAAAGCCGCCATCAAGGCCTTCTTCGAATTTCGTTCGAAGACATTAATCCAAATAACTCAAGAGTTCTTTATGTTTTTTAATTGGACTACCAGAAATCACACAAAAAATTATAATAATTGTGTTGTGTGTATTCATAGATGAAACAAGTAAGTATTGGCGATATTGCTAAAAATGTATCGAACATACCGTATATCAAAATATTTATTATAATTCATAACGTGAATAGATTTGTTATATTTTAAAACAGAATTTGTCCTCTACTACGCTCCATACGTTTCATAAACATAAAACAAGAATTTTCAAGAAGGCCACTGATAGTTCGATCAGAGAGTCGAAGTTAGGACTAAAAAATGTTTCAAAAAGTTCACTTCAAATCTTGATTGTAAGTATAGATCGACAATGTCGAAATATTTCCACCATATGGAAATTATGAAGTAAACATCTGACAGAAAACAACTACTTGCCTGGCTAATACCACAATGTTCTTTAGAAAAGACCCATCAGTTGCAAATGCTCATTGTAATTATATAGAAAATTATCCTTCATTTGGTTGGGAAAGACCACCTGCAGCCGCGTTTCGCGGTTCTTGCCGCTCATCAGTGACAGGGTAGGTCGGACAACATTAGAGCCGTAAATATCTGTCAGATGTATTTCAATATTCGTCGTGGTATTAGCCAGGAAAGTACTTGTTTTCTGTCAGATGTTTGCCTCATAATTTTTACACGGTGGAAATATTTGGAAAAAAGTGTACTTCGACATTGTTGATTTTACTATTTCATTTATATTTTGTACGTCAAAATGACAGTCATATTTGCAATACTATGAATATAAGAGTTCACATCGACATAGTTTGAATATGAAAATCGTTGGTTCAGATTCATTCGGATTACATTCAAAATAACCTTCTCTGCGACATTCCTGAAAACATTTTTCTGTGTCAGAATACCTTCTTTTGTTTTTGCTTCAGATTTTGGTGGATTGTCATGTTTTTCGACCGTCCACAAAGATGACCCGTGGATGTCTGTTGTGGGGCCGGGACTCGTATTGTGTTGTGATGTCCGCCGTCAGTTTAGTACGTGTATTGACACAATTTTTTCAGTGTTTGTGCTACGTCTGCGTTAATTACGAGTAGTAATAATGTGCAAAAACCAAAATTTATAAAAAAAACTGAACAATTTTTTGTGGGTGGAGATTGCTTCGAGCAAGATTACCTTCACCCCCCCCCCGAACGAAGTCCCGGTAATTACGCTGGTAAGCAGGCCAGGACGGGACGGATTCTCGTTCACCAATGGGGGAGACTGGCAGAAGTACAAGCCCGTACGGGTAGTAAGCGCCAAAAAATCAAGAGAGAGAGAGAGAGAGCTTGTCAGCTGAAGGTTAGGTCACAGAATACGTCACCTACACAGAAGCGGCACTGAAAGGCGGCCCTTTGATCTTTTGGTGGCAAATTTTTGAGACCTTGTTTTGAATATATGGCGTGATAAATGTCATTTCAGGGCGGTAAATTCAAACTGTCGGTTGAAGAAAATTGCAAGTGATCCGTCTTTGGAAATATACGATAAGCGGACTTGCGTAATTTTATAGTTCTTGTTTAATAGAAGTTACTCACTCACCCTATATACGCATTGGAACCCTTCAAACACAAATTCGAATGAAAAATGCAGCGTCCCAATTTGAATATACCGCGTAGAAATGACATTGATCAAGCCAAGCATTGCGTCAGTGAAAAGATAATTTGTTTTGGCGGGAAGTTTGACTTACGCTTCTGTGTAGGTGAGGTTACGTCCTGGCAGTGTTACCCGGCAACATAAGCACAACCATTATTCGAGGCTCATGGTAATTCAATATAAATATAGTTATTTCCCGATGACCGTATTCAGTGTAATAATACTCTATGAATGAATATTCCAACAAAATTACAGTAAGCCATGAGTATAACATATTACAAAATGACGAGTTTTTTTGCATACGACGTGTCGGACCTCTCGCTACGCCCGTGTTCCAATATTAACGTCAAAAACTATTTGACTCTTTGAAATTTCAAAAATGTTCATTATGTTTTAATATGTACTCAAAAAACCCGTAAATCTTTGAGAAAAATGTTTATTCCCTGAAAATGGTCCCATAAATTTACAATCTTAGTACTTGTCAATTTTAAACGGACAACCAAAATTGTGCAGGCAAGATTAAAGTGGTCTAAAATTGACAATTTTACCAGGCGATTTTGACCATACATACCTACACTTCAACCTTGCCTACACAGTTTTAGTTGTCCGATTAAAGTTGACAACTAAAAATGGAGTCACTTTCACTTTTAGTACTCCAAATCTAGTTTTAACAAATTAATGGTCGCCACTAGCGGTTGACAATTTCATAATCCAGATGACCTTCATAAGAATCAAGCAGTTTCTTTGAATATGAATAACTATTTGGGCGACTATGCAAGTTCATGTTCTGGTTCATTTGTCATCTTGCCAAATAATTTAAATGTCGCACTCACCAAATATATTTTTAAAGATTTGCTAAAAAATTTATGATATACAGTATCGGAAAGTTTTCATCTTGGGTATGGTAGTTTTATGAGAGCGTGAAGAATAGCTTGCTATACAGTATCGGAAACTTTTCATCTGGGGTATAGACAGAAATCTACGCGAGCAACAAGGAACGCAATGATATGATAATACCACATAAATAAGAGAGACGCACTACTGCGCGCCTCTCCTGTTGCCTGGCCCTACGAATTAACAGCTCAGTTGATAGCCCTTCCTCGAGCGAGTAGAGGAGAAATTGTAATGCTCTCTCAACATAATAGCAAGCCATCATTTACGCTCGTATGAAACCACCATACCCAAGATGAAAACTTTCCGATATTGTAACTTAGAGTAAAATAAATCCAGGTAAATTTTGAGAAATACCAACAAGCAGCGGGAAAAACGTAAGAAATAACACGGAATGTAGCGACTCGCTCACCTAGAATGTTAACACGTCTTTACATCCTTTGTTACTTTAATAACTATTACATGCTGGTAATGAGGCCTGGCCCTGACAGCAAGTTTTTATTATTTGCCTTATTTTGGTTACCAAAAATTTTAGAGGGGAGGAATATTATTGTTAACATAGCGGCAAATATGTATGGAATATAAAGTTTTGAAAAGTTATAAAATTTAAGTGGACTTTATTACCCAACACTACCTTACTATACTGTCAAATCTGTTCGAGATCCCAAATTAACTTGAATTGAAAACGAGTTGAAAAAAGAAGACTAACGTAGCTTCAAAAAGCGATGAATTAACATTTAAAAATATTCCAAGATTCTACTGAAGGCGAAGCACAAGAAGTAATAAATATCACTTTTGATAAATATAATGCATTCGGTAAAAATATCATTAACTCCATATATCAGATCTGTTATAACATGCCTTATTGTAATAATTTTTGACTTCAAAGACAATCAATTCAATTTAAAATATTTCAACAATTTTTAAATACGATATGCACTGAAAAAATTATACGTAGCACTTTAATTTGACAAATTGAGAAAAGAAGGGCAATTAACCTGAACAATTTGCGCCTTTAAGCATAAAAGTTACAACTATCGTAAGTTGAAAGTGCGTAGTTTATTAGGCAACCCAACCTAACATGACTATAACCTTACATAGACAGAATGTGCAAAGTCGAAATATACCCAATCAAAAGTGCATGTATCATTTTATAGCAACTAAGCTTAAAGTTGTTTTCTGTTAGATATTACAAATAAATCACATTTTTCATTTTTCAATTTTCATGGAGAATGTTCCCCTTTTCAACATTTACATTATGCCTAGTGCTATTATGCTATTTTATAGTTCGTATACACAAAATTGAAAGAATAATTGTCAAAAGTGCAATCATTCATTTCCCATTTAAAACGACAGGACCTTTACACGCTCGCTGAGCGTTGAAAAATAATGATCAATCATTATTTGTTATGCTAAAACTGCTTATCGTTGCTGGCGAGTTTCATGAGGTTTTTTGTGACCAATTTGCAAACGGATTAGTCTGCTATATCATTAAATTTTCAACACCTAGTCTTTATTTAATTGAGTAAAATTGCCATTTTTTTTTAAGTTTATATGGTAAAGAACTATCCTATATTTTATAATTAAAAGAGTTTCGAACACTCGGACATATTATGTGTCAATACATCTGTAGACATAGGCGTAATTAAGTAAAAAAAAAACTTGAAGGGCATTAAAAAAATTAACTAAAAGAAGTTAGTAGGCCCGAATGATATTCCTAGAATGTTCCAAATTTTCATTGGAGCTCCTTTAAATTATCTTCAACAAAATAATGGAAACGGGTACATATCCCAACACGTGGAAGTGTTCCAAAATATGTCCAATATTCAGCAGACTTCACTATTTTATATAAGGTGTATCACGACGTTTAAGACAGATAATATCTAGGAACTCGAAAGTAGTAAAGAATTGTAATTTTGGGGTTGCAAATGAAAGCAATTGGTGCAGCTTTTCTTGATATTGAGAAATTAGATTTTGTTTTCGGTCACATGACATCAGGTTCAATAGTATTAATGGAACAACCTGTATATTTTGGCATTTCTATGGTCCTCCCGGTGAAACGATTTCAAGTACTTCAATATCCTCTGCCACACGACGCCCGATGCAATTGCCAAATTGGTTTCAGGGTCACCCTGTATATTTGGGCAATACTATATTTTTTGTGGCGATTAAAAGAAACCAAAATTATGATAATCATTCATATTTTAAAACCCTGTACAATTGATGATGATTTTTGTGATACTGGTATGTTCTTGTTTTAAGATATTGTATTGTAATCTGCATTGGGTGCAGATAGAATAAATTGAAATAAAATAAAATATGTCATTGAAATATATTGAATTGCCTCACAATCCAATAGCATCAGTTGACTCAACCAAATTGAATAATTCAAGTGCTCGCGAGCACTTTTCGGGATTACTGAGCACTAAGCCTTTTCATTAAATGCTTCGGAACACTAAGCACTGAATTAGGAAAGTGCTCGGAAAAGTGCTTCGAGCACTTTCTCGAACACTAAGTAAGCACTGTGCTTTGGGACAGCTCTGCCAAAAACATTTGACAATTTTGTGAAATCATTGCTTCCTAATGATCATCAATAGATAGAAACAATTGGATAAAGTCACAAAGACAGATAGATCGTCCAGTAAAATTACGCTAGTTGTGAACATTTGAAATATTTTTAAAATAAACATTTCTGAAATCTTTGAACTCGACTGGAACATTTGTGGCATATTTCCATTCAACTTCAATTTATAGCTTTCATAAAATTTCAAAAAATGCATCAAATATAATAACTGAAATATTTCAAAAATAAATCAATTCAGAATATGGGAAACGTTACTGTGATAAATTTCAGGAATGTTTAAAAAATACTGAAATATTGCTGAAACTTGATTCAACGTTTTATGAATACTCAGAATTATCAAGCGTTCAATATCCTATTTTCAATAATGTTTGTAAATTTATAAAAATCCGCACAAGTTCGAAACTTTGAGAAAATTAGGCACGTGTCCTCGATATACAGGTTGATACAAGATAAGTAAAATAATCTAAGAAGTGGCCAAGTCGTAATACCGTGCGATTTTTCATTTTATTAAATTGTTTACAAGCTTTTTTGCAATGTTGTTTTTTTTTAGATCAAAAATCTTGCAACCTGAGTATAAAGGATATTCTCTTATCCTAAGGAAATTTTAAATGTTTTTTCAGCATCGATGATAATACAATAATTTCAATGAATGTTTTTCCGCTACCCCTCTAAAGACATATGAATTCGAAAATATTCCGGTTTCGGACGTCAAAAATGACGGCCAAATAGAACGTCTGTCGAGGGGCAGCACCCCTTGTTTTGTTTCAAAAAATTAACAAACTGCCCCATTCCCAAAGGCTGGATCGAGCTGGATCGAGAACGAATAGGAATTCGGAAAAAATTTCAACGATTTCGGACATGGAAAAAAATACCTTCTCTAAAAATGTTTCGCGAAAATAAAATCGGTAAAATCCGTAATGAAAGTGAAATACAGCGGATCAAAATAAATTCAACACCATGTATCCTTAGATAGAGAACGGTTTGAAATTTGGATAAATTTCCGAATGTTTCAGACGAGGAAAATTACGACGAAAAAAATTGGTCTGGGGTCTCGGACCGCCCTACTTTTATAAAAAAGTGACGAATGTAAAATGGGAAAAATCTATAAAAGAAAACACTGAATCGTTGAAAAATTTTCGTGGCTTGACCTCAAACTACTATATGTATGTATCTTGTAGAGTGGGGTGCACGCCGGATAATTGGCCATGTCGGTCGGAGTGGCCTGGACCCCCCTGTTTCTCTAAAAAACTTGCAAAAATGAAATATCATCAGCAATGTAAACAAAAAAAAAACATCAATTGAATTGACAACAGTGGAATAATACCATATTTTTCTTGGTGGCGTGCAGGTAGTGTTCTCGGTTGCTATGATAGCCGTTACCGATTTGGTGCATGGCATCACACCTTAAAAGGTAAGGGCTGCATCTTCTCTAGTTCGCACAAGTCTCTCGAAGACTCCTAAGGGTTGCTCAAACATACGATTTCATTATACCATGTCGAAAACCTATACTTTGGAATGGGTCATTTCATTCTCAAAGGATAGAGCGTCGTTTCATACAATTCACGAGTTTTTCATATTTGCGTATATTTCAATCGATAATATATCCATGTCAGAACTAGACTTTCTTATTGTTTTTACGTTAAAAGTTACAAACTAATGACCTGCAGCAAGAGATATCATCTGAAAAATGTAAACTCGTTAAGTTTTTATCAGCGAACTATTAAGTTGTTTTGTGACTACTTAGTGATAATAACTTCTAGTACCGTGGATTTTCTAGGCAATATTACAGAAAACTGTAAATACTGACTGAATACAAATCGATCTACTTAGCAGCTGAATATAAAGTGAATTAACACTTCATGCACCAGCGATTCATTGTCTAGATTGTTACTTTTATAAAAATGTATTTTTGATTATTGTCCATTCACAGTTCATTCATGGACATTTTTGATATTTAAATTGAGTGTTCTTGCTGTGTTACTCATAATGACGAGGACAGTATACAGAAAGTTTGAAATTCTGTTTTCAGAAATGACGATGTTGAAATATGTTGAATGAAAGCTAACGTATCAGCCTAGGAATTTGAACAATTTATAAATAATTCAGTACGATTGGATTTTGAGACGAGGATCGATTGTAGCACCACCAAACTTGGTATGCTAGTTGTTGGAACCATAATACACATGAAAAAAAAAATGTTTACCGAAATCCAAGGGTGGAACATATTTTTTTTCGCTTAAAAATAAATAAATAGATATTTGCTGTAATCTTGGAAAGTATATGATTTATCAAAAAAACAACTCAACAAGGAGAAAGACAATTCAATTCTCCACAAAAATGATTTCCAATAATTACTTACGAAATGCGCTCTTTTTCTCAGAAAACGTGATTGAACGCCGACATCAGGTTCACGCTTAGCCGCCGCTGGAAGTTCTGGCGGAGCCGATTATTTGATTGGTCATAACCCTGCTAAAAATGATCGGAGAAGAAAAAGGAAAAGTTCGTATCGTTTCTGAACACTCCTACCTTCTCATGCAAATAAAATATGCGAGTATTTGAGTACCTAAAATGTGTTTTGTCGCACTTCACGGAGATGTTTGTGGATGATCCGAAAATCATGAATAATTTAGTAAATATGGAATTATTATACTAAAGCAGCAACCCATACTTTCTTTGGACTCTATGCAACAATTTGAGAGTAGTGTGACAGGTCCCACTTATACAAAAAAATCTTTGTTTTACTCCTGCCTCATTTCAACTCGCCCATAAAACCAGCATCATCTTCAGTAAATGTTGAAAATAGTCCCTTATTCATATCCTGCATATATGTTTAATAACACTATTGTGAAGCGCAAACCTCAAGCTTGAAATCACATATTTAATTTTTTATGTAGGATGTTTATGAGCGATTATTTTCAACATTTACTGAAGAAATTGCCGGGATTATGGGTGAGTTGAAAACTGAGGCAGGAGTAAAACCCAGTTTTTTCTTTGGTATGTATAAGTGAGACTTGTCTTACTAGTCTAAAATCGATGATTATGGTCCAAAGAGGGTACTGATTCCTGCTTCAGTATAATTATTTCATATCAAATAAAATATCCATGACTTTTGGATCCTCCGTAAATATCATAGAAGGGTTATGTGAAGTAGGATAAAACACATTTTGAGTACTCAGATATTCACATATTATATTTGCATGAGGAAGTAGAAGTCTTCAGGAACGATATACAGTTTTTCTTTTCCTTCTACTATAATTTTTAGCAAAGTTATGACAAATCTAATTTTCAGCCCTGCCGGAAATGGCAGTGTTGAGTTAACGCGAGCCTGAAATTTCGGAATTCAATCAGGTTTTCATTTTTCCAAAACGGATTTGGTGTTAGAAACAATCTATCTGAAGAAATATGTTTGTTTCTTTTTTCTAGAAGCATTTTCAACAATCTTACAGGACACACGTTAGGATTTTCTTTATTTGTAGTCAACCACTTACTTTCACTGCACCTTTTTTCTCCACCTTGAGCTGTTTTAGAAAAGACCGTGTTGTACTCCACTCTGCCTGTCAATGTTCCATTATTGTATTTTTCGGCTTTGAAATAATAAATTTTACACTGCGCACTTTCACCACCTCTCCATTCTAATTCAAAAGCGGCGATATGAAAAAGTTTTTTTTGAAATCCCATTGGAGTTTTTCCATCCCACTGCTCTGCCATTTTTATAACTTCTTCTTTACTTAATGCTATAGAACCTTGTCCTCTTTTATCTAAATTGCTCTGCAGTTGCTTCCGTTTAGCATTTTTAGCGTTTCTAGCGGCTTGAAATGTCACATCTTTGAATGGGTCAAACACAATCTTATAATCCATATAATATTTTTCTTGCACAATTTTGGCTACAGTATTCCACGTTGTTTTAACTACGTACTCCTTGTAGTCATTTCCGTCTGATTTCTTCATATTATACACCCAATCTGCCAATATGCTTGAGATTTCCGGCTGCGACGTTGAAGGTAATAACTCATGCCCCTTTTCTCGACAAAATAATTCAAACTGCCTCCAAATTGATGATTTGTTTTTTTTGGTGTTTTTTGGAGTGGCGTTGTCTATTGCAGAATTTATTATTTGAGTAGTTGCACACTTTATAACAAAAAGTATGAAAATTTGTTGTCATTTGGCTTTGTTGATAGCAACGCGTCCTTGGGTACAGCGTCGGATTCAATAAAGTCATACGACAACTATTAGTTGTTGCCGTGGTGAAGGTAAATAACAGTTGATCCACTTGCAAACCGTTACGTTCCTATTTATCCGATATCAAACTGCCAAAACTGACGTTTCTCATGGACGATTTTATACATGAGTTGAATTATCGGGGGTAATACCACAAGAGCTCAGATTTAGCCGGATATTTTTTGTGGTTGTTTTCGAATACTTACTTTCATTGGCAATTTAACGAGAGCTACGCTCTCGTGATTTTGTCAGAACAGATCGAGTTAAATTACCTACATGAAAGTAAGTATGAGAAAACCACCGGAAAAAATATCCTGCTAGATCTGAGCTCGCGTGGTATTTGGTAAGACAATCCCATGAATAAAAAACTCAATTCAATTAAACTTTATTTAACAAACTAAACGAACAATGAGTAGAAACATAATGTTTAGAAAGAACAATTGTTAAAAATACAATTATTATATACAATTGGTCCAGTAGACATTTGCTCCTTTACTGATGTAGACTTTGTTGTTGACATTGACATGGATGTTGTTGACACTGTGGCTAATTCATTATCCAAAGCTTTATCTCGGAGATTTGTCACGAGATGCGAATGATGCTCATTATCAAGTTGTAGATAAGGCTTTATAGACTTGGAAGAGGAATGTCCAGTTATTTTAATTAATTCTTGTTCATTAATACCTGCCTTAGCTAAAGTTGATACGGCGCTTGAGCGATGAGAATGATTAGAAATTTTTTTATTCTTTGTATCCAGTCCAATTTTTTCAGCTGAAATTTTCGTCCACTTAAGAATTTCGTTGACTCCTATAGGAACATTTTTGTACCAACCTTTTGATGAATCATTTTTCCAAAACGGATTGGGAGTTATAAATAATCTATCAGTTGTAATATGGTTCGGTCTATGTGACAATATTTTATAAAACAATGTCACTGGGCATATGCTAGGGTTTTCTATGTTCTTTATTAGCCATTTAATATCGCAGCACTTGTTTGAGCCACCCTGACATGTTTTGGAAAAAACTGTATTATATTCAATGCGACCTGTTAAATCACCATTATTTGATTTTTCTTCTTTAAAATAGTGTACTTTACACTTTGCAGCTTCACCTCCTCGCCAAGCTAATTCATATGCAGCGATATGAAAAAATCTTTTTAAAAGACCTATGGGACTATTCTCATCCCATATTAATGCCATTTTAACAATTTCACTTTTAGTTAATGCTGTTGAACTATTCTTACGTTTTTGTAAATTACCTTGTAAGTTCTTTCGCTTAGAATTACGTGCATCACGGGATTTCTTAAATGCCAAATCAGTGAAAGGGTTGAAAGTAACATTAAATTTTTCGAAATACATGTTTTGCAACATTTTCGCTGTTGTGTTCCACATTGTTTTCACCACGTATTCTTTATAATCCTCTCCATTCTGTTTCTTCATATTAAAGCCCCAGTCCATCAATATTCCTGCCATATTTTCCACTGACTGTTCGGTTTCCAAATTGAAGTTTCGTTGTTTACAAAATTCACTAAATTGATTCCATATGGAGGAATGAGTTTTTATTGTATTTTCTGGAGTTGATTTTTCAATCTCCCTTACTATTTCTGCCTCGCAAATATTTCCAAATCTCGACATACTTTTTGGAATTGTTATATGCTGTTTAATTCTTTCTGTTTTTGACATTTACAATTGTCAAACTGATGCGACGCCCAACTCTTGATAAACAAACAGTAAATGCTAGCGTTGCTACGGTAACGTAATTTATCCGATATTTTTATCCACTTGCAAATTCTCTTCCTTCCTATTTAGCCGATAGCAAACTACGATTTTTGTATTCACAAATGGGAATTTTTATACATGAGTGGGATTGTCGACAATATCCTTTCTTCTCTCCAATTTGCTCAATTTTGCCTATGAAAAAAGGTAACCAAGAAGTTCCACGAATTTTCAGCATATAAATTGGTATTGCTGCATGGAATTGATCATATTTACCTACATGCCACTTTCACCAAATTCAAACTACGGTTGTTGGGTGATAGTCTGAATCAAAATTTCTCTATAGTATATTCGGACTCAAAGGGATAAGTTGAACCCGATTGCAAATGCATAACCCAAGGGGCCCCTGTAGGAGCCTGAATCACGGTCCGCCTCTCCAAACTCTGATTGGGATGAAGTTATCCTGTATCGCATCCTAGACCGACCCTGACTGGGTATGCAACAATTACAGCAGAAAAGTAATTATGAAACCGTGGCATTGACGTCTCGCTACCTTAATGGCATCTTGACAATGAAAGTCAAGAGTCTAACGGTTTATTTACATATGTGAAATTGCCACTTTTTTCACAATCGATGCAAGAAAGTGAGCTGTTAGCATTAAGTGGTTCGTCTCACTTTTTCTGTTACACTAGCACGATACAGAGAAACTCAAGTTAACAAGACGTATCTTCTAGGGTCTAAAACAAGGATTCATTCTTAAAATTTGGTGATGAAATATTTGCAATAGTACAATGTTCCTGGTTTTATTAAAAAAACTTTGCTCTTATAAATGGATGTTTCAAAACAAGTACCAATAAATGTACGAGGTTTCCTGTTAAATTTTGTTCGAGTCGTATCAATATATATCCAAAACTCTTAAGTTCCTGATAGAATGTTGCAAATCAGAGTGGGACAGAATATTTTGTCAAATATACAGTGAGTAAAGGTTGGAACAAATTCATTAAAAGCTTGATATGGCCATTGGGGAAAAAACGCTCAGACACGTCGATTTTTTTTTAATCGCGCATTTTTTGGTCTCCTCATATTTTTGATGACGTCATCACTGTTCGAGTTATGACGTCTATATTTTTTTTAAATGGCAATACCCTATTTTGATGATACCTTCAAAACGAGCGCATTATTCTGTGTATGGATGTCATATTTTTCTTTATGTTACATAAGAACATTTCCAGAAATTAATTCAGGGATACTTAAATACGCCTGTATCTCATTTTCGTTCCGTCGGCGACACTGACTGAAAATACTGTTAAAATTTTTTTTTTTTATTTTCTCACGAATACACACGAATGATTTTTTCAAGAATTTTTCTTTTGTTATTCATAGTCGAGACATATATGAATAATTTGGGACAAGGTGATCTTGAAAATATCATTATGTGACTGAATCAGAGGGCACAGAAAATTGAGAAAATCGCATTTTTTTGAATTCCGAGTACATTTTACTCGAAAACGGTGCATTTTAAAGAAAAATTTGTAGAAACTTTTCTTGTAGAGAATTTTATGGAGTATATTAAAGCGTTATTTGTTTTTGGAAAAAATGGATTTTTCGATTTTCCTCGGAAAATTATTTTACTTTTAAACAAAATTTTCCGTTTTTCCGCTAATGAAATGCTTTGTGATCATGACAAAATATGTGCTGAACCCGTTTTTATTGACACTAGAAGAAATTTGTCCACTGCGTGAGCTTCGCGAATAAAAAAATGCCGCTTCCATGCAAGGTAAAAGTATTGGGAAATTCAGTGCCGGAAAATCCACTCGAATGACTTTTTCAAGAATGTCTCTTCTGTTATTCATAGTCGAGATATATATGAATAATTTGGGACAAGGTGATCTTGAAAATATCATTATGTGACTGAATCAGAGGGCACAGAAAATTGAGGAAATCGCATTTTTTCGAATTCCGAGCACATTTTACTCGAAAACGGTGCATTTTAAAGAAAAATTTGTGGAAACTTTTCTTGTAGAGAATTTTATGGAGTATATTAAAGCGTTATTTGTTTTTGGAAAAAATGGATTTTTCGATTTTCCTCGGAAAATTCTTTTACTTTTAAACAAAATTTTCCGTTTTTCCGCTAATGAAATGCTTTGTGATCATGACAAAATATGTGCTGAACCCGTTTTTATTGACACTAGAAGAAATTTGTCCACTATGTGAGCTTCGCGAATAAAAAAATGCCGCTTCCATGCAAGGTAAAAGTATTGGGAAATTCAGTGCCGGAAAATCCACTCGAATGACTTTTTCAAGAATGTCTCTTCTGTTATTCATAGTCAAGATATATATGAATAATTTGGGAAAAGGTGATCCTGAATATATCATTATGTGACTGAATGAGAGAGCACTGAAAATTGAGAAAATCGCATTTTTTCGAATTTCGAGCACGTTTTACTCGATAACGATGCATTTTCAAGAATAACTTGTTGATACCTTTTTTGAAGAGAATTTAATGCAGAATATTATGACATTTGTTTTTGAATTAAATGGATTTTTCGATTGTCCTCGGAAAATCGTCCATACAAATTTTCCGGATGCTTTCACGGCTTATCACCTTCGAAATTCGGATTCAGCGGGTCAAAATACTTAAGAATAACTTGGGTGATCCCGTCGCGATTCATAGGCTACGAAAACCCTCCCTACCACCGGACTAGATGTCCATATTCAGCGTAATTTATTATTTGGAATGGATGAAGATTCCAACAACTTTATAAAAAGCGTTACAACACCTCACACATTAAAAAATGCGACAAAATTGCAAGTTTTGCAATCAACGTGTTGGACCACTCTTTACGCTTGTGTTCCAATATTCACGTCTAGCCCGAAAACACTCGTTTATTTCACAACATATATAAATAGGTATTAATAAACTGATTTGAGCACATTCGTTAATGTATAACAATGTTCTTATTCTCGAAATTGTTACCAACCCGAATTTTATTATTATCTTTTCAACCAAGTAGGTGTTTTTTTGTATCGGCTAGCCATAGAATTGGAATTGACTATGTCACCTTCACCTTCTAAACAAGTTTCCGTCTCATTTTGTTTATTGACCTAAAAATGTTTCCTACATGATGTCAATGAACACAACAAAGGAGTTGTCATGTTCACTGGTACAATCTATGTAGTTGAACTGAGACATGTAGTAATTGGTTCCGAAGTTTTGATTATTAACCTTCATAAATAAATACCGGAATTACTAAAAACTTTGTTAAAATAATATTTAACTGTTACCGGTCTCGTTATATTATGTGAAGAGTGAAGAAACCAAATGAGAAAGTAAACAATAATTCAAAGCAATAAAATGTTCCTAGTTCTTATTGGTTTCAGTGCATTATTTTGGTGAGCAGAAACAATTCACAAGCATTCACAAGCATTCTCGTATGTTGCAAAATTTATTATAAGAACGGCAAGAGGCAATCCTCAAAGATACCTTCGAGTATTCAAATTAATTCTGATTTCTCCATATGGAAGAATTCCGAATGGCATATAGCTGCAGGGATTTAATGAAGCACCACAAGAAATTTTGCCAGTTCAAGGTTACTCATTTTCTAATGCATAAGTGTTTGAATTGTTTGGGACTGTTAAACGAAACTCGTTTTCTGTAAGAATGAAAGGGGCCTCTGTCTAAAAATAGATTGGTTAAAAAAATACCGGCATATCTTTCATTTATATGGAAATACGCTGAAAGGAGTAACATTTGACAAACTGTTCGAAAATGTAATCATGTATAATATAACAAGTGCCGATAAAATTGCCGATTATTCTTCGACTTCACTTGACGAGTTATCATAAAATTTGAAAATATAACGAGTGCGTAGCACGAGTTGAATTTTCTAAAATTTTATGATAACGAGTAATTGTGAATGAGAAGAATATTTAGGACAATTTTATCGACACGAGTTGTATTTTATATGAGCATATTACAATTTGTGCTCTTTTTCTTTTTTAATGATTGGAACTAGAATTTATTTCAATTCATTTAGATACATACATAGATAATTACAATTCATTACAATTGAAATTCTGAAATTTGAAAAAACAGTTCTGTAATACTATTTTTGAATTTGCTCATTCTTAGTCTCATTAGAGCTGCTATAAGAGAAAACGTTTTTGCTGGCATCCCTGAATGTAGAACTGGAACTCGCTCTCATTTTTGTTAGGATTTCAAAGTGTCTTTTTGGGTGCATATTCATATATAAGATTGTAGAGAACTGGTGCTGTGTCCTGTTATCTCCATCATTTCTTGTTCAGACACTTCAGCTTGGGCAAGGTGAGTGACAGCGGTAGATCTATGGCTGTGATTGCTGAATTTTTTGTTCTGAATATCCAAACCCATTTTCTGACAAGTTTCTTTAGTCCATTTTGACATAGATTTTATTCTAATAGGACAATTTTTGTACCAACCAATACTATCAGGATCCTTCCATCTAGGATTTGGAGTTAAGCGGTCGGACGTGATATGTCCTGGGCGTTTTTCCATCACTTTGTGGAATATACGAACTGGGCAAATATCGGGATCTGCAGTATTTTTTATCAGCCACTTGCTTGGAGTACATGATTTTGACTCACCTTGATTGGTTTTGTTGAATACATTCAATACGTCCAGTCGGCCGTCCAAAATTACCCCTTTCTACTATAAAAAAGTTTACCTTCAAGTAACATCCTTCATTGCCCCTCCAAGCAAGTTCTCTGGCTGCAATGAAAAAAAATTTCTTGATGAGTCCCTCCGTATTGTTTTCTTCCCAATATCTCAGCAATCTCATATTTTCCTCAATTGTAAAAGCAGTTGAACTCGTTTTCGTCTTTTCGACATCTCCTTTTAGTAATTTTCTTTTCCTACGAGCGTGCGGAAAAGTAACTTTTCCGCACGATTTTTTGTTTTGAAAGTTGTACTTTTCCGTACGATTTAAAATCGTGCGGAAAAGTTACTTTCCCGCACGATTTTTACTTTTCCGTACGATTTTTACTTTTCCGCACGATTTTTGTATTGTTGAAAATAAGGATATTTACGACTAACTAAATGATCTATGTAACTATTCTGTCGTATTAGTCATTTTGTAGCATTATTATGAAAACTTGTTTATTAAAAACCTTGTTTTTTCATAAATAAGTTGGACAAAAACACTCGTAGGAAAAATATTGTACCTAACTCTTACGGAAAATGTCTTTTCCGCCCTTAACGGCTTGCCCGAACTCCGCTCCGCGTCGTTCGTGCAACTACCGTCGCGTGCGGAAAAGTACTACTTTCCGTACTTGTTAGGTAAATAACTATTTTGCATCTCTCGCATCACGGGCTGATCTAAATTCTATGTCAGCAAATGGATTTATTTTCACATTGTAATCATTGTAGAACTTGTCTTGGATCAGTTTTGCGTCAACATTCCAATTGAATAACAGTTTCTTTGTAATTACTGCCATTCTGCTTCTTCATATTGAAGGCATAATCTTTCAATATATTCGCAATTTCCACTGGGGTAGTTTCCTTTCCGACAACATAATTTCTATTACGGCAAAAGTCCATTAATTGTTTCCATGCATACTCCTTGTATTTTTTGGCGTATTCTGTGCAATTGCCAAATGGATTTTGTCATTTGTAGCAGTTCCCCATCTATTGGATTCCATTTCTTGTTCAAATTACCGAAAAATATTCAGAAAGCGAAACGATATTGAAACGTCAGTTACGCGGCATAATTTCCGTTACCATGGATATCGAGCTCGTGGTATAATCATATATTAATTTGCTTCAGGAGAGAATAATCAACATAGCTTCAACCTCATTGGATGTGTTTTATCATTAGAAACATCTTCATTGGTTTTCTGACAGTTGCGTGAAATTCTCACTTATGATCTCCCTAGTGCTTGAATTATTGCCGGAAATTTTTCGAGTACATGAATTTTTTGAAAATTACTCGAGTCGCGCAGCGACGATGGTTTTTGTTGATATAATGACAGTTACGCGTTGGTATTAGTGGCGGTGTTTGTATGTGAAAAAAAAGTAAAATTCATTTTGCGACATTTTCAACCTAAAATTGCATTGCACATCACGCAGAACCAAAATAGTTTTGACTGGTCCATGCGGATTGTCTATTGGGAAGTGATGTGGAAAGGAATTGTTGCAAATTTCAGCCGAGTATTCACGATAAGATAAGTTGAATAAAATTGTTTCAAATATTGAGTTCATCAAGTCAAGCATAGATAGATTTGATTGATATACATTTTTTACCGATAGACCTATTCATCGTTGAAATGCAAGTTCTCAAAATATTTTCAGACACATTCGAAATATTTAGTGGATATATAATTATGAAATATTATCTTCTTTCATATGAAAAATAACATTCCATTTGTACATAAAAGCAAAATGTTAACTATCACATGTCAAATATTTGACAGAAAAATTTCCACTTATTAATTTCGCCTAGGGTACCCAGGAGGATAAAAATTTCCGGAAATTTTTTGGGTTGCCATGGCAACTAAATAAAAACCAATTTTTTGATTGGCTGAAAGAGTGAGGTGTGAAATTTTCAGATAAATATCTCTGTCGTAGATAATTTGATAGGTGCTGTTGCAGAAATAAGTTAATCGGAAGGTCCTCAATAGGTTATAATGATAATAATAATATAAGATTTTATTGACAGTCTTATTTACTCAGTAATAACACTATCAGTATAATATACGAAAGGTCTGCACAGTGGGTTTACAAATGTTATATACGATATAAATTTCAAGAGGAATATTATCAGGACAAAACTGGTGAATGAAATGATGAACCAGTTAAAAATGAAATAAAAATTGCACTCGAACGTTTTTTGTAAACCTATTATAAATTAACCGAAGAGTGCTGCATTTTGTCTTGACCTATATTTCTATATAGTTCTACTAGAGTCGAGCTGATAAATATCTCTAGTGATGTGACCATGAATAGAATACGTAATTCTTCATGCTTTAATCCGGAACCATTTTGATTGGATGGTCATGCTACGATTGAAATCTACTTGACCCTTCACAAGAGCGCAGATATCGATCTTTCTCTTTTTTTTTCTATCGATATCTTGATGGTCAAGGTTCCCCAGATATGTCGCTTATCCAAAACCATGAAATTCGAACAGTATTGACATGATACGCGTATTTGTTGCATGTATTTTCTTGATTGTTTTATAATTGGGTTAGTGTTATGGAGAGGAGGTTACGTACCGGAAAATGTGACAAGAAGGAGCAATAGAATAACTGGAACAACGCGAAAAACAGTTAGTATAGGTCTATGCTGAAACCAGAAGAGAAAGCTCTTTTGAAGGAACACCTGTTATATATCTCTCCATTTCAACAGAGATAAGATATTCAGTTCAACATAAAGTAAAATTTTCAATAACTAGGATTCATTGTTGTTCGCCAACATTCAGGCAAAAAGTATGTTTTTCGGCAACCGTCCTGAAAGTACCTACTTCCCGGACGATTTTTATTTGAGAAAATATCACTTCCCGGACTAGTCCGGGAAGTACGTACTTTCCGGACTAGTCCGGGAAATGCACGAATTTCAATATAACTAAGAATTAGAATGTTTCTGTTAGTACCTATCTTCTGTTCGCATTTCGATATTCAATACAAATTAGAATTAAAATGTTCGAAACTGTGTCTTGATTTGTTATTCTACACGGTTACCGAAAAAATTGTGTACGCAACACGTCCGAAAACAGTTTTTTTGGACTCGCAGACTTCCAGGACTCGCTACGCTCGTCCTAGAATCTTGTCCACTCGTCCAAAAAAAAACAGTGTTTTTCGGACTTGTTACGTAAATTACTATTTTCTTTTTCGCTGAAGCAAAATAACTTCCATTCTAGAATGCAAAAGTATCATTTTGCATCCTAGATACTAATATGTCTATTTTTCTACGACCACATGGAAATCAGCCCATTTTGTGCGCTTGATCGATCAAGGAAGTAGGCCGATTGTAAACACTTTTTCATTTCTACATCGCGAGCTGTACTGTAATGATCATTTCAGTACAGGATATTTCATTTCCCACGACTTTCATGAACTACTGCCATGTTTATGATCATAAATAATATAAGATCGGATCAAGTTTGTTAACGTTCTAATAATTTGACATTTCACATCAGTACTTACAAAATTCGTTAAAAAAAATAAGTAATTGAAAATGAGTAGTAATAGTGAGGATGATTTGACATTGACACCGCTAATTTCAATATAAAGATTGATGACAATCGAATTCTATATTTTAGAAGTTTCTATAGTAGTTAATTTCATCATATTATTATGTGAGCTCGTAGCAGCGACTGAAGAGTGAAGGGACCTTCAGGTTTTGGATAGTGGGGGTGAGAGTTCAAATCCCACATAAACCCTTTTTTTTTAAATCGATTTTTATTATAATTTTTATAATTTTCAATATTTGTATCTTCAATTTCTTTTTTAGGTTGTATATATTATGAGAATAATGATGGCAGGAAAGTTTATGATAAAAAGTGTTATTAAAAATATTACAGATTTGTTTATGATTCAAATGGTCGTAGAAAAAGTATAGTGTACAATTTACATGAAATGACCCATTTCATGTTCATATTTCCAATATTTCCAATATTCACCTATATTGAAATAATATTTTTTCACATTTACAAAATATCTATAGTGGCCCACTATAAAATCAGGATTCTGCCAATTTGAGTTGCTACCTGGCTCATGGCTAATAAGATTTTGCACACTTTTAGGTCTATAAAAAAGAAACATTTTTCCAAAATTTCAACTTCCAAATCATTTCGGGACATCTTCAAATAAGTTCTTTTAGAGCAGAGTTTGTAAGGCAAAAAATGATAAAATAGACATTTTGGCAACAAAGCGTATGTATGCTTATCTTGGGTTTCAATGTACAATAAATAGAAGATGTCACTTCTGACAATTAGTTATTGAAATAATCCAAGAGCAATGTTGCCACTTTGCATTTTTTGAAAATAGTTGATAGGAACATATTATAGGAGATAACTTATTACTTGAGCAACAAGAAACGCAATGATATGATAATACCACACCTCTTTGCGCCTCTCCTGTTACCCCACCCGACGCATTAACGAACCACGTGGTAATGCGGCACACCGCACACCAGCCCACGTCGATATCCCTTCCTCGAGCGAGTAGAGGAGAAATTGTAATGCTCTCTCAACATTTAGCAAGCTATTCTTTACGCTCTCATGAAAACACCATACCCAAGATGAAAACTTTCCGTTCCTGTATACAGTGCGACTTTAAATAGTCCCTCACCCCTGTTAACTTTTGAACGGTCCGACGTACAAAAATGAAAAAAAAAAAGCAATTTCGAGAGTTTTACCGAAACTACTTTCTGAAATAAAATATATGGTGATTGCTCGACAGGGGACACGGGGGGCACATCAACTCATTTTTTTTGAATAGAATGGGGGGGTCAAGTGTCACATCGTTGAAAAGAGAATTCAATTATCTTTACAACCATATAAATATTTTTAAATTTTTTCAATAATTTTTTTCCCAATTTCGATTTTCATGCCTTTCAAAATTTTTAAGTTGATGTGCCGCCAGAGTCATCTGTTGAGTAATTGCAATGTTTTTTCTCTCAAAAATTAGTATCGGTAATACCCTTCAAACAATTTTTGGTTTCTTTGTTCCACATCAAACCGTTCAAATTTATTGGGGTATGAGTAGTATTCAGATCCGCATTTATATTTAATATTTCGAATTTGAATTGCAAAAAAAATATTAACAAAATGTAAAAAAATTTAGATGGTTGTAAAGAAAATTGAATATTCATTTCAACAATGTGACACTTGACCCCCCATGCCATTTAAAAAATTTGAGTTGATGTGCCCTCCCGCGCCCCCTGTCGAGAAATCACCATATTCTTTATTTCAAAAAGTAGTATCGGTAAAACCCTCGAAATGCATATTTTTATCTCATAGGTGGAGTTGATCACATGAAGAATTAAAAAGAACTTTGGTCCAGAGGTATAAACCCTGGACTTTGTGTTGACTGCAATTAAATCTTATCTAGTCAAAAAATTCAATATATTTTCTCAGGAATTAAAATGAAATGATTTAAAAATCGTAAATTTACCAGCTTCAATTTTTCTAATTAAAATATAATTACCATTAATGTGAATATATATTCAGAGTGATTATTTTTTTATATGATAATATGAATGATAGAAATTTCCACTAGTAATTTGTTTATATTCCAGATCAAATATTGGACTGATTTGATACTGTTTTTTACTTCCAATTAATGTTATTAAACAGTGCAAAGTAGACTTTTCTTGGGGAAAATCGGCAAAAACTCCTTCTCAGTTCACATCAGAATCCCCTGAAACTGCAACAACTGGCACGGGTAGATGTGAAGATTTAGGCTGGTCTTTAAGATCAGACTGACCTCTGGCAACTCAACTCTTCAGTGTATGACGAAGATTAAAGTTTAATCTTCCAGTCTGAAGATGATCACTTGGTGATTGAAACACGTGTCGAGGTGTTAAAAAGAGCGGTTTAGTGTTAGGATGAAACTCAAGTATATTTAGAAAATCCATTGGTTATAAACCAAAAAAAAAATCAAAAGTATTAAATGAAAAAGAAATAGATCACTTTTTATCAAAAGCTTGAGATAATATGTACCTAATGACGAAGGTAATATAATTGAATCTAATTGTGGTTATTTTTTTTAACTTTAGTTTGCATTAATAATTGGTTTGTCCGGCGCTTGTCGTCGTGAAGAGCTTTGTAAAATTAATTTGAATGATATACAGTGTGACCCATTTAAGATGGAAACACCCTTATAAAACTAACATTTTTTAACCAATTTGAATATTTTTTTTTTTCGTTACGTAGACATTCAAAAAGTCCACTAGGACACCAAAGTTCATGAATAAATCTCCATTCCAGGGCCAACTAATCTTGTTTTTCAACGTCAAAAATCTAAAAAAAATTACTAGCGATTTTTTTAGAAAAAATCTGACTACACCACTGGATTCGCGATACTTTCAAATGGTTTATATGTGAATTACGTTGGAATGCGTCAATCAATGAAAAAGTTATAAGGGAATGAAATTTGAAAAATATGCCGTTTAATCAACCCACTAATTCAATTTTAAAACTTTTATCAAATCTTTTACTACACCACTGGTTTTACTGAGTCTCGAAATATCACTGACTATAATATCATTGAAATTTGTTCATAAATGAAAATTATGAGATAAAATGACATTTTCCTGAAATTAAATTTACATATTTTCGAAATTTTATTATCTTATGATTTTTTTATTTATGACCAGATTTTGATGAAATCTTGACCAGTGATATATCGAAACCTCCTGAATACAGTGGTGTATTCCGAATTTTGATAAAAGTTCTAAAATTGAATTGGTGGGTTGGTCAAACGGCATATTTTTCAAATTTCATTCCCTTATAACTTTTTTCAGTGGTGTACTCAGATTTTTTCTAAATCGCTGGTTATTTTTTATATTTTTTACCATGAAAAATACGATTAGTTGGCCCTGGAAATCGAGATTTATTCATGAAATTTGGTGTCCTAGTGGACTTTTTGAATTTCTACCTAACGAAAAAAAAATCATTCTAATCGGGTGAAAAGTTTTATAAGGGTGCTTCCATCTCAAATGGGTCACACTGTAGTGTGTAAGACAACCATGTTAGGGATCAAAATTCCTATAATTCTAAAACTTATATGGAAAGAACAGTTTTGTCGTCATTGGGGAAAATAATATTCCTCTATACAAACATACCGTATCGTAGATTATTAAATTTGTTCATTACTGTTTCTTAAAAAAAATTGTTTAAACTTTTTTTTCAAATACCTGTCGTCCCCTTATGCCCTCACAAGTCGGAAATTGTGCGAGTCAAGGATTAACGAGGTCTTACATTTTAACGTACGATTCCTAGCACTTTCTCGGGCCATCAGAAAAAAATCTGTAGTCCCTAGGATTTGAACCTACACGACCAGCAGCATGAATGGCTGGAAGACGACGCTCTTGACCACTCCGCTACCTGACTCTTAATGTACCACTATACAACCTATTGGTGTTCACACTTTGGGAAAATTCGCCTGCACAATTGCTGAATATCTTGAATTACCAATCACCAAATACACCTGGTACTGTTTACGCTAGAGCGATATTCAAAATTTTGGTATCATTCGATTCTTTTCCTTCGAAACAATCTGTTGCACAGAGTGTCCCATAGAGATGCCATTTAAAAAGTATGAGATAATCGAAAAAAAGTGATTTTGCTACTTTCAAACACCGGCTGATGGCAAAGTATTGTAATTAAAATGCTAATTTCATTTTCTTGGACAACATGGCATCGGAGAGGAACGTTCAACATGTAAAAAATCATTCTTGAAAAAAAATGTTTTGAAACAAAAAAAATTTAATAAAAAATTTAGCTTATCATGTTCAAAAATGTGAAGGTGTTCCAGTTGAAAGACTAATACTCAGATCATTTCTGGTGAAACCGGAAGTGCTACAGAATTAATTTTTATCTCAAAAAATCACATTTTAGTTGTTCAATAGCCTCCTTCATTGTCGTACTTTGAATCGGATTATTTCTCTCAAAACTAGGGGTGCCCCATCTCTTAGACTCACCCGGTATATCAATATACCAATTGGATGAATTGTTTTTGAACCCTCAAAGAACGTTTTTTTCCTGTGGAAATGTCTCGATAGTGATTTGCCAAAAATAACGGGATCATCCACATCTTCATCCAACTCTTTATTCATCAGCAACAACTCTGTATCACGCCGATCCAGTGTTAATGAAAATCATCGTGTGCGCAGCTCTAATAGTTACAACACCATCGAGCTTCGGCTGTACGGAAACTTCAAAACTCTTGGTCTTAGTGGACTTGAAAACCATAGGAAATGGTTGTTTCATAAACAGCGCCATACAATGTTTATCGAACACCTGATTGTTGTTGGAGTATCTGAGAGAAAACAATTATATGAATGACATCAACACGAGCAAATCGAGCATGAAGAGAGCTTTAATGAAAGCATTTGTGGAAGTTATCAAAGAACTGTGGTCGAAATATTCGTTCGATAGGATTGTGGACACCGTTTCTCTGGCGATTCAGATACAAAGATTTTCTCCATCTTTCATGGGTTACACCCAACAGGATTCCCAGGAATTTCTTATACACCTCCTCAAAGGCCTTCATGAAGATATCAACAGGATTATAGTGGACCCCAATCCAATATTGACGGAATTAGATGAAAAACTGAGAGATTATGAGAAAGCCAAAGAGTCATGGTCGAGATATACAAGAAAGAACAACTCAAAAATTGGAGACATCTTTGTTGGTCAATTGAAATCGACATTAAAATGTACCTTTCGTGGGAATTGCTCTGCCACCGTTGACCCTTTCTGGGATCTCTCACTGCCGATTCCACAGAGAACGGACCAGCTCCGACTTTCACAATGTCAGACTCTTTCACCAGCGAGGAGTCTTTGGACGATGACGACAAACTCAATGTTCGAAATGTAAGGAGAGGAGGAAGTGAATTCAGTCTTTGCCTATGCACAAATTACCCAAAATATTGGTAATTCATTTGAAGCGGTTCTCGCAGACGGGAAGACTAAACGTGACCATGGATTTTCCCTTGGAAGAATTGGACATGGCCAATTATGTAGAAGACAAAGTGTGTCCGTGTCAATACAATCTAGAAGCTTTCTGTAACCATATTCCGGACACTATATGGCCTATTGTAGGCACCCACACACAGGCAAGTGGCACAAGTTTGATGACTCAATGGTGTCACCAATACCATCCAAATCCCTTGTCAGTGGAGAAGCGTACGTCGTATTTTATGAGCAACTGGACGCCAAATAAATCATTGCATCTTGGAATTTGTTCTGATATTACCAACTTCTAGAGACACGGAGGATGGAAATCCACCAGTGTTGCAGAGGGATACGTAGACAATTCTTCAAGGAAAAAAATTCATACAGCTTCACAGATTGAAAAGAGCCGTAACGAAATTAATATCTCCTCCTTCTGGAAAATCCCTACTTATCCCGTGAAATATCACTTTTGGAACTTATTACGTAAACAATTTCGTTCGAGGAAACTTTCCCTCTCACAAAATAAAATACCTATTTCATAAATACCTATTGTTTTCCCTTTCTTTGAAGAAAACGAGGTTACTTTTTGCGTACGGTTACGTTTCAGTTTATTGCTACTGTTAATATAATTACAACAGTACATTTCATGTTCAAATTATCCATTCAAATCGGATATGATGTGTATGTACACATGTACTATAACTTTTTCATTCACTTAGCGCAATTGAATCAATAAATTGCATAAGCGCATTATTAAAATGCTGTTTCACAAAAACCAGTTCTAATGCAATGAGATATTCGATACTACAAACAAAAAAGTGAGATCAATAACTCATTCACATACCAGAGATATTTGAGAAGTATTTTACGCGTGATCAGCATTCACGGGTGATTTTAAAAATTATTCAAGGAAATTAATAGTTTTCTACGAAGGCGAAGGGACACCGTTTTTTCTTTTTTTTCAATCCCGACTTCTATCTCGGGATCTCTTCTACCTAGGGATCTCGACTTAAACGTCTGACTATTCTGACGTCTGGTTCAAAAGTGCCACTTTGTTGGGCCCGGCAAAAATTACAACAATTAAGTAAACACAAAAAGATTGGATTAGTTTTTTGCAGATATTTCAAAAATTATTTGAAATAACTCAGATCTTAAAAAAATATCCTAAACGAGCAAGAAATTTCCTAGTAAAAAGTCTTTCGGTACTGTACCGACAATATTTACAATTTAAATTCAGAAGTAAACCTTAGATCAAAAAGAGGAGTCTTACACGCGCATCGACCGATCAGAAGCGTGATAAAAAAATTACCTATTAAATATGAATATCAAGGAATTAAAATATTTTTATACTATCTAATCACATAAATAAACAATAATCCGTTAACAACAAATTTTTACGCCAACTTTTTAATGTACTGCGATTTTGTTATTTGGGCAACTTTTACCTGATGAAAGTTAACATAAAAACGCTGAATATTTCTAAACTAAAAACTTCGATTTTTTTTTACTGCTTGGAGCTATTTGTGAAAAGATTCAGAAAATATCTGAGTTTTTTTCGAAAATATGAATAGGATAAAATTTATTGTGGAATCATCTGCGGCTGAAAGTAGTTGTTTTCTGTTAGATATTACAAAAAAAATTACATTTTTCAATTTTCACTTTTTATTAAGAATCTAAGGCATTTAAAACTGAGAATTGAAATCAGTCAATTAGAATTTTTTTTCAACTATCTTCGTTATTATGGTTCTTAACAATAATAAAAAAAAACTTTTATAAATAGGTATATGCATTGTTAATAAAATCAAAAAAACTTTGGCAAACTAAACCTTGATGAAAATAATGATGTATAAGAAAAAGATCCTTTCTTAAAAAGAAAATATTGCTAAAAAATGCACTTACTAATTAACAATTATTTTTCTTGGTAAATATTTATATTATCATTTTTTATCATGATTTGACACGTTCTCGCATATTATAGAGTAAATTACTTTTCATTTGTATATTTAACAAACAATTTGTTGCAAACAAATTAATTTGTGCTCTATATTTTTATAAATACTGGAACAATAACTACTAAAAACAACCATGTGCATTTTTGTATGGAATTTTGAAGAATTTAAAAAACAAAATCCATACACAAAAGTACCTACATGGTTATTAACATTTTAAATTGTTATTCATATGATGTCCTGTTTTTAAATATTTACATGGGTCCTCTGGACACATGATATTTTTATGGTCTGGCTCTTGTACACCTGACGAGTAAGTAATTTCTCAAATTTTTTCAAAATTCTCATTATTAAAATTTCCCAAATTCTATTTCATGTCACTTACTTACAGGTACGCACTGATGATGACTTTATAGTCGAAAGCGCTGTGCTATTATTTTATAAATAAATTTCTGCACGGAATACAAACCTTTTCTTCATCCAATTAATGGTAAAAAAGTTACGTAACTAAAGGACAATTTATATGGAAGAAAAAAAATTCCAAAGATATTGCTAATTTTCAGATTATTTTGAAAAATACTGAAATTTTCGATTTTGCATTTTTATTTCTTTCTGGTGTTATCAACAGATCTGAACAAATATTAAAAAATACTCCTCCACAGTAGTATTTTTTATAATTAACTCAATTATGTATCTCACAAGGCAGCTTCGTTTTGTGTATACAGGGTGGCCTACGAGGTTTTGGACAGGGAATATCTCGGAACTCGAGAGTAGTAGAGAATTGAAATTTTGGGGTTGTAAATTAAAGCAATTTGTATTTGATTCAACATGTCTAATTTCGTAATTTCTACCTATAACTTCACTATTTTTTTGAATATATATATACATATATATTCCTAACTAGTCAGCAAACAAGACTACCCTTTTCTCTACATATAAATATATACAGAGTGACCCATTTGAAAGCGGGCTACCTCTCTAAAACTGTTATTTATTGTCCGATTCAGAAGTGCCATAAATTCAAAATCAAAATCAAAATTTCAAGGCCTACTTCGAATTTTTTTCAAGGTCAAAAATCCAAAAAACATACTAGCGATTTTTTTAAATAGAATTTGATGGATTCACGACATTTAGTTTACTTGGAAATTACGTAGAAATGCCCCCATCAATAAAAAAGTTATATGGGAATAAAATTTGGAGATTATGTCAATAAATCAATTCACCACTTCAATTTCAGAACTTTTATCAGAATTCTGTCTACACCACTGGAATCAGAATATTTCGAAATGCTTTTGGTCAGAATTTTATCGAAAACTGTTCATAAATAAACAAATTATATAATAACAAAAAAAAAATTTCTGAAATTCCAGTAAATAACGTTCTTTTCAAATTTTATTATTTTATTATTTTTCTATTTATGAATAGATTTCGATGATATTCTGGCAAAATATATTTCGAAATATTCTGAATCCAGTGGTGTAGTCAGAATTTTGATAAAGTTCTGGAACTGAAGTTTTGGGGTGATTTATTGACATAATTTTCAAATTTGAATCCCATATAACTTTTTTATTGATGTACGCATTCCTACGTAATTTTCACATTTGAAAATGTCGTGAACCCAGTCGTGTCATCAAATTATATTTAAAAAAATCACTAGTATGATTTTTGGATTTTTGACCTTCAAAAAAATTTGAAGTAGGCTTCGAAATTTTAATTTTAATTTCGAATTTATGGCTCTCAACTAGAACTATTAATTTTCTATCTAATAAAAAAAAACTTGTGAAAAGGATAATAAATAACAGTTTCAGAGAGGTGCCCCGCTTTCACTCATTCGCTTTTCACTCTGTATATATTTTGAAGGATTCCGCTCAAATAAAATAATGCTGTAATTATGTAAAATTTTCCTCAAAATAAAGGAAAATAATAGGTACTGATTTTATAAAAAAAAAAACTAAAAACCAATGTTAAACTTTCATGGTAAAAAGTTGATTCAGACTAGCTAGCTCTCTGAATCTTTGTCATAATAAGATATGTATATGTGTCAACACGGGGTAATCATTTCCGATTTATGAATATCTTAACATACCAAATAATGACCAATTCACAATTAGTTTGTATAATTTATGAGTGAATTCATACTGAAAGTAATGATAGGTTAGCAATAAATACATAACTGGCCTATGATAATTTGCGCCTAGAAATCTGAGAGCGATTGTTAACAACCAGATTAGTTATTATTACGACCACATCATCTGAAACAAAACGGATTTATTGAAAGAAATATCGTTCTCCTAAATTCTTTTGAGTATGTAGTAAGCAGAATTATGGATTAAAAAAAAAAAAAAACTCTAGCAACTTTGGAATCCTCAAATCATATACGAAATTTATACATTTTTTATCGTGCCAAATCCCCTCTCCGTGATAGGAAGAACGAAACTTCGGTGGTAGTCACGATGGTATCAGACATATAAAAACTTGCGTCATAACCTGATCCTTTCAAAATGTTCCGATGAATACCTGGTAGACATTCAAAAAGTTTACTAGGACACCAAATTTCATGAATGAATCTCCATTTCCAGGGCCAACTAATCCGATTTTTTAAGGTAAAAAATCTAAAAAAATTATTAGCGATTTTTGTTGAAAAAATCCAACTACATCACTGGATTCGCGACAGTTTCAAATGGTTCAAATGTGAATTATGTTGAAATGCGTCAATCAATAAAAAAGTTATAAGGGAATGAAATTTGAAAAATATGCCATTCACCCTCCCACCAATTCAATTTCAGAATTTTTATCAAAATTCGGAATACACCACTGTATTCAGGAGGTCTTAATATATCATTGGTCAAAGTTTCATCGAATTCTATTCATGAATAAGAAAATAATAATATAATGAAATTTGAAAAATATGTTAAGTAATGGAATTTCAGGAAAATTGTCATTTTATGTCATATTTTTTAATTTTTTTTATTCATCAATAGATTCCTATGAAATTACAGTCAGTGATATTTTTACTCCCTTAATCCAGTGGTGTAGTCAAAGTTCTGATCAAAGCTTTGATATTGAATTGGTGGGTTGATTAAACGGCATATTTTTCAAATTTCATTCCCTTATGACTTTATTTCAACGTAATTCACATATTAACCATTTGAAAATGTCACGAATCCAGTGGTGTAGTTAAAATTTTTCTAAAAAATTTGGTGTCCTAGTAGACTTTTTGAATGTCTACTCAATGCCAAAAAAATCATTCCAATCGGTTGGAAAATGTAGATTTTATAGGCGTGTTTCAGTCTTAAGTGGGTCACACTGTATATGATTATTATGAACCTTTTAAAACATAAAAAAACACCTGATGAACACTTGAACTGGATCTATTTCACTTGACTCGCTATTTACGAACAAAGATGGCATTTGTTTTTGGAATATTTTTTATCTAAAAAATTTTATTGTTTATATCGATAAGCGTCGAGTCAAAGGAACGCCCGCCAGCAAATAATATAATAATGTTAGGCGGTACGTATCAATTCGCTTTCAATTCGAGAATTGGCCCCAAATGGAATGTTGGGTAAAACCCAGAAACTGGTATACCGGTGGTTCACCATGATATAAAAAATAATTTAGCCGAGAGGTTTCACATTGCATATACCAAAAAAATCTTACATAATATAACATTGCTTTTTTTACTGAATATTGAATATTCAATTTTAAACTTGAAAAAAGAACCGAAATTATCAGTGTATAGCATCAGTCCTAACATCAAGTGCGAAGTCCCCAAAACCAATGGGGAATATGGAAAATAAAAATATATGTTGACAAAAATAGTAATCAATACTATCGGAAGTTGTGGTGGTATTTTCAAATAGTTTATCTCCAGAATCAACAAGAACGTGTTCCATTTGGGTGTCTGGTCCTGATGTTTAACGTTTACTCACTGCTGTCAATCATCTAACTGAGTGAGTATCTGCCATTGACACATGTAATTACCGTTTGTATAGAATCAACGGAAAGCATTTATCACCTCTAACACAGTTCATAATAATCGATAATTATATTATGTACGTAAATATTAGTACATAATTCTAGTATTGGTACTATAGGATTCTAGTTTCTGCGTCCTACACCTTACGGTAGTATTTATGAGGATACTTTATAATTTTGTGCCATCGGTAAGTTCTATAATTTTTTGTAATGAAACGTTAGGTTTAGTGAGATTTTCCTCGACCCCCTCCAATCCGATCCGACTCGATTCAAATTAGGTATGTGCGAGTTTTTGGGATGGAAGATCATGGATGTTTCTGTTAAAATTCATAAATTGAACTAACTGAAAAGCAGAAAATAAAATTTTAATTAAAAAAAAAACTTTCTAAAGACAAGCTTTTATTCAAATGCGCTAATGATAAAAAAATTATTTTTTCTACTAGCATGCGGAAAAATCCACTTTTTCGCACTCATTTCAGTTTTGAAAGAGTCACTTTTCCGCACTAGTGCGGAAAAGTTTTTTCCGCGCTCCTTATAGTGTGGAAAAAACATTTTAGTGTGGAAATAGTAATTTACGTAACTCGCAGACTCGCAGACTTCCAGGACTCGCTACGCTCGTCCTAGAATCTTGTCCACTAGTCCAAAAAAACTGTTTTCCTACGAGCGTGCGGAAAAGTAACTTTTCCGCACGATTTTTCGTTTTGAAAGTTGTACTTTTCCGTACGATTTTTACATTTCCGCACGATTTTTGTATTTTTGAAAATGATGATATTTAGGACTAACCAAATGATCTATGTAACTATTCTGTCTTATTAGTCATTTTGTAGCATTATTATAAAAACTTGTTTATTAAAAACATTGTTTTTTCATTAATAAGATGGACAAAAACACTCGTAGGAAAAATATTGTACCTAATTCTTACGGAAAATGTCTTTTCTGCCCTTAACGGCTTGCTCGAACTCCGCTACACGTCGTTCGTGCAACTGCCGTCGCATGCGGAAAAGTACTACTTTCCGCACTTGTTAGGTAAATAACTATTTCGGACGTGTTGCGTACACAATTTTTTCGGCAACCGTGTAGAATAACAAATTGAGACACATTTATTTTTTATATTTCTTTGTAGAAGAAAATTTTTGTTGAAATTCGAGCATTTCCCGGGCTAGTCCGGAAAGTACGTACTTCCCGGACTAGTCCGGGAAGTGATACCTTCTCAAAAAAAAATCGTCTTCCCGGACGGTCGCTTTTTTTACACTTTTTTAACTCCATGTGGGGTGCTCGACAAAGTTCTCTTGAGCTCTCGAGTATTGTTAAATTAAAATAAAAAATATGAGATAGATCGAAAGCACACACGCTTTTTTCACATTTGATTAATTACATTATCAATTATAATTTTTACTCTTTAGTCCATGTTGGAAGTAAAGCGTGTTCTTTAGTTTTTCAAACTAAAAAGAATTTATGTTCTATAGTTCTGTCATTAGACGATACTATGGTTAATGTTGTCTTGTTCCATGGAAGCATGGAACATCTCAATCTGTTCTCTGTCACTTGAACCAGGACTATCCACATGACAGATGTCATTCATGTCAAATTATAACCTACTGTTACTTCCTCTTCCTAGTTGTCTCTCGTAAACACATGGTGCATGGTCTTTTTGTGATTTAAAAATTTCAATTCGTTATGATTTTTGTGTGGACCAACCATAGTCCCTATCATAGTTCGATCCCGCTCTAGCGGACCCCACATGGTCGTAATTAGGACCATTTAACTTTCATTTTAATAATTTTTTCAATAATGTTTTAAATATTTTCTTGTGAGCTTTCCACCATAATATGGTAGGTCATACATTTCATTGTTATTCATAACTCTCTGTTAACAATTTTATTTTTCTTAGATCGAATTGTAGCTAACCCAAATCTTGCTGAAGATGAAGGATTAATCCTTCGAAACATGTCCTCTCTCTCAATGTTAGTATTCCGACTACATTGTATCTACGTGATGTTAGTCCTCTGACTACATGATATCTACAATAAAGATTATTTTTGGTGAAGTGAAGACTGAAAGTTTTTTCACCTTCCTATTAAATCTCACCTCCACTGTATGTGATGGATCGTCTCCAATGGATATTGTGAATATACTGAAAGACCGTGCATGAAATAAGCACTTTTCATTGTATTCAAATAATCTCGTATTGTTTATGAAGTGGTAGAGAAACAGTGGCAAATCATTGTCGAGGCTATAGTGATCACAACCGCCTAGGATTTGATATCATAAAGGAATATGATAGCGAAGGTGTCTATGAACCTATGACCTGTAATTATTTATCACTTCATCGGCAAAGTATTATTTTTATGCTAACGGGTTTCGAATATTTTCATAACAGGTCGGCATATAATTTATCACTTATTCATAGCTTCATTTATGTTATGATTGTTGATAGAGTAATGAACACTAATTCAGTGGGTGCCTTGTTGGAAATAACTCGCGAATAAATTTTCAGAACAAACCCAGGTAATTCTACCTGACGGCAGTTAATATTGGGATATGTTGTGTGGTAATTGATAGTTGGAAATCCCGAATAGCGATTTAATTATTTGAACTGAAAATACCATACATACGATGTATGGGGTTTATTCAAGTCAAAGGTAATTGGAAGTGATTTATAAATTGAAATTCTTATATCAATACCCATCTCGTTTCATTACTCTGTAATATTTCCAATTTCAACATTTTCTTACCTATTGAGAACTACCTATTCATAGAATTTTGTATAAAAACCTAACCTAACCTAACCTATTGAGAACTTCCTATTCATAGAATTCTGTATACAAATTTATATTATTTTACGCTTTAATATTTATCATTGGAAATGTCTGATGAATCATTTTGCAATGCACACATGATGAAAAGAGGTCTCACCTCCGGTTTAGAGACATAGGCCAGTAGAGATAGACATGAAAAATCGAAAATTTAACAATAATTCCAAAAGTTTTCAAACTATGGTCAAGTGAATGGTACATAGAGAAACCAATGAATCTCAGTTTGCAACCTCTTCCGAAGAACGCAATATTGTCAAAATGGCAATTTACTTTAATTTTGCTGTATACTCGTTGAGAACATTCCAAAAGTTCTGCAAAACTTGGAGTAGTATTGAATATATTATTTCCTATCACAAATGAAGTTTGCAACCAATTCTAGGGTACGCAACATTTTTTTTATCGACCTATAATGTTTTTCTTTGATATACCATAGGAGAAAATTCCAAAAGTTCTGCAAACTTGACTGATACATCGGAAAAATATTCCGAACATTCGTGTAGATTTGCAACCTTTTGCGTTGACCGGAACATATATTTTTTTTAATTCGTGGTAATTTTTTGATCAAGGTGTTCTCGAAATAATTACAAAAGTTGGCAACTTTGTTGCAAATTTTGAAAACATTCATAAATTATGATATATCAAAGAAAAACATTATAGGTCGTTAAAAAAAATGTTCCGTACACTTGACTTGGTTGCAAACTTGATTCGCGATAAAATACTATATTCAATACTACTCCAAGTTTGCAGAACTTTTAGAATTTTCTCAACGAGTATACAGCAAAATTCAAGTTAAAATTGCCATTTTGACAATGTTTGCGTACTTCGGAAGAGGTTGCAAACTGAGATTTTTGCTTTCTTGATCTACCATTCACTTAACCAAAGTTTGAAAACTTTTGGAATTAATCTATTGATTATCTATTTCTACTGACCTATTCTATTCAAAATTGAATTCTCTTTATTGAATTTGTCTATCATACATTTTTTTGTTCTTTATTTTAAACTATAGTACAATATCGTAATATCGTAATATATAATATCGTAATATCGTATAATATCCTAATTCTTAAAAGCTCCACATATAGCCAATGTTAAAACAATCTTGTACATCGAATTAGAAGTGAAAAAAAATCATAAAGCTTTGTGTTGACTCAATTGATATTACATACCGACCAAGCACGAAATTGAAATTATCTCACGATAGCGGCATTTTGTGGACCATTATTATAATTACATAGATTTGAGCTTGCTTTTTTTTTACTGACTTCTTGAATGGAATTTAAGTTTTTTGTCATCGAATTATAGCCCTTGGCTATTTCCGCACCGATTAAATGATGAAATAAAAAATAATAATAATTGTATTATATATTACATGACTATTTATCTACTAAAATGGTAAATTGGATGGGTAAATACACATTAAAAAATTCTTATTGTAAAATTATAGTAATTATGTAATGATAGGTATTTTTTGCCGATGACTAAATTACCAAATTTACAATCGTGTTTGTACCTCACAACTGAAGTTGAGATTTCATCTTATGAATGTAAAGTCATATTCATTTTGTTCATTTTGTGACATCACTGTATTTTTGGAATTGTTTGAACACCAGTACACATACGGAAAGTTCATAATAAAAACGTGATTTTGCCATTTTAAAATTCAAACTTGTAAAATCAAAAATAAAAATTTGCTAAACTCATAATTCTGAACTGCAAAATCATAAGTAGGTGCCTCATTTTCGCATACAAGCCTCAAATAGGGTTGAAAAGTATATCGATTTGGAGTAAAACAAAAAGTCACATAGTTTGGTAAAAAATGAGGTACTCTACTCATTACTTTAGATAGATAATATACCGAAACAGCTCTTTCCTTTGCAATATACCAAGTAGAGCCATGAAAGTTATTATTTTCTAGTTTATCCAAATCCTCAAAAAACTTTTCACTTGTTTGACTTCGATTAATGATTTTTCACAAGAAACACTAGTAACAGAAATAGAGAAAAATATCTGTATATACCTGTAACGGTTTTTTTCTCCAATGATTGTAATGGATAATTCGAAAGTTTGAATATGATGTAATTTAGAAAAAAATTACACAAGAGCTGGTGCTTGTAATCTAAATTTTTTTTTTTCATTAATGAATTCAGAGAAGCGTCAAAGTCGTCCTCATACTTCAGATTTAAATCTGTGATATTCCTTAAAATTCAGTGTTAGATTTTTTGCTTCCACGAACACAAAACCAACTATAAGATCAAAATAATAAATCAAAATAAGCAAGAGTTAATGTCCCCAGGTTTGATTGTCAAGATCATTGGAAAGTAAAAGAATAGTTACCGCAAACAATCTATTCACCGAATAAATATCAGTTTGTCAAAAAAAAATTACAGGCTCTACTGGAGTTACGAATATTTCCTTGTTTCACAAAAAAATAACATAAATCAAAGTCAATGCCAAAGTTGCGATCCGTTTCTTTTCAGATGTTAACACTCTGTTCGTATTTTATCTTTCAGATATTATGTAATGCAGAGTCATTGCCATATTTTTTTTAAGCGGCAATCTCGGTTCAAGGTGATCAGGGACATTGGAAGCAGGGCACACGAGGTTTCTATTGTCAAAAATGAACATTTAGATACGCAAAAACGATCTCCCAACAAAAACGAGTTCATAACTGTCATGGAAGTCTCCCCATTCGCGCAAATATAAAAGGAGCTCAAATACTGGTTTGAGAAGCTACCGAAATGAACAGGATGCGATTGCTCGACTTTCATTTGTATTTTCTTCTGCAAGGTTCGTCTAATAATCTAATAATGAGATTGTAGATGAATAGGAACTGATGAAAAGTTTTGTACTCATCGTCTATTTCTATGCCTAGCATTACTTTATTTTATATCTTTAAACGAGCAATTCTTTTATATAGCTATATCTGTACCTGGGCGACCGAAGAATCTAAAAATTTCCGTTTTCCTTTTTTACGTTTCCCGTTTTCCTTTTCTACGTTTTCCGTTTCATGTTTCATGTTTCATGTTTCATGTGTCATGTTTCATGTTTCATGTTTCATGTTTCATGTTTCATGTTTCATGTTTCATGTTTCATGTTTCATGTTCCATGTTCCATGTTTCATGTTTCATGTTTCATGTTTCATGTTTCATGTTTCATGTTTCATGTTTCATGTTTCATGTTTCATGTTTCATGTTTCATGTTTCATGTTTCATGTTTCATGTTTCATGTTTCATGTTTCATGTTTCATGTTTCATGTTTCATGTTTCATGTTTTATGGTTCATGTTTCATATTTCATGATTCATGTTTACCGTTTCATGTTTCCCGTTTCATATTTCCCGTTTCATGTTTTCCGTTTCATGTTCCATGTTTTATGTTTCATGTTTCATGTTTCAATTTTAAAATGAGTAAGTACTCATTTCCTTCATTTGCAAACATCAAATGATACTGAGACATTTTATTGATGTTTAATATACATATAGTATCGGAAAGTATTTATCTTTAAAAAAAGTGTGTAGTACGTATCCAAACATTGTATACTACGGGGTAAACGTTACAGAGGAAGAGTCAAAAGTAATTATCAATTTATTGAAATATTATTGTTAATTTGAAGCTGTAAATGAAGTCGTCATAACTGTCCAGTATTTGTTTGAAGCCACGGACCCCAATACCGTAACAATAATTTATGTGCAAAAATGTTATAACCATCACAGGCAACCACCAATCTTGCCTTCAACCAGTAAACAACCTTTATCGCTTTTGATGCTATATTCATGTATAATATAACAAGTGCCGATAAAATTGCCGATTATTCTTCGACTTCACTTGACGAGTTATCATAAAATTTGAAAATATAACGAGTGCGTAGCACGAGTTGTATTTTCTAAAATTTTATGATAACGAGTAATTGTGGAGGAGGAGAATATTCAGGACAATTTTATCGATACAAGTTGTATTTTATATGAGAATTTCACAATTTGTGCTCTTTTTCTTTTTTAATGATTGGAACTAGACTTTATTTCAATTCATTCAGATACATACATAGATATATACAATTCATTACAATTGAAATTCTGAACATTGACAGAACAGTTCTGAAATACTGTTTTTGAATTTGTTTGCTCATTCTTCGTCTCATTAGAGCTGCTACAAGAGAAAACGTTTTTGCTGGCATCCCTGAATGTAGAACTGGAACTCCTCTCATTTTTGTTAGGATTTCAAAGTGTATTTTTGGGTGCATATTCATATATAAGATTGTAGAGAACTGGAACTGCTGTGTCCTGTTATCTTCATCATTTCTTGTTCAGACACTTCAGCTTGGGCAAGGTGAGTGACAGCGGTAAATCTATGGCTGTGATTGCTGAATTTTTTGTTCTGAATATCCAAACCCATTTTCTGACTAGTTCCTTCTGTCCATTTTGACATAGAGTTTATTCCAATAGTACAATTTTTGTACCAACCAATACTATCAGGATCCTTCCATCTAGGATTTGGAGTTAGGAAAAAGCGGTCGGACGTGATATGTCCTGGGCGTTTTTCCATCACTTTGTGGAATATACGAACAGGGCAAATATCGGGATCTGCAGTATTTTTTATTAGCCACTTGGTTGGAGTACATGATTTTGACCCACCAACAAGTTCTCTGGCTGCAATGAAAAAAAAATCTTGATGAGTCCCTCCGGATTATTTTCTTCCCAATATCTCAGCAATCTCATATTTTCCTCAATTGTAAAAGCAGTTGCACTCATTTTCCTCTTTTCGACATCTCCTTGGAGTAATTTTCTCTTTGCATCTCTCGCATCACGGGCTGATCTAAATTCTATGTCAGCAAATGGATTTATTTTCACATTGTAATCATTGTAGAACTTGTCTTGGAGCAGTTTTGCGACAACATTCCAATTGAATTTTATAACAGTTTCTTTGTAATTACTGCCATTCTGCTTCTTCTTATTGAAGGCATAATCTTTCAATATATTCGCAATTTCCACTGGGGTAGTTTCCTTTCCGACAACATAATTTCTATTACGGCAAAAGTCCATAAATTGTTTCCATGCATACTCCTTAGATTTCCTTGTATTTTTTGGCGTATTCTGTGCAATTGCCAAATGAATTTTGTCATTTGTAGCAGTTCCCCATCTATTGGATTCCATTCTTGTTCAAATTACCGAATAATATTCAGAAAGCGAAACGATATTGAAACAGCAGTTACGCGTCAAAATTTCCGTTACCATGGATATCGAGCTCGTGGTAGAATCATATATTAATTTGCTGCAGGAGAGAATAAACAACATATATTATGTAGTTCAATGTCCAGCGTGGCTTGTGCCGGGGAAGTAGTTGTTTTCTGTTAGATATTACAAATAAATCACATTTTTCATTTTTCAATTTTCATGGAGAATGTTTCCCTTTTCAACATGAATACCTCCCAAGAGGTTATCTTGAACGATGGAAAATAGCGACTAAAGTTTGTCTTTCAGTCGCAGATGATTCCACAAAAGATTTTATGAATTTCCTATTCATATTTTCGAAATAAAATCTTCATTGGTTTTCTGACAGTTGCGTGAAATTCTCAATATAATGTTCCGTGCGCTGTGAGAACCACTGTATTGAGATGCATGAATAGTTATTTTTGTATCTAGTGCGCGAAATGCTACTTTGGTGATCGAGAACTGATTTTTTTTAACGAGGCGCAGCCGAGTTAAAAAAAATAGTCGAGATTACCAAAGTATTTCGCGCATGAGATGCAAACAAAATTTTTTCTACAAACGTCAAAAATATTGTTCTAAAATAAATAATAACTATGAAAAATAGTATTGAACTGGCTTAAATAATTTTTCCAAATCAAGTAATTACTGTAGGGTTTCTATGCATCTTGACTGTAACTATGGAAATAAAATGGCATTTGTTGACAATTATTTCAAAGTGACAGTTCTCGATAATTATTTTTTGACTTTTTATTCGCGTCAATTTCGTGCGTGATATTTATTATTGTAAAAGAATGGAAATTTCGAGCGACGATGAACTAAGCAGTACCCCACCTAACTTGATCGATGCGGCCAATTCCGTTATTTCCAACCTTTTACCGGAGAAATCGAGGCGCCAGTATGAAAATGCATATCAGCAATTTAAAGAGTGGTGTGAAGCAAATAAAGCCAGAAAAATATCCGAAAATGTGCTGTTGGCATATTTTGCACAGAAGTCTAAGAAGCTGAAGTCTTCCACGTTATGGGCAATGTATTCTATGTTGAAGGCAACACTCAATGTTAAAGAAAACGTGGATTTTAAGAAATTTACCAAGTTGGTTCCATATTTGAAAAAATTGTCAGTTGCAAACCATCCTAAGAAATCTAAGGTATTGACTAGAGAGGAAGTTGATCAATTCATAAGAGAGGCAGATGATGAAACCTATTTGTTGGTTAAGGTAGATTTTTGATGATTGTTTTATATGTTTTTTGAATTACTGATTTCCTTTTAGGTCGTTTTAATACTGGGTATTTCGGGTGCTTGCCGCCGTGACGAACTCACTAAAATGACGGTCGATGACATAGAAGATAAAAATTCCATTTTGATTGTTAAAGTACCCGATACAAAAACGAATATACAACGAATTTTTACAGTTTCAAATTTATATTATACTGACTTTTACCGAAAATATGCGGCTCTTCGTCCAAGTTATGCTACCAGTCGCCGATTGTTTTTGAAGTATCAAAATAAGAGATGTTTTAACCAAGTTGTTGGAATAAATAGTATTGGAAAGATGCCTAGCTTAATAGCAAAACACCTAAAATTACCAAATCCTGATGCCTACACTGGTCATTGTTTTCGGAGAACATCAGCCACACTCCTTGCTAATACGGGGGCCGATATATGTGTTTTGAAGCGACATGGAGGATGGAAATCTTCGACTGTGGCCGAAGGATACGTGGAGGATTCTATCAATAACAAAATTCAAATATCAAATAAAATTTTAGACTGTGAAATTTCAAGATCAAGTGCTGTCACCTCTACGGCAGTTGCTTGCAAGTCAAAAATGGATAGTCTTCCAACCCCCGAAACTACGATATCACGAGCTGAATCTGAGTTATCTGGTTTAGGAATAAATATTGGTTCGTGCACTGGCTGCACCATTAATGTTAACATTGTAAATAACAAATAAAATTAGGTAGTGTAAAATTTTCTCACAATTTGAAAACCTTAATTATTGTTCTACATTAATAAATAAACGATTTCTTGTTTTTTGCTTGATTGAGGACCATATATATAGGTTAGAATTTGAAAATCCCATATAGTTTACATGCAGTGTGCGAAATATATTTCGCACATTACTTCGCGCACGGTGTCATGGTAACGAAGGAAAATGAAAAAAAGTGCCACTTCGCATACTGTTGTCAATGTGCGAACCTTGTCATTTTTTGACGTTTGTAGAAAAAATCCTTTTGTAGCAACCTCAGAGCAATAATAAACATAGAGGTGCCCTCTCTACTCAAACATAACAGATTTGTAGACAACCACGATGTCCATCTCTCTCAAATATGGTCAAGGGGACTGAGGGGATGTAAACATTCAGTTCAGAGGACAATGGAACTAGATGCGTTAGTTGGAGGACAGATGTAAATATAAACAAGGTGATGTTGGCTTAAAAAACAAGGATACAAAGGCATCTCTATGTTTATATTTGCTCTGAGGTAGCGACTCAACTGTGGAATAAAACGGGAGACATTCGCCAACTTGATTATTGCGAAAATAAATGAACTAGTGATGTGCTTTCTGAATGTTCCGCAATACTTTCGTGTGTCGCCATCGTCGATTTTCTTCTTAGGGTAGGTTTCCATGAATAAAAATTTCAAGTATTGCGTACGACTATGAAATGAAAAACAACATAATAAGTGGAGTATACGAAACTACTTTCCCAGGTAGTTTTAATTGTTACTGATATCAATTCTAGAAAAACTATATTAAATTTTTGCTGAAATACAACTAACTATAAAAATTGCGTGTGATTTGGCTAGTGTCTACCTCAGGAAGTAAGTAACTGTTGTCTATAGAAACGGAAAACGATTGTTCAAAGCGTTCATTGTTAACTATAGTTATTGATAAAAATTTAATTACCGATGGGGTCAAATACCTCACTCAGAGAGTGTTTCAAGTTCATAATTATTCTGTCAAAGCAGCACATTACAGGGCGAGCTATACATCGTTTACGAAAGTTTGTCAGTGTTATCCTAATAACGTAAATATCTATTTTATTATGACAGTTACAAAAAACACATCATATCTACCTGTAATATTTCTTCTGCGGTAACACTTTGAATGTTATTTTTTAACATAGACCTGTCATGGGCATTGCATTTCGATTTTTGTTCGAACATATGAATAGGATATTCAGAAAATCTGTTGTGGAATCATCTGCGGCTGAAAGATAAACTTCAATCGCTATTTTCCATCGTTTAAGATAACCTCTTGGGAGGTATTCATGTTGAAAACATTGAAAAATGTGATGTATTTATAATATCTAACTGAAAACAACTACTTTCCCGACTAAATCCACGCTTGACATTGAACTACATCTGATAGAAATTGTGAAAAGACTCTAAATGAAAGGAAAAAAATATGAAATTCACATTTTCATTCAAATAGATGATTTTTTTTTAATTTCCTCAAATTTTCATTGAAAATTCCTTAAATAAATTAGATAGGGAAAATGTTATTGAAAAATATCACTCACAGAAATCGTTCATTTCAATCTCGCATTTAATCCCCAATACATTTTGGTCGACGAAAATCTATTTCGCTTTGCCAAGCTCATCAGGGAGATTGATAGAATTGGAAAGCAGGCTCTTCAGAAGCAATTATACACAACAAGGATGGATATGATGGAAATATTTCTGCTGCAGTAACAAGTTGAAAGTTATTTTTTGACATAGACCTGTCATGGGCATTGCATTTTGATTTTTATTCGAAAATGTGAATAGGATATTCATAAAATCTGTTGTGGAATCATCTGCGACTAAAAGATAATTCCACAACAGATTTTATGAATATCCTATTCATATTTTCGAAGAAAAATCAAAAGTATAAAAGTATTTGAACATAAATATCCGTGATGGAAGTTTATTTCATGTACGATTACTAAAATGCAAGTTGCATAGCCTAACTAGACGAAATGAAGTATTATAACATTTGTTCCACTTCAGGAAACCGTTTCTCCGAAGTTGTTTACTAACATAGTAGGTAAAGCAATTTATTGCGAATAGGTAGTAGGTATTCACATGAAATCCGATTTGCGTATGTACATGCGTAACAATCAATAATTGTACCACTCTTGGTGATTATTATAAAATATTTTGGGATTTAACAATATACAGATTTTTTTCTACGGTCCTGTTTCCAATACTCTATGTTCTCAAAAAAAACGGTAGAAAATTTCATTGATAACATTTTTTTTATTTTAATGTAACTCAGTAGAAATGGCAGTTTTTATCAGAGGTTCGTAGGAGACCAAAAAGATTCCACTTGATACGCCTTTCTACAACAAAATTAGTATCATAGTCTTTTTAGGTTTGAAACTAGAAAGCTCATAATATCTCCTTATGGTGCTAACTTCGTTGCCTTAATATTCAACGGACATTTGACAATGTTAATAAACTCTGGAAACCCTCTAATTATCATGATGTCAATTGTCGCTTAGTTGTCAATAATTGTAATTATTGTACATAATTTAGAAATATACCAGTCTCCGATAAGTCGTGAAGATAATTTTCATACTACTCTGGAATTCAGCATAAATATACCCACAGTTAAACGACAAAAGAATATAGAAAATAAGTTTCACACATATAATTTCAATCGAGCAAATTATGATGCGTTAAACCATTTCTTGTCTGCTATAGATTGGGTACATGTTTTTGAAAATAAAAATATTGATAAATCATCCTGTATATTGATATGCATACCTGTTTAAATTTCAGGTTGAATATTTTATTGATATTTTATACCTATCTTCAACTGTTTTTTGACAATTTAATTGTATAATTCAAATTTCCAGACGCATTTTGATCCAAGACCAAGACTATAAAGATGAAGACCAAGACTATCAAGATCAAGTCCAAGACTGAGTCAGTCTCTCTTGGTTTTGAAACATCAAGACCAATACCAAGACCAAGACTACATTCATTTTTCGACACCAAGAGAAATCCTCATAAGGTTTCATTTCATTAGACATCGTCATTTCTATATCTGTGTATCCACCCTCCCCTCATCTTCGAAACATTACCAGGAAAAAAAAAGAAACTTACTACCACCATTTAATGCAACCTAGGCCCATGCTTTTCATGACTATTACTGCATTTTTTTTTCTTTGAAAATAACGAGAGAACTATATAGATTGAGTACTTTTGCTGATATTTTGCTCGAAATACTTTTGGAAAAGTAACTATACTTTCAATTGCCATATCTCAAGAACCATTCAACCTACCGATGGGACTTCGTAAGATAGAAAAACTCATTTGACATATCAACATGTCATGAAATACTTCATTGACTGAGGTAGTGTTTATTTATCATCATCGATCCTTAGAAAATTTGTTTAATGAAATTTGCCGAATAAAAAAATGAGACTTCCGTTTTCAATGACAAATTACAAAAAAAAAGAAAAATAAAATTACTAAAAAATGGTAATTTATATATTCAATAAATACATGTTCTTATATCAATATTATCATACATGAATATCGTGAAGAATAAATATTTCACAGCAATTTTCAACGCATAACATTCAAATTCAGAAATGCGATATTTTAATGTATTCACGACACTATGCAAACAAAATTCACAATACAGATAATCGAACCAACATTTATTTCCAGAATATCTCAAAAATCCATAAAATAACATTGAAGAATTTGTTTGAATTGTATTCTAGGTCCTTGATATGTGTGCCAAATTTCAGATTATGAAAATTTGAAGTGGTTGCAAAATTTGAGTTAACGCTTTTTGAATTATGCCTTTCTCAATTTATCATCACCTCTTCAGTGGGGAGCTAGAATTTCTGACAATTTCCTCAAAATCTGTATCTAGGACTGTTTCAGTAGAATCAGTTGAAGATTTTCTTTTTCTGAAATCAGCCAAGCTGAAAATATATAATGTATTATTTTTTTTTAAGTAGTAGGTAATCTCTATTATTATTTGAAATAACTCATAGAAAATAAAAATTCTGATAATAATTGAATGAATGAATGATAATAATTACACTGATTTTCTTGGGATATCACATTCATTCACTGGGTTTTATCTTAAATGCTGCATCTTTAAGTGAAAAGAAAAAAACCCTAGCAGACTTTAGAACACATTCAGTTGAGCGTTTTATTCCCAACTTCTTCAACCAAGCCGCTTTTACTGTCACATCAGCTGGAAACCTAAACATAAATCCAAATTTGGATAAACATTTCTTGGACTTTTTCGCAACCTTTTTTTTTTTGATTGCATCATCCAAATGACCAAATGCAATAGTAAAAGTTTCGTGAGGTGTATATTTCATTATTTCCACATATAAATGTTTGAATACACATAATAATTTCAGTTTGTTCGGCGAAAACAGATTGATACCCACTGTAACGCCTTTGGTACTTACGAATGGAATCTGATATTCGGGTTGGAACATATGGATTGTTTGCAAACCCAGCAAGTTTGCACCATTATTACTCTTTGTCTATTATTACAACGCCACTATATCACTCGAATAAGTTCGAAACACACTATTTCCTACAAGCGTGCGTGATTCACCCTCTACCCGCACGCAATTCAGTTTGGAAAGTGTCATTTTCCCACAGTTGTGCGGGAAAAGTTTTCCCACACTAGTGCGGGAGAAACATTTATATGATATCCTCGTAAAATATAAGTGGTGGGTGACAAAATATGAAAGTTCAAGCTTTTTTGTTGCAATACTAAGTGAGTTTGTTCAAAATCATCCATCATTTTGCACTATTTATTGAAAAAATGAACAAATATTGATAAATAAAAATGTATTGTTATGAAAATCACCCTATATATAGGCTTTGATTGATCTGATAACGAGTAGGTAACAATTGATGTTGTCATGCCGATCAATACACAAATTTGTTTGTAATTGTCAGAGTGACAGACAAAGCGTTACTTATATAAAATTTTCGATTCAGTGAAATTGCCACAATGGATTTTTGATCTGATAAAGAACTTCCACAAGAAATCGTGCAAGCAGCTACAGATGCGAACTTAGAGTTATTGCCAACGAAATCTAAACAAAGGTATGAGAAGCAATACACGAGTTTTATTGAATGGTGCAACAATAAAAAAGTGAAAACACCAAATAAAGAAGAAGTATTCTTGGCTTATTTTCTAGAAATGTCTAAAACATGGAAGCCGAACACTTTATGGGCAAGATATTCAATGTTGAAGAGTGTATTCAAAGTAAAGCAAAATTTGGATAGTAGCAAATTTTAGAAAATAATTGCATTCATTAAAAGACAGAATGTCGGTTTTCGACCGAAAAAGGCCAAAATCTTCACTCAAGAAGACGTTTCAAAATTTATGACTGAAGCACACGATGACATATACCTCATGATTAAGTTAGTAGCAATTTTTGAATTAGCTGGTGCTTGCAGACGAGAAGAGCTGACAAAACTCACCATTGACGACATAGACGACAAAGAAAACCTGATAATTGTTAATATCAAGGATTCCAAAAATCATTCCTCTAGATCCTTCGTGATATCTGAAGAAGCAAATGATGGTTATTTTTTGAACGTATACAGAAATTATGTACATTTACGTCCAAAAGAGACTCCTCACCGTCGTTTATTCTTGTATTACAAAAGTGGAAAATGTACTATGCAATGTGTAGGAATCAATACCATAGGAAAGATACCCTCCGAAATAGCAGTATATCTGCGCCTTCAAAATCCAGAGCTTTACACTGGTCACAGCTTCAGGCGTTCCTCAGCCACTTTACTTGCTGACTGTGGTACGGGTATAACTAATATCAAACGCCTAGGAGGATGGAAATTGACTTCAGTTGCAGAGGGGTATTTAGAAGACTCCACCAATCGAAAAAAAAAAATGTCCAACAAAATTCTCAATTTGAACACTACATCGTCTTCCGGGTGCATTTTAGAACCATCCACGTCTATATCGATCGGCGACGATTTGATGCCTGTGCCTGCATTCGATTTATTTCGATAATGTTTTGCCCGAGTTACCTTCTTCTTCAGGAAATCAGCCATCTTCAAAAAATATGCTGGCTTCCGCTATAAATTTACATAATGCATCAATTTGTACATTTACAATAAATATTACGAATAATTAGTGGATAGAAAATGTTACTCTTGTTAGTTGTTTCCATTTGCATGAGTAAATAATTGAAAAAATGAATTTGTTTCCTACGCTTGTAGAAAAGTATTGTTCCTAACTCATGCGAAAAGTGTCTTTCCCGCAAGCGACTGCCGTTAACCCGAACGACGCGTAGCATCACTTTCCGCACTTGTTAGGAAAATTACTATTTCAATAAAATAATTCTACAAAAAAGCAATAACAAAATGACAGATCTGTCAGAAGTTCACTTTGTGGAAAACATAAACAATGATATTTAACAGCGTTATTGACAAACGATTAAAAACAACAAACTTTACACAGGCATTTGAAGATTCAAGTAATGATTTTTTTCGATAGTTTGGATTTCAAAATATTAAGTCTTACAGGTGTAGGTTGTTTGATAATGTTACCATCACCATACTTGATTTTTTAATTTTATCGAATGGAATACGTACAGTGACACAATTTTGTCTATGACAAAGACTTATCACCTACGCGATGTGACAACGCCCAACTCAATATCACGACTAAAGATTGTGACCATTCACGACTTCAGACCAGGATATCAACAGCTATGTCCAGTTAATTTATACGTCCATGTTCAGTTTGCAATCCTAATAACACACGAACAAATTAAAACCATCCCGCATTTTTTCCTAGTTAGCGTCCGAAAAGATCGGCCAACTGTCAGTTGTAGTCAAAATTGTTCCAAATGTTTAACTTCTAATGAATACGTGCAGAATTCCAGATTATCATGTTAGTTCTGAATGAATTCCATTTATGATCTCACTCGAGATGGTGTTTGTTGTATTTCGAATCAATCAAATCATTCGTGAGGTTGGATCGTTTTCATGATACATGACTTATGTATCGTATTCCAATTAAACTTCATAGAGACGAGTTGAATTTGTTTCTGTACAAAATTAATTGACCCCATAAGGCATCTTCAAGGCTTGTGCGGCAAGCTAATTGTTATCTTCAGTTCCTATCATGACCATATATTTTATTATAGTCCAGAAAATGGAGTGAAAATATACTGAATTTTTCTTAAAGCAATCGGAAACCCCAGTAGTTGTGATGAAAACAGTATTTTAAAAATATACCTTCAATAAATTTTTTTCAGACTCGAAGAGTTATTTCAATGATATTTTTCTTTTCTTTCTTTTAAAAACATTAATGTTTCTGTCATTTGTATTAGGTACACCTTCGCATTTCTTCCGGAACTACCACTGACAAAATGCGAACTTGGTGTTCCCTTTTAAGCAGAGATTCACTACTTGACTTGATTTTCTACCTACTTGACTTGAAATCAAGACAAGCCCAAGTCAAGTATTTATTTTTCAAATTCAAGTCGAGTCAAGTAGGTACACATCAAGTACTTGTAAATCAAGCCATCTACTTGATTTTTTCTTGAAAAACTAGAACCTCTTTCGTATTGAACTGATTAACTGCCAAAACGCAATAACAATAAAAATATATGGATGCAAAATGAACAAAACTGATGGAGTTGGTAAAATACAGTACAATAATATTCACGTTAAATGGCAAAGTAAGTTATATTTTTGAAATGCCGTATATAAAAATGTATAGCGTATGCCACAATTTTTACTAGATTGCTTAAATCTAGTAAAAATTCTAGTAGATTTTCAAAATTTTATAAAGAACCAGCAAAAAATAAAAAAATAATTAATGAAAATAAGATGTGGACATTTTTTTGACCAACCGTGTATATTATTCAATTGTGTCACAAACTACTAAGTAGTTATAGCTAAAATCTAATTATGTTTTACTTTCTCAAGCCAACTCGAAACTGATCTGGCTGAGTTTACATCATTTTCTTCAATTTATTGCAAATAAGAAATATGTTGTCTATATGTACCTACACCAACATTAAGGATAAACCTGTCTTAGTTCGTATATAATGTCACTAACCACAAAAAGTATACACAGTGGAGGTGAATACTCAGATAAAGAAGGTATGTTATATTTTCTGAGTAGTTAATAGGGTCTTGAACCAGCTTTCAATGCTATTGAATACTATTATCATACTTATTAATTTTCTCGTTTCCCATTGAATCTGGAAGTTGGGATCAAATCGATCTGTACCATCTGAATCTGGTACGATTGGGTTTTGAGACAAGAATCGATTGTAGCAACCCCAAACTTAGTATGCTAGTAATTCGAACCATGTTAAGCACGAAAAAAAATTGTTTACCAAAATTCCAGGGGTGGAACATATTTTTTCCGTTTGAAAATATATAAATAGATTTATGCTGTAATCTTGGAAAGTATATGATTTATCGAAAAAACAACTCAACAGGGTGAAAAACAATTATTCCTGGTGATTTCTTATGAAATGCGCTGGTTTTCTCAGAAAAAGTGATTAAACGCCGACATCAAATATCAGGTTCACACTTGCCCGCCATTGAAAGTTCTATGGCGGATCCGAATATTTGATTGCTCATAACTCTGCTAAAACTGATCGGAGAAGAAAAAACTAGAGTTCAAATCGTTTCTGAAGACTCCTACCTTCTCATGCAGATATAATATGCGAATATTTGAGTACCTAAAATATATTTTGTCGCACTTCACGGAGATGTTTGCGGATGATAGTAAATATGGAATTATTATACTAAAGCAGCAACCCATCCACTCTTTGGACTATATGCAACAATTTTAAAGTAGCGTGACAGGTCCCACTCATACATGCCAAAAAGAAACTTTGTTTTACTCCTGCTTCATTTTCAACTTACCTATAAAATCGGCATTATCCACTAAATGTTGAAAATAGTCGCTTATTCATATCCTGCATGAATATATTTAATAACACCATTGTGAAGTGCAAACCTCAAGCTTTAAATCACATACTTCATTTTTTATTTAGGATGTGCATGAGCGATTATTTTCAACATTTACTGAAAAAATTGCCGGGATTATGGGTTAGTTGAAAACTGAGGCAGGAGTAAAATCCAGATTTTTCTTTAGCATGTATAAGTGAGACTTGTCTCACTAGTCCTAAATCGTTGCATATGGTCCTAAAAGGGTACTGATTTCTGCTTCAGTATAATTATTTTATATCAACTAAAATATCCATGACTTTCGGATCCTCCGTAAATATCGTGAAGGGTTATGTGAAGTGGGACAAAACACATTTTAGGTACTCAGATACTCACATGTTATATTTGCATGAGGAAGTAGAAGTCTTCAGGAACGATATGAACCATTTTTTCCTTCTACTATAGTTTTCAGCAAAGTTATGACAAATCTAATTTTCGGCCCTGCCTGAACTTGCAGTGGCAAGTTAGCGCGAGAATGAAATGTGAAGTCAGCGTTAAACCACGTTTTCTGAGAAAGCGTGCGTATTTTATAAGGTATTAATGGAAATCATTCTTGTGGAGAATTGAATTATCTCTCAACCTATCGAAATTGTTTTTTGATAAATCACAAATTTTCTAAAATAACAACAAAAAATTATATTTTTTTTAAATGAAAAAATGTTTAGGTTCCACCCCTGATTTTTTGGTAAACATTTTTTTTTCTAATAATACATGAGTTTCAGAGTGCTACAATTCATTCTTCACTTTTTGCCCGAGTTTGTCTGTCGTTACTGGATTATCTGTATTACTTTGTTTTTGAATCATTGTGTGCAGATGTACCCAACTGTCGAGACTAATGAAGTTAGAAGTAAATCAGTTATGCCAATTGATTTCTCCGTCACAGTGCACAGCGGAATTGTCATTTCCTTAATTCAATGTCTTTTCCTTGTGAAAAGGTATTCAGCACTTTTCAACGTGTGCTCAACTGGAATATCATCTCAGATTTATTTACTTCCTTTTCAACCTCGATCCAAGGCTGATACGACATTGATCCGTTACATTTAAAATGGCAAATTAACCGACTGTATCAAAATTGATATCATGTGGTTAGTGAAATGAAGCTTGAATTTCATACAGCACACAATATGTCCATAAACGCGGTCATAAGTTTCTATGAAATAATTGGAATACCCATCTATTATTATTATTACTCTTTTAATCCGTAACCGGTGTCACTGTTTTGCAAAAATCTTTTTGCATATGGAATGGTGTAAAAAAACACTGCTGCATAATTTAAAATTCATGGTTTCGAGTATAAATGACACCGGGCCCTATATCGAACCTTGTGGAACTCCATTTCCAAAAAAAGTCATTAAGTTGTTTAATTCTGTGAATAATAAATAGACCAAGTGACCAATTTTTTATGTGTACATATAATTTGTGTGTCCTAGTATAATATTTTAATAATAATAAAAAAAAACTAATCATACTTTATTTTTGTAAATTTTTCAGTAATATTTATCGGGTGTAGGCATTTTCGTCACCAAATACCTGCCATTTTTAATCTTGTAGTAGATTTCGACACCAAACGTTGAGGTTTCAGGTAAGGGCGTAGGCGTTTTCGACACTACCAGGCAGGTACTTCATCTATACGTATGTAATAAAATAATGTAGTGTGTGGAAATCAAATACATATATTTTACGAAAAGTAATTATTTAGTATAGTTAAACCAGAACGAAACAACCTTACAGAGACAGTTGAGTGCGTGGAAATTGAATACAGTGAGTGCACTCTGCATATTGTGACATAGTATACTGCTTTTTTCAATTTTTTCACATTTTTTTCTACCATTCACCCTTCTTTAAAAACGTGAAAAATTGCGATTTACGGGTTTTGATTTTTAAAGAAGTCTGAATGGTTGAAAAAAATGTAAAAAATTGCGACTTACGGGTTTTGAGGAAGGCAGAATTGTTGAAAACTGTGAAAAATTACTTTTTTATGTGTTTTTGAGAAATCAGACCAAGGAAGCTGCCAATTTGGAGGTTATGATACTGTCAAAATGCTCGCCAGCCAAAATATCCGGGCTGTCGCTAGACGCTTGTTAAAAAGTGACCATCACGCAAGTCACGCAAGACGAGACGTCGTTCAAGAACAGGTGAACAAGAACAGTTAAAAATAACAGGTTTTCGATAAGAACTTGAACAGTTCGAACAAGTTCTTCAATTTTAACTGTTCAGTCATCAGTGCCATCTCTATCAAGTACACACTTGAGCAAATAGCAAATCTGAATGTCGGAATCACAGATCTCTGCACAATTGTAAAGTAGAAAACTACACAATAACAAAACTGCCTGTGCTACTTCTATTTGTTAGCCACTTTATGTAATGACTGCCTAGATGCCATATTGCCACATGCTCGAACTTGGACAAATTGCGTCAGTAACGCCATCTCTTGACGACATAAAATAGATCGAATTTATAAATATATGGGAATTAACTGTTTTATATATTTGTAATGCTTGAAGAGTAAATATGTTGTGTTTTATCGAAAATAAATATATCGGAAAGCAAACTGAAAATATTTGCTACAACTAATAAATATACTGACACAAAATTAAATATATTTGCAGAAACACTTTTTACCCGAACGGCGCCTCATACATTCCATGCCTAGTCCTTTTATCTTTTAGTTATTTACCTTGCCAGTGAATATACTAAATTCGTCAAGGAAGACGACTATTAATAATTATACAGGATGTCCCAGAATAAAGGGGACAAACTCCGAGGGTAGAATCCTCACTTCATTTAAAGGCTGAAAGTTCCAATAAACATATACCCTAAAATGAGTATTAACCGAGTTACAGGGGGTTGAAAGTGACACAAAAAATATATTTTCCAGATTAACTCAATAACGGCTAAACTTTTCTCAATGAAATTGGGTTTGCCATTTAACAGCCTTCAGTTTCATATGTCAAGGCAAATCATGTATTTGTAACTCTAAACAGGGGTGTACGGCAAGTGAGTACCCCTATTCGCCCCTCCCCAGCTTTCACGCCACTGGATTAATATCGATTTCGTCTTCTTTTTCCTAATACCCAATATTTCGCATACAAAAAAATTTTTGTGAACTAAATCCCTCGTAAATGCCAACAATCTTCGAAATATTTGAATTTATACTCATTGCAAGGTATGAAATATGTTGGTTATAAGTTATAATGATATAAATAGTTACCTTTACATTCCTTTTAAAAATAATAAAGATTTTTATACGCACGCACTTATTCAACTTCAAATATCTCGAAAACCGTTGATATTTGTGTAACGAAACGTATTCCTTTTTTGTATAGGAAATATTGGGGATTAAGAAAAAAAGACGAAATCGATATTAATCCAGTGGCGTGAAAGTTGGGGAGGGGCGAATAGGGGTACTCACCTGCCGTACGCCCCTGTTCAGAGTTACAAACACATGATTTGCCTTGAAATATGAAACTGAATGCTGTTAAATGACATACCAAATTTCATTAGGAAAAGTTAAGCCGTTATGGAGTTATTCTGGAAAATATATTTTTTTTGTCACTTTCAACACTCTGTAACTCGGTTAATACCCATTTTAGGGTATATGTTGATTGGAACTTTCAGCCTTAAAATGAAGTGAGGATTCTTCCCTCGGAGTTTGTCTCCTTTATTCTGGGACACCCTGTATAAACACAACTTTCATGGAAAAGCTTCAATTGGTATGACTAATCCAGCCCTCGTAGAAGAAGACAAATTGGTGGTATCATCGCTCTAATTGTAATTTCTCGGTGATTATGACGGCTTCCGCTTGAATTAAATTTCACAGTGCAGACATAATCCAAGCGAACCAGACAGAAAATTAAAATCAGCAGAACAGGAAATGTACTCAACGTCTGAACGGTTTTTGGATTTATAGCTTATCGAATGCGTTTTTGGTCAGTAGACTGATCTCAAATCAGTCATGAACACAATATATTGTTTGCTAATTATTTCCTTCGATTGTTTTCAATGAAATCGTGCATCATGTTGCAATTTCTGAAATTGTTAAATAGAATTGTCCTTCCCTTCTGTTCCAGTAATGAATTAGTTATAAACTGCCAGTCATGAAATTCAGTTTACTTGTAAATTGCGACAAAAACTCACCGACTAGCGTATTAGCAAAACTGGTTACAATTTTCAATATTTGTTACAGGGATATACCGGGTGTTTCATAATTTATTGCTGTTCCTGAAAGGCGATAATCCTTAAGCTTCGTACAGAACTGAACATTTCGCCGAACAACAAACAGAACAACAGACCGAACGGCGAACAGAACGGCGAATGGACGTATTCGATTTCAACGAGTCGAACAACAAACGGAACGTTCTAGTTGTTCCCAGATTTTTTTCAGTAGTGCTCCGTTCACTGGACCGGCAATGGTCTATTATTCGTTTTGTTTCGACTCGTCCAATCTTGCGAACGCATTCGCGAGCATTTTCTTTGATGTCGGAGAGAAAACCGACAAGTGATAGGAACGCCGCGAATCGTTCGCCGAACGATTAGTGTTCTGTTCGCCGTTCGGTTCGTTGTTCTGTTTGTTGTTCGACATTATGTTCAGATCTGTACGAAGCTTTGAACATTTCGCCGAACAACAAACAGAACAACGAACCGAACATCAAACAGAACGGCGAATTGGCGTATTCGATTTCAACGAGCGAAACAACAAACGGAACGTTTGAGTTGTTCCCAGAATTGTTTGAGTAGTGCACCGTTCACTGGACCAACAATGGTATATTCGTCGTTTTGTTTCGAAGAGAAAACCGACGAGTGATGGGAACGCCGCGAACTGTTCGCCGAACGGCAAGGATTTGCGAAACTGTTTGCAAACGCGTTCGTAGCCCCGTCCAAGTTCTGTTCGCCGCTCGGTTCGTCGTTCAGTTTGAAGTTCGGCATGATGTTCAGGTCTGTACGAAGCTTTAGATGCTTAAAAAAAATCATATGAACTTAGATCCGCAATGAGTTCATTTCTGAGATACAGGTTGTTGAAATTCAACAAAAATAATAATGATATAACACTATGTTTTTCAATAAATATATCCTGACTTTTTTTCATCCGGTTGACAGTTTTCGATTCAAAAAATAAAGCATAGTACAATTACAAAAATAATATTTATTTGGAAAAAAACAGTATTTTAATGAAAATAATGGCAAGGCATGTTAACAGGGACGACACTGATTAAAATTGAGAAAACCGTCATCATGGCAAAATGGTTATTTAACGAACAAGAGTATTAATAAGGCCGATTAACAATCGAGATAATTCAACGCGTGAGCAGAGCGAGCGCCTTAATGTTCGATATTGTTAATCGCCATTTTAATTCAAGAGTTTGGTACAAAACTTTTCCGTCGACCGTACTTTTCAAAAATAGAGATATTTTACTTTCAACGTTTATTTATTTAACGGCACGATAAAAACAGTCACTATTGTCTATTTATATTAACTCTAATCAATGATAGTTTCATTTTTCTTGGTGGTAGATTTATTTTATTTTTTCAAATTGGAAAAAAAAATCCTCTCATGTGGTTTTGAACTCACGACCTGAGTGTTACCTCTCCGGCTGTCAGGCGAACGTTACCATTACGCCACGTGATGATATATGATTTCGAGTGACAACTGTTGTGTTAAACATTTTCTGAAATCTTATTTGAAAATTGACAAATTACTAATGACAGATAGTACTAATCAATATAAAACGTATTTTCCGTCGACCGTTCATTTATGATGCATTTTAACGCACTCAAAATCGTTGATTAATGACCCCTGTTAATGAATGATTTTCTATTAATCAACGATTTGATTATATGCAACCCAACATACATTGCTCTTATACATTTTATATTGGTTAGTACTATCTGTCATTATTAATTTGTCAATTTTCAAATAAAATTTTAGAAATGTTCATTACACCAGTTGTCACTCCAATTTATATATGATCCCGTGGCATAATGGTAAAGTGCACCTGGCTTGCAACACTGAGGTCGAGAGTTCAAAACCCACCGAGGGTAATTTTTTTTTTAATTTCAATTTGAAAATAAATAATAAAAAATAAAATAAAACTACTACTGAGAAAAATTAAACTATCTTTGAGTAGAGTTAATATAAATAGGAAATAGTGATTGTTTTTTATCGTAACGTTAAATAAATAAACATTGAAAATAAGATATCTGTATTTTTGAAAACTTCTGTCGATGGAAAAGTTTTGTAACAAACTCGTGAATTAAAATGGCGATAACCAAACTCAAACATTAACGCGCTCGCTCCGCTCACGCGTTAAAATATCTCGATTGTTAATCGCCCTTATTAATACACTTGTTCGTTAAATAACTATAAAGCAATGTATGTTGGGTTGCATATAATCAAATCGTTGATTTATAGAAAATCATTCATTAACAGAGGTCATTAATCAACGATTTTGAGTGCGTTAAAATAAATGAACGGTCGACGGAAAAATTATTTTAATGCGAACTTTGCATATACCAAAATGAAATGAAAGTCAAAACGGTCTAGAGATATTGGGGAAAAACTATTTTTTCTGTAAAATTTCGACATCCTGTATCTCAGAAATAAAGCGGGTGCACACCTATGTTCATTTGAATATTTTTTCTGAAAAACATTCACGGATTACCACTCTTTAGCATAAGCAATCAATTATGAAATACTCTCTATAGCGAGTTTCCTATTTTCTCTTGAGTTTTTTCAGTGAGTTCATACGAAGATGTTTTCGATGAGAAAATAGAAAAATACGTTGAAAGTCGATATGTCAGCAGACATCTTCGAGAATGGACACATCATGAAGATAGAAGTGTGCCCATGAATAATCTGATAACAATTCGCTTCTGATTTCTCTAATACATGTATCCATAAAAAAATTCAATGGCCGAGGTGAAATCGCATGTGGCCGTCTTCCGACTTCTTTATTTTCGAATAACACGAGTTCAATAGGCCAGTCGTTAGGTATGAAAATAACAATTCCAATTTGAGTAGAAATTGACATTGAATTGAATTATTAGTACAGTAACCACAGACAAATGTACAGTGAATAATGCGAATCGAAGTACTTTGAAACTCGGCACTTGACTTCTTGACATCATGTTTGTTAGTTACTGTAGTCGATTTTTTCTAAATAGGGCGAAACTGACCAAATCCGAACATTTAGAACCGACAAATTGAAACTAATCCAAGATTTCACAGGAAGAAGAATAGGCCGTAAATATGCCAATAACTAATACCGTAGATTGGGAGACATGGGACAATTTTAAGTTTTAATTGACCGTAATAACTTCTAAAGGTGGATTCATGCAAGCATAAATCTAAACTTAAATGAATTTAAAACTAAAATTAAGAATATAAAACAATGTAATGAAATGGAGGTGTTCACGCAAGAAATTAAGCAATTAAAATTAACATTGAAACTAAGAAAAATGGCCAACTTTCAACTAAGAACTTAATTTCTGCACTAAATTAGAAACGGCGCATGCGTAGTCTCTTTACTCACAGCTGATTGCTTTCAAAGAGAAAAGAGGTTATGTCATGTTCGCAGTTTCAGCATAGGTTTGACGCCATATTTTCTATATCTCTTATATTCCTCACAGCACCAGAGGCTTCCGCAGAAGCAATAATGTACTCAGTACTAAACCATACTCACTTCTCTTGGTGATTTCTTGATATCATGAATTGTTAGAAAAAAAATTGTTTACCAAATCAGGGGTGGAACCCAAAAAAATTTTTATATAAAAAATTTCAATTTTTTTTTGCTTTTATTTCGGAAAGTAAAAGAAACAATTTCAACAAAGAGAAAGATAATTCAATTCTCCACAAGAAATATACTTGGTAATTTCTCACAAAATGCGCTCGTTTTCTCAGAAAACCTCGTTGACTCGCCATTGTAATTTGCGGCAGGGCCGAAAATTAGATTTGTCATAAATTTGCTAAAAATTATAGTAAAAGAAAAAGAAAAAGTGTATATCGTTCCTGAAGACTTCGATAGAATAGAAAATCGATTTTGACATATGTCACGTGATCGATTGTATGGCGGAAAATTGAAAAAAATTACTATGAATAGGCAAAAAGTCGGGCAAAATGGCAAGATATCGAAAAAAGTTATTTGAAAAAGTTGCTTAGAATTCAATTTTATACACATATACAAAGTTTCAGAAAATAGTGTGCGAATATTGAAAATGGCAATTTTTTTAAAACATTTTTCTAGCTGTAGAAAAATGTCAGATTATTTTCTTATGAATAGCTTGACCATACTGAAATATTTGTATTCCGATGATAATAACAAAACTTTCTCATTTTCTCCACACCAGAGAGCACTAATTTAAAAATATTGAATTTTATCAGAACTCTTGCTGTTACAATGGTTCGTATCTAACAGTTATATCACAATTCCACTATTATTGCGATGATAGGGAAATCGAAAAACATCGTGTTTTTTCGATTATAATCAATTTTTGAAATCGTACACGAACGTTTCACTTCGCACGTACTCTTAAAAATGTGCGTCAAATTAAAAAGGCTAGAGTTTTCAACATTGCATGCGAAGTAAAACGCTCTGGCACGATTATCATCGAAACTTGATTATAATCTGGAAAACACCATGTTTCTGGATTGTCATGTCATCACAATGGTCGTGGAATTCTGATATAACTGTTAGATACGAACCAATGTAACAGCCAGGGTTTTAACAAAATCCAATTTTTTTTAATTTAGTGCTCACTGGTGTAGAGAAAATGAGAAAGTTTTGTCATTATCATTGAAATACAAATGTTTCGGTATGGTCAAGCTATTCATAGGATAATAATTTGATATTTTTATACAGCTAGGAAAATATTTAAAAAAAAATTGCTTTTTTCAATTTTCTCTCATTATCTTTTCAAACAAGTGCGACAAAACACATTTTAGGTTCTCGAATACTCGCATATTATATTTGCATGAGAAGGTAGGACTCTTCAGAAACGATATGAACTTTTCCTTTTCCTTCTCCGATAATTTTTAGCAGAGTTATGACCAATCAAATATTCGGCTCCGCCAGAACTTTCAGCGGCGGAAAAGCGTGAACCTGAAATTTGATGTTGCCGTTCAATCATGTTTTCTGGGAAAACGAGCGCATTCCATTAGAAATAACTAAGAATAATTTTTGTGGAAAATTTAATTTTTTTTCACCTTGTTTTGCACTAGTGCGGAAAAATTTTTTCCGCACTAGTGCACTAGTCCGTAAGTCCATAGCCCCTGGCGAGCGCAGTGTAATGTAATTCATATCAATCATAGGCACGAAATCCTCAAATTTACAGAGTTCTACCTCAATTATTACGGAAGATACGGGGGAGAGAAGTGAGACAAATTCGGATTTTTCAGAACTGAAATTTTTTCAGGAAAAAAAGTGTATCTGTAGTAATTTGGTGGTCCTGATCACGAATCTGAAAGAATTTTGAGTCTATTTTGCCCCCTAGTATGTTTTACCGTAAAAATGGGGTGTTCCATCGCGAGTGGCGGGCAGTGTATATCACTTAGGCCAACCCCATTCATGTGGTAGGTACAGTTTGACCATTTTCATCTGTCCTGAGAGTTTCATCATTCTTCCTCAATTATTACGAGAGATACGGGGGTGTTTCCATGAGAAGTGAGACACACTGTATATACATAGTATATCATTCAGAGTTTGGCAATCTTCTTCGATATAAGGAGGACCATGAAAAATAAAAGATCGGATCAAGAAAAAAACTTTTTTCAGCCAATTTTCAGCAACAAATCGTCATTCATAAGCACGCGTTCCTGAACCTTGGAAAAATCGCAAAAAATAGACTTCCGCATGATTATAAAATCAAATCGGAGCATTAGATATCGTGGAATAATTTACAGAAATTATGAATAATGTATAGATACTTGCATGAATTAGAGTGTTTCGAAGACACTTTAATTGTTTGCTAATTAAATGAAAGTTATTCCTTCAGTCATAGCATTACTGAACTAACAATGCAAAAAATCCACTCAATTTATTGAATGAACAATACCGTTTGTTTAATAACTTCATTCATGTATAAGTCAAACATTACTTGATTGAACAATTACTTATTATCGTATATGTATTGATTTTGCATTGACGGAAAAATTAACTTACCAAGAAAAATGCTCGTACTTTAAGGTTATACAATATTCGGTTATTTCATTCTACTTGTCGACTATAACAACTCTCAGCACTCCTTATATTTAGTTCAGTCGACAGGTTGAAAAAAGTGGGGTTACGTGGAAAAAGGTCAGAAGTTGATGAAACTTCAGGAGGCTCTTCAGGGATGGTTAATCAACATTTTCTCAAGTTTTGGACCTCGAGGACCCTGTGCGAAAAAAGTAGGGGCGGGGGGAAACTGCAAATGTTTTTACCTCTTTCCGGTTTTTCCTCGATTACTGTTTTCTCTTACGTCCTACGGAAAAAACACATCAATACTTTTTTGTAGAGCGTAAAATTTTATACAATTTTGACTGCAAATTTTCTTCTTCCCCAATCTAAACGGTGCTGAAGTGTTATCACAACCACTCACTGCGTGAAGGAAAAGTATGTCCTTGGGAGGAAAGGAACAGGGACTTGGCGAGTAGAGGAAACTGGGACCACTGCCTCTTCCACTTTTTTGACGAATTCGCTGGCCTTGGATATGGCTGTGTTGACGATCATCACGTCGGCGTCCTCATATGACTGCTTCACTTCTATGCTAGCATCCGTCATTCGTGTCATCAACATCGAAATGAATGCGCTCTTATTATCATCGTTTTCCAAGAACTTTTCCTGTGCTATGGTCACCATGGTAGATGAGGAGAACACGACTTTGGTTGCTGATTGTAATGCAGAACGGCGAGCTCGTTCTGCGGCTTTGGTGCTTTGATAGCCTGCGTTAGTGGGGTATCCATCAAATACAACAATCGCATTGCTCCCAAAATGTCTCTGAACGTATATGATGTACGTAGAGCATAGCATCTCGAATGTGGTTGTGGCAGTTTTGCTGTAGCTGATCATACACTCCCCTCGGCCTGACACTCTCCTGTCCTTGGGAGGAACAACTTGACACCTGGTGGGCAAGCAGGGGTGGGGGTTTCAAGTAGGAATTATAATAGCAACTACATTTCATCATAATTCTTGTATAACAGAAGAAATAGGGTGGAATTCTGCATTTTGTGGCGAAATTTGAAAAATTACCTATTCTTCGATTTGACGATCTACAAAAAGGTAAAACAACGTTTTTGCTGTAGAACGTAAGGCAAAAAAGTTATTGAGGAAAAACCACACCAAGGTCGAAAAATTTGCAGTTTCCCCCCCTACTTTTTTAGCACAGGGTCTTCGAGGTCCAAAACTTGAGAAAATGTTAATCAACCATCCCTGAACAACATTTTAAAGTTTCATCAACTTCCGACCTTTTTCTATCTGAAACTACCTGTCGACTGAACTAATTGTTCGTTTTTTGACCTTCTGGCATGAAGATTTGAATCTCACAAACTTTTGTACCCCTACCTTATCTGTTCGTCTAAAATACTGCCATGTTGATCGTCATATGTCTTCGCTGCTACCATATCGGCTCCCTGCATGAAGTAGGCACACAGCGTAGTATGAAAGAAGCCCCCCTCCCTTTTTTTTTGTTTCTGCACGCAGCCTTGGAAAGTCAAGGCTGAGACTCCCATGTACCGTAGAGTTCCATGACCGACAGTTCTGTATCTGTCTTTCCATGTATTCAAACCTAATGCTAACTGAGGCCAATAACAGCCTGTCTCTCACACAATCTTGGCTCAATAATAACAAGTTAGTACTAAACAAAGAAAAGTCTGAGACATAAATTTTTAGCTTAAAACAACATACAGACCTAAACAATTCCCACTGCGTTAAGTTTTTGGGTGTTCTCTTGGATGGTAAATTAACATGGGAAGAACATACGGTTTTTGTCTGCAAGAATATGTCACGGAAAATCTTCTTACTACGCAACCTGCAATATTGTTTATCATTCACAACATTGTTAATGGCTATAATACCATGCACTCATACAGTCCACAATAACTTATGCTCTACTAGTGTGGGGCCACTCAGCACACGCCTCTATGATTTTAACGAGTTCCTATCAACCGATTTTTCACAATTATTAATGCATTAAGTAATATAACAAAACGTATTGCTGCTTTGTTAAATTTTTTTAATGTGCAAGTGTTTTTTATTTTTAGAATTTTATGTTTTTAATCTGTTTATCTGTTCTTTAAATTTACTTCTGCTTCTGCTTCTACTGTATATAAACGACAAAGATTGTTTATCTTTTGTTATATTAAATTTTTTAGTTTTAGTTCATTACTGACTTGTCAAAGCACAATTGTGTATATAACCAATAAAGATCTATCTATAATGTAATTCCACTCGTTCTATGAAAAGTAGAATTCCACGGTACAAGGAATCTCAACCCAGGCCCCCTTCGCTTCAAGACATTGCTTTCCCACGTTGTGTTCTTTTTTTTTGTTTGGTTATTTTAGGATATAAAGTTCTGTCAGCTGTAGAGAAATAAAATACGGAATAAGCAAAATATCATCCATTGAAACATCTGGAATACACATCTAGGTATATATTTTTTGAGCATTAAACTTCTGGTGTTATATTTTATTAGTTCAATAATCTCATGTGAAATTAAGCAAGTTTAAAACGATTTGATTCTGAAGAGAAACTCCCATTCAGGGAAATACCTGGGATCTGATAATTGATTAGGAATCAACATCCCCATAGTATAAGAGTCTGAAAACTTATAAAAGTTCGATAAGAAAAGATTTTGTCGCCAATCGTGCTAATGGGCTTCAAGTAAGTCGTCACCCCTACAACCATGGAGTTCTCCCAAGTTCATCTCACAAAGGGTTCATCTTTTTGGGTGCACGCCATCTATGGGAACCAACCCAATACCCCCCTCCCCATCTTTTTGAATTATTTGTACACGGCAAAATAGTGGGTTTATTTTTATACCTCTTTTTGACTTCCAATAGTGGGGAAGGATCCATCTCCATTTCGGAATAAGGGTATCATTGCAGTAGGTGGAAACTTACTTAGTTCAACCATCTCACAATTCAGATGGGAAAAATAACACATATAAGTTTTTCTCCACAACCTTCACAGAATTTGACAATTCTGAAATAATATTTGATAACAGAATGGTAACATTCACGCTCTTGATATTGAATAAACATTCTAAAACACTTGCTGTCTTATGCATTTTGCGTGTATTTCATTCAATCACTTGTATAAGAATGAATATTCTGACATTGTTGTAGCAATAATTACGTTAGCCTTTACTGGCATCATAGTGACAAGATGTGAAATGAAATGTCAAAATAATTTTTCGTTTGCTTTCCATTTGATTATATATGAAATTTGTGGTTGTGGAGAAAGCACAGTCTTACTCATTACTCGTTTAGAATGACAATTCGTTATGCTCGTGATGGTCTTCCCACTCGTATCGAATTTTTTATTCTAACCTTGTTACAGAATACACTATTCTGCAATCGAGATTTCAAAACCCATAAACACTGAATTGATTTTTTTTATAGTTCAATAAACTTTATTAACATAGTGAAACTAACAAGAACAAAGTAAAAACATTAAAATGATTGATCGGCGCTCCGGGGCGGCTTAAATGGTATTGGTGGCGCTTTCGCTTTCAGAGCTGCAGGGAAACCCGGAAAAACCTGCAACACCACATCATCTGAAGAGATGGAATTCCTTGATAGAGAACTTCTAAAGAGGTCCGACGAATTGTGACAATCTGCTCTACGGTAAAATAGGATGTATGGTGTCTTCGAAGGCTCCAAAAGGTCCAGTTCCAAAGAAGGTATTCTATTTACGCAATTGTCATCAAATTTGTACCAGCCCGTTTTATCTTTGGCTAAGGTGTAATAGTGGCCAAAATCTGCTCCAGAACCAAAGTGAACAATGACTGCGTAAAGCTCGTAATTGCAGTCGGCTAGATTGGGGTGTTCTAGCTTGATTCGTTGAAATAGTTTGATGCATCTTTGGGTTGCTGAGTCATAACTGAAGAGCTTCAGAGTTATGATCAGATTTGCAGGTGTTTCAACTATACTTGTTATTTTATGACAGTCTGTTGTTATGGCACAGCTTTGACAGTACAGTTGACTATCACCTGTTATGTATTCTGGTCTCAGGTGATGAATGAGTAGATTATGTATGGGCTGAATTTCTGAAACATTGGGAAACGCGACCTTTAATTCAAAAAAGTCATTGAAGATCCTGCTATTCATTCTGCATTTGCTACAACATGAAACTGTGACGATCCTTCCTCCAAAAGATTTTTATACTGAAGAAGCGATAGGTTGTAATTCCTCACCATCAGGGCATTCAAAAATATCGACTGAATTATTCTCCTGCTCATGAAGTGTACTCAGCAGGTATCCTAAAAATTCGGAACTGTCTTGTTGTCCTGACGAAAAACTAGTCGGACCCAAAGACTGCATGAAATCATACGGAGAAGACGGAGAAAAAGACACCTTTTTGGAAAATGGAAGTTGTTCGAACAAATGTTTCAGTTCCGAGAATAATGGGGCAATATCATTATTGTTGGTTTTATATGTCTTCCCTAAAAGACTCTTTCAAAAATAGCGCTTGTAAGACGCTATTCATATAACAAGTGTTTCCCAAATTGTTTAAACCAACTTTACGCATGTGATGTTCAAGATGACTTGAAGTTTCCAAACACTTAACTGCCAGATCATGAACAGCAACATCTCCAACCAAACCATTCTGCATGCGGTAATCAATCCTTCCTAGTAAAGTGGAATCTTCTAGAGGGATCAATTCGGTTTCTTCTTGAACTGGTTGACTGGAATAGGTCGCTGTAACACCTAGTTTATGGTCTGAGGGAGTGATTTTGATTCTTGAGTCTTCTGAAAAGGAAAGAGGACCAACAGTCAGATGTTTATCATACATTGTAGTTTTAAATACACTGCTTCCTGCTCCACACAAAGAGATTTTGCTTTCAATTTATACAAATTTCTGTATGAAGTATAAATTGTTCTTATAATATTCTTCTCAAGTCAGACCACTAAACTTGAACTGAAATCTGTGGTTTGACTTTTGCAAACAACACATGATTGCATCTGATGCTAGCGTTAAATTTCGTGATTATTCAATATTTCATTCTGTACCAACAGAGAAAATGTCTGTTATTATAGATAAATGATTGAAAAAAGTAACTTTCTCGTTGAGCTACTAGAATTCAGTCCAGTATCCATATATTCGCTGATATGTGGGTTTTTTGTTTATAAATCAAATTGATTGGTTTTATCAAATGTTTTCAAAACTTATCATGAACTACTGAAACTAAGCATAACTAATACCGACAAAACTGGCAACAATGATTCGGGTTCAATAATATTGCTGTTCAAGCACGATACTTTTTGTATAATGAAGTTTCGGGAGTAAGATTTGTGCATGTCTTAACCTAAAAAATTTTATGTAAGTACTATTCATTATTTGTATTTTTAAACCTTCAGAAATGTGCCCTTAATCATCAGTGGGTTCAAATAAAACCAGGTGAAATTGTTAAAGTTGTAAATTGTGCGAGACTCAGATAGGTTTGAACATCATTCTTCTGTATATACTTATACAGTGCTAGTCTACAGTCCGTTCCCCCCTACTAAATTTGAACCACCTGGTATATCGCAACGAAATTTGGAAGGCTCAAATAGGAGATAAAAACTTACTTTTTCATGGAAAAATTCCAGCTAAAAGTTTCAAAATGGCAGCTGAGTGCCATCTTCAATCATTTTTTTAAATAGAACACCCGGTATATCATTGCATGATCGGTTCGGGACGGTCATAAGGAATCCAACAACACCAAGTTTGTATTGTAATGTATTGGGAATTGAATGCCAGAGAAGCGAATCTTGCTTCAATAAAATGAACGATTTCTGTGAGTGATATTTTTAATAACATCTTCCCTATCTAATTTATTCAATGAATTTTCAATGAAAACTAGAGATAATTAAGAAAAATCAACTATCTTCAATTTTCGAGAAACAATTTTTTCAATTTTATTGTCTGCCATTATGTCTTGAATTTTAATTTCAGTGTCACGTTGTTGATTAAGTAATTTCAGCATTAGTGATGGTATTTTTTTAGCATTTGCAAATTCCATTGTTAATTAGAAAATTACCATTGATTGCTCGTTTTAAAACGAACAAAATAAGCTATTCATCAGAAATTTTTATTAATCCGTATATTAAGTAGACTTAAGTCGAAGTCAACCTGTTGAAATTTTTCACGGTACTTATATAAATCTGAATATTCATCAAATTTCATATTTATTGTACATGACACATGTTTAATAATGGTTATTAGCTTGGAGCGGTTTTTATTAAAAAATCTCAAATATACTCAAATACCCACAGGATGTTATTAAATTCTTGAAAAAAAATTATGTCTTTGCAATTTATGTTGGGTCTGTTCTTCAAAAAGGAAAATGATCAGTGTAACCCCTTGAGTGATATCCAAGTAAATGTAGAAACTTATAGATACATTAGTATAAAACTAAATCTGTTATTTTTTTAAGGGGATGGAAGTGATAACCCCTGTTATATTTAATTCAAGGCCTTTTTCATTGGGTTGAATTTTATGAATTGAAAATATTATTCAGAATTTCTGTTTTAATTCAATTTTTTGTCTCTCGGTCTTTTCCCGTATAACTGAAGGTTAATATGTTCCACCACTGGAATTGTGGTAAACATTTTTTTTTCGTATTTATCATAGTTCCAACTACTAGCATACCAAGTTTGGTGGTGCTACAATCGATTCTTGTCTGAACACCCAATCGTACTGGATCAGATTGCTCAACAGAGCGCGAAAAGCACATCAAGTTAAAAATTTCAAATAGCATGGGGGTCAAGTGTCACATCGACGAAAAGAGAATTCAGTTCTATTTTCAACCATATAATCTTTTTACGATTTTCGTTAAAAAAAATTGTTTCAATTCGCATTCAAATATGAGTGCGGATCTAAAAGGTACTGATACCTCAATAAATTAGTACGATTTGATGTGGAACAATGGAACCGAAAATATTTTGGAGGTCATTACCGATAATACTTTTTGAGAAAAGATACAGTGCAATTACCCGATAGATGGCGCTGCGGCACAACAGCTTGAAAATTTCGAAAGGCGTAAAGATCGAACTTGTGAAAAAAGGTGGATAGTAGGTACTCACGGTATTCAAAAATATTCATATCGTCGTGAGAAGAATTAAATTATCTTTTCAACTATGTGACATTTGGTCCCTCATGCTATTTGAAATTTTGGAGTTGATGTGCCCCCAGCGCCCTCCGTCTATTACTACAATTTCCTTTTTATGTATCTGGTTAACGGGAGCTTTGTTGAATAATTCCAGGAAAAATTGGTTAAATAGATGAGTAAGTGGTTAATTATTATGTCAGTAATGGGTTTGATGGTTATTGTAGATAGTTCATCTAATCCTGTTGATGATTTATATTTCATTGAGTTCAAGGTCTGATAAATTAAACAAATTAAACCTCAGTAATTTAATTATTATTGAAAGAAAAAGTAATATACGCATTGGTACTGGCAGTACCGGGTAGAGACTTGTATTGGCCAAAGTCTTTCAGCATATTTTTACTCCAACAAAAGCCAGTTCATCCGTATCACTAATTTCCTTCAGTTCATTTCAGTTATCTGCCTAATGTATCCACGGTTATCATTATTGAGTAAGTAATTATTTCTCATTTTCTATTTTTCATTACCTTCATTACCTGCAGTATTTATTCTATTTGTTTTTCTGTATTCTATTGTGTTTGAGTTATTTTAATCTATTTTTATATTCCTTCATTAATGATTTACATCTTCGTTATTTTTGGCAAGTTCGAACAAATCCCTTGAATATTTATAGCCTTTCTCAGTGGCAGATAGTGGTGCTTTATTTGAACAATATACTTATATGCAATGAAGGATACCAGCTAATGGTAACCAATCTATTTTTGATCACGGATATGCTTTCAGTGTGAAGCAGTTTAACAACAATAATTAGTTTGTCACAATATCGCGTTTTTGAAAATTGCAGATACACAATGCAAACGATAATGTAATGATGGCTATTAATAATAACTAAGAAGGAGCCAGTAAGTAAAGGTGTTAAAGGGAGCATTCTCCATGAAAATTGGAAATTGAAAAATGTGATTTTTTTTTGTAATATCTAACTAAAAACAACTACTTCTTCGGCTAAAGCCTCACTGGACATTGAACTACATCTAATAGATATTGTGAAAAGACTCTAACTGGAAAGAAAAAATCTGAAAGGGATAATTCGCATTTTCATTCAGATAGTTGTTTTTTTTAATTATCTTTAGATTTCATTGGAAATTCAATAAATGAATTAGATAGGGAGAATGTAATTAAAAAATATCACTCACAGAAATCGTTCTATTCAATGAAGCAAGGTTCGCTTCTCTCGCAGTCAATCCCCAATACATTTTTGACGACGAAAATCTTTTTCGCTTTGCCTAGCTCATCAGGGAGATTGGAAAGCAGGCTCTTTAAAAGCTCTTCAAAAGCAATTATACACATAAAGGATGGAAATATTTCTTCTGCGGTAACACTTGGAAAGTAATTTTTGACATAAACCTGTCATGGGCATTGCATTTTGATTTTTGTTCAAAATATGGATAGGATATTCATAAAATCTGTTGTGGAATCATCTGCGACTGACAGACAAACTTTAGTCGCTATTTTCCATCGTTCTCTCCGTTCCTCTACTGACGCGTCATAGATAAGATATATTTTAGCTCTGAAAAAAAGCTGGGTGCCCCAGCAACACTCACTTATATCATGGAATAAGTATCATATAAAATTTGAGAACACCCCAACTGAATATTTTATCGCTTCATCTGATAATGAATCAAGAACCTTTTAGCGAATTGTAAACTGAGAAATCAACAATGAGTATTGGATCGGAGGCAAAAAAATGACGACTCCTGTGGTTAATACCACGACAGGCATTGAATTTTGCATGTCAGTCATTAAACCAACCAGCAGATGAAAGTTCAACAACAGATCTCAATATACCAAAACGATTAGATTTTTTTTAATTCATCATATTACATCGTTTGAAGTTTAAAATAAAATATGTTGTTATTCCTCTCCGTGAAAAACAGTGACACTTCTCTAGTTGATGATTATTAGCCAATATACATAATATGTTCATTTGCTCAGTTCTTGAGAGGAAGAATAATGGAAATAGTTCCCGCAAAAGCCACTCTGCTACACTGATAAAAAAGATATTTTGCATCAATGCATAATTGCATTGATTCAAGTCGATTGTATTCTTGAATAGGACCAACCAAATATTAGTTTGATTTTTTGACAGAATCCTCTTGACCACTTGAAAGGACACTGTTTTGAGACATATGAACACTTTCTTCACTGAATAATGAGAGTTGTTTGGTGCAAGAGTATTTCAACTCTGATAACGAACACTATTATGAATACTTTCTTTGTTCGATGGTGTGAGTTGGTTGAGGCAAGAATATTTCAACTTCAATAACGAACAATATTCTTCTTCATAATGCAATACATTTTTGATTCAAGATTATCTGCATTTGGAGGCTCAGTACAAATGTGCACTTGGTTATGAAAATATGCCATGGAAGCCATGTTCATATGGTACAGTTCAACAAACAGAGAACAACTGCGAACAATTGAGGTATAATGGTTATATATGAGAATAGTTTTGTAATATTTTAATTTCAGAAACTATATAATCAACGTAGGTACCTCTTCGGTGACGCATAGAAATGCGATCGAATATAGAAACGACAGCGTCATTCGCCATTATCACACACCTATTGAAAACAAAAATATCTTCAACCTACCCCCACAACTGGTCCATAAATGACCTAAATTCAGATCGTGCAGAAATAATTGGACCTACATATTGCACTTCTGTAGCAGCACATTGCGCATAACCACTGTGTCAAATACAAAACTAAGAACTTAAGTTATGATTCAAACATAACCCCCAAACCAAACGCGGGCAAAAGCAAACAGGATAGAGGTCCCAATCGGCAGTCGCAGTGCGCGCTTTCGCGTGGGTTCGCGTCGTTCCGGTAGCGGGGTTTCGTCAAGAAATCATGTTCTTGAGTCAAAAGGAGCATTTTTCACAAGTAGGAGTTCTCTAGGGTAAAGAGTTGCAATGTATTAATGCAAACAAATTAATTTCAAGATAATTTATGTAAAGAAGCAAACAGTTCAATAATAAGTTTGAAATAAGAGTATATGCATCAATTAGAAATAATTATTATTTTCAGAAGATGATTCTGTTCAAGAGGATATATATATTTGATTGAAGACATCCTTTTTATCAGTGTATACAGGCAGTTTTGAGTATCCCGGGATGTATAATTATCAAGTTATCAAACATCAATAATGTTACGTGATTCATCGAAAGCCTTCGGCAGTGTTTCATAAGACTTTCTTCTTACCAACTTGACGTTCACGTTAATCGAATGTATTTGAATACATTTCAGGCAAAGCGTACCACAAGACTCAGTGTCGGGACCGTTCTTGTTTACGATATACAATTTGCTCACATGAGGATTTTGAGCAGCAATAATCCTTCCGAGTTTTCTCAGAGATAGTTAACTTGAATTTACATGGAGAAGAAAATTCACCATCAGAAAATTTCGTGTAGGTACATTATTTTGTATAAGAATGAAATGTTTTTGGTTGTATCACTCACTTTTTTCCCGGCTTCGGGGAAAAAGTAATTTCATGAAAAGTTATATTTTATTATCTGTCAACAGACATAAAATGTCAAACTTTTTTCCCGTCACAGAAAAGAAGTATTTTTTTCCATACGTAGATTTAACTACACTAAGAATGACACTAATAACGAGAATATTTGATACAGAAGAACGCATATGAAGGTTCATACATTTATTTTAGATCTGTCATTTAAATTAAAAATTAATAATTAAGAAGTTGGTTAACTTTCAACATATCCAAGAATTGAGAAATTTTGTTGATGAAACGCGCTACTTTTGAGATTTGGTGGAATTTCAGGTCAGATTTTTGTGGTCCTTTGAATGTTTCAATAATTATTTGATATAGGTAGATTGTGAAGATCAAGACGTTTCGAAAATGATGGGTGCTTTTTGATTCTGCTGACAACAGTCCTCACAGTTGGCATATTAAAGAAACCTAGACATCATCGCTATAAAATCAATAAACATAAATCTAAATAGAGATTGTTTATGGTAAAAAATAAAGTTCGTAGCTTCAAAAATGATAAACAACAGTTTTTGAAATACACCCAAATGAGTCTAGTTTTTACTGTATTCTGGGTAATGAATCCATATTGAAAATTTCTCAGGATACAGATTATATTTGGAAATCCTCTTCCGTTGTGGCATTTTTCATTTTATATTTTTCTATTCAGTTATGGGGTAGTAGCATATTAAGCCATCATTGTGGATCCTATGGTTGGAAATAACAAAAATTAAGTGTCCAAAGGTCAATGCTACTATCCTTACTTTATAAAATTATAGTAACTGCAAGATAGACACTGTGAACCATTCCATGTATTCGTTCGACTTCTGAATTTATTTTCAAAGTAAACTAAAAGTTACCTGTGAAGGGTTCGAGTATGGTTTTTTTCCCTTTCTTCCCCACAAACACAGCATTTCCATACCATTGTAGCTTTCACACAACACAATAAAGTCGAGAGTCGAGGTAATAAATTGAGTCACTTTTTTCGAATTACACTATAATAATTATCACAAACGCACAAAAATAAAAATAAACTACAACTATCAGTGACAAATATCGAGAACGAACGCCAATGGATCATTTTGTTGGTGCCAGAGCACATTGTTGTTGTCATGAAATTAAGGTTGACAGACCGCGAATTTTGAACTGAGCCAATCTCAAATTATTGTTTCAAAACGTAACCAATGGCTATTCACTTCACTTCACTTCACTATTCACCAATATCCAATCAGACTTTGGGGCTCAAAACGAGCGCATGCGCCTTAAAAACTCATCTAAATGAAAAGGCCTATTTGGTTACTTTTACCTGACATCTGTCAATTTCAAACTCGTTTATCTCATGATTTCACTTCTCTTCAAGACGATCGGTTGGGTCCCATCCTATATTTTATGGAATTGACTTGAGTGGTTCAATCGTATCCAGTCAAGTTAAAACCATTTTGAGTGGATCCAAAGTTGTGAGATAAACGTAGTCATAAGAAATTTAAGAATAGTTTCGACAAGGAACGTTGATGTTCATCAGGGTTATAATAAATATAAAGTAGACAGGGTTACCGCGAAACCTCCAATTTGATAACGTCAGTTGTGTGCCAGAATTTGAACCTACAAACAAGTAGGACAAGGACAAGCCAGAAGAACAAGGATAGTACTTATTATATGTTGGTAGCAGTGGCACTCTTTCATCAACTTACGTCTGTGTCCCCCGAAATCTCCAAAAACTGTTTTTCGCGGTAACCCTGTCAGTATTATATAGAACAATCCTGGATGTTCATTATCATGTTTCTGAAAAACTCAGCGCAATAAATAGAGATGAATTAGAAGAAAAATTATTTATATTTCCATCAATGCTATTATTTGTTATCTGTTATTTTTTGTGGAATAATAAATAAAATGTTTGTAAGTAGTGGAGGTAATGAAACAATTCAATTTTTCCAGGTACATAGATTAAGAGACGATAACATTGTTCAAGCTTGCTTGAATTCGCGCATAATCGTTTCAAAATATTTCACATCATTACACGTAGAATGATGTACTCCTAATAACGATTATTTAAACACGTGTGATCATGATTGAAAAACAAATGCATATTGATAAACAATCTGATCATTGTTGAATTAATAATATGTTAGTCCATCTTCCGCAGCGGTTTAATTTCATCAATTGTTCTACAAATAATATTATAATGTCAGAAGAATATTGTTAATACAATTGAGTTAAACAATCGTTCATATTATATTATTTATCCAACACATGACAGTTATGACTGTCATTATTAATGTCATTTTAGAAGAGTAAACTATCAAATAACATTATTATTTATTATAACTCACGCACAATATCAAATAACAAACTATCAAATAACACACTTTATACACTGCCCAGACAGCAATCGTACGTCATAATGACGTACCTTATAGGTCATGGTAGACGTCGTATTGACCCCATAGTTGACGTCATTCGGACGTCTAAATGACGGTCAAATGTCAGCGTCATTATGACGTCAGTATATGGCGTCATTTTGACGTTACATATAGCTTGTATATGACTTGTTCGGTCATACACTAGCAAAATTCAATTACCTTCAAAACGCGGTATCACATGAACGCTACACCCATTAAAGATTTAAGAGTTGGAGTTAACCCCCTTCGAGTGGTTTGAAGTGACAGAGTCGAGAATATGCGCAAAAGATTCCAAACATTTTGTTTTTCCTGCGAACGTTAAATATGAAATATCAGCCTTGTTTCGTTTTCACTGGGCCACCCTGTATTATCACATAATTGAAAATGCAATTTTTGTTTTCATTTCAGGAGCCAACATCAGAAAGCAGAGCGCGATGTACAAGGAGCAGGGGGCGGTGGTACGAATGGTACTTATCTATCCCTATCATACGACAATCCAGCTCTCAGCACTTCCTCAGATAATATTAGTTGTAGACATAGAAACGATTCCGCCTACTTGGGCAGTAATGACTTTATTGGTGAGTTGCACAACACCTGGTTTTCCTACATACACTTACTCGCTTTAATGAAATGTACTATGTACTATAACTGAGAATGGGATTAACCGTGTAGCTGTTTATAGGCCAGTAGAGATGGACATGAAAAATCTTATTAATTTACAAATAAGATTTTGACGAGGGGGACACCGCGGAGGAAATTGTGTACACTAATTCCCAAAAATCGTAAGTAATTCCTCTAATACCCAAGTAATTCCCGAGTAATACCCAGTAATTCCCTAGTAATACCCAGTAATTCCTGAGTAATAGCCAGTAATTCCCGAGTAATACCCAGTAATTCCCGAGTAATGCCCCCAAGTAATGCCAGTTATGCCCGTCAGAAAAGTTATACATTTCGGATAATTCATGTAATTTCCAATTTCAATGCGTTGAAGACTTCTTTTTTTATCCTTCAACGATTATTATGTTTCAGTAATTGTTTAATTGGTTTCTCACTTCCTAATAATTTATGTATTATGTAATGCTGGAGTAATACCTCCCTTTCCCGTGTATAATTCCCAATAATTCCTAACTAATTCCTGTAATGCCCGAGTAATACACTAGTAATATCTGTAATACCCAATAATTTTCAAGTAATACCTCTAATTCCCGACTAATACCCGAGTAATGCCACTAATACCCAAGACATGTACACCAAAATTCCTCAGCGGTTTCCCCCTCGGATTTTTGCAAATTGCATGAAGTTCCGGATCGTGTACAATGTTGCAAATTTGTGAATGCATCAGAATAGATGTTTTCAAAATTTGTAACAAAGTTTCAAAACTTTTTTAATTATTTCGAGACCACCTTGGTCAAAAAATGACTACGAATTAAAAAAAAAATATGTTCCGATGAACGTAAAAGGTTGTAAATCTATACAACTGTTCGGAATATTTTTCTGATGTATCTGCCAAGTTTGCAGAACTTTTGGAATTTCCTCTTATGGTATATCAAAGAAAAACTTTAGTTTTCAATTTTAAAAAAATGTTCCGTACACTTGAATCGGTTGCAAACTTGATTCGTGAAATAATAGTTATTTATGGTACTAGTGTGTTATGTTGAAAATAAAGAAAGAGAAAGATTCTCAAGTGACTTAGGAAACATAACACACGAGTGGCATACAATGTTTTATTCAACAAGTGGAAGAAATTGTTTTTTTATAAGATAATAATTAATAAGTTTCAAATAAGAACGTGAGTTTTAGTCCATAACTCACTAGTGAGTTATGGATTATGGATTATGAGTTATGGATTATAACACACTAGTGTGTTATTTGATAGTTACTTTTCTAAAATGACACTAATAATGAGAGTCAAAACTGTCATGTGTTGGATAAAATAATATATTGAATACTACTCCACGTTTGCAGAACTTTTGGAATTTTCTCAACGAGTATACAGCAAAATTCAGGTTAATTGCCATTTTGACAATGTTGTGTACTTCGGAAGAGGTTGCAAACTGAGATTTATTGCTTTCTCGATGTTCCATTCACTTGACCAAAGTTTGAAAACCTCTGGAATTGTTGTGAATTGATTGTCTATTTCTACTGGCCTATTATTTCCCGTGGTGAATATATGGATACGAGGGCAAAGCGGATAATACTTTGAGAATTTTACGCAACTGTCAAACAACCAATGAAATTTGTCCTTATGATGAAACATATCCAATCAGGTTGAAGCTCTGTTGATAATTCTCTCCTGTAGCGAATTATACCACTAGCTTGATATCCATGGTAACTGAAATTCTGATGCATAACTGATTTTAGAACTGTTCATTCACGTTTCAAAATTGTAATGAATTGAGTAATTATCTATGTATCTAAACAAGTTGGAAAAAAAAATTCCAGTTCCGGTACGAAAAAAGAAAAAAATTGTGGAATACTCAGTAATAATATCCCGACAAAAACAAAATTTTCTAAGAATACTTTCACCTTGCTGGCACTAAAACTGTGTTGCTCAGAAACACCACGAAAGCTTGCTCGAGTGGTGTTTTGTACAGCAACACAGTTTGAGTACCTAGCATTTTAAGCTTTAAGCTTCGTACAGACCTGAACATTACGCCGAAAAACAAACCGAACGGCGAACGGTCGTATTTAATTTCAACGAGCCGAACAACAAACGGAACGATTGCGTTGTTCCCAGAATTGCTTCAGTAGTTCTCCGTCTAAGCTCCGTACAGACCTGAACATTACGCCGAACAACAAACAGAATAACGAACCGAACGGCAAACAGAACGGCGAATGGACGTATTTGATTTCAACGAGCCGAACAACAAACGGAACGTATGCGTTGTTCCCAAAATTGTTTCAGTAGTTCTCCGTCTAAGCTCCGTACAGACCTGAACATAACGCCGAACAACAAACAGAACAACGAACCGAACGGCAAACAGAACGGCGAATGGACGTATTTGATTTCAACGAGCCGAACAACAAACGGAACGTATGCGTTGTTCCCAAAATTGTTTCAGTAGTTCTCCGTCTAAGCTCCGTACAGACCTGAACATAACGCCGAACAACAAACAGAACAACGAACCGAACGGCAAACAGAACGGCGAATGGACGTATTTGATTTCAACGAGCCGAACAACAAACGGAACGATTGCGTTGTTCCCAGAATTGCTTCAGTAGTTCTCCGTCTAAGCTCCGTACAGACTTGAACATTACGCCGAACAACAAACAGAACAACAAACCGAACGGCAAACAGAACGGCGAACGGTCGTATTTGATTTCAACGAGCCGAACAACAAACGGAACGTTTGCGTTGTTTCCAAAATTGTTTCAGTAGTTCTCCGTCTAAGCTCCGTACAGACCTGAACATTACGCCGAACAACAAACAGAACAACAAACCGAACGGCGAATGGACGTATTTGATTTCAACGAGCCGAACAACAAACGGAACGTATGCGTTGTTCCCAAAATTGTTTCAGTAGTTCTCCGTCTAAGCTCCGTACAGACCTGAACATAACGCCGAACAACAAACAGAACAACGAACCGAACGGCAAACAGAACGGCGAATGGACGTATTTGATTTCAACGAGCCGAACAACAAACGGAACGATTGCGTTGTTCCCAGAATTGCTTCAGTAGTTCTCCGTCTAAGCTCCGTACAGACTTGAACATTACGCCGAACAACAAACAGAACAACAAACCGAACGGCAAACAGAACGGCGAACGGTCGTATTTGATTTCAACGAGCCGAACAACAAACGGAACGTATGCGTTGTTCCCAAAATTGTTTCAGTAGTTCTCCGTCTAAGCTCCGTACAGACCTGAACATAACGCCGAACAACAAACAGAACAACGAACCGAACGGCAAACAGAACGGCGAATGGACGTATTTGATTTCAACGAGCCGAACAACAAACGGAACGTTTGCGTTGTTTCCAAAATTGTTTCAGTAGTTCTCCGTCTAAGCTCCGTACAGACCTGAACATTACGCCGAACAACAAACAGAACAACAAACCGAACGGCGAATGGACGTATTTGATTTCAACGAGCCGAACAACAAACGGAACGTTCCAGTAGTTCTCCGTCTAAGCTCCTCACAGACCTGAACATTACGCCGAACAACAAACAGAACAACAAACCGAACGGCGAATGGACGTATTTGATTTCAACGAGCCGAACAACAAACGGAACTTTTGCGATGTTTCCACAATTGTTTCAGTAGTTCTCCGTTTAAGATTGGAAAAAGTAGCAGCAGCAGCGTATATACAATATATTTATTATTCGTTGACTGCGGAGGAAAAATTGCGAGAAACAAGATGGTGACACATTTTTATGAATAAATTGCATAAACTTCCAATCTAGTAAGTGAATTGAAGTTTCAAGCTGTTAGTGGAATTTGCGAAACTGTTTGCAAACGCGTTCGTAGCCCCGTCCAAACTAGTATTCTGTTCACCGTTCGGTTCGTCGTTCAATTTGTCGTTCGGCATGATGCTCAGGTTTGTACTAAGCTTAACGGTCGTGATAGTGGCCAGCAACGGAGCATTCTATGCGATGGTTTCAACTGAATGGATGCAGGCGAAATCCGGAAGCTTTGAATAATAATAATTGATAATTAGTAACGGAGTTGTAAAATGAGATAGAAATGTTGTTTCTGCCTGCCTAACAAAACTGGAAAGTTAATAACTTCGTTACAAAATCAAATGCCCTAAATTGCTGCGTCTATTAATTGCTGCGTTCATCACCAAAGTTATGCAACTCTTCGTACATGTCAAGCATCATTCTCAAACAAAATTTTGAAAAATTATTGAAATTGCGTTCGTCGTATAAAAGTATCAATGAAACATTAGCATGACCCTCGTATTGAAGTTGTAATTACTGATTAAATCATCACCAATCAAGGAAGAATGAATAAATGACCACTTATTCCGTTGCATTCCACAAATAACTCATTTTATTGAAATCACAGTGGAAGTATTAAAGCATGTTTACTGCTGGAATTTCAGAAATTGAAAGGATTTCCATTTCAACACCTCAACAAAGGTACACAGCAGCGATAAATGCGTCGATACTTCCAAACGTTAAACGGTATTTTTGTGTGGGAATGCCTGGAGGCACTGGGGACTGAGATTTGCGATATTGTTATATGTCACCGTGTCACTTCTATTATTGTGTTGACCGTTATGATGTAAATAGGAGCACCGCGAAATATGGTAGCATTGTCGGCTATAAGGAATTTCCATAAAAATGTAATAGGAGGTTATCCTGAGCAGGGGCGGATCCAGGGGGGGGGTAAAGCCCAAGCATATTCCAAAATACTCATATTGCCGTCCTAAGGTCTGAGGATGAACGCAGTATTTTTCAAAATATCGTAATTTGAGTGTTTCAAATACTTTTATTCGCAATTCTTACATACCGAACCACTTTATTGCTTGTTTCTATTATTTCATATTATGTCTATTGGAAATATATTCATACTTTACTTTTCTTGAATGAGAATATTTATATTCATTACCCCCCCATACCAGTACCCTGGATCCGCCACTGATCCATCGTAATGGATTAGCAAATTAGTACAGTAGCACTTTGAAATTCGTCACATGACTTCTTGACATCATGTATTGTTAGAAAAAAAAATAATTTACCAAAAAATCAGGGGTGGAACACAAAAAAAATTATTTAAAAAAAATATAATTTTTTTTGCTGTTGTTTCGAAAAATATAAGATTTATCAGGAAACAATTTCAACAAGGCGAAAGATAATTCAATTCTCCCCAAGAAATATACCTAGTAATTTCTCACAAAATGCGCTCGTTTCCTCAGAAAACCTGACTGCATTCCGATATCAAATTTCAGGCTCGCGTTAAACCGTCACTGCCATTTCCGGCAGGATCGAAAATTAGATTTGTCATAACTTTGCTAAAAATTATAGTAAAAGAAAAAGTGTATATCGTTCCTAAAGACTTCTTGTTCCCCATTTAAATATAACATATGAGTATCTCAGTACCCAAAATGTGTTTTGTCCCACTACACCTAAAAAAAAAAAAAATTGTTAAAATTGTTTTTTCCGTTAACCAGCTGTCCTCCCCTTACGAACGGCAACCCTCAGAGTCGAAACTTGTGCGAGCCAAGGATTAACGTCTTACCTTTTAGCGTGCGATTCCTAGCACTTTCTCGGGCCATCAGATAAAAATCTGAAGTCGCTGAGGATTCGAACCTAGCCGACCAGCAGTCAATGGTTTTGAACGCTTCAGTCTCAACCACTGAGCTACCTAACCCTTCTACGATATTTACGGAGGATCCGAAAGTCATGGATGTTTCAATTGATATGAAATAATTATACTGAAGCAGGAATCAGTACCCTGTTTGGACCATATGCAATGATTTTAGACTAGTGAGACAAGTGAGAAAATGAGGCAGGTGTAAAACAATTTTTTTATTTTGGCATGTATAAGTAGGACCTGTCACACTACTTTAAAATTGTTGCATATAGTCCAAACGGTATGGGTTGCTGCTTCAGTATAATAATTCCATATTTACTAAATTATTCATGATTTTCGGATCAACCGCAAACATCTCCGTGAAGTGCGACAAACCACATTTATTAGGTACTCAAATACTCGCATATCATATTTGCATGAGAAGGTAGGAGTCTTCAGAAACGATATGAACTTTTTCTTTTCTTTCTCCGATCATTTTTAGCAGAGTTATGACCAATTAAATATTCGGCTCCGCCAGAACTTTCAGCGGCGGAAAGCGTGAACCTGAAAGTTGAAGTCGGCGTTCAATCACGTTTTCTGAGAAAACGAGCGCATTTCATAAGAAATTACTAGGAATAATTTTTGTGGAGAATTGAATTATCTTTCCCATTGTTGAGTTGTTTTTCCGATAAATCATATACTTTCCAAGATTTCAGCAAAAATCTATTCATTTATTTTTAAACGAAAACAAAAAAATGTTTCACCCCTGGAATTTTTTTTCTTGTTTATCATGGTTCCAACTAATACCATACCATGTTTGGTAGTCGATCCTTGTCTCAAAACCCAATCGTACTGGATTAATTTCATATAGCCTGCTTCGGATGGTGATTTGAGTCATTGTTCATGTATCTGTCGGTATGAGTTGGTTTCGATAAACTACCTACTAGATTTATATTCGGCTTCTTCTCAACAAGTACATGTATGAAAGCAATCCGGTTGTTCTTTGCCGTTTCAAATGTGGAATGATAATGCCTCAGAAGACCATAGATATGCCTTCTCCACCCTTGTCTTGAAGTCAACATAACTTTGTTTCTTTACAAGCGAGTGCCTTATACATGTAAAGTCTGTATTCATTCGGGTAGTTTCGTGTATGCCCGGCTCATTTCATTTGGATCAAGTTGTCATTCTTCGTTTGTATTATGGACCTTCTCACTATGAATGTAAACAAACTGTCCATAACATTTCAACACCCGTCCCCCCTCGCCCACAAATTGTATAGAAAAGGATAGTTCATGTTCACTTCAAAACAGGTATTTGTGAAGATATAGGCAGGGCATCTCCATGTCTTTTATTACTCTGAGGATAATACTCTGCACTGTTATCAACGGCTTTGAATGGCGCAGGTGAGGTTCACAGGACTGCGAACACTAGGAGTATAGGATCGAATCCACTCAAAGGTGTACATGCTCTAAATTAGAAACACGTAGAATGGTATATGAGTATAGGAGGGATATTTCCCAACATTAACACTTTTTCTATGGATTTACTTGCCATACCTCAAATAATTTTATTGTTTATTCAATTTTTTTTCAGTGATAGATAATACCAAAAAACGTTCCTCGGCCGTAGATGCTGTGAAATCCATAATGCCATGGGCAAAAACGAAAGCTCGGAATGCTTGTACCAAAAAAATGCTTCACAAGAGACTACCAATCCTTCAGTGGCTACCAAGGTACGATTCTTCTTGTGTTGTAGGAGATTTGGTAGCTGGAATCACAGTCGGCCTCACCGTTATACCTCAGGCATTAGCGTATGCCAACATTGCAGGTGAGGAAATGTTAGTTGTTAGATAATATACAGGTATTTTCATTTATATATTGACTTATGAACAGAGCCTCAAAATGTAACGTATCTTTGGTACATTTGAAAATATCCGAAAATAATAATTGAATTCAGTTTGTTTTCTCTATTAGTAATTCCAAATCTGAAAATACTGGATAATTTTGTTTATTACAGAAAGGAAACTATTATTTAACAATGAGCTTATCAAGTTACAAACTAGATGTCCTGCCATACCAGAATGCTCACTGCAACTTTCCTATGCAATATAGCAATATGTTTGGGTCAAAAATCCATCAGAAACAACTACTTTCCTGACTAATACCAAGACGAACGTTGAATTACATCCAATGAATTTCCATGTGGAGTTCCTACCCAAATATATCCCTATATTGTATAGAAAACTTACAGTGAGCATCCTGGTACGGCAGGACATCTAGTTTCTAATTTTTTTTTAAGTTGGTATCGATTTTTTATACACCCTTATCATATTCCTTGACAATTCTCCAAACTTTTCGAAAATGGATTACTAAGGCGCCGGCGTCGATAAGTCAGTTACCGGCGCCTTATGGCACTTTTTTATAAATGTCATATTTGACTTTTCAGTTATTAGCTGTAAATTAATGTGTTCCATTCAAGCTAAAAATGCTAGGATTGTGCAAAAAAAACGAAAGTATCACGAATATTAGGCACTACCGATCTCAGACAATAATTGGAGTCGTAGCTACGATCCTCCTCCGATCACTAAAATGTGCTTACCATTCTTGATATACTATTTTTTTTTACTCTTTACTGGTAGTATATCTTTATTTCATTGCCATGGCTCTTGCCCGCAAATGAAAATGAATTGAGCTAACCTATTGCAAATGTTCAGAAACTCATCGTAAGTGTCCTTATTTTCAAAAAAAAAAACGTTGATGAATCTACAACTAGACCAGGAGGTGTACTGAGAAATATTTTCTGTACATTCTTTGAGAAAGTAAACCTGTATGATTTAGTAAAGAGGCATTGAACACAATTCAACTGTCATATTTCGAACCCATTCTTTTGAATTTCTCGGTAATAATAATCGTGAATAATCGTAAGGGCATATTTTTCGCAGTTATTCAGAACAGCTTTCTTCACAAGTAGCATTTCTAATGGCTGATGCTGATGAATAGATGACTCTTTCACAACAACTTTTATTGAAAATATAACATATTTCTAAATGTAACAACTGAATAAAAAAAGGCAACAACTCTAAGTGTAATACAGTTTTATTGTTATGCAACAATAACTAATCGTTATAGTGTATAACCTAGGGGGAAACATAACATTTTCATTAATTCAATATTAATTTTAATCAAATTCATTATTCGAAATGGCAAAACTCACCAGAAATTATTTTTGCGCAAAAAAAACATTTGAAAACTGATTCAGAGCTGACCAACTTCAGAACGGTTAGAGATAGACGAATTCTGCGAACTCCAATCGATTCAGAATGGCCGAATTAGTATATACTGAGAATTTGAACGAAAAATATCTACGGACAAAAAAGTCGAGTAATGATAGATAATTTTTTGAAATTCTTTATTTTTCACTTTTTGCATTTCAAATTTTTGTCCCCAAACGTATTTTGACGTGCTGATTTCGAATCTTCGAACGAAAATATCGAAAACTCATCAGAAATATTTTTGGCGCCAAAAAAACGATTTGAAAACTGATTCAGAGCTCACCAACTCGAGAACGCTTAGAGATACACGAATTCTGCTCCAATCGATTCAGAATTGCTGAATTAGTATATATTGGGAATTTGAACGAAAAAAATCGACGGGCAAAAAAGGCAAGTATATCGTGATAAATAATTTTTTGAACTTTTTAAATTTTAATTTTTCAAATTTCAAATTTTTATCCCCGAACGAATTTCGACGTGCTGATTCCGAATCTTTGAACTAAAATGTCGAAAACTCATCAGAAATATTTTTAGATAGACGAAATCTGCGAACGCCAGTCGATTCAAAATGGCCGAGTTAATATGTATTGTTATTTTCGAGCCAATCAAAAAAAATCATTAAAAGTACCAAGTTGTCACATCGACTCGAAATTCGCACTGTGTACGTAAAATTTCATGCTCATTCCAAAATGTATGATTCTCTATGCTCAGATATAAGATTTAGCCAGAAAAAGGTGTTTAAGATAAAACATTAAATTTTCTGAGATTTTGTATGTTTTATTTTTCGAATTTAAAATTTTTGTCCTCGGATGTATTTTGACGTGCTGATTCCGAATCTTTTAACAATAATGTCGAAAACTCATCAGAAATATTTTTTAGTTAGAGATAGACAAATTCTGCGAACACCAATCGATTCAGAATGGCTGAATTAGTATGTATTGGGTATGTATTTGGGAATTATTTTATGACTTTCTGGATCTTATTTTTATACATAAGAGTTAAATTATGTCCATACAACGTATCCGCGTAATTGAATGGTAATTATCTTTCAATGCCCCCTAAAACTTTTTCATTATTTTTCATTAGAGATAATTACTTCACTGATTTCATTAGGTGTACAAAAAATGACTAGTTGTTTCCCCCTCGTGAATAACGTTACAAAGGTGTCGGGTTTTTTCGAACACTAGGTATATCGTGGTTTATTTGATTTCAATCATCCTAACCTTGTACACATAATCCTTCAACAAGTTTCTTATCGTTTCAACACCTGTACTTTTTATTCATTTATTTTTAATTTGTTCTTCAACTTACAGGGTTGTCAAACGAATATGGTCTCTACAGTTCGTTCCTGGGTACATTCGTCTATATATTTTTCGGAAGTTGTAAAGATGTTCCTATGGGCCCTTCGGCTATTTCAGCTTTAATGACTATGCAAGCCGTCAGAGGAAGGGGTCCAGAATATGCCATATTACTTACTTTCTTATCAGGCTTGGTCCTGCTCATCATGGGAATGCTAGGACTTGGTAAGTACATTTTCACTTCTTTTAGGCTATTGATGATTTCTGAAAATATATATTTAAGTTTTATTCGCACATAACCTTATCATAAATTAAGAAATTTTTATAAATGCATTACCATGTTTTCCTCCTACCCCTATAGAAAGTACACACTTTCCTCCCTCAGGGAGGAAACTCATACTTTTCCTCCCCCTCATTTCAAGTAAGTTGTAAACGATGAAACTTGTATTATAATCAAATTTTTTAGAACATCTTATATTTCCTGTATTCTGGTAAAAATCAAACATGAATGATACTTCTACTTTAGTTCTTTACTTAATAAGTATTTGTGTATTTAGAGCGCAAAGTGATTGATTGTCGCTCGACAAAAAGATTAAGCTTTGGAGAACGACAATGACACTTTGTACTCGGAATATACATATTATTTTTTCTACAAGCGCAGCTCTTAAAAAAAAATTTATCGACAATCACTCAATACAATCCGAAATGTATAAGCCATCTAAATGTCCAATAATTCAAATCACTAACAAGAAAAAAGTAAAATAACGTTCTTAAAAAAAAGGTTGCAATTGCCAGGAGCTGAACCCGGGACCTTCGGATTACAAGCCCAATACGCTAGCTATTGCACCATAATAATAATAATAATAAATAGGGGTTTATTTTTACAATTAACAATATATTTCACAGACAATAACATGACACTAACCTCATTATTTCATTCCCTCTAACCCAGGGGGGAAAGGAAGGGATGATCCTGATCGAGGACGGGAGAGTTGCTACTTCTGCGCCATCTCTCATTCGCAGAATCTAAGATGGATATGACTGTATTGTCTATACTTTCCATCATGCAAGTAAGTATAGGTCCATTTTAGACACAATCAGTTGAGATGCGTTATAATAAATTTACAAAAAATAGGTTCATTGAGTGGGTAGGAGGAAAAATCATATGTATTACATGGGAGTAAAGTGCCTTTTTCTCCCTTAGATGTTTACTGCCCTCTGCTTCGAGTAAACTACATCCTGCGGGAGGAAAAGTGACACTTTCCTCCCTAGTAATACAAATAGCTATTGACTGATGTCATTATTGTTGAGACGCCGGCAAAAAAATTCCCGGGCCGTTTTCTATACGGGAAAGTTCGTTGCTTAGCAACGGACTGAAATACTAGATTAGCGTATTTTGGGGTCTGAAGTTGCTCCGAGAAAGTACGCATTTTTCAGCGATTTCAGAAAAAAATAGCTATGCATTTATAAACATTTCTTAATTTATGATAAGGTTGACTGCGATTTCAGAAAAAATAGTATGTGTACCTCGTAGTAAAAGCACATTCCCAGACTTCAATTCTTGTTGGCCACGGCTTAACGCCCCGGCCAACAATTAAAATTGTCGTCCAGGAATGTGATACTTTCACTACTAGATACACAAAATACTATTATTGACAACAATAACACCGAGGGCACTTACAGGGAAATAATTTGCAAGAAAGTTATCTTTCAACACAATGAAGGAATGTAACAAGCAAAGCGGATTATGATCTGTGTTCTTCTGTATTTACAGGGAAAATCAATTCTCACTTAATATTATTCATTTTATTGATAGAAACTTTGATTCAAATTCATAAACACCCACAGATTGTTGACTTTTCTCGTGATATTCAACCCATTCTTTCTCAGATAAATCAATACTTTTGAAATGTGTCCACTTTCCTCAACTTTTACAATCCATCCAATACCAGGAGAAAACTCTATGGTTCAAAACCACGACATTCAAGGCTGAACTGAATTTTCATTCCAGGTTTCATCATAGATTTCGTATCTGGTCCAGTTTCATCTGGATTCACGTCAGCGGTAGCTTTAATTATCGTAACTTCACAAGTGAAAGACATCTTAGGAATTCAAGCAAGCGGCGGTACGTTTATACAAACTTGGAGGAGTATAATAGAGGATATTCATAATACCAAAGCTTGGGATGCTGCGCTCGGAGTTGCTTGTATAGGTGTGCTACTTATATTGAGGGTGAGCCATTTTATGTATTGAAAAAACTTATACGACGTGTCTCAAAATTCTACTGTTCAACATATGTTTCCAGCATACCATTGCTGTAGAATTTATTGGATCCAGAAAATCGTATATGCAATAACATGACTGAAGATTCATCATCCTCATCAAGTACATAAAATTATTAGTAAGCGAAGTGAACGAGTTGCTAGAGCGTTTGCTTTTCATCTAAAAAAACAACATACTCACCTACACTTATTTCAATTCTCTTGCGAACATACCAAAGATTAATCGTCATCCTTTTTACAATGTGTTGAGCAGTTGAGCTGTTGAGCTCTATAATAAACAGTATATCCTACATATTCCTCCATATTAGGTTTTTACCAGCTTTTCATCTAAAAAAACAACATACTCACCTACACTTATTTCAATTCTCTTGCGAACATACCAAAGATTAATCGTCATCCTTTTTACAATGTGTTGAGCTGTTGAGCTCTATAATAAACAGTATATCCTACATATTCCTCCATATTAGGTTTTTACAAGCTTTTCATTTAAAAAAACAACATACTCACCTACACTTATTTCAATTCTCTTGCGAACATACCAAAGATTAATCGTCATCCTTTTTACAATGTGTTGAGCAGTTGAGCTGTTGAGCTCTATAATAAACAGTATATCCTACATATTCCTCCATATTAGTTTTTTACAAGCTTTTCATCTAAAAGTAACAACATACTCACCTACACTTATTTCAATTCTCTTGCGAACATACCAAAGATTAATCGTCATCCTTTTTACAATGTGTTAGCAGTTGAGCTGTTGAGCTCTATAATAAACAGTATATCCTACATATTCCTCCATATTAGGTTTTTACAAGCTTTTCATCTAAAAAAACAACATACTCACCTACACTCATTTCAATTCTCTTGCGAACATACAAAAGATTAATCGTCATCCTTTTTACAATGTGTTGAGCTGTTGAGCTCTATAATAAACAGTATATCCTACATATTCCTCCATATTAGTTTTTTACAAGCTTTTCATCTAAAAACAACAACATACTCACCTACACTTATTTCAATTCTCTTGCGAACATACCAAAGATTTATCGTCATCCTTTTTACAATGTGTTGAGCAGTTGAGTTGTTGAGCTCTATAATAAACAGTATATCCTACATATTCCTACATATTAGGTTTTTACAAGCTTTTCTTCAATGGCAATCTATCCAATCCCCAATTTTGACAGCCATAAGTTATGAGTGCCTCACATAAATACATACCCAAATATACCGGATGAGGTGACATACGCCCCCGTTTTCTCCGTAATTTCTCTAGCTATGTTTCTGAAATTTGAAACATTGAATATGCACACTAGATAGCAGAGCTGTCCCAAAGCACAGTGCTTAGTGCGCGTGAAAGTGCTTGAAGCACTTTTGTGCTCCTAAGCGCTGTGCTCCCGAGCACTTTCCTAATTCAGTGCTTAGTGCTGTGCTTAGCGCTCCGAAGCATTTCACGAAAAGGCTTAGTGCTTAGTTATCCCGAAAAGTGCTCCTGAGCACTGGAGTGCTCGCTTTTATTCAATGATCATCTACCCAATTTTGACAGCCATAAGTTATGAGTGCCTCACATAAATACCTACCCAAATATACCGGATGAGTTGAGATACGCCCCCATTTTCTCCGTTATTTCTCTAGCTATGTTTCTGAAATTTGGAGCATTGAATATGCGCACTAAACGGCAGAGCTGTCCCAAAGCACAGTGCTTAGTGCTCGAAGCACTTTTGTGTTCCTAAGCACTATGCTCCCGAGCACTTACCTAATTCAGTGCTTAGTGCTTAGCGCTCCGAAGCATTTAACGAAAAGGCTTAGTGCTTAGTAATCCCGAAAAGTGCTCCGAAGCACTGGAGTGCTCGCTTTTATTCAATGACCATCTATCCAAACCCCAATTTTGACAGCCATAAGTTATGAGTGCCTCACATAAATACCTACCCAAATATTCCGGATGAGGTGAGATACGCCCCCGTTTTCTCCGTTATTTCTCTAGCTATGTTTCTGATATTTGGAACATTGAATATGCACACTAGACGGCAGAGCTGTCCCAAAGCACAGTGCTTAGTGCGCGTGAAAGTGCTCGAAGCACTTTTGTGCTCCTAAGCGCTGTGCTCCCGAGCACTTTCCTAATTCAGTGCTTAGTGCTGTGCTTAGCGCTCCGAAGCATTTCACGAAAAGGCTTAGTGCTTAGTAATCCCGAAAAATGCTCCGGAGCACTGGAGTGCTCGCTTTTATTCAATGACCATCTATCCAAACCCAAATTTTGACAGCCATCAGTTATGAGTGCCTCACATAAATATCTCTCCAAATATACCGGATGAGGTGAGATACGCCCCCGTTTTCTCCGTTATTTCTTCAGCTATGTTTCTGAAATTTGGAACATTGAATATGCACACTAGACGGCAGAGCTGTCCCAAAGCACAGTGCTTAGTGCTAGAAGCACTTTTGTGTTCCTAAGCACTGTGCTCCCGAGCACTTTCCTAATTCAGTGCTTAGTGCTTAGTGTTCCGAAGCATTTAACGAAAAGGCTTAGTGCTTAGTAAAGCTTAGGGAAGCACTAAGCCTTTCCATATAATCTTGTCGAAACATGAAGTCGCGGCAGATGGCACCCGGCGGCAACCCCCACCAAAAAATCAATTTTCTACGATAAGTACTGCGTTAAGAAGATTACTGTCTTGAAAAAAATAGTACAATTTTGTCAGTTACTTTTCCTGTCTAAAAAAATTAGTTCAAAATAATTAAATGTTACTTCTCCAAACTACGTTGACGTATCGGAGACCAAATCTGTCTCCGTTACCAAAACCTTTAAAACAACAATTTTTTTTATTATCGAGTCAATTTTTTATTTCTTTGACGAAAGTAAAAAAAGTCTACCAAAAATTTCGTATGGATGACATTTGCTATCTTGATACGAGGGATGTGCGGTATGTCAATTACCATTCTGTTATTTGAAACTTGTTTTCTGTGTAACAAGATGCGGCCCATTTCGATTTGATTTTGATTTATATGTTTTGGTTTCTCAAAAAACGATGTCAAGAAAACCACAAAACCAAACATTCAATCAGTATTTCTATTTTATTGGAATCAAATTGTTGATTTCAGCAATTCTATTTCAAAATAGTATATTATGTTAGCAGAGTTATAAACGTCCTTTCAATACCGAGTATTTTATTCACGAGTGCAGCGCTGCGGAACGACTGTTTAAAAAACAATTGTCTCGAGGAGTTCATAAATGCTTTACATATACCGTACTTTTTTTACGAATTCATATTATAACTACAAAATTGTATGTTTTTAAGTTGATATCTTTTTTTATCATAACAGTTTCAATTGACAGGTCAAGAACGACCTACTCTCTCAGGGTTTTTAACCAGTGAAGTCAAACAGTAACCCTAGCGATGTACTTCAAAAAATGGAGTTGCTATGGTAATATTTAAAAAAAAAATTCTTTAAAAAAGTACAAATTGCGGAATATGTGATTAATTGATCATTTATCGTGAGACGCTTCATGCCATTTCAGATATGTGAGTAGAAAAAGTAACTTAAGTTTTTAATTGACTCGGTTGTTACTTGATGGAAATTCATTCACTCCTTAGACTGTTAGAAACGTGAGTTACTGAAACATGATTTAACACAATAAGATTTCAACAAATGATATTATAGATTTTATATTAGGGACTTTCGTGCTACAAGCCTCTACACCGCGACCTTTTCAGATCTATTGTGTTTGTCCTCGAGATCATTTAGAGTTCTTTGTCTAGCCCTGTCTTCTTTACGAGACTCCACAGGCTAGTTTTTAGAACTCCCATGAATCTGGGAGCTCTTGGTTTTTCTTCTCCCAGCGTTAGAAACCTTTGCCTTGACAAGCCCTCGCAGTGGCATAGTATGTGTACTGATGTTTCCTCTTCTTCCTGACAGAATCTGCATAGCATTTCTTCTGCCAGGCCTATTGTACTCATATGTTTGTTGAGCCTACAGTGCCCTGTGAGAAGTCCTACTACTATTCTAGTAGTGTTCCTCTTCTGGCTTAGTAGATAGTCTGTGAATGTTGGCTGCGGTTGTTTCATAAACTCTTTGGCCTGTCTCATCCCTGGTGCATTATTCCACCATTCTTCAGACTTCTGTTGAATCCATGATTTGGTGTTTGTTTTAAGTACAGCTTTTGCTATACCGCAATACGGTTCTGGGCTATTCAGGGCCTTACTTGCTCCTTCTCGGGCTAGTGTATCGGCCTCTTCATTGCCTCTATAACCTGTGTGTGCTGGTACCCAGGCTAGTGTCAGTCTGTTCTGACTGCCCAGCTCTTTTATGGCTTCTATGCAGTCCCAAACAAGTTTTGAGGTAACTTGCATTGAGTTGAAATGATATTACATCGAGACATGTTTCGCTACACTGTAGTTTTCCAAGCGGTTAATATAATAACTGCTTGAAAAAGCGACAGTGTAGCTTAAACATGTCGCAATGTAATATTATATATGAAAATTTTACGTGTTTGATTAAGTTTCAGTAACTTAAGTATCTAACAGTTTGAACTGAAACGTGCTTAGTGCTTAGTGCTCCCTGACTGGAATTACTTTTAGAAAGTGCTTAGTAATCGCGAGCATTTCATAAATAAAAGTGCTTAGTGCTCGAGATTTCGTAGCACTTTTCAAGACTGCTTAGAGCTTAGTGCTCGAAGCACTTTTTATCAGTGTTCGGCACAGCTCTGCTAGACGGCACTTTTTGTAAATAGAAAGTTTATGTCATTTCCGGAAAAACCGGAAATTGTAAATTATCAGTAGTGTCGTCAACATATGCGTATCCAAATACTATAGCAATTCACCAAATTTGAAATCTGTATCTTCTAAACTATAGAAAAATTAGGGAGCGTACCTCACCGCGTGGTCGCCCGGAATATTCGAATTCTCATCACCTTCATCTGTCAATGGAAACTATTCAGAAATGACTTTCGACATATCTTTTTTACAGATACTGAGTTCTGTTAAAATTGGCTCCAAAAGTACCGACGTAGAACCAACCATTTTTCAGAAAATAGTGAACAAAATTTTCTGGTTGGTTGGAACTGCAAGAAATGCCATCCTAGTCATCGTCTGCGGATTCATCGGGTATTCTTTCCACCAGAACGGTCCAACTCCATTCAAAATTATAGGTGACGTTCCTCAAGGTCTACCAGCGGTTCGTGTTCCACCATTTGGATACGAAAAAGTAGTCAATGGAACCATGGAAACGGAGTCGTTCATGACAATGGTATCAAATTTAGGCAGTGGAATAATTGTTGTTCCGTTAATATTAATACTGGAGAATATAGCCGTGTGCAAAGCGTTTGGTGAGTATACATACTTTTTTCTACGACCACAAGGAAATATGTGAATTTTATGCGCTTTCTCGATTAAGGAAGTGGGCCGATTGTAAAACACTTTTTCGTTTCTACATCGCGAGCTGTACTGTAATGATCATTTCAGTACAGGATATTTCGTTTCCCACGACATTCGTGAAGTACTAGTCATTTTTATGATAAATAATAATATAAGATCGAATCAAGTTTTTTAACGTTCTAATATTTTGAAATTTTCCATCAACATTTACAAAATTCGTTTAAAAAAATAAGTAATCGAAAATGAGTAGTAATAGTGAGGATGATTTGACATTGAGACCGCTAATTTCAATATAAAGATTGACGACAATCGAATTCTATATTTTCGAATAGTTGGCACGAAGTTTCTATTGCAATTAATATCATCATATTACTATGTGAGCTCGTAGCAGCGAGTGAAGAGTGAGGGAACGTTCAGGTTTTGGATAGTGGGTGTGAGGGTTCAAATCCCACATAAACCACTTTTTTTTTCTTTTTTTAAATCGATTAGTGTTCGATTTTTATTATAATTTTCAATATTTGTAACTTTAATTCCTTTTTCAGGTTGTATATATAATGGGAATCATGACGGCAGGAGAGTTTATGATAAAAAGTGTTATTAAAAATATTACAGATTTATGGTTCAGATGGTCGTAGAAGAAGTATAGTGTAAAATATGCATTAAATCGGTCAATTTAATGCTCATTGTACAATATACTATTATCATTTTCTATCTCATAATTTTATGAGCTTAGATTTCTTTTCTGTTCTTCCACTGTTTGTTACATTTCTATGTGATTTCTTTACAAAGAGTGTCTCAAGGTAACAAAGATTCCAGTGTAATAATAGTATATTAAAGTATGAGTGTCTTTCAAACACGAAATAGAGCAAGTGTTTGAAAGATCAGTTATCCACGAATACTTTACATTTTTTTTTTTCAATTGGTGCACTTTGAAATCATGAATACTGGCTTCATTATTACAAATAATGAAAATTAGAACTCATAATGTAAAATAGTTGAATTCGTTAATGTTTGAAAAAAAAAATTGCTATCGGCATACATGCTACCTTGAAATTATTGTTTCGCCTGGTCTCCATTTTTTGTAAACCTCCGTTTGCATTATTTTTACACACTAATTGCCTTATTTGTTGTTCAACCTTCAGTCTGCCTCTGTTATCACACTTTCCTTACGTCAAAGGTGTCAAGAATTCATAAAACTACATAAAAGACCATAAATAATCGACCACAATCTGAGAAAATCCTCATCCGCTATAAATCTTCATACATTCATCAAGGTTCAAGGACATCACTGAGTTAATAAAATATGTGATCCAACGGAAAGTTTCAGCAAATTGAGATTAATAAATTCCTTTGATTCATAACGCTATGACAAGTTACTTAAAGCGGAGGAATATACATTTTCAGCTGGGGTTCAATTTCATTCAAATCACACAAAATATTTCATAAATACCTAGATTTGATTTCTCGAGGTAGATGAAATAGTTATTTACCTAACAAGTGCGGAAAGTAGTACATTTCAGCACGCGACGGCAGTTGCACGAACGACGCGGAGCGGAGTTCGGGCAAGCCGTTAAGGGCGGAAAAGACATTTTCCGTAAGAGTTAGGTACAATATTTTTCCTACGAGTGTTTTTGTCCATCTTATTTATAAAAAAACAAGTTTTTATAATAATGCTACAAAATGACAGAATAGTTACATAGATCATTTAGTTAGTCCTAAATATCATCATTTTCAAAAATACAAAAATCGTGCGGAAAAGTAAAAATCGTACGGAAAAGTAAAAATCGTACGGAAAAGTAACTTTTCCGCACGATTTTAAATCGTACGGAACAGTACAACTTTCAAAACGAAAAAAGTAACTTTTCCGCACGCTCGTAGGAAAAGATATAAGTGTATCTGCTCATCCCCCACCGGAAGTGCACACCTTGCCGATCTCCCAACTGACGAAATTACCAGGAAATTTAGTTTCGAGAATTTTTTTCGAACGGAACTGAATACCAAGAAACAATGGAGCACAGAATCCATTCGAGCACTGGGTAAGAATACCATTACATGGTACACGGACGGGTCTAAAACTCCCGACGGAACTGGAGCAAGAGTATTTGGACCTCGTACCAAGTACTCCGAACCCATGGGACACTTCCCCAGCATTTTTCAAGCGGAAATTCACGCCATAGAAAGATGCATTCAGTTCAACCTCGATAGGAACTACCGGAACAAGGAAATTGCAATCCTCTCCGATAGTCAAGCAGCCATCAAAGCGTTGGGCTCATATAACATCAACTCGAAGATGGTCTGGGAATGCCTAAAAAAACTCAATGATCTAGGCAGGAACAACAAGGTGATCCTCCTCTGGGTGCCTGGGCACGTCGGAGTAGAGGGAAATGAACAAGCAGACACCCTGGCACGAAAAGGAGCATCAACGCCACTGATCTGGCCAGAACCATTCTGCGGACTTGGAAAATCTTACTTCCAAGAAGAACTCAATAAAACTGAAGAAGCAATGAGAGCAACATACTGGCAAAGACTTCCAGGGCTAAGGCAGGCCAAAGATCTCCTCGGCAATTTCAACCGAGCAAGATCGAAAACACTGATTAACCCCAGCAAAACTAGTCTAAAGACAATCACAGGATTTCTAACGGGGCATTGCAGACTCAAAGAACGCCTAAGGAAGCTAGGCTTAGAGGAGGACAACACCTGCAGATTCTGTGGGGAACATCCTGAAACACCTTACCACATATTGATGGAGTGTTATGCTGTACACCACAAAAGATTAAACATACTGGGATCACACCAGCTGACTGTGGAAGAAATACCAGAAATGGACCCCCTCAAAATCCTAAAATTCCTGAAGGAACTGAGGCTTGAGGGGATGCTGTAAACGAGAACACCTTGAGATAGCAGTAGAAGATGGGGCACAATAGATCTAACTAGGTCGCAGCGCATCAGTCACCATCCATACCAACCAACCAACCAATCTGCTCATCTTAGGCACATTGAAAAATTCTTCAGTAACACTTATTGAAAAACAGTCTGAATTTGAAGTAAAAGGAGTGTTTCAAATATCTTTTTATAAAATACCGATCAATATTCAAGTATCAGAATAAAAAACGATGATTTTATCGACTATTTCACTCACTTGCGAAAGGAACCAAACGTCCTGATGTTTCACACGGCAGAAAAGCAGATTTAATGCCTTGGCTGGTTTCATATCCTCGCTACGCTCGGCTATGAAACACCAGCCGCGGCATTAAATCTTGTGCTTTTATGCCTAGTAAAACAAATAACTATTAGTTGAAATCTATCAAAATGTTCTGTTTTTTCATTACATTCGAACTTTTCCTTTTCAGCGAACGGGAAAATGGTAGACGCCACTCAGGAGTTCTTAGCCATGGGCGTCTGCAACATGATCAACTCCTTCGTCCAGGCCTTCCCTTCCACCGGATCGCTCTCCAGGAGCGCCGTTAATAATTCCAGTGGTGTTCGAACTCCCCTCGGAGGGCTCTACACCAGTATTTTAGTACTAACGGCATTACTGTTCTTCACTCCATATTTCTTTTTCATTCCGAAAGCTACCTTGGCGGGCATCATCATAGCAGCTGTCATATTTATGATTGAGGTCAAAGTGGTCAAGCCTATGTGGAGGTCGAAAAGTGAGTGATAATAGTGATATTTTTTTTTTTCGCCAGCGTTGGTACCGTGAACGCTGAACTGTTGCAAACAAAAAGTTCAAAAATTAAAATCGCCGTATACTTGTACAACTGAAATGACCTGAATAAGATTCGTGAACTTTGTTATAAAATATGAAACGAAAGAACACTCTTTTGTCTTATTTCCACTAGATTTTTATTGTTACGACCGGTTTCGGGTTTTATCCCATTATCAAGTATAAAAACTAACTAATACAATTGAACTCTAAACCTAGTTATATAGGGAGTTTGCATGTAGGCTGGATGGAGAGGTAATTAAGGGAACAAGGGTGAAACAATATAAACTTAAACCCTGGAGGTGATGGAAATTACCTGGGTTGTCAAATTTATAAATTCAAAAGTGGAGAACTACACAAATCGAGTTGCTCGTTGAGGGTTCTAAATTTCGGGTTTTTAATTGATTTATTAATTTCCATGGCTTCCAACAGATTCATTGTCTTCCCTTTATTACATGTGTGTAGAATTTTGAGGTTATCTTTACTTATCTTGTGTTTGGATTCTTGTAGATGTTCGTACATTGTTGATTTTTTGTCTAAACCGACGTGTTCACGGAACCTTACGTCAAAATTTCTACCGGTTTGGCCTGTATATACTGCAGAGCATTCCCCGCATTCTAATCTATATATCCCTGATTTTTTCATTCTGTCTCGTTTAGGTTTTGCATTGAATAGAATTCTGCCTAAATTATTATTACTTATAAAAGCTGTTGTTATTTTGAATTTAGAAAAATAATTTTGGATGTTTTCTGAAAGTTTACCTGAGTAAGTAATGCTACCATATTTACGTGTATTACGTTCTTCAATATTTGGGTATAGTTCATTCTTAATCATTTTTTGAGTTTTACCTGATATTAATTTCTCTATTAAAGAAACTGGTACTTGATTGTTTACCGCAATTTGTTTAATGATGTTTAGTTCATCCTGGAAATTCTTATCAGGTAAAGGGATCGCGAAAGCTCTGTGTATCATTGACCTAAACGCAGACAATTTGTGTGAGATCGGACTGCAAGAATCAAAGGGAATTGTACAGTCTGTGAAGGTGTTTTTCCGGTATATATATATGTTACATTCATTTCTAACAGAATCGAAAAGCGGGTGGACCTTTTTAGACAGATTTGTTACGATATGTTCCTCGTCCGTATTATCACAACTCGCATCGTACCATGGCTGGCTATTCGTGTTCTCTGATCCCGCGCTACAAAACGTAGTCTAGGCCGCGTCATCTTCCGAGTAGAGGAATAAGCAGTCCTGGATTGTTTCATTTCGTTGATCTTGTGTCTTAGTAATCTTTCTAAAATATTTTTGAAATATTCTGGCGTAAGATGGTATTAATGTTCTATTTGAATATTTTGGTAATATTCTTAGAAACATTTTGTTTAGAATATTCCATTTGGTTTCATTATGTTCCTTCGGTTGGATCTCATTAAAACTCGTATGATTCGGAATTCCAGATACAGATTGTACCATCGAATGCTGAACCCACTCTTTTATACGATACCGAATAAGATTCTAGATTGTGAATTTCCACACATAGGCTCTCAAAGCTTTCGAATGAGGATATAAAACATTATTGTGATTGAAATTGGAATACATCATCGAATCACCACATACCACCACGGAGTATAAAACAAACTCTTATACTCCGTATCCTTGTTTTCTTATCGACACCTGCAAATTCTCAGTGATTCTGGGTTGTATGAAAACTTATAGGAATTGCATAATTTCTGATAAGTAATTCCTGATCCAAACCATCACATCCTCCCCACTGTTTCCACAAGATACCCAATAAAATTAGATACGGAATTCCTAATACAAGTCATCGAATCCTGATTTCAGTTTTATTATACGATACCCAATAAGATTATAAATTGTGAATTTCCGCACATTTTTCATACATTGACATGCTTGTCAATGAGCATATACTATCGTCGTGATTAAAAGTTGAATACCTCATCGAATCTTCTAGTCTCCTTAAACAACCACCGCCTGCGACAAACTCGTATGCCATGTATTCGGATCTACGGATATGTACAGTTGTGTGCATAAAAAAGTCGTACAGCAGTTAAAGGATATTTTGAGCCAGACTTGTCAACCGTAATTAAATTATCGACTCGATAGTCAAAATTCAAACTAATTTTGTCAGTAACGCGCTCTCAAATTTTTTTCAGCTCAATCAGTTAGTGCAATACAATGCAATTAGTGAAATGCCTTGTACGACTTTTTCATGCACACAACTGTACGTATAGGTTACAGATTTCCACGTAGATCCTTATAAATTCTTATAATTCTTCTATATTTTTTCATGATATTTCATGAAGTATTTTTGGCAGGGATGATTTTAGAAATCACTCTGGTTTCCAAATACATCTCTCAGAAGCTCATCTAAAAGCTCTCGCGAGCAAGGGACTTCAGGAACAGTAAGATAGGATTCATAGCCACTCTATAGCTGGGTTTGAATTTGAGGTCGTCTGGTTGATAGGCGAACGCTCTAGCACCACGGCTACTTCATGAATATGAAGAAATGTTGTTCAAGTGTCATCTTTACCGTTCACTTTCGTAGAAAATGATCACTTTTGCTATGAATTTTTTCAGATTAAAGTTAGAACCATATATACAACTAAAGGGGCAGCAAATATATCAATGCGCTAACAAATTGGGATTTGACAAGGCATATTGAGAGAGAAAAAAAAAATATGTTTTCCATACAAAAAGATATATGCAAATTGAGTTTGTTTTTTTAGAACGTTAACGAGTAGCGACTTTTTTGTAGTTTCCTTTATTTTTGCATTTTAAGTTGAATAGATATTTTTTTCTTTTGATACAACTTAATGTTCGAGTGGAGTGGCTGAGCCAGTTTAAACAATTTTTCCGGGCGTCCAGGGCCGGCTTCACGCCCGAAATAAATCTCAACTTCCTTATTAGGAACTCTGCCAGTTTCATATTTCAGTGTAACAATCAGGATCGGTTGAGAAAATAATCCACATATTCAGAATAATTTTTGCGGGCGTCCAGGGCCGACTTCACTCCAGCAATAAATCTCAACTTCATTATTAGGATCTCTGCCAGTTTCATATTTCAGAATAACAGAGAGAATCGTTCAAGAGAAGAATTCGCATATTCAGAATAATTTTTCGGGGTATCCAGTGAAAGATTTATTGCTGGAGTGAAGCCGGCCCTGGACGCCCGAAAAAATTATTCTGAATATGTGGATTCTTTTCTTAAACGATTCTCTCTGTTATTCTGAAATATGAAACTGTCAGAGATCCTAATAAGGAAGTTGAGATTTATTGCTAGAGTGAAGCCGGCCCTGGACGACCGGAAAAATTATTCTGAACATGCGGCCTCTTTTCTTGAACGATTCTCTCTGTTATTCTGAAATATGAAACTGGCAGAGATCCTAATAAGGAAGTTGAGATTTATTGCTAGAGTGAAGCCGGCCCTGGACGCCCTTTGATTTATTGCTTGGGTGAAGCGGGCCCAGTGCTAGAATCCCCAAAAAAATACATATTTTGTTCAATTCTGCGATCTACTTCGGTCCTAAAAAAATATATTGCTGAACTTTTTTGCCAAAGTAGCTAGGCTGTTTTTTATTATTCTTAACGTCATTTTATTATTTTTTAGATGTACTATTGTTGAACCTCTGCATTTAATTTGAACTCTTAACAACCATTCTCTCTACTAATAATTGTATTAAGCTTCGCTAAAAGACCCCCCTTCGCGCGTTGGGCACGAATCCATTTCCCTTTTCGAGAAAAGAGACCCTCGAAATAGGAGGGATCATCCAGTTGCCCTACAACCTGGTATCATCTGTTACAATATATCGATTTGGAGTAAAATGAAGATACATTTTCAAGTGGCTCCTGGGGATAACATATCAAAAATTGTTTTTTTGTGTGTTTCCCAGCTATACGCTACGAAACTACAGAGGGTGATTCGTTAGGTCGCTTTGAGAAAAACAGTTCCTATGAACATTTTTTCGGAGTTGTTTCGTTTCTGAGATACAGGGCGTTGATTCTTTTTAATGCCTTGTATCTCAGAAACGAAGCAACTCCGTATATGTGTCCATAGGAACTTTTTTCTTGGAACGACCTTACTCTCTGTAGTTTCGTACCGTGTAGTTAGGAACACGAGGGCAACAAATAAACGATGTTCTGAAAAATCGAATTCTTGGTATGTTATCCACTACTACTAGTAGTGAAGGTATTGTCTGATTGGTCCAAGAATGAAAACATACACGAAATTCGTATAATTTTTTTCCCAGTCAGAATTAATTTTCTTGGACGGCATATTCAGTTTTATCCAAGATAAAGATCAGTCTCAACCACTTTCTCTGTGTATAAATAATTTAATTTTAATATTGCAGAGTTGGACTTGATGTTAGGCTTCGCAACATTCATAGCCTGTCTAGTTCTTGCCTTGGAAATTGGAATATTGGTGGGAATTGGAATAAATCTACTATTCATACTGTACCATGCCGCGAGACCGAAGATAACAGTTGAAAGATTGATGGTGAGTATTGAAAAATTCATGTTGTATGAAATACTGAAAAGTCATTGAAGATGAATCAACTCGTGACATATTCTGATATTCGACAGTTATTTCTGTTTATTCAGATAAATATGTATGAATTCAACCAAGATATGTATGTCTGGTTCGTATCAATGAAAATTTGCATATGAATTGTTTTGGGACCATAATATTAACATCGCATTTTAACTTCGACGAATCTTATCTGAAATTATATACAAGAGCATTGTCTAAAGATACTACAGTAACCTCAGACAAATGTAAGTCACAAGTGAAGAATGTGTATTCTTAAAAAAAAAAAACAAAAATCAGGGGAGGAAACAAAAAAGAAATATACTTAGTAATTTCTCACAAAATGCGTTCGTTTTCTTAGAAAACGTGATCGAAATCCGATATCAAATTTCAGGCTCACTTTAATCCGCCACTGCCATTTCCGGCAGAGCCGAAAATTAGATTTGTTATAACTTTGCTAAAAATTATAGTAGAAGAAAAAGAAAAAGTGTATATCGTCCCTGAAGACTTCTCCTTCCTCATGCAAATATAATATGTGAGTATCTGAGTACCCAAAATGTGTTTAATCCCACTTCACATATCCCTTCTACGATATTTACAGAGGATCCGAAAGTCATGGATATTTTATTTGATATGAAATAATTATACTGAAGCAGAAATCAGTACCCTCTTTGGACCATATGTAACGATTTAAGACTAGTGAGACAAGTCTCACTTATACATGCCAAAGAAAAAACTGGGTTTTACTCCTGCCTCAGTTTTAAACTCACCCATAATCCCGACAATTTCTTCAGTAAATGTTGAAAATAATCGCTCATACACATCCTACATAAAAAATGAAGTAAGTGATTTCAAGCTTGAGGTTTACGGTTCACAATAGTGTTATTAAACATACATGCAGGATATGAATAAGCGATTATTTTCAACATTTACTGAAGACAATGCCGGTTTTATGAGTAAGATGAAAATGAGACAGGAGTAACACAAAGTTTTTTTTGGCATGTATAAGTGGGACCTGTCACACTACTCTAAAATTGTTGCATATATTCCAAAGAGGGTATGAGTTGCTGCTTTACTATAATAATTCCACATTTACTAAATTATTAATGATTTTCCGATCATCCGCAAACATCTCCAAATACTCGCATATTATATTTGCATGAGAAGGTAGGAGTCTTCAGAAACGATACGAACTTTTCCTTTTCCTTCTCCGATCATATTTAGCAGAGTTATGACCAATCAAATATTCGGCCCCGCCAGAACATCCAGCGGCGAAAAGCGTGAACCTGAAATTTGATGTCGGCGTTCAATAACGTTTTCTGGGAAAATGAGAGCATTTGAAGAATTGAATTGTCTTTCACCTCGTTGAGTTTTTTTTCTTTCGATAAATCATATACTTTCCAAGATTACAGCAAAAATCTATTTATTGGCACTTTTTGAACAATTTTACTAATGCCAGCACTTTCAAAAATCATCGAGGAACTATTAAATGAATTAAGGAAAAATGAGCTTTTTACTAGCTCGACAAGAATTTTGAAATTCCTCGTAAAAGTCTTACTACATCCTGAATTAAATGAAAAAGTGGCGAATGCGGTAGTGTTTGTTGACCTCTCCGAGGTTTTGACTTCATTATACATCTACCTATCCGGAAATTTACAGAGTTCCACTAAAATAGTTACTGAAGAAACGTTGGTGTTTCCATGAACAGTGAGACAAACTGGGTTTTTCAGAAGTGAAAATTTTTCATCGAAAATCTGTACTGGTAGTAATATTGTTGTCCTGGTTCCGAATCCGTTGAAATTTTGAACCTAAGTATATTGTCCCCTAATGTAATTTTTCGTAAAACTGGGTAAGTCCATCGCTCCTCGCGAGCATTATATTTCACTCAGATAAACAACAGGCAAGATTTAGACTAAGCCTGAAAATTACGGAAGATACTGGGGTGTTTCCACGAGAAGTGAAATACACTGTATGTTAGTTAGGAGAAAAATTCTTTATAATTTTTCAGTTTCAACAACCTGTATTTCTGCAAGAAAGCAGATTTGTGAAAAAATGCATGTGAGAGTAGCATTAATATTTTTGGTAGAATATCCAGTACAAAATTGAAGCAGTGATTTGGATTACACAATTCACTACGGCAAAACAATTTTTTCATTATTAGTATGTATTCATAAAAGCGCAATTATCTTTAAAACGATTGATTTTTTCGGGTTAAAACAATTATACATTTTTTACTTAAAACTGAATGAAGAAATCAAAAAATGACAATTTTCCTGATTTTACCAGTGGCGTAAAAAATAGAGGAGAAAAGGGAACAATATACCTTTTTTACGCCACGGGTGGCAACTAAAAATGTAATTTTTCTATTAAAATAAAGCTCTTGTTCAGCAAAAACATTTCTCCGAATTGAACTGAAAAATTTCCAAAACTGTGGAAGTTATGAATAAAAAATAGATTTAATTTTTCATTTTCAACACCCTGTATCTGTGCAACCCACCGCAACTCAAGGGTCTGAAGACTGATTTCGTGATGAGTATCACAATATCTACCAACAATAAAAAATTCAGCGTGCATACTATGACGTATTCCAAAGTGACACTACCTCCTGGGCTATTACATGTAAATAAGGGACGGATAGACAAAACTTGCCACATCTCTGTTTTTGATCACAGGACAGTGGCAGTCACATAATCCGTACTCAAGTAAGAACGCTTCACCAACAACAAGTAATTGATTTTTTCTGTTTCAGTCCAAAGGAGGCACCGAATACCTCATGCTAACCCCCGACAGATGCTTGATCTTCCCCTCAGTGGACTACGTACGCAACCTAGTTACAAAACACAGTATACGACAAGCCATTCCTGTTGTCATAGACTGCTCGCACATTTACGGTGCAGATTATACTGCCGCAACAGTTATAGAAATTTTAACTCAAGATTTTTCCGCCAGGTTCCAGCCGCTCTTCTTCTATAACCTCAAACCATCGGTTTGTTCGGTTTTCGAAGGTTTATCTCCAAAGGATTTCATCGTTTATTACAATGAAGATGAGATCGATGTTTTGTTGAAAGATCGTTCCTATATGAAAAAAGAGATGGAAAGCATAAGTTCGCGATGATTGAGCTGAAAGTTTCTTTTATTTGCTTCAACAGGGTTCATAAAATTTGTTTCTGGTAATGAATGTTTTTAAGTGGAAATAATCAATGAAAATACAAGTTTTTTTGTAATTTCATATTTAGATTCAACCTTCAGTCTTGAGAATTCTATAATTTATTTTTAATTCATCATTTACTGATCTCTGTGATTTAATCAAAGAAGGAACTTTCCGTAAAAAGTATTTCAAAGAGTTTAAGAAAAAATTACTCATGTGACTTATGGCCTTTCTGCTAATCTCAACCGTTAACCAGTATTTTTGATAAGATTAATTCGAACGGTACTAGACATAAGTGATAAGTTGTAAAATATTCCATCGAAAAGATGTTTGTATCACTACCAGTAAGTAATCAAAATGTTCCATGCGATCCATCGCAAAAAATAATCAAAAATATGGAACAGAAAAAATCATCTCGATTGGGTTTTGATGTGCATTATTCAATGCAAAAGTCATATTCATTCCTCTAGTTTTGTACAACAGATCTGATCAGTTAGTTTTCCACACATTGATAAAAAATCAAACAATCTATTCGATGGAGATGCATTAATTAGAATTAAAATATATTGATAATTAGTCATTCACAAGTTGAATCTTGTCATTTGTTTCTTTAATTCCAATGATATTACTCTCATCTTAGATTCTGATACAGCAAATAATGTCCTCCAATGTTGAAATGAATATCACTACTTCTCGCGAATGAGAAAGGAGAGACCAAACGAAGAATAACAAAATCAGACCCTTTTATTCCCCACGAACCTGCGGGATTTATTGTACATATTTGATATTTCCCCTGTTATTGTAAATGCCGAATTTCACCGAATATTATCTTTTTTTCCACAAAATTTGAGAGCTGATCCGAAGCTATGTAAATGAGTAACTATGATTAGATTGTAAACTCTTCCATTCAATTTTATTTCCATATTTCTGTTATTGTTGCTGCTTGTTCATACTCGTTTTCCATTGATAACATTGATAAAAACTTTTATATGAATTAATATAAAAATATTATTCAGTTTAAATATGAATGAACCCCCCCTTCCAGTGACAATCAGTCAGATACGACTCCTCGTTTATTATGGTAATGGAGGGGACTGCAAAGACAAAATCTGTTATGATAAGCAGTCTGACATTATCCCCTCGTCATGAAAAAAATGAAGATATTATTTGAACTTGATATAAGAATAGTATTTTTTGCCTTTATACAACTGTTAACTCCTCGTAAAGTATTAAAATTATATATTATAAGTGAATAAAATTATTTATTACTATTATAAGTGCTGTATTTTCATTCATATGCATCATGAGCAGTATGGTAGCTAATACTTGAAATGTAAATGCAGATAAGTATATATGTGAAATCAAAGCCCACAATCCAAACCTGGGGTTTTTAGGTTTAGTCATATGATGCAACCATTTGTAAGATCTAAAACTACCCTCATGTAAGTAGCTAGACTGTGATATTAAACTTTTTAAAATATGTTCATCCCTGTTTCATTTCTGTTAGTGTTTTTTGGAAATTCCAGAATACCATTTCTCAATCTCTCAGGAGGGTATAATCAGCTTTTTCCATTGTTTGTGAAAATGTCTTCAGGTTTGCAGGCATCGATGATCGCAAATGAGTTTTCGAAGTATAATTTCCGTCTATTTCGACAAAACCACGGTGGCGTTGATCGCACGAGAGATTCAACAATGTTATAATTATAGGCATTTTTATTGATGTTCCTAAACGAAAACAAGAATTGTCAGTGTCGACTGTAGTTATCTGAAACAAGAAAATACCGAGAAATATTCTCAAACTTGCATAAAACGAGAGTCTTGATATCGACGCTAAGTAGCATCTGATTCTATTTCATGATAAATTTTTATTCAATTTATTTTTTCTACATTCATGCAAAGAGCAAAACTTTATTGAAGTATATTTAGTGGAAAAAGAAGTTCTTTATTGTACTAGTGCAATAAAGTTTTTATTGCACTCATCTGTCATTCTACTTCAACGTGCTGTCATCATGACAAACATAAACGTTCAAACATATTAAGTAGATATTCTGTGAGATTGGCAATAAGTTTTAAACAGTTACATATTTTAAATTATTTTGTATTAATGTTAGCAGCCAGACTTGAAAAAATAATATCTTCCCGAGAATAACTCCATAATCAAAACTGATCCGCTTTGTTCTAAACCGCCTACATGCATAGAGCAAACTGTCTGTACTATGACCACACCTCGTGATAACATACGCGCTCACGGCTACTATGATTTTGATTTTTATAATGCATCTGTAGTTTCAGAAACGTCAGTCAAAAATTGAGAGAATTGAAAGTTTCAAAATGAGTAATAATAATGGAAAAATCTTCCTTTTTGCACTTGTTGCATAAATAACTATTACTGATTCTAGTCAATCTCTCAATATTCAATACATAATATACAGGATGAACTATAACACCACTTACAGAAAATTGTACAATGTGCCCACCAAAAGAAGTAGAAAACAAAATAAATTATAAATTATTTTCCGAAAGTGTAGGAGAGCGCCGCCCGGCCCTATAATAAAACACGAGGAGAGACAGAATCAGTTTTCCTACGTTCCTGCTTCTCAATCAAATTGAAGCTGGTGATTTGAAATGAAGGTTTCATTAGCATGACTCCCGATGGGGAGTCATGATAATTGATTGTTGAGGGGCATAACCAAGACATCCATGAACTTGAAAGTGATTGATATTGCCCTGTTGCTAATTTCCGTGGAACCACATACATTGCAGATCTAGGAAGATAAATAAAATATAGTCAGTCAGTGGTGCATTTTCAAAGGTTGGCGAACAAAAATATGATATGAATGATCTCGGATTCTCCTGAAATTTCACATGATAGACTATATTACCCCATTTCCTTTTCGGTAATTGTTCATAGTTCACCCTGTATATGAAAGGCAAATCTGTCTAAGTAAAGACACCCTTTTCACCATAACTAACATCTTTCATCAACTCGCGCTTTTGGTGATAGATAGCCTGGTCTCCTGCTGTTAGTAAGATAGTTTGGTTGTAGAGTAATTAAGAATGTTCAAAAACGATCTAGGAATAATCTTAAACGCTAGGAAATAATGGGTAATCTAGAGGATTCAAAAATACGATATGTTCTAAAATGATCCAGAATCATTCAGAATTCAGAACATAAGTGAAAAAAAGATAGTTCTGGAAGATTCAAAAAGGGAAATGAACCAGAATCGAGGCATCGAAAGCTTCTAGAACGAACTGAAAAAACACCCATGTGAAGTTTTTAAAAGTTCTGTTATCAGGAAGGGGACATGTGAGGGTTGGAACTCCCTGAAAATTTCTAGAGTATAAGTGAGAATTCTGAAATGTTCTCGAGGGTTCTGAAAGTTTTTGTAAAATCAAAAAGAACCGTGACAAGAAACAGAATAGCTCCAGAAGGTTCTAGACTGCAATGAACAGATACTTAAGTGAAGTTCTCGAACATTTATTCACCAAGTAAGGGACGTAGGTGGTGGAACTTTCCGAATGTTCCTTGAATATAAGTGAAAACTCTGAAATTATCTCGAAGGATCTGGAAAATTCAAGATATCCGTGAAATGAACTAGAGGATGCAGAAGGTTCTAGAATGCACTGAAAAGACACTTGAGTGAAGTTCTCGAAATTTTTGCCACCAGAGAGATATCGTGGAACTTTCATGTATATTATAAGAAGTGCAGATAAAATGGCCGCTTATTCTTCGAATTCATTTAACGAGTTATCATAAAATTTAAAAAAATTTATGATGACGAGTAATTGTGAAGGAGAAGAATGATAGGCAATTTTATTGACAAGAGTTGTATTTTGTATGAGAATTTCACAATTTTGGCTCTTTTTCCTCAATAATAATTGGAACTAGAATTAATGTTTTCAACTCATTTAGATACATAGATAATTGAAATTCATTACAATTGAAATTTTGAACATTGAATGACCATTCTTGAGTACTATAATGTGTATGCTTCTGAAGAGTCTGTTTTTTCCAGTCCTATATCAATCCTCCTGAAGAGCTTGGCAAAGCGAAATAAATTTTCGTCGACCAAAATGTATTGGGGATTAAATGCCAGAGAAGCGAATCTGGCTTCAATGAAATGAACGATTTCTGTGAGTGATATTTTTTAATAACATTCTCCCTATCTAATTTATTTAATGATTTATTCAATGAAAACTAGAGAAAATTTAAAAAATCAACTATCTGAATGAAAGTGTGAATTTTCACTTTCAGATTTTTTCTTTTCAGTTAGAGTCTTGTCACAATATCTATCAGATGTAGTTTAAAGTCCAGCGTGGCTTGTGCCGGGGAAGTAGTTGTTTTCTATAGATATTACAGATAAATCACATTTTTCACTTTTCAATTTTCATGGAGAATGTTCCCCTTTTCAACATGAATACCTCCCAAGAGGTTATCTTGAACGATGGAAAATAGCGACTAAAGCTTGTCTTTCAGCCGCAGATGATTCCACAATTTTATGAATGTCCTATTCATATTTTCAAACTAAAATCAACTAATTATGTTATAACCGAAAAACGGATTTTCCTCACCAAAATCCGTTTTCTACCTGTGATAGTGAGGGTGTACGATACTATTCTCTATTCTCCATTTATACATCGAATTTTCCAGATATTTTTTTCTCGTGTTCACAACATTACTACGCTGATGATACTCAGTTATACATGTCTTTTTCCTTGGATGAGGCGAACCAAGCGGTAACTGCTATTAATTATGACTTACATAATCTTCATATATTTTCAATTAATCATTGCTTACAACTAAATGCATCTAAGACCAATGCAATTATTTTTGGAAATAAAGTTGATTCACAGGTTTTTAAACAAGAATACTCCTCAAAGATTTTAATTAATGGCCATTCTATACAATTTAGAGATAAAGTCAAAAACTTGGGGGTATGGTTTGATGAAAACATGTGACATTTTATATAATTCTTGTTTAAATTCATATGATATAAATAGAATACAAAAATTGCAAAATTCCTGCGTACGGCTCATTTTTGGTATTCGCAAATTTGAGCATATCAGTCATACATTCAAAACAACTAAATGGTTACACATGAAAAATCGTCGAGAAATGCATTCTATCATGTTTTATGTTAAGCTACTGAAGGAAAACTCTCCACCATATCTGTATCATAAAATAAAATACAGAACTGATGTACATTCTCTGAATTTAAGACATAGAAATACTCTTACAATACCTCGTCACCATACTAATTTTTTCAAACGTTCGTTTTCTTATTGCATTGTTAACCGTCTCAATAACTTACCTCACGACTTCAGTAACTCACCACTACATAAACTCAAACGAGTTCTTTTTGACTACTATTTGTCTAAACAATAATTTCATTATTCAAAAATAAATTATCTTCCTTTGAGAAACTAATCGCTAAAATCTCATTCTTCCCATATTGATATTGATTTGATTTATTATTTATTTATTATTCCATTTGCTCTCTTTGACTTCTTTTTGGCGTTAGATGGAAGAGCAGATGTATGGTAAACTCTTACTTCATATTTCATATTGTATTATACCTAATTTTACAAACAAACTGAATCTCGCCCTAATTGTACGCACAAAATCTCATTCATTCTTACTTATTGTTAATAAAGACATTTATTATTATTATTATTATTATTATTATTATTATTATTATTATTATTATTATTATTATTATTATTATTGTTATTATTATTATTATTATTATTATTATTATTATTATTATTATTATAACCCTACAGGTAATTTCCGTAGCAAATATATTTAGGAAATCACCTCGGCCCAGAAATATTCTTGTTTCATACACCCAATTATTCAATGTATTTTAAGCTTCTTCGCCACTGTGATGTTTTTTTTCTGGTGAGATCAAACTGAAGAATTACTCATCGTAAAATTTACGTGTTCAGTTTCCAGGCACTGACATGTCTACGTCGGGTTAGTCCGTTCTGGTTAAATAATTACTCCACGCGAAATGTAGGTATTCAATTTCCTTACACTGAGATTTAAAAATATAAATTGTTGAGGAAAATACCTGTAAGATTAACAACGACCCTTAGTTCTGGTGAGAAAAATAACTTACGGGTTATCTGACTGGAGCGGTTGGTGAGGAAATTACCTCTGCTCCGAAAAACTATATTTGTTATGCGTTCGTCCAGTAATCGCAGGACAGGTATAAAAATGTTCCCTAATTAATTAAATAAAAAAATAAATTTGTGAAAGTTTTACTATAAACGTTAAACATAGATTTTCATCAAATATCAGCTACATCGATTTAAAAATTTTGGAAAAATTGACGGATTTCAACAGCTTAGAAATAGAAAAAGTTTTAGAGAGGTAGGAAGAAAATAAATGGAAACTTTCCGATTCCAAATTTTGTCAGATTCAATTTTGTACCGAACATTATGGAAATACCTATCAGCTAAATAAAGATAAAAGTGACACTTTTGCTATGTCCTGTAGAAAACTCCCCTCACAGAACACATGAATTCCTTATTATGTCAAAAAAAAGGAAAAATACCATCCTTGCTAAAATTTTATATTGATGGTATTCGTATACAAATGCATATACATACAAAAAATTAAAGGACGAAATGCTGGAATGAAATCACAGCCTACCAATTACATAAAAAAATTAAGAAATTACTTTTTAAGGCAACTAATTGTAACTAACGGATTGTGATGATTAATACACGCCTATTCTCACAGCCAACAAAATTCCTTCAATTTCTTAGAACCCACCAATCAACGGTCAATTACAGTGATTATTTTTTTCGCATGTCATAATGTGACGTTTTTTGGTATTTCAACCAATAACAGCGTGTTATTCTGGCCAATCATTCGGTTTTATACTTATAAAACTGTCTGGTCCTTGATAAACTGTTGTTTACCTTTGAACTGTCAAAACTATAAGGTTTACCTCGTCGATTCTATTGAACTGGCTTATATACAAGGTAAAAATAAAAACTATCACTTTTCACTTTTCACATTTCACTTTTTCAGCATAATAATAACATAAACGACACATTTCAATAAACACTCAAATTTCACACACGTATAGCTCAAGAACATAACCTAACATAACATAAGTTTATGGCAGATATCGCAAACGACGACTTACGTCGAGGACAAAATTGTAGCCGCGTGTAGACCGATATTCCTGAACTCAAATGAAGATGGCGTACGATTAATTTTTGTTAAATTCAATTTGTTTTTTGTGGTTTGAGACGAAACCGTTGTATGAAGATCTTCATACAACGACAACGAATAATTTTATTTCCTTCTTGCGCGATTTTCAATTCATAAGAAGAAATTTTCAATTATCAACCTTGTACAATGGAGAGATGTGGCGCCATCTCTTGGTTTTGTCAGAAAGCATTAGTAAGGTTTGCTTTAAACTATCATAATTTCTAGATATCTATATCATATGCACCGCTAAAGCATCATATATCTTCTGAATCATAGAAAGCCTATATCGTTGTTTGATATTTTGAAATATACATTTTCTATTAATAAAATTTCCTTCTTTTCTCCTCATGTTAACGAAATACAAAAATTAAATTGTTCTTCCTTTGATTTGTTCAATAAATAATCTTTTCAAATACAACTCGTTCTACAAATTTAATGAGATAAATTTTCATTTTCAAACCACTCAAATTTTTTTATTTTTACGCAAAAGCATTCAAACAAACCGAATTAGATAAAATCACGGACGAGTCCGTGATTTTATCAATCGGTTTGTTTTCATACTTTTGCCAAATAAAAAAGTTTTCGTGGAAAATAGAAATAAATTCGATAAAATTTGAAGGACTCGTGGCATTACCTTTGATAATACGAAAACTTTTTTATTTGGCAAAAGCATGAAAATAAAACAATTGATGAAATCACGAGTCCGTAGGACGGTTTGTTTGAATGTTTTTGCCTAAGAATAAAAAAGTTTGAGTGTTTTGAAAATTAAAATTTATCTCATCAAATTTGAAAAACGAGTTGTATTTCGAGAGATTATTTATTCAACAAATCAAAGGAAGAACAACTTAATTCATTAGTATTTCATTAACATGAGGAGAAAAGAAGGAAATTTAATTTCACCAAATTTCAAATATCAAACAACGATATAGGCTTTCTATGATCCAGAAGAGATATGCTGCTTATGCAATGCATATGATATAGATATCTAGAAATTATGACAGTTTAAAGTAAATCTTAGTATTTCTTTCTGACGATACCAAAGGATGGCGCCACCCTCTTCATTGTACAAGGTTGATAATTAAAAATTTCTTATGAATTGAAAATTGTGCCAGAATGAACATAAAATTATTCGTTAGGTTGTTGTATGAAGATCTTCATACAACGGTTTCGTCTCAAACCACAAAAAACAAATTGAATTTAACAAAAATTAATCTTACGCCATCTTCATTTGAGTTCAGAAATATCGGTCTACAAGCGGCTAGTCGTCGTTTGCGATATCTGCCTCTGCCTGCCATAAACTTGGTTATGTTCACGAGCTATTAACGTGTGTGAAATTTGAGTGTTTATTGAAATGTGTCGGTTGTTGTTATTATTATGCTGAAAAAGTGAAAAGTGAATGACTATTAATAATGAGGTAACTTTTCATTCCTGATAGTTTTTATTTTAATCTTATATATAAGCCAGTTCAATAGAATCGACGCGGTAAACCTTATAGTTTTGCCAGTTCAAAGGTAAACAACATTTTATCAAGGACCAGGCAGTTTTATCAGTATAAAACCGAATTATTGGCCGGAATAACACGCTGCTGTTGGTTGAAATACCAAAAAACGTCACATTTTGACATGTGAAAAAAAGAATCTATGATAAAAACCTACCTAGCTTTCCCATTAACTGATAAATATTCACCTTGATCACGTGACCAATCACGTTGTGAATGGTAGTGTTGACATTTCTATCTGGAAAACTGTAACTGTCATATAATTTTCGAGTTGTCAACATAACATAGAATTTCGAAATACATTGTCTGTCACGTAGTTGTGTATTAATCTCCCTAAAATACATTCGAGATCATATTTTTATAGATAAATAAATTTCAAATTGTATTCAAATTTTATTGTCTTTTGACAAACCATTTCGAATCAAGGGAATTTCAAAAAAATTTCACTACCTTTGATTCTCGAAATTTTGTCAACAGTAAAAGCACAAGAGCTTTGGAAAGATAAATCAATGACAATATATAAATACACCACAATAATAATCACCTTGATTGAAACAGTTATTTGAAGGAGCAGAGGTGGGACTCTGTGTACCATAGAATTCTATTGTCGATAGAAAAAGTGGGATGACATTATGGTTGAATTTATGGGAGAGAAAGAGACAAAACTGTCGACATTAGAATTGTATGGTACACAGAATCCCACCCTAGGTATTAACAACACAATTACAATAATGCTTTTTGTAATCTGTTCAGATGAAACTTTCCCAAAACGATTCATATTCTGTCAACAATACTGAACAATCATTGCTGTCATGACAGGAATTGAAGGGACTTCCGCTTACTAGATGAAGTCTGTTTTTGAGGAACAGGAATTTTTTTCGCGATAAAAAATGTGCATCCTCTTTTATCGCTGTCAAACGGACTCAGACGTCATATTTAAATGGGTTTATTTCATAGAAATATATATTATATACTTAATCTAGAACGATAACCCCACTAAACTTCTCGGCGAAAAGCATGCCGCGTATGTACGCCTGTTTACGAACTGCGCATGCTCGTCATCAGTTCAGTTTGGGTAGATCGTTGCCAAGTTTTAAAATCATTTGTCGTTCCAATTCAAAGTATTGTGTCATGAGAAAATTAAACCCATTCCATTTAAAAGAGAGGCATTTTTCAGCACTGTCAAGACTTTTTGATATCTAAAGAACGTTTTAGAGATAGATTAATCTCAATTTTAGGAGCGAAAGAAACTTATTCAATGTAATAATGCACCTATGTCACTGTAATTATAAATATCATGCAACAGTGTTTATTCATCAACTGACAAACATGTCAGAGGTCAGAGTCGGTTTAGTTGTTTTGATATGATTTTAAAATTTTAATTGTCCTCTATTGTGTAGGTAGTGTTATCTTCAGTGAATTTGCATTAATCCGTTGCTTTACGATATTTTTCAATAAAACAGTTTCTTCCGGTTTCTTTCTTCAGATAAACAATGAACTGTTTAGTGCTGTGGTGTGAAAGTAAAGGTAAAATGCCTGGGATGAATTATTTTTGTAAGTAATAACTTTTTTAATGTATCTACTTTGTCCAAAATACCTAATTATTTTAGCTTGACAAAAAAGAGGCACAATTCTTGGTTAAGGGCTTTAGGGAGAGACCCCAATGCAGAGCAATTGAGCGAGAAAAATGTAATTTGCAGCAGGCATTTTTCTCAGGATGATTTAGTTAGAAAGGGCAATAGAATCCATTTGAAAGCCAATGCAGTACCAACACTTTGTCTCCGCAAAAGTGATAATATTCTTGCCCAACTTTATGCAAACAAATTTTGAGTTTGTAGTTACACCGCTTATAATATTTTCTGAATTTTCTTGAATTAGTTCTAGAGATCTACAAGAAATACAAGAAAATACATATACCAAACATGAAGAATTGCCTGAGAAAGTCAGTGTCGAAATGGATGATATGGAAGTGTTTTTCTTTGATAAGGAAAATGCTCCTGGTCACACCATTTCATGCACCCCTATTGTGGAAATTGCATCAAGGTAACACAACTAGAAATACTCCTAGAAATAGTTATTCTCTTTAAATTAATTACTACAAAAAATTATTCCTGAATACTTCTGTATCGAAGCATTCAATCTATAAATATAAATTTGAGAAAAAAAAATTCATAATATTAGCTGAAACTAATTTTGATAATTTTTCTGTTGTACATTTTCCAGTTTAGTGCTATAGTATATTGTGCAACTAGTGGGAAAAATAGGATATTTCATACGAGTGTGGCGAGATGATAAACCATGTGCCGTATGCGAGTGGTTTCTCATCTTGTCGCACGAGTTTTACCGCATACTTTTCCGATGACCGACCCGGAAAATAAAATACTACGGCATTTCACTTCATAAATATTTGTAAAAAGATGTTCTCAAATCGGATAAATAGCAGGTACAAATACACATAGAGTTTTCCTACCATTTTCCCAACTGCCTTGTGTATAATAAACCAAGAACATTTTCCCTGAGAGTGAGAATTGATAATCTGAATATAAAAATAACAGTAGTAGTACAACATACATTTGGTGAATATTTCGTTGGTTAACCTTCACCCAGTATCATATTTTACTGAAACCGGGCCTGTCACAAACAGAACTGATGACGCGCATGCGCATAGCTGACCTGTCTGAACTTTTTACAACACTTTCGGCCTATGTGATTATCATTCTAGATTAAGTATATAATATATATTTCTATGGTTTATTTCCACAGGAGTTGATTTACCATGACAATAAAATTTGCATGCAAGTAAAGATGTACTTATTTATCGATAAAAATATAATCTCCTATGTATTTACCTCTAAAAACACAACACAAGCAAAATAAATATTATAATATCATCATTTTGTCCGATGGATACACATAATCTAGTTTGAAATTATCTACATGAAAAAATGCGTACTTATATCCATGCGTACTTATATCCATTAAATCTACATTTTTTTTATGGTCATGGTCCACTCGAGCTGGGCAGCAGTGTACATATTGCCACGATAGCTGGCTGCAGAACAACAATTGAGTGTCGATTTGAGCGGAGTTGTAAAAAATCAGTTCAGTTTGTCGTCGAACATTGTAGCACGAACGTCGATAAAAGTGAAAATAATTATTCGCATTATCAACTCTTAATTATGTAGTGGTATTCACGACAGTTATAAATTCCATCTGTTTGACGAATACGTTGTTTCAACTAGCAAATGTTTAAAAACGTTTTATGTGATTTTTTCTGAAAGAACTATTAGGAGAATCTCAATGTAAGTAGTTTCTAGGATATAATGATTTTTGGAGGAAGTAATTGAAAAAGATACTGACATTTCATAACAAAATAAATTTGCAATAAAATAGGAGCACTTCTCCACGTTATACCATGGCCACCTACGCATTTCTCTGGAAATTTTATCCTTCTGCTACTGAAAGGATGATAATTTCCAACCCTCAACTTGTTTTCTGCAATGATGATGTGTTTCAACGTCCGATATTTTTTCTCGAAGTGCAAATTTTGTAATTTGCAAAACGATTCATTCCAGGAATTTAAATTACTTCCAGCAACCAACAGCAATAATAACCGCGAATTTTTTAAGTTTAATGTCGTCATAATATGCATGGCCTTTAATGCAAAAATACTTATAATTTTATGCTCTGTTTTGACAAGGGCCAAACGTTGCTTCGTCCCGAGACAATAAAGGGAAATCACAATTTTTTTCACATTATTGTTGAGTTTGTGTAACTGTTTCAATAAAAAAAATATTTCATAATTCAACGGAAGAGCGGGAAAAAAGTTCACTTCTTTTAACGGTTGTTGCTTGGCGACAGAAAATTTTATGTGACAACAATGACAATGTTTCTGAATTAAAACGAAATCCTGTTGAAGTTCTCATTTTCTGTGACAACTTATAGAAATAGCATATAAATATATAATATACAAATATTATACCAGTAATATTACTAGCGTTTGACTATAAAGTAACAAAAATCGAAATATGTTGCGGCGGACAGGGGCAATATTCACAGCAATAACATGCACCCCTCTGAGGAACTATTGGGCCTATATTCATTCACAGTAGATAATCCAAAGTAGATGTGACTGTATGGCCTTCGGAAATTAGTTGAAATGGATGATTAACGAAATTGGGAAAATTGTTCATGTCTCGCAATCTTTCGAGATAACGAATACTTGATAACTATGAAACCAGTATATCTAGAAAATGGAAAACGATGAAGACTGAAGAGAGAAATCGTAGATAAGTAGGGCGAATGTGAATGCGAATGTGAAATCAAAGTGGTCTAGTCAGATTTTTTCTTAAAAATCGCTAGTATTTTTTTTTAGTTTTTTTAAACCTTGAAATAGTTAAGTGCGGAACGTAGTACTTTTCCGCACGCGACGGCAGTTGCACGAACGACGCGGAGCGGAGTTCGGGTAAGCCGTTAAGGGCGGAAAAGACATTTTCCGTGAGAGTTAGGTACAATATTTTTCCTACGAGTGTTTTTGTCCATCTTATTTATGGAAAAACAAGGTTTTTAAAAAACAAGTTTCTATAATAATGCTACAAAATGACTAATAAGACAGAATAGTTACATAGATCATTTAGTTAGTCCTAAATATCATCATTTTCAAAAATACAAAAATCGTGCGGAAAAGTAAAAATCGTACGGAAAAGTAACTTTTCCGCACGCTCGTAGGAAAAATGAGATGCATTCATGAAATTTGATGTCCTAGTGAACTTTTTGAAAGTCTACCTAACGAAAAAAAATCATTGAACTCCTCCTAAATTCCATCGACAAAAAAATACCGAGCGTTGAGGGAGAGCTGGGCTCAGCAATTTTTTCATTGGAGAACTTGCCAAGACCATATTTCGTCAAATCTTTCGTGATTGAGAATAATTAAAGATTCCATCGACAGAAAAAAATTACCGCAAGCATTGCTGGAGAGTTGGGCTCAGCTATTTCCTTATTAGAGGTCTTGCCACCACCATATTTCGTCAAGGTGTTCATTATTGGGAGTAATTGAAGAATCCGTCGACAGAAAAAAATACCGGGCGTTGGGGAAAAGTTGGGCTCGGAAATGTTCTTATTCGAGGTATTGCCACCACCATCACGTCAAAGCGACAATGATTGAGCATAGTTGAAGATTCCGAAACCAGAAAAAAATAACCGAGTGTTATGGAGATTTGGGCTTGGCAATTTTTTCATTAGAGGTCTTGCCACCACCATATTTCGTAGGAGCGGTCATGATTGAGAATAATCAAAAATTCCATCAACAGAGCAATATTACCGGCCGTTGGGGGAGAGTTGGGCTTGGCAGTTTTTTCGTTAGAAGTCTCGCCCCCAACGATCAGTATTTTTTTCTTAATGGAATATTCCATTATCCTCATTCGTGAACGCTGTGACGGAATATGGTGGTGGTAAGACTTCTGATAAAAAAATTGCTGAGCCTGATTTGCCCCCAACGCTCGGTAATTTTTTTCTCTCGACCGATTCTCCCATTATTCTCCGTCATGAACGCTCTGCCAAAGAATGGTGGTGGCAGGACCTCAAATAAAAAAGACCAATTCTCCCCCAACGATCGTTATTTTTTCTGTCGATTGATTCTTCAATCATTTTGAATCATGAACATTTTGACATAATATGATGATGGCAAGACTCCTAATAAAAAAATTGCTGAGCCCAACTTTCCCCCAACGTTCGGTAATTTTTTTCTGTTGATGGAATCTTCAATTATTCCCAATATTGACCGCTCTGGCGAAATATTGTGGTGGCAAAACCTCTAATAGAAGAATTGCTAGGCCCAACTTTCCCCCAATGATCGGTAATTTTTTTTTTTGTCGATGGAGTCTTCAATTATTCTCAATCATTACCGCTTTGACGAAATATGGTGGTGGTAAGACCTCTAATAAAAAAAAAAATTGCTGAGCCCAACTCTCTCCCAAGGCTCGGTAATTTTTTTCTGTCAATGGAATCTTTCATTGTTCTCAATCATGCACGCTCTGGCAAAATATGGTGGTAGCAGGACAGGACATGTAATAAAAAAAATTGCTGGATTCATTGCTAAAGTAACTAGGATATTTTTTAGACAATTTTTCATTTATAAGTTGAATGTAGCAGTTGCTCCCCACGACTTCGCCATAAAATGAGTTCGACAATAATATTAATAAAAATAAATTGAATGGGTTAGTCGGCGAAACTTAAATATGCCTACACATCAATAGAGATGACAACGTCTGCCGGGAGTAATATTATAATCCAGTACGACTGGGTTTTGAAACGAGGATCGATTGTAGAACCACCAAAAAAAATTCCAGTGGTGGAACATATTTTTTTTTTGTTTAAAAATAAATAAATATATTTTTGCTGTAATCTTGGAATATATATGATTTATCGGAAAATAATGTGAAAGATAATTCAATTCTCCACAAAAATTATTCCTAGTAATTTCTTATAAATTCGTTTTTTCAGAAAACGTGATTGAACGCCGACATCAACTTTCCCGCTTACCCGCCGCTGAAAATTCTGGCGGAGCCGAATATTTGATTGGTCATAACTCTGCTAAAAATGATCGGAGATCAAAATTTTGTCTCATTCAGTCACATAATGATATTTTCACACGAATCCACACGAATGATTTTTTCAAGAATATCTCTTTTGTCATCCATAGTCGAGACATATATGAATAATTTGGGACACACGGTGATCATGAAAATATCATTATGTGACGGAATGAGAGGGCACAGAAAATCGAGAAAATCGTATTTTTTCGAATTTCGAGCACATTTTACTCGAAAACGATGCATTTTTAAAAAAAATTTGTAGATACCATTTTTGTAGAGAATTTTATGGAGTATATTAAAGCGTCATTTGTTTTTAGAAAAAATAGATTTTTCGATTTTCTTCGGAAAATTCTTTTACTTTTAAGCAAAATTTTCCGTTTTTTCGCTACTGGAATGCTTTGTGATCATGAAAAAATATGTGATGAACCCGTTTTTATCGACACTATAGGAAATTTATCCACTACGTGAGCTTCGAGAATAAAAAAATGCCGCTTCCATGCAAGATAAAAGTATCGGGAAATTCAGTGCCGGAAAATCGACACGATTGACTTTTTTAAGAATGTCTCTTCTGTAATTCATAGTCGAGATATATATGAATAATTTGGGAAAAGGTGATCCTGAAAATATCAATATGTGACCTAATGAGAGAGCACTGAAAATTGAGAAAATCGCATTTTTTCGAATTTCGAGCACGTTTTACTGGAAAACGGTGCATTTTCAAGAAAAACTTGTGGATACCTTTTTCGTAGAGAATTTTATGCAGAGTATTATGACATCTTTTGTTTTTGAAAAAAATGGATGTTTTCATTTTCCTCGGAAAATCGTCCATAAAAATTTTCCGGATGCTTTCACGGCTTATCACCCTCGAAATTCGGATTCAGCGGGTCGAAATACTTAAGAATAACTTGATTGATCCCGTCGCGCTTCATCGGCTACGAAAACCCTCCCTGCCACCGGACTATACGTGTCTCACTAGTCTAAAATTGTTGTATTGGTCCAAAGAGGTACTACTAAATATCAACTAAAATATCCATGACTTTCGGATCCTCCGTTAATATCGTAAAAGGGTTATGTCAAGTGGGACAAAACACATTTTGGTTACTCAGATACTCACATTATATTTGCATGAGGAAGTACAAGTCTTCAGGAACGATATACACTTTTTCTTTTCCTTCTACTATAATTATTAGCAAAGTTATGATAAATCTAATTTTTGGGCCTGCCGGAAATTGCAGTGGCGAGTTAAGGCGATCCTGAAATTTTATATCGGAATTTAATAAGGTTTTCGAGAACACCAGTGCATTTTGTGAGAAATTACTGAGTATATGTCTTGTGGAAAATTGAGTTATCTTCCGCCTTGTAGAAATTGTTTCTTGATAAATCTTATACTTTCCGAAACAACAGCAAAGAAAAATATAATTTTTTTAAATACAAATTTTTTTGAGTTCCACCCCTGATATTTTGGTAGGTAACCAATTTTTTTTTAATAATATATGATGTCAAGAAGTCATGTGCAGAGTTTCAAAGTGCTACGATTCATTTTTCACTTGTGGCTTACATTTGTCCGTGGTTACTGTACTATTATAAAATATGACATTTCTGGAAAGATTTCTTGTATAGAGCAGTAAATAGAGATCAGCAACATGAAGTAATAGATACTTTTGGTTGTTTGGAGATGATTGCATACATCGAACATAGGCATTATATTTATTATCTTGTGGTTGACGAACAACGATAATTAACTGTTGGGTAATAATTGACGGTACTGAAATTGAATAATAAATATAAATTCCCTCATAAACACTTGTAAAGTGTACCCAAAGGCATACCTATAGAACGAATATTACCATTATTAGCCGTGGGGTCCCGGAGCGACTTACTGATTTTTGGTGACGTATTCACTTTTTCAGCTGAAGGAAAACCCACAGTACCATTACGGGTGGTCGGTGCGTATTTCAAGCAAACATTAACAAGGGGAATGCACAAAAACAGCTCGGCAGATTTTTGCAAAAAATTATTTGTTCATTAAAACTTTAACTTGAAACTGATTGTTCTAATAGTGTTTTTTTTTGGCTTTGACATTTCGTCATTCGGCCAGAAACAAGTTGTGGAGTGTGTAAGAATGTATAATGTGAATAATGATTTGAAGTGTAATATAATAATAAAAAAAACTACTAAACAACGAAAAATGGGAAATTGAGTATAGAAGAAGCAAAAAACGAAAAAGGAATAGACAGGTACACACGCTTCACGTCCAGGGGTCCGTCGGGACGATTGTACTAGTGTATATAAAAGTATAAACCTCATGAATTGAATTCGAAAAAAGAACTATACAATAAACAGTAATTATGGATAAATGAAATAACTTTTTTTTTAATATTCATAACAGAAGATCAATAAATAGCATTTTGCAAATTGATACTGGGACTACTGCGTTTTATTGAATTTCCTCGGTTCGTATGTCTGTCGTTCTGTCTGTCGTTCTGTCTGTCGTACTTGCTGGCATTCGACTGAGCTCAAATTATGCACCAGTTTCGAGTACAAGTCAAGTCAAAATATACTTTATTGTCTAAGATAATAAATATTGTTGACAAAGCATGAAATTTACATGTACTAAAGTACACGTCAAAAATATAAGAGATACAAAACAACAAATATTCACTAACAAAACTTAAAAAACAGAATAAAATGAGTATACAGGGTGTAACATAAGCACGTTAAAATATTCAAGTGACGTATTCCTGCGACAATTTAAAAAAAAAAGTCTATATAAACTTGTGTCCGGAAATGCTTCGTTTCGGGGTGTTGAAATTGAATTTTTTTTTCGCTTTTTGAAAATAACTTTTGCAAAAAATAAGTTATTTGCACGAAATTTGTATCCGGGTTTTTTTTTTGCGCGAGAAATGATAATTTCGCATTAATTTTCATGTAACATCCAGAGGGCGCTGCGTACCCTGTCATTATTCATTTCAAATTGCCCTAACATTTTTGACAGTAAACTTTTGGTACTTTTCATGAAAAAACCTCATTCCCACACCTTTTCCAAGTAAAAAAGGTACACTTTCTCAACAATGCTGGAGGTGACCGTTTTCGAGATATTTGTAATTTTCTGTATTGATGCATGTTACTTAGCTCCTAGGGTGCTAAGTGGAGTTGCTGAGAACATTTCAAGAACTAAGTATGTGGTAGATCTCGCCAAAATAAAAAACTTTTTTCCTATAAAATGTTTATCGGAAAATGATTCGTTTTCGAGATACAGATTGTTGAAATTTTTCTAAGCAACTTCACTTAGCGCCCTAGGAGCTAAGTAACATGCATTGATATAGAAAATTGTAAATATTTCGAAAAAGATCTCTAATAAAATTTGTGAAATTGGGCATCTATCCAGACAACGAATTATTGGTAACTATAAATTTAATTTAAGTAGAAATGAAAAGTGATGAAGATTGAACGGAGAAAATCGTGGATAGTGCAAATATGAGATTTCTTTGACATAGTTCAAAGAAAGAAAAAGGTATTCGTTGCTTCACGAGGATTGTTTATTTATTTTGAATACAAATCTAAGAAAATGAAAAGTTACTTCGATGGACTAGTTATTCGAAAAATCAAGTCAACATTAATAATAATAATATTGACCTCGATGAATATGTTATTTTAATATTCTCTTCAAATTTTCCATTTTGCTTAATAGTGTGAAGAGAAAGGGATTTCGACTCTGTCGAAGTTATTCGTATCATTTGTTTGAAACTCAACTCTCCGGCATACCCTTCGAATTTTGTTCGAATAATGAATCAATAAAAATATGCCAAATTCATTTCATATTTGCAAAAAAATATGAATTGGTTTTTTTTTGACAGTTGTAGAAAAAATACTGTATGAAACTCGTGAGTAAAGTATCACTTTACTCACTCGATACATAAATTACTATTCTTGTCACCCTGAGAACGCTTAAAACTTCGAAATAAATTCCGACTTCTTCGTACGTGGAAAATTTCGGTTGCACTTGTAAAAATGATATTGGAAAAAAATTGTTAAAATTCAAAAAACCTCGGACCGTCGATAAATTTGATTGAAAAAATATTACCCCTTTGAAGACTAGATAGAGAACGTATTCGAATTCCAAAAAATTTCATTAGAAAAAAACTTTAAAAATTCTGAAAAACATCGAGCAGTCGAATAATTTTCGAAACTTGAATTCTATGTGTCCATTAAGGTAAGGTACATGCTGAAAAGCTGGATGACAATGGATATCCAACATACGCATGCCATTATCGTAGCAAGCTCTGAGTACATGGGGCACCTATTTAGATAGAAACTAAACAAACTCTTAAAAGTAAAAAATAAAATAAACATAGAGAATCGTTTGGTAAACAAGCTTTTATTTTCAAAAACTTGAATATTTTCTCGAAATCTGGACAAGTGAAATGTCTTTGAAAAAATATTATAATTGAAAAAAAAACGTTCACTGTGGAATAATTAAATATTTGGATGAACAAAAGGTTTGTATTTGGTACAGAAATTCATTTATAAAATAATAGCAAACGCTTTCGACTATAAAGCCATCATCAGTGCGTACTCGTCAGGTCTACAAGAGCCAGACCATAAAAATATCATGTGTCCAGAGGACCATGTAAATATTTAAAAACAGGACATCATATGAATAACATTAAAAAAATCCTTATTCCAGGATTAACCTAGATAAAAGTTTCAACAGACAGAGTAACACATGTCTGCTGAAGCTTAGTCTAATGTCTAACTAAATAAATTTATTTATTATAAATAATGAAATAAATAATAAAATAAATAAAATTACATTGGAACTTGCACACAGCTTGACAATTTTCAATTAAATATTCAACATGAGGAATTGGTTTCAATGGAAATATGTTTTTGGTTCTGAGCTATGTTGTCAAATAACGCTACAAAAAAATGAAAACAAAAATTCTGATTTAAGATTTTTCCGGATATTTCCGGAAACACTCGGAATTTTACAAGTTTCAAGCAGTATTTTGTTATGCACCAAAATACGCAACTTTGTCCTAACTTAAGCTTCGACGTATCTCCTGTAGTTTGGGAGATCCCAAAGGTGGGGGTCTAATTTGAATTACCTTTATATTCTGTCAAATATCTTGAAAATTATGGTTTTATAACCTTACTTCTGTGATTCTGACAAATTCGTCTTCAGGTACGTACCTATTATACCGGAAGGGTACGTATCGATACGTAGCCCGTAACACATATCTGTCGCCGTTTCGAGTTTGCGCATTCGCCGATGATACGAATAAGGATAGGATTGGAATTTCGATTTGGCTATGAGTATCTAATATCTTCTGACCCGACACATTCTTCACCAATACAAATATGCCATGTGATAGTATAGACTGGTTGACAAAAGCTGGCATGGCAATCGCGATTTGAGGCAAAATGTGACTTTTTTCTTGAGGTCTACATTTGACAAAGGCAAATGGTAATCAATAGACTACCTAGGAAAGGCTGGTTTATTTATAATCTATTTTAAATTCACGGAACTATTTATAGATACAATATTTTTTTCCTTTGTACCGATAAAAAACATGGAATGACGAGGTATTGAATCTAGAATGTTGGATATCGATGTGCATTACGTGCAATATTCAAAATTAAAATAAGTGCATAATAATTATTAATCACTTCTCAACAAGGAATTGAAAAATTAGTTGTGGAGATGACATGAATATTCAAATAATAATATAACTTCATTATCATACAAGTTAAAAAGCAAGCAAAATTCGAGATTTAAAAGTACTGTTATGTGTGTGATTCAAACCCTGTGAACCGTATGGAAAATGTGTTGAATGCAACCTAACATATTTCAATATTCATCATCTTATTTTAAAAAACTCGTCCCATCGGAGTCCATTACCACAAACAGATTATCTGCAATTACATCTCAATGAAACTAGTTTATCTGATATACCCTTCATCACACAGACTCATGTTACATCCTCCTTTCCTTTTTTGGTTTTACTGACATCAATGCTCGATTTGCAAAAGGAGCACCCTATTGTTGATACCTTAATGATTTTATGAATTCAATTGTAGTATACAGTATCGGAAAGTGTTCATCTTGGGTATGGTGGTTTCATAAGAGCGTAAATAATCCAGTACGATTGGGTTTTGAGACAAGAATCGATTGTAGATAAAAATGATATGCCACGTTCGACAGTAGATTATATATAAAAACGATGAGGGGATCAACTCTCAAGACTAATTTATTCCAATAATGACAAAATTTTCAAGCAACTACCAAACCTTATCAAGACAACTATTCAAATTAGTCCGTTGAAATTCTAATTATGTTGATTTACTATTGTGATAATTTTTTTATGATTTTCAACCAATCAGAACGTTCAATTAAGTTGGAAAACCTTGTATAATTTCGATAATACATAGAGTAATTCCACCAACCAAACATTTTTAAATACTTTCATTTCTATATAACGAACCAACTTCATATGGCTACGTACAAAACAAGTAGTCAAATTTTAGTATTTATCAATAGTTATCGGTATAGTTAGAGTGCCTATCTGCAAAAATTTTACTGACAAATACTCTCTCCAAACTTTCTGTATGGTTTCTTTGGACCTATTAGTCTGCCATCGTTTTCCTTTGTGCCTTTTTTTATTTCTGGGGCGTATTGTATTGCCTGAACGTATCCCTCTCACCCTAGTTATCAGAACACTGTAAATGGGTAGTGAAACATTTATTTCATTTAAACATTTTTGAAATTTGAACTCATTGAAGAGATGTATGTGGGCATTATTTTAATTCTGAAGAAAATTGATTTAAATAAATGTTTACCCCAAATGCTTCAATGGAGAGTTATTGCAACCTCTATTGTGATGATACTTCATTGAAGTTTTCCCTTATTTGACATATACTCATGCGTATTCAATATATCCTTCACAATTCTCTTTTATCAAAATACAGGCTTCCCCTATATAATTTAAATACAGGAAAAGTCACTTTTATTTAACATAACTAACATAATAGAAATTATCTGCCAAATTGAAATTTGACGTTTTCGTCAAAATTAAGAAAATATTGAAAAGGGGAACATTCTCCATGAAAATTGAAAAATGAAAAATGTGATTTATTTGTAATATCTAACAGAAAACAACTACTTCCCAGGCACAAGCCACGTTGGACATTGAACTACATCTGATAGATATTGTGAAAAGACTCTAACTGAAAAGGAAAGAAAAAATCTGAAAGTGGAAATTTGCATTTTCATTCAGATAGCTGACTTTTTTAATTCTTTCTAGTTTTCCTTGAAAAAATCATTAAATAAATTAGATAAGGAGAATGTTCTTAAAAAAATATCACTCACAGAAATCGTTCATTTCATCGCTTCTCTGGCATTTAATCCCCAATACATTTTGGTCGACAAAAATCTATTTCGCTTTGCCAAGCTCTTCAGGAGGATTGATATAGGATTCAGAAGCATACACATCAGGGATGGAAAATAGCGACTAAATTTTGTCTTTCAGTCGCAGATGATTCCACAATAGATTTTATGAATTTTCTATTCATATTTTCGAACTAAAATAAGAAAATATTATTTAAATGTACAATTAGTGAAAGTGTACAATCCTACTCGAAGAAGACTGCTGAATTTGATTATTTTCCTATCTTAGATTTGTCACCAAAGTGGAATGATGCTGTGAGTCTAACTGAAGGTTGCTAATTTGTTGTTCTGAGACTCCTGCTTTGGCAAGAGTACAAATATTTTTCAGATCTAGACCAACAATTTTTTCTGCAGAAATTCTGGCTCACTATGAAATTTCGTTTACACCAATGGGCACATTTTTGTACCATCCCTCAGCATTTTCATTTTTCCAAAACGGAATTGGTGTAAAAAATTAGCTATCTGAAGTAATAGGTTTGCTTCAAAACCAAACATATGTGTTACGATTTTACCAATTCTGAAATAAAATTTCAGAAAATCTACACCAGTATGTATACCAGTTGTCACTAGCTTTATTAGAAAGCCGCGTACCAGACTGATAAAATGTTGGCCTGATAGTCGCGAGGTCGAAGGTTCAAATCCGAATGGGATCAAAAATAAAAAAAAAATTAAAAAAGTTATTGATGAAAATTTTGTTAAGTGTGTTTCATATATTAGTATTTATGAATTGTTGGATATATTTTAGTGTGAATTTTCTTATTGAATCTTCAACGTGCTTGAATTAGTTGTCGGAAATTTATCTCGTACATGAATTTTTAAGAAAATTTATTAATTTTCAAAAAATACATGTACTCGAAAAAATTCCGGAAATAATTCAAGCACTAGGGAGATTATAAGTGACAATCTGCTCTGTTCCTGAAAAAATTCAGTTCGAAAAATCAAAATTTGTCTCACTTTCGTAACTTCGGTAATTTTCAACGTAAACTGTATATTTTTGTTGCATCTGTCGACCATGTAGATTTCACAGGTCTCAAAAGTGTCTGATATAAGTTCAAACGCCTAAGAACTAACTCATCATCAAATGAGGTGAAAATAATTTTCACCTTGAGTATAATCTTCCAGTGACATAAAAAAAACCTTGAGTATTAATTCATTATTTATGGGCCGCGTATACCTAATGCCTCTAATTTTATCTTCAAATAATTGGTGTCGATTTTTTGGCAGTATAAACACCAAGTTGGATTAGGAAGAAAAAACCTGAAACGTACATATCTTGATCTAGATTATAGATGCGGTTTCAATTAACAAATGTTGATGGAATCCATATTGGCACAAAGTAAATATGTTATTTTTTTATTATTGAATTGTTGATATAAAGCAAATTCGATAACTTTGGAAAGGTAACTTGGTAGGCAAACATATCTATAGTTTTCTATACAGAGTGGGCCTTTTTGATAGGCCAATCAGCAGATACTTTTTATCTGAAGAGTCTTCCGGAGTTATTGAAATTTTAGTCGATTTTTTTTAGTGAATTTTTCTTTTATAAGTTAAATGTATAGCTGCAGCTCCTAGGGACTTCGCTATAAAATGAGTTCGACAATAACTATGAAGGGTAAGTCAGTGAAACAAATATCAACGTCTGCTGGGACAGCTAGTACTATACAGTGCGGCTTTTTATAGTCCCCCCCCTGTTAACTTTTGAACTGTTTGCCGTAGAGAGATAAAAAAAAACGTTTCGAAGGTTTCACCGATACTACTTTTTGAAATATAACGCATTGTGACTGCTCGATAGATGGCTCGGGGGGGCACAAAAACCTAATTTTTTTAAATGGCATGGGGGTCGAGTGATACATCGTTGAAAAGAGAATTTGATTCTCTTTTCAACCATCTAATTTTTTTTTAATATCGTTGACACGATTTTTCACAATAAGCATTTGAAGTGTCAAGTGTAAGAGCGGATCTGAATTCGTTTCCTTACCTTACCTCAATAACTTTTGAAGGGTTTGATGTGAAATAATGGGACAGAAAATATTTTGGGTGGTATTAAAATAATAATGTTTTTGAAGAAAAATACCTTAATTGTTCTAGTGATTCACAATTGCAATCAATACCACGAAATACGGTCAATAAAGACAATTCACAACATTAATAATTATTCATTTTGAATTCCTTTCCTTTCAATGACAAAAGTAATAACTGGTACTACGAAAGGAGTATTTATTGGATTTGTTTAAATGACAATAATTAATTAGTTACCTATAAAAGTACAATGGATTGATGAATTATTGTATTCATATTCACTGAGGAGTTTTGTCTACTTATAATTATTATTTACTTTGAATATTTGATATCATCATGGTTCGTATACGTCCTTTCGAAGAAAAAATTGAAGCAATTTATAATTTTGGTGAGGCCCATCGGACCACGAAGCGGAGAGAATTTTTAATGAAAAATTTCCTGAACATCCTATAACTTGGAAATATTTGAGGGAACTAGTTGAAAAATTCAACAGAACTGGCAGTGTTCGTAGGAAAGGTGGAGATGGTCGAAAATCAATTCCGGAAGAGACAAAGGTTTCGATAATTGCCGAAATGGTGGTATATCCGCAACAAAGTACCTCTCGTGTAGCAAGTACGATTGGGGTCTCAACAGCTACAGTAAAAAAATATTTGAAGAAACACAAGTTCCATCCATACAAATTAGTAATGTTACACCAACTCACAGAAGACGACCCAGACCGAAGAATGGAATTTTGTGAAATTATGGAGGAAAAGATAGCTAGGAACCCCAATTACATTAGGATTATTTGTTTTTCAGATGAAAGTACCTTTTTTTTGAACGGAAATGTGAATACACAAAATGTGCGATACTGGAGTGATATAAATCCCCATATCTTTCGAGAAGGTCACACACAGTTCCCACAGAAAGTAAATGTGTGGGCTGGAATTCTGGGAGACCATATTGTAGGTCCCTTATTTCTGGAAGAAAACTTAAACGGTAATTTGTACCTGGATTTACTAAGAGATACGGTTGAACCACTCATACTTGGAATATTAGAAGAAAATGAGAACGAATTTCAGGAACACATCACCTTCCAGCAAGATGGGGCCCCTCCTCACTTCCAACGTCAAGTTCGAGAGTATTTGGATGTAACATACCCTATGAGATGGATTGGACGTCGTGGACCAATCGAATGGCCGGCACGATCACCAGACCTTACACCTTGTGAATTATTTCTGTGGGGATACGTCAAATCCAAAGTGTATGAGCAACAATCCAACTCTTTGGAAGAACTTAAAGAACGAATAACACGGGTTTGTGCTGGTATAACTGCAGACATGTTGAATAATGTTCGGCAGGAATTTGTGAATCGAATTTTTTATTGTCCAGAAGTATTAGGTGGACATTTCGAACACCTGTTTCGTTTATTGACAACAATTTTGCTTCTAATTCTTTAAATACTACATGTCATAATAGTTTGTTTTCTTTTTGTTACATTGACACTTCAAATGCTTATTGTGAAAAAACATATTAACGAAATTTAAAAAAAATTAGATTGTTGAAAAGAAAATACAATTCTCGTTTCAACGATGTGTCACTCGACCCCCCATGCCATTTAAAAAAATTAGGTTTTTGTGCCCCCCCGCGCCATCTATCCAGGAATCACAATGCGTTATATTTCAAAAGGTAGTATCGGTGAAACCCTCGAAACGGATTTTTTTTATCGCTCTACGTCAAACCGTTCAAAAGTTAACAGGGGGGGGGGACTATAAAAAGCCGCACTGTATATGGATTTCCATCAAGTAACGACTGAGTCAATTTATAAAAAAAATCACTTCAATATTATAAAAACTATTTAAAACTATTTAAAATGTCCATTTTAATTCTTGGAGTATACAAAAATAATTTCGACATATTAAAGATATATGAAAAAGAGTGCATTTTTTGTTATTATTAATAATTTCAGAAATTTGTAGTAACTTTGAACATCTGTATCTCATAACTGTGGTGTCAAAAATACTTTTGATTAATGATATCGGGTTAAAATTCAATGTTTACAACCTTTTCTTTATATTTTCTCAAAAAAAAAACACAGTGTTTAGAAAACATAGGTGAAAATTTCCAAAAAAATTACATTTTTATCCACAAGAACTTCGAGGAAGATGAAAAGACTTATTTTATTGGATACTGAATTTGTGAAACAGTCTGCAAAATGATTAAAGATTTTTTTGGGGTTGGAAATTTTTCTGTACCTAATTTTCAACGAGATTGATAATGATGTGTTTATAACTTTCATGGCATTTTTATTTAGAACTCATTTCAGAACGATTTTTCGAAAACGATATAATTTCGTTTCATTACATATTTTTGATTAATTTCTTTTTTACTGCTTGTAGTCGAAGGTCTCACAATTCAAATTTTGCTATAACCAGTTGAGATCTTTTGACTTGGTGATGTCACAGTTGAGTTTTTCTACACAGAGTCCTTCACAGTAGAAGTTTCATTGGTAATTATACAGATTGTCCCAACGAGGTGTACACATCGTGGCAAATCTGGCAAGAATTGTGAAATCGGCACGCCTATCAATGCAAGGTAGCAGAGGAGCTATACATTCTAACTGAAAGTAAAATTTATACTACCCTTTTTTAGTTAGAGTGCCCATTTTTTAAACGTCCTGTACCTCAGAAATGAAGCAGCTCCGGACATATACAGTGCGCATCATAAGTGTTACCCCCCTATCTAACTCGTTACGGGACTCTTGTTAGGAAAATCGCCGAGACACGTCGATTTTTGATTTCTACAGTGTACATTCTCGTATCAATAATGCACCCCTAATTTCATCCCTGACTGAAGGGGAGCAACCCTGTCAAAACATTTAAATGGCATGGGGTGGTGAGTGATAGCTCATTTGAAAGGGGGTTTTATTCTCTATTCAACCGTGCAAAAGAATTGAAATATACTACATTATTTCAAGAGTTCTGAATGTTTAAGAATAACGACAATTAACGTAGCGCACTCACCCTTCGAATTACAAATTCGGCCCTGTATGATATCGGTGTTAGGTCAGACGTCAAGTGAGACGTATTTGTCGTGTGTGTAGATATTAACTGCACGTTTTTGTAGGTGTTTTTGGGTGTTTGCGGATAAATGGTCAATACAAGAAAATGATATCACGGATAGTGCGAGTCAGTGTATTCTAGCTGTTAGTTGTGCTTGCTATTCATCTTCAAATAATGGTTGCACCACGTGCGTTGAATGAGAAATGCGAAGCAATTGTAATTTTTGGTGAGGCTCATCGAAATTATCATGAGGCAGTACGAATGTTCAATGAACGTTTTCCGGATCACCCTATTGATAGACATTATTTCAAACAATTATGTCACAATTTTATGAGACCGGTAGTGTGCAAAATAAACCACGTTCTGGGCGATCAATTACAGGAGAAGATAAACAAGTGGACATTATGAGCGAGTTTGTGAATAACCCGTCCTCATCGAGTAGAACTGTAGCCTTGAATTGTGAGGTTTCGCAGATGACGGTATTGAGAATTCTGAAAAAAAATAAATTTCATCCCTACAAAATAAAAATGGTGCATGAACTGACGGACGATGATCCAGACCGCCGTCTAGAATATTGTGAAATTGTATCTAACAATATTTTACAAAATCCCAGCTATTTAAAACATATTTGTTTCAGTGATGAGGTTACTTTTATTTTTAAACGGTCATGTGCATAGACAAAATGTGAGGTACTGGTCCGATGAAAATCCTCGACTTTTTCGCGAAACTCATACCCAGTTTCCCCAAAAAGTTAATGTGTGGGCAGGGATAGGCGAAAAAATCAAATAACAATTATGCCAGCAACTACCGTAGGTGTCAACAACAAAGAATGGCACATTGTTAACCGTGTAAACGACTAGCTGAAATTTCTTAGATTTCCAGTTTTTCTGATTAGATAAACACCTTAAAGTTCTTAGAATTGACCATATGTGAACTGTAGTGTTTAGCTGCTTGGTGTTTGTGAATATAAACATGCAGAATATTTATAAAAACGTACCTACCAAATCGCGGAAATTTTGTTCTGTACCTCAATGTTCATCTTATTGCAATCAAATATCAGTCTTCATAAATGTCCACTTGGTCATAGAAAGCTTTGTTTCAAATGGAAGACAGTGCTCAAGATTAGAAAATTTATTACGCAAAATATGCATGTTTGCAGTCTCCACTTCCAAGACAAAGACTATTGTTTACATGGTAAATACATTGTTTCAAATGCAATGCAAAGCTCAATTATTATGATTTGTTACAGCTACACCTCTAACAATTAAGAGAAAACTCAAAAAAGGAGTAATTTCCAGTCAAAAGATTCCTTATTAAAATACAGTAAAAGGTTAACAGAAGTCAAAGAAAATGGTGAGTCAACAAATAGATTGGAAAAATAGGTGAAAGTCGATTTATGCACCCCTACTTTATAACTAAACCTAAGACTAAAAACTGGAACTAACAGTGAACCAGTGTATATGTTCTTAGTACTAGTTAAAGTTCGATAAATGCTTGCGTAGTTTCCCTATTGATGAACTCTTAGTTCTAGTATTTGATATAATTCTTAAGTAAGGGTGCATAAATCGACCATAATTTATTTCTTACTTCAATAATTTATCTGTAACCTATTCAAAGTTAATTTTAAGTTTCATGTAGATACAAACCTTATTACTGATTTTGATTCAAGCTGATTGAAAGTTAGGTACTTTTTTTGACCAAATTAGGTCTTTTACCAAAAGATTGGAATCTTAATAGTAAATTATTTTCTTCCTGGATTTTCATGATTCACCCAAGAATGGTAGATATTTTTAAAATAGGAAATATGAGCAGAAATTATAAAATTTACTCTGAACGCCTCTATATAAATATTTTGTTTTATTAATGACCAAGATAATGACCGTCATAGTTTGAAAATGTCTATGAGTTCAGGAAAAGAAACTGCAATAACATAAGTGGTATAAAAACAAGAAGTTTTATTTCTTATTCTTCATGATAATCTACCACATAGTAAGGGCAACATCCATCAATTTAGGTCAAGTTCTTTCTTCAGTATAAGAAATTATATCACAAGGTCCACTTGTACTGTTGGCATCTTCACCTGAAATTATTCTATTCATAAACACTAGTAGCACCTCGTAATTGTAAACTTTATGCAACTGAACAAGCCTGGGATTATCTCAAAAATACTTACAACTGCAATTCTCAATAATCTCAAAGCTACAAAATCCACCAAATTTACAAATTTCACCACAAGGCCTTTATTTGTGAACAAAATTATATGTTGTTCACCCTTAACGGTAGCCATATTGGATTATTCAGCGACATCTAGTGGTTTCCTTTTTTCGCCTATACTGGGTGACCATATTATCGGTCCGCTATTCATTGAGGAAAATTTGACGGGTGCCCTCTATTTGGAAATGCTGGAAACAGTGATAGATCCACTCATAGTGGCAACTGTCGAAAATAATCAAGACGAATTTGACATGGACATTATACTGCAACAAGATGGAGCTCCTCCTCATTTTGCAGTTGCTGTCAGGACATATTTGAATACTGTTTATGCAGGACGATGGATCGGGCATCGAAGATCTGTGGAATGGCCTCCAAGATCACCAGATCTAACTCCTTTAGATTTTTCTACGAGACTCAGTGTCACTCTATTCAGGAGTTGCGTGCGCGGATTACGGAAGTGTGTGCAACAATTACTCGCGATACCTTGCAAAGCGTCAGGACTGAAACACAAAATAGACTCTATTTTTGCCAGGAGGTCAACGGGGAACATTTGGAACATTTACTGTAATAACAGAAAAAGTTAGTGTTAGTTTAGTTGCTTTCATGTTTGTGGTGTAATTCTTTGCACGGTTGAATAGAGAATGAAAGCCCCTTTTAAATGAGCTATCACTCACCACCCCATGCTATTTAAATTTTTTGACAGGGTTGCTCCCCTCCAGTCAGGGATGAAATTAGGGGTGCACTATTCATACGAAAATGTACACTGTAGAAATCAAAAATCGACGTGTTTCGGCGATTTTCCTAACAAGAGTACAGTAACGAGTTAGATAGGGGGGGTAACACTTATGATGCGCACTGTATATGTTCATAGGAACTTTTTTTCTTAAAACGACCTTAACGAATCACCCTCTGTAGTTTCGTACCGTAGTTAGGAAACACCAGGGAAACACATAAAATTTTTTTTTTCGGAAAAACGTTCCTGAAACAAAAAAGTCGCAGAGAAAAACGGTGGCACACTAGGTCCAATGAAGCCGTACAGAAAGTTTGGAGAGTGTATCTATCAGTAAAAATTTTCTCGAACTATTTATCGTCCGAATACTTTTTTATTGATTTTTTTCGAAAATATGAACAGGATGTTCATAAAATCTGTTGTGGAATCATCTGCGACTGAAAGACAAACTTTAGTCGCCATTTTTCATCGTTCAAGATAACCTCTTGGGAGGTATTCAAGTTGAAAAGGGGAACACTCTCCATGAAAATTTAAATATTAAAAATATGATTCTAATTACAGCATCTCATATATTTATCGATATTCCTTGCTAGATTTGCCAAGTTGTACTCCTCTTGACAAGTCAAGTGGTACGTTAAATTTCCATTTTTGAATTACGTACAGAGCGTTTAAAAGGCCACACAAGCGAAAAAGTAATAATTTTTTGGGAACCATTCTATTGTAACTACCTAATTCAGTAATTAACTGACAAATTCAATATTCGATATTCTTAAATAGACATAGACATCTATCAAATGAAAAATATTTTCAGTAGTTATAGACTTTTTACATTCGTTTATAGATTATAGATTATATATTAGGGACTTTCGTGCTACAAGCCTCTACACCGCGACCTTTTCAGATCTATTGTGTTTGTCCTCGAGATCATTTAGAGTTCTTTGTCTAGCCCTGTCTTCTTTACGAGACTCCACAGGCTAGTTTTTAGAACTCCCATGAACCTGGGAGCTCTTTGTTTTTCTTCTCCCAGCGTTAGAAACCTTTGCCTTGACAAGCCCTCGCAGTGGCGTAGTATGTGTTCTGATGTTTCCTCTTCTTCCTGACAGAACCTGCATAGCATTTCTTCTGCCAGGCCTATTGTACTCATATGTTTGTTGAGCCTACAGTGCCCTGTGAGAAGTCCTACTACTATTCTAGTAGTGTTCCTCTTCTGGCTTAATAGATAGTCTGTGAATGTTGGCTGCGGTTGTTTGATAAACTCTTTGGCCTGTCTCATCCCTGGTGCATTGTTCCACCATTCTTGAGACTTCTGTTGAATCCATGATTTGGTGTTTGTTTTTAGTGCAGCTTTTGCTATACCGCAATACGGTTCTGGGCCATTCAGGGCCTTACTTGCTCCTTCTCGGTCTAGTGTATCGGCCTCTTCATTGCCTCTATAACCTGTGTGTGCTGGTACCCAGGCTAGTGTCAGTCTGTTCTGACTGCCCAGCTCTTTTAGGGCTTCTATGCAGTCCCAAACAAGTTTTGAGGTAACTTGCATTGAGTTGACTGCTTTTATCGCAGCTTGGCTATCTGAGTATATGGCAATGTTTTTTCGTGAAAAATCGTGCCTTATTAGCTCTTGTGCACAATGGTGTATTGCAACGATTTCCGCTTGAAATATCGTCGCATGTTTGCCCAAGCTCAGTGAGATTTTCATCTTCGGCTTGGTTCCGTAAATGCCGGCTCCTGCACCTTCATCCGTTTTGGAGCCGTCAGTGTAGACAGCGATTTCCGCATTGATGGGAGGCCCCCCCTTCCACGCATCCCTGTCCGTTATACTTGTCTTGAAGGTTTTGTCAAAGCTATATCTGGGAAGAATGCCATCTGATGGCATTCTTGTAACCGGGTCGTTATCCAACTCTTCATATAGCTTGTTGTAGTCTCTCCCTTGCATATTGCTAATGGGTGCTTGTCCTCTAAGCAACCTGCTCGTGACAGACCTGGCTTCGGCTTTGATGTATATGTGTAGTGGAGGTAGGTTGAGCAAGACCTCTAAGGCGGCCGTTGGGGTGGTTCTCATGGCCCCGGTGGCACTCAGACATGCTTGTCTTTGTAGTCCTCCTAGCCGTCGAACCACTCCTGCCTGCTTGGTCTTTGGCCACCATACCACCGACCCATACGTTATCATGGGTATGATAACTCTGGCGTAAAGCCATGTAGTAATTTTTAGTTGTAGCCCCCAATTTTTTCCGCACATTCTCCTGCACAGATTGAAGGCTACAGTACTTTTTTCTATGGTTTTTTGTAGGTGTTGATTCCAGGTCAACTTATGGTCGAAGATGACTCCTAAGTATTTTACCTCTTGGGCAAATGGAATTTCTATCCCTTTCAGTACCGGTGACCTAAGTCCTTCCAGTACTTTTTTTCGTGTGAATGTGACTATTGTGGTTTTATGAGGGTTTACTGTCAGCTCCTCCTCTTTACACCACCTGTCGACTATATCTAGGGCTGACTGTGTAAGCTCCGATACTGTCCTTGCAAATTTGCCTTTTGCAATAATTGCAAGGTCATCGGCATATCCTAGGCAATGAAAGCCTCTGGAAACTAGCTTTTCAATTAATTCATCAATTAGGATGGCCCAAAGTAGGGGCGATAGCACCCCTCCCTGCGGACATCCCTTGTTTGCTCTAGCTGTCAGTGTTGTTCCGCCAATTTCTGATATAATGACCCTGTTCTTCAAATTGGCGTTTATCCACTGGCACAGTAGGGGATGTACCTCTTTTTTCGCTAAGGCATTTGCTATGGAATCGGTGGATGCATTATTGAAGGTACCCTCGATGTCTATAAATGTTGTCATGACTATCTCTTTGTCTTCCAAGGACTTCGTTAGTAGCCTGTTGAGGTCGTCCAGTGCTAAGTCCGTTGACTTGCCTGGTTGATACGCATACTGGCGTTCGTTGAGCGGGTTTGTTTGTATTACCTCGTCTCTTATCTATCAGCCTTTTAAGTGGAAAGGTCATTAGACTTATGGGACGATATGCCTTGGGTGTCTTGTCGCCTATTCTCCCTACTTTTGGGAGATATATGACTCTCACCTCTTGCCATATCGTAGGTATATGCCGTAATGCTATGCAAGCCTTGAATATACGGCACAGGTGTGGAATAAGTATTTCCTGTCCCTTTTGGAGAAATATGGGGTATATTCCATCTACTCCAGGGGACTTGTATGGTTTGAATTTGCTGATAGCCCACCTGATTCTATTTGGTCTCGATATTTCCGTAGCCAGTCTCCATTCCGAAGCCGTTGGCTTGTTTGGCCTGCTTCTGGTACTGTCTACTGTTAACGGACCATTGAGAATTTCTGTGGCCGGAAAGTGTGCTTCTGTGAGCATCCTTAGACTTTCTTCAAATGTTGTGGTATAGGTGTTGTCGTTCTTTTTCAAGAAACCTACTTGGTTTACAGTACCTTCTGTGGCTAGAACCTTATGGATTCTCGAGCACATAGGGGTATCTGTTACCTCCTCGCAGAATTTCCTCCACCATTGTCTTCTGGTCTCGTTTAGTTTCAAGAATAAATAGAGTTACTTTTTAAATAAACATCAATAATAAAATTAAACCTTGAGTCAAGTTTTAATACGTGTTCAAATTATCCCCAGACATTTTATAAGCCAAAAGAATGCGGAAGTAGAATGAATATTTTGATGTTTTATACATATTTCAATAACAACACAGTAGTTGATGTTACATCACTATTATGTGGGTTCTTCCCAAAATATTTCTGAAAGTTTTTCATTGCTTTGTTTGCAAACAATTAACCTAATCGACTCCCTAAACTACGCCAATGTTAGTATAAAAGACGACAAGAAAAATATAATACCATCTCTTTTGAATGTATGAACCTTTCAATAATACCCTGGACCTCAATGGTATTTGAACTTTTGAGTTCACTTGTCACAAGGAAAATACACATGCTCTGGAACAGCATGACAATTGGGGATTCAACATCAGATACCAGCGCCAAAGTGGCAAAAATTGAACTACTCTCGAGTACATTATGTCAAGAGACGAACTGAATATACACCATTTATATGTACCGGAAATTCATCACTCATCAATAATGATTACAGGTTAAACAAATGCATATGGACAATAGCCAAAATCATGTGAATATTGACGAAAACAATAATTTCAATGTACTTATCTCTAGTGTCAAAACTTGACACCAGAGGGAGTATCCCTTACGTTGAATTCCCAATAACAATGGGTGTTGCGGAAGCCTTGGAATGTATATGTAATCGATCATTATTTCAAAGTTATGCACATTCCTTGCATTTACTATGAAAAATCAGGTCATTTGTGGCTAATGCATTGAAGTATTTAATTTTTAGTGGTTTTGAGAATTTGCATACTCGTTCATTTAGATTGAGTAAAATTCAACAAACCGATAAGCTTTTGTGTAAAATAGAGTGATACCTGGATCAAAGACAAAATGTTTTCCGAGAAGGAAACCGCTGGGGAATTTTGGTGTACATGTCTTGGGTATTAGTGGAATTACTCGGGTATTAGTGGCATTACTCTGGTATTAGTTGGGAATTAGTGGCATTACTGGGGTATTACTTGGGAATTAGGGGCAATAATCGGGTATCAGTTGGAAATTAGGGGCATTAGGTACTTGAAAATTATTGGGCATTACAGGTATTACTGGTGTATTACTCGAGCATTAGGGGGATTAGTTAGGAATTATTGGGCATTACTCAATTCAATTCAATTTATTCCCAAGAAACGTACAGTTTATAATAGGGAAAATAAACAAAATTTAAATAATTTCACATAATGTAAGTAACAATATTAAAAATTAATTTAAATATAATGAAATCAGAATTGGAATGGATTCAAAGGAGTAAGTATTTTTTTAGGTTATTCTTGAATCGCAATTTACCATAAGTTTTTAAATAATTTGGAAGTTCATTGTAAATTTTCACACCATAGAAATAAATTGATTTCTTTCCAATATTCGTCTTGATTTTTGTGACATATAAATTTTGGGCTTGTCTGGTCAAGTGATTATGTTGGTCATTATTAATTTTGAAACTTAAAGTGGAATGTTTCATATTATTTTCAACAAGATGAATGAATGTGCATATTTTCAATTTGTATAGGAAATGTATATCCAGTAGCTTTCTTGGTTTATATAAGTTCACAGTTGGTTCTTGATAATCAAGTTTAAAAATACATTTAATAATTTTATTTTGTAGTGTTTTCAAAGGTTTAAGCAAATAGGTCGAAGCAGTGCCCCAAACTGAAATTAAATATTGTAATTTAGAGTATGCTAGCGAAAAATATATGGATTTTAGCGGCAGCAAATTTCGAATTTTAAAAATAATTCCAATTAATGGTGAAATCTGCCTCCTTAATTTCTCTATATGTTTTGCCCATGATAAATTTTCATCTATTAAGAGTCCCAAGAATTTCAGTGTCGAGCAGTATTTAATGTATGGATGATGTTGGATTTTATCGGGTCTTTCAAATTATTGTATGACGATTTTTTTGTAATGAACATAAATGAGGATTTTTCATAATTTAATGTCAGTTTATGTTCGATGAGTCATAATGATATTTTTTTCAGATCATTTTTCATGTCATTTTTGCTATCACTTTGACTTTTTCCTCCATATATTATTGTGGTATCATCAGCAAACATTTTAATTTTTCCAGATAACTTTAAATCTGCTAAAGAATTAATGTAAATGAGAAAAAGGATTGGTCCCAAAATAGATCCTTGTGGAACTCCACAGATGACAGTTTTCTCAGTACTGCATTTGTCTCCTATATAGACAAACTGTTTTCTATCTGAAATATAATTTTGGAACCATTTATAAACAGGTCCCCTGATACCTATTTCATACATAATATTCAACAAAATTTCGTGATCTACGGTATCAAATGATTTGCGAAGATCTAGTGATAGTATACCACTCGAGCATTACAAGGGTATTACAGGAATTATTCGGCATTTAGAGAACAATTACTGCACAATAATAATCGGTGAAGGGCAAAAAAAAAGGTCTTCAAAACATGGAATTGGAAAAATTAGAATTTTCCCTCGATGTTTTCGATGAGAGTACGATTGCTTGACCTGAAGATGGTGGAACTAAAAATAAAATAAATGAAAAAATGAAACATACTTCTTATGAAGTTTTATAAATAGACGAATACGCAGAATTGAAAACACTATTGCAATTTGGAATTACAGCCAGCCTAGTTTACTCTTGATCAAAATTCTATTTTTTCTTCCCCACTGTACACCGTTTGGAAATTTGAAATAGTGACAACTCATATGCAAGTATTCTACAATGCACTAATTTTTATGAAGAATAAAATTTTCTGACAAATCGATAATAAAAAAGTTTTCCATATGGTGCAAATTCTTTAAACTCACTGTATACAGGGTGTTCCTTAAAGACATGCTAATATTTGAGGGGGTGATTCTTTGAATTATTTTAAGGAAAAAACTTTCCATAAACGTATGTCCCTAAAAGTCCTAACTTTTGAGATACAGGGTGATAAAGTTTTGAAAAAAAAATCAGTTTTTTAATAATAACTGAGATAATATTGTAGACGTTTTTATAAAATTTGGTACATGTCTTCTTTGCATCAAGGTGCATTTTTTAATGCACAAACATTTTCATTTTCTCAACCAGTGGCGTCCGTACGGGTTTTGCATTGAATATTTTTGGAGAAAAAAATACTACGCCACTGCTTTCTCCAAAAAAAAACTACTTTTGAAATCCTCATTCATTTTTGAGCAAATTTAATCTCTTGAGTTTTCTTTGTCCGCCGCATGGTTTTCGCTTAAAAAAATAAAAATCGTTTTACTTCAGGATCAATTCCTCAAAAATCTGATGTGGTGTGGAAATGATTGTGCATCGACTTAAAGCAAATAAAGGGATCAGATTTGTTCCAAAATGAATGAGAATCAAAAAAATATGGATTTCAGCTTGTACAAAAACGAATTTTATTTTATTTTATAAAAGTAAGTTTAAATGAACGGATCAAATTCATTAATTATTGACAATACTAACACTGATTATAAAAATTGTTGGAAATGGCCACCTTTACTTAATAGGCATGCTTCCGCCCGTCTACGCATGGAATTACGCACACGTTGAAATATTCCCGGCGTATTTCGAATAGTTTCACACGAGGCAACTATTCGCTCTCTTAAATCTTCTAAAGTATTAACGGGAGTTTTATACACTAGAGTTTTAAGGTGCCCCCATAAAAAGAAATCTAAACTGTTGAGATCAGGGGATCTTGCTGGCCATTGCTGAGGTCCTCCGCGACCTATCCAACGATTATGATAAACTGTATTTAAATGGTTTCGGACAATTACACAATTCCACACCGCATCAGATTTTTGAAGAATTGATCCTGAAATGAAACGATTTTTATTTTTTTAAGCGAAAACCATGCGGCGGACAAAGAAAACTCAAGAGATCAAATTTGCTCAAAAATAAATGAGGATCTCAAAAGTATTTTTTTTTCAGGAGAAAGCAGTGGCGTAGTATTTTTTTCTCCAAAAATATTCAATGCAAAACCCGTACGGACGCCACTGGTTGAGATAATAAAAATGTTTGTGCATTAAAAAATGCACCTTGATGCATACAAGACATGTACCAAATTTTATAAAAACGTCTACAATATTATCTCAGTTATTAATTAAAAAACTGATTTTTTTTCAAAACTTTATCACCCTGTAGCTCAAAAGTTATGACTTTTAGGACATACGTTTATAGAAAGTTTGTTCCTTAAAATAAGTCAAAGAATCACCCCCTCAAATATTAGCATGTCTTTAAGGAACACCCTGTATAGTCTGGACCATATTTCGTCTATTTATGAAACTTCATAAGAAGTATGTTTCATCTTATCATCAGAACAGTGAAGGTCGACCTCTCTTTGGCTCTTAGACTATAGGAGAGAACTCGAAATAACTGGTAAGAAGGCTGTAGTCTAGAAGATACTTTAAAACAATATAATTCAAAACGAAGAACAACCCGGAATCTTCTTATTCTAAGTTTCTGGAATTGATTTGAGTACGATAATGAAGAAACTCGACGAAAGTACCAAATCATTGGAAGATAAAATCCAAAAAGATTCGAGTAGTTTGGAAAATAAACTTCTAGAAAATTCGGTGAGTCTGAAAGAAGAACTTCTAGAAAATTCGAATAGTCTGAAAGAAGAACGTCAAGAAAAACTTCTAGAAAATTTGCCAAGAAGAAAGAAACTGGCAATATAGTCAGCTTTCACCATCGGCTCAGGGTTGTGGCAGTTCACAGTTGTGCCATTTGGACTCTGTAATGCTCCAGCGATATTTGAAATATTGTTGGAGACGGTTCTGAAAGGAATGTCATGGAACACATGTCTAGTATATCTAGATGACATAATTGTAGTCGGTAAATCGTCCAAGAAACATGTAAAAAACCAGGATTGAAACTGAGCCCCAAAAAATGCCGTCTGTTCCAGGAAGAAGTACGAAATCTCGGCCACGTTGTTTCTGGTAAAGGAAAAGCAGTAGATGAGCAGAAGATCAAAAAATGAAGGAGTGTCGCGTTCTGAGAGATATACACCTAGGTTTCCTACGTTTATGCACCTACTATCGCCGCTATGTACTTGGGTTTGCCAACATCGCTAGACTCATGAAAGGTCAGAGTTACAGTGGTTTAAGGAATGCCAAGACTCATTCAGGAAGCAGAAAAGATGTCCAGTCAACGCCCCTGTTCTCAGCTATCCTCTACCGAGTGAAACATTCATTTTGGACAAGGACGCCAGCAACGTGTGACTTGGAGTCGTCTCAGATCCAAGAATATCGTGTCTTGTTACTACAGTATACAAATATCTGACAGATATACTGAATTATTTAAAAAATAATTGCTCCTTTTTTTTTATGTTTGAGTCCTTAGAATTTTCTCATAACCTTTTACGGTTTTATTGAAAAATTATATTCAGTTTCGTAATTCTAATGGAACATCTTGAGTTCACATCGTGAGTTCACTATAAATTCTGAAAAATATTGCAGATGGAACCACATCTCTAGATGTCCCGTTATGTAGGTATCCATCAATAGTTAGATCCATCTAGACATCCATTGGCGTTTCTACGTTCGTATTGTGTGTTTGTTAGTTTGTTTACATTTTTTCAGTGCCGAGAAAAACAAAGTAATGATAAAAAGTGTAAGTAACTTTGAAACGATAACTGCAAAAGCTGTATAATTAGCTAGATATCGCATACAAATACGCATATACGTATAATAATTGCTATTATCAAATATTTCTGTCATGACTTCATTCACATGTCTGTGGTTGTTATGTAGTTTACCGATTTACAAGATTTTTACAAGAAATAATGGGTAACATCATTATGACAGAATATATATTTTGAGCTGAAAAGGGAAACATTCTCCATTAAAATTAAAAAATTAGATTTTTTGTAATATCTAACAGAAAACAACTACTTTCCCGGCTAAATTAAACTAGAGTTAATTAAAAAAATCAACTATCTGTTGATTCAGAAATTCAAATCATAACCACCTGTGACCAATTTAATTTTTCAACTTTTTTTTCCATTTTCTCCTCATCGCCCTGTACGATAAAACGAATACTAGATGCATGGTATATTCTTATAGATATGATTATATTTCTCTCTGGGGGTTCTCTCCTCTCTTCCTCCCATCGTAAAATCACATTCATTCAAATATGTGAGTGAATTTCACAAAATCTTGCTTGCCATTTTTTCATATAAATATACCATAATATTCTATTAATTTTCATTGTGGCATCATATCTTCAGTTTCATTAACTATTTACAGCAAGATTTTGCAAAATTTCATCACATCTTTATATACAGTGACCCATTTGAAAGCAGGCCACCTCTCTAAAACTGTTATTTATTATCCGATTCAGAAGATTTTTTTTTTCAATAGATAGAGCATCAAAAGTTCTAGTTAAGTGCCATAAATTCGAATTAAAAATCAAAATTTCAAGGCCTACTTCGAATTTTTTTCACTAGATTCACGACATTTTCAAATGGTTTATGTGGAAATGACGTAGAAATACGTCCATCAATAAAAAAGTTATATGGGATTAAAATTTGGAAATTATGTCAATAAATCAACCCACCACTTCCATTTCAGAACTTTTATCAGAATTCTGTTTACACCACTGGATTCAGAATATTTCGAAATACGTTTGGTCAGAATTTCATCAAAATCTGTAGAAATAAACAAATTATAAAATGATAAAATATTTTTTTTCTAAAATTCCACCAAACAACATTCTTTTCAAATTTTATTATTTTATGATTTTTTCATTTATGAATAGATTTCGATGGAATTCTTGCCAAATATATTTCGAAATATTCTGAATCGAGTGTTGTAGTCAGAATTTTGATGAAAGTTCTGAAATCGAAGTTTTGGGTTGATTATTTGACATAATTTTCAAAGTTTATTCCCATATAACTTTATTATTGATGGACGCATTCCTACATACTTTTCACATAAACCATTTGAAAATGTCGTGAATCCAGTGGTGTTGTCAAATTCTATTTAAAAAAATCGCTAGTGTTTTTTGGATTTTTGGCCTTGAAAAAAATTCGAAGTAGGCCTTGAAATTTTTATATTTATTTCGAATATATTGCTCTCAACTAGAACTATTGAGGCTCCATCTATTGAAAAAAAAACTTCTGAATCGGATAATAAATAACAGTTTTAGAAAGGTGGTCCGCTTTTAAATGGGTCACTCTGTATAAAAATCTTCTGTGCATCCATACGAAAGTGAATTCCTCCTAAACGGCTGGACAGATTTTTAGGTAATTTTTTGTGTGTGTTCAAGTGGATTTGGGAATGATTTGAAGTCACAATTCGGTCCACTACAAAATGTTTTTTTTTTGTAATTTTTTATTTATAAGTTGAAAACTGCTGCCAGCGCCTTGGCCACTGACTCCGCCATAAAATGAGTAAAATGACTTCGCCATAAAATCGACAATGTGTTAGTCGGCGAGTAGGACAAGGTCTGCTGAGACCGCTAGTATTTTAATAGATATGATTTTCTGATAGAATTGAGGAAAAAAAAGTTGAAAAATATAAATTGGTTATAGGTGACTATGATTTGAATTTATGAATTAACATTCGATTCTGTACAATATTTCTTCTTGACTTTTATTTCTACCGTGAAAAATGAAGTGATGGGATCATATTTTTTAAAAAGCAATGCTTTTTTTAATCTCCTTCGTATAGGGTAGTAAAAAATTCTGGTGTTTTCAATTAAGGTTTGGGATGAAGCAGAGGTTTTAATCAAGAACGATTTTTTTGAAAAATCAATAATAAAAAAGTTTTCCATATGCTGTGAACACTGTAATACCTCGCTGTATGTATGGTTTGGTAAAAATTTGAAACACATACATTAATTGCATATATTTATTCTCGTACATATAATCAGGTAGCCGTTTACTATGTAATTTTGATAATTACGTTGTAATTACCAACGATAATTATATAAAGATATTTGGATGAGAAGAGAAAAAACTTCAAATGCATTAAAAAATATGTATACTTCTATCATAATGAACAGCTAATGTATATTTAAGTAACAAATTTTATTTCCGGAATTTCAATTCTACACAAAATTTAGCGAGTATCTTCATGCAATAATAATAATTATGGGTTTCTCCGAATACCGGTACACCTCCGTATTTTTTTACGTCCCTACAAAAGGAAGCAACCAAGGTGAAAATGTTGAATTTGGAGATTTATAAGATTTTTGTTCGAAAGACACAGCACCATTATAAAGAGACTCAATTTTGTTGGATGGACATCTAATATTTGAATTATTCCAATACGATTGGGTTTTGAGACAATAATCGATTGTAGCACCACCAAACTTGGTATGCTAGTTGTTGGAACGTTGGAACCATGATAAACACAAAAAAAATTGTTTACCAAAATTCCAGGGATGGAACATATTTTTTTTCGTTTAAAACTATATAAATAGATTTTTGCTGTAATCTTGAAAAGTATATTTTTATTTATCGAAAAAACAACTCGACAGGGTGAAAAACAATTCAATTTTCCACAAAAATTATTCCTAGTAATTTATTATGAAATGCGCTCGTTTTCTCAGAAAACGTGATTGAACGCCGACATCAAATTTCAGGTTCACCCTAACCCGCCGCTGAAATTTCTGGCGGAGCCGAATATTTGATTGGTCATAACTCTGCTAAAAATGATCGGAGAAGAAAAAGGAAAAGTTCATATCGTTTCTGAAGACTCCTACCTTCTCATGCAAATATAATATGCGAGTATTTGAGTACCTAAAATGTGTTTTGTCGCACTTCACGGAGATGTTTGCGTATGTACCGAAAATCATGAATAATTTAGTGAATATGGAATTATTATATTCAAGCAGAAACCCATACCCTCTTTGGACTATATGCAACAATTTTAAAGTAGTGTAACAGGTCCCACTTATACATGCCAAAAAAAACTTTGTTTTACTCCTGCCTCATATTCAACTTACCCATAAAATCGGCATTCTCTTTACTAAATGTTAGAAATAATCGCTCATTCATATCCTGCATATATATACAGGGTGACCCAGGTTTAAACCGCCAAACGTTCAGTATCGGTTTTTTGAGTGAAAATAAGAGTTTTTCTTCATATAAGCATGTGTCCAACTTGCTTCGTTTTCAAGATACAGGGTGTCAAAATTTCTACAAAAAATATATAATTTTTTTTTAATATATAATATCAAGTACATTCAAATAAGCCTTTTATTGCCGCAAATAAGCATGCTAACTTTTATCAAAATCAGCCACAAAGTTTTTGAGTAATGAATAAAAAACTAATTTTTTCTTAAAACTTTGACACCCTGTATCTCTAAAACAAAGCAAGTTGGGACACAATAAGCTCATATAAACGAAAAGTCTTATTTTTATCTAAAAAACCGATACTCATCGTTTGGCGGTTTAACCCTGGGTCACCCTGTATATATATATTTAATAAAACTATGGTGAAGCGCAAACCTCAAGCTTGAAATCACATACTTCATTTTTCATGTAGGATGTGTATGACCGATTATTTTCAACATTTACTGAAAAAATTGCCGGGATTATGGGTGAGTTGAAAACTGAGGCAGGAGTAAAACCCAGTTTTTTCTTTGGCATGTGCCATGTATAAGTGAGACGTCTCACTAGTCTCAAATCATTGCATATGGTCCAAAGAGGGTACTGATTTCTGCTTCAGTGTAATTATTTCATATCAACTCATCCATGACTTTCGGATCCTCCGTAAATATCGTAGAAGGGTTATGTGAAGTGGGACAAAACACATTTTAGGTACTCAGATACTCACATGTTATATTTGCATGAGGAAGTAGAAGTCTTCATAAACGATATGCACTTTTTCTTTTCCTTCCACTATAATTTTTAGCAAAGTTATAACAAATCTAATTTTCGGCACTGCCTGAACTTGCAGTGGCGGGTTAGCGCGAGCATGAAATGTGACGTCGGCGTTAAACCACGTTTTCTCAGAAAACGAGCGTGTTTCATAAGGTATTACTGAAAATCATTCTTGCGAAGAATTGAATTATCTCTCAACCTATCGAAATCGTTTTTTGATAAATCTTACATTTTCTGAAATAACAACAAAAAAAATTATATTTTTTTTAAATGAAAAATTGTTTTTGGTAAACATTTTTTTTAATGATAATACATGATGTCGAGATGTCATGTGTTCACTTTTTGCTCTAGTTTGTCTGTCCTTACTGGATTAATATGTCAGTTCTATCATTCTAAAAATTATTTCATCAATCAACGTCAATTTTATTCGATGTATAATCGTAACGAATACCACTCGTTACTAGTACGGAAGTATAATCGATTATTTTTGACGTTCTCGTTATATTACTACTGAGTATTATCGGCGTAGTGATGAATTCTAGCATATTCTATTATTAATTAAAAAAAAATCACAAATATAAACAGAAAAACTGTGGTCCCAAGATGGGTGATCCGCGAGGGACACTGTAAATGAGCGATAGTGAATCAGACACAAAACCATCCAAGGCAACTTGTTGGGTGCCATTGGGAAGATGATTGCGTACGAATTCTACAGCTTCATTAGAATAGTCAACGTGACAAAGAATGATGCAAAGAGTCCAAAGAAACCAAACAGGAAAGTTCGCTGTTATCCGCAGCCTTGAATATATCATCCGCGATAGACAAAAATGCGGTTACTACTACTTTTTTATTAGTAGGACTTTTATTATTTTGACGCAGTTCATGTCGTTATTTGCATACATATTCACGGGTTTATAACTTTTTACCGGAATTATCGCAGTCTGATGCGTATTATTTATTTTGTTTATAGTTTCTGCCCATTTTCATTTGGTTTCATCAGCTCAATGTCTATCAAACCCGCTGCTAGCAATGCTTCCAGGGGTCATATAAACTTATTAATCCAGTACGATTGGGTTTTGAGTCGAGAATGATTTGTAGCACCACCAAATTTGGTATGCTAGTAGTTGGAACTATGATAAACACGAAAATAATTTACCAAAATCCTAGGGGTTTACCATTTTTGTTTTTTTTTTTTTTCGTTTAAAAATATATAAATAGATTTTTGCTGTGATCTTGGAAAGTATATGATTTATCGACAAAACAACTCAACAGGGTGAAGAAAAATTCAATTTTCCACATAAATTATTCCTAGCAATTTCTTATGATACGTGCTCGTTTTCCCCGCCGATATCAAATATCACGTTCACACTTACCCGCCGCTGAAAGTTCTGGATGAGCCGAATATTTGATTGGTCATAACTCTGCTAAAAATGATCGGAGAAGAAAAAGGAAAAGTTCATATCCTTTCTGAAGACTCCTACCATATCATACAAATATAATATGCGAGTATTTGAGTACATAAAATGTGTTTTGTCGCACTTCACGGAGATGTCTGCGGATGATACGAAAATCATGACAGTTTTCACTTATACATGCCGAAAAAAAAACTTTGTTTTACTTACCCATAAAATCGGCATTCTCTTGACTAAATGTTGAAAATAATCGCTTATTCATATCCTGCATATATATATTTGGAAACTGGAAGTTCGGGTTGAACCGCGTCTAGAATTTGTTGAAATTCGACGTTTCGGCTCCGATTTTGGAGCCATTTTCAAGAAAAAAGGAAAAAAGGACACTGAGGTCTCAATCTGCCTACTCCTCAGGTATCATCAGGGTTTTGTAACTTGACGCCGGGGTCTCAATCTGCCTACTCCCCAGGTCTCGCCACTTGTTCTCTCTAAGGTCTCAATCTGCCTACTCCGTCGAGAGAACTTTCTCTATATATATATTATTATATTATATATATATATATATATATATATATATATATATATATTGTGTAAAGTGCAAACCTCAAGCTTGAAATCACATACTTCATTTTTTATGTAGGATGTATATGAGCGATTATTTTCAACATCTACTGAAGAAATTTCCAGGATTATTGGTGAGTTGAAAACTGAGGAAGGAGTAAAACCCAGTTTTTTATTTGGCATGTGCCATGTATAAGTGAGACTTGTCTCACTAGTCTCAAATCATTGCATATGGTCCAAAGAGTGTACTGATTCCTGCTCCAGTATAATTATTTCATATAGCAACTAAAATATCAATGACTTTTGGATCCTCCGTAAATATCGTAGAAGGGTTATGTAAAGTGGGACCCAGTGCCAAATACAGGTGCTTTTTTTGATTGCCAATAGTAAAGTTTTAATAATGGTTTTTTCTCGGTGCAATGCTTGCTAGATTTAGGGACTCATTTACCAGGAGACTAGCAGCTAGTGTGAAACATGATGGCTCTTATAAATAGCCTTATCTAAAAATTTTACGTGGTTTGATGTTACATACTCTTTTCTGTTTTTGTAAAGATTACTAGAATAGTTTTCTTGAAATGTAACCATTTTAGAACTCTATGGGTTTGTCAACTTAAGAAAGCGGCCTACTCAATTCCTCAAACACCATCAACATTTCTTATTTTGCCACATATTTCGCAAACTTCAAAATTACACACCACAAACCCTATATCGACAAAAAAACTCTTGAAAAATACCATGCAATGGTGCAATAAATTTCTTGGTGTTGCATTCGACATATGAATTATTGACATTGGTCAGAACTTACACACCACAAACCCTATATCGACAAAAAAAACTCTTGAAAAATACCAGGCAATAGTGCAATAAATTTCTTGGTGTTGCATTCGACATATAAATAATTGACATTGGTCAGAACTCTAGTTGATAAGTCTATGAAACCCAGGTGAGTTATTTCGGCAATTTAATAACGAATCCAAAAATATAACAGTTGTGTATTTTATTTTGAGATATCTTGTATATGAGGATTCATCACACTGAAGTAACAGTAGGAATATGGTCCGTATATCGCCAAACATTTCAGATCGGTAAGTAGAGGTTTCTGAGTTTTCAAGCAACCTGCTGCACATGTACGGACCCCTTGTCGTCAGTCAACAATTTGAAATAAATTTGTTAAAAGTATAATTTTTCTTCAAAAAACAATTTAATTTCAGACCTTTTTTGAGATAAATATTAGATTTTTTATGCAAAGTTTCAAATCTGACATTCAATAAAATGATTCCAATTGACAAATGACAAGCAGTTCCCAAGTTACCGAGGAAAAAGTACGGTTGCTCTGATGACAGATAAATCACCGAAGTTTCAGGAAATAGTCAGCGAATTTTCAGGAATTTGATATATACGGACTGCCAAATTACTAACCAGAGTAACCAAGGAAATATACGGACCATTAGATTAGATTAGATTAGTTTGGGGCTTCCGTGCTATAAGTATCAACACTGCGACCTTTTCAGATCTATTGTGTTCGCCCTCGAAATCGTTTAGAGTTCTTTATCTAGCCCTGTCTTCGTCACGAGACTCCATAGGCCAGTTTTCAGAACTCCCATGTATCCGGGAGCTTTTGGTTTTTCTTCTCCCAGTGTTAGAAACCTTAGCCTTGACAAGCACTCACAGTGGCATAGTATGTGTGTCGATGTTTCCTCTTCTTCCTGACAGAACCTGCATAGCATTTCTTCTGCCAGACCAATAGTACTCATATGTTTGTTGAGCCTACAATGCCCTGTGAGGAGTCCAACTATTATTTTAGTATTGCTCCTTCTCTAGTTTAGTAGATATTCTGTGAATGTTGGCAACGGTTTTTTGACAAACTCTTTGGCCTGTCTCATTCCTGGTGAATCGTTCCACCATTCTTGTGATTTCCGTTGGATTCATGATTTGGTGTTGGTTTTTAGTACAGCTTTCACTATACCGCAAAACGGTTCTGGGCCATTCAGGGCCTTACTTGCTCCTTCTCGAGCTAGTGAATCAGCCTCTTCATTGCCTCTGTAACCTGTGTGTGCTGGTACCCAGTGTCAGTCTGTTCTGACTGCCTAGCTCTTTTAGGGCTTCTATGCAGTCCCAAACAAGTTTTACGGACCATACCTTAAGTAATGTAATAATTGTCTAGGATCAAGTTTCAAATCCATTTTTCCGAATTCATTGTAACAGCTACTCATATATTATTATATCATCGGTAAAATTGAAACAATACCTTGATTAATTAATTAATTGAGAAGAATGTTGCGAGTAAATGATTAACCTTCTGATATTTCCTTTCGATCAATGTCCACCTTGAATGAAAGTAACGGATTAATTGATTTGAGTTATTTTTCTGCATAGAATGCAATTTACCAGAAACATGACAATGTAAGTAATTACTTGAACGAACAAATTCTTGGTGCAAGTTCTTGGGACACGGTGAAGTGATGGTAGACAATAATTCGCAAACAAATTAACCGAGGCAAGAACCTCAAAACCCGTCTGCAGGTGGTCTTGCCCAGCCAAATCAATGATAATCTACTGTTCAATTACAGTGAGCATTTGCAATTGGTTCTTCTTGGAAGAAGGTTACACAAATATCAGTCAGGTGTAGTTAAATGGCCTTTGTGGCATTAGCCAAGGAAGTAGTTGTTTTCTAACAGATGTTTGCCTCATATTTTCCACATGGTGGAAATATTTGGAGAAAAGTGTACGTCAACATTGTTGATTTTACTATTTCATTTATTTGATACTCTACGGCAAAAATTTAACACCAATGCTCAATAAGGTGTATTTTCATAAATCTGTGTTAATTTCGAGTTGTACTTCGAAATTAAAACTAATTTCGAGTTGTAAGTCGAGATTACCTTAATTTCGTGTAAAGACTTCTGAGGGTGGTTCGTAAGGGGGCAGCCGGTTGATGGAACAACAACAACAAAATGCTGGGTAAAATTAGTCCCAATCTGGGAAGAGGGTCTGACGGGGTGGAAGGAGTGACGTATGTGAAACATCAGATGCTGGTACCATAATACCTTTCTATAGTGGAAAAATAGAACTCATATATCAATAACAAGTTTTTTTGTAATATTTAGCTAATTTGGAAATTTTACACTTTTTTGGAGCCCTGTATCTCGGTAAGTATGTAAAAAATATGTTTCTCATTGCAAATTATACAAAAATCGTTCTACAAAAGTGAATACTATCATAATAGTCGTAGGGTACAAAGAAAAAAAGTTATACAAGAAAAACTAAAAAAAAAAATGCAAAAAAATCGCGGTTTTTCGCTCTCCACCACCAAATTTCCCCAGAGAAATTTTGTTGGATAAATGGGGTGGAGCACTACTATACCATACGGAACCACCACTCCAGGTTTCATCAACTTGGCATTTATTTTAAGGTATCCCGTCTTTTGTCAATCTGTGACGACTGGACTATTGGGAAACATTTTTTGATATACCATAAGAGAAAATTCCAAAAGTTCTGAAAACTTGACACATACATCGAAAAAATATTTCGAACAATTGTGTAGATTTGCAACCTTTCACGTTGACCGGAACATATATTTTCTTAATTCGTCATTTTTTTGATTTTTGTGGTCTCGAAATAATTGCAAAAGTTTTGCAGTTGCAAATTTTGAAAACATCTACTATGATGCACTCACAAATTTACAACTTTGTACACCATCCAGAACTTCATGCAATTTCGAAAAATCTTATTAATTTAAAAATTAGATTTTTACGGAAGCGTAGAAGGGCCATTATTTTTTTATTTATTTTTTCCGAGTTGCAACTCGGAATTAGGGAAAAAAAATAAATAAAAAAATAATGGCCCTTTCGGGTCGTCTTCATGGTTGCAAATTTGTGACTGCATCAGAATGGATGTTTTCAAAATTTGCAAAAAAGTTTCAAAACTTTTGTAATTATTTCAAGGTCACCTTGTTCAAAAAAATTACCACGAATTTTAAAAAAATGTTACGGTCAACGTAAAAGGTTGCAAATCTGCACAACTGTTCGGAATATTTTTCCGATGTATCTGCCAAGTTTACAGGACTTTTGGAATTTTCTCTTATGGTATATCAAAGAAAACAGTAATTTTCGTTAAAAAAAAATGTTCCGTACACTTGACTTCGTTGCAAACTTGATTCGAGATATAAAATAATATATTGAATACTACTCCACGTTTGCAGAACTTTTGGAATTTTCTCAACGAGTTGCAATTTTGACAATGTTGCGTACGTCGGAAGAGGTTGCAAACTCGAGATTTTTGCTTTCTTGATCTACCATTCACTTGACTAAAGTTTAAAAACTTTTGGAATAAATGTGAATTGATTGTCTATTTCTACTGGCCTATCAGTTTTATTTTATAAGGTAAAAAGCTCATCTCCTTCAAAAACAAAAGTCACTTTTTTAGATTCAGTGTGAACCCAGCAGATGCTACACAATTATACTATAGTAGTTTCGGCATAAACATATTCTTGAAAAAATTATTTACTCTCTTGCGAGTGAATATGTATTCATAATCTTTCCCTTTTACTTTCAATAGAGATAATATCCTTCAGAAATTGTTATTATGGTCGGTAGCAAACTCACCTTTCGAGTGAAAGTTTTTTTTTTATTCGCTCATCAACGCAGATGTTGTGCACGTTGTGCAACTACTTACTGCATCTGAGGAATTTTAATTACAAGCTCCGCTTACCTACACTTGTCCTTGGTTTTAACGAAGTTTGAGCAGCATTAGGGAAAAGAAAATGTACAGTAAGTAGCTTGCGTATAGATGTAGGAAGCAAACGTATTTCACTGGTGTATTCCGCAGTAATGAATGACTTCAGAATCCTCCAGACCAAATTTGGTAACTGTAGGAAGAATTGCATTTTTAGCTCTCCTTAGGAAAGAAGTCTTCTCAATTTTCTACTCAGCACGACCAAAAGTAGGTGAGCGAACGATTTTCTTCAGCGGGAGTAAACAACTTTTCTTCAGAGCAAGGGAACAAAAACTTTTCTTAAGCGTGAGTGAGCATGGGCTTTTCTTTAGCACGAGTAACCAGAGGCTTTTGTTCAGCACGAGTAACCAGATGCTTTTCTTCAGTACGAGTAACCAGAGGCTTTTTCTTCAGCATGATTAACAGCAGAGGTTTTTCTTCAAGACGAGTAACCAGAGGCTTTTCTTCAGCACAACCAGAGGCTTTTCTTCAGCGGGAGTAAACAACTTTTCTTCAGCGCGAGTAAACTCCTTCAGTGTGAGTGAACGAAGGCTTTTCTTAAGCGTGAGTGAGCATGGGCTTTTCTTCAGCACTAGTAACCAGAGGCTTTTCTTCAGCACGAATAACCAGAGGCTTTTCTTCAGCACGAGTAACCAGATGCTTTTCTTCAGCACGAGTAACCAGAGGCTTTTCTTCAGCACGAGTAACCAAAGGCTTTTCTTCAGCGGGAGTAAACAACTTTTTTTCAGCACGGGTAACCAGAGGCTTTTCTTCAGCATGATTAACCAAAGGCTTTTCTTCAGCGGGAGTAAACAACTTTTCTTCAGCGCGAGTAAACTCCTTCAGTGTGAGTGAACGAAGGCTTTTCTTAAGCGTGAATGAGCATGGGCTTTTCTTCAGCACGAATAACCAGAGGCTTTTCTTCAGCACGAGTAACCAGATGCTTTTCTTCAGCACGAGTAACCAGAGGCTTTTCTTCAGCACGAGTAACCAGAGGTTTTTCTTCGGCATGATTAACCAAAGGCTTTTCTTCAGCACGAGTAACCAGAGGCTTTTCTTCAGCGGGAGTAAACATCTTTTCGCGAGTAAACTTCTTCAGTGTGAGTGAACGAAGGCTTTCCTTAAGCGTGAGTGAGCATGGGCTTTTCTTCAGCACGAGTAACCAGAGGCTTTTCTTCAGCACGATTGACTAGACGCTTTTGTCCAGCACGAGTAACCAGATGCTTCTCTTCAGCACGAGTAACCAGAGGCTTTTCTTCAGCACGAGTAACCAGAGGCTATTCTTCAGCATAATTAACCAAAGGCTTTTCTTCAGCACGAGTAACCGGAGGCTTTTCTTCAGCGGGAGTAAACAACTTTTCGCGAGTAAACTTCTTCAGTGTGAGTGAACGAAGGCTTTCCTTAAGCGTGAGTGAGCATGGGCTTTTCTTCAGCACGAGTAACCAGAGGCTTTTCTTCAGCACGATTGACTAGACGCTTTTGTCCAGCACGAGTAACCAGATGCTTCTCTTCAGCACGAGTAACCAGAGGCTTTTCTTCAGCACGAGTAACCAGAGGCTATTCTTCAGCATAATTAACCAAAGGCTTTTCTTCAGCACGAGTAACCGGAGGCTTTTCTTCAGCACGAGTAACCCGAGGCTTTTCTTCAGCGGGAGTAAACAACTTTTGTTCAGCACGAGTAACCAGAGGCTTTTCTTCAGCATGATTAACCAAAGGCTTTTCTTCAGCACGAGTAACCAGATGCTTTTCTTCAGCATGATTAACCAGAAGTTTTTCTTCAGCACGAGTAACCAGATGCTTTTCTTCAGCACGGGTAACCAGATGCTTTTCTTCAGCACGAGTAACCAGAGGCTTTTCTTCAGCACGAGTAATCAGGGGCTTTTCTTCAGCACGAGTAACCAGAGGCTTTTCTTCAGCGGGAGTAAACAACTTTTCTTCAGCGCGAGTAAACTTCTTCAGTGTGAGTGAGCGAAAGCTTTTCTTCATCACGAGTAAGCAGAGGCTTTTCTTAAGCATGATTAACCAGAGGCTTTTCTTCAGCACGAGTAACCAGATGCTTTTATTCAGCACGAGTAACCAGATGCTTTTCTTCAGCACGGGTAACCAGAGGCTTTTCTTCAGCATGATTAACCAAAAGCTTTTCTTCAGCACGAGTAACCAGAGGCTTTTCTTCAGCACGAGTAACCACGGGCTTTTCTTCAGCACGAGTAACCAGAGGCTTTTCTTCAGCATGATTAACCAAAGGCTTTTCTTCAGCACGACTAACCAGAGGCTTTTGTCAGCACGAGTAACCAGAGGCTTTTCTACAGCACGAGTAAATAGAGGCTTTTCTTCAGCATGATTAACCAAAGGCTTTTCTTCAGCACGACTAACCAGAAGCTTTTTTCAGCACGGGTAACCAGAGGCTTTTCTTCAGTGGGAGTAAACAACTTTTCTTCAGAGCGAGTAAACAAAGGCGTTTCTTCAGTGTGAGTGAACGAAGGCTTTTCTTCAGTGTGAGTTAACAAAAGCTTTTTTAAATTAACCTTATTGTATGTCTGTCGGGGTGGACAATGGATGACAATTCATGAAAATGTGAAAAAACGCGGTTTTACTGAAAATAATAATAATAATGATGAGCATTTTTGGATCTCACAAACGGATTTAACGATTAGGATCAAATTTTGAATTTGGATAAGGATTTTCTTCCTGAGCCCATCTATAAAGTCGTCTTTCCTGAAAAAACACGATTTTACTTGTAATAATAATAATAGCTCGAACGATTTGGATCAAATTTTGTATAAAGGTGAAATGTTGTGTTTTAACTTTATCTGTATATATAGGCGTCTTTCTTGGAAAAACACGATTTCACTAATAATAATAATGTGAATTTTTGTATTTCGAAATCAGCTTCAACGATTTAGATCAACTTTTGTAGTCAGATAAGGTTTTGCTTCGTGACCAGAGGCTTTTCTTCAGTGGGAGTAAACAACTTTTCTTCAGAGCGAGTAAACAAAGGCTTTTCTTCAGTGTGAGTGAACGAAGGCTTTTCTTCAGTGTGAGTTAACAAAAGCTTTTTTAAATTAACTGTAATATCAATATTAACTGCTTCGTGATTTTGAAAAAGACAGATAATTTTTTTGGTTTCAAATCCGTTCAAAAGTTAGTATAGGGGGGTTACGTTATGGACAGACTGCAAAAGTTTATAATTATTTTTTTGCTTATGCTAATATCAATAGATTTTATCACCTGGACAAATAATTTTGAAAGGTTTAATTTTGAAACTGGACAATTACTTCAAGGTTCAAATTTTGTTTTTATTCTATAGTATAGGCAGAGAAAAATTGACATTGTATGTACAGAAGCAAACCAGGTTCGTATGCATGTATTCAGTGTGTATTCGAAAATGAGTTTTCTCACGAATTCAACGTAGCGGAAATTCAGTGAATCGCATGATATATGGCCATTCCCATTTTTTTCATTGTTCATCATTCATTACTCAATTCTATTAACAATGATAATTATTGCTTTCGATTCGTTTGAATCAACTCGTGTATGAAACTTAAAACAGATTAACCCTATTTTGCCAGAATTACTCATGTGAATGTAACAGGTGTAATAGTTATTCACTTTTGCTTTGTTCTAACATCAGCAATTATCATAAAACTGTTTATCAAGTAATGTTAACTGATTAGTGTAAATTACGAGAGCATTTATTATTTCGAAAAATTCATGAATTGAGATTATTACATCACATCCTGGAATTTCACATGCATGGCTGGTGAATATCTGTAAATCTGTCTCTACAATATAAAACATTTTCAAATGTACTTTTTATTTGTACGATGCTTTAGTTTGCATTGGATGGAGTTTCAGTCCCGAAACCAGCGAGATATTTTTCAAATTTTTGGCCTGCCGATGGCAGGCCAAGTGTGGATTTCTTCCTATTTTTTTATAGCAATCACTTTCTTTTTTGAATCATGGCTCTATCTTTTCAAATAAAAAAGTTAGCACCCCTGTATATTCTCTCTCTGTATCATAAATTTAATAATTTTTTCACGAAAATCAGCTAAAAGTATGTAACATATGGCAAAAAAGTTTATTATTAGAGTAATGGAAAAAAAATTCAGGGGAAAAGTTTGCGCATGTCTGAAAATCGATTTTGACCCATGCCATGTGACCATTAGGGCAGCAAACTGGAGTTTGCTTGGAATCTAATTTTATATTCTCATAATGAGTTTAAAGCAATAAAAGGAAAAAATTGAAAATTGCAATTTTTTTTGAATACTTTTCGATCTCTTTATAAAAATCAAACTTTTTTTTCTGAAAGGCTTGACTGTGGTGGAATATTTGTATTTCGATGAAAATTTCAACAATTTTTCATTTTCTCCGAACCAGATCGAAATAAATTGGAAAAATTGATTTTTGCCAGAACCCTTGCCGTTATATTAGTTCGCATCTAACATTTAAATCAGAACTCCAAAACTATTGTGATAATATGACAGTCTAGAAACATCATGTTTACTGATTATAATCAAGTTTTAATAATAATCGTTCATGACCGTGCGGTATACATATACATTTTAAGCTTTAATTTCATGCACTATTTTCATATTTATGTGCGAAGTGAAAAGCTCATGTACGATTATCGGGGGTAATACCACGAGTGGTCGCAATACTATCGATAATTCTGTCAGAAATCAACGAGATCAAATTGCTTGGTAACACCACGAGTCCCGTAGGGACGAGTGATGTTACCTCAAAGCAATTTGATCGAGTTAAAGATTTCTGACAGAATTATCGATTGTATTGTGAGCACGAGTCGTATTTATTGAGATAATTTCACGAACCAACCAAGTTATTATTTGAAATTTGATCGAGTAAACAAAGTGAATTCTTCAATAGTTGCAACTAATGAATAATAAACATGAAGTCTGTCAACCTGACGTTTATGTCATATTAGATTACAAGATGTATCATTGCTGTTTATATTTGTGGTTGACTTGACGACGTGGTCTTTCCGGATCGGAAAGAAAGGAAGCGAAAGGAAGCGTGTACTTTCGCGAAATCCCATTCTGATTGGTCCTCATATCGCAGAAGACGCGACTTTCATATAGTGAGTGAAATTGTCATCGAAACTTGATCATAATCAGGAAACCAGAATATTTCTAGATTGCCATATCATCACAATAGAGGTTGAATTCTAATATAACTGTTAGATACGAACCAATTTAACTGCGAGGGTTCTGGCAAAAACCATTTTCTATTTAATGGCATCTGGTTCGGAGAAAATGAGAATCTTTTGATAATTTTATTGAAATACAAATATTCCACTGAAGTCAAGCCATTCTGAAGAAAAAACGTTGCTCTTTGTAAAGAGATCGGAAAATATTTTTAAAAAAATGTTTCGATGTATTGCTTGGAACACTGTGAGTATAAAATTGAATTACAAGAAACTTTTTCAAATTACTTTTTTCGATATCTTGCCATCTTACCATCTTACCCTACTTTTGGCCTTTTCATGGTATATTTTCCCAAGTTGCCGCCATACTAGTGGTGACGTGACATGTGTCAAAATCGATTTTTACAATACCCCAATAATAAAATTTATTCCCATATGGTATATACTCTTTGGGGGTCTCTGTACGTTCGCCTATAATTATTGAAATGAAATATTACAAATAATGTCAATAAAGTTTTCGAAATCCTTTTTTCAATATTATATAGATTCTACGGATGTAAAAATTAGAACTAAGTATGTATACCATACCTATGTATACACAGGTTGCAGGTAAGGTTTCGCTGTCAGCCGGATGTTTACAACCGGACAAAATGGCAGCCATGTTTAATATAAGCTCAAAATAGTTTGATAAATAGTTTGATAAATATCATATATAAATTTCAGAAGCCGTAAAATACTTTAAAAATTTTCCTAATTTTCATACCTGTCCCACCCGAGAGACCCTGAATATACCGCGACCGGGCTTAGCTAGTACCCATTACTTGTTTAGTGGGTATAGCAGTCTCACTGGACAAAATTTCATGTACCGTAAAATATGTGTTGTCAGATTTAAGGTGGCTCTTAGACTATATGTTATAGTTTTCGACCCTCTGATCAAAAGTGTCCATTGGTCCAAAGTGATCCTATGGATAGTTTCAAAGATATAGAGGGGGATGTGTGTGATATTGGCCATGGGCTTGAGTCCCCGACTCTGAGTCTGATGTTTGTACTCACAAGGTGAAGGGTTCAATGGATTCCAATCTATGGATATATGAGAACAAAAAGTATTTTACCCCTTCACCACACAAGTAATTCAATTCCTAGATAACAAAGTTATCTTCATCAGTAGGACCACTAAACTGGTTTAGTAATCCCTACTGATGAAGATAAAGAAAGAAATGCGCATCTAGTATGATTTTTTTCTCTATTCCGAATGAGTAGACTCTTTTCTGATTTTATTGGGAAATATCAATTTTGAATAACTAGGTAAGGAATATGTAGGAGGAAGTTATCGGATTTCCGCAGAAAAACTGTTACTAATGACCCTGTGGTGGCTTGGAAAGGGAGAAGTTCTCTTGTCAGTAGCTGATAGATTTGGTGTTTCTTTAAGTGCAGCTCACAAAGGAACTGAACAACGAATACATGTTTTGAAACCGATAAAATTTGGTTTCAAAACTTCATAAATACGTTTCGAATCGTTTTATATGTGACGTCATCGTTTCAACGCCAGAATGAATGTATTTGAATCATAAGTCCAGACTTCTAGACCTCCCGTCCGGATTATTCTCATGATACCAGTAACACTCACAGAACTCAAAGAACCTAGAATGCCAATGCTGTAGTGTAAAAACGAAACCTAAGCCATATTTTCTCGTGAAAGTATTTCAAATAGTTTGAAAACATTATATTTTCTTGATGGAATTATTTCGAACCCTGACGTCACAACTGTCAAATATTGAAAGTATTTCAAAATCACATCGGGATGTTTCAAAAGAGTATTTTTTAGTTGAAGACGTTGAGTTCAAAAACAAGGACAATGAATAACTACTCTTGAATCGTACAGAGAAATTAAAAAATTGTGAATGGAAGGTATGGTGCAAATCCAGCTGGAAGATCTCATATTAACAGTAGACAATGCAGCTGCCACTCTGGGGAAATAGGTTCTCCACCACCTCCATTATAGGGTGTTTCTAAATTGGGCTTCCCTAATTCAAGATTATTTATTTCAGTCAGGAGTTTACTGAATGTATTTTTTGACACCCGGAAGTATATGAAAAATTCCTAGTCTGTAAAATTTTAGAACCAGTTCTCTTCATTCCTGATGGGACTACTTGGGCTGGGATTGGAAAATAAAAATACATAATTGAAGAATTCATCATCCTCTTCATGACACTGTTACAAATCATTAATCAAAAGTGTTATCTGAGAACCCTTCTGCTGCGTTAATAATTATAATATCGTGTGCATAATAAGTTTGAATTCAATGTGGTTATGTTATTGTTCGACCTTTGACAACTTTGAAGTTATGACGTAATTCTTTCGAAAACATTCATTTTCTCGACAACAAAAACGATGATGTAGTTATTAAAATCATGTTTCGAAATAATTTCAAAATCATCTTACGAGAAAATATGGCTCTAATGTAGGTACGCCAAACGGTGCCCATGATCATGCGCAGTAACACGGCTGCCATGCCAGGGGGGGGTTTGAATGAAATTGTATGGACTATATAGTTATATAGTAAAATACGAAACATATTGAATTTTGCCGTGAATTCTACAAAGAGACAAGGCCGGCTCTGAACTTGAATATCTTCAGACGAATTACACACACAGTGTTGCCAACTTATCTTTTGAAAAATCTTAGTTCGTATCATGAGTTTATGTGCTCCACTTATTGTCGATATTTGTTTCGATTATATTAGACAAGTAGTGAACTTTATGAACTTGAGCAACTAATTATTGGCGAATTTTGGCTGTTATTATGGGACTGTACACAATGTACACTGTACGTATATAAATCATAAAAGCATTATTATTAGATTATCATATAAGTACATGAACTGGCAATGATGTTGATGATTTGCGCATGATCCGTAGTAACTCAATGCATACATGTGGTTTCGCTTTTCACTAATTCCTGCGGCTTACATTAGCATTCTAGGTTCTTTGAGTTCTGTGGTAACTCTCTGGTACGATAACTTCGATAAGTCACTCAGCAACCTAATCATCCACGACCATTGCGTCCAGATCCACTACACTCTGGCACTGGCACACCCAAGGGATGGGCGTTGGGGCTCCAGCCCCCTCCAAGAATTGAGAAATGGTGATTTTGCACAAAATTTTTGTACCTTCAGAATGATTTTTTTAATAAAAATTACATATGTATCATTTTGTTTATCATTGTTTTTTATTTTCCCAGAATTCAACCCTAATTCATATATTTTACTATTTTCATTTTCTTTTATGAGCCCCCCCCAAGAGAAATTCCTGAGTGCGCCAGTGCTCTGGGCGCTATCATGGGCCTTGTCAACCTCTCATGTGCCGCCGCACAAACAGTTCGAATAAGAAATCGGCAAACTTTTGAATCCGTAACTCACATCAGGCCTCGTTGCACAATTTCACTTGTTTGCACTTGTTGCATAAATAACTATTGTTGAACTCTGTAAGAACTACTCACCAATAATTTATTTTCACTGTTCTTTTTGTTTGTGGCCCTCTTATACAAAGCGTATTCCCAACAATTCAACAAAAATCATTCAAACCATGGTAACAAATATTTTTTCATTTTCAGGCACAATCACACTAAAGAACACACTCGAGAACATTCGCAAGACCTTAGGAGTGAAAAATCACTTGCCTACGATAATGCTACATTTAATATATCCACACCCGATATATCCCCTATCCAAAAATACAGTGAGTATTTGGGAAGCAACAACTTTCTAGGTAAGAAATATCAAAGGGAACATAGTAATTAGCAATCTGAAGTAGTGAATTCCCTATCTAGGTCGGGCTTCAACGAATAAGTCAAACCAAGAAATTACCAAGATAATAAAATGTGTTAATTTTTTGGAATTATCAGACAGTATGTGGGGATGGGGTGATATAATAACCTCGTTCGAAAAAGTATAATGGATACGAGATCAAGGTGACATGGCATGGTATTCGCATAATAAATAGGCGTTTTGTTAATTCTTAGAATTGTTAAAAATTCCCAGCAAAAGCTTTACTTTTCATTTTTGACATCCTGTATCTCGAAAACTAGCAGGCCGATTTTGTTGTGCCCATAGACACTTTTGCCGAGGAAGTCAAAATCTACAACATATCAAAAATTCACGGAATTTAGCCGAGAGCCATTTTCGATAAGGATTTTGCGGGGTCCTTTTTCAATTTTCAATTTGGTGTTGCTTTTCTATTGCGCAAAACAATTTTAATGACACAGTCACTAGTAACGGCCTCCGGTGCCCCAACAGATAAACTCCGCAACAAACCGGTTAGAACCCTGCAAAGCAATAAAATAGTAGAGTAGGTAGCGAAACAAAACTTGGCAGAAATGCCCGCAGATGTCAGTCGGTAAGGATGATAATTTATAATATTAGGATGAGAAACTCTTAACAAAACTAAATGCTGTATGGATGCACTATTCGCTACAACCATTCCATCAGAATGTGAATGTAGAACCGTGATTCTCGTCTTTTGATATAATTCGTAAAACAGGTTCGACTCGGATAATTACCACCTTGGTCTGATTTTAGTCTGATTGCAGCTCCGATGGAACGCCGGATCGACATATCCACTTCTTTACCAAAATATCGGTGACGCTAAAGGCATCGGCTTCTGTCCATTTTACTGATAGATACTCTCTCCAAACTTTCTGTATGGCTTCATTGGACCTAGTCTGCCTCTGTTTTGCTCTGGAACTTTTCTTGTTTCGGGGGCGTTTTTCCAAAAAAAATTCCGATTTCACGACCACAAAAAATTTATAGATATATGTCAGATATGGCAATATTATATGTAGAAAGGCAGTACATATTTAAAATGTGGCATAAGTGTCTGACACGTATATTGGGGCGTAACTAGAGTCTGACGAAAAAATACAATCTTTCATTTATAACGGTAAAATACTTACATGTTCTAGTTTGTATTGATTATTAATGATTATGAAACTGCAGAGGATGATTTATTAGGACGTTTTAAGAAAAAAGTGCCTATGAACATATGTCCGGAGTTGCTTCGTTTCTGAGATACAAGGCGTTGAAGTTTGCAAAAAAAATACGGTATTTAAAAAATATCATGAATATTCTCGAACCGATTTGGTTGAAATTTGGTATAGTTATTTGAACTAATAAGGCGCTTATTTAGCCCTAACTAGATTGAAATTATTGTGGCCAGTGGCGTTCCAGTGGGCACAACAGCCAACAATATAAATGTTGGATGAATTGAGTAAATTAATTATAAACCATTTAGCAATTATTTCTGATGCAAAGAAAAATGTTTTTCAATGATTAGTGTGAGATAATTGTGAAATTTTGAAGGTGTTTACTAACTACCATTGTTATAACAATGTAACTACGGTACAAAACTGCAGAAGGTGATTCGTTAGGTCTATTCGAGAAAAAAGTTCCATTGAACATTTTTCCGGAGTTGTTTCGTTTCAGAAAAACAGGTCGTTGGATTATTTTTGTAAAGAAAAGGTATTTATAAAATATCATGAATATCCTCGAACCGATTTGGTTGAAGTTTGGCGCAGTTATTTGAACTAATGTGTAGGAAAAACGCTACTATCATTGTCAGCTAGTCAGGTGTTTATGATATGCAATAGAATGGCTTTCATTACTTTTTCTTGAAAACCAAATCGATATGAAGATATTCATGACATTGTTAAAATACCGTTTTTTTTTTTAAATTCAACGCCCTGTATCTCAGAAACGAAGCAACTCCGGATATATATTCATAGGAACTTTTTTTTTTAAACAACCTAACAATTCATCCTCTGCAGGTTTGTACCGTAGTTAGGAAACACACTAAAAAAATTGCGGAATTTGGAATTTTTTTTGGAAAAATACGATAATACGAAAAGTTGGTCTTATAGTTCTCAATGAATGAATCCTGAGGAAATCAGCTGGTTATTAATAAATTTTCCTATGATCGTTTTTCCGACATGTTCGAGGGGGCAGACACCCCCAATGACCCATGTTCATTGTCAGAGAATTTTATTTTCGGGATTCAGTTCAAGTGTTTATGCTATTCAACTTGAAAATAAAACAGTATCTATAAATTTTTTGCAGTCGTCAAAACGACGTGTTTCGGATTTTTTTTGGAAAAACGCACCCGAAGCAAGAAAAGTCGCAGAGGAAAACGGTGGCAGGCTAGGTTCAATGAAGCCATACAGAAAGTTTGGAGAGAGTATCTATCAGTAAAATGTTTGCCAATGAGCACTCTATAAGTTCATTGTCACAACAATGTATTCATTTTCAAAGGCAGATTCTGGGAACGGGCCAAACGATGTTAATGGCGATTCTTTCAAATATCAATGATCAGTGCCTTGGGTAGTGTTTGAGGTACGTCACTTGCATCACTTTATAGAGGGGCTTCTGTTCCCGAGCAGAACTGTCTGATGCCTTCCTTCCACAGACTCAACCAAGATGTAGATCTTTCTCGTGATCTTTCTGGATCTTGTTCACTGATAAAAAGGATATTTTGCATCAATGCATAATTGCATTGATTCAAGTCGATTGTATTCTTGAATAGGTCCAACCAAATATTAGTTTGATTTTTTGACAGAATCCTCTTGACCACTTGAAAGGACACTGTTTTGAGAGATATGAACACTTTCTTCACTGAATAATGAGAGTTGTTTGGTGCAAGAATATTTCAACTTTGATAATGAACACTATTGTGAATACTTTCTTTGTTCGATGGTGTGAGTTGGTTGAGGCAAGAATATTTCAACTTCAATAGCGAACAATATTCGTCTTCATAATGCAATACATTTTTGATTCAAGATTATCTGCATTTGGAGGCTCAGTACAAATGTGCACTTGGTTATAAAAATATGCCATGGAAGCCATGTTCATATGGTACAGTTCAACAAACAGAGAACAACTGCGAACAATTGAGGTATAATGGTTATATATGAGAATAGTTTTGTAATATTTTAATTTCAGAAACTATATAATCAACGGTACCTCTTCGGTGACGCATAGAAATGCGATCGAATATAGAAACGACAGCGTCATTCGCCATTATCACACACCTATTGAAAACAAATATATCTTCAACCTACCCCCACAACTGGTCCATAAATGACCTAAATTCAGATCGTGCAGAAATAATTGGACCTCCATATTGCACTTCTGTATCAGCACATTGCACATAACCACTGTGTCAAATACAAAACTAAGAACTTAAATTATGATTCAAACACAACCCCCAAACCAAACGCGGGCAAAAGCAAACAGGATAGAGGTCCCAATCGGCAGTCGCAGTGCGCGCTCTCGCGTGGGTTCGCGTCGTTCTGGTAGCGGGGTTCCGCCAAGAAATCATGTTCTTGAGTCAAAAGGAGCATTTTTCACAAGTAGGAGTTCTCTAGGGTAAGGAGTTGGAATGTATTAATGCAAAAAAATTAATTTCAAGATAATTTATGTAAAGAAGCAAACAGTTCAATAAGTTTGAAATAAGAGTATATTCATCAATTAGAAATAATTATTCTTTTCAGAAGATGATTCTGTTCAAGAGGATATATATATATTTGATTGCAGACATCCTTTTTATCAGTGTTCCCATTCCAGTTACCATCTGATGCCGTGGATCAACAAATTGTTGCTACCTTGTCTTCTGCTCATCGGCAATGTGAGCAGTCGTTTGGACATGGTCTCCGTGATAGGGCATTCGCATTTTTATAGCTACTCTCCCCTCGATGTTCGATTTCGATGAGAATGATGGTCAATTCTCAATAGGAATCCCCTTCCATAAACGTATTTGTAAAAGTGTTCTACTCCTCCTGGTGACACAATAATTGCGCTTCGGTTTACTAAGGATCTCTAGGACTAACCCTAGACTCAAAACTGCTCTGGAACAGACACGTAGAAAAGATCGCTAACAAGGCAAAATCATCACTGATGGTGTGCAGGAACATTGCAGGAAAAACGTGGGGCTGTAACCCATCAATACTGCGATGGATGTACACCATGATAGTGAGACCTATGATCACCTACGGAGCAGTAGTGTGGCACGGTAGAACCGAACTCGCCACAACAAAGAAAATCCTGGAGAAAGTACAAAGACTAGCATGTCTTTGCATAACAGGAGCAATGAGGTCAACTCCAACAGCAGCAATGGAGGTCATTCTGGACCTCACTCCTCTCCATCTCACGGTGAGGAGAACTGCTTGGGGAGCAAACCTGAGGTTGGCCAAAGTCGGACTTAAAGGGACAGCACACAGTGTAAGGGGCTCAACCCCCACCGGAAGTGCACACCTTGCCGATCTCCCAACTGACGAAATTACCAGGAAAATTAGTTTCGAGAATTTTTTTTCGAACGGAACTAAATACCAAGAAACAATGGAGCACATAATCCATTCGAGCACTGGGTAAGAATACCATTACATGGTACACGGATGGGTCTAAAACTCCCGACGGAACTGGAGCAGGAGTATTTGGACCTCGTACCAAGTACTCCGAACCCATGGGACACTTCCCCAGCATTTTTCAAGCGGAAATTCACGCCATAGAAAGATGCATTCAGTTCAACCTCGATAGGAACTACCGGAACAAAGAAATTGCAATCCTCTCCGATAGTCAAGCAGCCATCAAAGCGTTGGGCTCATATAACATCAACTCGAAGATGGTCTGGGAATGCCTAGAAAAACTCAATGATCTAGGCAGGAACAACAAGGTGATCCTCCTCTGGGTGCCTGGGCACGTCGGAGTAGAGGGAAATGAACAAGCAGACACCCTGGCACGAAAAGGAGCATCAACGCCACTGATCGGGCCAGAACCATTCTGCGGACTTGGAAAATCTTACTTCCAAGAAGAACTCAATAAAACTGAAGAAGCAATGAGAGCAACATACTGGCAAAAACTTCCAGGGCTAAGGCAGGCCAAAGATCTCCTCGGCAATTTCAACCGAGCAAGATCGAAAACACTGATTAACCTCAGCAAAACTAGTCAAAGACAATCACAGGATTTCTAACGGGGCATTGCAGACTCAAAGAACACCTAAGGATGCTAGGCTTAGAGGAGGACAACACCTGCAGATTCTGTGGGGAACATCCTGAAACACCTCACCACATATTGATGGAGTGTTATGTTGTACACCACAAAAGATTAAATATACTGGGATCACACCAGCTGACTGTGGAAGAAATACCACAAATGGACCCCCTCAAAATCCTAAAATTCCTGAAGGAACTGAGGCTTGAGGGGATGCTGTAAATGAGAACACCTTGAGATAGCAGAAGAAGATGGGGCACAATAGATCTAACTAGGTCGCAGCGCATCAGTCACCATCCATACCAACCAATACCAATACCAATACTAAGGATCTTGCTGAAGTCTTGCTCTCCTTCCTGGATCTCCTATTCCCACACTGGTGGCGCCTGCGTCCTATACGAATTTTACGCTCGGCAAGGGCTAGCTCAAAACTGGTGCTTTAATCAAACCTAAGCACATATTGACAAAAGTAGGTTCATAAACCAAGAAAATTCCGAAGACGGTGTATGTCAGTCTTGTGCTGAACCACATTCGTTTGCACCCCTCTTGCTTATCTGGTATCAACGATGCCCTGATTACTGTTGAAATGGACGAGCAGTGCCCTAAGATTTTTGCTTACTGCAAGGTCACTGAATAATTATTGACATTCATGACCCTTACTGGCACAAATTTATCGAAACGCAACAGGGTTTTCACTAGTTATTGTCGGAGGTTTTTATCCTAGATTTTTTGCACCGTATTCTGTATTCAAGTTCACCTGTTATTATTTTCTTCTGATTCAAACCTATACATAACTATAAGTAAACTAATGTGTCTGGCCTGCTGGCCTCCATTCTATTCACCCAACCATACGCCTCTGGAATGAATTGATACCTTCCTCCGTGTGTTACAGTCACATCCGACGCCAATTTTCCACTTCACTCATATAGTTATCCCAAACCACAGTAGGGACATTCGATTCAGAAAAGAATAATGCTTGATGAAGGCGATTATCGTTTTTCCATCCACGTGTCAGTGGATATCCCTGCCAGTGCTGATACAGTGAAAGTTAAAGACAGTTGTTTCAATTTCTTGAAGGTATTTTTTTATAACTCAGTACCAAACAACATATCTCACAGTAAGTGAATAAAGGCCAGCAATTAGATATCTGAATAATTTCACATAGAGCAGACATCGTTGACTCCAACATCCTGAATAGTATAATGGTTTTGTCGACTATTTCCAAATAAACAAGAAACATTGCGAGAAAGTTACATCACGAATAGTTATACCATTAATGCCTGAAGAGTACACGGAAAAAATCCCTGTGTAGATTTGTTTCTTTAACAGTGTAAAAAAAATGTGTAAATAATATATACAATTGTCGAAAATTAGTACACCTGGTTGTAGTATATTTTTACCAATGATTGTTTATTTCGGTTTGTGCTGAAATTTTTCCCAGCTTTGTGACTTTTATGCGCAATATGTGTAATACATAATTGTGGGTGAATTTTACACATATTTTATTCAAAACGTACAACACGAAATGTGTAATAAATCACAAACAAAACTGCCCTTCGATAGAGGGCACAACCCGCACTATACTAGAATTCACTAATGCCGAGGCTTACTATCAAGACCAAAGCAATCTTCAATAACAATTGCATTCAGCCCCCGACCGGTAAGAAGGAAGGGATAGCTAGAGATGTCTCACACAATAGGAAATATTTTAAATTTATATTTCCTAACAGCTATTTTGAGCCTAGTGTAAAGTAGACAGTATTGTGCATTCGGAATTTCAATTTTGTCCACAGAACTGTAATAAAAACAAAATGTGTAATATAATATAATAATAACACAATATTGTGTATTTTTCAATTATATAGTCAACAGAATTGTACAAAAAAAACTAAAATTTCTATAACATTTATACACAATGGTGTTGTTAACACCATTTATACAATATTGTGTAAAAAATGGATTCAAAGAAATAAACATAATGTGTATATATTATTACAACAAATTAAGATGAACAACAGTGTGCGAAATTTATACACAAAATTGTTTATATAACCATTCCAGACACAATTTGTTTAAAAATTTCAAACAATTGTGGACAAAAACTGTACACATATTTTTTCCGTGTATATTTGGAAGCAGTCTACGAAACTATTGCTGTTGGGAGGTGAAGATCACACAATCAGAATGTAACTTTTTCAATGCGTAGCTGCCTGTCAATCATTCATTTTCTTTTTGTCTCCGAATCTCCGTTTCAAGGATCGGATACAAGCCAGTCATTTTTAGGAAAAATATATTTCAAAATATTGTATTCTCATGTAACTCGTATCCAGTTTTCGATTGTTTATTTCATCAGTTTATCGTCTTAAAAATTATTGAAAACGCCAAACAGAACTACCGAATTCAAACGATCAGACGCAGAAGAAGAGGTGGGAAGCCGTGTGACGTCAGTGCGTGAGTGATTCTAATTGGTCAAGAAAACAATGACATCACAGCTGAGGAGCGTTTGAATTTACACATATTTTCAATATTGAATAATGAATCAGTTTTCCAAATTTTGGGTGGCCCAATTGTTAAGACTATTTTATGAACTGCCCTTCATTACGTGGAAAAAAGTGCATATTTTGAGATGCTGGAAATTTCGAAGGCCCTTTTTAACATGAATACTCAGGAAGTTACTTTGAAGGATGGAAAATAGCGACTAAAGTTTGTCTTTCGGCCGCAGATGATTCCAAAACTAATTTTATTAGCATCCTGTCCATATTTTCAAACAAAAATGGAAATGAAATCGAGTATTCAATAAAATTGAAATTTGTGATATTTTTGTAATATCTAACGGAAATCAACTACTGTCCCGGCTAAATCCACGCTGGACATTGAAAGTGAAAATTTGCATTTTCATTGAGATAAGTTGCCTTTTGAGTATCTATCTATACAGGGGGGTCACGGTCGATGGTACCTTAGACGTTTATGGAGAACGGGACATAGGATCATTCTGAAAATTTGGTTTCTCAAGTAGTTGTTCTTGGTCTATCGATCTATTTTCAGCAATGCAGCGTTGCCGCTTATACCAAAAAGTAGCAGCATCTTTGTTATTTCAAATGGGTCACACTGTATATTACCGCATTTTTGAACTTGACATTCCTTTCTGATTATTTCTGCCTCATAGTCTCCTATAGTCTCCTAGAGATAGATATTGGTTATTTTCAATATTTTTTATCTAAAACATAGCTCGAATTGAATGTTTATTTCTGCGGTATTTGGATTCTTAGGAAGTTACAATTTTGTGTTTAGTTCATCAAAATCATGTACATTGATTCTGTATAGAGAAGTTTGTTCTGCGTTATACATGGTCGTTCAAAATTCATGATCTTACTGCTAGATACGAAAAGGGTTGAAAGTGCGTTTTTTCAAAAGGAACATTCTGTATATTATGAAATATCCTAAAAGATGACTAAATTCCCTTCGAATTGATATATCATGATCCTATACCTAAATAGCCAGAATTCCGAGATAATAGCAATTTTCACTTGTAATCTCCCAAGTGCTTGAATTATTGCCGGACATTTTTCGAGTATGAATTTTCTTTGAAAATTCATGTACGAGATGAATTTACCGCAATTAATTCAAGCACGAGGGGGATTCGGTAAAAAAATTTCACACCGAGAAATGAAAATCATCAGAAAGGAATGACAAGTTCAAAAATGCGGTAATATACAGGGTGACCCATTTGAAATAACAAAGATGCTGCTACTTTCTGGTATAAGCGGCAACGCTGCATTGCTGAAAATATTTTAGATCGATAGACCAAGAGCAACTACTTGAGAAACCAAATTTTCAGAATGATCCTATGTCCCGTTCTCCGTAAACGTCTAAGGTACCATCGACTGTGACCCACCCTGTATATCATTAAAAATTCCTATAAATTCATGAGAAAGGGAGAATGTTATTTAAAAGTATCACTCACAGAAATCTTTCATTTCATTAATGCAGGAACGCACCTCTTACTTACATCAGTTTTGCTCTTCCAAGCTCATCAGGGAAATCGGAAAAATTGGAAAGCAGGCCCTTCAGAAGCAATTTCACACAGCAAGAATGGAAATGATGGAAATATTTCTATGGCAATAAAACGTTGGAAATTGTTTTTTTACATAAAACTGTCATAGGTTTTGGTTTTTGATTGGAAATATGGACAGGATGTTCATAAGATCTGTTGTGGAATCATTTGCGGCTGAAAGACAATGTTTAGTCGCTATTCTCCTTCGTTCAAAATAACCTCTTGGGGGGTATTCATGTTCAGAAGAGGAACATTATTCATTAAAATTGAAAAATGTGATTTATCTGTAATATCTAACAGAATACAACTACTTCCCTGGCTAAAGCCTCGTTGGACATTGAACCAAATCTGATGGAATATCTGAATATTTTTTCTGTGGTAACGTCGGTAGCACAGAAGAAATATTTCCATCATTTCCATCCTTGCTGTGTGAAACTGCTTCTGAAGAGTCTGTTTTCCTGATGGTGTCTAATATAAGAGGTGCAGTCCTTACATCAATGAAATAAACGCGTTTTCTGTGAGTGATTCTATCAACTATCAATCAACACCTGAATGAAAATGTAAATTTTCACTTTCAGTTTTTTTCTTTTGGTTAGGGTCTTTTCACAATATCTATCAGATGTGGTTCAATGTCAAGCGTGGAAAATAATAAAATTCCGACTTTAATTATTTTCGAAGTCGGAATTTAATTATTTTCCAACTTAATAGTCGGAATTTAGTCGAAAATAATTTAAAAAATTATATGGCCCTTCTGCGCCTTCGTAGGAATAAGATTAACTTGTAAGAAATTGTATATCAGTTTGATTATTTATTCCAAAACAAAAATGATAACACACAAAACTGACATTAATCAGATGGAAACTATACTCAAACGATAAATTTCGAATGAACTGAGGATGGTCGTTCTTGAACTTTTCAAAAATACCGTGAAAGCAAAAAATGTTGCATCATCCTTTGGAAAATGCCCAGATAAACCATATGTAATCAGTTGTTATTTCAAATGCAAATCACTGTTAAATTCTCGAAACGATTTATTAATGATACGAAAATTGTCTACCCTAGCAATAGTGACCTTGCCTGTCAACTATGTATCAATTCAATCGCCAAAATTAAGTTCACTCGCAAATAAAATGAAAATATCCTTTCAATTGGCTACATCAAATTATCTCACAGCGACAAGGTCATTATACCAGAATCTACCTACTCGGTGGAGGTGGAGATATGACCGAAATTACTCTGAAGTAATTTGTTACGATTTGGAATGACCGACTTCTCAACTCAATAAAGTTTTCGTTCGTTTATAAATCTTCTTCACAGTCATCTAACAAAGTGTAAAAATAATATTGAGATTCGAACTGTTCCAAATAAATCTCGAAATTTCTCATCTTTCGAAATATTTTATATGACATATTCCTGATATCCACCTCCCCCCCCTAAGGTTGAGGCCCGGAGAAAAGAGAGCTCCAATATATAATGCATACTCGGGCAGTCCCCTCCCCCTTCCAACACCCACGCTCTTAGAACGGATCCTCATCCTGATGATTGGGGGTCAGCAGGATTAAATCTGACCGTGCGAAATGGAGTGCTCAGCCTTTGTTCGCCTGAAGCTTTCCTATCTGATATGAGTTGAATTGTTACAATCAGATCAACTTGAGAAAAAACCATTTGGGGGGGTAACACCGATACTACTTTTTTCACCTAACATCTAAGTATTTTCGAATTTCCTGAATATCTTTTTTCATAATTTCGATCTTTCTTTATACCTTTCAAAATTTTCAAGATGATGTAAGTAGGTAGTATCAATAAAACCCTTCGAAACTTTTCTTTCAACCCTGCACAACGAATTACCCCCCCACCATTGAACAAAGCCGTATACGCGCCTGCAATGCATCTTGGATGCAGTGTCTCTAATATAGAGGCCATGTAGACTTTTGGATTCCTTTTTAATATCCCATGTAGCACAAACCACACGTATATTCGGCCAATATTGGTATAATATTGTGAAAATAATGTCAAAATATTGAAATAATAATATTGGCGAGAAAAAAATTTGATATTGGTCCAATATTTCAAAAATAATATTGGTGTAATTGTCTCGACGCAATATTGGCCTCAGAACATTAAGCGGTACTGGTACAATTTCGCTGTAGCACACTTAGGGCCGGTTTTTCAATGTCCTGTTAGCGTAGTTTGACTGACAGTTAAATTTGACCGGTGGTTAGATTGAATAATGGCATTCACTCAAATGAAGGATACACTCACATTCTAACCATCAGTCACGTAACAGAGACATTTAACTGAACATTGGAAAAATGACCCTAACATTGGGATAATATTATATTTTGAAAATTTTGGCAAAATATCCAAACGTAGCAGCGAGATAAAATTATAAATATTTCGCGATATTGGTTCAATATTACTTAGACATTATACAAATAATATTGGTGAAATATTGCGGAAGCAATATTTGCCTCAAAACATTCAGAAAATATCATTTGAATATAATGATGAAATGTTCAAAGTGAAAATGTTGCCTTGGAAAAACTGATGAAATATTTTCAAAAAATTTCGAATAACTCCGAACTTCTACCATTATATTTCCCCTTCAATAAGTAGATTTTCTTATAAACAAGTTGTGAGGAGCCTTATTTGATTTATTTTCTTGGGATTGGGCTGACGTTACATATATGTGGAGCCACCTAGCGGTTTCTTACCCAGGTTTGATCATGATGTATTTCAATATTGTTTATTGAATATTCGGCCGGTATTCAAATTTAAATAATGGTTATTAGTTCAATTTGTAATATTGTATCAATATTGTATTTCAAAAATTGGCGAAAGCTTTTTGTAACAATCTTAATCAATATAGGATTAGTATGATTTCTGGAATATGGATGAAATAATATTCAACCAAAATGTGCTAGGCAAACTTGGATATGCAATATTGTTTTTTATTTCTAAAATCGATATGAGAGGAGTATTGGAATAGCAATATTGATTCTAGATGCTGGAAACAATAGTAGGCAATATTGGTTTATCGACATTGGTGTTAATTATTGAAACAATATTGACCCAATATTGTACGAAACAATAAACATTCAGAACAAGTTGAGTCAATATTCCACCAATATCATTCATGAAATATTGTTTATTTCTGACCGGGATATTATAAGCTTATATCGTCATAGTTACGCTATCAATAAAGAGGGTCATAACTCCCTCGGGACATTATAGATTTTATAATTCCCTCTACCTTTCACAAGTAAAAATAAAATAATATATATATATATATATATATATATATATGTGTATATATTTATGAAATGAAAACAACCATATTTTATTTATTCACGTCATTACAAATAATAAATGTACAATTTTGAAATGTTCCCTGAAAATTACTTCCGCCACTGGAAACAATTTCTTCTTTTGTATGGCTGGAGCTTCTGTTCACTATAGTCGAGGTACCTGCCTCTTGTAATGGCAAAGTAGACAACATACGCGCCGTTTTATTTCTCAATTTGATGCTATCCTCCAAATACCCCTCCGCCACCGTGGAACTTTTCCAACCTCCGTGTCTTTTTAAGTTAGTCATAGTTGCTCCTGCATTGGCTAGAGCAGTAGCAGAAGTGCGACGAAGGCAATGTCCCGTATAGGAAGATGGGTTTGGCAATCCTAAATACATTGCATTTTGCTGGGGATTTTCCCAAACATGTTTTTTCCAATTGGCTGAAATGTACATTTATTTTGTCGGAAGCTCAAAAAAAATCGTTCAATACCTTTAGGACGCAAAGACATATAAAGTCTTAATAAAGGCAAAGCGGAGAACTCTTTTTCATCCACAACTGTAAATTTCTTCGATATACCAGTTTTATTTTCCGGTACGTTCACTACCATAACGGAATCCCGGTCCTCTATATCCGATATCTTCATATTCAAAAGTTCCTGACTTCTGCATCCTCCAAAATAACCCATAATCAAAACAACCAATAACAAAAAAAAGGAAATAAATACACACAAAAAGGAAAATCAGAAAAAAATTACTTTATGCAATAAATGAATATCATTAGGAGCGTCCTTTAGAAATCTGATAACATCTTTAAGAGATAAAACAGCAGACTTTTTCGGCTTATAACTCTTACTCTTCCGTTTCAAAAAAGCCACCATCGATTTTAGCATTGACCATTTAGTACATAAAGAATTCGGACTGTTTCTGACTACTACCAAATCTACCGAAAAACATAGAAAATTCCTTACCAGTTCTTGAAAATATGCCAGAAATACAGTTTCAGTGACATCTTTTGGCATAACATTTTTCCGTGTCAGCCAGTCCAGATATATCTTGTATTCTTTTTGGTATACGGCTTCACTTTTCGATGGAATTAATGATTCTCTTGCTTGTTCAGCTTTTTTCAAAATATCTTCCATTATATTTGGGGTAGAAAACACGTTTTTACCGCAAACACAGCTTGATAACAAAGTTCTGTTTATAAACAAGTAACATAGCAACAACCTAGCAACAAGAAAACTCCTATAATTAACGGTACCTGATTCAAATATACCGGGAAGGTAATGAATTGGTACATTTTTCCGTTTTAAAAATGAACAAAATTTTATTGAAATCGGTCAGAAATAAAATACCACGGGAATTAATGAGCCTTAATAACCTCAGGCAATTGCTGTCCCTTGGGCCAGAGGCCCTCGGGACGCAAACTTTGCCATCGGTAATTAAGGCCCTCATAATTCCCTTGATACGTAAATAACTATTTCCCAATATCCAACCATATTATTTTCACATTCACATATGTCCACACTGGCCCAATACGAAATCAAGATTTAGCCAATATGAGGTGCTACCTGGGATCAGTCAAAATATTCGAGGGTTTTTTGCTGAACTAGTAATTCTCTAAAATTTCAGTGTTGGATGGTTCCGAAAGAGCATCATCATTGGATGTATTGAAAGATGTGTTCCCAACGACTAAGAAAAAGATTAAGAAAGCATGTACGAAAAAAATGCTATACAGGAGAATACCTATTCTCAGTTGGCTACCAAAATATGATGCCACGTGTGCCGTTGGCGATTTCGTTGCAGGAATCACCGTGGGACTTACTCTAATACCCCAGGTAAGCTTTTAAAAGTGTACATGCTCAAACCTACTTGAGATAGTTCTTTAACCGTTATGAATATCAGACATCTGAGCACGAAGCTCCCTTATAGTTCAATCAAACAGTGTTTTGGCCAGGAATAAAAATACATTTTTTGTTGAACCGGTTGGCCGCTAGAGCTCGCTGAAAAAAGGCCAAAATTTGCTACTTTGTAGAACACCCAGTTTTGTTTTGGTTGGTTGTTTTGGTTTGGTCTTCTTTGGTTGAAATCTCCCAACGTTTCAACTGCAACTGCAGCAATCATCTTCAGTGGCCTGGTCGAAGTAATCTTCTTGACGTATCAACTGAAACTTTTCAACAGTTTTCTTGTTAGGTTTTCGCTTGTAACTCGAAAACTATGCTTATAGTCACAATAAAGCTTAGATTCTGCTCAAACTACATTAACTCACTAAAAAATTATAGACGTAATTATTCAATAAATATACATCAATTTATTCAAGTACCTACTAATTATCATCTATATATAAACTGAACCGTTGTTGTAGACGTTGGTTTGTGGTTTCGAAGGGGGAATGTCCTTCTTAGAATTTAGTAGGTAGTTGACAATCATCTGTCCCCTACAGTCACCTCCTTGCTTGCTGGAATAAACATTCAAGGTCTTGGAAAGAATTTTCCAGTAACATATACAGTTCGACAAACCTAGCTGAAAATGTGAAATTGCTGGTACGTTCATGTTAAGTATCGAGCAGTTATAATTAACGGTTGTAGGGGGCAGTAGCCGTTTTCTATATAAAATAGGTTCGCCAAAGTTATGACGAACTATGAGGGGCTGACGGAGGTCATTAAACGACTTCCGACGAACAAGGAGCCTGGGCCGGATGGCTTGGACGTCGTTTTGCTCAGAAATCTGCCGCGGAAGGTCCTTGTCCAGCTAATACACTTGATAAATGCTATTATCAAATGGGGGTGTTACCCAGATTGTCTGAAGAAGGCACTGGTGATACCGATTTTGAAACCTGGTAAGGATGGCCATAAACTCGATAGCTATCGACCTATCTCGCTCTTCAGTGTGATTGCTAAGGTAGTCGAGAAGATCCTTCTTAGACGACTGTTGAGTCTCGAGGAGAATCTCAAAATGATCCCCGATGTGCAATTCGGGTTCCGTAAAGGACATAGTACGACGTCACAATTCGTGAGAATTATACACGGGGTGAAAGAGGCCTCTCAGCGTGCACTCAACACGGTCATGGTCCTGCTTGACATGAAAAAAGCCTTCGACACGGTATGGGTCTTTTCGCTAAAATGCTGTTGGCAGGCATGCCCTCATACTTGGTAAGGTTGGTGGACTCACCTTGTTGGGGGGACTTTTATGGTGCGAGTAAACAACACTCGCTCTGCGGAGTTTCCAATCGAAGCGGGTGTCCCGCAGGGTTCATGTTTATCCCCGCATCTATATTCGCTACATACGTATGATTTTCCTCAGTGCGAGAGACCGGATATGGGCACGGCTGTGTATGCAGATGACACAGCTATATATGCCCATTCCTTCTCCAGCGTCGCTGCTCAATATAGGATCCAAAATCATTTGGATAGGGAAATCATACCGTATTTAGCGGAAAATAAGATCGAGGTTAATCCGACCAAGTCGGAGACCATCAACTTTACGAAAAAGTATACCTTTTCTAAGGTGTACCGTAAGTTGGTGGTCAACGGCGAGGCTGTTGAGAACGTCAACCGTGCGAGATACCTGGGGGTACAGCTGGACAAGCGACTGAACTTCGGCCGACATATTACCCTGGCTATACAGAGGGCAGGAGCGGCAGTTAAGCGCACCTATCCTCTGATAGCCAGAGGATCTAAACTATCTCAAGAAAACAAAATATTGATTTATAAGCAGATCATAAGACCTGCCATGACCTACGCTTGTCCAGTGTTCTGCACGCTAGCACCAACTCCATTAGCGAGACTGGATAGGATGCAGAACAAGGTACTCTGTGTCATCACCGGTAGCAGACGATACCTTCGAGTGGAAACTCTTAGGGAGCTTGCAGGCGTCGACTCAATCCCGACATTCATAAAAAACTTGTCATACAAGTTTTATAAATACTTGCTCGATGGAAGTCCTCTTACCAGAGACATTACCAGACTCAGAGTGTATGATAATGAGCCCCGCAAACACGGCGGGCTCATTCATCAAGCGCTTGACATCTTTCACGAAAGAAGGGATGAACCGGTACCGTAGGGAACCAAGTCGAAAGTTGAACTAAAACGCGAAGTACCTTGACCCGGTTTTTTGCTTCAGCCTTTTCCGGGGTTTAACATCGAAATATCCGACCTCACAAACTGCAGAAAGCATTGTCTACATTGAATATCAATGAACAACATGCCTACGCTTTGCAGGAGGCATGTGTCTTACCGATTAGCCACCGCAGTATAATGAAAAGTCCGGCCCAGGGTTTCCACCAGCGCGGGCGGACTACAACACCCTCTCGCGGGGGTGATTATGTTCGCCCGTATCCCTGAAAAGGTGCGGGAGAGTTGCTACTTTTGCGCCCGTAGTTCCATCCTCCCTCTAACCCCCTGGATTGAGGAGAATGAAATTATGTTAGTGATTTGTCATTATCTGTGAAATGTATATTGTGAATCTATAATAAAAACCTTATTTATTTATTTATTTTATATAAAAACGAAATTTCGAGATAAAAGCGAAAATTCGCCATATAAGTCGAAATTGTGGAGGGTCAAATAAACAAATAATCCTTGGACTACGTTTCTAGTATTTCATTTTTAGGGTAGATTTTTTTTAATTTTAATTCGATCATAAAATAATGCGAGTTTAGTACATCATCAATTATAATGACAAACATTATACATTTTGTTCATGATCCATATACAATAGGTCGTAAAAACAATACTTATTATAAAACAATGATTTCATTAAATGTGAACACAGTATTGTTTGAACTATTGCGACCTTTTCTTTATGGTTATTATGCTTCAACCAAGTTCTGTTCTATTATACACGTTCCTTGCACACGAGCTTTACTACTTGATTAAATAAGTCATTAAGTGATAATAAATCAACATGATACTTCTAAAGAATTCTTTAACCGATAAATTGAACTTATGCAATAATTAGTAAATTCACAAAATTACGATATGCACTAGTACGATTGGGTTTTGAGACAAGAATCGATTGTAGCACCACCAAACTTGGTATGCTAGTAGTTGGAACCATGATAAACACGAAAAAAAATCACCAAAATTCCAGGGGTGGAAAATATTTTTTATTCGTTTAAAAATAAATGAATACATTTTTTCTGTAATCCTGGAAAGTATATGATTTATCGAAAAAACAACTCAACAGGGTGAAAGACAATTCAATTCTCCACAAAAATTATTAAACGTGATTGAACGCCGACATCAAATTTCAGGTTCACCCTTACCCGCCGCTGAAAGTTCTGGCGGAGCCGAATATTTGATTGGTCATAACTCTGCTAAAATGATCAGAGAAGGAAAAGGAAAAGTTCATATCGTTTCTGAAGACTCCTACCTTCTCATGCAAATATGATATGCGAGTATTTGAGTACCTAAAATGTGTTTTGTCGCACTTCACGGAGATGTTTGCGGGGGTGATCCAAAAATCATGAATAATTTAGTGAATATTGAATTACTATACTAAAGCAGCAACCCATATCCTCTTTGGACTATATGCAACAATTTTAAAGTAGGGTAACAGGTCCCACTTATACATGCCAAAAAAAAAACTTTATTTTACCTCTGCCTCATTTTCAACTTACCCATAAAATCGACATTCTCTTCACTAAATGTTGAAAATAATCGCTTATTCATATCCTGCATATACAGGATGTTCCAAATCAAGTCGGCACCATTGCCAACTACGTTATTATTGATGCTACGAATTCGGTTATATGAGCAAACTAGTAGCATTTTTAATGGCCTTCTCGACACCGAAAACAAAAAAAAATTGACAGTCGCGTTTTCGAAATATTTCATCAAATGATATTTTTTCAAATGGAACACTCTATATTTTATCATGCATTTCGACTCGTAACTACATTCTCAATAACAAAGCTCCTATGACTTTTTTTCCTAAAGTTGAAAATGAGGGACTTATGTGGAAATATTTATTTTTTTCACTAGTACAAAAAATTTCTTTGTTTTGGCGAATAAAACCTCATGATTGTCCAAACACCCAACTTCGATACTTATACGAATGACAATATTTTGTTACGAACAGCAAAATAAGACAGTAAAAAGAAAAAATTGCGCTGGGATTTGAACTCGTGAAACCCGTCAATTGACACAACTGAGCTATTTGGTATTAACGATAATTTCCATCTTAAAACCATTCCACTAGCCGTATTTAGTTTGTGAATCAAAATATTTCTGCCATAATGATAACTTTGAAGCCGTTTTTGAACAGAACAGAAAATGCTGGAGCGTCATATTAATGCGGTTGGAAATAGCTATTTGTGTATTTAGAGCGCAAAGTGATGGATTGCCGCTCGAACAAAGAGAGTTACCGCGCGACGCGAAGCAGAGCGCGGTAATCTTTGGAGAGCGGCAATTACACTTTGTTCTCGAAATACACACAATATTTTTTCGACAAACGCATATCTCAGATACAGACAATACACTCGATACTTTATTGATTATTGATTACCTTATAATAATATTCATTTCTTTTTTTATTTACTAGATTAAAATTGAATGTACAATTCTCACAATTTTTAATATAAATAAATAAATAGGGGTTTATTTTACATTCTTGGTCAATACATTTCATACTGTACACATTCTTAAACCCAGGGGGGAGGAGAAAGGATGTACAGACGGGCGCAGAAGTAGCAACTCACCCCCCCTCGATCAGGAGAACGGGGGAGCGCCCTGCCAAACCGAACTTAGAACCCCCAAAAGAGAGGGTGCTGTTGCCCGGCCACGCTGGTGGTAACGTGGGGCCAGACATTTCATTATCTGCGGTGATATTCTGTAAGATACACGCCTCCTGCATAGCTAATGCGTGTTGTTAAGTTTTATTCATTGTAGATAAATGCTAGCAGTTGTTTTTGAGGCTGGTTATTTCGATGTCAATCCCGGAAAAGGCTGAGGCAAAAAACCGGGTGCAATTTTTAATAGATATAGCCAAAGTCGGTATCCAAATTACTGGCAATACAATCCATATCTCTAACACATAAAAAAAAAGTGGCTTGACCACGATTTGAACACGGGTTGTCGGCGTGAGGTAAAATAAATAAATAAATAAATAGGGTTTTTATTTACAAATTCCAACAAGTTACATTTCACATATAATGACAAGACACTAACATATACCATTCCACAATCCAGGGGGAAGGGGGAAAGGGCATATGGGCGCAATAGTAGCAACCCCCATACACCTTTTCAGGGGTGCATGAGGGGTGCCTTGCCGAGGCGAACATAGCGCCCCCGCGAAAGGGCGCGGTAGTCCGCCCGCGCTGGTGTTAACGCTGGGCCGGACTTTTCATTATATAGTGGTTATGGTCGGTAAAACACGCCTCCTGCAAAGCTTATGCGTGTTGTTCGAATTTCTATTCCTTGTAGATACGCCTTTGTTGCAGTTTGCGAGGATAGTTAGTTCGATGCTAAACCCCGGAAAAGGCTGATGCAAAAAACCGGGTCAAAGTACTCTGCGTTTCAGTCTGACTTTCGACTTAGTTCCCTACGGAACCGGTTCTTCCCTTCTTTCCTTAAAGATATCAAGAGATTGATAGATGAGCCCGCCGTGTTTGCGAGGCTCATTATCAAACACTCTGAGCCTGGTTATTTCTCTAGTAAGAGGACTTTTGTCGAGCATGTATTTATAGAACTTATAAGATAAGTTTCTTATAAATGTCGGAATCGAGTCGACGCCTCCAAGCTCCCTAAGGGTTTCCACTCGAAGGTATCGTCTGCTACCAGTGATGATACGGAGTACCTTATTCTGCATCCTATCAAGCCTCGCAAGGGGAGTGTCTTTCAGGCTGCAGAATACTGGGCAAGCGTATGTCATAGCAGGGCGAATAATCTGCTTATAAATAAGCAGCTTATTCTCCTGAGACAATTTCGAGCCTCTGGCTATCAGGGGGTAAGTGCGCTTTAGCGCAGCTCCACCCCGCTGTATCGCCAATGTGATATGCCGCCCGAAATTTAAACGCTTGTCCAGGTGTACCCCCAGGTACCTCGCGTGGTTCACGTTCTCAACAGCTTCGTTTTTGACTCTCAATTTACGGTATAGCTTCGAGAAGGTATACTTTTTCGTAAAATTGATTGTCTCCGACTTAGCCGGATTCACCTCGATCTTGTTCTCCGCTAGATACGGTATGACCTTCCTATCCAAATGAATTTGGATTCTCGATTGAGCAGCGACGCTTGAGAAGGAGTGGGCGAAAATGGCCGTGTCATCGGCATACACAGCCGTGCCCATGTCCGTTCTCTCGCACTGAGGAAAGTCATAAGTATATAGAGAGTACAAGTGCGGGGATAAACTCGAACCCTGCGGGACACCTGCTTCAATTGGGAATTCTGCGGAGCGAGTGTTGTTTACACGCACCATAAAACTCCTACCAACAAGATAAGAGTTCATCAAACTCACCATGTATGAGGGCATGCCTGCCAACAGCATTTTGTAGATTAGACCCTCAACCCATACCGAGTCGAAGGCTTTCTTCATGTCCAGCAGGATCATGACTGTATTGAGCCCTCGCTGAGCGGCCTCTTTCACCCCGTGTACAATTCTCACAACCTGTGAGGTTGTACTATGCCCTTTACGGAACCCGAATTGCACATCGGGGATCATTTTGAGTTTCCCCTCGAGGTTCAATAACCGTCTTAGAAGAATCTTCTCGACTACCTTAGCAATCACACTCAAGAGCGAGATAGGTCGATAACTTTCGAGTTTATGGCCATCCTTACCGGGCTTTAGAATCGGTATCACCAGTGCCTTCTTCAGACAATCTGGGTAACACCCCCACTTGATGATGGCGTTAATCAAGTATATAAACTGTACGAGGACTTTCCGCGGCAGATATCTGAGAAGAACGGCGTCCAAGCCATCCGGCCCAGGCGCCTTGTTCGTCGGAAGTCTTTTAATGACCTCCGTCAGCTCCTCATAGTTTGTCATGACTTTGGCAAACCTATGAGGGCCGATAGGAGGAAACACAGACTCCCGGAAGTCCTCAGTTGCCTGAGACCTCCGCCTGTGCTCCTCGCTAACGTCAGGCGCCCTTTTGTGGACGTCAGCGAAGTATTCTCCGAATAATTCCGCCTTCTGAGGGTCCGTCGCTAGTCTGTCGTTACCTTTCTCCATGGCTGGAATCGGCGCGAACTTCTTAGAAATTCGCTTCGTCATCCGCCACAGAGAATTGTCCCGCGGATCTAGCTTCTCCAGTTTGTCTTTCCACACTTTATCGTTATTAGCATTGATTAGCTCCGAGATCTCTCTCCCCAGGCGAATCAGGTCATCTTTATCGGCTGGATTTCTGAATTTCTGCCATCTTTTCCGGAGAGAATTCTTTAGAGCAATCAATGCTTTAACTTCAGGTGGAACGACATTCCGGTTACTCTTGACTGTAATCTTCTTGACAGCACGCTCGCGAGCAACTTGAATATTTCTAATAAAAGCGAGGGTTTCCTCCTCAATTTCATCTTTTGAGATGTTTGACTTGATCAATGTCATAGCATTCAAAAGCCTTCGGAACTCGGGCCAGTTGGCATTTCGGTAGTCGAACTTTGTTGTAGGTGGACGTTCGTCCATTCTACACTTTAACCGAAATACCACCGGATCGTGATCCGAAGTCATCTCGTGGATGGCCTTGAGTTCACTCATATTAGTAATATTCTTGTTTACTACCAAGTCGACTACAGTCGGAGTGGTCCCGTTCCAGGGGTAATGCGTTGGCTCGTCTGAGTGCACAATTACCACGTTATTATCTAGAGAATATTCGTATAACGTCCTGCCGTTGGCGTTATGCTGGGAACTACCGCTCCAATCAGAACGCCTAGCGTTAAAGTCCCCGGCCAGCAACACCTTGTGGCCGGTGTTACACAGATTCTCCAAATCAGCACTGGAGAACCTCCGATTCGGAGCATTGTATACCGCGAATACGCAGGTTCCATCCGCGAGTTTGATCCCAACATGTTCGATCGAACTTTGTTGGGGTGGAAGCTGCGCATGCGCGATACCATTCCTAATAAGGATGGCCACGCCCCCCCCCCTCACTGCTTGAGGACGATCGACTCTGATAGTCGTGAAGCCCTTCAGACTGAATCTATGATCCGGCCTGAGCCACGTCTCGCATATAAGCATTAGGTCTATCTTATGCCTGTCGATAAAGTCAATAATAAGTGGTAGCTTATTATTGACCGAACCGGCGTTGTACATGCAAACCCTCATAGCTTGCTCAAAAGTGATACTTGGTATCACTAAAGACCTCAAGGGCAGCCATGGCCTTTTCGAGCGGAGATTTTGCCTGCGCTAGCCTGGCGATCAGATCGTCCAGGGCTCGACACAGCTCCGATATGTTTAGCATCGATCCAACCGACTGTATTTTACCGGCCAAACCTGCTATATCCTGAATTCCAGCGTCCCTCTCCCGGGGGCGTCTACGCTCCGGCGTCTGTGTGGGCGGGGTGTATGGAATGGAAGGGGAACCTGGATTGTTGACTATCCTTCTTTCCTGTGTCGGCTGGATTTCTGTAGGGGGGACGCCTGACCCCTGGCCTCTATTCCAAGCGTTCGTCTTTGGAATGGGTGCCGGAACATACTTCCTCGCCGGTGCTTGCTTTGCTGCTTTTTCTTCTAAGAATTGAATCCTTTCTTTATATATTCTGCAGTTTTGACTGTTTGCCGGGTGGTTTTCTCCGCAGTTCGCACAGCTTGCCGGTTGTTCTCGAGCTAATCTGCACTCAAATGTGAAGTGGTCCTCGGAGCATTTGAGGCATCTCGGGGCTCGAGAGCAGTTCGACGTTGCATGACCCCACCTTTGACACCTATGGCATTGTACGATGGCTCTTTCGTTTCTTCTCATCTCCCACGTGACTCTTATGTACTGTATGACCTTTACAGACTTTTGCAGTTGTTTAAGAGTTACGTTTTTCGGGGTGGTGATGAGAAAAAGAGGTCGAAACCTCGTCCTCATCTTCATCATTTTATGGACCTCTATGCCATAGGTGTCCTTCATCTCTGCGATGACTTCTTCCTGGTCAACGTTCGCGTCGAGGCCTCTCAGGACGAAGGCGTGTGTCTTGTCTTGGGGGAGAGAGTAGGTATGGAACTCTGCCCCAAGCTTCTTCATGATGTCCGTCAAATAATTTCTGTCCTCGGCGTTAGCTGTGAATATATGGGTTTCTCTACCCGTATATTTGACGTTAAACTCCGCCTTCAATTCTGTCTTTAGCTGCTGTATCAAGCTCTTGTCCAGGTTAATTCTTCCTTGGACAATTATCGGAGGGAGCATTTTGTTTCTTGTCGGTGGGGGGTCTTTACTCGTTCCGGCGATCGGTTGTTTCTGTTTGGGTGGCTGTGGCTGCGACTGGGGTTGCTTGTTGGTCTGCATTTTTTGATATTGTTGCTTATTCGCTGGTTCTTCATCTCCACTAGAGAGGGACTCATTGCTGTTTAAAGTCGGTATCCAAATTACTGGCAATACAATCCATATCTCTAACACATAAAAAAAAAGTGGCTTGACCACGATTTGAACACGGGTTGTCGGCGTGAGGTGAAGGAGCCTTATCCTCTAGACCAAACAGAAGGCGGTGTGTTTTGAACATTTACTCGATATTTCATAGCGCTTTATCAAATCCGATTTTTATAAATGTTTCCTATTGACAAAACTGACTTATTTTCAACTTTAGGAAAAAAGTCATAGGAGCTTTGTTATTGAGAATGTAGTTATGAGTCAAAATGTATGATAAAATATAGAGTGTTCCATTTAAAAAAATATCATTTTATGAAATATTTCGAAAACGCGACTGTCAATTTTTTTTTTGTTTTCGGCGTCGAGAAGGCCATTACACGGCATGAAGAGTGACGCGCCTGGCATGTGGACTGCGGAGTGACACGCCGATCGCGTGCCTGGACGCTAGCGATCTCACGGCCTGTGTATTGACAAGTCGGGTTTGCGCTGCGCCGTGAACTGTTCACCTCAGTGTAAAGGCTTCTTTACATGGCGTGTGGAGTGTCGCGCCTGGCGTGTGAACTGAAACTCCACGCACCGTGGAATTACAGTTGATGTAGAAATGGGTGAGCTCATAGAATTGAGTCGAATTGATCTTTTTTTTACAACTTATCTTTTATTTTATTTGTATTTTTTATGCATTTCAGTTTTGTCCGTTACGTATGAAACTTTCTCAAAGATTTTTTTAGGCACTGGCATATCACAGCATTGTCGGTCTTCCTCCACAATACGGTTTATACAGTTCCTTCCTAGGATGTTTCATTTACATCATATTTGGGAGTTGCAAGGACGTGCCATTCGGTCCCTCGGCCATTAATGCTTTACTGACCGCCCAAGCAGTCAAAGGGCATGGCCCTGAACATGCAATACTCCTTTGTTTCCTGATCGGACTCGTTCAAGTTTTGATGGGCCTTTTAGGATTGGGTAAGTTTCATATACATATACATACGTGTTTCAGAAAATTGTCAATCAATCAGTTGATTCATTCATCACAAGAATACATATAATTTCAATAAACAATATTTTTTTGAAGGAAGTTAGCTCGACTGGCTAAGTTAAGGAACGACACAGAACGGAGACACTAAGATTGTGTGAGCTCTTTATTCGGTTCTAGATTTCGAGAATAAACTTGCGAAAGAACAGATAATCTCAGGGTTTGTGTAGGGTGGGCAAGGCTGGCATTAATAGTCACAAGAACGTCTTGGATGTTTATTTCTGGAGAGCTAGGAAATATTATCTGGTTGCAAACTAAAAGAATATCTTACACAATTGTATAAAAAAATAAATGTGTTAATTATATTGTAATTTAACTTGGAAGCTTTAAGGTTGATTTAATGTAAGTATAATAATGAATTAAATGAAATAAGGACAATTTCTTACGTAAAAGAAGACCAGCCAGTGGCAAAAAATACTGATAAGAATTTTTTGGTAACAAGCCATAAAGGTTCCACTACATAGATTCATAGAATGCAAAGTTCGAGAATGATTCGAGTTGACGAGAATAAAAATGTAAAACTCCCGTTTTCCTGATAAGGTTGTTGAAAAAACGCATAGTAAAAAGTACAAATCCAAAACGTAGTTTCAATTTTAAATAATATAGAAAACGGCCTGGTGGCGCCATCTGTTATAAATGGAGATAACTCATTAAACGTAAATGAAAGAATTCTGTAATACTGTAATTAGAGTTAGGACACTGCAAGCCAGCCAGCATAAATGCAAATAACTAGTTGGAGTGCAGATGTCGGATGGAAAATTGACAAGTTATATATTACCATTACTCGAGAATAACAAACAATGACAACAAAGAATATTATAATTATTATAATAGGTGTGACTGCCAATAACGACTATTATATGGGATAACGATATGATTCGATATAAACTTCTTCTTCATCGGGAATACTGGTGTACAAAAGAAGAAATGACATTTATACTTACGAAAAGTGAGGTTATAGAGAAGCCAGATATAAAATATCAAATTATTATCTTATAAATAGTTTGACCATACTAAAACATTTGTATTTCAATGATAATAAAAAAACTTTTTCATTTTCTCCAGTGAGCGTGTGATCCATTTCTGGGTGTTTTTTCCCCAATTTTAGGGGTCGTTCCACCCTGTAATGCAAGTTTTCACCCTCATTTTCGTAATCACCGCCCCCAACAACAAATAGGATGACTAAATTTGCAAAATAACGAAAATATTCGAAAAACACCCCTATTTAGGGGTGTTTTTTGCATTTTTAAGGGTGTTCCAACCACTGGCGGTAGCTTTAACCCTCATTTTCGTGATCAGCGGCCCAAAATACGTCGGGGACAAGTGGTCTCATCCGTTTCGCAATTTCAGGACCTTTTACCTTGATTTTAATTGGACTAAAATTGAACCAGTTCCCAGTAGCGGTGGGTGCATAACGGGCCTGAATGAGAGGCCTACATGCTTATATGGTTCCATCCGCCAAAAAAACACATTCTATCTTCTATCTAAATACTTTCACCAACACGGCACTCCAGAGCTGACTCACAAAAAACGCATTTCTTTTAGTTTTCTCAAATTTAATCCCACTCCTACCCATTGCCCTTTATTTTATTTTTTGATACGTGAATTTCAAAAGAAATTAAATTCTCTACAACTTTCATCTAATGAACTTTTTGCTGAGATCAAGTCTTTCCCCTTTTTTGCGATGGAAAGTGGAGTATAAGTGAAAAATTGGCGAAATCGCCAATGTTTGCTCTTTTTCGCCTTCTCGTAGCGTAGAAGTATGGCAACGCCGCGTGCGCAAGACGTTGTGATATTGTTACCAGGCATGGAATTTTCATTCATATTTTCTATTGCAGTAAAATCTCCCTCTACCGGTCGGTAGCTGAACTGAGCCACTCATATATTTGCCACAGCTCGCCATATCACGTATCTATACACACGATCAGTTTTTCCTAAAAAACTCAAAAACAAGAGACTTTTTCTCGACTTTCTATGTTAGGATGCATTCTCAATAATCTAAGTGAGGGCAATATCTAGCTCACAACTCGAAAATAAATTTAAACTGAATTTTGTTTTCGATATTGATAACCTCAAACTTGATCAGTTTTGAGAATTTTTTTCTGGCTACTCATTCAGTTTGCAGAGTTGCCATGGGTCAAAAGAAATGTATTGAACCTTCAGTCACCTCTATAGCAAATTTCAATTGGAATACTCCAACGGTTCATTAATTGTTTACGAAAACCTAAGTCACTGAAAATAGCTGAAAATTGTCCATTGCGACTCCCACCTTAAATACGCTTGGTTCTAGAAAAAAAAAGTATGTATAAAATTTGTTGGAAATTCAATAGTCTTCAAGATGGCGGACGAAGCAAGGGGGGAGGGATGACGGAAACTTGGATTAATTACTGCCAAATGGTCATCAACAATATCAAAAAATAAAAAACGATCCCGCATTTGATGCAAGGTGAACCTCCTTTTGGAGCGTCTATTGATTGGATTAAAGGTAAAACGTTGATCTATGAACGTGCTGTAATGTATTTTTGAAATTATTTGTTCATTTACCCAAAAACTGCTTCAAACTAACTGCATTTTTGGGACATTTTTGAGATTTTTTTGAGAAAAAATGTATTAAAAATTCAATTTCCATTACAGCACGTACGTAGAATCAAACTTCCTCTAGAAGCCTGTCCTTGTTTGAAATCGATAAGACGAACCGTTTTTGAGTTATCAATTGACTCTATTATATTACGGTATGAGCTCAAAGCCAATGAAGTTTTCACCTAAAAGTTTTCGCACCAATAGGTACATGATATTTTCCAGAATCCGCAGTCCTGAATTTGAATTCAAACCAAGTTGAACCTGATGGAACTCTGTGGTATTTATCAACGTAGAACGTATAACATTTTCTAAAAGCAGTTGTTTCAATAATGATACCAATAAAAATATACTTTCATCACTCATAAAGCATGAAATTAGGTAAATTCACTTCGATTATTATTGCACAAGAAAATCGTCATCAAAAGTAATGACTATATTCACTTATTTGGAAAATAACTTATTAGGTAACTACTTATTTATTCATTTTTTTATTTCCCATTAAAATACAAATTTTATATAATTCTTCCTAACAATTGTTAGAGCAACCACGGAATCGAATAATTATTTCACCAACTATCCGTAACTTCTAAACTATTTTCGAAAGTCATAGAAAAAACACACTACAGTACCACATCATAAACTTCCACGAGGTATTACCTTTTTTGTCCTCAAACATCATTTCAACATCTTGAAGTGTTTGTTTTCATTAATTTTATTAATTAATCTGGGGTGGAATCTAAAAAAATGTTCACTTATAATATCACAAGAGCCTAAATTATTTCCAGGAATAATTTAAGCTTGCGTGGTATTCGGTAAGAAAATTTCACACCATAATTTGGAAAAAAGTTATTAATCCAATCTGACATTTTAAATTAATATCACTGCTTGTCAAGTCCACCATGTTTCGTTAAATAAAAAATATTACCAACTTTAGTTACACCAAATGCTAAAACTCAGATGGGTATTAGATCAGTCTATCGCCCTTTCATAATTTTAGGTCACTAAAGGTGGTAGAAATGTATTTTTTTGTTAAAGTAATCCATAACACTTCTAATGTAAAAAATATAATATTAACATGGTTTGTTGCAGTAGGTGGCCCGTGATATAGGCGGCCATGCTTTTGACAGATGAGGTTTATTAAACAAAGATATTCTTATGTAAAACATTTCTTGTAAGCATTTGCGTTAAACAATTTGAGAAAAATGAAATTCTTTGAAAAGTACAATTTATGTAAATACTGCAAAGAGTTGAGTCAAGTGCAAATATGTCATCCAAAATTAATATATTTAAAGAATTTAATGGAAGATTGCGTCCAGGAAGCGTTAGAGTCGAATGGTTTGTTTACGAAAATCGAAGAAAGTCTGCTGCAGATGTCAAGTGAATATGGCCTTTTGCGTAAAAGAGATTTGAACAAAATTGTTTCAAAATATTACATATATGTATTAAAACACAGACATCTAATTAATTCGTCACCTTCCTATTCACAATTAAGAAGAGAGGATGGGTTAGAATTCAAGCAACATTTAAATCTCACTATGTTTATAGATCCTACTTTTTTTGAAATATAAATTGTTAATGCATAATAATTGAACAAATTTGTGTTTTCTGTTTAATGAAACTTTATAGCAAATAATAAATAATAATGTTAATTCTTATAGAAATTTTGCATTATTCATAGGTATATCTACAATGTTAAATGGTTGTAGATCATATGTTTACCTTTTCAACTGTCAAAAAATTTCCACTTGAATATCGTGGCGCCACGAAAAAATTTCCGGAAATTTTTTCAGTTGCCATGGTAACTAGTCAAAATTAAGGCATCTTATTGGTTAAAAAGTAGAGGTGTGAAATTTTCATTGAAAAAAAATATATTTTTTTGTTGTTATTTCAGATAATATAAGATTTATCAAAAAACGATTTCGATAGATTGAGAGATAATTCAATTCTCCACAAGAATTATTTTCAGTAATACCTTATGAAATACGTTCATTTTCTCAGAAAACGTGGTTTTACGCCGACGTTACATTCTAGTCGATAGTATTCATATGCCAATTTCACGAATCATTATAACTTGACACGTCATTGATCTTCTACATATCTCTCAATTTTGTGTCATTTTCGTTATATTTTTGTTTCGAAATGTACATCTTAGGTAGGTAAGTAAGCCAGGAATCACACTGATCGACCAGGACCGACCGTCCGCGACCGTCCACCTACGACCAAAAGTAGAAGTAGATCAATGAAAACTTTCAAAGTCACACTGATCGACCATCCACGACCGACCACTAGAATAATTTTGTAAATCTGACATTAATTTGACATTCGAAAGGTTATGTGAATTGTCTGTTCATTTATTGAAAATATGTTAAATTCGTAATATCAATAGTTTTGCAATTCCTAACAGACATTTTATTTTTCCGGTAGGAAATATACCTATTTACATGAGTTTTGTTGAAGTCAAAAGTTCATCATAAATGTGTGTCAAAATGACATTACGTCAGGATAGTGTGACATCGACCAGAATTTCTAGCAGACTACAATTCCGAACATGGTCTTTAAAAAACGGTCGAGGACGATCAATGACGATTATACAGTGTGAGTTGTGCGATAAGAATATACGTGTTGGAAATTTTGGTCGTAGGTGGACGGTCGTGGACGGTCGGTCCTAGTCGATCAGTGTGATTCCTGGCTAAGTGTAAGTGTCGCCTTTGGCTAAAGTACGCCTATTTTGTACATCAAACAATAAAGACGATTTATTATTATTATTATTAATTTATTATTAGTATTATTATTATTTTAATGACGGATGATCTGAAAGTCATGGATATTTCAGTCGATATGAAACAATTATACTGGAGCAGGAATCAGTACCCTCTTTGGACCATATGCAACGATTTAAGACCAGTGAGACAAGTCTTACTTATACATGCCAAAGAAAAAAACTAGGTTTTACTCCTGCTTCAGTTTTAAACTCACCCATAATCCCGGCAATTCCTTCAGTAAATGTTGAAAATAATCGCTCATACACATCCTACATAAAAAATTAAGTATGTGATTTCAAGCTTGAGGTTTACGCTTCACAATAGTGTTATTAAACATATATGCAGGATATGAATAATCGATTATTGTCAACATTTAGTGAAGAGAATGCTGATTTTATGGTTAAGTTGAAAATGGGGCATGAGTAAAACAAGTTTTTTTTGGCATGAATAATATAAGTGGTGCTACAATCGATTCTTGTCTCAAAACCCAATCGTACTGGATTATATGTGGTTTCTAAGATATCCACATCAGAGAAAAACTGCAGTGTAGAGTAGAATACAATGAAATCAGGTTGTTTTCAGGTAGAATTTTTTGATTGAGAGATTTTTGAAAAAAATGTTAGATAGGACAATTTTTCTATGTATGCGAACCAGATTTTTATAATATATCAGGTCCAAAATTTTGTACACTCCATAAAAAAGTTCTAACGCATATCTAATTTGGAAAACATTGCAGTGTAGATAATAATAATAACTAGTCATCTTTATCATTTGAATTCAGATTCGCATCATAAATGTATAAATACTAGTTTAAATTCTCTTATTTCTAGGTTTCATAGTTGATTTCGTATCTGGACCTGTCTCCTCTGGATTCACGTCAGCAGTAGCTTTAATAATTCTGACTTCGCAAGTGAAAGATATTCTAGGCATTGAAGTGAGTGGAGGCACTTTTTTAACCAGTTGGGAAATGATTTTCTCAGAATTACCCAACTCAAAGCTCTGGGATACTGTTATGGGAGTATCGTGTATTCTTTTGTTACTGATCATGAGGGTAAGTAATAGGCGTAATACCTACTTTATTGCATCATACGGTTGAAAAATCAAGGATACTCTAATCATCAATTATTAATCAATTTCACTCTTATACAGGGTGTCTCAGAATAAAGGGGGCAAACTCCGATGGTATAGAATCCTATAAAATTTCCAATGAACAAACCGTAACCGGCAGAAAGTACGCATCATGGGAAATTTTTTTATTGAGACATTTTGACAATATCGATATGCTTAATCGTTGTACAGTGCCGTTCATCTTTCCGTGTTTGGCGGGAAATTTTAAAAAATCCCAAAATACACTTGTTTGAGAAAATATCGAAAAATGCCATGTGTTTATGTTCAGCTGCTTCATGAGAGGTCTCTGGAATATCTTCAGGACATTGTAATCTAGATATCTACTGTTTATTATTGATGAAGAACCAAGTAACTACACAAATTTAATTTGAATTCTTCATCAGAACAAAAAATGAATTTAATTTTTTACATAACAAGAACCCTACAATCATGAAAATATCGTAGGTATGTATGATTCCAACAATTTGCCAAAAATCATTTTATTTTTTGTTTCAGTGAAAAGTTGAAATTGTGTAGATACAAGGTTCTTCATTAATATTAAACAGTATCTGGATTATAATGTCCTGAAGGCACATGGAAAATTCACAGATTTCGAATTTTCTCCGAATGAAATAGAAATAGCTTGCGATTTTTTAAAATTTAAAATATTAGTTGTTGGCTATACTGATGAGTTTCTTCGACAGAAATTTACTTTTCCATATAGATTTTATTTTGTGACAAAAAAATCAATTTTTATTTTTAATTCCAGATCTTTTTCGAAATTTGTACATAGCTATAAAATGTCATTCTGAACATCTTTTCCGAATAATATTTTTCGATATCAACAAATGTATTTTGAAAAATCATTTTTAATTTTTTTAAATTTCCCGCTAACCAGGAAAATATAAATGGCACCGTACAACGTCTTTTGGGGTTTCTTTTGATGCAGAAGCGATTGCACATATCGATATTTGTCAAAATTTATTAATAAAAAAATTTCCCATATTATGCTTACTTTCTGCCGGTCACTGTTTACCCTAAGATGAGTATTAATAGTGACCAGAAAATAGTAGTTTACCTAACAAGTGCGGAAAGTGATACTTTTCCGCACGCGATTGCAGATGGTAGATGAGTTCGGCCAGAAATCGCGTTCGGAAAAGACACTTTACGCTCGTGTTAGGTACACTATTTTTTTCTACTAGCGGAAAAACACCCAAAAGTCAACATAAAGAACATTTATTATTAAATATATATTAAACTATACAACCATACTTGGTAAGCTTTCTATTTTAACCTTCTGCGACGCAATATTTAAATGTCAGTATAATCCGCAAAAACCAAACAAATCTACTTTTCCGCACTAAAATGTTTTTTTCCGCACTAAAGAGAGTGCGAAAAAAACTTCTTCGCACTAGTGCGGAAAAGTGACTCTTTCAAAACTAAAATGAGTGCGGAAAAGTGGATTTTTCCGCACGCTAGTAGAAAAAATATATTTTCCAGAATAACTCCATAACGGCCCAACTTTTCTTGAATCGTGTGTTTGTAACTCTATACAGGGGCGTACGGCAGATGGGTACCCCTGATTGTCCAACTTTCACGCCAGTGGAATAATTAGATTTCGTCTTCTTTTTTTTAATCCTCAATATTTTCTATACAAAAAAGGGAAAGGTTTCGTTATCAAAAATTTCAACGGTTTTCAAGATATTTGAAGTTGAATAAGTGCGTGCCATGTGATATGGATACCAATTATTGATTATTTTGTTAGTTGCTATGTAAGTTTTAAATATTGTGAAATTTTTCTAAACAAAATCCCTCGTAAATGCCAGCAATTTTCGAAATATTTGAATTTATACTCATTGCAAGGTATGAAATCTGTTGGTTATATTGTTATACAATATAACTATACAACAAGATAACTATATATATATATATATATATCTTTACATTCCTTTCAAAAATCAGGAGATTTTCACTTTTATGTATAGGAAATATTAGGGATTAAGTAAAAGAATGAAATCGATATCGATCCAGTGGCGTGAAATTTGGGGAGGGGGAATTAGAGATAGTCACCTGCAGTACGCCCATGCTTGAAGTTGCAAACACATGATTTTGCATCGAAATGGAACTAAATGCTGTCAAGTGACATACTGAATTTCATTAAGAAAAGTTGAGGCGTTGTTGAGTTATTCTGAAAAACAAATATTTTTTTTGTTAATTTCAATATCCTGTTTCTCGGTTATTATTCATCTTAGAGTATATGTTTACTGGAACTTATAGCCTTAAAATGAACTAGGAATTCTAGCTTCAGAGTTTGCCCCCTTTATTCTGGGACACCCTGTTTATGTCCTTGAAGGAGGTTGATACCAGCTAACAAATGATTTATTTTAAGTAACCACGGTTTTTAACAGAAATCGAACTGGGTATTCAGTAAGTCTCCATATAGTCAAACCAATTCTAAAATTCACTAACTATAGGGGATATTAAAAAAAAATTGCATAATTTCAAACAAAAATATTTATTGTAAAACTGCAAATTTGTTAAAAAAATTCCGGCTGCACCCTTCAAGCAAACCTCAGAAGTCTTCGAGAGACCCGTTTTATTTTTTTTATCGTATCATTGAATATTAAGCTTCCTTTAAGTTAAATCTTCATAACAAATTTTAACATAATAACAACACAATAATACATTAGTTACAATTTAATACGTTATAGTTACTTTATAATACCAAATGGCACGCCAAAATGACAATAAAGTGACATTACCAAAATTGTTGATTTCATTTTCACATCATCGTTGTCAATGATACGATAGAGCATTGAATATTACTTGATTATTAGCAATTTAAATAAACTTGGAACTTGCACAGGCGACTCGATGCAGAGCGCCTCGTCGCTTGGCAATATCCTGGATTTTTATAAATCGCATATAATAATCTCGTTACATTAATAGCTATACCACATCTTAAATAAATATATAAATATAATAATGTATTTATCTAAGCTGTGGCTATACTTTAAAACTGACTAGAAAGAATAAAATGATATCTCCTAGCCCAAGCCCATGTATATTAGTGAATAGTTTAATAGCTTTAAAAATACTTGTAAGATTTGAAACAAACGTGGGGTGCATTCAATACATTGAAATAAAAAGAATCTTTGTGGGCTTATAAATGTCTATGGGAATAGGAGAAATTATTGTATTCTTATTACTCTGTTTTAAAAATGTGGTATATCAATTTATTTTCATTTTATTTCAATAACTTGTCGCCTCTAGTAGTGACTCTCGAATATGAACAGTTTTTGTAACTATGCCAAGGCTGTAATTTGTCTAGAATAAGTTCAGCATCCTGTTAAAAAAGGGTTTTGAGCACAACCTTTATATTTTTATGAGTTTATATATTTGTATTTGGCAGGATATTTTGTAGAAATCTATATGTTTGATTTTTAATTTTTTCAGATTATCGGCGCCCAAAAACTCACACCCGAAGAAAAAGAAGGAACACCCAAATATTATCATATAATATTCAATAAACTAACCTGGATTATAGGCACTGGTCGTAACGCTATTTTAGTGTTGATTTGTGGATTTATTGGATTTATTTATTGTTCACAAGGATCCCCACCTTTCAGGGTTATTGGTACTGTTCCAAAAGGTCTTCCTCAAATCAAGTTGCCGCCATTTGGTTATAAGGAAATTGTGAATGGTACTGAAGTGTATCACTCGTTTTCTGAAATGGTATCAAATCTAGGAAGTGGAATTATTATAGTACCTTTGATCGGCCTCATGGAGAACATTGCTATCTGCAAGGCATTTGGTAAGGTTTACTGAATATCTTAGATCAAATCGTGCATGGCACGTTAAAAGTTAAGGGCTGCATCTTCTTTAGCTACCCAGGTAGCAAGCGTACGTCATAATGACGTACTTAATTAGTGATTTCATGACGGTAGACGTCATCGACGCAAAAATGACGTCTGCCAGACGTCATTCAGTGGACGTTACTATGTCGTCTTTCACATGACGTCATTATGACGTAATTCTTTGGTCACTAATGTTACACAAAAAATAAAAGAACTTTTTAAATAAAAAATCCAACTAATTATATATGTCCCATAAAATGCTTTATAGCAGATATTTCTGAAAATTATTTCATTGAAGTGGCTAGTGATGATATATTTAAATTACCTGTACCTATATCGAGTCACTTTTAAAATAGCGTAAAATAACCATTGCCTTCATCCCGTGGCATAAAGGTACAAGTTTAATTTTATAATTTGCATATACAATCAATAGAGTACACACTAAATCATTATTTACCTAAAAACGTATAACTGAAAAGTGAATCAAATAAAAATACCAACATATGTAAAGAAATCAAATTGCGTATTATTTTCGTCATTTTGTATTTCCCGCGAAAGTCACCAGTTGTCCGACACCGACACATTCGCATCGGATTGGTTCGGATTAAGCAACATGGCCGTCGTCGATGCTTCCTTCTATGAACATGTGCAGTGGAATGTCATGGTATTCGTTCTTTATGTCTATGTGTTTTGGTGTCACCATTATTCTCTGGTTGTCGGAAGATTTCATTATGCATAAATATAGAAGTGATAGTATTGCAGAGTTCGGTAATAGTTGTATGTTACAGTGGTTACAGTGTTCAAAGTGTTTTCAGCTGTAGAGTTCAAATAAACAATATGAAGGTGCCCTTATAGTCGTAAACTCTGAGTGGTTTACTTCACTAAAAAAGCTAAATATTTTGGCCGCCCTACAAAGAAAGACAATGAAGCTTATATTAAAAAGCGGTAAAACGAGAAGGATATATTTCCGATAAATAGACATTATATTCTATTAAAAAAATGTGTTTACACTAGAGGTATGTAATGTGTATTTTGATTTAATTAATTTTTGAATATTGTACTAGATGGTTAGTAATAATTGAATAAAAACTATAGTCATATTAAGTGCTATATAAACAGCATAATCCAGTGTGAAAAATTCAATGACATTTTTACTGACTTTTAGCGAGAAAAACTTATAGTAACTCTTCCGAATTAAGTATATATTTCAGAATGATCTGCATAATTAAGTTTTATAATAGTTTTTTACTGTATTACTTACTGAAACGAAATTGTTTTATGTTGTTATAAATAAAAATACTTTCCATGATCACGAGTTTCTTAATCCTTTGCATCAAAAAAATTAACCACGACATTGACGTTTCCTAATCTACCTAGTTTGTATCAGTCATTGATCATCCTTCTAATTTTTCTGTGTGATTGTGATTCTCTTCAAGAAAAATACGAATATCCCAACAAGTACAAGCTACAAGTATTGTGAAAAAATATTGCATTTTTTGCTTCATATCCCCAAATTAACTAAAAAAGTACGTCTCAATGACGATTTTTATAACGTTTGAGTGACGTCATATGTAAGTCTTGTGTATGACCTAACAGGTCATATACAAGCTATATGTAACGTCAAAATGACGCCATATACTGACGTCATAATGACGCTGACATTTGACCGTCATTTAGACGTCCGAATGACGTCAACTCTGTCAATATGACGTCTACCATGATAAGATACGTCATTATGACGTACGCTTGCTGCCTGGGTAGTACAACTTATTTGAGGAATTCTGAGGGGCAGCCGGTTGACGGAAATAACAGTACAGGTTTTGGTTTACATGAACTAATCTAACACCGATCTGCGGGTGGTGTCTCAGCTTCTGCCTTGAAATGGATTGATAATCGAATCATTTGTTGCAGACATTAGTTATTGTCTGCAGAGACCTACCCTATACTGATGAGGGCAAGAACCCAGAAATCGATCTATAGGTGGTCCAAATGTTTCGATTAACATTTCCATGCGTTTAGCAATTGCGGAGATAGCCTTGTAGGAACTCTGCACGGAAATTCATTGGATGTAATTCAACGTTCGTCGTGGTATTAGCCAGGAAAGTAGTTGTTTTCTAATGGATTTTTGACCCGAATACTCCTATAGTATAGGATTATTGCAGTGAGCATCCTGGTATGGCAGGACATCTAGTGTTGAAAATAGGAAATATAAATTTCAGCAAATGGCAAGACTGTCGACGCAACTCAAGAACTTCTGGCTCTCGGACTCTGCAACCTAGGCAACTCTTTCGTCCAAGGATATCCGGGAACAGGAGCCTTAGCAAGAAGTGCTGTGAATAATTCAAGTGGGGTCCGTACTCCCATGGGAGGATTTTATACTGGTATTTTAGTGATTGCCGCCCTTCTGGTATTCACTCCTTACTTCTATTATATTCCCAACGCTGTGTTGGGAGCTGTTATCATTGCTGCCGTTGTATTCATGGTGGAACTTAAAGTGATTAAGCCGATGTGGAAATCAAAAAGTAAGTATGCACAAACTGATAGAAGTAGTATGGTAATTTACTCTCCAAACTGAAAGATTATATTGTTTCGAAATAAAATGACACCAGTACAAAGAATATATATAACCTTCATGATTACTCACCGCTAAAGTGACCGACTTGAGCAGCGTTGCCATATGCAAAGAAATTTCCTTAGATTTAAAGAAATTGTCGAATGTTTGAAGAAATAGGGATTTCAGATTGAAAATCAATGAAATCAGATTGAAAATCAATGAAATCTGAAGAAAAACTAGTAGCACCTATCAAACCAATATTTGAGTTATGGAATGGAACTAAATCTCGTTGAACACCTTGATTTCCAACAATAAAACATAGAATTGATATCACATTTATCATAATTTTACTGTATTATGATTGACCGATCGACCATTAAATGAAGAATTTACGAATTTAGTAGAGAATTAAATAAAATAGTCATCAGGTGATAGGGACATCGGAAAAGAAAGAGGAAATGTGAGGTAAAGTATGAGTATTCTATTCAAGAAAGAAGCTACCCAAAACACTAAAACTACGTCACTGTCACTCGATGCGCCTATCGTCAACAAAATTGGAATTCTCAAGAGCTATATAAGCTCGTTACGAAAAACACGTCTACTGAAAGTGACGAGTTTTTGTTTTTTGGGGAGCTTCTGAATCTTGAATTGTATTCGCACCAAAGGTTCCAAATATTCATTTATTCGAAAAGTATACTAAACTAATAACTTTGATTCATTCAATAATATAATGAGGTAGGATAATCAGAAAAAAATACCTGAATATATTTTAATGTAATATTTGTGTTTGTATAAGGTTTATTCATTGAATGGGATTTGTAATTTTGTCTGATTGATTTGCTCTTATTTGGAAAATGTACTAGGCACTCAGTTTATTTATTATTTAACGTTAGTTACCAGTGACGAAAAGAAATAATAAATTCAATGTTTTATGTATGAAATTTTGCATTGAATATTCCGTAACCTTGGTTTTTGCACATGCGTATAGTAAAAATTTGGCCATCTATCAGGTTTAATTATATTGTCGGATTGATTCACTTTCAATTGGAATATCTAATCCTTTCAGTTTATTTGTTTCCAAACGTTTGTTATACTTATGTACCTGATATCCATGTGGAAAAAATTATAAAAGTTATTTTGTTCATATATTACTTTGTAGTTTGAAAAAAGAAATTTACAGAGCCAGGAAAATATTTAAATTTTGCATTGAACATTTCGTAACCTTGGTTTTCGCGCATGCGCATAGTGAAAATTCTGCTGTCTTTATTTTCGACGCATGCGCACATCACCGTATTCTATTTTGAGGAATTTTAGGGATTTTTAGTCGATTCGTCTGAAGATTTTCAAAAATTTCGTCTGGCACTTGAGTAACTGTCTACACTGACCTCACTGACTGACTGTCTTCGACCTCATATTCTAACAGAGATTCATTGTTGAATTATACAGGGTGTCCCACGACGATTGAGACAGAGAATATCTCGTAACTCTAGAGTAGAATAGAATTGAAATTTCTGAAATTTCGGGGTTGTAAATTAAAGCAATTGGTGCAGGTTTTTTGATATGTTACCCAATGAGTTTTTTGTTTTCGGTCACGTGACATCAGATTCAAAATCGTTAATGGGACAACCTGCATATTTTGGCATTTCTACCTTCCTCCTGATAAAACGATTCCAACAAACTACGTATCACATTTATGGTCTAAAACGATTAATTCAAGAACTGCAGGTACTTCAATATGCTTTGTCCCACGACGCGACATCTGAAACGAGCAATTGCCAAATTATTTAAGTTTGGGGCCACCCTGTTTTTTTGGCAGTCCTATATTTTTAGTGATTTGTGAGTTTTTGCTGATTTTCTAATTTCCGCAATGACTTTTCTGGAAAACAAATTAGCGTTAAAAAACTCGATTTCATGAAAAAAAAACGATAAATATTGGGTGGTGTTTAATTTATCCCCAACAGTCAGATTTTGAATAGTTAGGCGATTAAATATCGTACACCAATCATCGATTTATTCAACACAATTTATACCTAAAACGAATGAACGTGACGATGACGTGAATTATTATAGTAGGAACGACTGAATTTTACTATCATATTGACTACAGCTATGCCATACTGCGATTCTAAAAACTATCCATGCCATCCTCGTATACAGTATCGGAAAGTTTTCATCTTGAGTCGTCTTGAGTATGCTGGTTTCATAGGAGCATAAAGAATATATAGCTTGCTATTATGTTGAGAGAGCCTTGCAATTTCTCCTCGACTCACTCGAGGAAGGGATATCGACGTGAGCTGTGTGCGGTGTGTCGCATTGCCACGTGGTCCGTTGATGCGTCGGGTGGGGTACCAGGAGAGGCGCACACAGTAGTGCTTCTCTCTTATTTATGTGGTATTATCATATCATTGCATTGCTTGTTGCTCGCGTAGATTTCTGTCATACCCCAGATGAAAAGTTTCCAACTTTATATAACTTTATCATTACTTTTTGATTTCAGAAAGTTGTTTCATAGTATTCTGTGCAACATTCGTATCGTGTCTGGTACTACACTTGGAAATTGGAATTCTAGTTGGAATCGGACTCAACCTACTGTTGATACTATATCATGCCGCTCGGCCGAAACTCAAAGTTGAGAGGTTGAAAGTAAGTCTATTTATTCTACATTCGTTTATTACAAAAAAAGTCTCTTTGTCAACCGACCGCGCCCTTACAAAAAACTCGAAAAAGAAATAACGAGGACTTCAACTGGAGGATGCAAAGTTCTGTTCGGTCAATTTTATTATTATAAATTATAAATAATCCGGGCGGGAATTGGCGCAGTGGTTAGGCGCCCTACTGGTGATGGAAAGGTCGCTGGCTGGGTTCCCAGCCGGGGCAAGTTTTTTTTTTTCATTTTCAGATGTAAAAGTCTGAATGATTGGATCTTGTGGCAGGCTGGGAACAATCCTCCACGATTCACTGTTGCGTTAATAATTAACAGTGCAGCTCCCAATGACCATAGCAGTCGATGCCAATACTCAAAAAACAATAATAAATATTCGTGAAAGTCATTTGTGATATATATCTAATTCTGACAATGGAAGACTACAAGAAAAAAAAATTGAAATCCCCAAAAACAAAACAAAAAAAAACTCAAGTATATGGAAAAAATTATTTCTCCTCGCTATTCCAAATTATAGAAAAAAAATAGAAGGATACCTCGAGATAAATTTCGAAATAAACTTTCCGATAGGTGACTATACAGATTAATTGAATTTCCCATCTCAACATGTGCTTTACTTCTGACATAATATCCTTTTCCCTACGTACGGCATTCCTCACATAGGTACGTTGGTAGACTGTGAAAAAAATGTCTCCTAGAACCTATACTGCTTTCCAAAAATAATAGACCTAGAGAATTCTCCATTTTCCGAAAATTTTCCCCAGATATATAGGTAACAAACGGGATTAAAAATATGAAAAATATTTTTTTTGCGTAGGTAGCTGTGATCTTGAATGTAATTTTTTTTATTCTAAAGATTTTTTTTAAATAAGCTTTTTTCATAATGTCGATAATAAGGTTAGTTTACTCATGGTCAAAATTACTATTTTTTGTTCTCCCCTGTACGATTCGGTGTAATTTGTTCGACATTTGTTCGGCGGAAATTTGTTCGACAGCATTTTGTTTCAACGGAAATTTGTTCGATCGGAAATTTGTTCGAACGGAAATAAGTTAATCGGCTCGCATTTGTTCGAACATACATTTTTTTGACACATTTTTAAATATAAAAAGAAGGCAAAATAATATAGTGTGTGGAAATTGAATACATACATTTTGCGAAAAGTTATTTTTTAGTATAATTGAACCAGAACGAACTACCCTCACGTACACATTGAACACACCAAATAATTTTAATTGGGTGTAGGAAACAAGGCAAATCATGAATTATTGTTATTAGAGTATCGATAACTATTGAAAAATTTTCAAACTTTCGACGAAATGTAGGTCGAACAAGTGCTGCTCGAAAATTTCCGGTCGAACAAATTTCCGCTCGAACAAATGCTGTCGAACAAATTTCCGTCGGACTAATGTCGTCGAATAAATTTCCGCATAACCCCCTGTACACTATTTGGAAATTTAAAATTATTTTGCACCAATTTTCATGAAGAATCTGATAAGGATCGTATTTAACCGAGCACCAAAGTAATATTGATATGATTTCCAAATATTTATATTGTGTCACCAAACATCATAGTTGAGCAACAAAATTCAATTAGTTACCAAATATTTTTTTCGAGCCCCAAAATATTGAGTTTGAGTTTATTTATTAAATGTTCACGAAATTTTATTCCGCATAACCAAAAGTCTAATTGCCGAAAATGCTAGTAATTGACACACACAGCTAACCTGAGTAAGCAACCTAGCAGGTGCTCATAAATTTTATTGTTTGTTGACGTTTTTTGGTGCTCGTTTATAATTGGGTCGAAAATCCATCAGAAATAACAACTACTTTTTTGGCTAATACCACGACGAACGTTGAAATACATCTAATGAATTTCCGTGCAGAGTTCCTACAAGGATGTCTCCGCAATTACTAGTTGCATGGAAATATTCAGACATCCTTGTAGGAACTCTGCACGGAAATTCAATAGATGTAATTCAACGTTCGTCGTGGTATTAGCCAGGAAAGTAGTTGTTTTATGATGGATTATTCTTATTGTATAGGATTATGGCAATGAGCGTCGTCCTGGTAGGTCAGGACATCTTGTTTCTCTCTTGACAAGCTCATTGTGAACAATGCAATGCAGATTTCTTCATAAAATCATTAGTTTTTATGCAAAACCGAAACTACGATTAGAAGCTATCTACCTTATTGGCGTTCCCAGCTACGTAGTTTTTTTACGAACAAGTGCTTCGTCATCTCCACTATCGCTCTTGAAAAATATATCCCCACGAACCTAAGATGTGCGGCGCAATAAAAAAATTTGACTTTTGTGATGACGCGCTGATGATGCCTCTTAATAAAGATGCGATGATAAACAACATCAACATTTTAGGAAAAATTAACCAAAAGGCATTTTACATCGAAAACGTGCTTTACCCTTCAGTTACCTTTCAGATAGTAGTGTACTTGATATACATATAATTTATTCAAGTTTTTGTTCGTTGCTTCCATCTTCCAACAAAAGATAACAAGGTGAGGGACAATATACGTCCAAACCTCATATGTATGTATGGATGTCTTCAGTACTAATCTTTTATATATATTATTTTTAGTCTGCTGATGGTGTGGAATACTTGATGCTCACTCCGGACAGATGTCTCATCTTCCCCTCTGTGGCATACATCAGAAATTTGGTAACAAAATACAGTTTACGTCAGAGTATTCCAGTCGTGATGGACTGTTCGCATATATACGGTGCGGACTATACGGCAGCCACCGTCATTGAAATGCTGACACAAGATTTCCTCGCGAGAAACCAGCCACTATTATTTTTCAATCTCAAACCATCAGTGTGTACCGTTTTCGAAGGTCTGTCGCCTAAAGGTTTTGTTGTGTTTTACACTTGGAGCGAACTAGACGAATTATTGAAAAGACATTCGTATAGTACCAAAGCAGTTGTATGATTCAGTTACCAAAAGAATAATGATAATTAAATATTAGGTAATAACCTAGTGTATCATTAAGTTTGTGATTATTTATATAAAACTTTCAGAAATCCAGTTTATCGAGATTACAGTTCATTCTATGTAATTTGATCTGGAATGTGTTCTGTACCATAAAACCTGATTCCGTCAATTTTAAATGTGATGTATCTATAATTGAATAAAGATAAGTCTTTAACGGTCGTTTGATTTTTTTTTTGTATTCTTAGATCGTGACATGTAAAATGAAAAATCTTAAGACTGACTGAGACTGTCAAAATATTCATCGACAACCACAGCTGCACAATCCGATAAAACTGACAGAAGTTCGACGAGCTCTTGAGAAGTACTGGTGGAACAATTTCCAAGCTCCCATTCTCATTTGGCGAAAGGGTTGTGGTAACCGATCAAGTCCGAGCAGATCAGGTTGGCTTTAGAAGAGGGGTGTTCCAGGGAGATTCTTTCAGCCCTTTTTTTTTTCATTATTGAATGGAAGGTACCGATTGTACCAAATAGTCGGCGTGTCGTCGAAAATTGTCATCTTGCCCATCGAATGATTTGTTCTAATACAGTGTGGGCCATAAGGTTTGCAGCATATGAGTCTAAATTTTATCATTAGAGTTACAAAAAAACGTTATAGGTGATGATCGTCACGTGACTACCAATATGGCGGCAATTTGGAAAAATTGAATGATTGGCTACCTGAGTAACTCGCCATGCACTAACAGCGATCGTGCCATTCGTCCGAGTTTATCACTGACCTATAATAAAACTGGATGAGCACTCCCATTTAAGAAAATTACGCCAAATAGTATATGACATTTTTGAGTACCACATATGCGCGTTGAGGATATGTCAAACAGAGGCTAAGTTAGGGGACAATTTTAATCTCGTAAAAATTATTAACTATGAAAAAAATTGTGAGGTACTCTAAAAATAATAATTATAAAACATGGACTAGCAAATTATACTAATAAACCGTCTTCAACTCCAACTTAGCAAATTTCACTTATAATTGCACAAGTGGTTTGTATTTTATCGGGTAAATTTGGGTTGTTTAATGAGAAACCTAGCAATTCGACGAGAATAACTGTCAACTATTAAAAACACGACACCGAAGGTGGAGTGTTTTTAGGTTAACAGTTATTCCAGTCAAATTGCTAAAGTAAACAGTTTAGAATTTGAACAACACAAATTTGCCCGATATCAATACAAACCTCGAGTGTAATACGGCACGACAATTTAATGAATAAGAAAAAAAGAAACATATCAATGTCAAACTATACCACCAATACCGCGATAATTGATAAACAAATGAATAAATGAAAAAACCACTAGTGTATTTGTCGCTGTAAAGTTAAAGCTAACTTTTGCCGCTGTCAAAGTGACAATTGCACTGTGGCATATGCGATTGTTTATACATGAATTAAATTTATGAACACAAACAATAAGAACACATGACACTGATAACAATGGAGTCCTGACGTAATGACAATGACAATTTGGAGCAATTTGGCGTATTTTTTTCATGGGACAAAACGGGAAGTGCTCATCCAGTTTACTACAGATCAGTGGTAGTTTACTCGATGAATATTCTGAATGTTTGTGATCTAATGCTGATTTTGTGGCAGTCTTAATAGACCATCAGATAATGACATATTTTGCTGACTCATTTTCTCGTTTCATGGATTTTAACCACTGAAAATTATGCCAGTGTTGAGCTCAAAAAATGAAAATTTAGCGATCGGACGTGTGCTAGGCATATGGAAAATTTATTTTTTTTTCCCTCAATTCCTCATTTATGCCATTTTAACACATTAACAGGTAGGAACAATCTAATAGTGAAAAAACAAAGCCATAAGGTTTGAATGTCCTTAAAGGGTGGAAATAAGGTAGCCATCTTGTAAAAGAATACTCGGTCGCTGACGCATTTTTTCGCTTATGGCAATCGACAGAATGAAATCTGATATCGTTAGGAACCCGACAGAAAATTCCCATAAGCCAATCATCTGTTTAAGTAAATTTTCCGGCCGAAAAATTTTGGGAATTCTTTTTTCATATGCCTAGCACACTTCCGATAGCTAAATTTTCATTTTTTGAGCTCAACACTGACATAATTTTCAGTGGTTAAAATCCTTGAAACGAGAAAATGAGTCAGCAAAATATGTCATTATCTGATGGTCTATAAAGTACGTGCATGAACTGTTTGGAACCATTGGTGAACAACTGCGAAAACACAAACGTGCTGGTATGAATTTTCTAGTGCATTGACTTTTGATGTTTCCTCTTAAGAGAGGTTTGAATAAAAAAAGGCGACAATAAAATAAATATCACTTTCTCATGAAATGAATAGAAGAACACATATGTCTAATTTCGTATAATCCCATTGGGAACTAACTGAATCGGTCTCAGGAGAAATAAATCAATCTAGTGTAATATATATTCAAATTTTCATTATAAACATTGGAATCAATAATTTAACACTAAGTAATAAATACAAGATTTTGAGTATAGTATGATATATGGCAAAATTTGGCTACAATTCTTCATATTTAAAATTGAGCACAAATTATGAATGAACACAGAAATGTTTACTTTACATCTAGAATGGAATATAAAACTTGGAATAGAAAATAATTTCATCCAAACGCTTCGAAATGTGATGTGAATAAATATGTTATTGTATCAAATCATATCTTGTTAGTATCAGTGTGGGAAAAATAGATTAATTTTGATTTTTGCAAGGATACATCATTTAACTCACCAATAGATAACATTTGAATACTGTAACATACAATTATACTAAAATATCTTCACATTCAAAAAATACTAAAATCTAAATAATTTAATTAATAGGATAAACTGGAAAACAATGAATTTTCAGAACTTCATAAACAATGCTGTAGTCAATCCTGACCTGTCTGAGTGAGCTGATGAAAGTTATTCTTTGAAAATACTGAAAATATATGGCAACTTTCATTTTCATAACCAAGAAGTTTAAAGTTTCCCTTTAATGTTGTGAATTTTCAAGCCAGTATTATTCAATTTGGTAATCTATCTGGACATGTTAGATTTGTTAGGGTTACAAAGTAATATCCAAAATCACATTCGAATACATTTTTTTCATAAAATTGCGATCATTAAACACCGGTCACGCCAGTTCCTATATGAATTGTTTGGACTTTTACTTATTATTTGTCGAAATAGTTCGCATCTCTTACTAGTTTACCAATTTTCATGAAGAGCATATTGTAAATTGAGTTCCAGCTATTTTCCTATGTCAAAATGCAAAAAACGGTTCTGCATTGATTGCACAAAAATTTATTATTTGATCACAGGCTAGCGCTGTCAGTTTCATCCAATTTCAAAATTGTTCTGTTCTCATGAAGGAAAAGTACAGCCATAAAAGGTTAATTTAAGAATTTGGTTCAGAAAATATAAAATAAAAAAAAAACATTTGAGAAATCTAAGTATATCACATTAACCATGTCAAATTCAATCGATTATTTGATATATTTTTGCCAAAGTTGAGCAAAAACTCTTTTAATACTATATACAACTCATAATCTCCATAGTTGAATTGAGTAATTTGAATAAATGGTGACAGAAACAAAGGAATTATTCTTAAAAATTATTTTACATCATATTATATGGCTTTTATATTCTGTAAGTTTCTGTGATTATAAAGATCCACGTCAGTCTGTACATGTTTTTATCCACCTTTGATTAGATCCAATTCAGTCTGGCCATTACTGCTCACTGAAAAAAAAAATTATTATCATTACAAAAGTAAATGTATGAACAGTATGTGAAAATTTACTTTTCGCACAGTTGATGCTTTTAAAGTATAACTTTACACACTGTGGACAGTGCATAAACACTTAGTTTTTTTCTAGGACAGTTATTAAACTGACAAATTGTAGCAACTGAACATTAATTTGTCTTTTTAGAAAATAAGTGAATGTATAAACAGTATGAACCTAAAGTTTTGCTTTTTGAGTTGTCTATCCTGAAGTTTTTACACAAAATATTTTGAATGGAAGTTCAAATTTTGCTTGCGATGGTTACTGCACAATATGTTAATCAACACTAACTTATCCAGAGATGCTGAACAAGAATAATAAACCCATGAAGCACTTGCAGGTTTTGGGGGATTGTTTGTTTTAACTGAGAACTGCCTCTATGCAATCGTGACTTTTTCATTGTAATTTAAATGACTGCAGTCCATATATAGGTAAGATTGCAAAACGAGCGTATATTGATACAATTCGCTACTATTCAAAAATTTTTGTTATAGTTGAAATTTAGAGTTTTAGTAGAGTTGGTACGAAGTCAGTTGAAACACTGATTCAATCATCTTCACAGTGAAATAGGAATAAATGAGATAATTGCATGGGTACAGAAACTTACCAATGTGTAACTCCATGCATGCTTAACGAAGGATTTGGCAAACTTAAATTTTTATAGTGTCTCAACTGACTTCGTATAAACTTTACTTCAGATTTATACAGTGACCGCCAAAAAGTATGTACCATATGGGAAAAAAGTTTATTATTAGAGTATTGAAAAAAAGATTCTTGGGAAAAGTTTGTGCATGTCCGATAACCTAAAAATCGATTTTGACACATGTCACGTGATCGCTGGTATGGCGGCAAATTGAAAAAAATTACTATGAGAACGCAAAAAGTGGGGTAAAATGGCTAGATATCAAAAAAAGTGATTTGAAAAAGTTGCTTAGAATTAAATTTTATACACATATACGAAGTTTGAAAAGATAATGAGAGAAAATTGAAAATAGATTTTTTTTTTAAATATTTTCCTAGCTGTATAAAAATATCAAATTATTATCATATGAATAGCTTGACCATACTGAAACATTTGTATTTCAATAATAATGACATCTCATTTTCTCTACACCAGTAAGCACTAAATAAAAAAAATTGGATTTTGTTAAAACCCTGGCTGTTACATTGGTTCGTACCTAAAAGTTATACCAGAATTCCACGACCATTGTGATGACATGACACTCCAGAAACATGATGTTTTCCAGATTATAATCAAGTTTCGATGATAATCGTGCCAGAGCGATTCACTTCGCATGCGATGTTGAAACTTTAGCCTCTTTAATTTGACGCACTATTTTTAAGATTATGTGCGAAGTGAAACGTTCGTGCACGATTATCATCAAAAATTGATTATAATCTGAAAAACAGGATATTTTTGGATCTCCCTATCATCGCAATAATAGTGGAATTGTGATATATCTATTAGATACGAACCAATGTAACAGCAAGGGTTCTGACAAAATTCAATTTTTTCAATTTAGTGCTCTCTGGTGTGGGAAAATGAGAAAGTTTTGTTATTATCATCGGAATACAAATATTTCAGTATGGTCAAGCAATTCATAAGAAAATAATTTGATATTTTTCTACAGCTGGAAAACTATTTAAAAAAATTGCTTTTTCAATATTCCCACATAATTTTCTCAAACTTTGTATATGTGTATAAAATTGAATTCTAAGCAACTTTTTCAAATAACTTTTTTCGATATCTTGCCATTTTATCCGACTTTTTGACTATTCATGGTAATTTTTTTCAATTTGCCGCCATACAGTGACATGTGTCAAAATCGATTTTTAGGTTATCGGACATGCACAAACTTTTCCCAAGAATCTTTTTTTCAATACTCTAATAATAAACTTGTTTCCCATATGGTACATACTTTTTGGCGGACACTGTACATGTGATGTCAGGAAGCTTATGTCTCTACCTGATGTCATACTTTATAGACCTCTCCCTTCTTATAATGTGACCTATGGGTGGTCCTTTGTCAGTTCGTTCAATCGAACTCTATTGTAAAATATACTAAATTTCACTAAGAAAAGTTCAGCTGTTATGGAGTTATTCTGGAAAACATATTTTTTTGTCACTTTCAACACTCGGTTATTATTCATCTTAGGGTATATGCTTATTGGAACTTAAGGATTCAACCATCGGAGATTGTCCCCTTTATTCTGAGACACCCTTTATATGTAATAATGAAAAATAATTAGCAAAAGCCTTTTTTTTTCTAATTTGACTAGCCAAACATGTATTTGTTCAAAAATATGGAGGCACTTTGGTATTATTACATTTCCAAAAGTTATAAAGCCATATTAAATAAACAAAAATATATGAGGTTTGTTTATTGAAGAGAGATGAACATAGTGGTACAAAATTTCAACCCTATAGGTTATTTCAGGATTTTTCACCACTTTTCATGACCAAATGATTCCATTCATAATCCAGTAACGACAGACAAACTTGGCACATGACATCTCGACATCATGTATTATTAGAAAAAAAATTGTTTGCCAAAAAATCAGGAGTGGAACCTAAAAAAATTTTCATTTAAAAAAATTATAATTTTTTTTTGTTCTTACTTAAGAAAATATTAGATTTATCAAAAAACGATTTCGATAGGTTGAGAGATAATTCAATTCTACACAAGAATGATTTTCAGTAATACCTCATGAAATACGATCGTTTTCTTAGAAAACGATGGTTTAACGCCGACGTCACATTTCCTGCTCGCCACTTACCCGCCACTGCAAGTTCAGGCAGGGCCGAAAATATTAGATTTGTCATAACTTTGTAAAAATTATAGTAGAAGGAAAAGAAAATGTGTATATAGTTAAGTTATTGAAGCCTTCTACTTCCTCATGCAAATATAACATGCGAGTATCTGAGTATCTAAAATGAATTTTGTCCCTTTTCACAAAACCCCTCTACGATATTTACGGAGGATCCGAAAGTCATGGATATTTTAGTTGATATGAAATAATTATACTGGAGCAGGACTCATTAGCCTCTTTGGACCATATGCAACGATTTAAGGCTACTGAGACAAGCTCACTTATATATGCCAAAGAAAAAACTGGGTTTCACTCCTGCCTCAGTTTTCAACTCACCCATAATCCCGATTATTTCTTCAGTAAATGTTAAAAATAATCTCTCATACACATCCTACATGAAAAATTAAGTATGTGATTTCAAGCTTGAGGTTTGCACTTCACAATAGTGTTATTAAACATATATGCAGGATATGATTAAGCGATTATTTTCAAAATTTACTTAAGGAAATGCCGGTTTTATGGGTAAGTTGAAAATGAGACAGGAGTAAAACAAAGTTTTTATTTTGGCATGTATAAATAGGACCTGTCACACTACATTAAAATTGTTGCATATAGTTCAAAGAGGGTATGGGTTGCTGCTTCAGTATAATAATTCCATATTTACTAAACTATTCATGATTTTCGGAGCATCCGCAAACATTTCCGTGAAGTGCGACAAAACACATTTTAGGTTATGACCAATTAAATATTCGGCTCCGCCAGAAGTTTCAGCGGCGCGTAAGGGTGAAAATTTAATTGTTTTTCACCATGTTGAGTTGTTTTTCCGATAAACCATATACTTTCCAAGATTACAGCAAAAATCTATTTATATATTTTTAAACGAAAAAAAAATAAAAAAAATTCCACCCCTGGAATTTTGGCAAATAATTTTTTTTCGTGTTTTTCATGGTTCCAACTACTAACATACCAAGTTTGGTGGTCATACAATCGATTCTTGTCTCAAAACCCCTATTGTACAGGATTATCATAGAAAAAAGATATTCATCATAATAAAAAATATATTTCCCCTTAAAAAAATAAAAACATGGTTTTTATCCAACACCCGAATAGACTGGCTGTTCATATAAAATAAAAAAACTCACCCTGTTCCAGCGTAGTAGTATGGTGGTGGCCTCTCATATTCTGTAGGAGCTCTTTGGTACTGAGGTGGGCCCCCATTAGGAAATTCCTCCCAGTGCCTAAGCAAAATTATCAAACTTTCAGCAAAAGCATAGAAGAGAAAGAACATGTAAAAACAGAGTATCACATTAGGTCACATCACACAGTTTTAAGCTCACTCCAAAGACAGAAAAAAACACAGAAAAAAATAGGTTCTGAAAATGCATCAACCTACTTAACCCGTAATCTCATAAGATTAAGAACATAGTCATTAATGGCACAACCGATGATATTTTCCTGCTGGTTTGTTTATAAGTTTATAAAAATCGCATTTATCTACTAACACCTACAAAAAACGAATTTTCATTTCATCAAATGTCAAATGCTTTGTTTGTCCCCCCATGACCGCCATGTTGTGACGTCAGCTGACATTGCCTTATTACGTTGGTAATAATGTAACAAGCATTTCCATAGTATATTATAATAAAAGTGTTCATGCAAGTAAACCTTAAAAGCAAGCGCAACAAGTTTAAGGGCACAACGCAAAGCAAATGCTTTAAAGTTACTATGTGTATCATATGCTATTTTTTTTATGCCTCCATCGTGACTTCAAAAACAAAGCTGGAAATTAATTTCAGATCAGGATAATGTCCCTTATATTTTATTACATCTAATCAAGTAGGTAATGGACATCTGATGTCTCGTATTGTTGACATGGAGGCTCATTTAGGCTCATTTGACATTTCATATGTTAAAACAGAGAACTTGGCGTTGTCACCTATACACCAATCAATAGATGAATTTTGATTTAAAAAAATTCGATTAGGAAACCGACTGACCGATCACATGGAACTCATGGAAGACAGACCGTAGTTAGATTTTGTTTTGGATGTTTTGGACTCGCAATTATCATTTATTAATTTGTTATAAACATTTAAATACAAAAAACGTACTTTTTTACTGTTTTGCTCATAAAATGATAACTAATGAAGCAATCTCTTTGCTTCAATGAGAGGAATTGTAGTGAATTGAAATACGAACAAAACGAGATTTTGTACTACCCGATCGGATCATTAGTAACGAAGAAAAACGGGAAAACCCGGAATTTTTTTCGATTGTTTAAAAAATTCACAACCCCACCATTTTTCAATTTATAGGGTTGGCCCTATTCACGAAAGTAGTGAATCATGTGTACTTCATTTATGCGCAAAACAGGGGCTGTTGGACTCATTTCGCGGCGTTGTAGCGAGAAATAAAAACGATCGTTTTGTACTACTATACCTTTACTTTCAAAATCTGTTGGAGAAATCGAAATCGGACTATCACCAGAGCATCCAGGCTAAAACTAATAGTCCGACAGCGCCTGTTTTGCGCCTAAATGAAGTACACCTGATTCACTACTTTCGTGAAAAGGGTAAACCATATAAATTGAAAAATGGCGAAGTTGTGAATGAAAAATGATTTTTGTTAAGAAATCGCTCATTTACGCTCTTTTGATTGGCGTACTAGCAAAAACCTTTCTAAGCAAAAACCTTCCTAGCAAAGTGTGTTTCAATCTCAAACATTTTGCATGCTTTTCAGTGTTTTTGACAAAGATTGTGATGCAGGTATAATAAAAAAGAAATAGATAGTAATCTTGAAGATTTTGCAGGCTTTTAGGGCATTTGACAAGGACTATAATGCAGGTATAACAAAAAAAGAGATGGATAGTATGTACTATTGTAGGTATATCAATTCCATCATTTATATTATTATGATGTGAATTTGGTAGGCGAATTTCTTGAATTTTAGTATTCCAAAATAGTCAAAGAGCTCAATATTTGAATTTTATTCTCAATTACTAAATCTTACGAAATTTACATATAGAGATAATACGAGGGCTTGAAGCATAAAAAACAAGGCTTATTGGCAACAATTAGACAACACATTGATTTTAGAAGTGGGTAGACTGAAAATGAGCACTGAAATCATTCCTGTAAATAAAAATGGTTAGTTTCAAAAAGCAACAGAATATAATTTCAGGGCAATTTCTTTGAAAAATCAAACATCAAAACACGAAAGAAAATCGAATTTAAGATGTGAATCAACAAAACGAACATTCCTAACCTCATTCATTCTCATTGTTTTAGAATAAATGTTGAAATACTATGTCTATAGCTCAAATAATACAGTCTGCTCTGATATCCAGGTACCAACATTGCTAAACCAATTTCTTCAGAGGAATGTTAATGCAAATTAAACTGAACACCTTGGCATCCATGTTGCCAATTTTTAAAATAAAACTGGTGCATTTGAACATACATAACATAAACTAATAGTCCTCCCTCGTCTCTGCAAAGGCTATGCATTTGGGTATATTTCTCTCTCTTCCCCTTTCCTCTCTCTAAAATGCTTTCTCTCATTTTCCCTTCCCCATTTCAGTCCTATCTCTTTCTCCTTTCCTTTCTCACCCGATCTGACCCTCTCTATGTCTCTCTCTCTCTCCCTCTCTCTTCATCCCACTTTCATGAGTGTTCACGCTAAAGATTTTTTTAACAGTCAATTTGAGGTATAATTGAACTTTTTGAATTATGTTTGATTTCTTCATTAATTTGTATTTCATATATACTATGTATTGTCATTTATCAATTTATGTAAAAATTAATCCCTCTATAAACAGAAATGTTTCTTGGGATCAATAAATAAATAAATAAATAATGTGTCAATGGAATGAAATATATTTCAACTTACTTTGGAGCCATATCAGCATATCTGGAATCGGGAGGATGAGATCCTGCTACATATTCCCGAGCCACTACTTCTCCTCCCATATTTTGAGGGCGCTCCTCATGTTTCTTTCCTTTTTTCTTCTTATTTGCCACTGCACGTTTTGCTTCTCGGCTTCAAAATAAATACGATTATCAACAATGTGAAAATACGAACTATACAGGAATTAAAATTCAAGACATATCATGGAAGGCTTATGATGTACTTAAGCACTTTTTTATGCCTGTCTGGGTGGTCGCATGCCTGAAACCCACCAGCCTGTTGATATAACATAGCTGTTACTGTTACGAATATAGTTGTTAGGCCTCTTCGAATCACCACACATTTACAGTTGGATTAGTTACATATCTAGCACCCTGTATAATAATGGCAAAATAGTTCTGAAGAGAAAGGGATATAACCTTAAAGTTAAGAAGCATTGTTTAATTCCTCCCTTTATTGGGATGAAGTTCTTGTTAGAAAAATGTTTACAATACCAGACAAAAAAATCACGTCCAAATATTTCCTACCTCATTGATGAAAACTAAACGAAATATATATGATGAAGGCATGACTGAATATAATAACTTACCTGAAGCGATTAAAACGTCTGGAAACATTAGCATATTTATTAAGCGATTGAAAGGGCATTTTTTTAATTAGTTAGCATTACAAAATGTGACAAAACTTTTTTGTGGAATATCTATTTATATTTATATTTCTATATACATGTAGTCACCATGTTTTTTGTAGTGATCGTTGATCGTTGTTTGTAAATTTGTGACGGTTGAAATTTTGAAATGTTTATTGTTTAACTTTCTAAATTAGTTTTAGTGATATATTAGTAGAAGTAATTATTTGTATGTTAGCTCTCAGCTAAATAAATGAATGTCTCTCTCTCTCTCATATAGTATAGTTTTCCAGCTCCCCTTTTCAAGGTCTGTGTTATCGATCAACTAGTTTGAATTATTGCAAATTTGTTTGCCTAATCATACTGGTTGTAATCCCCGCCTTGATTATATCCTCCGCATTCCAAACTATCTTTTCTACTAGACTAGTATACTAGAATACAATTGAGCAATTTCTTGAAAGGGCATAAATAAATTTCTGGTTGGTTTCCAGGTTTTGCTGTGGTCTTCTTTGCTTGAAATCACCAAACGTTTCGACTGCAACTGCGATAGTCTTCTCCAGTGGCGTGATCCGTACTATTCTTGACATATCAACTGAGTACTGGCGCCCGAGGTTTATATTGGGTTTTGACTAGTTTCGCGTGGAAGACGATCATCAAACTCTTATAGCCGAAACCGTCATTAAAATAACAGTAACAAAGAAACATTGATAAAATTGAACTAAATTCCTATTTTGCCATAATATACAAAAATACATATTTCCTATGTATACAATATAAGACCACATAAAGGAGTTAGGTTAGCTTTAAAATGTTACTGAAAAAAAAAACATAGCACTATTTATAAATATTTCGACAAAAAACCGGAAACAAATAAAATATATCTATTGAAATGGAGATTCTAACAAACAAACAAGTGTACTACTATCTAAAGCTAATGATCAATATCGGTAACTACTACGAAATAGTGTTCCTGAGGTAAACAGTAATATAAACAGTTGTATCAATGGTTATAAATATGATGAAAATTCTAACGATAAAATAGTAAAAATAATAACAATAAAAAATAAACACATTGAAATACCTATAAGAATGGAAAAGTGCATAACAATGGAAAAATGATGACAGTCAAAAACCTATATTGGGCGATACTTAGTTTTCAAGTGACAAGCTAATGAGTGCAACCAGAACACGAAAGCTCCTCACTCATGCAGTGACTGTATACTTTATTAATACACTTACATACCATGCAATTTTTTCAAATCCAAATGGTACTGTGATAATGATCATAATAATTTAATCAATTTTGAACTCTAATAATGGGACACCTGTCATCCTGTATTGTTACATGTCTGTGCCAAACGTAAATAATAATATTTTGAGTCAATGAATAAGGTACTTATCACTATCATCATTATTTTGCAATTAAATTTATTCCCAAGAAACATACAGTTTATAAGAGGGGAAAAAATACATCGAAGAATAGGGCAACTCAGACTATCACAATGCTTGGATATATTCAAAAGGGAAGAAACTTCCGATGGTGACGAGAAACCGACATATAGGAAGTGCAAAGAGAGAAGGAAGTGCACGAAATCCATAACAATTCATAAGTTTCTGAAAATTTTAGTAATCCATTTAAAACGGTTTTATTCGACAGAAAGATTCCAAAGAAAATTGAATGTTGCCATCGATTTTCCTTTAGAGGGATTGGACATGAGTAATAATGCAGCAGACAATGTAGCCCCTTGACGCTATAATCTGTATGCATTGTCTAATCATAGTGGAACTACCTACAGCAGGCACTACACAGCCTACTGTAACATCCGTATGCGAGCATGAATATAATGATTCATGTGTAACCCCAATTTCATCTAATTCCCTTATGAGCGGAGATGCCTTATGTTCTCTTCTATGAGCAGGAAGGCACTACACACCATTTAGATTATACTTAGTTTTATTTTATGTTTCATTTGTATTCTACATTATGTTCTATTTTTACTTATTAATTATATAATATTATTTCACATAATGTAAGTAACAATATTAAAAATTAATTTAAATATAATGAAATCAGAATTGGAATGAATTCAAAGGAGTAAGTAAGTATTTTTTTAGGTTATTTTATTTTAGTTCGTCATAAGTTTTACTACTATTGACAATGAAGTATATTATAACTTTTTTAACTTCAAATATTTATATACAGGGTGTTTCCAAAATTGGAGCGTTTAACAAAATGGGTTGTTATATGGAACATAACGTAACAATAAATGGCAAGAATTTTTGTTTATGAAGCAATCAAAAATTTTCGAATTTTTTATGAAATCGCTTTTAGTTACCTTTGTTTGGCAGACACTGGTATTAATCTCCAGGCCATAGCTTGTCTGCCCGCTGGCGGTTTTCAGCGCGGTCTGCGCAGGCTGTAGACCTATTCAATATCTCTCAATATATATTTTTTTCGTTTTGTTTTGTCATCTTCTACTTCCCACTTCATTTATTGTTAATTTCGGAAACACCCTGTATTATAGTGCTATGTCCTTTTAGAAATCTTAAAAAACAAGCCTTACGTAAATGGACCCAAGAAAAACCCCAACTACATTAATATGACTTTATAACTTAATAGTATTTCATACCAAAAGTATTCTATTTAGATAGAACTATACTAGATTTCCTATTATTGTTATTATCAATACTTTTTCATTTTACCACCATTCCTGAAAAACTGAATATTTATTGTAAATTAAATGCTAAGCTAATTTTAAGAAGTAGCACAACACACACATCCTTTCAAGAAAATCGTGTGTTACATGGAACTACTGTGAAAATACTGCTGTATGAAATAAAGACATTTTTTTTTAGTTGTTGGAGTTTCCATGGCAACTGTATATAAATATTTTCTAGTCGACAAAAGTCATTTACTTGACGTAGGTATTCGCATAATATGAAATCTGGTTTGTTCCTTGAAAAAAAATGTGTACAAGTGAAAGAAAGAACTATTCTTTTGATCTTCATAAAATTCATGGACCCAATTTTCAAAACAGTGTACACAGACTCATGCTAATGGTAGCTACTAAATTATAACCTTCAGCTATCATGCACACTTACCTACTAAGGGGAATGTTATCCCCACGATCAGCATATGCATCATACAGATACTCACTGTAAAACAACATAAAGATACTTCTAATTACACTTTACTGAGGTAATCTCTTTTTAGACGGAATTGCAAGGAAATTATTCAAGAAAACCATGGCAAAATATTTTTAAAATAATTTCATGGAGTTATTCTTGTTTCAATATAGAAAAAATAGTCCTAAATTATTGTAGTGTATAAGTTCAGAAGTCCAGCTAAAACTCTTTGGAATTATGAGTTATTTCATATTTCCTTTCTCCCAACAAATTATGGAGAACAGTCTCCTTTACAAAAAACAGTGACAACTATTTACAGTACTCATAGAAACACTCCTGTAACTTCCGTAATTTTTGACGTAGAATTGTGAAATTTGCAGAATCACTATAGGAACCGCCAAAAAAATCATAGTAGGAGGATAAATAGTTCAAAATGGACTTTGGATTCGTAATCTGAACCAATATTTCACCGGTAATCCACTTTGTTCCAGAAAAAAAAACAGTCCTGAAAAATCCAAATTTGTCTCACTTCGCATATAAACACCCTCGCAACTTCCATAATTTTTTACATGGAACTGTACATCACAATTTACAGAAATTATGAGGGTGTTTCCATGAGGGGTGAGACAAATTTCGAATTTTCAGAAGTGCATTTTCAGTAGTAAAATGCTTGTCCTGATTTCGAATCCGATTTTTTTTGTAGTTCCATCAGTCGATTCTACAAATTTCACAAATCTACTCAAAACGTTACTGAAGTTACTGGGGTATTTCCATGAGAAATGGGACAACACACTTATAAATGAGAAGAATATATGTGAATAAATGGTGCTCTTTAACCGACTTCAACTAATGATAATACATATACAGTGCTAGTCTGAAGTCCGTTCCCCCCTACTAATTTTTTAACCACCTGGTGTAACGCAACGAAATTTGGAAGGCTCAAATAGGAGATAAAAACCTACTTTTTCATGAGAAAATTCCAGCTAAAAGTTTCAAAATGGCAGCTGAGCGCCATCTTCAATAGTTTTTTTAAATAGAACACCCGGTATATCATTGCATGATCGGTTAGGGACGATCATAAGGAATCCAACAACACCAAGTTTGATGCTATTATCTCCAAAGACTATGGAGATATCACCTATTACATTCTCCATAAGCCGAATGAGTGGGAGAGAGAAATTTTTTCTGGCGGGTCAATAAATTCTCTCTCACACTCATTCGGCTTATGGAGAAAATAATAGGCGATATTTCCATAGAGAAACAAGATGTCCTGCACTACCAGGACGACGCTTATTGCCATAATCCTATACAATAGGAATAATTGGGTCGAAAATCCATCAGAAAACAACTACTTTCCTGGCTAATATTACGACGAACGTTGAATTACATCTAATGAATTTCCGTGCCGAGTCCTACAGGGATGTCTCCGCAATTGCTAGTTACATGGAAATATTCATTGAAACATTTGGACCACCTATAGATCGATTTCTGGGTTCTTGCCCTCATCAGTATAGGGTAGGTCTCTGCAGACAATAACTAATGTCTGCAACAAACGATTCAACAAAATCTTCATGTAAAGGCAGAAGCTGAGACACCGCCCGCAGCCTAGCGTTCACTAAACTACGGGCGCCATCTGAACTCCAGCCCCTCAAACAAAGCCAATTATTCCAATACCCAATACCCAATTATTCCTCTACTCTGTGATTGTATAGGATTATGACAATAAGCGTCGTCCTGGTACGAAAGGACATCTTCTTTCTCCCTTGACAAGCTCATTGTGAACAACGCATGCAGATTTCTTTAATTTGTATTTGTGGTTGAATTAATCACGCAAGTTCTGGGTATTGCTTTGTTTGAGGGGCTGGAGTTCAGATGGCGCCCGTAGTTTAGTGAACGCTAGGCTGCGGGCGGTGTCTCAGCTTCTGCCTTTACATGGAGATTTTGTTGAATCTGAATCGTTTGTTGCAGACATAAGTTATTGTCTGCAGAGACCTACCCTATACTAATGAGGGCAAGAACCCAGAAATCGATCTTATAGGTGGTCCAAATGTTTCAATGAACATTTCCATGCAACTAGCAATTGCGGAGACATCCTTGTAGGACTCTGCACGGAAATTCATTAGATGTAATTCAACGTTCGTCGTGGTATTAGCCAGGAAAGTAGTTGTTTTCTGATGGATTTTCGACCCAATTATTCCTATTGTATAGGATTATGGCAATAAGCGTCGTCCTGGTAGTGCAGGACATCTTGTTTCTCTTTTGACCAGCTTATTGTGAACAATGCAGATTTCTTTAATTTGATATTTCCATAGTCTTTGGAGATAATAGCATCAAACTTGCTGTTGTTGGATTCCTTATGATCGTCCCTAACAGATCATGGAATGATATACAGGGTGTTCTATTTAAAAAAATTATGGAAGATGGCGCTCAGCTGCCATTTTGTAACTTTTAGCTGGAATTTTCTCATGAAAAAGTAGGTTTTTATCTCCTATTTGAGGCTTCCAAATTTTGTTGGGATATACAAGGTGGTTCAAAAATTAGTAAGAGGGGGAACGAACTTTATACTAGCACTGTGTATATTATTCATATTTATATGTACAATCATTTGTATTTTTTTATGAATTGGGATCATCCCGTTAATAAAGATTATTAATATTTTTATTTAATGCTCGTCACAGTATTAACCAGGTCAGTAGTTACTGTAAAATAACCTAAAGATACTGTTAATTACACTATACTGAGAAAATCACTTTTTGAACAGAACTGCAAGAAAACTATGCCAAAATATGTTCAGAATAATTTAACGATAGCATTTATTCATGTACTAAAATGAATAGGCTTTATTTATTTATGAAAAATAACCAACTCACGTTTCAACATATTGTCCATTCTGTTTGTACTTCTGGTAAAGCGTTGCCAACTTTACTGACACAATGATTGTTGGTATGAACAATAATAATGTGAATAAGAGAGTTACCCAAAATCCATTCTGAAAAGAAATAAAAACAAAATAGTTATTTTTGTATCTAATGCGCGAAATGCTCGACTTTTTTTAACTCAGCTGCGCCTCGTAAAAAAAATAAGTTCTCGATCACCAAAGTACTTCGCGCATGAGATGCAAACAAATGTTTTTCTACAAACGTCAAAAAAATAGGTTGTATAAAATTTTGTCACAATTTGAAAAGTGTTAAAAAGCCTTATTTAATTATTGTTGAACATTCAGAAATAAATGATTTCTTGGATTTTTGCTTGATTGAGGAGGATAGGTTAGAATATGAAAATCCCATATAGTTTACATTGTGCGAATTAGGTATTTCGCACATTACTTCGCGCACGGTGACATGGTAACGAAGGAAAATGAAAAAAGTGTCACATCGCATATTGTTGACAATGCGCGAACCTTGTAATTTTTTGATGTTTGTAGAAAAAATATATTATTATACTAGTATATATCAATATATTTTTTTATTATTACTTCAGAACGAAAACAGATAATTCAATATACTGAATATTCAGTTGATACTTTCTAATAATATCTAAGAAAAAAATTAGAAATTTCACTTGGCCATAATCACTTTCATACCAAATACTCACCCATGGTAGTATGATTTTGTCACAAGTTGAAACTAAAGTTGCATTGAGAGCAACACTCAATGGCCCACACTGACCTAATTCTTCACTTGTCACATTAGTAACTCTGTCCAAATAACTATTGACCTGCCCTTTGATGATGTTGCCAATACCTTCAGCAGCCTGAAAAAAATGTGAATGTTTTCATTTCGAAAAGAATGATATAATCTATAAGGGATATACGAAATTCCGTGTTCCGAGTGTCCAAGAACAGGCCACAAAATAGACTTTAAAAACACAAAAACAATTGGCATGGAGAACACTCTGCAAACTAGGATCATCCGGGAAGCCCTGGAAATAGAAAAGCGCCCCAACTGCCTTAATACCCGTGATGATGGACGTAGACTTCCTATTACTTGGAAACCACTCATTTCTCGTCTCCCGACACCTGGCAACAGCGCAATCTTCGCACCACATCGCGCAAGTCCAGACTCCGAATCACCACGCACGCCCAATATGGCCGCCATGACAAGTATAAATACAGCTGCACAACCGACAAATGTTCAGTTCTCTCGACGGAGTAGGCAGATTGAGACCTTAGAGAGAACAAGTGACGAGACCTGGGGAGTAGGCAGATTGAGACCCCGGCGTCAAGTTACAAAATCCTGATGATACCTGAGGAATAGGCAGATTGAGACCTAACTTCACACCCTTTCAATCATTTTATCCTTTTTTCTTGACAATGGCTCCAAAATCGGAGCCGAAACGTCGAATTTCAACAAATTCTAGACGCGGTTCAACCCGAACTTCCAGTTTTCATATACAGGGTGATTCAAAAGTACTTTGACAAACTTCAGGAGGTGATTCCTCACAATATTCTAATATGAATTGTCCAAATAAATAAATGTCCGGAAACGCTTCGTTTCCAAGATACAGGATGTTGAAGTTTCATTTTTATTTTCGTTTTTTTCAAATAACTTTTGAAATACTGAACTTAATTAAACGAAACTTGGTAATAGGAGGTTTTTGAGGTGTCGAATTCGAACCTGATGTTCTTATTGCTCTTACTCGTAGGGGGCGCCACCTACACGTCTTTATCTTTTTTAAAGATTCATAACTTTTTTGGGCGTACTTCTAGCACATTTTTCAGTAAAAAAATCGATTCTTCCATCATATCTACGTAAATAAGCTACCCTTGTTACTAGTCGCTATAAGCAACCGTTTTCTAAATATTTGGACTTGAAAACTTCAAGTCGATTATTTGATAATCGATGCATGTTGAAGTTATTACGAATATTTTGCTTTTTTCACAAGAATGCTTTGGAAATGAATTTGACGTTTAAGTAAGTAGTTTTCTTCCTTAAGCGAAATAGTTTATTTGTTTTAATAAAATTTGCAAGAAATGCCAACATTTTATTTCAGGAAATTTTAAATATGTAGAATAAACTAAAATAAACGAAACTAAATGGTATTCAAATAAATTGTTGGAAGTGTCCACCTTCAGCAAAGATACAGGCAGTCAGTCGTCTAGTCATTGAATCTCGTACCCGCTCAAAAATTATTGGTGTGTTTCTTATTGATTTACAGGCGTCTACTATTCGGTTTCTTAGATCTTCCTCGTTCACTACTGGAGTCTTATAAACTAGCGACTTCAAATGTCCCCAAAAATAAAAATCTATCGGGTTTAGATCTGGGGACCTTGGTGCCCACGCCTGGTTAGGTTCTTCTACACCCCTACCGATCCATCGATTTGGATAGACTGTGTTAAGGAATTCCCTGGCTACAACGCTAAAATGGGCCGGAGCCCCATCATGCATAAACCACATGCGGATACGAATTTCTAATGGTACATTCTGAAGTAGTCCCGGCAATTCATTTTCTAAAAAGTGTCTGTAAGTTGCGCCATTCAGTCGGAGCGGAAGAAAAAAAGGACCTATCAAGTAATTATCAATTATTGCCGCCCATACATTTACAGAAAATTGATACTGATAATGCCTTTCACTAACTGCGTGCAGATTTTCGAGAGCCCAAACATGGTTGCTATGAAAGTTTGTGATAGCATTTCGGGAGAAGTTTGCCTCGTCCATGAAGAGTACATATCTTAAAAATTGAGGATTTCCAGCCAATTTTCTCAAAAACCATTAACACAAAGTAATGCGTTGGGGAAAGTCTCGTGGCAAAAGAGCTTGTACCCTTTGAATATGGTATGGATAAAACTGTTGATCGTGGATAATTCTCCAAACTGTGGACTGAGTAGAATTGACAGCTTCAGCAATTACTCTTGTGCTTGTTTCTGGATTCTCCTCGAGAGCGTTCAAAACAGCTTCTTCCAATTCTGCTCGTGGTCTTCCAATAATATCAGCTGCCCTCTTAAAGCTACCTGTTTCTGCCAAACGACGGTGGAGACTAGCAAATGTTGGAGCTGAAGGCAGTACTCGATTAGGAAATCGCTCCTGGTAAATACGTCTTGCTTCGCGCGCATTGCCATCCGCAAGGCCATAAACGAAATGCATATCGGCTAAATGAGCATTATTGTTTAAATAATCCATTTTTTAAAATAAGTGTTTTCTACTTCTACTTACGGAAACTTCAACAAAACGTCTAACTGTCACAAAATATGTAATTACCAAAACTACTCACAAACGTCAAATTTATTTCCAAAGCATTCTTATGAAAAAAGCAAAATATTCGTAATAACTTCAACATGCATCGATTATCAAATAATCGACTTGAAGTTTTCAAGTCCAAATATTTAGAAAACGGTTGCTTATAGCGACTAGTAACAAGGGTAGCTTATTTACGTAGATATGATAGAGGAATCGATTTTTTTACTGAAAAATGTGCTAGAAGTACGCCCAAAAAAGTTATGAACCTTTAAAAAAGATAAAGACGTGTAGGTGGCGCCCCCTACGAGTAAGAGCAATAAGAACATCAGGTTCGAATTCGACACCTCAAAAACCTCCTATTACCAAGTTTCGTTTAATTAAGTTCAGTATTTCAAAAGTTATTTGAAAAAAACGAAAATAAAAATGAAACTTCAACATCCTGTATCTTGGAAACGAAGCGTTTCCGGACATTTATTTATTTGGACAATTCATATTGGAATATTGTGAGGAATAACCTCCTGAAGTTTGTCAAAGTACTTTTGAATCACCCTGTATACATATATATCTCGACGACCTTTTTTAAACTAATACTATAGAAGAATTTCATAGTTTCGCAGATGATACAGTAATATTATATGGAGAAAAGAATTTACTTGAATTGCAGACTAGAGCAATATTAGATTTCAAAAAAATTCAAAATTGGTCTTGATCCTTTGTGCTACATTATGTCGATGGGACAGGTCATAATTATTCTAAGAGTAAGTATAGTCTATACAATAGATAAAATAACTGACTACATAAAAATAAATAAACAATAAAAAAGATGACATGTTCACGCTAGTGCCATATTGAAAAGAAAATCACAAAAAAAATTACACAAACGCGAAAGTACAAATAAAGCATAGTAGGAAACATATGTGATACACTGTACTTTTTCTACTCCTGCATACAAATCCGTTGCAAAATCGAAAAAGTAAGTTAAACGTAGAAATCACGACCAGTTGTAAAAAGAATGTTAATTTTGCTATCTGCTGATTCACAGAATAGTCATGGCTAACTCGACTTCTACAAATGGTGTAAAGCAGAGAATATCTCACTGTTGTATACATTTTGTTGGACATATGGGAACTCATTCAGACAGTTATATTTTCAACAGTAGCAGAAAAAGAAATTCAACAGATACCTCCTTTCCCATTAGTTTTTTAACATATATATATATATATAATAATAAAAATAATAGTACCTTTTTAAGTAGTTGGGTTCCATTATTGCTCAATATTTCCTGTGCCTTTTCTATTTCAGCTATCAAATTGTTAATAGCTTCCGGAAAGCTATTGAAATTCATCTTCAGTGTAGAATCCAGACTCTGAGCTATTTTCTAAAAAAAATGAGATTCATATAATGATAATAATACTTTATTGCGTACTAGGGACACAGCAAACGTCAAAATTTACAGAACAATAGAAGAGGTACATTTTAAAACTACATTAAAAGAAAAATATTGACAGCATACATCCATTCACAGCTGTAAGATATACATGTAATGAAGTTGAATTCAATACAATAAGATGAAAATAAAATGTTAAAAGCAATGTTTTAATGCCACCAACAGTTGAAGCAGTAGTAGCATTTTTGTTTCAGATATGTAATAACGGAGATTCTAAATATCAATTTACTGTTATGATAATAATAACAATGGAATTAATGAGAAATAAAAACAAAAACCAATCAGCCAGATTATGTAACCAGAGTACTATTGAATAGTACAAATGATATATGTAATAAATTCCTCAACTTCTTCACAGAAATTGGTCGGTTTGAATTGTTTAGATCAAACAATTCAAAACTAAATTCGAAAAGTTCTGTTATCTATTTCCAAGTCACCCTGTTTATATTGCGATGAGGAGGAGGCCATTTCCAGGGGGAAGAGAGGACTGTCAGGGGTTGACATTTTTTATTGATGATTTTTAAAAACTGAAAATTGTATTTCGCAATTTCTAGTAAAGTTCACTTTTATTCGTTTCTGAGTATAACTCTGTTATTTCTTGAAACCCAAAAGCTATCCTGGGAGATATTAGTTGCAAATATTTCCAACAGTTCTCACCATATAAAAAGTTATTTTTTCTTTCAAAGCCGGTTTGAGAAGAAATTCATAAAATAATTATGACTCTTGAACCCATACAGCACATGTTGAAGATTTCCTCAAACAATTTGAAAAATATAATTGATCTGGTGAGCTTAGCACCCCATCCTTAATCTTCAATAATTGCATTGAAAATGGTATTTTTATAATTATTTGAACGAATAAAAGGACCCGTCATATTTGAGGGGCAATTTAGATAGATAGACATGTTTGAATATGCTTCAAGCAGATGTGGAAAGATATTTGGATGAGATACCTATCAACTTGAACAAACGAATTTGGTTCCAGCAAGATCGGTGCCCAGCGCACAACACTGTTATAATTTCGATTTATTTAAGAGATAGGTTTCCAGGACGATAGATTCTAATAGAGGTAATTGTTTATGGCCTGCCAGATCCCCTGATCTCTCCTCAATGGATTTTTTTCTCTGTGGGTATACGAAGAATTAAGAAACGTCCCGAGTGTACGAAGATATATCAAATGCGTAGAATGTGAAGGTGGACTTTTTGAGTACCTTTTACAGTTTTTCGATTGTTTCTAGTTCCAGAATAAAAGGAGAATGTTTGGCTGAATTTTTTGAAATTAAAAAAAATGTTTTGATTGTAATTTACTCACAATTAACTTTGAAAAAACAAATTATATGCCATTCACATTTTATAAAAATACGCTACCATACTTGGGACCATTAATAATTAATGAAAATACTAGAATCGAAGAAACTGATAGTATCAAGTACTTAGTTATGTTCGACAGACATATGAAATGGGATAAACAAATAGTATTCCTATTGGGAAAATTGCGAAGTATGTTATCAAAATTTAAGTATCTCAAAACATTTACGGACATAAAAACTCTCAACATTCTTTATTTTTCATTAATACAATCTCAATTGAATTATGGGATTCTGGCTTGGGGAGGAGTCGTGAAATCCCACCTCAGAAATCATGAGGTTCTCCAGAAATGGTTTTTCAAAATCATATATAGGAAGTGTTATTTATATCCAAATGAAAATTTGTACAGGGAAACAAAGAAAATGGATATAAGACAATTATTTGGATACAACATAATGGTTTATATATCCATAAATCGAATATAAACTGCAATAATCATATATATAATACAAGGAATAAAAATAATATCACAGTAAAAAATAAAGGTAAAACAACAAGGTCTCAGAAAAATTTCAAATACTTATTGCCATTCTTCTATGATTTGATTCCAAAATATATAGAAATGAACAAGTCAGTAGTATCTTTTAAAAATCAAATTAAAACACGGATTCATGAGTCTCCTCGAAATTTGTTTCAGGATATCTTTCACTTCAATTAACTCAGTCAATTTGCCTTTTATTCCATTTTGAAAATTTACCAAACATATGTATATAATATGTGAATTAATGATGTATATATAATTCTTACATGTTATTTTCTCGCAACAAGTTTTCAACTCCGCGAGTATAATTGAATCGTTTATTCACTTTTTTACAAATTGTTATACATATTTTTTAGAATTTTGAATAAACTTTATTATTATTATTATTATTATTACAAGCCTCTATTTAGTTTCACCTCTCCCGGTGTATGCCTGTCTGTAATCAAATCTTGCAAGCGAATTTTGACCCAATTCTGGTAGTCTGATTAACTTGAAATTTGGCAGGTGTTCATAATTCCGGTGATGTATTATGGAATTGTTGTTAAATTATTATCCGATTCCATTCAAAATTGGTATGTGGGGGTTTTTGAGGTCGGAGATCATGAACTTTTATTGAAATTCATAAATTCAAGATGGCGGCTTCAAACTATTTTTTTTTCTGTTGTATAAATGACGATAACTCCATTGTTATAAAAAAAACTATTACTGTAACATATATTCTGTAAGAGAAAAAAAAATGTATTTGTAACTGAATTATAGTGAGCTATGACCTACATTTGAAAGATTAAAGTTGGTGCTGATATCTCAAATTCTAGAAGAGTTGGTAAAAAATTTCATATTTTTTTTCGAAATCTCTTTGAAAAACTGCCATGGGAAAGTGAAATTGCTATTTGAATATTTTCATAAATAAAGCAGTTACGGACAAGACATGAAAATGATCAAAATCTGTTTTCTGCGTTTAAAACAACAAATAGATTTCATCGAAATATTTTTTCTCATTATAGATGGCCTTGATAAACTCCATATTTGGTGTCATTTAACCGACCTTGTATCTCTCACCATTAAAAATATACCCATGGTGAGCATGGCAAATGGGACACACTGTATATAATCCGACATATTAAATAACGGTTCAATAAATATATACACTTATGATGGGAACATATAACAACCTTAGTGAGAGAAAGTTAGTTGGGGTTAGGTCAAATACCTGAAACTAATATTGCTCCGTTGCCGATATTTCAAGTTTTATAAAGCTATATTCAAGGTAATGAACAAAAGGTCCCCTTCCCTTGTCGATGAAACATCCCAATAAGGACATTTACATAGAAGTGATTTCTGTGTTTTTTATTTCAAATTTCATAGTACCCACAGCTTCAAAATAGACCACTCACCATTTCTATGAAATTTGGTAAAAATACAGGAATAACTTCTATATAAATATTCTTACTGGGATTTTTTTTGACAAAGAAACATTATGTTCATTGCTCTGAAAATGACGTTATACAAATTTTTTGGCTTTTTGGCCTCACCTCAACCAACTTTTTTCCACTATAATCAAAGGTCACAAAACATGAGCTGAATAACAACCATATTTCCTAATTTCACTCACAATAACTTCTGAGGCATTTCTTTTCATCGGGCTGAGAAGCTTCTCATCATATGTATTGATTTGGGAGATACTTGATTGGAGTTCTTGTTTCACATCTCCAGCAGGAAGACTGTCTGCAAGCTTTTGTAATGCGTTAGATATCTCGTTCAAACTCAGGTTAGTGAAATTTTCATTCAACTGAAATGAAGAAAAAATTACAGTCAAAATCAAATAATGAAATATACTTGCAATTTTCAATTATTAAATAGGACAATTTTCAGTATGCATCCTTTTGGTTTACTGGTACGTTCTTGTTCTTCTCTATCATTGGGAATGATGCACATTTACTGCACTCTATATTACTTGCAGGTCACTTTATGTAAACCACCTAGCTGAAGATTTGTTAATATTTATTTTTTGATCATTTCTTCATAACCATCAATTTACTTGAAAATCACAAAAACTTTTGTACAATTATAACAGGTGACCACGAGGTGAGGTACGCCCCCCAATTTTTCTATAGTTTTGATGATACAGATTTCAAATTTCGTGTGTCGCTATAGTACTTGATTACGCATATTTTGAAGCCTCTACTGATTTTTTACCACTTCCGGTTCAACCGGAAGTGACCTAAAACTTTTTTTTTCAAATGACACCCTGTACATATTTTTTCATTATCCGAAAGAGCACGCAATTTGTGATAACACTGCAATTGAAAATCGGTTGAAAATGGCGGAGATACAGTTGATTGTTCAATCAAACAAAGTTGGCCATCAAACTTAAATCATCACAATTGACAAACGACATCAGAAGTTACCAGAGGAAGCTTTGAAGTGCGATACAGTTGAAAACAATTATCAAAAATTACCTAAAAATGGTGTCCGTAAAGAAATACTCACAACTGCCATATCTAAAATGGCAACATGTGCTGTCATGATGAAAAATTATAAATTATCAGTTTACACGTGTGAGAAGTTTTAGAAATTCCATGTTTTTCAACGTAGGCGGCTTAGAACATAATTAAGAAAGCAATACACAAAAGCTAATATTATTTCAACGAAGTCAAAGTTTGTTCTACTTATTTAAACAATGCTTCTTTTTTGTTTCGCTTTTTTATGTTCATGGCAGCCTTCGTTGAAGAATATCTAATTTCGAGAACACCCATGATAAAACATCTTGTATTTGCGATTTTTTTCGGAATTCTTCAAAATTTTTCACACGAGTAATCTGATAATTAATCATTTTTCGTCATGACTAAGTGAAAAGAACAGGTTGCCATTTGAGAAATAGCAATTGTGAGCATTTCTTTAGATAGATAGATAGACTTTATTAATTCTTTTAGCCAATACCATAGATTGGATAGAATAGGTATGGGTACTATTCCGTTTTGAGGAGATTTTTGATAATTGTTAGATTATGTGGTGGCTGCAATTACACGAGAAACTCAGTTTTCAACTGTATTGCACTTTGAAGCTTCCTCTGATAACTTCTGATGTCATTTGTCAGTTGTGATGATTTAAGTTTGAATTTCATGGCCAACTTTGTTCGACTGAACAATTAAGTGTATCTCCGTCATTTTTCAACCGATTTTAAATTTTGAAGAAAAGTGTTATCACAAATTGCGTGATCTTTCGGATAGTGAAAAAATATGCGTATTCAAGTACTATAGGAACATCCCAAATTTGATATCTGAATCTTCAAAAATATGGAAAAATTGGGGAGCGTACCTCACCTCGTGGTCACCCGGTATATGTATTGATCGTAACTGAGCTTAATGAAGGTCATCTATCACTGCTGAATATGAATAGTGATGAAGGAGTGAACTGAATAATTGTGAAGGGTGGAGTACAAGTGCAGATTGACAAAGTTTTTAGTGATCCAATGATTTTTTGTTATGGGGTACCTCAAGGTGGTGTCTCGTGACTTCTGTTTATTATATATCTTAATGATTTATTTAGTTTAGAGTGTACTGTGATTTCTTACAGTGCTTCAAATTGGGAATAACTGAGACAAATAGTCAAACTCTCAGCTTTGAGCTCAGATGTCTGACTGTATACAAATGCTGTTCAGAAATAGAGAAAAATACTCACCTCATGTTGAAATTGATCAAAATTGATACTGGGATCAAAAGTCGAAAATTTTCTCAGAATATCTATATTACTATCGCTTAGAATTTGGAAGTCTTTACCCAGAATATTATCCAATTGGCTAATCATTTTGTTCAAGGAAGCAGATATATCAAATTTTTTTCTTATGGTATCGATATCAAATTTATTCTTCAAGTTGAAAACTTTGTAAATACTCTCATTTCTGTAACATCGTTGCAAAATATCCTTTATACCAAGATCCAAATCTGAGATTGGTTGGTTCTTGGCGACCATATCATCCAAAAGATTCAAAACTCTTGATTTTTCAGGATTCCTCAATGGATAACAGAATACTCTGTCAGTCGCTAATCCTGATAGTAGCATTGCTAATGTTATAACACCAATAAATATTGTAGAAATGAACATTATCATCACAGCACTGAAAGAAAAAATATACAATCAAAATAGAGACATTCATACTTCAAAAGATACAATACGCTACTAGTTCATTTCAATTTTTAGATTAAAGGTTTAAAAAAGAGGGAGGGGGAAAGTGAATATTGACAAAAAAAGCTCAAGACTGAAATACCAATAAATAAAAAAGACAACCCAACAAACACTTTACACAAGAGGAATATTCTTAAAAAAATATTAATGAGTATCTTTATATAAACGTTTGATATCTTAGACCATGAAATTTTGTCACAGAAGCTTAAGAGAAAGTCATCGGATCCGCTTAAAATTGGGTAAACTCAGATCTTTCAGAGCGAAATCAAAAATTGGTTACAGAACATCAAGGAATCGAACATATTACTCAGAGCAAGGTTTGTTATTGATAAGTGTTTCAAAACTTATATTAGTAATTCTGTTTTCTCATACTGGAATTTCAATATAACTGAGGATTAAAGCTGTTTTTACTTCTGACAAAAGGAATACTTTGAAAACAAATAGATTACCACACAAGTATTTAAACTCAGTTTAAAATTTGGCTACTAATAATAATTGATACCCAAGGTACATTTGTCCAACCCAGTTTCATTACATCTAAAAGACTTTTTTGTACAACTGACATTAAAAATGACGTTTTTAATTCATTGACACATGAACTAAAAACTGACGTTTTCACAAAATCACTTTTAACACTAGTGTTAAAAGTACTTTTAACACTAGTGTTAAAAGTAAAATGACAGATGAGATGATGGATACTCAGTAATATAGATCTCTCTAATAGAAATCAGATATTATAATCAGAACACCTACTCAAGAGGAATCGTTTATAAAAGTTCACACATGTATTTGGTCGTTTGCGCAATTGATAATACTAATTCCTTTTGAAGTTACAAACGAAGTAGTATTTAGTCCAACTGTAGAATGTCCTTCATCACTGACAAATAATGACATTCATAAATAAAGTGCGTTGGGGTTTATTATATTTGAAGTATCTGTCAGTCAGCCTTGTAATCCAAAGATCGTGTGTTCGAATCCTTATGGATCTTATTTTTTTTTTGTTTTTTTCTTACTAGTAGTAACTGTTGAACAAAAAATTTTGTATGATACATTTGTTAAAAGTGATTTTATTTTGCTCGTGGGGTTGCTCCACTCGCTAACGCTCGTTTCGCAATATTCCCCACTCACAAAATAAAATGCCACTTTTAACACTTGTATCATAAATAACTATTACAGAATGATTAATACATACCATATTAAAAACTGGCTTCCAGCGCCTTTATTACAACAATTGTCGCTATATCCATCGGGCCGTTTACCGCAAACCCCACATATCAATCCGAAAGCTATAAAAATAGCAATCAGCAATAAAATGCAACTGATCCCAAGACTTCCATAATATCGATATTGGCCATAACGATCTATGTAATGATTCATGTCATCAATTGTTTTATTAACAGAGTTTATTTGATGCTGAACGTCCGTTACAACATCCGTTATATTAGCCAGGTATTTTTTTATTGTTTCTCCTACAAAAAATTAAAGAAAATAATTACACAATAATTTCTACCTATATTAACAATGCATTTTTCATTGAATATTTAATTGGAATAAAACAGTGTTGCTAAATGATACACCAAGGACATAGGAATATCGGAGTTTTACAAAATAAAATAAATTAAATTCTTATTTTTCAAGGTCAAAAGTCTAAAAAATTACTAGCGATATTTTTAGAACAATTATAACTACACCACTGGATTCGCAACATTTTCAAATGGTTCAGTTGTGAATTACGTTGATATGCGTCAATCAATAATATACGTTATAGGAGAATGACATTTGACAAATTTGCCTTTTAATCAACCCAGCACATCAGTTTCAACTTTGACTTTGACTACACCACTGGATTCAGAGAGTCTCAAAATATCACTGGCCATAATTTCATCGAAATCTGTAATAAATAAAACAAATAAAAAATTAACTATGTGATAAAATGACATTTTCCTGAAATTCCATTAAAATTTTATTATCTTATGACTTTCATATCCATAAACAGACATTTTGGATGAAGTTCAGACTAATGGTATATTGAGACCTTCTGAATACAGTGATGTATTTTGAATTTAGATAAAAGTTCTGATATTGAATTGGTGGGTTAATTAAACAACATATTTTTCAAATTTCATTCCCTTAAAATTGAATAGGTGGGTCGATTAAACTGCATATGTTTCAAATTTCATTTCCTTATAACTTTTTTATTGATTGACGCATTTCAACGTAATTTACATATGAACCGTTTGAAAATGTCGCGAATCCAGTGGTGTAGTTAGATTTTTTCTAAAAAAAATCGCTAGTAATTTTTTTAGATTTTTGACCTTGCAAAAAAGACCACGGCAAAACCCGGAAACCAGCCAAAACATTGACGCCAGCCGTGAAAGCCTACATTCCTATCCAACTATCCAATTTTTATAACATGTAAATCAAGGAATTAATTTTTTATCTTACCTGCTTGATCGACTTGATCTATAGCTTGATCCAGAGTGTCATTCATTTTGATTTCGATTTCATTTTCGATATTATCAAGTTTTTGTTTCCCCTCTTCAGCTGCCTTTCTCAATTCTTCAGTGTTGAATTCATTCAGTTTGGCAATAGTTGGTGAAACATCAGGTAGCTGAAATATACAAGAATTAAACTTTTACCTAAGAATTTTCAAACACTTAAATCAATCGAATTATTTTTTTATATTTTTTATATTTTTTATTATACTTCAATACTCTTTAAACTGAACAAGTAATGACTTAGGTCAGACATTCACTCTTTTCTGTGTTTCCTTGATTCATTCGAGTTTTCTTCCAGGCAGAACACTTTGAACACTTTGTGGTTATAATTGTCGGGAGTTTCCTGTTTCATCTGGAACACATTCCATATATGCTGGGTTTCTGTTCTATATCAATGACCTAATTGAATTAACTACTCAGTTTAGACCAAGCTATAGAAGTTTTTCACCCACAAAATAAAAGACGCAAATGGCCTATGCTACTTTATACATGCGGCTTTTTAGCTCGATAGATGGCGCGGGGGGGGCACAAAAACCTAATTTTTTTAAATGGCATGGGGGGTCGAGTGACACATCGTTGAAAAAAGAATTGGATTCTCTTTTCAACCATCTATTTTTTTTTAAATTTCGTTGACACGTTTTTTCACAATAAGCATTTGAGTGTTTTTTATCGCTCTACGTCAAACCGTTCAAAAGTTAACAGGGGGGTGGGACTATAAAAAGCCGCACTGTATAAGATAGTTCATTAATGAAAACCCCGGTTTTTGCCCCAGCAAAATCGTTTTCTGGAATTTTTTAAACAAGAAATAGTGAAAATACTTACAAATTTTTTGTTTTTTTGCAAATATTCCCAAAAATATTGAAGGAATCGTTTTGCAGTCAATAGAACAATAGAGAATTATTAAACCTACAAAATGATATTCTGTAGGGACAGGATCGGTGCATTTCCACTGAGAAAATCCGGGAAAACTTAAAAAAAGACCATTTTTCAAAAATTCACAATTTTCATAAATCTAAATTCGGAAACTGATAGATAATAACATGTGGTTCAACTCTGCACCAGATGTTTTCTGTCCGATGTGTAGTTTTTGCACAATCGCGTTATAAACAATTCAAGGGCTTATCTTGTAAAATACGCAGATTTAAGGGAAATCATCAAATTCGAATTATGTGAACGGCAACTCAAAGTAAAGATAAAGCACTACAATTTGTATATTTCCGGTTTTCATCTGAGAGGTGGTAAATGTGTTAAAAATGCCACTTTAGTTGCTCCATATACTTGAAAGTGTGTTCAAGGCATAGTCGAGTAGCAGTAGTGGGGGAACTATCGAGGAGAGGAGAGTATAACCGCGCGGCGATTTGAACAGTGCAATTCCCCCACTACCGCTCCTCGATTCTGCCACAAACACACCTCCAAGCGTTTGGAGCAACTTTCAGTAACATTTTCAACACATTTCCCACGTCTTAGGTGAAAATCCAAAATATACAAATTATAGATATTGATATCCTCTTCCACATGCCTTCAACACATTTTGAATATGACGATTGTACAAAAACTAAAAATACACCGATCCTGATCATTTTCCTCAATATTGTTTGTTCACCTTCAGATTTGTAATAATTATGAATTTTTGAAAAATGGTCTCTTTTTGAGGTTTTTCCGGATTTTCTCAGTGGAAAAGGCACCGATTCTGTCGCTTAAAAAACAGTTGTGTAGGTTTTATAATTCTCGACAAAAGTTCCATTGACTGTGAAACGATTCCTTCCGATACTTTTTGGGATATTTGCAAGAAACCAAAAAAGTTGTAATTTTTTTCACTATTTCCTGTTTAAAATATTCCACAAAGCAATTTTGCTGGGGCGAAAACCGGGATTTTCCCTTATATATATATTCTTATAAAAAGTAGTATGGCCATTTGCCATTTATTTTGTGTGAAAAGAGCCTCTTTTTATCTACAGCTTGGCCTAGTTAGCGTCACAGATCTAGAGACCCAAAAACAATATGTCGATAATATTATTGAAGATCTAATTTCCAACAATTTGGTGGGATTCCATGCATTCATAACAAAAACATTATTTGGTTGACGATAAAGCAATAAAAAAATCTCTAAGTCTCTAGAACAATGTCTTTAATTTTTTTACGGTAGATGTTTATTAGATATAGCTTCAACTACCACGAGAAGTTTCGAAGAAATAGACTAGAAAAACTCAATCTCTCTACCCTCAAGTCATACATAATATAATCCCTAGGAATATACATAATTTAGTGTCATTTGTACTCACCCTTGGAAAATATCTATCAACGTACTGCGTGCAAATAAAATAATTTCAATGAATTAAACATATTATAAAATTATCAATTACCAATATAAAAATTCAATTAAACAATAATAAAACAACCCTAAAATAATAAATTTATTTTTAGTCATTATTTCAAGAACTTCTATCAGTCAAATGACTGAACTTTATTGCCTTTCATTTGAAAATTATGAACAGGATGTTCATAAAATCAGTTGTGGATTCATCTGCGGCTGAAAGACAAACTATAGTTGCTATTTTGCATCGTTCAAGACGATCTCTCTTGGTATTCATGTTAAAAAGGAGAACAATCTCCATTAAATAAAATTGAAAAATGTGATTATTTTGTAATATCTAACATAGCCGGAGCTGTTTTCTGTTAGATATTATTTTTCAATTTTAAAGGAGAATGATCCCCTTTTCAACGTTCATTGCCTTGTCTGGACCGAAAAGCTGTCGATGATCTGCTCTCTTTTCCTTCCATTCCTTGCCTTTAAACAGTAGCCATGCATGCGTCCTATTCCATAGATGACAACAATGGACGCAATAGGGAACTACACTTGTAATTTTTGATATATTTTTTCAAATACTTACAAGTCAAATTGCGTGAAAAAGAATTTTTTTATTTTTTATTTTGATTCGATCCAGAAAAAAAAAAGAATTTGAGAATTCAAACACTAGCTATTTTCCCGCGAACTATTACCGGTATTTCATTGGACGAATATAGATGACGTCAAAGTCTCTCCATATATTGCACGTCTGGAGTCAAAACAGAGTGTGCCTTCTCATTAAATTCAACTGAATAGTTTCGAAAGAAGTTTAATCGGGTGTACTTACACTGTGATTCAAACTGGGAACAACTCATTCTCGTACAGAAAACATTCTCAGATGACTCAAGGACAAACGTTTGTAAAACAGTACTGATGACGTCAGCCGGCGAAAATATGGTGTTTGAATCTATCTCAATTTGGAATAGTTAGATAATTTAGATCAGGTAGATAATATAATTGTTTCTATGCCTTTTCAGGAGAATCCTAGAGGCCTCTTAAAAATATTGATATCAAATTTAATTATAGAAAAACTTACCTTGTCGAAATCGATGTTGGTTCGAAGGTTGGAAATATTGTTCATTATTTCAGCACAAAGAGGAACCCTGAAGGAAACCTCACACTTATTTAGTGTTGCGAGGAGGTCCTTTTTCACTTTTCGCATGGCTGTAAGAATCAATACATACATAAACAAATTACATTTCTCCATACTACACTAATACCACCTTGAATAAGTATTTTGAATTTTATTCTTCATTGACAAGGTATGACTGTTTTCAAAAAGAAAGTAACTGAGTAACTTGTTTTGAATTTTGAATAAACTCTATTATATGTATGTATGTATTTATAAATGTATCCATTTGAATTTGTCCTCATAACAAGTTCTGCTTCGTGAGGAAATGTTCTTGTTTATTCATACCATTATATATTGTATTATAAAAAAATTATTGTAATAATAATGAATAAACTTTATTATTATTATTAATATTACTGTAATTAAATGATAAATCCATTAATTGCAATAGCAAATTGATCAAATATAACTTCCTGTTTTTTACTTAGCTGTTGTATTTTTATAGATGTATTTTATTGTTTTCATTTACGTTTTTCTCGCGTCATGTATACAGGGTGACTACTCCAAATAAGTGCGAAAGTTACACAGTTCCAAAAATCAGAATTTTTTTTTTGCTTTTGTGAAATTGTTGAAGAGTTAAAGGAATGGCATTTCGTGGGCGTATTCTACCAATAAAAAGAGCAGTTTGTTGTAGCTGTTTAAACTCTTGTATTGTTTCAGTGAAAGTAATAGTTTCTTAATAAAAAAATAAAATACAATATTGTACAAGAACGGATCTTCTGCAAATGGAATCGATACAAATCTAGTCAATTACTTTTGATTTTTATGTGGTGGTTGAAAGTTCAACTGTGCCTTTTAAATATGCGATATGATTAATTACAATAACGCTGAAACGGCCGATATGCATTTAATGTATGATCGTGACAATGGAAATTCTTTGGAAGCTAGAAGGCTCTATGCAGATATGTAAGCAAGTAAGTAAGTTTATTGATATAGGTATCCTAATATACAATATATAAATGTTACATCTTAACAATAATAACATTGTAGTAGAATATTCGCCAAGCAGAATATGAAATGACCTTGAAAAAGAAAATAAATGAAAATTATATTATTTTACATATTTTAAGTAGTAAACAAATGAAATGGTGTATATGTGGTAAATAAACCTTAAACTGATTTAAACATATTTTGATTTCATTTAATCTATAAGTAATTCTTTTAAATGTATGATATAACTGCTACTTGTAATGTCTTTTGAAAGCATGTTGTATTCAATGAGTTCTCGGTGGAATAGTGAATTCATTGATCTCGTGTAATTGTAGGATTGTAGGATTGTAGGATTGTAGGATAATCATGAATTTCAAATTGATGAATTGGTTGAAGTATACAGGTAGTTATCCTGATATTATTTTGGTAATAAAAATCATAGAATAATAAAACAATCTATCCTTAACTGATAGCCAATCAAGAACCTGCAGCATAAATGTTATGGGAGTGTATCTGTTACATTTCAACAAAATTCTCATTCCTCTATTTTGCAGTTTTTGCAATGATGAGATACAGTATGAACTGAGAAGAAATAATAAGGAAGGACAGTAGTCAAAGTGAGGTTAGATTATCGTATTATACACCGTTAAAGAGGTCGAAATGACAGATATCCGCTGATGCGAATGAAAAAAAAATGTACACTAGTTTTCCCACGACCACGGGATATTATTGACATGTTGTCATTTGTGCAACAAAATCAAACAAAAAGACTGACTGAGATCCATTTTAGCTGAATTCACATATTTTTAATAACTATTTTCAAAACAAAATATTTTCTTTATGGCATAATCCTTATGAGAAAACAGAAAATCATAGCTTTCTGTCTAGTTTCAATGCTCTGAATCACAACCATGAGGCGTACATGAGAAATATTTATCCATAGAACTAAAAATAACAATAATATATTGTTTTACTCACCATCATTTAAATGAGATGCTGATGTTCGCAAACTATTAGTATCATCTTTCAAAGTTTGCAAGTCTGTAGATATGTTTGGTATAGTGTTAACAAAAGTATTTAAATTCATCATAGCCGTAGCATTGCTCCAGATATTGAGCTGCTGCATAACATGAATTCCGGCTTCTGAAATATAAAATGATAAATCATTAAAGATTCAAATGCGTGTATTTTAATTGATATTTTACGGATACATTTTACATGAAAACTGTGATATTCGACTTTTTTTTTAAGTATATTATAACAACACAAAATAACACCAGTTAATCCTTCATTAATTTGGACCAGGAATACTATACTATTAAGTCTGAGTGAGGAGCTTATGCTTTCTATTAAACTTCCTCAGTATATTCCAGATCATATTTCCCTGTTAGTCCTTGATCCATATGTAAACCAGATCAGTCCTATGAACACTACATCATTAGTATATATTGAGACATAAAAACCCTTCCTGCTGAGTAATCTGAGAAGCTTGTTCATCACAAAGTTTCACAGTAACGGTGACTGGATTCCTTGTTATGAACATCCTTGAACAAAGTGAGCTTAAGAATTGCTCCTATCACGGATGTGAATAACTCGCTTCATCGAAATACAACTCTATCCACCTGCAGCAGGTTGAATCATTCTTGTGCTCTCTGACAGCCTCGTTAATGGATGCCAAGGAGGTATTGACAAAGACGTCAGATGGTCAAGAAATGCGCCAAGTGATAACTCCCTACTCTCCAAAGTATAGTATGCTCCTCTCAGTAAGTGAAGTGTCCCTCTGTTGATGTGCCCATTTTATATGTATATTGAAAGATATATAGTGGGAAATGGGTTTGAAGCCAGTACTCAATCAAGCATCTCTACTCCTCACAATAGTGAAAAAGGTCATATTTTCTTGACATTTGGTGGATGCGCCGGGAACCCAAATGTCAAGAAAATACGGCTTCTACGGCCTTTGTGACATTTACTATAAGCCATAACTAATGTTGCTTGACCAGGGGGTCGTAGCTACATATAGTAGCACAGAGAAACTTTAGATAATAACAAAATACAAATATTTTATTTAAACAACCATTGGGGCAAAGTTATATACACACAGGGGGATAACTTATAATATAAGATAGATTTCTTACCATACAATATTAACACACTTACTACTAATTGATGCAAGGCCCAAAAGGGCCAAGCCCAAGCCACACTGGCTATGGACTTCAATGAATGAATACCAAACTAACGTGGATCTTGAGAGGATTTCGAATGCCTCCCACCATAAACGAGTCCTCATTTATAGTAGAGTTGTTTACATTTAGCTGATACAATGACACTGTAATCAGTGTAACCGAGTGTCATGGTCAAGCTGTCATCAGACTCATTCATGGTCGGGCATGGTTCCTGAATTGACCAATAAATAATATTATACCAATGACTGAACATTTCGTACTCCAGCCATACACAGGGTGCTCTTGCCATTCTTGACAATATGTTGCTTTCACTCCTTTATTAGATTTCCCTATCGGGCCCTGCTAATTCCGAACACTGGTTCTGATCCTGTAAATGCATGGTGATTCAGATACTTGTCTTGTAAATTGATCTACTTTTTTATTTACTTCTATTCACCTATGTCCAGGCACCCACACAAGTGAAACCTTGTGGTGTTTTGCCAGTTCATCGATGCTGAGTGCACTCCCAAACTAGTCTAATTTCGTCTGTATGCATGTCCTCATGGCATGTGTCTCAACTTGAAATACTTTGATGTTTGTGCCCAGTGGAACTATAATATAACGAATTTCTCTGAGAAACAGGTCTTTACCCTTCTAGATATTTAGCTTTTAGCATGGAAGATGGAAAATAATCCCGACCAATGATGGGACCAGAGGAACCAATCGGAATTGGAAAGGTTACCACTTCCACAGAAGGAATTCAAGTAGCACACTGTACCATCACCTAACCAGCTATCTCATCTGATATTAGCTGCCGAAGTTTAAAATGGAAAATCAGGAATAATCAATGCTAGACAACGACCAAAAAGTTCGATAACCACTAATTTCTCAGAAATTACCAGTACACAAAAAATTACAGTCACTGATAGGGATTAAAAGTGCTAAGAAAATGCACCATTTACACCGGCAACACATACTTACGTTCTATTGTAGTTTTGAACAACTTGGCAAAATCTTGATAATTGTTAATACATAAATTTGTAGCCTGATTCTTTGTACTATCAAGGTATGTGACGGCATCATTTTTCACATTCCTCATATTTTGCGGAAACTCTTCTATTCCACTCTGCATCTGCTGATTACTCGCAAAGGCACAGACCACACAAAACCTAAAAACATGAATATTGAGATCAATTTTTTTTTTCAAATGATAATAACTCATCTATAATAATTAATAATAAATGAACTTTATTGGACCAATTACAATGATCCAATAGGCCATTGACCTAAGTCCTTCAGCCCATTGTTATTACATAATCAATACTTACCTCAAAATATAAATACATTTTCCAACAAGAATAAGTTTTCACAAATTCGAATAAAAAAAAAAATTGTGTTCATAAATTTTCAGTTATGTTGAAGAATTTAAAGGTCAGTTTTTGTAGACGTTCATCAGTTGGCATAACTTTTGTCCTCTGGTATGGCGTTGCGTTGAATGGATTATACTAATCTATATTTACGAAAAAAATATGTTTTTTTTTATGTTTTATGAAGACTCTCTATACTTTTTGGAAAAATTAAAATGTAGATGTATAGGCCCAAAATTTTCATAAAAATTATTTTATCACTAGCTGGTTACTTTTTAACGTTCTCATAAAAAAGTACATGATTCTAGCGTTGTTCGCCAAAAGCCACTAAAATGGCCTTCCCTCAGTATGAAATTTCACAGCATTCACTATTTATCGCTGATTCTAAGATGGACGTGTCTGTATTGTCGATACTTTCCATCATGCAAGTATAGGCCCGCTTCAGACAAAAGCAGTTGAGATGCGTTTTAAATTTACAAAAAAGGTTCATTAAGTGGGTAGGAGAAAAAAATCATATGTCATATATCTTAACCTCTCCGCTTCGCGTCGGGCAGTGAACTACATCCTGCGGGAGTAAAAGTGGCACTTTCCTCCCTAGTAATACAAATAGCTATTCTTTCATTACAAAGTTATTGTCGATTAATAAATAGAAAAACGGACGAAAACTCCCAGGTCATACCCTGATCATAATATACTGGGTATCAACTAAGAATAAACCTAGAGAAATGAGATCTAGTGACATTGCTAGCCAATAATTGCTGGCCAAGGATTGTTGCAACCTATCCATCTGAGAATGTATTGTTCAAATCGAATTCCTTTCTCAATGTGGATTTTATTTTGTTAAGATTTTTTTTTTCTGGTGGTTCATTACTCATAGTTCTGAGAACTCTGTGCTATTCGCATTCGCTGTCACTGAATAATTTTTTTTTTCAAATATAAATTATCGTTGAGAAATTCCCTGGAACCCATAACCGTTACTTCAAAAGTTAATGATCATCACCACTATCCCAGGCATCCAAATTCCATATACCTACCAGAATTTCCATATCTAACGACATTTGTGTCCTACTTTCAGTAGGATTTCTCCTGAGGTCTTTAAAATTATTTTTTCCAGTCGATCATTCCTAACACTGCCACTTCTTTTTTTCTATTCATTACTCTACCGGTATTATTGAACATTTTATTTTAACGTGCAGCAACCCTAACTGAACGCCAATTATCACCAAAGATTCTTACTATTAAAACTTTTTCGGCAAACGTAAACTTTTCTTGTCCGAGCAATTTCGATCGAAGAAGATTGTGTTAATGATAGCAAAAAAACAGATACATACTTTATATTAATGTAAGTTATCTAGCAATGAAAATTGTCAACACTTACAGCAATGCGGTTCCCAATATTATCAAGAGCGTTCCTTGACATATTTTTTTACAGAGGTCCCTTTTCTTGTCACACGGTTGAGATCTAGCACCACAATTTCCACAACAACGGCAACAGCAGAAAAAGAAGCCACAAACTGGCACCAGTAGAGTTATCAATACCAAGATTAGAATAATCAAGAGCAGTCCCCAGTAGTGTTTGAGCGTCTGACCAATTCCAATGCCAGTATTCACTACCAAGCGTCCATGAGCATCAGTCGATAGGAAATCTGAAAAAAAAAGGATCCACTTAGTTGCATTAAATTTTCCATGCCAGATAATTCAGTTGAAAATTGTCTCAAAACTAAGCTCGGTTCGCCAACCAAGCAACAATAATAAAATAATCTTTTTCTACTAGCGTGCGGAAAAATCCACTTTTTCGCACTCATTTTAGTTTTGAAAAAGTCACGTTTCCGCACTAGTGCGGAAAAGTTTTTCCGCACTCTTTTTAGTGCGGAAAAAACATTTTAGTGCGGAAAAGTAGATTTGTTTAGTTTTTGCGGATTATACTGACATTTAAATATTGCGTCGCAGAAGGTTAAAATAGAAAGCTTACCAAGTATGGTTGTATAGTTTAATATATATTTAATAATAAATGTTCTTTATGTTAATTTTTGGGTGTTTTTTCCGCTTGTAGAAAAAATAGTGTACCTAACACCAGCGTAAAGTGTCTTTTCCGCACTGGTTAGGTAAACTACTATTTCCGACGACCTACTTGAAATATGTAAACTAGTACACAAAATTAGGTATTTTGCACTGGTGCGAAATGAAATATTGTTGCGCACAGTCTCCTCGCTTTGCGATTAGTGGGATTATCTAATATAGTTAACTGTGCTCGACAAAGTTATCGTGAACTCTTGAACGCTCAATATTGTTAAATCAAACTAAAAAATATGAGAATATAGATCAAAAGCACCCACGCTTTTTTTACATTTGAGTAAATAAATTTTCTTTTTTTCTTTTTCGTCCATGTTGGAAACAAAGCGTGTTCTTTAGTTTTTTAAAAATATTATTTTCCGATTTCATTTCATCAAGTTTTCGCGAATTTTTTTCGAGAAAGAGGAGGGTCCAAGGCCCTAGACGACATTTCTTTTTTAAACTAAAGTATTCGACGGTCATATATTACACCGAGTGTAACACTATTTTTACGGATTTTTTTCGATTTCAATTTCTCAGTTTTCGCAACTTTTTTCGCCGTAATCTTTCAATCTGAAATCTTTGAAACTTTTATAGAGTAGGGGTATTCGAGCCCCAGACATATATTACTTTTTCGTCGTAATTTACCTCGTCCGAAACAGTCGGAAGTTTTTCCAAATTTTTAAGCATTCTTTATCTAGCCTTCAGGGGGATGTGGTAGTAAATTGAAACATTCGACCAGCACATTTATTTTTACTATTTTTACGGATTTTTTCAATTTAATTTAAGTTTTTGTAACTTTTTCCGATTAAGAGGGGTTCCGAAAACCTTGAGCAACATTTTTATTTTCGTCATAATTTTTCATATACGAAACCGAGGGGGAAACCGCTGGGTAATTTTGGTGTAAATATATTGGGTATTATTGGGCATTACACGGCATTAGTCGAAAATTAGTGGCATTACTCGGGTTTTAGTTGGGAATTAGTGGCATTACTCAGGTATTAGTTGGGAATTAGTGGAATTAGCGGCATTACTCGGGTATTCAAAGCTTCTTGAATTCTTTTTGGTGATTTTTTTTTTGTTAACTTTGTTTATACATATGTACTATAGATATCTTTATAGATATCTACTATATTCGCATATATTATACATTTCATAGCTATTTATTATACACTCCATATATTTTTAGATTTTGTATATGTATAAAATGTGTTTTGTTCTTTTGCCAAAATTGACTTACCGAAAACAATATTGTGCATAGTAACTTGGTTAAATAAAAAATCTTCTTCTTCTTCTTCTATTAGTTGGGAATTAGGGGTATTACTTGAAAATTATTGGACATTACAGGTATTACTGGGGTATTACTCGGGCATTAGAGGAATTAGTTATAATTAGTTAGGAATTATTGGGCATTCCTCGAGCAATACATGGGTATTACAGGAATAATTCAGGAGTGAGACAGAACAATTATAATCGGTGATGGCAAAAAAAAAAAATAAGTCTTCAAAACCTGGGAATTGGAACTGTCTGACAATTTAGGGAAATCCGAATTGGTATTACTCGGTATTACTGGGTATTACTCGGGAATTACTGGGTATTACTCGGGAATTACTTGGGTATTAGTGGCATTACTTACGATTTTTGGGAATTAGTGTACATAATATTCTGTTGAAAAAACTATTTATATTTTGAGGGATAAGGGCAGGGGGGGTAACATATTTTGAAACTATATTTTTCAATATTTCTACGAATTTTCTCGATTTTAGTTTCGCGAGATTTCGCAACTTTTTTTGAGAAGAGAGGAAGGTGGCGTGCTCCCCGACAGAAATTTTAATTTTCGTCGTAATTTTGTAAGTCCAAACAGTTTTTCCGAATACCGCAGGATAACAAGTGGTTCTACTTCATCCTGCAAGATTTGACCCAAACTAAAACTAAAGGCCGATTCAGATACATGGGTGCCAACCCAGAGTTTTTGACACCGCATAATAAATTCCTCCAATATTGATAAAATTAATACTTCTGAACCAAAGAAATTATGACATTGTGATAGAAACGCAAGTAAAAGGAACGTAGGTGAACTGTTTTGTAATTTATAGGCACAAGGATAAAAAATATTTACTTTTAAATTACACGTGGTTGAAAAAGCCGTTTTTCTAGCAAATATTTTTCACCCTTGTGCCTATAAAACTGCAAGACAGTTCACAAAGTCATATTTACTTTGGTTCAGAAGTATTAATTTTATTAATACTGGAAATATTCATCATGCGGGGTCAAAAACCCATATAGGTTTCTGAATCGGCCTTAACACATACATACACACCCAACATTGCAAGTTAAATAAAAGCTTTCAACAATAATAATTAAAAAGGCGAAACATAAATCAATACTGTGTAGTTTGACATGATTTAGGGTTTTGTTTTAAATTGCATATTCCACGAAATATCACTTTGTTCCTGAATTTGTTTACCCAATTTCTTTGAATGACAGTGATGTATTGTAGCAGATGCAACACTCTCTGGTAGAGAGAATGCCACTGATGAGAATTATTATATTATTTATGGACACCACCAAAGGATTTCCTGTAGCCTCACTCGTATTATTGCGTGCTACTGCCAGTCATATAAACATGTAAAAAATCGCTCGAGTTAATAACCCTGTGGAATTCAACGCAAATAAAATCCAAGCATGCCTATTCACTAGAAGCTCTTAGTAATTATATCAGGAGTAATCATACCAATGATCAATAAGTCATCTATTTCCATGCTCCGTATCAACAATAACCTTTCTTGGGAAATCCTGTAATGCCTCACTCACAAAATCGATTATTTCTATGAAACACCGCAGATAAGTTTGGTAAAATTGATCACAGTGTGACCAATTTGAGATGGAAGCACCCTAATGTTGGAATGTTTTTTTTTAATTTTCACCAGGAGACCAAATTTCATGAATAAATCTCCATTTCAAAGACAAAATAATCTTATTTTTCAGGGTAAAAAAAATACCAGCGATTTTTTTAGAAAAAATCTGATTACACCACTGGATTCGCGACATTTTCAAATGGTTTATAATGTAAATAACCTTGAAATGTGTCAATCAATAGAAAAGTTATAAGGGAATGAAATTTGAAAAATATTTGTTTCCATTAAATTAATACTCTCCAAAAGTAGGCATCTTTGAACTTGGTTCTATTTATAATAATTCAATTTCCAAACATTAACATTAACATTAACATGACTTCTGTAAACGAAACTTTAAGCACGTTCTCAAACCGTTATTTGCACGATCCAGTTTTCTTGATTACTTAAGGTATCTGATGTCAAAACGGTAAGTAATTCACTTACCGACGCCTTGTCACTTTTATATAAATGCCACTTTCGACTTTTCAGTTATTAGCTGAAAATTAATGTTTCTATCAGCTTAAAAATGCTAGGATCGTGCAAAAAACGCTATAAGTATCACGAACGTTGAGCTCTACCGATCTCAGAAATAAGTTTATCTTCGATCGGTAAAATTAATACTATTCCTTTGAAAAAACAAACAATTTTCCATCAAATTTGAATGTAGCCATAGCTACGTAAAATACTCGATGAACAATTCTTAGTAAGTATCTGTTTCCGTTAGATTATGATTCCGGTGAAAAACTAATCTTAATTCTGCGATAACATTGATTGAGCAATAATGATACTTTCACCGCGATAAATGTGAGTTCTCCTTGACACTGGCTCCGATATACAGGGTGTTGTCGAGGATGAGGCATCGTTTTGAACAGCATGTAGAAAACTCGTGTGATTGTGATTTCAGCAAAACTCGACTACTCACATGGCATTAGCGAAATGTCAGAGATGTTATTAATTAAAATTTAGTACAATCAACTCTCACTGAGGTCATTTGCGACAGAAAGTGTCTCACTTTTAACTGTATTATTCGAACATGCTTTGTCAAACCCATTCAAAATAATATAATATTTGATCAGAATATGATGATATTATTGATTGAAAGTTTGATTTTGTGGAGGAAATCCGATTCTTGACATGATTTATTGGGTTTATGAGTTATATAGGTGAAACATCAAGACCATTGATTGTGTGCCAGGAAGAACATAAAAGTTACATCAGAAATCGAAAAATAACGGGTAAGAAAATATCCGAACATATTCTAACATCTGATGGCGATCATATGATGGAATGGAATAATACCAAAATTTTATTGAGAGAATCAAATCAAGAAAAAAGAAAGTTAAAGGAAAATGCGTGCATTCTTTTATCGAACAACTGCTTTTCAACCAATTCCATCGAAATGGACCGCACCTGGTTACCTCTCCTCAGAGATGAAATAAGAACTAATAGAATGGTGATTGATTGATACCGAACACCCTATATATCAAGATACCAAATGTCAATCAAAAGAATGTATGACAGATTTCATTTGACTCTGTCAAAGAAAGACCGTATTTCCAAAACCGCAATTCAAATTCAGTTTCTTCAGCGTCTTTCCAAGAAGTTTTGATAACGGAGGCAGATACAGCCTCCGAAACGTCAACAATTTTCAAAAAAAGAGAAGTATTCTTTGTTAATTCGATCTCATTTTTTTTTCAGATAGGCAAATTCAGTGTAGGGTACGTTTCTGACAAAAATTAATTTCTTTCAAGACAGCAGTCTTGTGAACGCAGTAATTTGCCCTTCTACACGTGTACAGATTTCTTTGGATTAACATTTTTTCATTTTCAGATTGTGGAAGTTATGACCTTCCACCCAAAAAATCATGTCAAGAATGATGATATTATTCGGTATTTGTGATTGATTACCAAAGAAACAAATAAGAGCTGAACCTTATGCTCTTTGAAAGAGCAGACGTTAAATAACTTGTTCTCCAAAAGTTTCTTTTTTTTAACATCTTCAGTTGGTGATTTCGGTGCTTTCTACACGATTATTGTTTGTGGGTTTATCAGTTGAAATTGTCATTCAAAAATATATGAATTTTCAATGAATGTTAAACTTTGATTTGCAACGTTGCTGTATACGAGCAGTCTTAGATATTTGGTATGGACAAGTGGCGACAAAAAATAATTCCCATAAACTTTGATGACAATTTAATTCATGCACTAAAAATGCCATATGTCGCGGTGTTTTGTCATTATTACAGGGAAAAAAGTTTGCCCTAACTTTTCCAGCGACAAAACGGAACCTAACTTTTGAAAGAATGACAAACAGCATCGTAAACATATTTTTGATGACGTTATGTCACATATTCAATAAATTGTCTTACCGAATTACACTCTAGCTTTTTCTTGTCAAAGTAAACTTGACATTTATAATTCGAATTTTGTTGCCATAAGGACAATTCAACTCAAAAAACTATCAGAAAAAATTACTCGTCCTGCGGACTCGTTTTTTTCGTTGAATTGTCAGGCAATAAAATTCTCATTACTACATGTCAAGTTTACAAAAAAAATCTCGTTATAAGTGAAAATATGTCACTCCCGTAACTTCCCTAATTATCGAGGTGGAATGATGAATCTCTAAGAACTGATGGAAATTGTGAAAAAGCATCTACCAGCTCAATGTTAATGGCCTGAGTGATATACTCTCCCCGCCGCTCACGATGGAACAACCCATTTTTACAATAAAAAATAACAGGGGGCAAAATAGGCTCTCCAGATTCGTGATCAGGACCCCTGAATCACTACAAATACATCTTCCTGAAAAAATAATAGTCCTGAAAAATCCAAATTTGTCTCACTTTGAATGAGAGCACCCCCGTAACATCTGAAATAATCGAGGTAGAATAATGGTTTAGTGAACGCTAGGCTGCGGGCGGTATCTCAGCTTCTGCCTTTACATGGAGATTTTGTTGAATCGTTTGTTGCAGACATTAGTTATTGTCTGCAGAGACCTACCCTATACTGATGAGGGCAAGAACCCAGAAATCGTCCAAATGTTTCAATGAACATTTCCATGCAAATAGCAATTGCGGAGACATCCTTGTAAGACTCTGCACGAAAATGCATTAGATGTAATTCAACGTTCGTCGTGGTATTAGCCAAAAAAGTATATGTTTTCTGATGGATTTTCGACCCAATTATTCCTATTATATAGTTTCTCTCTTGACAAAGCTTATTGTGAACAATGCAATGCAGATTTCTTTAATTAGAATAATGAAACTTTCATGACTGACGGAAATGGTGGAAATTCATCTGCCTGATCAATGTGATGGCTGAAAATGATATACTGAATAGTAATGAGTTTGAAAATCATTAAAAAAAAACATGTGATCTGGTGCTCAGGTGTGATTAAACCACCACCATGTGATCGCCAATTCTCGGAACGTTATCGGTCGTTAGAACATCAACTGACCCGACACAAAATGAGTTATTTTGTCAGAGTTGTATTCAGCTTGGTTGCGTGACAATTACTGAAGCTGCGTTTTGTTTAAAATTTCCGCGGCCCTTTGTTTTTGTGTTTTCAATTAAATGATCGACTTTTTATTTCAAATAGTGTCCTGATCTTGTTTAGTTCCCATTTCAAGAAGTATATGGAGCATGTATACATTTTCAAACTAATTTCACAAGGTTAACAAGCATGATACGGCTCTGTTCACGTTTGGAAAAACCTGAAAAATACCTGCACCGACATGGTTCTAGCACATTCAAAAAATACATACCTTTCATCAATAAGTCGTCAGGTCTCAGAACCCAATTCATGAACTTCACCGTTAAATTGTACAGCCCTGACATGCCTCTGGCATTGAAGGGCGCATTGCTGCTGATGTACACCTCGTCGCCCTTGTAGTCCGTGTAGTTTGGCAAGTCATTTCCGAGATCTTCGAATGCTACTTCGAGATTCTTGGTGATTTTGTCGATACTAGTCCAAAATCCACCGTCCGAAGCATTGACAGCCGCAAGTAGTACAGCTAAAGTCACTAAAAAACTGAGAACGTTCACGGGCAGTCTTTTTTCGGATAGAGCCGCGTTGGCCGTCTTTGATTTGCGTCGGCCCATATTCAACTAGATTTCATGAATGCATCTCCAACGATCGCATATTATCTCTTCTGTTATCAGCTGATAAACTATTAATTATTGTGACGTTGATTTGTTTTGTGATGCGGGGCCGGAAAAATACTTGTAACTGAAAAAGAAATATTAAGATAAGTATGGATATTTCGTGCATAATTTTGTTACAAAACAAATAATGAAAACGCATTCATCACACAGAATCCTCAAGGAATATTGGATAGTACAGATTATAGAGCAACACAAAAATACAGCTATGAAATGGACCGCGACCAAAATATTCGTAAATTTTTTAACTGCTTGAACATTGTTCCGCAATTAGTCAACCGTTATACCGTTATATTGATTGAAGACTGAAAGAAAAATAATAATAAACACAGTAAAAAAAACAACCAATTTTTGGTCAAATTTATCTTGTTGTTTTAATGATTTAACAAATAAACAAGAATAAATAACAAGATAAACGTTTATTCCAAAATAGCACCTTATTCAAATTAACAAATTATTTCGATTGAAGTTTAAGTACAGATGAACAAAATTTTGTTTCGTCCAAAAAAACTTACAGTTGACACAAAAAGAAATATCTTGGTTTAATATTATTCCTGATGTTTGATCAATTAAATGCATTTCGTTCATTTAACAATAATAACAACAAATATAAAAAAAGTTTATTCATTTTCAATAATGTTTATTTTTGTCACATGAATCCAGTTATTTTGTCCACTGAATCACTTGCATATTAGAAACAAATTCCATATTTTGTTAATACAATAATTCCATTATCTTGCATGATCAAAGTTTTTATTTGAACAGAAACACATACTTATATTGTTGTTTCAACATCATGCTCTATGCTGAATGTACAAAGCAAAGCTCTGAATGATCTCTATACCCGGAGTGCTTCTTCTACCTCTCGCAAGGTGGCGCGGCTTATAACTCGTTTCATCGCGTAGGACCAGAGTAAGTAAATAGTCAGTCTGAGTGATGTAAATTGTAATGATCCGGAATATCGATATCGATTCCATAATTTCAACTAACATTGTGAAATTCCAATAAAACAATTTGTTAGATGAAAAAAAAAACTTGTCAATAAAATGATGACGTTATATTGATACAAAGAAGTTTTTTGTTGAATCCGCATAACAATTTTATCAATTCGACAATTTTAATATGTTATTGAAACTAAAAATGTTGTCTAATTGAAATACTATTGCATTAATCAAATACTATTTTCAATTACATTAAACAGATATTTTATCATCTTGAAAATATATCTTGTCCTCCAAATATTTCAACTAATATAACTGAAATTTTTGTAACCAGATACACATTATATGTCTATTCAATTATTAACTAAGTCATTCCAACAAATAAACTGAGTTTATAACAGCAGATATTGTATTCTTGTAACAAAATATGTTTTTTGTACAACTGACATTAAAAATGACGTTTTTAATTCATTGACACATGAACTAAAAACTGACGTTTTCACAAAATCACTTTTAACACTAGTGTTAAAAGTACTTTTAACACTAGTGTTAAAAGTAAAATGACAGATGAGATGATGGATACTCAGTAATATAGATCTCTCTAATAGAAACACTTTAATCAGATATTAATACTATTATAACAATCAGAATCAAAATTACTTATAAATATGTATTTGGCAATTTGTACAATTTGTGATATTAACTGACGAAGTAACTGCAGAAGCTTCATCGCCAATCAATGATGGTGCTATTATTGAAGTGGGATGATCAAATAATGCTGGGAGAGAACTAGAACTTATACCAGGAAACATTTTATCAGCTATTTTATTTTTATTTTCAATGGAATCCTCGATATAACCCTCAGCTACAGTTGAGGACTTCCACCCGCCATGTCGTTTTATTGTAGTCAAATTTGCTCCTGAATTCGCTAACAGAGATGCTGAAGATCTTCGAAAGCAATGGCCGGTAAACTGCTGCGGATCTGGTAATTTCAGAAATTCAGCAATAGTGGAAGGCATCTTCCCAAAAGTATTTATTCCAACTGGTTGAATAGTGCATTTGTAGTTAGAGTAATTTAGGAAAAATCGACGGTGAGTAATACAGCATATTCACAGCATATTCACGGTAATAATTCACGTAGTGTCCAACGATGCAAAAACTTCTTTGAATGTTGGTTTTGGTATCCGAAATATGAATTAGTAATGACTGTATAGTTTCTTCAATGTCATCTACGCTCAATTTGCAGAGTTCTTCACGACGGCACGCTCCAAATAATCCAAAAATGGTTGCCACTTTAATCATAAGATATTTGGTATCGGGAGCTTCATTTAAAAATCTGTCAATCTGTTCCCTTGTCAGAATTTTCGATTTTTTCGGACGGTATCCGACACTTTTTCGTTTCAAAAATGCGACTAATTTATGGTATTTACTTATATCCACGTTTTCCTTGATTTTCAGTTCAGCTTTTATCATAGAGAATTTAGACCACAGTGTTGATGATTTCCATAACTTCGATTTTTCTTCGAAATAAACTAAAAGTACGCTTTCGCTGAACTTGCCTTCAACTTTCTTCAGTTGACTCCATTCGATGAATCCATTATAAGCAATATCATATTGTTGCCGTGATTTTTCAGGCAACAGATCTAAAGTTGCTCTGTTTGCAGCTTCTTGAATTTCTGGTGGAAGAAAATCATCTGAATCATCCATTCCAACTTCCATTATATTTATATTTGCAACAGTAATAGCTACGAACACAAAGAAGCTAGGATTGTTTATTAATTTGTGGTAACTAATAAACAACAATTATTAGGCAGTTGTTTTTTACCTGCCTGTCATGCTTGTAATTTAGATTTGAAATACAAAATATGGTTGTCAATTATAAAGTCCATGTAGCTAGATCCGTAGAGCATCTGACTTTTAATCCAAAGATCGTGTGTTCGAATCCTTATGGATCTTATTTTTTTTTTGTTTTTTTCTTACTAGCAGTAACTGTTGAACAAAAAATTTTGTATGATACATTTGTTAAAAGTGATTTTATTTTGCTCGTGGGGTTGCTCCACTCGCTAACGCTCGTTTCGCAATATTCCCCACTCACAAAATAAAATGCCACTTTTAACACTTGTATCATAAATAACTATTTTGTAACCAAAAATTTTGAAATTTATTTTTGAATATAGGGCTATGAATACGTTTAAATTATTGATTTTAGTCCTGAAATATTATAAAAAATACAACTTTACGGTTAAAATGCATCTGATGGGTAAAATTTAATTTTTAAATTGTTAATACTGTTTTTTTTTTCAAATGGCAACATAGTGACTCCTCGGTCAGAAAGAAAGAGCATTTCATTATGGTTAATTTGATACCGCACACTATTAGGTCTCGAAGAAACTTTCGTCAACAAACTCAAAAATATTACGGTAGATCTTTCTTTTTGAGATTGAAATATTATTAAAATTCATCGAGTAACCTGTGACCAACACAAATGATATAACAAAACCATCAATCCAAAAACTAATACCTCCTTGCATGAATGATATTATTAATATGATTTTCAATCAATAGCGTACACAATAGTTTCCTAATTTATTGTATTTGGAGAAGTGAGGTAAGATAACATCTCGACAGGTAATGTTTTTTTTAACGCACCTCGATTACCTTATTCTATCAGTTAGGTAGGTAACAGGTTACCCAATGTATTTGAATCTCATATTAATCTGAAATTGTGTTTCATTTTAAGAAAGATTTCAAGTAATCTTTTCAAGTTTTTTTAACGAAAGTTTGTTTGAAACCTATAACAGTGAAGAGGTATCAACATAATCGTAATGAAATTCACAAAATTTCAATTTAAAAATAATAATAATAATAATACAAAGTCTAAAATTAGCAGAAATATTTCGACTGAAAACTATATTCCACAAAAATGTTAGAACTTGAGTGACTTGCCAAAAAATGCAGTTTTAAGTCGTATACAAATCCTCCAATGTTTTTTCGGACTCGACCAACCACTATCTTGTCATTTGAAAATGAAATAAGTAGTAGGAATAAATTAAAAATTAAATTTTACACAGCAGATGCATTTTAACCGAAAACCGTAAAGTTGTATTTTTCCCAATACCTACTAAAAGGACTAAAATTAATAATTTGAACATATCCATTGCCCTCTAGATTAAAAATTAAATATCGAAATAAAATAAAAAAAGTGGTCACAAAAGTAACAAGTGATACATTGTTGTATTCGGAATGTCATATAGAGACAAAAAAGGTGAAAATTTCACGAATCTTGGTAACTTGTCAAAAAATGCAGTTTTATGTCTCATACAGATTCTCCAAATTTCATTTCAATATCTGCAAAACCAAAGAAGTTATAGGGGCGAGCCATTTTTCATAAACACCCGGTATATTCTCATATTCTTTATTTTAGTTTAACAATACTGAGCGTTCAAGAGCTCAAGAGAACTTTGTCAAGCATCTCACCCTTTTTTTACATTTGAGTATATACACTGTCAATTATTAAAACCCAAACATACCAATTTTGAATCGAATCTGACCATAATGACAAATCCCCACGGCCATCTTGGAGCAGTCATCTTTAATTTATGAATTTTGACAAAAAAATCGAAATCTACGACCCAAAAAACCCCCATATACCAATTTTCAATCGAATCTGACCTTAATCACAAATCTCGTCCGTCATCTTGGAGCCGCCATTCTGTTTTTTTTTTATTTCTTAAACATTATTATGAACACATGCCAAATTTTATATCATTCGGACATCATCTGGAAATGGGTGAAAATCACGTTCAAAGATTCCGTTACAAACATACATACAAGTGAAGCTAATATATAGGCGAATAGGCGTGTTAAAAAGAAACCTTGTCAACTTCGTCCTGACTGTACAAGTGACCACAGGGTGTGGTAGACCCCTTCGCCACTGTACAATTTCCATAAATTCATAAAAGCTTCGATTTCGTGACATAATAGTGTTTCGAAAAATAAAAGTGGGGAATTTACGAGCCTCAATATATACATAATATGGTACACTTTTTTTATTGTAGGAAAGTACATCAAAAACTATATTTTCGTATGGTGGTGGTACTTCCTCTAAAATTTTTCAAATATCTCAGGAAATTAAACAATGTATTGAAAATACCCAAATAATATTATAAACACACCAAATAAACACAAAAAAATCTGAACTAGCTATCTATCCTGCAATGTTGAATATTATTTTCTTCTTTATACAACTCTCGTGTATAGATTATTTTTAATGTTACAATCATAAACACATTTTCTTACCGATTTCATCGAATGACAATGCAGTAAACCGTTCTTTGATTATTTTTCACTTTTCGTGCGAATTGAGATGATGACAGACAGACGTCAAATGAAAAATACATGTTAGACAATAAAAACATAATAACTCAAACAATTCCCGCAGAAATTTTCTAGATAGAAACTTCGCAGTATAGGAATGTTTTAATTGGCCAAAACGTACACGAGTTATTTGAATTGAAAGTTTCTATTGGTTTCTAGAAATGTAAAAAAAATAATCAGCAAAATAATGTTTCAAACGTTCAAGGAACTTAAACTGGTCATTCTGAAAATACATGCATTACTTCTCGAAATTGAAAACATTTGATAGAAACCACTCGAATACACAAACATGGGAGTCATGCCTATTAATTATTCCACCGGGTATCCAATACTGAAAAAACATTTGAAAATAGAAAAACCATCTTGAAAACTTACAATAATTGTGTCGTCTGCAATGAGGAACATTGCCCAAGTATGTGTTAGATATTAACCAGGTAAGTAGTTGTTTTCTGGCAGGTATTTGCCGTAATAACCTACGCTGTAGGTATATACGAAAGTAAATACGGTGAATCATCGGTCGGTAACGACTATCGTTACTAAACGATCTCCCAAAAGAACTCTGAGCTTTGTGCCTAATTCTGAATGATCCTTTTAACCGGAGACTCGAGTGCTTCTTGTTCTGCGCGCAAGATGGAGCGGCCTAGACCTCGTTTCATCGCGTGAGATCAGAGTGACCTGATTAAGAAAATTCATATACTTTTATAAAAACAACACAAACTGAGTCATTTTCAAGGTGATCCGAAACCTATTTTACTAAAGTAGATGATTATTTCATTAACACTTATTCGTGAACCATAATTATCAAAGAACTCAACCCACAGTGATATTTACATTTCTCTATGAAAGATGTATACTACCTATTCAATCAATGTTTATGCTTCTCTTCTATGATTAATTCAACCGACATGATATTGAAATATGCTCTATGCCAATAAACCATGACGCACATGGACCAAATATTAGTATATAGCGAATTCAACTGTGGTATATAGATGATATTATTTGAGTGTGATTCGATTTGAACATGTTTTCGATAAATTCTGACTCTCACAAAAACTTCGCCGTGAAATTCTGCCAGCATATTGAATTTTCAAACTGATTGTCAAAGCTTATCAATCATTCAACTTTTCATATATGCTAACGCAAATCTTTGGATTCTGAAAATTAATTATTCTAGGACTGATATATCTATATCAAATCTTACACAACATTGTGAAAGTTTATAAAGATTAGATTAATATAAAGATAGGGAAATATTTTATTTATTTTTTCTATGAAAATATATTCGTCTGAACTACTTGATACATCTTGGCGGTTATTCCCCTACGATTTAGGCCCCAACAATCTGAAAAAAACGAAAGCACAAATATCAAATAGACCAAAACCCCCTTGCTTGAAATATAGACCTATCGAGTCGCTATACCTATATGAAGCTCATCATAATGGGTCTTATGAATAAACCTTAAGCAAATACTTTTACTCAAATTTCTTGAAACAGACCTATTAATTTTGATGAGTTATGAGAGTATGTATAGTACAAGCATTTGCTAGCTTTTATTCATATCACCCATTATCTGGAACGCTCTGGGCACTCATATGAAGTTGGCGCCAACTTTTTGCAAAGCACAATTTTTTTTGGAGTTCTCGGTGGATTTGATAGAATTCTGGAGTTCCTGAAAATTGAAACACCAACATTTCGAATGAATAAGACAGAAGGAATCTCATAACAGTTCTGATGGGAGTTCTGAGTAGCATACGGCGATTTCTACAAAATATGTTAATCGATGTTAATCGAGTTTTGTAGAAAAAGCAAAACTTTTCAATTTATTAGCTATCATAGGGTGCGAAATCCGAAAAACCAACATTTCGAATGAAGACAGAAAGGAATCCCAGAACAGTTCCGATTAGAGTTCTGAGAAGCACTCGGCGAGTTCCACAAAATATCTCAATCGAGTTTTATCGAAAAAGGAGAACTTTTCAATTTATTAGCTACCACAAGGTGTGAAAGCCGAAAAACCAACATTTCGAATGAAGTCAAAAAGGAATCACAGAACATTTCTGATGAGAGTTCTGGGTAGCAGTCAGTGAGTTCTACAAAATATTGATATTGACGGAGTTTTATCGAAAAAGCTAAACTTTTCTATTTATTAGCTAACATAATGATGGTTTTCGAAAGTCAAAAATTAATTTTATTCGATAACTTTTTTCTTTCGGCAGAACTATTTTCAGAAATGGTTAAGAACTCCAGAACTATTCCATCTTTATCGAAAAATACCACCAGAACTAATTTTTTTGAAAAAGATGGCGCCGCGTGAAGTTATTGCCACTAATTTGTTTTTCTTATCAAAATCCACAGTTAGCTGGAACTATTCAAAATTTGTATCGGGAACTCCAGAACTGTATCAAATCTACCGAGAACCAAAAAAAAACATGTGTTTTTGTGCTAGTCAGCTTATTCTACCACACCTCCAAAAACACGAACTGTTAACACAGCAACGGAAATAATTTTTTCTAGTAGCGTGCGGAAAAATCCACTTTTCCGCACTAGTGCGGACTGCAATAAGCCTCAAAAAAATTCAAATCTGAGCAATGACCTACAAAAAATTCAAACTTTATATCCACAAGGAGTAACTGATCAAATTTGTAAAACACCCATTATTGGGGGCGGGGATTGGCGCAATGTTTAGGCGCCCAACTGGTGATCGAAAGGTAGCTGGTTCGGTTCCCAGCCGGGGCAAGTTGTTTTTTTAATTTCCAGATGTAATAATTAACAGTGCTGCTCCTAAGGTGGCGTATGGAGTAAGTACCAAGGCCTACCCAGAACACATTATATCCATAGAAATTAGACCATCAGGTCTGTTTGGATATAAAAATAAAATAAAATAAATTCCAAATGTTTCGAAAAATATTTTGTTATTGGCCCTTCTACGCCTTCGTACTACGGTTCACTGGACTATTTCTATTTATCTTCAAATTACAAACGGCCGACTTCCAGATTTCCCATCAGCGACGCGCAGGGCCTCTTATAGTCAGAAACATAGTTTCCAGATCTTTCGAGAACTCTGCCATCCTTCCGGGCGTTTCCAGTCTTAGGCCACCGTTCTTCGTCCATAGGTGGCGTGATCACTCAGGCCACTTTTATCATTTCGCTCTTGTCCACCTAGATGGCGCAAGGTCTGAATATTTCCGTGACACTATTGTAAAGGATTATGGCATTGAGCAAAATGCGCCACGTTTCAGTCATTGGCAGATATTCTATCTCTCTGATTGGTTGTGATCGAACTCGGGTGAATTTTGGTATCCAGACTAAAACGTGGTGCACTTTGTCGCCCGGAAATTCATTCGAAAAAATTTCCTGTGGTGAACAGGCAAGCTAAGTTAGATTGCTCAGGTTAGGTTTTTGTGTAAATCGCGAGCGAAAAATCAATTCAAGCATTTTTTACTCGTAAGCTAGGTTAGCTTGCTCTGGTTAGGTTTGTGTATCGATTGCAAATCGAAAAAAAACTGCTTCAAAAACTAATTCCCGCTAGTACAAAGAGCACCAAGTTTTAGTCTGGATGGCCAAAATCGATCACAACCAATCCTAGAGCTAGAATATCTGCCGCTGACTGAAACGTGGTGCAGTTTGCTTGTATGCGTCCTGATGGCAGGGCAGGACACCTTGTTTTTTCCATGACAAGCTCTTTGTGAACAAATTGCAGATTCCTTTCATATTTATATTTTTAATATAATTTGTTAAATACATAAAAGAAGAGAATAGCAGAACCGTCATAAAACCCAATGCATACCACCAGACAAGTCAGCAATCAAAACTTATCATTACCGAACCCAAAGTCAGGCCAGAAAAAACATTATGATTTTTACGAAAAAAAAATTTACAATCTACTTCACCTGGAATATAGTTTCGAATTGTTTGAGATGTAATGAATGGTTCAATTCTAATAGTCAGCATAATCCTGTTACTTCTTCGTGTGTATTATACAATAATTGACATTGGCCACGTTTGGCAATAAATTTTCATTCTTAAAAAGTTAGCGCTATGTTTTGTGCCAACAGATACTTTACATTCCGTTAGATCGTTTTAATTTTAAACATAACACTGTCCAAATAATTAATAATCACCCTGTATAAGGAAAAGTCGTAATGTTTTGAATATATCTGCGGGCGGATATGTTATAGATAATAGGAACATTTTATATACCCCTACAAATCCTTGATCAGCACTAGTGAATTAACATGACATTGATAACGTTAATACCTTCCATATCCGAATGAATCACCGCCTGTCCTCATTTTGCATGTTTTATCATCAAGCTTGTAAACAAAATGAACAGAAGAAACCAACAATCGGACGAATGAAACATTTCTATAACAAACTAATTATTGCTTTTGATGTAACATAATGACCTATTTGCATTGAACTCTATAAACAGTTACGAAGAATCAGTCCTATGGATTGAGCAGAGCACTGCGCTGGTACAATTAAGAACAATTATTGTTTTTATTCACGCGGTGGTAACTCGTAGACAGTTATGTATGAATGCGTCGCTAAACAGCGACTGCATTTATTTGTCGTATTCTAACAACTGCACTTCACAGTCAAATGTTAATAGTACAGTCGCTGAAGTAAAATATAAATTATATCCACCCAATAAATCGGAATAGAAATGTTTCTTCATAAACTATTACTAGAGGTCCCATTTATATCATAAAACCACAATAATACGTTATGGAGGGACATATCTTCACTCCTTAAAAAACCACCTCTTTGGTCAAATAGCCCGGGAGGAACCGTCTCTTTGGAATACATCATAGTATGCAAGGTGGATTTTTTATCGTTGGAACAATCATGTGATACTCATCACGAAATCAGTCTTCATGATAATACCACATAAATAAGAGAGATAACCCTTCCTCGAGCGAGTAGAGGAGAAATTGTAATGCTCTCTCAACATACAGTACCGGAAACTTTTCATCTGGGGTATAGACAGAAATCTACACGAGCAACAAGGAACGCAATGATATGATAATACCACATAAATAAGAGAGACGCACTACTGTGTGCCTCTCCTGTTACCCCACCCGACGCATTAACGGACCACGTGACAATGCGACACACCGAACTAGTACTCTGGCCGCAAAGGCCTAATAAGGCCGGAAATGACCGTTAACTTCAAAGTTGATAAATAATCATCGTCTGATGTCCCTGGACACATCTGTATACAGTATCGGCAAGTTTTCATCTGGGGTATTATGGTGGTTTTATGAGAGCGTGAAGAATAGCTTGCTATAATGTTGAGAGAGCATTACAATTTCTCCTCTACTCGCTCGAGGAAGGGATATCGACGTGAGCTGTGTGCAGTGTGTTGCATTGCCACATGGTCCGTTGATGCGTCGGGTGGGGTACCAGGAGAGGCGCACACAGTAGTGCTTCTCTCTTATTTATGTGGTATTATCATATCATTGCGTTCCTTGTTGCTCGTGTAGATTTCTGTCTATACCCCAGATGAAAAGTTTCCGATACTGTATGTATGACTAACTGAATTTCACATTATTTCATGAAAACAAAAGTTTTAAAGAATTCGCAAATCAACTTGATGCAGCGTCCACCGTTCGCTAAAAAGCTGAATTACGTGATGAAATATATTTTTTCTACAACTGTCAAAAAAAGTCCACTTTTTTTGTGTGGTTTGTGTGCGAAAAAGTATTACAATATTTTACTATCAACATACGATTTCATTATTAAACGGAAAAGCGTAAAAAAAGTGCACTTTTTTTAACGGCTGTTGCTAGGCAACCGACAGTTTCATGCTACAACAGTGACAGATTCGAATAATAACGAAATCCTGTCATGAAGCCAGTTCTCATTTTCTTTGGCAACTAATAATCTATAAATATCTGATATACAAATGTTTCACCAATTATATTCTTAGCATTCTTACTATCAAATAAGTATTATCAAAATTCCAAACTATCGCGGCGAATATATTCAAAATAATAGCATATACCTCTAAGAAACTATTGGACCTAATCTACAATAGGTAATCCAAGGTAGCTATGGCTGTTTGGCCGTCAGAAACTAGTTGACAACAATAATTAATGAAATTTGTGAAATTGGGCATCAATCCAAATAACGAATTCTTGATAACTATAAATTTAATTCAAGTAGAAATGAAAAGTGATGAAGATTGAACAAAGAAAATCGTGGATAGTGCAAATATGAGATTTCCTTGACATGTTTGACATAGTTCAAAGAAAGAAATAGGTATTCGTTGCTTCACGAGGATTGTTTATTTATTTTGAATACGAATCTAAAAAAATGAAAAGTTACTTCGCTGGACTAGTTATTCAAAAGTCAAGTCAACATTAATAATAATAATATTGACCTCGATGAATATGTTATTTTAAAATTCGCTTCAAATTTTCCATTTTGCGGGATAGTGTGAAGAGAAAGGGATTTCGACTCTGTCAAAATTATTCGTTTCATTTGTTTGAAACTCAACTATCCAGCATACTCTTCGAACTTCGTTCGAATAATGAATCAATAAAAATATGCCAAATTCATTTCATATTTGCAAAAAAATATGAATTGGTAATTTTTTTTTCGACTGTTGTAGAAAAAATACTGTATGAAACTCGTGTGTAAAGTGTTTTTTTACTCGTAGGAATGCCGCACTCCGCCTACGGCGTTGTGCGTCAACATTTCCTACTCGTAAAAAAAAGTATCACTTTACTCACTCGATACATAACTATTTCACTTCATACCGTTTTGTCACGTAACTGAACCGAAACCTGTCGCTGGTTTTTTTTGCTCCCTTTTACCGTATCCCACAGCCCATGACCTGGCACTCATACCGGAAATGTTCTGACTGCTGCTATAGTTGATATTTTGTTTTGTCCGTGAACGTTCTGACTCACTCCGAAGTAATTATTAATAACAACCGACCATGGCGTGTCAATGAATCCTGAAGTGTGAAGTGTCCAAGAGAACAAAAGAATGAGTACGAAAACTGAAGACATGTTATAGTGGTACAGCTACTCGTTTGAATTATCGGCCCAGAAAAATTAACAAATGCTGAATATGTTGTTAGTACAGTAACGACAGACAAATGAAAGCCACAAGTGAAGAATCAATCGTAGCACTTTGAAATTCGGCACATGACTTCTTGACATCATGTATTGTTAGAAAAAAAATTGTTTACCGAAAACTCAGGGATGGAACCCAAAAATTTTATTTATCATAAGTTTGCTAAAAATTATATTAGAAGGAAAAGAAAAAGTGTATATCGTTCCTGAAGACTTCTACCTTCTCATGCAAATACAATATGCGAGTATTTGAGTACCTAAAATGTGTTTTATCCCACTTCACATAACCCTTCTACGATATTTACGGAGGATCCGAGAGTAATGGATATTTTAGTCGATATGAAATCATTATACTGAAGCAGGAATCAGTACCCTCGTTGGACCATATGCAACGATTTTAGACTAGTGACACAAGTCTCACTTATACATGCCAAAGAAAACACTGGGTTTTACTCCTGCCTCAGTTTTCAACTCACGCATAATCCCGGCAATTTCTTCAGTAAATGTTGAAAATAATCGCTCATACACATCCTACATAAAAAACGAAGTATATCATTTCAAGCTTGAGGTTTGCGCTTCACAAAAGTGTTATTAAACATATATGCAGGATATGAATAATCGATTTATGTCAACATTTACTGAAGAGAATGCCGGTTTTATGGGTAAATTGAAAATGAGTCAGGAATAAAACAAAGTTTTTTTTTTTGCATGTATAAGTGGGACCTGTCACATTACTCTAAAATTGTTGCATATAGTCCAAAGAGGGTATGGGTTGCTGCTTTACTATAATAATTCCATATTTACTAAATTATTCATGATTTTCGGATCATCCGCATCCGCAAACATTTCCGTGAAGTGCGACAAAACACATTTTAGGTACTCAAATACTCGCATATTGTATTTGCATGAGAAGGTAGAAGTCTTCAGAAACGATATGAACTTTTCCTTTCCCTTCTCCGATAATTTTTAGCAGAGTTATGACCAATGAGCACTGATTTATTCATTTTGTCTTTTATTCTAAGTTTTACTTATTCTTATCTATGACGTTTTATATATATTTATAAGTATGAACTTTATATTTCTATTTTCATTTGTTTCTTCTATTGTTGTGTACGACTGTTGTCTATATTTTTACTAGGCAATTTATATAAACAACCTTTATATTTTTATGTGTATATATTATAAGTATTAACTTTATACTCCTATTTTCTTTTACTTTATAATTATATTTTATATATATATATATATATATTATGAATAATTGACATACTATATGTACATAATGTACCACAGTGGCAAATAAAAATTATTATTACTATTATTATTATCATAATCAAATATTCGGCTTCCCCAGAACTTCCAGCGGCGTGAACCTGAGAAAACGAGCGCATTTCGTAAAAAATTACTTGGAGTAATTTTTGTGCAGAATTGAATTGTCTTTACCTAGTTGAGTTGCCACGGCAAATAATAATAATAGCCGTCCTCTACCCCCACAGGGTACAGGGTACACTCTACGAGTGTTTATGAGGGAGTATTATTATTATTTTCCGATAAATCAGATACTTTCCAAGATTACAGCAAAAATCTTTTTATTCATTTCTAAGTGAAAAAAAAAAGTTCTACCGCTGGAATTTCGGAAAACAATTTTTTTTCGTGTTTATGATGGTTCCAACAACTGACATACCAAGTTTGGTGGTGCTACAATCGATGCTCGTGTCAAAACCCAATCGTACTGGATTATGTGGATAATGAAGTCATCCAAACAAGAAATCGATACCTGCAATTGTTGCGTGGGATGGTGAAATTTAACCCAAGTTTGATGAATCCATTATCTAATGAATTAATTACTTTCATAGGGGTTCCCTAATAGCTGTTTCGTCAAACTGAACATTAGAAAACTTTATTTCTTAATTATTAGTGTTATAACAATAAAATAGTGCAAGAGCAAGGCATGCTATTGAACAGTTCAATGACTAATAACGAAGTGTATATACAGGGTGACCCAGAGTTAAATCACCAAACGTTTAGAATCGGTTATTTAGGTTCTTCCGAGGGGGAAACTACTCTTTCATTAGGTGTACATTATAACATTTTCATTACCTAATTCATTATTAATTTTTAATAAATTCATTATTCGAAATGTCAAAACTGGCCAGAAATTATTTTTGCGCAAAAAAAAAACATTTGAAAACTGATTCAGAGCTCACCAACTCGAGAACGTTCAGAGATAGACGAATTCTGCTAACGCCAATCGATTCAGAATTGCTGAATTACTATATAATGGGAATTTGAACAAAAAAAAAATCGACGGGCAAAAAAGGCAAGTATATCATGATAAATAAATGTTTGAACTTTTTAAATTTTAATTTTTCAAATTTTTATCCCCGAACGTATTTCGACGTGCTGATTCCGAATCTTTGAACGAAAATGTCGAAAACTCATCAGAAATATTTTTCGCGCCAAAAAAAAACCATTTGAAAACTAATTTAGAGCTGACCAACTCGAGAACGGTTAGAGATAGACGAAATCTGCGAACGCCAGTCGATTCAAAATGGCCGAATTAGTATGTATTATTATTTTCGAGTCAATCAAAAGAAATTATAAATTACTCGAAAAAGTTGCAAGGGGTTCACCCCTAAAAATCATTAAAAGTACCAAGTTGTCACATCGACTCGAAATTCGCACTGTGTACGTAAAATTTCATGCTCATTCCAAAAATGTATGATTTTCTATGCTCAGATATAAGATTTAGCCGGAAAAAGGTGTTTCAGATAAAACATTAAATTTTCTGAGATTTTTTATTTTACATTTTTCGAATTTAAAATTTTTGTCCTCGGACATATTTTGACGTACTGATTCCGAATCTTTGAACGAAAATGTCGAAAACTCATCAGAAATATTTTTGACGGTAAAAAAACCATCAAAAAACTGATTCAGAGCTGACCAACTCGAGAACGATTAGAGATAGACAAATTCTGCGAACGCCAATCGATTCAGATTGGTCGAATTAGTATGTATTGGGTATGTATTTGGTAATTATTTCATGACTTTCTGGATCTTATTTTTATACATAAGAGTTAAATTATGTCCATACAACGTATCCGCGTAATTGAATGGTGTCTAAAACATAGCAGAATATAACTACGGACTGTCCCTCATTTGATAGCACAGTCGGTTTCCTGATCGTATTTTTCTTAAATAATCACTTATTTCATGCTCTATTGATTGGTGTATAGGTATAATGAGAGGACCTGTGCCGTTTTATGCTGTGCCGAACAGAACTCGGCTTTCATAATCAGTTTCCTGCTTGATTGGTCGAATACAGGGCACATGATTCTAGGGCCCAATGAGCACAGATATGAATGAGGGGAGTGACTTTTTGGGTAAATGAGATTAGTACAACCTCCAGACAATGTATCGGAGCTTCGGAGAAGACGTTCACGCGCATCTTGTATATGCAAATACTCTCCGCGGCTGACCAGGTGTATGAACGGATATATGAGCAAAGAGGGTCCAAGGAGGGGGTCGCTGGCTGCACGAAAAATTTACGTATCATACGTATCATACGTATCATCCTAGACTCCGTGCAGTATAAAGCGTAACGTTCGATACAATATGGAATGATCTCATTATGCCTTGCGGTAATACGTCAAATAGTGGGGTGCATTGGACAGTTGATGCCGATCTGGAGGACTCGCTTCACCATTAGATCTGATCCAGTCTGAGTCCAAACACACCAGGTAATCTTCAGAAGTTTTGGAACTTACGAGACATCTCGTATGCTAAGAGGAAAATTCATCAAGCAGGATACTGTGGATATTTTTGCGATGCTTCCGTATTATCCAAAGCTAACAAGTGCGGTTTCAATAAAAACCATTTATCTTTGTGACGGCATTGTTATTCTGTTCTAAAACTACTAAACATCGCTTTCATTTTATCATCTCAATGGGCTTGCCAACATAAACAACTTTATATAACGACCACAACGAGGGCAATTGAAATGTTCTTTCTTCGAACAGAGATATCAACTCGATAACGGCTACATATTCGTCACGTTTCCTTTTTTCGAGAGGACAACGACACTCGGCAACTGTAATTCAACCCCCGTTCAGTAATGCCATCAAGGCATAAAAAATATGCATTTCATCTGCCCGGCGAAGAGTTTGCATTTTCTCACACAACACATATAGTACAGTCGCTGAACTAAAATATACAATAGGTGATATGAATAAAAGCTAGCAAATGCTTATACTATATACCCTGTTAACTTTTGAACGGTTTTAACGTAGAAACATGGATAAAAAACTGTTTCGAGGGTTTCACCAATACTACTTTTTGAAATAAAAAACTATGGTGATGGCTCAATAGGGGGCGCGGGGGGGCCATCAACTCAAATTTTTTAAATGGCCAGTGACACATCGTTGAAAAGAGAATCCAGTTATCTTTACAACCATCTAAATATTTTTGAATTTTGTTTATGATTTTTTTTACAATTTCGAATTTTATGCCTTTCGAAATTTTTAAGTTAATGTGCCCCCAGCGCCATCTGTCCAGTAATTAAAATGTTTTTTCTCTCAAAAAGTAGTATCGGCAATATCCTTGAAAAAATTTTTGGTTTCTTTGTTCCACATCAAACCGTTCAAGTTTATCGAGGTATGAGTAGTATTCAGATCCGCATATATATTTAATATTTCGAATTGTAATTGCAAAAAAAAATATTAACGAAATTCATAAAAAATTAGATGGTTGTGAAGAAAATGGAATTTCCTTTTCGACGATGTGCCACTTGACCCCCATGCCATTTGAAAATGTTGAGTTGATGTGTCCCCTTTTTCTCCATGTCTGTCGGGCAATCACCATTTTTTTATTTCAAAAAGTAGTTTTGGTGAAACTCTCGAAACGGTTTTCTTTTCACGTTTCTACGTCGAACTGTTCAAAAGTTAACGGGGGGGGGGGCTATTAAAAGCCGCAGAGAATCCAGTTATCTTTACAACCATCTAAATATTTTTGAATTTTGTTTATAATTTTTTTCCCAATTTCGATTTTTATGCCTTTCGAAATGTTTAAGTTAAGCCATCTGTCGAGTAATTAAAATGTTTTTTTCTCTCAAAAAGTAGTAGCGGTAATATCCTTCAAAAAATGTTTGGTTTCATTGTTCCATATCAAACCGTTCAAATTTTTCGAAGTATGAGTAGTATTCAGATCCGCATTTATATTTAATATTTCGAATTTAATTGCAAAAAAAATATTAACGAAATTCATAAAAAATTAGATGGTTGTAAAGAAAATGGAATTTCCTTTTCGACGATGTGCCACTTGACCCCCCATGCCATTTAAAAATTTTGAGTTGAAGTGTCCCCTTTCCCCACCTGTCGGGCAATCACCATTTTTTTATTTCAAAAAGTAGTATTGGTGAAACTCTCGAAATGGTTTTTTTTTTCACGTTCCTACGTCCAACTGTTCAAAAGTTAACGGGGGGGGGGGGCTATTAAAAGCCGCACTGTATGTTTGTCTCTCTTATTACTCAACAAAATCAATATAATTAGAGTGCCCATCGGCAAAAATTTTACTGATAGATAATCTCTCCAAACGTTCTGTATGGATTCTTTGAACCAAGTCTGCCACCGTTTTCCTCTGTGACTTTTTTGTTTCGGGGATGTTTTTCCAAAAAAAAATTCAAAAATTGAAATTGAATTTTTTGAATTTTTTGAATTTTTTGGGAAATACGCCCGTTCCTCCAAAAAAAATTCAAAAATTGAAATTGAAATTTTTGAATTTCTTTGGGAAATACGCCCGTTCCTCTTCAAAATTTGTACTGGGATGATATAATACTTACTCTAATCGTCATTGTTAGTTAGACCGAGTTTTGATACTTCTCCTTTGGTGTCAGCAAGAACGCTTATCATCTTATCTTCCTAGCGTCTGAATTTCAAGGGACATTGGCGGATACAGGGGGGAAGGGCAATAGAGCCCCCCTAACCACTCACGACCACAGCACTTTATTTTGACAAATTTTCCAAAAGATAGATGAAATCACACAAAAATCCCCCCCCTCCAAAAACTGCCCCTACCCATAAGCGGAATCCTGTATCCGCGCCTGTCAAGGGACCCCCATGTATCATTTAGTAGGTAGGTATCCCAACAAGAAATCTATCGAAGAGGGGAACATTCTCCATGAAAATTGAAAAATGAAAAATGTGATTTATTTGTAATATCTAACAGAAAACAACTACTTTCCCGGCACAAGCCACGCTGGACATTGAACTACATCTGATAGATATTGTGAAAAGACTTTAACTGAAAAGAGACAATCTGAAAGTGAAAATTCGCATTTTCATTCAGATAGTTCATTATTTTTATAATTTTCTCTAGTTTTCATTGAGAATTCATTAAATAAATTAGATATGGAGAATTTTATTAAAAAATATCACTCACTGAAATCGTTCAAATAAATCACATTTTTCATTTTTCAATTTTCATGGAGAATGTTCCCCTTTTCAACATGAATACCTCCCAAGAGGTTGTCTTGAACGATGGAAAATAGCAACTGAAGTTTGTCTTTCAGTCGCAGACGATTCCACAACAGATTTAAATGATTTAATGAATATCCTATTCATATTTTCAAAAATCAAAATGCAATGCCCATGACAGGTCTCTTGAACGATGGAAAATAGCAACTGAAGTTTGTCTTTCAGTCGCAGACGATTCCACAACAGATTTAAATGATTTAATGAATATCCTATTCATATTTTCAAAAATCAAAATGCAATGCCCATGACAGGTCTATGTCAAAAAGTAACTTTCAAGGTGTTACCGCAGAAGAAATACTTCCATCAATTTCCATCCTTGATGTGTGTAATTGCTTCTGCAATTACACAATTTTTTATCAATCTCCTTGATGAGCTTGGCAAAGCGAAATAGATTCTCGTCGACAAAAATGTATTGAGGATTAAATGCGAGGGAAGAGAGAAGCGAACCTTGCTTCAATAAAACAAACGATTTCTGTGAGTGATATTTTTTTAATAACATTCTCCCTATCTAATTTATTTAATGAATGTTCAGTGAAAACTAGAGGAAATTTAAAAAAAATCAACTATCTGAATCAAAATGGCAATTTTCACTTTCAGATTTTTTCTTTTCAGTTACGAGTCTTTTCACAATATCTATCAGATATTACAAATAAATCACATTTCTCATTTTTCAACGTGAATACCTCCCAAGAGGTTATCTTGAACGATGGAAAATTGCGACTAAAGTTTGTCTTTCAGCCGCACATGATTCCACAACAGATTTTACGAATATTCATATTTTCGAACAAAAATTAAAAAATCTATCGTTATACTTTTGATGGTCGACAAATTACAACTACGCTTCTTTGAGTTATTTTTCTTTATTTTCAATCAAAAACGTTTTTCTAGGCCAAGAATCCAAAAATAACAACTAAAGTGGCATTCGACACATGCAAAGGCCTGTAACTCGTCTTTGTGGGATTTCACAGAAAATCAACTCTGGTATAATTATAACGAATTCAAAGAAATGGACGATAATAATTCTTTCACAAAGAAGAGTCGTGGGTAACGGGCGCGGCAAGTAGGTATATATCTTTATGAAGTACGGGTAAGCCGTATTTATAGTCAATTCAGTGGTCAAAGACACTCGCTTGTTGTGTATTCGTTGTCTATCGAGCACAGCCCGTTACTCGGCGTAAACAGCGTTGGTTATCGTTTCGTGCGTATTTGAAACTGCGGTTTCCTTGTGTATTTTTTCCGAAATACCCATGACAAAAAAATACTGAGTCGTATTCATAAACCTTGAGCACATTCAACTCGGGTTTTTCGAAACAGACATATATTCATGTTGTTAGTCATGAAAGAGATAAACTGGAGCATTTACTAGCTCCTATGAATACCACCCACTCATTGGTCTGGCAGAATGTCTGTACATAAAACTCTTTTCTCCACGACCATTAGAGTATTTGCCGAAACTGCAATAAAATTTGGTAACAGAACGCTAACATTTTCTCTCGTGAGATTGAAGAAGTATTCTACAACATTTATGTTTCTATGCAATACCATTACCAATGTGTACCATTCTCGCTCTAGAGAAAAATATTCTCACGCTTTTGTAGCAATAATAACGTTGGCTTTGACTGTAATCAAGATTTACCCTTTTAAATCAGGGATCGATTTTTAGAGTACAGTTTTTTTCTTCTTTGGTACAAATGATTCAATTTGTTTGTGAGAATTCGGGAACTTGACTAATTTTTGGTTTTGATAATTTTGAAGAAAAGGAGAAAAATTGGTACCTAAGTTCCCAAATTCTTACGGAAATTATAAATCCAGAAGAAAAAAAATCTTTAAAAAAATATTAGTTTTTACGCAAAACCCATCCTACGATTAAGAACTATCTATACCGAGGGGGAAACTACTCTTTCATTAGGTGTACATCATAACATTTTCATTAATTCAATACCTATTAATTTTAATTAAATTCATTATTCGAAATGTCAAAACTGGCCAGAAATTATTTTTGCGCAAAAAAAACATTTGAAAACTGATTCAGAGCTGACCAACTTGAGAACGGTTACAGATAGACGAATTCTACGAAATCCAATCGATTCAGAATGGCCGAATTAGTATATACTGAGAATTTGAACGAAAAAAATCTACGGTCAAAAAAGTCGAGTAATGATAGATAATTTTTTGAACTTCTTTATTTTTCACTTTTCGAATTTCAAATTTTTGACCCCGAACGTATTTTGACGTGCTGATTCCGAATCTTTCAACGAAAATATCGAAAACTCATCAGAAATATTTTTGGCGCCAAAAAAACGATTTGAAAACTGATTCAGAGCTCACCAACTCGAGAACGTTTAGAGATAGACGAATTCTGCTAACGCCAATCGATTCAGAATTGCTTAATTAGTATATATTGGGAATTTGAACAAAAAAAATCGACGGGCAAAAAAGGCAAGTATATCATGATAAATAATTTTTTGAACTTTTTAAATTTTAATATTTCAAATTTCTAATTTTTATCCTCGAACGTATTTCGACGTGCTGATTCCGAATCTTTGAACGAAAATGTCGAAAACTCATCAGAAATATTTTTCCCCTTAAAAATCATTAAAAGTACCAAGTTGTCACATCGACTCGAAATTCGCACTGTGTACGTAAAATTTCATGCTCATTCCAAAAATGTATGATTTTCTATGCTCAGATATAAGATTTAGCCTGAAAAAGGTGTTTCAGATAAAACATTAAATTTTCTGAGATTTTTTATTTTTCATTTTTCGAATTTAAAATTTTTGTCCTCGGACATATTTTGACGTACTGATTCCGAATCTTTTAAGAAAAATGTCGAAAACTCATCAGAAATATCTTTCGCGCCAAAAAAAAAATTTGAAAACTAATTCAGAGCTGACCATCAACTCGAGAACGGTTAGAGATAGGCGAAATCTGCGAACGCCAGTCGATTCAAAATGGCCGAATTAGTATGTATTGTTATTTTCGAGTCAATCAAAAGAAATTAAAAATCCCCCTAAAAATCATTAAAAGTAAGTACCAAGTTGTCACATCGACTCGAAATTCGTACTGTGTACGTAAAATTACATGCTCATTCCAAAAATGTATGAATTTCTATGCTCAGATTTAGGATTTAGCCGGAAAAAGGTGTTTAAGATAAAACATTAAATTTTCTGAGATTTTTTATTTTTCATTTTTCGAATTCAAAATTTTTGTCCTCGGACATATTTTGACGTGCTGATTCCGAATCTTTTAACAATAAAGTCGAAAACTCATCAGAAATATTTTTGACGGTAAAAAAACCATCAAAAAACTGATTTAGAGCTGACCAACTCGAGAACGGTTAGAGATAGACAAATTCTGCGAACGCCAATCGATTCAGATTGGTCGAATTAGTATGTATTGGGTATGTATTTGGGAATTATTTCATGACTTTCTGGATCTTATTTTTATACATAAGAGTTAAATTATGTCCATACAACGTATCCGCGTAATTGAATGGTAATTATCTTTCAATGCCCCATAAAACTTTTTCATTATTTTTCATTAGAGATAATTACTTCACTACTTTCATTAGGTACAAAAAATGACTAGTTGTTTCCCCCTCGGAAAATATATACAATTATTTTTTGTTTGAAGATATAAAATATTTAGTGATACATAAAATTAAATAAATCAATCAATATTTGCGAAACAAGAGAAAAAATATGATAAAGATACAATTGCAACAAAAAACAGAGTTGACATTATTAGATAAAATTAAGCATTTTTCTTTATTGAACAGTAATTTTATGTTTTTGCCTATTTTCTACAGTGGCCGTGGGTAAAAAGTTTTGCATTTGTTTGTAATATTTCATTTGACGTTAAGGCCGATTCAGATACATGGGTGCCCACCCTGCATTTTAGACCCTGCATGAGGAATGCATACCCATCGACGTTCATACTTGTGCCAATCGGCGTGCATGAAAAACGCGGGATGATGACGCACGGAATTAGAACAAGGTTTATTTCACATGAACGATTCAGTGAAATATACGAGGAGATAATTTGAAATTCCCAAAGGTCGTTCCTCTAGTATTGAGAAAATAAATACAGAACCAGAGAAAATATGACGTTCTGATAGAAAGGCACGTATGTGAATGATCTTGCAGTTTTCAGGCACACGGATCATATGCTTGTAAATTGCACGTGCTTCATAAACCCTGCGTGGGCACCCATGTATCTGAATCGGCCTTAACAAGGTACTCCTGTCAGATGAATTATCATAAAATTGTCATAGACTTCAGGGTTCTCGAGTTGTTGATGTAGCCATGCAGAGCCGGCCTTAAGGGTGGCCAAACGGGGCGCTACTACTGAAATTTTGATAAAGAATGGCGCCTCTTTGTGCACTCTTCAGAAATTTCAATTTCTAGTTAATGCTCGCAACGCCTGCTTTTCTTTAACAGAAAGGAACCAAGCTCCTGTTACAGTTGCTAGTGCGGAAATTAATCAAGACCTACTTACGCACATCCATGTCTCAAGATCGTTTAAGTTCATTAGCCACATTATCGATAGAGTCTGATATAAGTGCGAGGCTGGAGTTTGATACCATTATAGATGAATTTTCGAAAATTAAAGCTAGGCGGGTGATTTTTTCATAAGATCTCATGAGTTTCACATGTACAAATTCAAATTATTATTTTATTTTGAGTTTTGATGTTTCATTTGAATATTCAGAGTTTTATTTTCATTTTTGTTATTGGTAGGTATTACGTAATATATTATATATTGTTTTGTTTAGATTTTGTTTCCTTTCTCATATCATTTTATCTGGTATTGATTATTATATTGTCAAAACATTCAAAAGTACTTTTCTCGCCAAATAAATTATTGATTTGAATTACGTGTTTTATATTTAGTAGGCACGCCATTCGAGAGGTAGTAAGGGGAAGGTGAATAAACGAGAACATTGAGTAGGCATTTTTTCAAAGGATAAAAATATCAATTTATTGATAAATAAAATATATAAGGGCCGCGCTCACTAAGGCCGGCTCTGTAGTCTGTAGCCATGGTAACTTTAACAAACGCGCGTTTTGGAAAGTTCGATTTGCACGCGCTAAGGCGAGCTTCAGAATTTTCATCTATGCAGATGTGTCATGCTATTGCTAAGCAACAATGCTTTTACCTATATTATATTATTATTATATTGTGAACATTTTTGGCCAGCAATAATATTAGGTCTTGTTGCATTATAATAATATATGAAGTTTTTTTTTTGAGTAGGATGTCATGTCATTTGGATACCCATGAGAAATTTCACTTTAGACTTTAGAAATACCAGAACGTATCTAAGTAATTATTTCAAAGTCAAGTCAAAGTAAACTTCTGTGAACCCAGCCGCAGAACACACCTGATAACTACAGCCAAACCAAAAAATGTTCAATGTGTTAATTCAATCACAATTTCAAAAATAAGAAAGACAAAACTTTTGTAGTCATCGGACTGTCCGAAGGTGAACTTTTTCCCAGAATACATAAATGTTGAAGATTAGCTCTCAAATGATGATTCAACCTTTCAATTGAGAATTATCTTCCTATATGAATAAAATCAAGTTTTTTTTGTTCAATATGTGTTTGACTTCTAATGGTATACTTGTAAGTACCTATATGCCTTACTAGCACGATCACTGAAAGACGTATTATTTTTTTAATTTCACCTCCTAGACAATTTCTTCATATGAGGTCAACTGACGTTCAGATGCTATATGTAAATCTCTTTGTTTTTAACAAGCAAAAGAGTAACTAACATATTTAACGGTATATTGAAGTGAATATACTTTTATATTACGAGTTGATGTGGATTTATATTGATGTTCACTTACCGCCTGGGCCCAAAATTAGGTGTGCTTTTTAGCCAGTCAAATATCCAATTCCTAGTTCATAACCATGAAATAACACTAAAGTTCAACATTCACCCTGCGGAACGACGATAATTATACTTTGAAATTGTAGGTTTTCATTGAATTAATTTGCGAATGGCTCAAGTTTTATGTGATGTATTTGTTTATTTTCACAGACGCGAGCTGTACACACTCCTCTCGCCAAGTCTCCCACACAACTAAAAATATAATTCAAGTGCAGAAGTCAGAAGTTAGAATACAAGGAGAGAAAGACAAAGATAAGAAATACTCAGCATGTGTATGATTATACCATAATATCATAAAGGATTTTCCACATATCAGGGAACACAGGGAACAAGGAACAATCAAAATGAACTTTATGACAGAACTCGTTGTCAATCGTTATTTACAACCCCACCCCAGTCGTATTTGACATTTGTGTTAAGCCACGTACACACTGCACTGCCGTCAGTTTTCTGTCATTCTGTCGTCGCTTAGTCGCACAGTGGTGTTTCGTTTCGCGCTTCTACAAAGTGTGGACAAAAGGCGTTTTCCATTTATTGGTAGATTTTGACAGGAGTCAGCTATGCCAGCCCTGGTGCATCAAACCCTTAAATGGAAAGCAGATAAAGACTGTTCCCTTTGTTCCTTCATTAGGACCAATGACCAATTGTAGAGTTGACGGTTGTTTTATTCTTTCAAAATGTGATACATTGAATGGTCTCAAGAAGATACTAGAGACTAGAAACCTATCAAAATGTGCAGAAGCAATAGACTCCACTTGCGAGGGGAAAATCGCTGGGAAATTTTGGTGTACATGCCTTGGATATAGACGATATAGTATGGTATATTACTCTGGAATTAGAGGCATTACTTGAAAATTATTGGGTATTACTGGTTTTACTCGGATATATTAAAGGAATTAGTTGAAGATTATTGGGTATTCATCGGGAAAAGGATGTATTACTCGAGTATATTACATGAGTATTACAGGAATTATTAGAAAATTACCAAAAATTACCCCAAATCAGAATCGTTGAAAGGACAAAATAAAGGTCTTCAATATTGTACTTAAAAAAACCTAACATTAATACAAAATTCAATACTGTTATTACTTTTCTGACTTGGGCATTAGTTCGGGGTATTACTCGGGAATTACTCGGGTATCACAGGAATTAGTTAGGAGTTCCGGGAATTAGTGTATACAATTTCCTCAGCGGTTTCCCCCTCGCTCACCTGTATATTTTCTTTTCATAACTCAACCAGGTTTGTTCTGGTTCTAAAAATTATTGATTCTAGACGTCACGATCATGCGCGGTTGATTGATGAGAAGTGTTCACTTTAGGTTCATAATATACAATGAAGACCAAAAGTCCGCCCCCCCCCTGAATTCTTTATTTTACATCTTACAAAAAATGTTAAATACATAAGTTGTAAGGGTTTCATTTGATGTCTTTAATGGTTTAAGTTTAGATCATTTATACAGAGTATCTCAAAAAAGACACAAAAGTAAATTTTTTAAATTGGACGACTTATGTATTTAAATTTTTAGTAAAGTAAAATAAAGAAGTTTGCGGGGGAAATGCGGGGGAAATGCATGTGGGCTTTGCCATGTTTAAAAAGGGCAGAATTTTGAAAGTTTAAGTGGTTCAGATTTTACTTTCCTACGGGATCTTCAGTCACAATTCGTAGAATTATTATTTTTATATATAAAAATATAAATTTTAGCTCATGTGGATATCTTCATTGCAGCTCGCATTCGTTGAGTTTATAGCTTTACCTACGGCCGCCGCAGAAAATATACAAAACACGGTAAACCAAACGCATAGTTTTTAGGCGTCTTTCTTGGAAAAACACGATTTTACTGATAATAATAATAATGATAATTTTTGGATCTCGAAAACGGCTTCAATGATTTGGATCAAATTTTGAATTTAAATAAGGTATTGCTACTTGAGTTCATCTATATAGCCGCTTTTCATGAAAAAATTTTACTCATAATATTACTCATAATATTAATAATTATAGTAATAATAGTAATAATAATAATAATAATAATAGTAATATGTATTTTTGGATCTCAGAAACGGCACACTGTATATGGCCGTAGGTAAAGTATAGTACGCAATGCGTGTTGTAAAGCACTTACGCACTCATGGAATTACTTTTGTGTCCTTTCAACCAATCCGATATACAATCGATATTATGAAATCAGTGGATAATTTTTTCAAAGCGTCGGCAAAAAGAACGAAAAACTTGAAAGAAAATATAAAGAAAAACTATCCCGAAGTGAGATGGCAAAATCCTTACAGCAATGTGCGAAACTCGTTGGGTTGAGAATTATGATGGTTTAATTAGATTCAACGAAATTTTCGAGGCTTTCTTCGAAACTTTCGAAAAACTAAGTGAAGATAGGGAATCTGAAACTTTATCAAGAGGGACTTTCTTTTTACCACGCTTGTTCAACATGTATGTCACGGTCAAATCTTGTAACCAATTTTTAGACCACTTGTAATTGTCCGATTGATTTGAAATTTGACAGTTGATTTTTGTTAGAAAAAAAAAATGGTGGATGAGTGTTCCGATTCAATTCGAAATAGGTAACTGGGGTCAGATATTATGATTCTTTTGCCAAAATTGAAAAATTCAACATTGCGGTTCCATTTATGGCGGACGAGTTTTATAATTATGATCCGATTCTATTCAAAATTAGTATCTGGGAGTTTTCCGGGGCGAAGATTATTATTCTTCTGTCAAAATTGGAAATATGGAAATATTTCTTTCAATCATTTCCATCCTTGATGTGTATAATTGCTTCTGAAGAGCCTGCTTCCCAATTATATCAATCTCCCTGATGAGCTTGGAAAAACGAAATATATTTTTGTTGACCAAAATGTATTGGGAATTAAATGCAAGAGAAGTGAACCTTGCTTCAATGAAATGAACGATTTCTGTGAGTGATATTTTTTATCAACATTCTCCCTATCTAATTTATTTAATGAATTTTCAATGAAAACTAGAGAAAATTAAAAAAATCAACTATCTGAATAAAAATGCGAATTTTCACTTTCAGATTTTTTCTTTTTAGTTTGAGTCTTTTCACAATATCTATCAGATGTAGTTCAATAACCAGCGTGGCTTTAGCCGGGGAAGTAGTTGTTTTCTGTTAGATATTACAAATAAATTACTTTTTTCAATTTTCATGGAGAATGTTCAGCTTTTCAATTTATTATTATCACATACCTCAACATGAAGAACATCAAAAGGCAAAAAAAGGAAAAAGACAAGAGTAGGAACAAAATGTGAACTATATCTATATATTATTTTATTTAAAAAATAATCAACATATGAACAATTTTTTGTTATAAAAGTATAGCATGCATAAAATTTTATTTACATTTTTACAGTACTCCAAAAAATCTGTATTTTGAATGATCATAGTTTGGTAGATGTCTAAATCTAATTTAGGCTGATAGGCTACATCATAATAAACTGTGAGAGAAATCTCAGTAATAGTTCAATTGCTGTTCTACTCAAATAAAAAATAAATAATCCCAAGGACAAAAAAAAACAATAAAAACTGCAATGGTTTGCAAATGTACCTTAGCCAACAGAATCATTGATATGATCCAAAGTGTATTTGAATATATTCTTATTAATCTTGCAAAAAAAGTTGAATAGCAAAGAACCTTTGGACAAGATGAATGTTTTTATTGAAAAACCATACGAATACCCTTTCAGGATATATTTGAATATAAGTAATATCAACACTTTTTTCTTCTCATTAAGGTCCTTTGATTTCCAATAAATCCTTCAACTGAAATCAGCTATGTTTGAAGAACATTTTTTACAGAACTATAATACGAACTACTTTAGATTTTTGACTTGAACAGTTGGTATTAGATTTTTGTGTCAATATTTTTTCTATTTTACCCCAAAATTTCTTAAACATAAATATTGCGCAGATGCAGTGAAAGTTGGTAATTTTATTACTATATATAAATAAGGTAACTAGTTAATCTGCTAAATGTTGAGAAATTCATTCAGATACTTTTATTAGAACAATTTAAAAAAATTCTTTGAATCAGACCGGTTCATTATCAAAGTTGAAATGTTCGTCATAGTATATTTATTAGTTACGCTTCATTCAGAAGTGGTATTTTGTGAGGAAAAACCAGTATCACAAAAATTTGAATATGTTCAATTTATTATTATCACATACCTCAACATGAAGAACATCAAAAGGCAAAAAAAAAGAAAAAGAACATTGCTTCTAGGCTATCTAGCATGAGTAGGAACCCTGTAAGAGGTAAGGCTAAAATCGATTCCGAATAGTTGTATCATCTCCAATTTTAACAATAATACACCTTTAATATACCAACTAAAAGACTAAAATTATGATTATTAAAATGAAATAATTTTACTTAACCTATAATTTTTATGTATTTCTAGAAAGTTTCAATTATTTTTTCCAAGCATTGTTCATATGTTCAACCTTTCCAAGACTTGGGAATTGACTTTCAAGAACATGGTATTTGTAATGATCGGTAAGTTCTCTTTTGTAAATAATTTGCTTGCAATTTTCACACACGGTCAAGTTCTTTTTATTTTTGCCATCATATACTTTATAAAGCTCTTGTTGCTTTGCTACATCTGGAAGGAGAACTAAGAGTTCTGGGAAAATTTCATCGAAATAACCGCAGAGGACCTCTCTGCAGTGGTCGTAATATTTGGGGGTAGGATAACCTCCATTCCGAAATAAATCCGAGTAAGTCTTGAACTCTTTTATTGCATCGTTGTTCAAAACAGTCATGAACCGTTTTATCAGGTTTTGATTTCTGAGCTGAAAATTATTTGGCGGGCTGTAGTCATTGCCCGGCATTATAGAATAGCTTTGTCCACTACTTGAAGTGAACGTTAAATCATTGGAGACTCCTAGGCTGGGGAATGACTGAGGTGTTAAACCTGGTGGTGGTTTTATACTGAATCCAGGAGGTGGCTTCGTATCTCCCAGCGAAGGAAAGTCATTCGAAATAACAGATGCATCTCCAGTGTTGGTCAAAGTCCCGATTTTCAATTCAGAACGCTTCTTGACCAGTCCATTTCTAGAACCAGACTCACTATTATTACCATTATTCCTATCTTCACTTGTTATTGGTTTACTTTCATGGTGTTTGTCAGCTTTATTAGTCAAGGAAGACTTGGCTGATTCTCCGTCAACAGTTTTGGTTTTCTTTTTTTTGCTTTTATTTTTCGTTTCTCCGTTTTCAGAAACTTTGAGTTCTTCTAGTTTTTTCTCAATGATTTGTTGCTTCGGTTTCGCAATAGATGGTTTCATCTCACTTTTCTTATTATTAATATCACTATATAATCCGTTACTTTTCAATTCAGAACTACTTACACTACTTTTTGAATTACCGCTAGCATTGCTTTTGGAAACTGAATTATTTATACTATTTAAATTTACCCAATTGCTGGATAAAGGCATTGCAACTGAACTCTTCTTTTTAGATAGGGTCGGAAATTGATCTAAGGAGCTTGGCGGAAGCTGAGGGGTAGGGGCAACTTTAGCAGTTTTCTGATCCTGTTTCTTAGATTTGGCTTGAACCCACTGTGGTTGAGCTATCTTTGCACCTTTTCCTAGTACAGGAAAGGCCTCTGAGGGCTTTTGTTGAGTTGAGGAGGCACTTGTGGTGATATGAGTGGTGACGCCGCCATTGGGCCTGTGGTTTACTTGAATCGACACTTTGGGCGAGTTGGAATCTTGGGAACTACTGAAAAAATATATTAAAATATGATTCATTGTGAATATGGTGATATTTTTGAAATGATTTAGCTTCCTCGTGAAATCTGGAGGATAAGCCAACAACATTAAATATCGAATTTTTTCACCATCAGCACAATGTAATTGATAGTGAAATAATCAGATTGCCCTTCCTTTTCTCACTTTTCAATACAAATTAATCCAGTACGATTGGGTTTTGAGATAAGAATCGATTGTAGCACCACCAAACTTGGTATGCTAGTAGTTGAAACCATGATAAAAACGAAAAAAAATCGTTTACCAAAATTCCAGGGGTGGAACATTTTTTTTTTTTTTTTTCGTTTAAAAATAAATCAATAGATTTTTGCTGTAATCTTGGAATGTATATGATTTATCAGAAAAACAACTCAACAAGCTGAAAAACAATTCAATTTTCCACAAAAATGTTTCCTAGTAATTTCTTATGAAATGCACTGGTTTTCTCAGAAAACGTGATTGAACGCCGACATTAAATTTCAGGTTCACGCTTACCCGCCGCTGAAAGTTCTGGCGGAGCCGAATATTTGACTAGTCATAACTCTGCTAAAAATGATAGAAGAAAAAGAAAAATTTCATATCGTTTCTGAAAACTCCTACCTTCTGATGCAAATATGATATGCGAGTATTTGAGTACCTAAAATGTGTTTTGTCGGACTTCACGAAAATGTTTGCGGATGATCCGAAAATCATGAATAATTTAGTAAATATGAAATTATTATACTGAAGCAGCAACCCTTACCCTCTTTGGACTATATGCAACAATTTTAAAGTAGTGTGACAGGTCCCACTTATACATGCCAAAAAAAAAAACTTTACTTTACTCCTGTCTAATTTTCAACTTACCCATAAAACCGGCATTCTCTTCAGTAAATGTTGAAAATAATCGTTTATTCATATCCTGTGTATATGTTTAATAACACTGTTGTGAAGTGCAAACCTCAAGTTTGAAATCACGTACTACATTTTTTATGTAGGATGTGTATGAGCGATTATTTTCAATATTTACTGAAGGAACTGCCGGGATTATGGGCGAGTTGAAAACTGAGGCAGGAGTGAAACCCAGTTCTTTCTTTGGCATGTATAAGTGAGACTCGTCTCAGTAGCCTTAAATCGTTGTATATGGTCCAAAGAGGGTAGTGATTCCTGCTCCAGTATAATTATTTAATACCAACTAAAATATCTGTGACTTTCGGATCCTCCGTAAATATCGTAGAAGGGTTATGTGAAGTGAGACAAAACACATTTTGGGTACTCAGATACTCACATGTTATATTTGCATGACGAAGTAGAAGTCTTCAGGAACAATATGCACTTTTTCTTTTCCTTCTACTATAATTTTTAGTAGTGGGGTTAACGCGAGCCTGAAATTTGATATCGGAATTCAATCAGGTTTTCTGAGAAAACGAGCGCATTTTATGAGAAATTACCAAGAATATTTCTTGTGGAAAATTGAATTATCTTTCACCTTGTTGAAATTGTTTCTTGATAAATCTTATATTTTCCGATACAACAGCAAAAAAAAATTGTAATTTTTTTAAATAAAATTTTCTTTGGGTTCCAACCCTGATTTTTTGGTGAACATTTTTTTTCTAAGAATAACATTCTCCCTAGATAATTTATTTAATGATTTCTTTCACTTTCAGATTTTTTCTTTTCAGTTAGTCTTTTCACAATATCTCTCAGATGTATTTCAATGTGGGAAGTAGTTGTTTTCTGTTAGATATTACAAATAAATCACATTTTTCATTTTTTAATTTTTAATTTTTTCACCCATAACAAATTCATACAGAAAATAAAATAAGAGAAGTAAAATAAAGCATGGTTATCTTTATTTTATTTCAAGTTGACAAGACAATTCACAGATGACAGAAAACATACATATAAATAATAGGGCTGAGTGCTTGTTTTTGTTTATTTTCTCAATGCTTTATTTATTATTTTTATTGCCAATATTGAAAATCGCTATTACACTTCTTTAGCCGTTAGAGGACGTAGGCACTGTCGATTTAAAATAAGACCTTTGAATAGAAATAGAAAAAAGCTAGTGTTTTTGAAGTGGTGCCAATAAAAAATTCCAAATTGTAATTGGCAGTTTCTCATTTCTTATATTATTTTACTCTGCTGTATAAACACTCCAAAAATTATTACTTTACATCTTACTTTATTTTATTTCTTATTTTATTTTACTTGCTGTATAAACTCACCATTAGTATATGAGCAAGTATGATAAATTATATTTGGGATTAATTATAATTATTAATAAGCCATCAAGAGAGAATACCTACTTGACACTCAGCCTTACAGTGCTGCTACCACTAGAACTACTAGGCCCACTCAACGCTGGAAAATTGTCTTTTGATTTGATCAAGCCTTGCTGGCCCCTAACAGTCCTTGTTATCGTTACTTCTGGGGCCCTGCTTGACTTTGCTGATGAAGAGTTGGTAGTTATGGTCACTGCAGGTGAACTCTTCATACCACCTTCACGTGATCATGAAAAGATAATGAATAAACAAATAAATGGTTTATTGAGGATCAAGGGAAGGATCAAATAAAATGTTCCTATACAGGGTGTCCCAGAATAAATGGGACAAACTCCGAGGGTAGAATCCTCACTTCATTTCAAGGCTGAAAGTTCCAATAAACATATACCCTAAAATGAGTATTAACCGAGTTACAGGGTGTTGAAAGTGACACAAAAAAATATATTTTCCAGAATAACTCCATAACGGCTTAACTTTTCTTAATGAAATTTGGTATGTCACTTGACAGAATTCAGTTTCATATTTCAAGGCAAATCATGTGTTTGTTATTCTAAACAGGGGCGTACGGCAGGTGGGTACCCCTATTCGGCACTCCCCAACTTTCACGCCACTTGCTTAATATCGATTTCGTCTTCTTTTTCTTAATCCCCAATATTTATTATTATTTATACAAAAAAGGAATACATTTCGTTTCACAAATATCAACGGTTTTCGAGATATTTGAAGTTGAATAAGTGCGTGCTATCAAAATCTTTACTATTTTTGAAAGGAATGTGACGGTAACATTATAACATTATAACCAACATATTTCATACCTTGCAATGAGTATAAATTCAAATATTTCGAAGATTGTTGGCATTTACGAGGGGTTTCGTTCACAAAAATTTTCCGATATTTAAAACTTACATAGCCACTAACAAAATAATCACTAATGAGTATCGGTATCACATACGCACCCACTTATTTAACTTCAAAAATCTCGAAAACCGTTGATATTGGTGAAACGAAACGTATTCCTTTTTTGTATAGAAAATATTGGGGATTAAGAAAAAGAATACGAAATCGATATTAATCCAGTGGCGTGAAATTTGGGGTGGGGCGGGGCGATTAGGGGTACCCACCTGCCGTACGCCCCTGTTTACAGTTACAAACACATGATTTACCTTGAAATATGAAACTGAATGCTGTCAAGTGACATACCAAATTTCATTAAGAAAAGTTGAGCCGTTATGGAGTTATTCTGGAAAATATATTTTTTTGTGTCACTTTCAACACCCTGTAACTTGGTTAATACTCACTTTAGGGTATATGTTTATTGGAACTTTCAGCCTTAAAATGAAGTGAGGATTCTACCCTCGGAGTTTGTCCTGTTTATTCTGGGACACCCTGTATATAATTTTTTTTTGTATTATCGGGCTTTTATTTATTATATTTGTGTAGTTTTATTTTATTTTATATTATTTTATTACAAGACAGAAGAAAGTTAGTCATGGAATACACATGAAACAACTGAAACACTAATTTCCGTAAATTAATTTAATTCGAACTATAGAATTATAAATTTATTTAGGAACACTAAGTAATACTATACAGGAACACATCTCATTCAATTGGGTATAGTTTTCAAATAATAAATGAGTTTTACTATTAGCTGAGTATAAGCAAATTAAAAATATCAGATTAATTTGAATACAGTTATTCAAAGAGGGGAAAAATTCCGGAAGACGAAAAAATACTAAATTATTAAATTTGAGTCACAATGGGATTGTCAACTAATTATTATTAAAAAAGTGCTCTATTGTGGAATACGAACTGTTTTTGAATTGGTCATACAAATTCCTAGTTTTGGTGAAAATGCCCCCCTAGATTTTTGACCGGCATTAGGAATTACAGTTTTTGAATGGCGATCGAAGTTATCCCAGAACAAACATTTCACACTCACCCAAAGAAGGAAAATCATCGCTGCTGAAGTTTGAATTCATTTTCGATGTGAAATTAACTGAAGTTGTTGGCCTGGTATGCAAAGTTATATTACTGCTGGCACCGCCCAATGCAGGAAAGTCTTGAGATGTCAAAGGATTCACGAAAATTCGTGCTCTTTCATCTCCGCCTCCACCAGGTCCTCCAGGTTCCACATTGTAATCCCCCACCAACAAATCGTCATCTCTTTGAATCAAATTACCATCAATGTTAGCAAAAACTGATGTACATTTATTTATTACCATTGAAAAAAAAACAAATATAATGTTATGTAATAAATAGCAATAACTTTGATAAACATGATCAAATAAGTTAATTTTATATATAATAATAATAATAATAAATTTATTTATTCCTTCGATCATTTACATGATATGGAGTAAGTCAGTCAAAGTACCTATAAAATTATAAATCTTTAAATACAACACAAAAGCATAACATACATATAAAAATAAGCAGTTTGGATATAAGTATTTCTCTGGTTCAAAATGTAAAATTTAAAAAGTATTCTACTATCTATCAAATACAAACACAAAAAACATCATACATAGAAAATAAACAGTTTGAATATAAGTATTTATCAGTTTTAAAATGTAAAATTTAAAAATTCATCTACACTGGAGAACGTCTGTTCCAAAAGAATTTCCTTAACTGTTCTCTTAAATTGATTAGTTGGAAGTTGTTTGATGTGTTGGGGGAGATGGTTAAAAAGTTTTATTCCCATGAGCTTGGGACATTACTATGGAATTAATCAGTTCTAGCCGGAACATATGATTATTCTCATTTTTTTTAATGATACTTTTGATATTTTAGCAACAACTTCAGAAACACAATCTTTTTGTAAGTTTAACAATAAACAATTTCACATTCAACAACTAAAATATGATACGGTAACTTTTTCAATTGAAGAAATCCGGACATAATAGGAATTGTTTTTTTTTTTTAACCAGCAAACATGTCCATTAGCACTGTAGAAATAATTCATTTCATTCTTTGCTCAAGTATAATTTTCGGTATCTCAAACATAGACCGATACTATGCGCAGTAAACTTAATCTTAAATATAAAGTTCTATTTCACTCACCTGTCTCTCCTATCATTGTTATACCTCCTGTTCCTTATATTATCGGGCCTTGCTCTTGGTGCTAGAGTGAACTCGAGTTCTAAAGTTCTTGCTTGTTTTGTAGCTGATTTGCTCATAAATCTGCTATGTTCCGTAGCTTTGTGAGCTGAAATTTAAATTCGTTATGATAGTAGTGAAAATAGCGATTTTTAACATCAACTTTTAACTGTTATCAGTATAAATAAAATAAAATAAAACAGGTTACTGTGGGTCATAAAGATAGTTCTTTTCTTGATCAATGTTTCGAATTCAAGAATACTATAGAAACAGCTATTGGATAGTATCTGTTTTAATTGATTTCTGAATTGTATCAGGAGTCTATTCCTAAACTCTGTGGAAAGAAGGTTGAAGAGCCATGTGTCGTCTCTTTGCGTTCGTTGCAGACGACATAATGGCATCAACAAATTGTGTTTGTGTCTGGTATCATAGGGGTGAATTGACGAGTGTGTTGTGTGTTCATTTATCTTTGACTTAACTATTATTATACTTATAATAATATAAATGAGCAATGAGTAAATGGTCATGATTTTTAATGAAGGAAATAGTTCTCTACAACTGTGAACTGAATCTTAGCATGTGCCATAATATCTTGATAAATAGGTAAGTGGTCAGTCCCTTTTCAAGTTGTATACAGAAAGTTGTATCGTCGGCAAACATACTTGTTAGTAAATTATTACGAGATATGGATTCTGGCATGTCATTTATGTATATCAGAAATAAAAGTGGTCCCAGCACAGAACCCTGGGGCACCCCTCTCGTAACAGACATAAATGAGCCTATGACATTGTCAACAACTACTGCTTGTCTATGATGAGATACGTATGACTTGAAGAAAGTAAGACAGGTACCACGTATCCTGTATCTGTTTAATTTGAATAATAAAATCTGGTGGTCTACACAGTCAAACGCAGCTGATAAGTCAGTGAAAATTCTCAAACAGTGTTTATTTTCCTCAACACAATTTTCAATGTATTCAGTCAAGGATTTTAGGGCATCAGTCGTTGACAAACCTTTTCTGAATCCATCAGTATAATATTTAAGTTAAGGAAGCTGATTAATGATTTGTAAACTATTCTTTCTCGAATTTTTGAGAAGGCAGGAAGAATAACAATTTGTCTGAAATTACTTGGCAATGAAGGATCTCCTTTTTTATGAAACGGGCACACCTTACACTACTGTGCTCATCTCCTGTTACCCCACCCGACGCATTAACGGACCACGTGGCAATGCGACACACCGCAAATCAGCACACATATAGCAAGCTATTCTTTACGCTCTCATGAAACCACCATACCCAAGATGAAAACTTTCCGATACTGTATATTTGTTTGGAACATATAACTCCGTTATGTTTGAGATGCAAACAAACTCCGATGGATACAGGATAACTGGAAGATTAGCTGCCAAAGTTATTCAGTATAATATATAATATCATTTTTTGTCCTGTTTCATAGTGGAAAAGTTTTAAGTTTTTATTTTTGTTCTTTAAATAAAGATTTTTGTTGTCATAATGATTTTTTTCAACTATCTCTTTAACGAAAAAAAAAACCTCAGTTGAACATTGAAAATTTATGAAGATAGTTAATAATTATCAGCTGAATTATATTATGATGTTTCAACAATAAAAAAAGAAGTTCACACAAAATGAGCAGCCCGGTCTCAGACAGAGTGTGCAACCAAACTTGCTACTGAATGTCACGTTACCACTGACAGGTTAAGATTCATTGAACGAAAGATTATCATCCTCACTGAATTTCAGAATGTCATTAATGACAGACTGAAATTTTTGTTATATTGTCCAAAGATCTGCATAAAGCAAGACTTTTACACATTTTATGTAATAATTTATGTCATTTATGAACAAAGTCAAATGCAATGGTTTTAAGATAAAGCCTTGTAGTACTTGAAGGATTTGTGAGATATGATATTAAATAATTTATTGAATAAAACTTTGTGGTTGACTCTATCAATTGCCTTTGCTAAATAACTCTAAAGGGCATCAATTTGGGCATTGTTTATGTCTGTTCGTAGAACAAACACGGAGGTCTGTAGTGGTAGACCTTTTACTGACATGTTGTTCCTTTAAGATTGATGGAGATATTGACGAATTTTTTTAAATAACAGATTTTCGTCAAAAAATTCAGATGGATGGCCACTTTCACAGTCCCGCCAGGTTTCAGTTTCGTGACTACTCAAGTCTTGGTAGGTTTCTACATGAATTGAGATGTGTTAGGATTTGGTTTTAAAAGTCACAGTTTGAACCAGGAGATAGTTTTGTTAATACGAGTTTGTAACATTTCTTCTGAGTGCCAAAGTAAGGTTAATTGGTAGTGTTGAGTATGAATATTAGTCTTGAAATTTTATTATTTTCATCAAACACAGAAAAATAATTAAATTTTTAAGGTGTTTTAAGGTGTGAAAATAACCATTCTATGTCCTATGATATACTTGAACAAACCTGCTATAAATCTTACCTTTACAGTCGATGTCAGTTCTGAAAACAGCAGTCAAAGGCATAGTCTTACACTCGCCTTCTTCACATAAGTAATGTTCATGTCGAAAATGTCTCACCAAGTCATCCATATTATTGTAAAATTGATGTTTGCCATCAGCATCACAGAAATGGCAGTAAAGATGGGTTCTTCGTAAATGTCGAAAGAGTTCCTCACTATCCATGAAACGGGTATCACAGAATTCACATAAAGGATGACCGCTAGAAAAACAACCAGTGTATTTTATCATTTCTGAATATTGTAAAAAATTTCAAGCAAACATGGTGACTATTTAAAACCGAAATTTATTATACCCACCGGTGAGAGGTGTTATCGGGATCTCCTTTCCTCCTGTGGTGCCCCAGCTCCTGTCTTGTGTAAGACCGTTTTTCAAAACTGAAAATTTTGAGGTTTTCCGTACAAATATCGCAGTAGAATAGCTCATGTTCTCTTCTCATGTGATCTTTCAGCTGCTGGAAAGTCTTGAAAGGCCACTTCCTTTCTTTTTCTTCACAGATGTGGCATCGATGCTCCAAAATTCTCTGGTATTCTTTCTGAATATCAGAAGTGCAAAAGAAAACGCCAAATTTGCGATCTTGCAAATTTGAACATTCGAATCTGGGATAGAGATCAGCAAAAGGTTCTACAGCCTTCGTGAAAATAACCTGAAAATATATTTTGGAGATTGATAAATAATAATAATAAAAGTACTTTATTGGTTACCAATAGGCTACCGACTGGAGGCATTCAGCCTGTTATACATTGATAATTCATTTTATGGTATATAAATATATAATATATAACAATTTGAGTTTAAAAAAAAAATTAATTTTTTGGCATTTCTGCTAAAGTGTTGAGGCATTCCATCCAGGTGTTTGCTGGAAACTTTAAACTTGGGTTCACTGTTCGGGGCTCTTCGAAAGGATTGGGTTTCAATAATTTCAATATTGTTTTGATTGTTGGCAAACTTCTCGGATCATTTTTGTCACACCATCTCATAGTTTCTTCAATTGAGTCTTGTAATTTTCTTACTGTTTTCTCCAGTGTTTTGAGGTGGTATCATCAGCAAATTGCATTCACTAGGATAACCGCATAGATTTTTTTTTATTGAATGTAACAGGTAAGTCTTCAGTTCCAAAAGCTCCTCTAAGAGCCTTACATCAAGGACATTTTCTTATTGTCTGTAGATGTGGTAGGCCACTCAGAATTTGGTTCTTTTGAAATAGTAGCTCATGTTTACAAGAACAATGAACCCACAGACATGCTTGTGAAAGTGCAAAGTGCAGCTGCAGCTTGAGATTTATATTTGACACTTTGACAGTGAAGAAGAAATCCAAGAAGTAGTTGAAGAAGGTCCATCAACAAATCCTAGGTCCATTACAAGTCAAGTTGGGGTAAAGTATGCAGTACTTTTAGATAGAACAATTGTATCATTATAATTATCAAAAAGGTACAAAGTCTTACAACCGCAAAATTGTCCCCCAAGAGCTGAGTTTTATCAGTGACTTCTTAATAAACATGATAATACTCCCAATATAGAGGTGAATAACCTAGAAGAATTCAGACAAAGATGACCAGTTTTACATTATGTTACAAAAAAAAATCCTCACCTTCAAACACACCTTTATATTAAAGTGTGGAGAAAAAAATGGTGGGCAACAATAATGTTCTGCCTATTTAGAAACTTATGAGTACCATGAATTCACCAGCAACCATCTATCACTAAATTATGTAGCCACTCTCAAGTAGTTTAATAATCCGAATGTCTTGTTTTTGTTGAATTATTAGTCAAGAAGACAACTGTAGTGGATAAGTCAGGTGGTGTCAAGTAATGCCAAGCAACTGTGGACTTAGTTACAGTTTGGATAGGTGACCAGAACACTTGGAGGACATTTTCAGTAAAACCGTGATTGGGATTGGATGTTAAAAGTTAAGACCCTAGTCATTCCTAGATCACAAAAGTCTCCTGAATACTTCTGAAGGTTGCTTGTAAGGGTGACGGAAAGAACAAATTTCATAGTCTCAAAAAATATAATATGCCCTCATTTTTGGCAGATTCGAAACATTAATGATGAATAATTTTATCAACAGAATGCTATATTTATCTGAAGTTGGCAAGATTATTGTTCAATATGGTCATAACGTAAGATACCATGCTGTGATATTCTGCTTATCTGGTCAACAGACAGGTGTTTTCTATAAATATTATATAAGATATATTAACGACCGAAAAACGTTTGCCCTAGATAAAAATAGATTCACATATGTATTTTTTGAATGTAGTTGAATGCATTGAACGCGTGCAATGAGATGTTGATGGTTAAACAGATATTGAATGGATCGATGTCAATCAAGAATATTACCTTCGGTAGGTCTTGTCTACAAATAGGACACTCATTTTGCTTGCAAAGCACTCTCATTCGTGTTGAACACTCGAAACAGACGGCGTGATCGCAAACTCCGATAGAATAAATTTCAACATTTCTGAAGCACACCACACATAAATTTTCATTGTCACTGGAATTTTCTGCTTCAGCTGTAGACATGGTCTATTTCAATTGTATGGAAGAAATTATGTTATTAATTGAACTTCAAAAAAACACAACCTATAAGAATATTAGAATATGGCAAAATTGGCAAATACTCCGATCACAAAACTTATAAATATGACATGACAACTGACGTCATGACACATGACATAAGACATAAGACAAGTTATATATTATCAGTTTGAGGTTTCATGGTATTTTTTCCTCTTCTCTAATTCTCTACATTTCAAGCTTAACTTTCACAACGGCGGATAGCGGATCAGCAGTGGGACTCTGTAACTTTTTCGCATAGCGATAGCGATAACGAAACAATCGGCATCTCTTTCCGGTACACCACAAAGTGATAGCGTGTGCTTTATTTAACTTCGTTTCGCTTCGCTATGCAAAACAAGTTACAGAAGGTGAGTTCGGATTGGTTATAAGGAGTTGGAGCGGAGTGAGCGTGAAGCTAAAGTGGATAAAGACAGGTGGCAAATTTTGAAGCACCGCGGTTTTCTGTGTCCGAAGTTCCCGAACGACTTTACTATACGTCAATCATCTTCAAAATAGAGGAGTTGCCAACCTAAAAATTCGTCAAAAGGCCCTTACTCTCCAATTTAAATTATTTTAGATTGGTTGCGTAGTAGTAGAGTCCCGAAGGCTTTATATACTTTTTATATCAGTATGAGTCATGGATATTTTATCTGAACAGTTGGTAACGAAAATCCATGATAAATTCATTGAAACGTGGTGTTGTCAAAGCTATTCATATGTGTCAGAGACACACTGTATTTCATGAATTATTTGATCAAACAATCTCTGTCATTCTTTATTATTTTTTGGGACATATAGTAGTTTTAGAAAAAACAAAAAAAAAAATGTCAGATAGACTTTTGAAAAATATTAGTTATTGTCAGAAGAAGAAAAAGTTTGTAATTTCCGAAAATATTGTATTTGGGCGTTCCCTCAAGGAATAAATTGCGTTTTGTGTAATTTTGCGTAGTTTACTTCCGAACCAGTGACCAAGAGAACGGCGGGTAGCTTTTCGTCTGGGTCACGACATTTTTGGCGACCGTGACAGGACAGTAGGGACGTATAGTTTTCGGGAGTTTCACGGACATCTCGAATTTCAAATAGACAAACTTTTACGCGGATTTCGGTTTCGAAGGTTTCAAGTACAAATCACGCGTGGTTCTGACCAAGTTTGTTATTTTGTGCGATTGCGAGATGGAACAGAGTAAAAAGCATAGGTCCGTACTTCGTTCCGCCTTCACGAAGAAGGCAAATGAGTTAGACCAGTTGATTTCAGCCGAAGTTAAGGATATGCAGCAGATTGAGGTAACTTGGGAGATTTTGCAGCAGAAACATGATGCTCTAGTCGTTTCTGATAGCGAAATTTATAATGCCCTTCTAACACAAAATGCGAGCGAGGAGGATTTGGAACTAGAAATGGAGTCTAGCGATGTGTATAGGGTGAAGTATACTACACTGAAGGTACGTTTCAACAAGCTAGGTCAGGATGATGAAGTCCGGTCAGTACTTCTTTCTGAACAATCATCTACACAATCATCTACACGATATGAGACAGGTAGGCGTAAATTTAAGCTTCCTACTATTGAATTCAAAAAATTCAGTGGAGACATTCGAGAATGGCTTTCATTTTGGGCTCAATTTAGAAAGATTCACGAGGATCCTGACATTGCAACAACTGATAAAATTGAATATTTGATTCAAGCCACTGTTCCTTGCAGTAGAGCCCGACAATTGGTGGAAAGTTACCCTGCCATGAATGAGAATTATGAAAAAATCATTCAAAGCCTCAAGTCTCGTTTTGGCAGGGAAGATTTGCAAATTGACGTCTATGTCAGAGAGTTACTAAAACTCATTTTGAATAATGCCATGTCTCATACAAAATCGAATCTCTCCACTCTATATGACAAAATCGAAACACAGTTGCGGGCACTTGAAACTTTAGGAATAACTTCGGAAAAATGTTCAGCAATGCTGTTTCCACTGATTGAGTCTTGTTTACCAGAAGATTTACTACGAGTTTGGCAAAGATCAGTAGAGTTTTCAAGTGGCCGTAGTGATGATTCAGATGATATTGATTTCGAAGTTTCTACATTGGAATGTCGTTTGAAAGGTCTTATGCGTTTTTTGAAAAATGAAATTGTAAATGAACAACGCATTTCTTTAGCAGCTGAAGGGTTCGGCCTTCATTCCAATAATATTTCTTCAAATGATCGTCATAAAAAAGACAAATTGAAACATATTGAAACATTTCCTACTGCGGCTGGTTTGACAAATTGCGATGTTGCCAAGTGTGTTTTTTGTGGGGGGAACCACGATAGTGAGGGGTGTTTCAAGGCTCAGAAATTGAGTTTAGATCAGAAGAAAACCATTCTGTCGGAAAAAAAGGCTTGTTTCCGTTGTCTCAAAATAGGGCACTTGTCTAGAAGGTGTCATAGCCGTCTTAAATGTGTTGTTTGTGGCAAATCACACGTAGCTTTAATGTGTGCTGATTTACCTTCAAATAAAATACTCTCTGTTGATCCGTTATCTGAAAACAAGGGAAAAGAGGGTATAAAAACTGAAAATCAAGTACTGGCGAATCACAACAGCGCACATGTATTTTTGCAGACACTTCGAGTGACGATCAGTTGCGGAGATCGATCTCGCAAAGTACGTGTCCTCATTGACAGTGGTTCGCAACGTTCATATGTCTTGAAGTCGACCGTTCTTCAAATGGGATATGTACCCAAACGAACGGAATTTCTTGTACATAGTTTATTTGGTGGCACACAAACTTCAGGACATAGTCATAACTGTTATGATATAAAATTAACAGAGGAAGACTATTCATGTACATTCGAAGCTCTAGATCAACCGAAGATATGTAATGAAATACCTTCCATATTTTATGGTAGATGGATGGAAGAGTTGAAAACATTGCATATCGATTTACATGACACTGCAGGTTCAGCTCCAATAGAGGTTTTAATTGGCGCTGATGTCGCTGGCAAGTTGTATACTGGGAAAAGACATGTTCTACCATGTGGTCTCGTAGCAGTGGAAACTTTGTTGGGATGGACCCTCATGGGAAGGGTTCCATCAGATATTCCAAACAGTAGTTCGACTTTGACAGTTCATTCACTCTTTGTGAAAGATGCTACCATTACCAATTTATGGGAATTGGACGTACTAGGGATCGAGGAGCCATGCGAAAGAAAATCACGTGAAGATCTAGCTAATGAGGCAAAAGACTTCTTTCGTAACACGATCAAGGTGGATTACGAGGGTCGTTACGAAGTTAGATTGCCATGGTTAGATGGACATCCCCCACTCTCGGATAATTATGCTCTTTCTAAAAAGAGACTTGAATCCACATTGAAGAAACTGAAGAATGCACAGCTTATTTCATCTTACGACCAAGTCTTCAAGGTGTGGCTTCAAGAGAAAATCATCGAAAGAGTCGAAGAAAAGGAGGCTGTTGCTCCTGTTCACTATTTACCTCACAGACCAGTTATCAAAGAAAGTAGTTCTACGACAAAAATTAGGCCAGTTTTCGATGCCTCGTCACATGAAAAAGATAAACCCGCCCTGAACCATTGTCTCGAGAAGGGTCTGAACTTAATAGAACTGATACCGACAATTTTGCTCAGGTTTCGGCAACAAAAAATTGGTGTCGTATCAGATATTCGAAAAGCCTTCCTACAGATTAGTGTTCATGAAACAGATAGAAATTTTCTACGATTTCTATGGATCGATAATGATGGGAACGAAATAATTTATCGTCATAGAAGAGTTGTTTTCGGCGTGAACAGTAGTCCATTTTTGCTTGGTGCTACAATCGAGTATCATATTACAAAGATTCGTAGTAAATGTACAGAATCCGATGGATTATATACCAGCGATACAATTGAGAAACTAGCCAGGAGTTTTTATGTGGACAATTGTGTCACGAGTGTTGCCAACGAAATGACCCTAAAGCAATTCATTAAAGAGGCTAGTCTCATTATGGCCGAAGCCAAATTTGACTTACGAGGGTGGGAGTATACAGATAATAATCTAAGTGATACTCCACTCGTTCCTGTACTTGGTCTTAAGTGGAATAAAACGAGGGATACATTGACTATTAATGAAGATTGTTTCGAATCTGTTGATAGTATTCAAGCTGAGGTTATCACAAAGAGGTTCATTCTTTCTATGGCTCAACGTTTATTTGATCCTATTGGCTTTACTTGTCCAGTTTCTGTTGGTCCAAAATTATTACTTCAGCGAATATGGGAGAAAAAATTGTCATGGGATGTACCCGTGGATGAAAACATTGCCAATGATTTTTGTAAATGGGTAAAAGAGCTTCCATATCTGATGAAGATAGAGGTTCCCAGATGGATACATGCTGGATCCGAAGACGCTGATGATTGGAGCATACATACATTTTGTGATTCCAGCAAGAAAGCGTATTCTTCCGTTATTTTTCTGAGAGTAGCACACCATAACCAAGTATTTGTATTTTTACTCGCTGCTAAAACAAGAGTAGCACCATTAAAGAGTATATCCATACCTCGATTGGAGTTGATGGCTGCAACGATCGGTTCTAGGTTGTATGCTTCGATTCAAGGAATCTTTGGCAGACCTATTGAATGTTTCTTCTGGAGTGACTCATCCACCGTGATTTCATGGATTCGTCGTACTGAAGAATGGGCTACCTTTGTATGGAATCGAGTTGCAGAAATTCGCACCTTGACATCGATTGAGACATGGCGACATGTACCAGGTGTTCTAAACCCAGCCGATCTTCCTTCCCGTGGTTGCTCTGCTAAGCAGTTACTAGAATCGAGATGGTGGGAGGGGCCAAAATGGCTTTACGATGAACCCTGTTTATGGCCTCAAGAAAATATGAGATGCAATGAAGAGGAAATTGAAAAAGAACGAAAAAAGTTGTCGATCACAACTTTGATCAATTTGAGTTCTGATCATTGGAACTTTTCTCGTTTTTCGAAATATGACAAAACTCTAAGAACCATGGCATGGATTTTTCGATTTATATGGAACACAAGAAATTATGATAGGAAAATCCGAGGCAATTTGTCTGTTGAAGAAATCGATCAAGCTGAAGTGTTCATTTTCAAAGTTATTCAGCATGAAACATTTCAGAATGAAAATGACAAAAAGATCAATAGTTTGAACCCATTTTGTGATGAAGCTGGACTTATTCGCTTGAGAACTCCAATATCCCGGCGAAACGATGTTGCGGACTTTTGCTTTCCTATTGTCTTACCTGGCAAACATCCAATCGTAAATCGTTTGATTTCAAAATATCATGAAAATTCTTGTCATGTAGGCACCCAAGGACTACTGGGCATGCTCAGACAAAAGTATTGGATATTGGGTGGACGTCGTTCAATTCGGTCGGTTATATCAAAGTGCGTTATTTGTATCAATCAATCAATCAATCAGAATATACTTTATTGTCGAAAGAAAAAAATTTCTCATTGACAAAGTGTGGAATGAGACAAATTAAAATTAAAATAAACTTACATATATACACAATAGATATATATATACACATATAAAAGTAACATATACATATACATCACAGTCACGAGGAAATATCACTAATAAAAGACAGAATGCCAAACACTTAGATGTTCAAACACCTCCTCTACCAGTGGATCGAGTTCGCGACGCTGTAGCTTTCGAAGTCACTGGCGTAGATTTCGCTGGACCGTTGTTTCTAAAGACTGGGGAAAAAGTTTGGGTGTGTTTGTTCACATGTGCCGTGTATCGCGCTGTGCATCTTGAACTGTCTATTTCTCTGTCTGCGCCGAATTTTATACAGACTCTTCGACGATTTGTCGCGAGACGTGGACGACCAAAGACTATATATAGTGATAACGGAACAAACTTTAGCGGAACCGAAAACGCGTTCAATAAACTAGATTGGGATACGATTACCGAATATAGTTCAGTGCAAAGAATTAAATGGCGTTTTAACCCTCCAACGGCTGCGTGGTGGGGCGGATTTTGGGAGAGACTTATCGGTATTTTGAAAGGACTTTTGCGTAAGGTTTTAGGTCGTGCTTCGCTATGTTACGAAGAACTCTTAACTCTAGTATGCGAATGTGAATCAATCATAAATACCCGCCCTCTCACTTATATATCGAGTGATCCAAAAGATCTGGTTGCTTTGACCCCCTCTATGTTTTTACGAGATCAAGCAGAATATGGAATGCCCGATTGTGACACAGTTGACAGAGAATCTCTCTGTCGTAAAATACGTCATAAACAAAATTTAAGGGAACATTTGCGCAGAAGGTTTCGCAATGAGTATTTAGCTCAGCTGAAAATGGCGCAAAAGAAGAATATGCCATCAAAAGTTGTTTCTGTTGGCGATATTGTTCTCATTGGCAACGACAACGAAAAACGAATGGATTGGCCCCTTGGGTGTGTTGTTGAGCTGATTCCTGGTAACGACCAACGAGTACGTTTGGTGCGAGTTAGAACAGCAAGAGGACAATTACTGAGACCTCTGCAAAGAATATATCCATTGGAGTGTGTTGGTCCTAAGGAAAGCGATGGTGGAAACAGTATTCCCAGTGCGAAGATGTCAGATGGGCTAACCAACGGAGCATCATCCGGATCGACTCCAGAAGAAGAGTCTACTGATAATAGTGCGGGAGTGTCTGATGCCAGTTTTGGTATCAAAAGCAGAGTACCGGAATCTAAAGTTTTTACGCGTAGTGGTCGTGAATCTAAGTTACCTGCCAGATTTAGCATAAATTGATATTCTTTTATTCTTTGACAGTGTGACTTTTTATATTTGTGAGTCACTTTTATTATCATAAAGTTCCTCATGTGGGAGGATGTCAGAGACACACTGTATTTCATGAATTATTTGATCAAACAATCTCTGTCATTCTTTATTATTTTTTGGGACATATAGTAGTTTTAGAAAAAACAAAAAAAAAAAATGTCAGATAGACTTTTGAAAAATATTAGTTATTGTCAGAAGAAGAAAAAGTTTGTAATTTCCGAAAATATTGTATTTGGGCGTTCCCTCAAGGAATAAATTGCGTTTTGTGTAATTTTGCGTAGTTTACTTCCGAACCAGTGACCAAGAGAACGGCGGGTAGCTTTTCGTCTGGGTCACGACAATATGGATAATAAAGGGAACCTGTATATCAGTGTATATCTACTAACACAATTGATCACCTATTTTCAAATAATGATTTATCGGTGCTCCGACTTGACCTTGCTCGAACTGCATAACATTTTTAGGTTAAAACCAGAGACCCAGAGAGAAAAAGAGCTGCTCTAGCTTGTGCCCTCATAGGTCGAGGTACTTTTGGAGTCACTTCTATCCACTCCCGTCACAAAACCCGAACGCTGAAATTCGCACTCCTTGGACGCTTTTCATTATACCCGAACGCATATGGTGCTTACCGAGTGAATAGAGTCAAAAGAGTGAGCAAACCGAACTCAGCTTGAGTACCACCGCAGAACTTTCCGCTACGACAGCGTGCTAGGGCCAATGTTTCAGTTCATTTTTCTGACAGTTGTCAGTTTGTGACAATTGTCACTTCACAACTGACAATTGTCACTTTATAACTGACCATTGCCACTTTATAACTGACCAATGCCATTTTCAAACTGACGAATGTCATTTCCAAACTGACAATTCTCACTTATGAAATGTCATTATTTTTTAAAAATACGAGCGACTAAATGCCATTAAAATCCTCAAACTGCGCATGCGCTCAGTAATATTGAGACGAGATTGGTCACTGTAATGACAGACGTATATATAAATGACAAGAAAAAGGCAAACTGGGATGAAAATATTTAAATTTGTTTTTTCGTTTGCGAATAAGACAAAATCCTATCCTGAGCAAGCTAACCTAGCTTGCCTATTCACCACCAAATTCACCACCGGGTACGTTTTCGAATTTGTATAAAGACAAGCTGGCGAAATGAGCTGAAAATGCGTGAATTTGTTTTTTGTTCGTGAATAACACACAACCCTGTGGTGGACAGGCAAACTAGGTTAGCTTGTCCCAAGGACAGTTCACTATCTATACTTGTCCAAGGATATTACACACAGGACTGCTGGGTCCCTATCGTGACGTACCTCAGTGGCCCCCTACCTAGTCCATTTCCCCACTCAACAACCTGTTTTTCATACGGAGGCCACCGCATTACGTCATTTCAAGGTCACTTCTGATACAAACATGGGAAATAGGAGATGGGAGATAGGGAGAACTCTGTAGCTTGTATCGCATAGCGATAGCGAAGCGAAACAAACGCCATATCTTTCCGGTACACTACGAAGTGATGGCGTGTGCTTCGTTCAACTTCGTTTCGATTCGAGAGAGAGCACACCAGGAGTCTTTTGCTCTGTGACAAGTGACATATCTTTAAAAATTGAAATGCCAACCAATGTCATCAACCATAAATCTATTAGAGAGTTTTTAGGTCACTTAAAATAAATTTCGGAAATAACAGCTTCTGTGGTTATTCTCAATTGGGATTATGAGGGGTACTCTCTCTGGTGTCCAGTTTTGCAACTATAGATAAGTACATTGAAATTATTGTTTTCGTCAAAATTTCCAAGATTTTGGCTATTTTTCATGTGTATTTTGTTGAATCTGTAATAATTATTGATAAATGATGGAATTCTGGTTCATATAAATGGTGAATATTCTATTCTTCTGTTGACATAATGTACTTGAGAGTAGTTCAATTTTTGCTACTTTGGCACTGGCATCTAATGTTGAATAAATTACTGGTTGATTTTAAACAGTTTTTGGAACATGGAGGAAGATAACGTTAAAATCCGTTTAGGAAACTAAACATAACCTATGAGTTTTGACGTTAGTAAAAGGTAATTTTGTTGATATGCTCATTTAAAATGGAAAATGGTGGTAACTTTGCGTTTCGTGAACCAAAATTACCGTTCTGTGATAACGTTAACAACAAAATTCCAATGCCAGATTTTCATGCGACATCCGACGATCCGATGGTACGAAAATGTTCGGATTGGTTGAATTGGTAGGCGTGACAACAACTCAACCAATCAAAACATTTTATCAACCAATCAGAACATTCGTACCATCGGATCGTCGGATATCGGCGTATGAATGAAAATCTGGCCTAATCCGTCGTTAATAACGTTGGATCACAGAATAGGATGGGTTGAGCATTGTATCCTTTTTCAACTAATAGAAAATAACAATGATAGCACAAATGCGCAAGACTAGTTCATGCAAATGCGAAATTCGTAAATTAAATATTTCTTGTTCATTTCAATTCCATGAAATGAAATGAAAAAAAAATATTTTTTTGCTTATTTCGTATTTGCATGAACTAGTCTTTATCCATCGATGAATTTAAAAACTGGTCCAAAAGGAGTGTCTCTCTTCGTCTCTTCTCTATTCTGTGTTCTGTGGTAATACAGATAGAACAGATATGTCATGTCTATGATAAAAAAACAATATTATTATTAACTTTATCAACATTATATAAATTGAAATGATATAAAATTTTCAACTTAAATAAAAATAATGGAAATATGGAAATGAATAATGAGGAAGGACTCAAAACGGGAGATGCTCTGAACATACTTTATATTGAAATAATCACCATACTACATCAATATGAAACATCACTGAATTGGAGGTATGATTTTTTTTAAATCCTATTTAGCTGGAATTCGAATTGAATTTTACTCCTGACTCCTGATAAAATCTGTATATAGACTACCTTAAACTCGCCTTTTCTGGAGATGATAGGTGTTGGTGGGAAAGTGCTAATTGTATGCAAGCAGTGTGGTTCAATTGCTGTTATGAATTATTCACTGCTTACCAAAATTTTAAACTAATATTTATTCATTGCTTGGGAAAATCATGATGGCATAGTGCTTATACAAGCAGAAATGTTATTTGTCGAAATCTACCTTGCAAAATTTAAAGTTGTATAGTTCCTACTATTGAAATTCAGTAGAATGACCTAAAACATTAATTTCTGATAATCGAGTGATCCCGTGAATGGCAGTATCTTTTAAGTAATATGTTTTGAATTCAATCATTGGAGGCATGCCGCATGCGACAAGTTATTATGTATATGTGGATTGATTGAAACGTTATAAACACTTTTTAAACCTGATTGGTATAGTCTTAAAATAATTGAATATATCCATTATAATGGATATCTTTTTATATAAAAATATTCATTATAATGGATATCTTCATATATAAAAATCTTCTGTGCATCCATACAAAAGTGAATTCCTCCCAAACGGCTGGACCGATTTTGATGAAACTTTTTGTGTGTGTTCAAGTGGATTCGGATGAGTAACATTGCAAAATACAACTTGACTTTTCACCTTATTTTTGTTCTAGGAAATCCAAGTCTTGGCTGAGGGATGCCTTACACTTTAAAAGTCAGCGTACCACAGTTAACGTAATATCAATAGTTTTCGGAGTATGGACAGCTATATCTCTTCTAATCGGTTATTTGTTAGAAGGTGACAATGTGGCAGGATATGAAGCAATACCAATTTTATTTCTAATTTTGATAAACACCGTCCTAGAACTTTATGACAACAAACTTAGGCACAATGAAATTCCGAACAGGATACGTTCAGTTCTGGAAAAGTTAAAAAAAGAACAGATAAATATTAGGTGGACTGCTGAAAATTATCCTGACTTATATTCACCTTTCTCACCATGTATTACCTTACAGTGGACTTATCGAGATGGCCAGCTGGTTAACTTACCTTGGGCATTATTGGTGAAAGATGATATAATTTTAATAAGGCCAGGTAACAACCATTTAAATTTTTTCAAATTTGATATATTTTTTCAAAAAATGTCTAAATCTATCAACCATCCTAAAAATCTACTGAGTTATAAAAATTAAATTGATGGCACCACAAAAGTCATTACCTATGTTATTATATTGGTATACTGTCCGCGTTTTACAGTTTGGAAGATGATATAACATGATTATTATGAATATTTAACAATTCCATATATTATTTTGAAATCATTGTTGTGTTCTTTATTATTTTCTTTATGACTAAAAAATCGAAATCTCCGTCCCCGAAAACCCTCACATAACAATTTTGAATCGAATCTCTCCATAATCACAAAACTCGTCCACCATCTTGGGCCGCCATCTTGAATTCATCTCTATCTCTTACCCTGTAAACTCTCACACACTAAATTTTAACCGAATCGGACCATAATGACAAATTTCGTCCGCCATATTGGAGCCGCCATCTTGAATTGATGAATTTTGAAAAAAAAAATCGTAATCTCTGACCCCGAAAACCATTACATACCAATTTTGAATCGAATAGGACCATTATCACAAATTTCGTTCGCCATCTTGGAGCCACCACTTTGTTTTTTTCTTCAACAAAAATGTCATATTGCAATGTCACCGGAACTATGCATACCTGCCAAATTTCGAATCATTTGGATGTCTGGAAGTGGGTGAAAATCGCGTTCAAAGATATTAGATAGATACATACAGGTGAAACTAATAAAAGCGTGTTAAAAAACAGAGCTTAGTTGTGTATCTCATTTTGGGGCACTCTGAGTATAAATAAGAATATTTTTAGAATGCGCCTTATTATCTGACCTATTGTTTAAAAATTTCAAGTCAATAGTTTGGATAAAAAAAAAATTATAGAGCTTGCATGTACCCTTGGGTCACCCTGTATCATCCAGGAAAAAAAAATTGTTATCACTTACAAGTTGAACACTATGGAGTTACGGGGTTTCAAATTATTCGTGTTTCCAATGGTACATTATTATTATTATTTTATAAGTGTTGATTTCTTTATTTTTTAGGCCAAGCAAGTCCTGGATATTGTGAATGTCTTGAAAAACACTCAGAAGTTCCAATTTTGCACGCCAAGGAAATATATGCCCCTTCACTTCAAAATGCAAATGAAATCTTCAGTGCTCCGAAATCACGTAAACCATTACAACCCAAGAAGTACCGACTTTTAGAAACTCCGTATTTGAACAACTTGAAAATTTTTTTGGAACAAGCTTTGGACAGACCCGTTTCGCTATTGAATCAACAGAGGCATTTAGTAACCATTAAAATTGTGGAGCAAGTCATGTTACCATTTACTTTTATTTCAGTATTAGTTGTGAATTTGTTTCGCTATTTTTATTTCCACAAGTATCTTGGCCGATATTTGGTTTCAAATACCTTGTTCATTGTTCCATGTAATGTTGTTCTACCATTGCTACCAATGATATTTCCACTCTTCTGGAATTTTGCAAACTATCTGGGGATAGCAAGGTTGGTTCATTTATTGTTTAGAAATATTATTGCATTACACTAATATAATATACTCTTGAGCTTAAGTTTGCATATTTTTTTATATAAAAATATTTAATATATGAATTTTTTTCATAGCTAAAAAAACTGCTTGTTTAGTAGGATTATAAGTATACAACAGAAACTGGGAGTTCATAAATGATAGTTTTTTTTTACATTATTTTACATGTAGCACCAAATTGAAAATATATTTACAATCCTTTCGCACATGAGTGTATGTATGTCATTTTTCTTATGAAAAAATGTATTATTCAGTTCGTCATTGTATCGAAAATGTTTTCGAACATCCAGTTGTGTGAAAAGTTTTTTTGGATGAATTAGTATCAAAAGGTACATCTGAAACTAAAACCCATTCTTTTTTTTGTATTTTGTTCTATTGATTCTTTTAGGTTCAAAGCTATTTTTGATGGTACCATTGAGACTGGAACACAACCTTATCAACTAGAAGAAGATCCAGATAATACTACAGTATATCGTAAGAAGATTAAGATCAGCAATAAAGAAATTTATTCAAATTTAATCAAAATTGTTAAGGGACGGCCTGAAATTTTAACTAGATCTACCAATATTTTACATGTTCTTGGGTCAGTAAGTGTGAGTATGAAACTAATTTTGACATTAGCATTTATAATTTCAGGTTTTAAATTTTTATTCTTTTGAAAACATATACAGTGGCCACCTTCAAAAAGTTGGCATCAATGTAAAACATATAGTGTGACCCACTTAAGACCCCGGAGCACCCTTATAAAATCTACATTTTTAACCGATTGGAATGATTTTTTATTTCATTAGGTAGACATTTGAAAAGTCTACTAGGACACCAAATTTCATGAATTAATCTCCATTTCCACAAATCCGATTTTTCAAGGTCAAAAATCTAAAAAAATCACTAGCGATTTTTTTAGAAAAAATCTGACTACACCACTGGATTCGCGACATTTTCAAATGGTTTGAATGTAAATTACGTTGAAATGCGTCAATCAATAAATAAATTATAAGAGAATGAAATTTGAAAATATTCCGTTTAATCCACCCACCAATTCAGTATCAGATTCTTTATCAAAATTCAGAATACTGTATTCAGGAGACCTTGATATATCATTGGTTGAAGTTTCATAAATAAGAAAATAAGATAATAAAATTTGAAAAATATGTTGATGGAATTTCAGGAAAATTGTCATTTTACATCATGATAGTTTATTTTTTTGCAGTTTACAGATTTCTATGGAATTATAATCAGTGATATTTCGAGACTGTCTGAATCCAGTGGTGTAGTCAAAGTTCTGATAAAAGTTTTGAAATTGAATTGGTAGGTTGATTGAACGGCATATTTTTCAAATTTCATTCCATCATAACTTTTTTATTTATTGACGGATTTCAACGTAAATCACATATGAACCATCTCAAAATGTCGCGAATCCAGTGCTATAGTTAGAATAGTATCTTTTAAAAATCAAATTAAAACATGGATTCATGAGTCTCCTCGAAATTCATGATATCTTTCACTTCAATCAACTCAGTCGATTTACCTTTTATTATCATTTTATTCCATTCCGAAAATTTACAAAACATGTATATAATATGTGAATTAATGATGTATATATAATTCTTACATGTTATTTTCTCGCAACAAGTTTTTAACTTCGCGAGTATAATTGAATCGTTTATTCACTTTTTTTACAAATTATACATAATTTTTAGAATTTTGAATAAACTTTATTATTATTATTATTATTCTATATTTTGATTACCACACTTCCCATTGATGCCATATGGCATCACAACGACAGCAATGACATCACAATTTTTTTCAATAACTATCTTTACATATATTTATAACTAACTCATTTCCTAGTAATTTTTATGAAGCAAACTTTAAAAAAACAATTTGGGAAAGAAAGGGTTGTCAAAATGAGAAAACCGCTTCAAATTTTTGCCAAACTCACTAATTCATTATCATCGAACTACTCTACGTACCAACCTAAATTATTTTGAAAAATTCAGGTGAAAGTCACGTGATTTTGTCCTTGTATAGAATTTTTCATCATTTTGAAAAGAAAAACTCAACACCCAGGTCAAATTCGAAAATATGGTATATTTTTTGTCGACCTCTACAAAAAATTATTTTTACGTACTAATTTCCGGACGAAAAATCGACCATTTTAGAAGGCGAGTATTTTTCGTCCGCAAACACCTTTCGTCCGAAAACGCTTTTTGTCCGCTGTTGTCATTATGCCGTATCGTAGTGATCACGGCGGACAAAAAGCGTTTGCTGACTAAAAGTGTTTGCGGACGAAAAGTATTTGCGGACGAAAAGTGTTTGCGGACGAAAAGCGTTTGCGGACGAAAAGCGTTTGCTGACTAAAAGTGTTTACGGACAAAAATACTTGCCTAAAAATATAGTTGATTATTGATTCGAAAATTAGTAGGTAATTTGTAGAGGTCGACGAAAAAATGTAATATGCACCTCGGCGAAACACTGTCTATTGTCTCGCCTGCTTGCTAGCCTCGGCTATCAATTTGCAGGTTCGACTATAATAGACAGTTTTTCGTCCTTGGTACATAAATAAAAATTCTGATATGATTGGGGTATGACTGCCGTTATTTTCAGAGAATTCCTAGAATTCAAACAAAAAAGTTGTAAAGAAAATGCGTCCTAAAACCTAACCGATTGTAAGACATGGACATTAAAAAAAGAAACAAAATGTTGATCTTTTTGTACAAAGTGTACAGAGTATAGAGATATCGAAGGAGAACCAAATTAAAAATATCAGGGCTGGTTCTTGAGATATTACAAGAAAACAAAATTTCGATTTTTCGTTTTCTTCATAAAAGTAAATAAGTGACAAGTCAATGCAAGCTTCAAATATCAAATTTTTATTCACATTGATTTTAAAAAAGTGAAAAACATTAATTTCAGTTGAAAATACAGTTTCTTTTGAAGTTATGAAACTTGTATTCCATATCCTCATTCATTTGGCCATTTTCTACGAAATTAACCAATGAGGCGACATAATAGGCACAGGATATTTTGGTCTTGTAGGAAAAAGCATTTAGGCTGATGACAGGAGTACCCAATGACATATTACGGTTAGATTCCGCTATAAACATTTCAACCTGTAGTCACATTCTAAGCACAATTTTTATTGCCGCTAGTTTCGCTAAAATAGTTGCCAGTCGATCAAAAAATCGGCAAAGCTGAGTTTCTGCTCAATTATCTGCTCATATACAATGTATATAAGCAGATAATTGCCGCGAAACAAGCAGGAAAAAAACCTTATGCTTAGAATGTGACCCTGTCTTGACCGCAGCTAAAAGTATAAATAAACCATGTATGTTACAGAATTAAAGGAGACTTCGATTTTTATGGAGGTGGACTGTATATAAAAAATATTCATAGACCTTTTAAAACCCAAGGGAAGATTGACTTACCATCTGCTACTGGCTGGGGGCTGCTGCTGGGTACCCAGGTGGTACTCTTCCGTCTTGAGTAGTAACACTCTAAAATGTAAGAACTGGAGGGACTGACTGTCCTTGTCCAGGTTCGATGGCTTACTGATACGTGCGGCGCATCCTCGCCTGGTGACGAATGCAAATTAAATTCTAAAAGGCACACGCGAAAGTCCAAGTATTATATTGGAAGAAAATAAAATTGTAATTTCTTGAATCAGTCATTCTTAATACATATTAAACCAAGGAAAATTCCCAAAATATTAATAATAACAATAATAATAATAGTAAAGGACAAGACTATACAACGCAATCTAGTCGTAATATGTCATTGGAAGTACCTCCATTGGTGGACCACCAGCGAGCCTTACTCTCCGTCTTTTGGTTACAAGTAGCACTTACATGACAAATTCGTTTTATGACTTCAATGATGACGGTTTATGATATGTGTGTTTCTGGGGATTTTAGTCCTGCAAGTGCTAGGACTTTTTCTTTTTATCGAAAATGGTTGGTAAGGGGTTCAAGTTTGTGTGAATTCAAGGAATCATATATTGAAATTTCTATAGTGATTCCCCTGACACCCTGCTAAGTGACTGGATAGTTAAAATATTTTTATTTAAATTTCAGGCATTAGGGTGTGTTGATAAAAAAGGGATATTATCATGGCCTAATCCAACAGCTGAAAAAGTATTCTTTCTCCACAATCAAAATAATGAATCACTTTCTTCAAGGTTTGTAAACATATTTTTCATGTGCTTTTGCCCCATTTAAGCTTATATTATATCATGTACTCATGTTAAGAGGCCATGAGCGCGATCACGTTTGGGACGCTTTTAAGCAATTGATAACTGAAAAACAGTTCGTCTTATCGATTTCAAGCAAGGACAGGCTTCTAGAGGTAGATGAACAAATGATTTCAAAAAAACATTACAGCACGTACATAGATCAACGTTTTACGTTTCTTTTTATACCAAATTCATTTCGATCGGATAAAGATTGCTTCAAATTTTAATGGAAGAGAAATACCACTGCAGCTACTACGACTATCTGCCGCGGACATAGTTACATGGAATCAAACTTCCTCTAGAAGCCTATCCTTGTTTGAAATCGATACGACGAACCGTTTTTGAGTTATCGACTCTTTTACCCTAAAAAATGGCCAAAATGTGATCGCGCTCATGGACTCTTAAGGAGGCTGAATGTCTCAATTCTCAAGCATTATTATGGCTTTACACTTCTCATTTTAACACTTTCCGTATTTTTTTACGTTTCCATGCGAAGTGAGACACACTTTATATGTGTATGAGTGTCCAGTGTTTCTGTTCAGAGAAAAATTCGATCAATTCGAAATTAAACATCAATACAAGCAGTTAATGTTTGAACCTTCCAGCAAGTCGACTGACACAGAGTGAGCTCCTACATATAATACAATGTGTTTTGAACGACTGGAAGAATAATTTAGATAAGAATCTTGTTACAGGGGCTTTGTTTTTTGATTTAAAAAGGGCGTTTGAAACAATAGATAGGGGGAGATTATTAAACAAGATAGAGAGTATTGGAGTGAAAGGTAGTGCTTTGGAGTGGATCAATAATTACTTATTAAATAGGAAACAAAAATTAACAATGAATAAAATGATGTCTCTTGAAATCGAAAATGACATAGGGGTTCCACAGGGTAGTGTTTTAGGTCCACTGTTATTTCTTTTATATGTTGACGATATAGTGAGTACAGCTGGACATTGTTCCATACATCTATATTTGCTGATGATACCCTCATATATTTTGCATGTTTAGATAATGAAGAGTTGGTAACAACACTTAACAGTACTTTGGAGAATATCAACAATTGGTGTTCCTCTAACCAAGTGAAGATAAACACACACAAAACCAAATTTATGATAATTAGCAACGAAAATAATTACAGATTGTTTTGCGAGAGTCAGCCAAATATTACTGTAAGTGACGAGTCAATTGAAATGGTACAGAAATTTAAATATTTAGGAGTAATTATAGATAAACAGCTCAAATTTAAAGAACATGCAAACAATTTAAGCAAAATCATCTCATATAAAATCAGCTACTTATATAGATGTTCTACTTTTCTGACAAGATGGGCCAAAACTATTCTGTTCAACACCCTAATACTACCTCATTTTACCTACTGTTCGACAATACTTTACCTACTGTTCGACAATACTTTACCTACTCAATCAAAATGAAATGTCCAGATTTAGGAAACTTCAAAATCGAGTTATGAGAATCATACTCACATGCTCAAAGAGAACATCCATTGGGCATATGTTAAAGGAAATGCAGTGGTTGTCAATAGATGACTTCTTTGAGTATAATACACTAGTATGCTGGAGCTTGAAAAATAATTTTTCTTCTTAATTTTATTTAAATATCCTGTACAGGTATACTTATATTTCTCCGTTCTCTTAATTAATGATTTTAATGTGTAGTTATATGAATGACATGTCTATTATTAGTTTTATTTATATGACGAAATTTTAATGTGTATTTAAATAATTATTTGTATTAGTTCATATAACTAAATAAAGGAATTATATATATATACATTGATGTATTGAATTCTTTGATAAATTACCTACACAGCGATGATACTACTGGCCATTTCCACATTACTCAAGCCAAAACTGTAGTAGGTCTGTGTATCAACAACATAACAATGATTAAAGTAGTGTTTTAGTGCTGAAGTGGTATACATTTCATTTAAAAGAATTTTTGTTTCAGTTTGGACAATGTGAATGACTTGTCTACTGATATTGACTCTATGTACCCAAATTTTCATCCAGAGAGTCCCAGAAGTGCAGTTACAGAAGTACTGGATCTCACTTATAATCATAATGATCCATTCAAATTACATTTCGATGATCAGGACTGGAATAAATACTTATCATCGTTGAAGCCTTTGGGGCTTGCTATTTTATTGAATACTTGCAATGTGGATACCCAGGTAAAGTATATTGTTTTAAAAAAAACTGTTGGCTATGTTGATGTCAACATCTTCTTGAAACGACATCTTGTTGGAATTGAGCTCCAACAAGAAGTTTTCATGTGTCAAGAGGAGTGCAAATACACATGCAAACATCTAAACACATTTACCCAAAGACTTTTTAAAAACGTTTTTGTAGAAACATTATACTGCATTTTGTTCTCATATCTCATGTGAGGCCATGTACAATGAAAACTTGATTCCTGTAACGAACAGAAGATGTCTATGTGAATTGGCGAATGAAATTGGATTCGTAGACCAAGCCCAAAAAATATTTGCTCTGGAAGAGCAGTTATCAGCATTTCGACATTTGGTAACCTTTTTAATAATCAGGTAATGATTTGTGTGTTGTATAACAACTTGGTTTCAGCAACCTGAAATGGTTAGAAAAGACAACAAATTTGCTCGATCTTTACAGCTGTCGACAAAACTCAAATTTCCTTTTCCTCACATGTTTGCTGTTGTTGTAAAAGAACTCGCTTCTGGAAATATGCAACTTCTATCTGAAGGAACAGCTGATATCATACTAGATTCATGTGTTGAATATTGGGATGGAAACGATTTGATACCATTGACACATACTGATCGAAAGAGAATAAAAGACTTTTACCAGAGGAGCAGCTTAACAGCATATTGCACTGCATTTGCTTATAGGTAACAATAACGATATTTGTTGATTGAATTTAACATTGTCTCTCATATCCATTAATTTAATAATCGATATTCAAAATACATGATTAAATACATCAATACAACTGTATATAAAAATGTGTTTCGATAGCTTAATTCTACATAATTTTATATTCACTTGTGAAGTTCAGCATCTTAAATTGGGAAAGTTTCGCTACTTAACAAACCAATCTTGTCCGCCATCTTGAAGCCGCCATTTTGAATTTATGAATTTTGATAAAAAAATCATAATCTCTGACCTCGAAAATCCTTGCATACCAATTTTTAATCGAATCGGACCATTATCACAAATCTCGTCCGCCATCTTGTACCCGCCATCTTATTTTTCTCCCCAGGGATCGTCAGAAATTGCGAATCCAGAGTCACTGCAGCCAATTCTGGTTTTATTATTTGAATTACCGTATTTCTCATATTGAGTGAGTACAATATTACTTGCACTCTTCTTTGTCCTTTGTTTTTAAAGATACCAAAATGAAACTCGACCTATTTTAATGTTTTTGACGACTTTTCAATCTTATGGTTTAGACATTTTTGTAAATAGAACACCTTGTATATTATTGTAATTTCAGAATCTTGCTGAATAGTTTATTCGAATTCATTTATTTAGAACTAAGTTTTGTTTTGAATCTAGAGTATTGCAATTAACTCGTAATCATCATAAATCTCATAAAAAATTATTGAAAAATGGCACCATCCTTCAGCACCCCAAAGTCCCTGAAAAAATTCTGCAAAATATTTTCCTAGAATGCTGAAAATACAATACTATACAGGGTATTTTTTGTTCCTAAAAATAGTGAAGTGATTTTTTTCTAATAATCTCGTGTGTTTTTTCTCACAGTTTCTGAATATTTTCAGTATTACCCTCATAAATGTTAATTTTTTCTTCGTAATGGTGATGAACCCCTTAAATGAATACTAAATAAATATCTCCTGTTGACTAATTATACAGTAGACATTTTTATCTATTATAAATTGTATACTTAGTTTGATAAAGATATACTGAAAAATTAGTTAGTATTTATAGTTATGGTATTTTAACCAATTTTCAGACCATTAACAAAAACAATTGATAGTAATATGAGCGAAGTCTATTTAGAATTGCCAAGCGATTCTAGAAGTTTATATCACAACCAAAGAAGTCCCACACCAGTACATTGGGACTGCAAAAGTGTTTTGGAACCTAAGATAAAATCATGTTCCCAGTTTTATAGTACAGGTAAATATTCTTTTTGGATATCTTGTTATTCGTTTCTAGACAAAGGCAAAGACAGAGATATAGGCATATAAACAAATTGGCAAAGTGTGCCGAAGAGTTTCAACTAATTAAATATGAATAATATTGACGAAGTTGAAATTCACACTATCTTACAAAGTGGGAAATTTGACGCAAATATCTGTCAGAAAACGATGTCGAAATCCGCCTCTCTTCACACTATACGACAAAGTAGAAAATTTGGGGAAAATATCTGGCAGAAAAGAACATATTATTATTCCGCTTATTAATTTCTAGGTTCGATATGATTATTTGAATAAAATACGATAAATTTATTGTAAAAGGAATAAAAGCTTGATTAATGGAATAAAAGCTCGATAAAAGGAATATAAGCTCTGTAAAAGGAATAAACTCTTAGAGATAAAAAAAACGAACGCTTCATAAAAACCGCGAGTGAATAACTAATTCATGCATTTTCGACTGACTCGCAAGCTAGGTTAGCTTGCTCAGGTTAGGTTTGTGTGTCAAGTTCGAGCGAAAAACTAATTCACGCGTGTTCGACTCGCAAGCTAGGTTAGCTTGCTCAGTTTAGGTTTGTATGTCGAGTGCGAGCGAAAACTAATTCACGCATGTTCGACTCGCAAGCTAGGTTAGCTTGCTCAGGTTAGGTTTGTGTGTTAAGTGCGAGCAGAAACTAATTCACGCATGTCCGACTCGCAAGCTAGGTTAGCTTGCTCAGGTTAGGTTTGTGTGTCAAGTGTGAGCGAAAACTAATTCACGCATGTTCGACTCGCAAGCTAGGTTAGCTTGCTCAGGTTAGGTTTGTGTGTTAAGTGCGAGCGGAAACTTATTCACGCATGTTCGGCTCGCAAGCTAAGTTAGCTTGCTCAGTTTAGGTTTGAGTGTCAAGTGCGAGCGAAAACCAATTCGCGCATGTTCGACTCGCAAGCTATGTTAGCTTGCTCAGGTTAGGTTTGCGTGCCAAGTGCGAGCGAAAAACTAATTTACGCACTTTCAACTCAGTTTGACTTATTTTTGTCTTTCATTTGAACGTCATTAACGTATGAATTTATCGAGCATTTATCCTTTTTATCATGCAAATGTGATTTCAATATCGAGTAGTGCTATTGTGCGTATACATTATTTTATATATTTTCAATTTTCCATTGTGCAAATGTACATTGAATATCAAACGCTTTTTTCCTGCCCGAAATTAACTACTTCCCCCTACAAACATTGAAGTACATCTGATATCTATTTGTGCAATGTTCCTTCAAAGTGCTTATTGTAATAATTCATTGGATAGGCAATTTTTTTATTACCTTATTTTAATTATACATCGTTTTCAGTAGTGCTGATTGTTTATTGTTTTTAGATTCACTTTTGTATAACAATTATCCGTCTGGTAATGTCTCGGATGCTGAAAGTTGTTTTCAGATGCAGTGTAGTCAAATTTTTATTGGAATGGTAACAATGCAGTATCAGGCTTTAACTGACATGGTAAGTACAAAAATCCTTAGTAATTTTCCACGACACACTTTAACAAAAACAGAACAAAGTGTTCATTATATGAGAATAAAAATGGTTATTTAAGTATCAAAAGCAGTAAGTGTTGTTTACTGATCGAAGCCAATATTTTGGTGACTGTGCGGCCGCTTCAGTCGCCAAGTCCCAGGGGGCGCTTTAGTAGCAAAGATAAATGGCAATTTATTTTTTTCTATTCTTTATCTATTCTTGAAGCGAGTCGAGTCTTGTTGTGGCTGATGCAGCTGAAACTTCAGTCAAATCACTTTCATTATGTAATAATAATAATAAAATATGCCTTTATTCGATATACAGCATACCGAAAAGGTGGAGACTAACTGTGAAGTGCTTTTCAGCTCTACCTATAATAATTAATTGTCATCATCTAGCGCTTGTTTGTATCTTATTTTTTTGCGGTATCAGTACACTGAAGTAAAAGTTCTCTGGAAGAAGAGTGTTAGCAGCCAAATGATCTCTTGGCGAGTTGGAAAGCTAATTTACTTTCAGTCAATGTGGAGAAATTCGATTTCTTGGTGTAGTTAGTCATTTGGTACGGTAATTTATTCCATGCTAATCTTGTCAGCAAAGTTTGCATCTGAGTGCAGCAAAATTTCAAAAAGTTAGCCTCTTAGTGCACTTATCCATATTGTTTATTATTTGAAGTTCAATGGTTCAGAAAATACATGTAGGTGGAGGGGACTTTAGACATGCACATTTTTCATCATTGGATTGTGTAAAATCTGGACTTCAATTCTTTGAAATTCGAAAAATTTGAATTTATTTTTTATTGTGGTCATAATTTTGTTTTTCCAAGTTTTGAAAAATTTCAGGTTCAATTGATAGAACAGTTAGAACGAGCTTGCATTAGATTTGTTCATTTCAGTAAAGAAAATGAGCTGAGATCGAGAGTATTCAGTGAAAAAATGGGCTTAGAAAGCGGATGGAACTGTCATATTTCCTTATTGAGTGAAAAAAACAGGTAATAGAAAATATATATGAAAAATAATTATCAAGTATAGTCTAATTTTGTGTCTAATATTCTTTGTCTTGTCAAAATTTTAGGATACTAAAAAAATGTATTAAAATGTTTTTGATGACAATACATTTTTTTAAGCTTTCTGTGACCTCGTATTAAGGAGCCTGTTCTATGTGCACGATATCGATTGCTTTTTTTTGTTAATTGGTAATCATTCCCAGAAATTTTGCATGGACAGAAGATAATAATTTATGTACATTCATATACTAAATTTCGACTTTATTGTCGAAATGTCGAGAAAAATTCCTATTCAGGTATTTCTTCTTCTTCTTTCTTTTGAACAAAAATAATTCAGATGGTGCGACATCTATAGTTATTTGTTTGAACTGATAAAAAGTAGATCAGGTCTTTCTTGCGATAACCGGTAGTGTATCTATTTCAATTGTTTTCTCATTATCAATCGATTTTTGAAAAATTGAGTTCAGTGATATTCTTTCAAGCAGTTTGGTCTCTTATGGAGTTTAGCAGCTGATCATCATTATATTTTTTCGCGCCCAAATTTTTAGCGCCACCTAGCGGTAACGTATTTCGCGAATACCTAAATATTCCCACTATACAACCTGAAGTAGGTTGGAACTGACGTTTGAAGGTGGCACATAAAATTCCCAACATCCAACCTGCCAACCTGGGTGGGTGGTGGATGGCTAATGGCTAGGTTGGAAGTAAGATGCCTAAAAACCCTTGTGTAGCGACTCATACCTGCAAAACTGTGGAATAAAATGCAAGACATTCGCTTACTTGATTAATGCGAAAACAAATGAATAAGTGGTGTGCTTTCCAAATGTTCGACCATGTTTTCGTGTATCGCCACCGTCGATTTTCTTCTTAGGTTAAGTTTCCATGAATAGAAATTTCAAGTATTGCATACGACTATGAAATGAAAAACGACCTAATGAGTGGAATATACGGAACTACTGTCCCAGGTAGTTTTAATTGTTACTGAAATCAATTTTAGAAAAACTATATTAAATTTTTGTTGAAATGCAACTAACTGGAATTACCTATAACGCATTTTATATTGAAGTCTTCAAATTTAGGTACTTGAAAAGTACTGTCAATGACTGAATCCTATGAAGACGCCATCTCTGGATCCAATTACGGAAGCACACCACTAATTCATTTGCTTTGTCGTCAAAATAATCCAAACATAATCGAATCAGTCAATACAACAGGATTTTCCGCCTCTCATTTTTTGCCGCTCTGGACAAATGCCCGACTGGAGCCCCCTTCGATCGGGCCCTGCTATTAGGTCTCGAACAAGCTTTCGTCAACAAGCTTGAAAATATTACATTAGATCTTACACAATCGTAATAAAATACACAATGTTGCCATTTGAAAAAATTAGTTACACAAATTCTAAAATTAAATTGTACCTAGCAGGAACATTTCGACTTCTAACAGTATTCTCCAAAAATGTTAGGACTTGAATTAGTGATTTGATCATATCTATAGCCATCTATTGATGAAGAAATAATAAAAAAAATTAGTCACAAAAAAAGTGACACATTTTTGTATTCAGAATGTCACAAGGAGACAAAAGAAGTGAGAATAGGTATACCTGGTGTGTCATTAAAAAATCGAAAGTTCATATCACTTCCGGTGAGACCGGAAGTTGCATGAAGCCGAGTCACTTGTCAAAAATTGCAGTTTTAGGTCTCACACAAATTTTCCAAATTTTATTCCACTATCTGCAAAACCAAAAAAGCTATAGGGGCGAGTATTTTGGTACGATTGCATGTGCACGTTCGTTCTCGTTGTGGAAAACAACTATGAATGAAACATCTTCACTTTACATAAATATAAAATGCATCACAAAAGAAAACGAATGAAAATTTTGCCTATTTATTCGGTATATCGTTATTCATGTATTGAAGTAAAATTAATCAATAAATGAAGAACGTTTTTCATAGTTGTCATTTTCATAACGTTGGGATTGCGTACATTGCTGGAAAATCTTGTTAAAATATTAGTCTTTTGGAAACATATAAAATGAGGCAATAAGAATATATATTTTTTATTTCAATCAAAGTCGAGTATTATACTTATGGTTCAGCATTGAAAAATAATTCTTTCATAAGAAAAGTCACGCTAATTTAGAAGTAAATTGTTTTTAATCCAGTACGATTTGGTTTTGAGACGAGGATCGATTGTAGCACCACCAAACTTGGTATGCTAGTTATTGGAACCATAATAAACACGAAATAACATTGTTTACCGAAATTCCAGGGGTAGAACATATATTTTTTTTTACGTTTAAAAATAAATAGATTTTTGCTGTAATCTTGGAAAGTATATGATTTATCGAAAAAACAACTCAACAAGGTGAAAAAAAAAATCCAAAAAAATGATTCCTAGTTATTTCTTATGAAATGCGCTCGTTTTCTCGGAAAACGTGATTGAACGCCGACATTAAATTTCAGGTTCACCCTTAGCCGCCGCTGAAAGTTCTGGCGGAGCCGAATATTTGATTGGTCATAACTCTGATAGAAATGATCGGAGAAGAAAAAGGAAAAATTCGTATTATTTCTGAAGACTCCTACCTTCTCATGCAAATAGAATATGCGAGGATTTGAGTACCTAAATGGTGTTTTGTCTTACTTTACGGAGATGTGCGCGGATGATCCGAAAATCATGAATAATTTAGTAAATATGGAATTATTATACTGAAGCAGCAACCATACACTCTTTGGACTATATGCAATAATTTTAGAGTAGTGAGATAGGTCCCACTTATACATGCCAAAACAAAAACTTTGTTTTACTCGTGTCTCATTTTTAACTTACCGATAAAGCCGGCATTATCTCCAGTAAATGTTGAAAATAATCTCTTATTCATATCCTGCATATATGTTCAATAACACTATTGTGAAGTGCAAAGCTCAAGCTTGAAATCACATATTTCATTTTTTATGTGGGATGTATATGAGCGATTATTTTCAACATTTACTGAAGAAACTGCTGAGATTATAGGCGAGTTGAAAACTGAGACAGGAGTAAAAGCCAGTTTTTTCTTTGGCATGTATAAGTGAGACTTGTCTCACTAGTCTAATATCGTTGCATATGGTCCAAAGAGGGTACTGATTCCTGCTTTAGTATAACTATTTCATATCAACTAAAATATCCATGACTTTCGGATCCTCCGTAAATATCGTAGAAGGGTTATGTGAAGTGGGACAAAACACATTTTGGGTACTCAGACACTCACATGTTATATTTGCATGAGGAAGTAGAAGTTTTCAGTAACGATATACACTTTTTCTTTTCTTTCTACTATAATTTTTAGCAAAGTTATGACAAATCTAATTTTTGGCCCTGCCGGAAACGCGAGCTTGAAATTTGATATCAGAATTCAATCAGGTTTTCTGAGAAAACGAGCGCATTTTGTGGGAAATTACTGAGAATATTTCTGGTGGAGAATTGAATTATCTTTCGCCTTGTTGAAATTGTTTCTTAATTATACTTTCCGAAACAACAGCAAACAAATTATAATTTTTTAAATAAAAATTTTTTTGGTTCCACCCCTGATTTTTTGGTAAACAATTTTTTTTCTAACAATACATGATGTCAAGAAGTTATGTGCCGAGTTTCAAAGTGCTACGATTCATTCTTCACTTGTGGCTTACATTTGTCTGTGGTTACTGTACTATTTTCATGAAAGATTTTCAGCATAAACGTGTCCTAATAATTTTTCTTCTCCTGTTCTACTAACCATTGTTTTGTGTCTTTTCGAATTAAATTTTACACGGGATAATCATCAGACGGGAAAGCGGTGGACAAGTGGAAGGTAGTAGTCCTACAAGAGATAGACAAAGATGTTTATCACATGTTGTGAAGAAGATAGCGAACTCCCCTACATTCGATGACAAATTTTATCTGCTTGATAGGTATATTACATCTACCTTTATACTCCAAACTTAACATTAGGTCAAAGTATATAAAAAATAAGATTAGGTTATAGGTATAGCTATTAGCTATAAAACGCATTTCATAACCAGTTTACTAACTGATGAGTTCTAATCGAAATATTGCAAAATATTCAAGTCACTTCTCTTTACAAGATTGTTTCGACTGTAACGTTGCTCATATATACTTGTAATTATTTTTGTTTTGTTAGAACTGTCGGTCCTGTTTCACAGAATCCTAGAGCACTGGGTGATCCTGCAAATCCACCAACCTTTCGATCACCAATAATATCAGTAATCACAGAGATTTTTATTACAGTCTAGGCTGAAATTATAGAACACTCTAAACGTAGGAAATAATATTCTTAGTACTGACAGATTCTATATAATATATATAATGAGCGAGTGGATTTTTTTTTTCAGAATCTTCGCTCTAACATTATCCAATTCATGTTTTTTTATCCATCTCAAAGTCTCAAAATGAAAGTTACAGCCATTTTCAAATAGTCTAAAATTTGCCGCAAATAACGAGAGACGTCACCAAGGATGTGCAGAATTTAGCGCAGTTGCCATATCTCAAAATGCATCTGCAAAACCCAAAATTTTATAATGTAAAAATGCAGGAATTCTTGATTATTGATGTATATGAATAAATAATATGTATAAAGAGGTCAATTCAATATTGTCCACTTCATCCCTGATATCCACTGTCCTAATTTTCATAGTAGATTGGAGGATTGGTAGGAGATTAAGGATTTTTTAACACTTGAGGATATTTAGCAATGTAAACATGACAACATCGCAATATACCATCCTACCAAAAGAAAGAAGTAAACATAACCCTTTTTTTGTTTTTATTATTATTATTTAACTTTCCACAATGTATTAAGTACTTATTATAGATTACGATTATTTTAAAAAGTTTAGAAATTACTCACCAAAAGTAGTAATTTCCTCGTTAAAATCTTTAAAATTTAAAAACCGCTAGACGTGTGCCCGTTGATTTTCGTTTTGTATCTCACGCATCGAGCTATGTTTTTAAATTTTAAGGATTTTAACAAGGAAATTCCTACTTTTTGTGAGTACTTTTCAAACTTTCTATTTCTATTCTATTCTAACTAAATATGGAAAAATAGAAAGATATACCCTATATATTTTGGGTAGGGTTCAAAAATTGGCCCATTGGACAAGAAAATCGACCTGTCCGAGGATTTTTCCGAAATATCTTCATATTCAGAAATAATGATTTTATTCCATAATTTAGGTAACTCACCAAATATTTCTGTTAATATGTGCTAACAAAAAACTTTCAGAAATAGTTTGACTGTGGTTTCGTTTAGTTTTTTAATATAATATGAGTATATAAATAGGCAACTAGATACTATGAAACTACAAGATAACGTTATGAAAAATACATGAAAAAGTTAAGAACTATTTTTAAGTGTCCATGGTAGTATCACGATTTTCTATGTATGATAAAATTATTAAAATTTTAATAATTTTTATTCACATGTAATTTGTATTCTAATGAAATTATTTTACAAGCAATTTGGAATCATCGAGAACCATCAGTTTCTCAGCACCGAGCGCCATTAACATGGAATATTCCATTGTCAAGTTTGACACAGAAGTGGAAAAATTCAACATTGCAAAGAAGCAGAGTGACCGAAGTGTAGGAAACGAATCTACAAGTCAAGATAGTGTTCCTCTGAATGCCGATAGTACTACTCATGAATGGCAGTCCCTGAGCAATCTTACAGAGAGCACTGAGCAAAGTGCACCTATCAATTTTGATATGAGCAATAGGGTAAGCAATTAATTATAGAGGATGTATATGGAAAGTTGAGAAAAGTATGGACTTTGGAAAAACTATGGAGAAAATCTTTCGGATATTTGCAATCATCAGAGCTCATGTGTCAGTTTAAGATGAAATTCCATCTGTTAAGATTGATAAAGAAATGGTTCACCTTGTTTAAATATTTATGATGTTGGATTTGTTTGCATTGATCAACAGATGTGAATATCTCTATCATATAGAAATCATTATATCATCGGGTGAGGGAGGAGGTGATGGATTTGTTTTATAAGTATTGTGATAAAAAAAATATTCCTCTCGTATAGGCCAACAAAATTAAATAAAAAAAAAATCGCAGGATATATTATTCCATCCAGCGCCAGTGGCAGAAGAATCGTTATTGGATTTTGTATTTCGATATTCTTGTATTGAACATTTTGAAAACATCGTATATGGATATGGATGTGAGGACTGAGCTCGACGGGTCAGTCTCGACTGACAGATCGCCAACCATTCTGCGATGTTCTAGAGAAGTAGAAGAGCTTGTGAGCGAAGTATCACCGACGAGACGAATGGCTCTCTTTTGAACAGAATCTAAAAGTTTCAATGTGTGGTTGGGTGCCTTATGAATCATCATCAGTTGACGACGGGAAGTGAAATACTTCTTGGCACGAGACAGAAAACCAAGTCTTTGAGAGGCACTCTTGGCAATGGACCTTACATTGGTCTCACATGAAAGGGTACTGCTGATAGTAATACCGATTGAAAAAAAATAGAAGATTTCATTAGTATGGATATGAACACTCCTGACATAGTTACGCTGGCCACTGTGAAATCGGCCTTTCTTCCTTTCTAAAGAAAAGACATGCTTGTGTTTTATTCACATTAAATTCCACCAAGTTGTTGGATCCCCATTCTAGGTCAATAAATTCTCTCTCACACTCGTTGGGCTTATGGATAAAATAATAGAATATATCTCCGTAGTCTTTGGAGACAACAGCATAAAACTTGGTATTGTTGGATTCCTTATGATCATCCCTAACCGGTCATGCAAGTGTATGCCAATTTAAAAAAATAAACTTCCAAGTGGCTGTGCTTTTTTGAGATACTCTGTATAAATGAAACTTAAAACATTGAAGAGATCGAATGAAACAATGAAACCCTACAACTTATGTATTCAACGTTTTTTAATAATATGTAAAATAAAGAAGTTACGGGGGGGGCGACGGACTTTTGGTCCTCACTGTGTATATAATGAAAAACTCTTTAAAAGTTCTTTCAACAGCGATACCAGTGAGATTATTGTGGCAATTCGAACTTCAGTGCCAGTTACATGCTTTGTAGATGTGTGTGGAACTCATTTCAACAAATCCCGTTTTTTCATTGTTCTCTTATTCCCCAAATTTACTATCCCTATCTATTTCTTGAAATGCTTCTATGGATATAGTCCATCATTGCTATTTCTTTGATCATTATTCATTTTTCTAAGATCTATCGTAAATCCTCCATTGAGCTGGTCATGTGAATGTAATCATAACTATTAATTTCAGGCCAAGTTACCCAGAGGAATAGACAAAATAAGACCACACATAGAACTTATTGATAACGTTCCCTTGCTTGTCTCACTCTTCACCGACTGTACTCCAGATGTAACAAGACAAATGTTGAATATAATGCAGGATTACAAAGAAATTGTTTGCATCATGGGCTCTTCGGAAAATTGCAAAAATGCTGGAATATTTATGACAGCAGATGCCAGGTATTATAAGCTCCATACTTTTTAATCTTATATATTAAACATATTAAGCATTAGTTATAATCCCTCAGGTTTTTTGTGTAATATTTGTAGACCAGTGTCTTGACTCTTGAATAAGGTGTATTTGAGTAATGTTGATCTCTTAACCTCTTATATTCTTTATACAGAATGTCTCCAGGGTAAAATGACATAAACATAAAGATGAAATGTACCAATAAACATATACTTTATTTTGTCATTTCCATCAACTGTTTGCGCACTTATGGGCAACCCTCAGAAATATTTGAGAGACCGGTGACCGTGCTGGGATTTGAACCCACGCCTCTACTAATGATTTGGTTGAGAGGCAAATATTTTACTATCATGGCCCATTATGTTGAGTACAGGCAGTTACTGGGCGTTGAAAGTAACAACATATGAATAATTGTGATATTCACTTTTTCTGAATAACATTTTTTGTACCAAAAATTCATTTGACGATAACGCAAGTTGGAAGAAATTATGTTCAACGTTAAATGAGTCATATATACAGGGTGTAACATAAGTACGTTAAAATATTCAAGTGACGTATTCCTGAGATAATTTTAAGAAAAAAGTCTAAATAAACTTAAATTCTTAAATTCTTCGTTTCGGACATACAGGGTGTTGAAGATTTTTTGTACGCTTTTTGAAAATAACTTTTGCAAGAAATAAATTATTTGCACGAAATTTGGTACCCGGGATTTTTTTGCCGTGAGAAATCATAATTTCGTATCAATTTTCATGTGTAACATCTAGAGGGCGCTGCGTACGCTGTCATTATTCATTTCCAATTGCCGTAACATTTTTGACGGTAAACTTTTGGTACTTTTCATGAAAAAACCTCATTTCCACACCTTTTTCAAGTAAAAAAGGTACACTTCCTCAACAATGCTGGAGGTGATCTTTTTCGAGATATTTATAGTTGAATAAATAATATATTTTGTTTCAGTATTTCCATTCAACCGCTATATCCACAAGTGTGCCAAAAAAGAGAAGTTTATAAAAAACCCTCAAACTGTCTCGGACCAACAGATCTCTCATATGAATTGAATTCCATTCCTTGCGCATTATCTGTCAAAAGAGATGAACCTTTTTCACTACATTGTCTGATAATGGAAGCTCGGCATTTTGTTGCCTCAATTTGGAATTCAGGTGAGTGTATTTAATTACGACTGAACCTCAAAATATCTGATATTAAAGAAATAGAACAGAAATCAGCTAGGTACTTGGGCAACAAATCAAGTTTTACTTTGCCACTTTCTTACATCCTCTCCTCACTTTCAAATCCCATAAAAACCTGAAAATGTACGATGAGTCACTATCTACAACTTACGAACTGGATTATAGTAAAAGTATTCGAAATTTATATTTGATAACATGGAGGTAGGGGTTTTTTTGTTTTTTACCTTGAGAATTTTAAATTTTATGGCTACCGGCACAGCCGACTTAATCTCCCGAGCCGTGGTAAGAAAATTGGCAACACCGCATTAAAGCAATTTGACGTCCTACTCATTAATTCTTTAATGTGAATTTCTCGGCTTATTCGGAAAAAACATAGGAGAATGAATTTTTCATAGAAATTATAATATATATACTCTAGAATGCCAATCCCCTCTTCGTGGGACACTGAAAAGTGTTGTAAAATTACAAATGTTTTCATCAATGCGCATGCCCATAACCGGTCTCCTAGCTCTGCAGCGTTGACAAATTTCAGAAAATTTTATCTTTGTAGTCGAGATTCTGTCGAAAATAATCTAAAATACTGTGAAGCCTACCCAAATTCCCGTTGACTTGTTGGGATCGTGCAACAGTGTTATCAGTTTTCAATTGTCACAGAGGAAGGAAGGTAGTTTGCCAGAGCCGGTTTGGGTTAGTTTGGTGGTTTAGGCGATTTGTGTTCATTGTGAAATTAACCATTAACGTTATTGTGTTTATTTAGATGTGCTTTTCTTATTACTATTGTTTACTTCAATTATTCATCGGTAGTGTGTATGTTATTGGTTTTCGGGTTTTTCTGCAGTGAAATTTTAATTTTGACAATGTTGACGTGCTTGGTTCTATGGTGTAGAAATAAAGGAAATATTTATTCCTGGAATCCATTATTTTTAGTAAGTACCTACTTGAATATGAATTGTTGATGGCAAATCTAATAAATAACATAAATAGAGCAGAAATAACTCCCATCTTTGATAAAACTGAGAATATTAATCCTTTCTCTACGTTTGGCTTATATAAATCATTTTAAGCTTGACGAGAGCAAAAGGCATGACATGGCATGGTGATCCAACAACTTCACTCACAAGCTAGCTCACTCCTCTGGAACATCGCAGAAATGTTGGCGATCTGTCTGTGTTTTATAGATATTTCCATGAACGATGCTCTTCCGAAATATTATCAATCGTTCCACCGTTAGCGGTCCCTTCGAGACTGACCCGTCGAGCTCCAGTCCTCAGCACATCCATATGTCGAACATCTGTTTCCCAGAAAATCAATTCCTACCTACCTTCCTTTGGTTCTCACTATGTTCTCTGAACAATACAGGATGTTTATTTCCGTGGGAATCAGAACTTCACCAATAGTTACCGACTCAAGATATATTTTTTCATAGGTATGCCCACCAAAACTTTTCGTGTCTCATAGACTGCCCTGACACCAACGTATTATTAAATCGATTTTACTCAATATCATGAATCATTTAAAAATCGCACTGAAACCCACCCTGGTATGAATGAAAATAGTCCTGATCATGCGCACTAAATAATGCATCGAACTTTTTACAACACTTTCGTCCCATTGAATTGGCATTCTAGAGTAAGTTAGTAAGTATATATATTATAATTTCTATGGAATTTTTAGAGAAAAGAACGACGAAATGTGAATTTTAGGGCATGGAAAAACCAAACTTGACATATTTTCCATATCGAAGAAATTGAATATATTGCGATTCCAGTTTGTGATGAAAAAAATTAAATGACCACATTATTCGTCATTCTTTTCTCTAAAAATTCTATCTCTTATGTTTCTTTCCTAGTTTTTCGAATAAGCCGAGAAATTCATATTAAAGAATTAATGAGCAGGACGTTAAACTGCTTTCCATGCGGTGTTGCCGATTTTCTCACCAAGGCTCGGGAGATTAAGTCGGCTATGCTACAGGTAATGAATCAACTGTCTTTTTTAAATGTCCATAATATAAGCAGTTTTCACGTTAACAGATTGTGCTGCGTATTGAAATTTTTTCTTTGTTTTTAAAGGTTTATAATTAGAAACAGAACCATATAAATGAAGTTTTTTATCGAATTATAAGTACATTCCTTGCACTGATTGTATTTGAAGTTGAAAATTTCACCAGTTGTTTCTTGTACTGATATATAGGCAATGCAATATTTTTGATAAATGTTGGTGCCAATTTGAAAAGTCCACTAAAATTCATCAATAATTCATAAATCAATGAACAATAAAATTAACTATTTTTAGTTGTATTTGCACAATGAGGAATCGGAATGGAAAATAAAAATTCTTCAAAATCTGTTCAATAGTACTTTATGACATGCCGAATGAACCTCGAGAAATATTTTTCAATATTAAAACAATCGATTTTTAGTGTTGTATAGAACCGAGTCTTTTATTGAAATGAATAATAATAATAACTTATATCTATTAACTTAAAAAAAACTGTATACATGATTTTCAAACAAAAAAATATAGACCAAATTAAATTGAATGTAAAAATAAAGAATACAATATTGAAAGAAGTTGAAGACCACAAATATCTAGGCCTATTGATTGATAAGAATTTAAATTTTGAATCCCATGTGAATAAAATAAAAAAATCAATTATTGCTTTGGTTGGAGCAATAAGAAGAATCGATTTTTTAGATTTTCAGATTCAAAATCTCATTTATAATGCCCATATTGTTTCGCATATTCGATATCTAATAACAATTGGGTCATCTTGCAGTAAAAAGCAAAAGGACATAATATATCGTTTAATGAATAAAGTAATATTTAAAAAACCATGGGAAACACCATCCATAGAATTATACAAAGATACTAACCATTTTACATTAGAAAAACTAATAAAATTTGAAAAATCCAAATTTGTATACAAGCTAACAAATAATTTGCAAAAAAGTAACAGTCATTTGACAAAAAAATCGAAACTACATGACTATAATATCAGAAATGCTAATAACTTTCATTTAAATAATATTCATTCAAATAAAGGCAAAAATAATCCTATATCGAGTTCTATAGAAACTTACAATAAACTTACTGATGATATAAAAAAATCGAAGTCTATTCATATTTTCTTGAAAAAACTCAAAGAAAATTTGCTATTACATTGATATTCATCAATCTATTCCTATGTTAAATTTTTTAAGATTTGTTACTTTTTATCAACTTTGAAATTCTAAAAACTTATAGTTAAATATGTTCAATGTATTGTCTTCCTTATACCAGAACTTGTTCTGTTTGGAAGGTGTATTATCAATAAAAAAAAAATATTGTTCCAGTTTTGCGTGTTTTTACAAAAAAATGTTGCAGGGCAATTTTGGCTGTGCTGTTGTGTCGCTTTGAGTTTGATGCAAGTGCTATCAACAATAATGATGTTACCGGGTCTCCTCACTACAGGCCAAGTATTGTGGTTTTCTTGTATAGTTATACCTACGATAAGTATCACTCTTATGTTTAGGCCGGTAGACCCTGATATAATGAAAAAGCCGCAGGGAAAGATTCAAGCTGTGCCCCACTGGGATGTAAGTCATTATTTGTATGTTTAGGTTTGATATTGATCAGCTTGATATGGAAGAAAAGAGTTATCAACTATCATAACTCTTTTTTAGGTTGCGGTGTTTATTCTTTGGTGTTATGGAACAAAGTTTTTAACAACTTTTGTGGTAGTTATAGTTTCCTATGTCGCAATTCTCACGAGCCACTGTGATCAAATTTGTGCAGTTCTTGGGAACTGCACATGTGCCTTTTATTATAATCCGGTCATATTGACTGAAACTGTTTCAATGGGAGGATGGGATGAAAATGAATGGACTCTCTTGACAGCTAGGCTTATCATCAGCTTTATAATTTTATTGCATTTTGGTAAGTTGAATGGTAGATTTGGAGTGATGTATAAAAAATTTAGTTTGCACTTGTGGTTCATTCAATCCTTAGGGAATGGATATTCAAAATTTTTGACTTTGATTTTGACAAAAGATATCTTAATTTTTTTATGACAGTCAATTTGTGAATCCCATCTCAAATGTCTGTCAATCATTATATCCAAATTTTTGATACAGTCAGTTTCATGAATTTTTTTTGTCATCAATCTTGAGAGGTCCTAAATTTGCTAATGTATTTTTGTATGAAGTGAATAGAAGGTATTTATTTTAAATTTTTTTTGTTGAAATATTATCCTCAAGCCATCTTTTAATTATTTTATATCTTTCTCTACTATTTCTTGAAGTTCATTCCAAGTGGGAGACTCATATACAGTGTATTCCAAACTGATTTAGCCAGGTTTCTAGTTCCTAAACTAGCCGATATATTTAGTTGGAACAAAACCTATAATTTTCGGCTGTGAGGATATTTTAAAATTACATTTGTGTGATTGATGACTTGTTTATTTTGTGGAAATTCATGATCACTTTGATGAAACGACCGGTTTCGGGTTTTATCCCATTATCAAGTATAAAAAGTTAGTTTTTCATAAATTTCTACATACTGAATTTTGTTAAACATAGCTTTCTAATAGTTTTTATGATATTCCGCGACCAAATTTTTCCAATTTATACAGTGACCGCCAAAAAGTATGTACCATATGGAAAAAAAGTTTATTATTAGAGTATTAGAAAAAAAATTCTTGGGAAAAGTTTGGTATTGAAAATACCAATTAAATTAAAAAATATTTGTATTCCGATGATAATAACAACACTTTCTCATTTTCTCCACATTAAAAAAATTGAATTTCAGTATGGTCAAGCTATTTATAAAAAAATTACTATTTTCAATATTCTCACATTATTTTTCAAACTTTGTATATGTGTATAAAATTGAATTCTAAGCAACTTTTTCAAATAACTTTTTTCGATATCTTGCCGTTTTACCCGACTTTTTGCCTATTCATAGTAATTTTTTTCAATTTGCCGTCATACCAGCGATCGGACATGCACAAACTTTTCCAAAGTTTTTTTTTGCAATACTCTAATAATAAACTTTTTTCCCATATGGTACATACTTTTTGGCGGTCACTGTATAATAGTAATTGATGACTGACCATATCAAATGCTTTTTGCAACATCATGGATTATAAAAATTGTTGGAGTTTTTGTGTCTATATAGTAATTTATAAAAATTATTTGTAAGAAAACAAAAATCATCTTGAGTTGATACTTTTCTTTTTAAACCAAACTGTAACTCTGATATAATGTTATGTTTTTCAAAATAGTTTTCAATTCTGATTTGTAGTACTTTTTCAAATATTTTGGCTAAGATGATATTGGTGGAAATTAGTCTATAATTTGTTATACAGGATTTTTTCACAAATCAATATTTTGTTCATGAATGAACAATGAATGTTTCATCAAAATACCAACTTCAAGAAAATCCAAATTAAATGAGTTATTGTCTAACTTAACAACAAGGTTTCTTCTTTTCTTCTTATGGTTCTGTATTTTGTTCAATAATTCCAATGCAACCGATTTCCCTTTTTCTTGATGTTTTCATATTTTAAAAAAATCTCACGAAGGATGTATTCAATTCTTTTGGTAAACTAAGAACTTGAACTAGCATTTACAGCGAGCACTTTCAACAGTGTCAACAACTGGTATTACCGTCATTTCTGAGCCAACTAACATAGATTTGAATTATTATATATTCTCACATGTAAGTTTATTTTGGCAATTCGTTCTATTCATTTCGATATCATGTCACTATGACTCACTAATATTTGTTTCAGTTGTTATATCCATGGGATTCATCCACAGAAACCATTTGGTATTTCAAAGATCCCCACACAGAAACCAATACTGGTTAATGATAGTTTTTGTCTTGTAAGTTATTTCCGTAAACTATAAAAACAATTCTAATTGAATGAATTTCAGGGTACTCATGCAATCAGTCTATACAATTTTAATGTATAATAGTATAAGGGCAACTCAGGAAGATTTCAAGGAGTTTGATATACCTGTCTGGGTAATCCTTTTTGCAGCTTTATCCCCACTGTCAGTTTGTATAATAAATGAACTAGTCAAAAAACACGAAATCAGGTAAGCACAAAACTGCCGATAGTTCTTCACTAAAGACTTTTAATGAAGAGTTATATAACTTTTAGAATACAATGAGTGCAAATCAATGACATTTTCACCAAATTACCTTCTTTTGGAGGAAGATCAAAGTAAACCTAGTTAAAGAATTTTTCTTATACTGGTCTGATACAAGTGATTTAACGATTCAATTATACTGGCGAAATTAAAAACTGGTTTGGGATTGGTCCACTATGTTAACCCTAGAAAGCTATCGTCCGTCAAATTTACGATGGTAGGATGGAAATTGTCAGAAATCTTCGGTGTTGTTCGGGTGTCGCTACAGTGCATCTATGACTTTTCATCAGTTGATGGCTAGAACTAGTAGACGAAGGCAGGTGTTTGTGCACTTTGAATTAGTCGGTTGAATCGGCATTTCGTCGTAAAAAACAAAAATGTATCTCACCCACTCCAAAAATCTTTGAGTGTTATTTTGAATCCTATGGCTTCATCGTGTGAAACCATACCTTATAAAGGACCTAGAACGATTTGCATCGAAAAGAAAGAAGAATGGCCACTCCAATTGTGACCAGTACAAAAGCCCCATATGTGCGAAACAGAAACACAGATCAACAATATGCACACAATGTTAGAAAATATTCTTCTTTTTCACTTCATTCTTGTGTTTTTGTTTAGAATACATGTTAATTTTAGTTATAAATATAAATGAATTAGCAAACCCCCATTTTACTTTTACAGTTTTTGGTTATTTAAAGAAGTGGTAAATTTTACGATAAGGTAGTAATTACGTACATTCAAGACACGTTAGCTCTCTAGGGTTAAGTGCCCCCCTAGGGTCATTAGTGCTATTATTATACAGGTCAGTTGCCTTCTTCGAGTAATTAATACCGTTATTATCCCTGTACTTACCTAGATACGGGGGCGTAGCCCATTTCGGCCCGAGATGGCAGGCACCGTGCATAAAAAGAGCCCATTTCGGCCCCAAACACAAAATGTACCTATTTTAAATGTACCCATTTAGGCCCGGAGGGTTTAACGGTGGACTAGTAATTAGGTACCTAATTAGAATTTTAAATCTAATGCGTTCACAAGATCTATAACTATACACAGAGAAATAACAACATGTATCATTCAAAGGTTCTTTAACAAAAATAAATATAGATGGGTGAGTATGATACATTGAATTGTTAAAATGTGCGTGAAACGATTCACAAGCATTGGTAGTTTTATTTAAATCTGCAGAAGCACTTGCCCAAACGTGAGGTGGAAATTTTGATTCGTTGGTTAAATAATTTTCAAGAAAATAATAATCTGAAAATTTTTCTAAATTTGTATTTTGAGGCTTAATTTTATATAACTCAAAAAAATAGAAATTACCTACTTCATTGGGTTCTAAAAAGAGAAGTCCAAAACAATAGTGCAGCCATTTGCCAACATCTTACTTATCATCTTTATAAGATAGTGTCAAACCTAGTTTCTGTATTTGACGGTACCATGCTTGGGTCAAGTGAAACCTACAGCCAGTAATTTTGATATTTGTCCAAATTTGAGTTAAAGCGTTATGAATTGAAACTTCAAAGTCTATTACTACTTCTTTTGGTGAAAAAACTAAATTATAATTGTCACATAAATCATATATCTTAGACAGGCACAAGCAATATGTTTCTTCACGATTATCTTTTAACAAACAGAAAACTAACGGAATATAGTGTCCATTAAAATAGCCGTGTATAGTGAAAAGTTGTTTAAAAAATTTTGTGCAATAAGAGAAGGTCCCATCCATATACAAAATCTCTGCTTTGCACAAAAAATTTAAATTAGAATGACAGGAAAATATTATTAGATGTTCTTCCTCACACATTGCAAGTCCTTCCGGGTGAGAGCATCCTGTTCTGGTTGCTTCGACAAAGCTTTTCTTATTATTTTTGCGGGTTTCTCACATATGTCCGATTCAGCTTTCCTTTTCGCTGTAGAACTTAATATTTGCCGTTGCAAGGCATTTTCCAACTCTGCCCCGTGTGAATGGTTTTGATTCGATGTTGTCAAAACTCGATCAGAAGAATTGCCCATAGTCTTTAAGTAGGCATTTCACCTATCTTTGATGCATCTCCACTTTGTTTCTCCCGAACTTAATTTTCGGTTTTGTTCTTTGAATTTGAACTAATTCAACACCAATTGTGTTTTACCGCGTCCGCTTGTGATTTCACTTAACTTAGCCGATTCACCCATTTTTCCGCCTTTTCTACTAGATTATTACAGTTTTAGAAGTTACTGTGGAACCAAATAATCTAACAATAAGCGTCCCTAACAATGTATAAATAATTATCCCAATCCAAATATCCTTCAAATTACCTTTTAATTAGTTTACCTATCGTTGTGGGCCGAAATGGGCATTTACCCAAGCTCATTAAAATTCATCTTACCTGGTATTTCACATTTTCGGGCCGAAATGGGCTACGCCCAGATACGGTGCTATTTCTACATTTCTGAGAACAGGTATCCACGCTTTGTTTAGCATAACCCCTCTTCGGTTCTGTTGAAGTGATTTGGGTGTTTTTGAATTTCAATTGCTTCCCGGTATAGTCTTGGATAATATGCTGATTTTATGCAAATTACTTGGGTTTCTTCGAATTTTATCCTATGGTTGTCGTGTTGAGCGCATGTTCTGAGACGGCAGATTTTTTCGTGTTTCCTAACCGACAACTGGCCTTGTGTTCCTTCATTCTCGTATGCGTGGAACGCTTCGTATTTCCAATATAAACGCTGTCACAACTGCATGGAATGCGGTATACCCCAGATGATCTAATAGCAGTGAAACCAACAATGAAAAAAGAAAAGCGCATTCCTACCGTATGTTCCGAGAATCACAGATCGAATTGGCCGTATACTACGAAAGCATGAGATTGAACCTATATATAAACCTGAAGGATCATTTGAAATCGGCGAAAGACAAACGAGAAGCGCTAAGTTCATCTGGGGTATACCGCATTCCATGCACCTGTTCTCAGAAATGTAGAAATAGCACCGTACCTAGGTAAGTACCGGGATAAAAACGGTATTAATTACTCGAGGAAGGCTTCTGACCTGGATAATAATGGCACTAATGACCCTAAGGGGGCACCTAACACAGTGGACCAATCCTAAATCAGCTCACCGACACATAAATACTGGTCGAGACAACAGTCATCAAACAGTGAACAGAGTAAACGGAGTAACTGTGAACATCTCTCTTGAAAATGCCAACCACACGTGTTGGCGAAACGTCGAGTACGTCGCACAATAAATGTCGGCCTAGGAACCCGAAAAACCATCATTCAATATATCATTAACTTTGAATTACATATAAATGGGGTTATGCTTTTCTTGGTACCATATATGCTCCTGTTCGTAAGATTTTGCACAATCATAGATCTATAAAAAACATTTCCCCAAATTGTTACTTCCAAACCATTTCGGAACATTTTCATATGTATAAGTTCTTTCACGGCTGAGTTTGTGAAGGCAGAAAATGATAAAATAGACATTTTGGCAACACACCTTACCAAACTGCCATAAAAAATACTCGTCCTATATTTTCAAAGGCAGTTCAAAGTTTCACTGACATCGACCCCATACTGAAATTTCACGGAAACTTTGTAGGAAAAATTATTGATTTGTTTTCCTAAATTTTAAATATTTTTAACCAAAAATTTCCGTATTATTTTTAGGGTGAACGAAAGGTTTTTGAAAAGAGCTCGTCTAGATTTTGGAACAAAATTGGGTATGAATTCTCCGTTTTGAAAGTGCCAATGTCTACTTCTTACTAGAAGATGACCTATAAAACTGTGAAATACCTCAAATGGAAGCTGCCTGCAAAACAATAGAAATCAAGTAAACATCAGACTTTATTGATTACCTCAACTCTGAATAGTGAAATTGGCATGGATTAGAACTTTCTTTTCTTGATTGTTTAAGATGAGCTCAGATTGGAATGAGTACATCTTTGTGATAGATTAGTCAAAGACAAAGAATCTGGTATTTGTTGATTTACTAGTTTATCTAATTTATATTCATTAGGTTGTTACTTGTCAATTTGATTAAAAAACAAAATATTTTAAATTGCAAAACTAGATAGACATGAAAAAAGAAACTGTGCTGTTTTCTCTTATATTTAAATTTTCAGTTGTAGTATTTCAGAAGAATGAGAGTAAATTCAAAGTAATTTGACAGATTTTTGAAAACTTATTGGTAAAGAATATTCACGAGAGCCCTATGGGCTTAATAAGTGCGTATTGCCGAGTAGCTACATGTTTGAGAAAAAATCTTGATAATAATTTTCTGATTTATCAAACTCTTGTGTGGTATTATTCTCCAGATTATTTTTTGATGTGTTAATCATAAATCCATTCAATTTCAATTCATCGAATGACTATGTTAATTTTTTATGGTTTATTCGAATAGATGACAGACGTTGAATTGGAAATTTACGTTATCGGGCAATAAATAAAAATTCATAATTCTTTGGCAAAAATTTTTAAGATAAAAAATTCCCGCTATACGAATGTGTTGATTGGCCAAAACTTACATGAATGAATTAAAGTGAAAGTTTCCACATAATATACTAATAAACAAGATTGCAATCAACAAATAATGTCGAGTCTCAGGTGACTCGAATTTTTCATACTGAAGATCATATATTCTTTTGTTTGTGCATAATTAAATTATTATCAATGAATATTTATTGCCTTATTAAAGAGCCTCATACATTGCAATATTAGTTGTCAGTTTTAATCAGTTTAGTTGTAATTTTAATTTAAAATTGTCAATTTTAGTCCATACACTCTAATCTTGACTTCACAATTTTAGTTGTGCGATTAAAATTGCCAACTAAGATTGTAAATGTATGGCCTCCTACTTTCACACTGTTATTCAATTATCATTGTATAACTTAGACAATTCAACCCATCAATTGATTTTGTTGAACATACTTGAATTAAAATGAACAAGATTAATTTACAAGAGTATGGCCAACCTCTTCTATTGAATTGTGGTGAATTTTGTAGGATTGGAAAATTAGTGGATTGATTTCTGAAAAACAAGGAATATATGACAATTTGAAATAAACCGAAGATTATTGGCTTTAAACCATATCCCAAATGGCCAGTAATTTCTAGACATTTATTTGTTGGTTATTTAACAAACAAGTTTATTGATAAGGGCGATTAACAATCGAGATAATTTAATGTGTGTTAATGTTTGAGATTGTTAATCGCCATTTTAATTCACGAGTTTGTTACAGAACTTTTCCGTCGTCCGTACTTGAAAAAAAAGATATCTTACTTTCAATTTTTATTTATTTAACGATTAAACAACAATCATTATTTCCTGTTTATATCCATTTATATCAACTCTATGCAAAGTTATTAGTTTAATTTTCCTTAGTGAGAGTTTTATTATTGTAAATATTAATATTCTTCTTTGATTTTATGTGATAACTATTGGTGTATTGAAGAGTCTCTGAAATTTTATTTCAGAATTTACAAATAAATAATGACAGATAGTACTAATCAATATAAAATGTATTAGAGCAATGTATGTTGGGTTGCATATCAGCAAATCGTTGATTAATAGAAAATCATTCATTAACAGGGGTCATTAATCAACGATTTTTAGTGCGTTAAAATACATCATAAATGAACGGTTGACGGAAAAATTTATTAATTATTTATTATGGTCTAATAGTAGATCTTAGGTGAATACACATATCCTGGGGTCTGAAGATACTAAATGAAACAATTTAGGATATCCTTTTGTTCAAGTAGTTTTTTTGAGTTTCTCATATGAATCGACATATCAACTACTCCAGTATTACCTTTATTGCCAAAGAATTTTCAGTTCCTTACTACCGTTAGAAATTTCTATACTTGATTAATAATAACTTATGAAAAAAATATCTCTAAAATATTAACAGCCAAATCCGAAATTTCAGAATGGCTATAGGCATTGAGAAAATCATGAAGACCATCTAAAAATATCTGGCTATTCGACAAGTTTTAAAATATATGTATATATGTAATTTAAAATACATTGTACTTTCATTGAAAATTTCCTTTTTTGTCGTTTTGTGTTATTTATATTGAGCTTTTATTTTAACATTTCTTGACTTTTCCTCAATAAGTTTAGTCAACAAGTACTTAATATACAAACAATTATTTTATACTTTGGAAAATATCTACTTAAGAATTTGTAATTTTCTGTTTGTTCGTATTTTTCTATTTGTTCATATCTTTGTGGTTTGTTTTAGACAATTTGAGGCCTCTTTATATAACTTAGTCCTAGCTTATTTGTCTCTATTTCCAACACAAAATAAATGGAATATATTATTTAATCTTTAGTATTTGTAACAATTATAAAAATATTTAAATTTAGTGGAAAGGTTATCCATCTGCCACATGTAGTTTTATGATTGTTATCTTTATATTTTTGTGAACTGTTCCTTGGGCCTGAAAGAATACATCTGAATATTTATTGGAGAAAAAAAGGCGATATCAGGACAATACTGTATAAAGAGGCTAGCAGGTACTAATCTGATAATTACAAAACTGTAAGACTGGACTGTTTTAAAAATAAATGTAATAAAAAAAGTTTCATTTCATTTTCTTTATTTGTAGGTATCACACAATTTTTTTACTAACAGTTAAAATAAAATCTAATTTTAGACTAACACTTACTCACTATGTGAGTATAACTTATTATAATTATTACTATAAAATAAATTATTAAAAATTATTCTCAGAATAAAGAAAAATAAAATTCAAATATGATTTTTGAGTTAATTGAAACAACAGGTCTTCACTTTGGGTCGAAAATATTCAATTCAAATCGGAAAATACTGTGATGTCAAGTTAAATTTTAACTGCAAAACGATATTTTTAAAGAGTTGTCTAAAATAAAATCCAATAAATGAACAACTTTAACTTGATTTGGATACCAAATATATGTTCAGGTACAATATTTTTATTATACTTATGAAATCAGCATCACAAATGTACCATAATTTTTTCAGATCTTGAAAATAAAAAAGATTTTGTTCTTTAGGGTAAAAAATCTTGTTTATTCAATAAAAATAATGGGTGTTTTAGGTGGTGACAATAGATGAAAATTTGAATATTTTGCTAAAAAATTGTTCAAATATGTTTGCCGAGATGTACGATTCCTTCTTCTTTATTTGATCTATGACAAGATAAGTTAAAAAACGATATTGTTTCAAGTAATTTATCGTTTCTTTAATGTTAGTTCAAGTTATCACCTATTAAATTTTTATTTTCTCAGTATTTCAAGCTCTTGTGCTAACCCATACAAATAATATTACAACAATAATTTAAGATTAATAGTTCACCTATTCACTTGCTGGCAATTGGATCTTATTTTATTCAAACTGAAAGAATGGCAGTCATTCATGATACTTATCTACTTGCAATTTATTTACGAGTTCTTAGGATATATACACTACTAGCACAATAGAACATTTTCTGGTATATTCTGATTCAAGTTGTATTTGTACTTGAATAATTTCCCAAATGGATTAACCTCACTTGAGATTTTTAAATTTGCAAAATTAATTTTAAAATAATTAATTTAAAACTTATTAAAAACTTGAAAATTAAAATAAAAAAGATTGAAGTATAGGTAAGTTTTTGTGAATGAAAAACTTCAAAAAATCTCTAAAATATCTAAAATAAAAGGGCAAAATAATTTGTTAAAACAGAAATAAAAATAAAAATCTTCATTTAGAAACTAAGAAACAACACACGAATCTCAGGGGTTATCTGGGAGATCTAATACTTCTGAAATGAATGGAACAACGTCCGTATTCATTTCTTTGTGTTTCACTAAAAACTCATGTTCTAGAAGCTGATTATAATTCGGCCTATCTATATACTTTTTCTGGAGACATTTCACGATGAAATCTTCAAATTCTGGAGAAAATTGTCCAGTTGGTAACCTTGGAGGATCATCGGCCACAACCTGTTTCAGCTGTTCGAACGGTGTACCCCATATTGGATATGGAAATTCACCAGTCGATAACTCCATCAAAGAAATTCCCAAACTCCATACATCCGATCTTATATCATATTGGGAGGGGTTGCCATGGGGGTCTATCCTTTCGGGCTGAAATGATTATAAAATTTAAATCATAGTATAAGAAAAATTTAAATGAGGCTGAAACTTTTAAAGTAATTCATGTTGAAAAGGGGAACATTCTCCATGAATATTGAAAAATGTGATTTATTTGTAATATCTAACAGAAAACAACTACTTTCCCAGCTAAAGCCACGCTGGACATTGAACTACATCTGATAGATATTGTGAAAAGACTCTTACTGATAAGAAAAAATTTGAAAGTGAAAATTCGCATTTTCATTCAGATAGTGGATTATTTTTAATTTTCTCTAGTTTTCATTGAAAATTCATTAAATAAATTAGATAGGGAGAATGTTATTAAAAAATATCATTCACAGAAATCATTCATTTCATTGAAGTAAGGTTCGCTTCTCTCGCATTTAATCCCCAATACATTTTGGTCGACGAATATCTATTTCGCTTTGCCAAGCTCATCAGGGAGATTGATAGAGGCTCTTCAGAAGCAATTATACATAACAAGGATGGATATGATGGAAATATTTCTGCTGCAGATGATTCCACAACAGATTTTATGAATATCGTATTCATATTTTTAATTTTAAAATAATAAGTATTTTGTTGAATTTAAAGAATACTTAAGTTTGAATATATTAGAAAATACTTTATCCATCTTATGGTTTCATTAGACACATCTGCAGACTGATTTCAAAGTTGTTACTTCTCAGATCAGGTAAAATTAAATTTGTTAGCAGATATATTTGGGGGTGTTACCTCATAAATGGGACACCCTGTATATATACTCCACTGAATGTTAAAATATTGAAAATTAAATTCCTCATAGATTTGATTCGAGAACCAGAATTTGCTAAATGAATAATTAAATAAATCTATTCATGTACATTTTTTTATTTGTATTATTTAATCTTTATATTATTTATTGTCTGAATGTTTTCACCTATGTACCATTTGGAATTTCATGTTATTCTGTGGTGTAATAATGTGAACTGTGAATAAATTTGATAACCCAGTCATAAAGAATTTCTGTAAATTGGGTTGCCTATCAGAATGAATGAAGGCAAGGCAAAAAGCAAAAACGTTGTGTTAGGAACTCACCTTAATGCTCACAGGCATTGGAATAAGATAAAAGATTTAAACTTGAAGTGTTGTTATATAACTTATACTTTGAAATATGAAATTATTCATCAAATGATTGTGTAATCGTATTATTTTTCATCATCTACCCTGTTTTTATATCTACCTTAAAAGTCAGAGCTGGAATACGAATTAAGAATGAAGACCGGTATATTTGCTTTGGATCCAAAATATAATCCATAATTTTTGACGGGCATCAGAGGTCAAATGATGAATATCACACATTTGTGCCAATGATAACTTGGTAATAGGTACCATAAGGCAGTTTGTAGAATCCAAATACTCTGAACCATCCTATCTAAGAAATTTTTGAACAAGAAATAACTTACCGCCATATATGGTTTACATCCAGCATCAATAGTTTTCGCAACAGAATCAACGAGATAACCACTAATTCCAAAATCACACATTTTTATTTCACCTCGACGATTGATCAGGATGTTGGAAGGTTTTACATCTCTATGTATAACTTTGAGGTGGGAATGCAAGTAATGTAAAGCACTAACCACAGCAAGAGTAATTTTTCCTGAAATAAATTATTAATGCATTTCAATGTTGCCTCGAATATAGCAATATATGATTTCAAAATATTAATAATTTTTTTTAAGATATTAGTCTTAAAAATGCAGAAACTAGAGCCAAATTGATTCATTTGCACTTGATCAATGGGAATTCTCTTCTTGAGACAAGAAAGGATATAATTGATTTGATTTTTACATAACATAGATATTCAGACACTTCCTAGAACATCTGGAGCCATAAAAAAAGTTCTATGTCTACCTGGAGATTTAAATCAATATTGAGAAATAAAAAACTCACCTAACACATCCTCAGGAATTTTTCGACAATGTTTATAGACTTTTGGGTAAAATTTGTCTAAACTAGTGTCCATAACTTCCATGCAAATCCACACGTCCCCTTCTCTGAAAAGTGCACCATAAAACTGAACTGTATATGGGCAGTCACTACTTCTCATGGAAATATCAAGATCCATGAGCAACCTTTTTTGTTCTTGTGTGTTGACAGTTGCCGTGATTCGTTTTACAGCCATTATTGTTCCACTGGGTATATGCCTCATCTTCTCCACAATACCATATGCCCCTCTACCTAGATCGCCAATTTTTTCAAGGTCATCTGCTTCAACATCGAAAGTTTTGTCTCCAATGGTGATGGTTGTTCGAGTATCTAGATTGGCTGGTGGAACTCTAAAGAATAATGTGTTTATGAAAATTTTATTAGGGCTTTGACTCTCATTAAACAAAATATGTAGTCCATATTTGACTCTCATTAAACAAAATATGTAATCCATTTATTATGAAAGTTCATTCTCGACAAATTCAATGATTACAACACCAGGTTTTCAATAACAAAATTAATTTAGAATATTTTTAACTATTTCTGTTGTAACCTAAGTTCCAAGTTCGTCAACTACAGTTTACAATTCAAAGAAATCTTAAAATGAAGCTAAATATCGAATAAATAAATAAAAATAACTTACACAGCAGGGACAGGATCATCAGAAACTTGTAATTTCAGACCAGGTTTCTTCTTTCGATTCGACATCGACATATTTTTTATGTCCCTACAAAAAATTATCACACGTGAATTAGGATTTGATAATTTCCTAGATTTTTGATCAATAATTTGGCAACTAGGAGTAAAATTACCTTTTGTCAAGAGAAAGGCTGTTACAAACTTATTAATTATCACAAAAATTATTTCCCAAATATGAATTATTTTATATTGAAAACTTTTTTAATTATTTTTGACATTCGACAATTGACATTAACAGTTCGTTGACGCACAAGGCACCAGCAGTATGTTCCGATTTTCTTGAACAGTACTGCTCAGTAAATATGTCTCTCTCCCTCCCAACAGAAAGTATAGAGAGAGAGAGACACATTTACTGGGTAGTACTGTTCAGGAACACGAGGACAGTCTCTCTGTGGTTTTTTAGTCCATGCTTCCTTCTCAGACGCATTTTCTCTTCTAAATGCCAAATATCCTTTTTAAATTGCGCATGTGCTTGGTAGAATTGAGGAGTGATTGATCTCTGTAATGGCGGGACGTTAAAAGACAAGAAAAAGCAAACTGAGTTTTAAAATGTGTGAATGTTTTTTCTCTCGCGATTAACACATAAACTTAATCTGAGCAAGCTGTACTAGCAAAAACTAATTCATACATTTTCAATTCAAAAGTTCCGCCATTGCAGAACCAATCACTCCTGAATACTAATAAACGCATGCGCAGTTTAAGGATTTTAGTTTGGCATTTAAGCGCTCGTCTAATGGCCCAGAAAGTAGTTCTGATTTTCGCCGGTCTGGCGCAACAATCTTAATTTCAAACAACCAAACACAAAGTTTATTTACATTACTTTCCAACCAAAAACAGATTCATGTAAAAAGTGGCAATGCTTGCATAGATGCAAATATCTGATAAACTTATTTCAATAATAATACTCCCTCATAAACACTCGTAGAGTGTACCCAAAGGCATAGCCTGTCCGGGTAGAAGAAGGCTATTATTATAATTTGCCTTGGCGCTCTTTATAAACTATTTTTTTTTTTGTTTTCGTTTTTTACATTTGCTCTCTTTTTCTATAAGAATAATAATAGGTACTTTTACACCGAGATAAGCCTTTTGGCATAAAACCAAAAGAAATGAAAAGCAAAAACAGCAAAATAACTGTGTTTATTTTATTTTGTCAAACATCAAAAACATATAAAAATCTAAATTAACTCACTATGTACACTAGAAATATGTCATAAAGAACAATGTAGCCTTTTAGAATGGTTTATTAACTAGCGGAAATTATTCTTAGCTGGAACTCATATGCTTCTGGTGCATCAATCATTCACATTTTAAATACGGACGATGTCAGCAAAAGCATGTGAACGCCAAACTAGAACAAAAGCGTATTACGCTTGTTAACCTTGTGAAGTGAATTTGAAAATGTATACATATTTCATATACTTCTTCAAATGTGAAATAAACAAGATCAGGACAGCTATTTGAAATAACGAGTCAATAATTTAATTGAAAACAAAAACAAATTAAACATAATTATGTTTTGAAAACAGAGAAAACAAACAAAATTAAGTGAGTGAGCCCCAATACCATTCCTTTCCGACCCGGAAAAATTTTGGTTGGGGTAGGTAATTTCCCCACCCAAAATTTCTCCAGAAGCTTCCGCGCCCAGTTTTCTTATAACAAAAAAAAACAAATATTACAAACAAAATGTTTTTTTTTTTTAACAACAATTTTAAAATGGTCAGAAACACAACCTACAGTTTTTGTATTTTTACTTGGAAGATATATTCATTTCAAATGTTTTCTCCATTGAACTTTTATCCAATAAAATTAAATGTTGGAAAAAATTATATATTCCAGACACACATTCATTGCAATATTCATATTATTGGAGTCCAGTTATATTTTTCAATCATTTTGACATTGGAAGTAGTATTCAAAATAAGATCTACACATTGAGACTTTATTCAAATTATTGGTGATCAATTAAAGTTTTCAGTCATTTTGAGATCGTAGTATTCAAATTATTGGTGTCCAATTATAATTATAGTTTCAAACGGATTAAATGAAGAAGACAGACAAGCATTCGACAAGGTCCTATTAAAGTCGTAGTATTCAAATTACAGCTGACTAATAATAGATTTCAATCACTTTGACAATGGAATATTGGCTTTTAAAATGAGAACTAATACCTACTTATTGAGATCGAAAGTATTCAAATTATTGGTAACCAATTATAGTTTTCAATCATTTTGACAATGAAATAGTGGCATTTACAATAAGAACTGTACATTAAGACTGTAGTATTCAAATTAGTGACCAAGTATAGTTTAAACCATTTTCAACATCTTCTAGGATCTCCTTCAACTCCTAGGGGATATACGAGTATAAGTGGAGATATACGTGTACACGGAAAGGATATACGTGTACACGGAAAGGATAATCGTGTACAGGGAAAGGATATACGTGTACACGGAAAGGATATACGTGTACAAGGAACGGATATACGTGTACACGGAAAGGATATACGTGTACACGGAAAGGATATACGTGTACAAGGAAAGGATAATCGTGTACACGGAAAGGATATACAAGGAACGAATATACGTGTACACGGAAAGGATATACGTGTACACGAAAAGGGAATACGTGTACACGAAAAGTTGTTGATGTAGATGGAAATCAAATTCAATTTTTTTTTACTACTGTTTCAACAAAAGTTAAAATATTTTTCAACCGAGTTGTTTGTTTCACACTTTTAAGTTTTCTTGTTCTTGTAATGTTCTTTTCGGTCATATATCAATAAATTTTTACATAAACATGTGTTTATATTTTATATCTAAATTTTTTTGTTTATTTATATATTCACATTATTACCATTAATTTGGTTACTATTTGTCTTAAATGTCTTAATTTGTCTTATTCTCACAGAACACGAATCTATCTTCACTCTTGTTCTGATATTGAGCTGCCAAATCCAGTAAACAATCCAAACAATTTGAAAAGGAGATACAAAATCATATTTGGAATCAGAACAATATTATATATTTGAATAATAATTGTCATAACCTCCAACTTGTTTCTATAATAATACTTGAAGTTTCACTTGAAACTTCTTCGAGTCACTATCCTTGTTCTGTCTCAACGCTAATTCATCCATTCAGTTGTTTATATAATCAACAACATTTTCTATTTTTCAACAACACAATCTTCCTCAGAATCTCTATTCAAAGACTTTCTCTCCTCCGAACTTCCGTAGTTCATGTAACTATTTTTTAGTTTCTTAAACTTTCTACTTCCTTCCGTTTCGAAGGATTTACTAGCCTTACGATACCTATTGTTTTCCCTGGTTTTCACCTTTTTACTTTTGTGTTTCTCATCCTCAGACTTCTTCAAAATTTTCAATTCCAAGTCATAAGCCGCTGTTTGACTCACTATATCCTGTGCATTAGCTTGTACTGCAACATCAATAGACGTCTTGGATTGTCTGGATCCTCGGTTTTTTTCGTAGCCCGCTGAAGTTCCAGAATTCAAAGAACTTTGAACAAGTTGGTTAATTTCAGGGCATGATGAACTATCACTCTTTACGTGACAACTATCTGAATTACTGCTGTATTTTTTTCGGGATAATTTGGATTTTTTTGACTTTTTACTAGAACGAGACTCATGTCCCGATCTGGAACGTTTTTCTTGTCCAAAGTCTTTTTTGGTTGTAACAGATGCTTCAGTGTCACTAGAAGAACTGAGTTCTTCTATATGGACACCTTGGCACAACGATTTCATTACCAATTCATCATTGAGATCCAAATTATTTGTATGGCTACTTAGTTTCATGTTGAAAGTGCTTCCTGTTATGTTTAGAGAAACATTCTCATCTTCACTTTCGCTCTTGAGAGTATTTCTGTTGTATGGTATCACAAGCTTCCCATTTGATAAAAAATTATTTATGTGTTGACCATCCAGACCTGCATTACCAGTTCGACGATTCAAATTCGGTTGGAAACTCTTAACATCACCCCTGTTCGTAAGGGCATTTATCAGCTGTAAATGTGAATCGTCCAAACTAGTGCTACTTCCTTGTCTACCTCCTGATCTTGATAAACGTCTTGAAGTATGGCTCAAATTCCTCGAATGACTTCTGAAATGTCTGGTGGATTTGTGCCTACTTGATTCATGTCTGCTGCGCCTCCTTGAATTGACCTAAAAAATATGCATTGATTCATTCATTGAGTGAAAAGTTTGATTTGAAAGTGAAATTCCAGAACCTTTTGACTCTTCAACAATTTCGATATTTTCTTGAAAACTTGAGGCTTCATTTCAAGTGTTATGAAATTTCACCACTCACAGCTGAAAAACCAATGTCAGAAATTAAGCGAATCTTTAAAGGAATTCGAAGAAGGAAGCAAACATAATTTCCAGAAAGACCCAGAGAAAAATCCAGATCTTGATTTAATCATCCGCTTGAAGAATTTTTTATTAATTGTATTGTCATGTCTGATCAAGATATGGGTGGTGTAAATTATTTACCAAGGAGCATTCTCAGTCAACCTTGTGAAGTCACTTTGGCAAATGAAAAGAGCAAAAATAATGATAAACAATACATGACATTGTTAGTTCTTCAGCAACGTATTCAACAAAACAAAGATGGCGACGAGGATAGTACTATACTCTTTCAGTTCTTCAAAAACCTTTTCTACCAAGACCAGTCTCATTGCGGAAGGTATCAAAGAAAATAAGAGGAAGATCACCCCTGGAAGCATAAGACACCAAAGTATAAAATGAATACAGTGTGTTGACTTTAACAACTGTACAAAGAGGTTCATTTTGTTAAAACTCTGTCTACTTTACCAAAACTATTTTTCGATGAAAACTAGATGCAAAATATTGTACATCAAACGACTTTATTTGGTACACACGGAATTCTGTTTGATTGAACTGTTTCAAAAATCTGCTCCATTGATATTATACACCAATACAATATTAACAGGTTGCCCGATTCCAGAAAAAATTTATCAGAAAGTTGTATTGATATTGTGGAAGAAAAACCTGAAGTTCATCTGTATAAAATGCAGAATTTGATTACATCCCAAGATTTGTTTCATTTGAACTAATGTTTTTTTGGAAAACTTCACCTTGAATTAGAAAATAAATGGGAGGATAATGTAATTTCAACATATTCTTGGGAGAGATCTATAATAAAATAATGTGATTTCAAAAAAAATATGCCTATGCACAAATGGGTTGAACATTTCTCAAATTTTGATTTTTGAACGAAAATATGAATAGGATATTATAACATCTGTTGTGGAATCATCTGCGGCTGAAAGACAATGTCCAGCTTGGCTTCTGCCGGGGAAGTAGTTGTTTTCTGTTAGATATTACAAATAAATCACATTTTTCATTTTTCAATTTTCATGGAGAATGTTTTCCTTTTTTCAACATGAATTTCTCAAATATTTCAACAATTTTGAATTGCTGCATTATTTACTTTTGTTTTTCAACTCTGGGGTCATTCACCACTCTCTTTCTCAAGTTTACTTGCTTACAAAAATTCATTAAGTTATTTATTGATGTTTATTGATTGCAAATATTTACTTTTTTAACATTCTTGTCATTGAATTCATCTATATTTCATACAAAGTCGATAAAAATACTAAATCTTGAACTATGAAGAATAGTTTGATCAATCCTATAACTGTCATTGACCACTTTTTTACAGTTGAACAGTTTCTTCATGCACCTTTCCTGTACCTTTTGTTAACTACCAGTTGTATTCTTATAAATATTACTGAACAAAGCTCTGAAAGCTGATCAGTTTCATTATCCGCCTCACCTTCCTAGTTGCCTTCAACTCTGCTATTTGCACCGACACTTGGCTATCACCTGAGTTCCGTCTGCTCTCGATGCTAACATGTCTCAAACTCAAACTTACTTCACTGTCTACTGAATGATTATTACTCGACGCAGAATAAACCACCTCATTTGGAACTGCTCCCCTACGATTTACTAGGCGGGGCAAATTAGCGGCCCAAGTAATACTAAGGTCATTGCTAGCAGCACTGTTTAACTCAAAATGGAGCCCCACAGGGTCCGAGTGGTTTTCGGAAATGGATATTTTACCACCCGCATTAAATTTTTTACGCTGAGCAAATGCTTGTGCGATTATCTTATGCTTTTGGAGCTTCATCGGCTCCTCTACTTCACAATGGAATTTTCTGAAAAAAAAAAAATAATTAAATAAACTAGTGATGCTTACAATATTTACAATATCAATATTTGCAAACGCTAAAATTGATTTAATCCATAGTTTGCTAATCAAATGAAATTGTAACCCATAATTATTGATGATCATCGGTGACTTCCCTCGATAAATTATTAATTTTTGACATTGCTGTGATGCCAACCTTCCCTAACTACATACTGATAGAGTATAATTTCAGCGACACCTAACAGGTATCTCTAAGAGCTGTGTTTTTATATTTTTTAGACAAATCAATTCAAAATCTTCAGAAAATTATAAACTCCACACAAACTCAATGGACAGTACAAGTCGAAATAAAATAAAGCAAAGCTCAACAACTGTCATTATTGTATGGAAAATAAATAGCAATTTTTCTTACCTCCTGAAATATCTTCCCCAAGAATGTAACATTGGTCGACACCAAACCCAAGAAGCCATAGCGACATCTGTGCCAAAAACAGCTATCAACTGTAGCTGTAGCTTAGCCACGCTTGGTCGAACTGTCTGTTTACAGTGAGTGTGATCGGAACTGAAGCTTGTCAATTTGCATCTTAAAATAAATAAATGTCATTTGTTACAGGGGCATGAAATAGCCAAATATGGTCATAAGTGCAAGTAAGGTAATAGAGATTTCTAATGGCTTTGGACACCCTAATAAAAAGAGACGAAAGTTCTTGATTTTTCCATCCTTGTTGCCAGGGGATGTACTCTGTGATTGGTCACTATGACGGCAGGAAGTATAAATGTCATTTTCAACTGTAGCTGTCTTGTCATTCAAATTCCCCGCCATTATAGTGACCAATCACAGAGCGCGCCCTGGTCAACAAGAACGGAAAAATTAAGAACTTTTGTCTCTTTTTATTAGGGTGTCCAAAGCCATTAGAAATCTTTATTGGAATATTAAAATTACAACTGAAATTATACAAATTAAGTTAGGTTAGACTACACATAGGACTAGCAATGAATTCTAAACATGTCCGTAATAATGGCGTCTTGAGACAGCCCGGATATTTTGGCTGGAGAGCATCTTGACAGCTTTAGTTCTTGTGACTTGGCACGCAACTTCTCAAAATATGTTGGTGGTTTGTAATAACCAAAAAAATTTAAGTAGAAAGGATTTAAAACATTTTGGAATACCTTTTTTAATACATATCATCAGTTAGGTTAGGCATTTTCTCCTTCTTTCTTCATCCCTAAGCCATGAGATAGCGAGCGCAGCAAGCAAATTCTCATTAATCTTACTGTTAAGATGCTCGCCGTCCAAAATATCTGGGAAGTCTCTAGACGCTAGTGTCCATAATCAATAGTCACGAAAATGATGATGGTCATTCACATACATATCACTGACTTGTACAAACAGGGAATTGTTGAAATGTGAGTTTACCAGCATGGCCCACTATTGAAATAAAAATATATCTTTTCATATAAAAATTTTCTGTTGAAAGTTGCTGCCCGCGCCTTCGCCATAAAATAAGTAAAACGACTTCGCCATACAATCGACAATGGGTTAGTCGGCGAGCAGAACGTTTGCTGGGACCACTAGCATTATATACAATTTTTCAGAAAGAATCAATACAAATTGATCCTCGTAGTGACTTCTGCAAATATTGAAACCTCAATTGGCGAGGAAGAGATTGACCAAAAAGAAGAGAACAAAAGTGATTCATCAGATTAGTGGAGCACAAGTCCTTTCAGCTCTCAAACTACTTGTATTCGAAAATTTTTCACTTCATCTTTATGGAACAATACCATCTAAGTAGAGCCAGATTTTTCACTTCGAGAAATGCCCTCTCACTAGGAAGGATTGATTACTGCCTGCAGAATGGTTTTTGTCAAGCATGTGTCTCGAGATGTGTAATGGGGTAAATCCCCCCAATGACTTTCATAGTGTAACCGAAGTAATATTATTCATTGAATGTTTATTTTTGAAAACAAATAAATTACACAAGTATACCCGAGGCATAGCCTGTGCGGGTAGAGGAAGGATACTATTACTATTTGACATAGAGTTCTGAAGCTGAGCACTGATTTTTAGTGGAGCATTCACTTTTTAGCTGTAGCACCTCCACCATATTCCAAGAAGGAAGGATTGGTATCTGAAGAACCTTTATCACATTTGCTTCGAACAGAACCCGAGAGTCTGATATCAGAAACCAAAAATGAAGAATTCTTCAAAGAGTAGTGATCCTTGTTGGACCACTAACATCTAACAACTTAATAAACACATACAGTGTCAGAAAGTTTTCATCTTGGGTATGGTGGTTTTATGAGAGCGTGAAGAATAGCTTGCTATATGTTGAGAGAGCATTACAATTTCTCCTCTACTCGCTCGAGGAAGGGATATCAACGTGAGCTGTTAATTCGTCGGTCAAGGTAACAGGAGAGGCGCGCAGTAGTGCGTCTCTCTTATTTATGTGGTATCATGATATCCTTGCGTTCCTTGTTGCTCGCGTAGATTTCTGTCTATGAAGAGTTTCCGATACTGTATACATGCAAGGGGTAAGTAATCAATGGGTGTAACAATCATGTCCTGCAAAGAGGCACAATACACAGATGAAGTGGTCGTAGTATTAGAGCGGAACCTATTGGCAAATGCAATTATTTTAATTTGTTTTGAAAGATTATTATAAAATTTAATTAAACGTATACGAGAAAATGAATTATTTTTAAGTGTATTTTAGATGGTTGCCTTGTATGTCGTCAGGAATATAGAATACTACCCCGTTATTGATTTCATAGAAGTAATCTGACTGCTGCTATACAATAAAATAACAGGTAATGGAGGATTTATACCTGAAATACCAAAATTGATTAGTTTTTTTTTTTTCATGCTTGTACTACTCATGCTGGTGTGTAATTGTAAATATTTTTAACTTACAAAATATAATTCTGTAAACTATCTCTCCATAGTTTAGTGTTTTGAAAAATATAATGATGATAACCAAGAGTTATTATGCAAAATATTATCATGAATAATGTAAAGACACCCATCCTTACAATATTCATTCTAATTTTTCTGCTTGAATGGTCTGAAATAATCTCCCTACTTTCTATTTTTACTTTTACGAGAAGTATGAGACCTGCAAAATAGAAAAGAAGTAATCTTACATTGTATATATATATATACATTAATTATACATTAATAATATACATTAATTAATTAACATATATATATAAATATATATATATATATATGTTAATTTATTTCAATGAACTCTTGCAACTATAATTAAGGTTTCTGATCACTATTAATTTCATGTAAAACCTATTAACCTTTTAAACCCTCAGATAGTGACAAATTTAGTTGCCCCATTTTGCATACAAGCCTCAAATAAGGTTGAAAAGTATATCGATTTGAAATGAAATGAAGATACATTTACGAGTGGTTCCTGGGGATAATATACCAAGAATTCGATTTTTCGGAACAGTGTTTATTTGTTTCCCTCGTGTTCCTAACTATGGTACAAAACTACAGAGGGTGATTCGTTGGGTCGTTTTAAGAAAAAAATTCCTATGAACATACGTCCGAAGTTGCTTCGTTTCTGAGACACAGGGTGTTGAAGTTTAAGAGAAAAAACTTCATGGAGAATGTTCCCCTTTTCAATATGAATACCTCCCAAGAGGTTATCTTGAACGATTGAAAATAGCGACTAAGGTTTGTCTTTCAGCCGCAGATGGTTATCTTGATTCCACAACAAGATTTTATGAATATCCTATTCATATTTTCGAACAAAAATCAAAAAAACACTGTTCTGAAAAATAGAATTCTCGGATTGTTAACCCTAGGAGCAACTCGAAAATTTATCTTCATTTTACTCCAAAACGATATATTTTTTAACCCTATTTGAGGCTTGTATACGAAAATGGTGCACCTAAATCTGTCACTATCTGACGGTCTATTTATCAAATGAACATCATAGAAGTTGTGGAAACAGTTCAACTTGCAATCACAGAAGATGACAAGTTCAAATTTTATGAAGTGATATGGGGTGAATAACATGTTTGTAATAATTACAAGAAAACCAGAGTTATATCAATTTATTTGTTTCAGAATTGAAATGCATTTGTAATAGGAGAAACAATAGGAATAATAAATGTTATCATATATCAGATAATATAATTTGAAGCTTTGACAGCACAAGATTATTATGGGAATGTTCTCAGAATAGTTTCGTAAAACATTTCACAAGGTGTACCAAATGTTCTGAGAATATTCTGAGAACATGAAAATGGGACAGAAACGCAAGTTCCAAAATCATGCTCAGAATATTCTTGGTTATGTTACAATTATAATTGTAACGAAATGGTGGACTATTTCCACGTGTTTATTAATATTAAGTTTTAACTGTTTAGTGAGAACAAACGGAGTGTTAAATGATCAGTAATATTAGTTTTAGTACTTTTGATCCAAAAATTTAAAATTTCAAAACTGGTAAAAAATATAAATATTATGAAGAGTGTTCATATATTTATTTTCCTTACCTCTTACAATATTGAACCCAGATACCAACATTGTTGCCATTACTGGAAATAACAACAGTCCTGTTCGTGCAGCCATATTTTCAAACCCCACAAAGCATATGCCTGTCACATAATCCCCATCGATTTCGCTTATAGCCATGGTAATTATTGTCAAAATCAAGGGCAGGCTCCATGCTGCCAGGTGGAAATATGCTTGTTTCCTATCTACTCGATCTTGAATTTTTCCTGAAAATAAATTTTAAATGTTGAAGTTATCAATTAATTGATAACCAATAGTGAAACAAACCATTTCAAAATATACTGAAGAGAAGACAGGGATCCATATTAGGGAACCATAGGGTTTGTTAGTTGGGTTCTCCCATCTGAAATATAGTTAGTAGGCAGATTAGTAGACAGATTAGTAGGCAAATTAGTAGGCAGATTAGTAGGCAGATTGGTAGACAGATTAGTAGCCAGATTAGTAGGCAAATTAGTAGGCAAATTAGTAGGCAGATTAGTAGGCAGATTGGTAGACAGATTAATCCGAAAGTTGGTTAGTAGGCAGGGTAAATGTGAAAAATATGTTACAAGAATAGAATAATAGCATTTTAATCAACGAGCGTGTAATGATAGCTATTACTAATCAGAATGAAGTTTGCGACGTGAGCCATAGGCTCAATGATTTTTTTTCCAGAAACCAAAAACCTAACATAACTTTTCAATAACCCATTATGGGTTTCTCAATGACCCCCAACTTGTATTACTGATAATTATTTTTGTGAAATCAATAATAAATAAGTTTTCCATTCATTGCATACTCTTTGAATAAAGCTGTATATCGCAGCGCTAGCCGGACGGGGATATAGTGACATAATCAATTCAGAAGTGAATGCAGAATAGAAATAAATTACAAAAATATAATAGTCAAGTGCATTTTCATTACATTATTCATGTTGGTATCAAAATGTAAAACTTTTTGCTCTCATTGTTACATATGTATACATTTCATTTCCTAAATGAATATAATGTATTACATGATTTCAAACGGTTCAGAAAAATATTATTGAATCCCAAACAAGTAATGTTATTATTGTCCTATGGCTTATTTCTATATTTTATATATTTTAAAACTTGTTTATATTCTTGTATTGTATTCTTTACTATCCATTTTTATATTTATATATATATTGTACTTTTCACTTTATAATTTGTGGATTTTTCCACTCATTACTTTTGTATGCTTTGTCAATAGGGAAAATTATTCTTGGTCAATAAAGCTCAGTTTGATTGATTGATTGATCAAACTACGCAAATAACACCACTTTTTATTTATTTCGAGGTCAAGCCTAAAAAAATCAACTTTACCTTTTTTTTCAACCAATTTCAAAGTGATAAAATATGTAAAAATTAAAAAAATCACCTAGTGCTTGAAGACAGCTCATATACCAGGCGTAGCTGAAGATAACGAACCAAACCATGCCAGCAATCATGAAATAATAAACCATCACAAAGACTACAGGACATGACAAGTTTTCAGTAGCACTCGGCTCAGATTTCCTCAAAGTTCCCTCCTTTTTACAAACAATGTCATCTCTAGTTTCACTTCCTAGGAACTGAATCAACCATCCTCCATTGAATATGCAGAAACATACATTAACATAAAATATGGCAGATGCTGGGTACTTGTTTGAAGTTTTCCAATCGATGATGAAAGTCATAATGGTAAGGAGATTCAAAAATAAGCAAATTGAAGCACAAACTGCTATAAACTTGCTAATTTGATAATGCTCATATTCTGAATACAAAGAATCTTTACATTTCAATCCACATCCTTCTATATCTGGGTACCACCATTCTGGTTTATCAGTTTTCACTAGAGGATCCATACAGAAGCCAGTAGTATTAAACTTTACCTCGTGAATATCATTTTTACATCTATCTGGAAAAAGACGCTCATCCTCACAGTTCAGGAACTCGGGAAATAGTGAACTATTATATAAAATCTTACATGGTTCAAGGGTGATTCTACACATTACCCTTGAAGGTAGGTCTACTTTATTGTCATCACATTTAGGCATGTACAAAGCACATAAGAACGGTTGAATTACAGCCCAGCATTTAGGAATGAACCGTAAATAATTATATAACTGCAATTTTTCTTGCACTTGTTCCTGACTTTTCAAATCTGTTAACTCCAAAGTTGTACTATGATAGGGCAATTTGGCTCCCATACAGGTGGTATAATTCAAAACTTGGCATGTTGCTGGTCTTTGACAATATTGTAGATTGACATCGAATAATTGGTCTATGTATCTTGTACTAATATCTTTTGATTTCTTCTGTTCTCTGTGCCTTATATGAGGGGTTTCTTCTCTCCTGAATGATTCATAATCAGAATGTGATCTTTCAGAAAATCTCTTATCTACAATTCCACATAAAACGACATTCAAATAAATTATTGAAATCAGTCCAGTCTTCATTTCAATACATCAACATTTGCAAACAAAGAAATAATCAACAAATGAAACTAAACAATGATCATCATCAAATAAAAACAAAACAACGTGCTACAGACTATAAATTTTCATTGTGTTGGACCCACGTTGGACCACCCACACGGCACACGGCCCACGGCGCACGGCACGGCCCACACACAGACTAAACTAAACACTATACAGTAAAGTGCACGAAATAAGCGCTAAGCACAGCTTGATAAGCTGTGCGCTAAGCGCTGCGACCACGACCTTACCACCTTACTGGGGGTGGGATCGGTGAGATTCTGTGTTATGTACCATTGATGTTTATTAAGCCACTTTTGTCTCTTTCTCTCCCATGAATTCAACCATAATGTCATCTCACTTTTTCTATCGACAATGAATTCTATGGTACACAGAATCCCACCCCTGTTTTGTTATTAACAAGTTTGGATGAATAGTGGTTATATCAACAATTTTGTATGGTTAATAATTTATGCATTTTCAACTAAGTTTGCATGTAGCTTTCTTGAGTTTCTTGTCATTTAAACCGTCGTTAAGATATTACCAATCACAGAGCGTTTATTTCGTGCATTTTACTATTTTACTATCGTTTCCTCTCTGAGGTCCTTTCACCAGTCAATCACACACAAGTTCCAAATCCACTGAAATATAAATATTTTAGTGCCATATATTGATGTTTCGGATTGTAATGTGATTTAATTTTTTATGCATGCAGTGGACACAGACGCCACAAGGGGGGTAGCATTCTACTTTCTAATGTTGACGATCAGTGTATCAGTGAGTGACATTTTCGTTAAATGACTTAAATGTAAGAGTGAGACAGACAAAATTGCCGACAATGGGTAGGAATTGGAATAGCCCCCGTTTTAAATTCGAAGCAACTAACATTACTCCAGATGCGTCTACCAGGTAGATGGTGCAAGTGGCTGGTTTTCCGTTTTCCTGACGTTCAAGCAACAAGCAACCCTAAATGATTGTGTATTGTGTGTAATATACAGAATATACTAATATTACTAATATGGGATGTGGATGTGGGCAATATTGGGCATGTGACATGTGACGAAATGGAATGGAGTTGAATTATAAATTGATAAATATTCAAATCAGGACATGAATAAGATTTACTGAAAAGTGAGCGAAATCTACTATATATTCCACTACATGGTGATAAAAAATCTTGTCTGTATTAAAAGGATAAAAACAATTTTATCTCTAAAAAATACGTCAAGGAAGAATATATCTTATCAGTTACCATTGAAATTGGTAGAAGTTGAGGTTATACCAATTGTGCATTTCAATTATTGGGTAATTCTTATAGTATTATTTTCAAGATGTCAGTCAGGAAGGTATCACACTGTATATTTGGGAGTAAGTTCTAATTCTAGGGTTAATGAAACAATAAAAAATATATACATATATATTTATTATTCCAGAGGTATCAAAGAGTTTTGCTAGACAATTTAGTCTGCATAGATTACCAGAAGAACATTTGATGTTACAAAATACTTGTCGAAACTTTGCAGAAGTAGAACTCAAACCTATAGCTGCTGAATTGGATAGGGAACATAAATTTCCCGCTGAGCAGGTAAGGTTTTTATGTGGATGTTATAAGGGTATGAGCAGAAAATGGTGGTATATAATCTACTTGAGGATTATATGAATACACATAGAGTTTTATCCTAACACCAAATCTTTATCTTCAACAACTAGACAGGGACCATCTTCCAGGGGAAGATCAAACTAAACCTGGAACCAGAATTTGCCTTATTTATACTAAGCCCAGTACCTTTAGTCAGGTATTTGCATCCAAAAATTATTCTATCAGTAATTTAAAGTTACATACAATTTGCCTTATTTATTAAGTCAGATATCTAATACTGCGGTCCTAATCAAAACCCCTATAACCGACAAATTCACTGAAATTGATATTTTTGGTGCCATAACTCCTAGATAGCTAATATTATATTCTCAACCTCGTATTTCAATTTATAATATAAAATTCAAGTTAATTTATATGCCCGTATACAGTGGTGTCACGATAATCCAAACCCCATGTTTCCATAAACAAGAGCAACAAATTCTCACTAAAAACAACAAGAGTCATCAGATTGAATTTACTACACTTTTCACTCTTTGGAAAAAATTAAAAAGGGGGTGAACATAATTTAGAAAAATGTATCGTCGAAATAACTTACATAGAAAGAAATTGATGAAACTTGATTAATGTTTCTCTATGTCTATGCATAATACAATTGTTACATATTTTGATTATTTTCTGTTTACTTTTTTTGATAATAGAATGGCTTATTTATTATTTATTTCCTTGTTTTAAATTTGAAAAGTTTACTTCAAAATGTATTGATAATCCGGATTTACTCTGTTTTACCATTTTTGTAGAAACGGGGGTTTTGCATAGTTAAAAAACATTAAATCTGTTGATGGCTTCAGAAAGGTATTAATTATATTTATTCCTCCAATAAGATACACAATTATCTAAAAATGTATTTATTCAATGTAGAATTTTCAATGATTAATAATACATCTTTCTGTATACGGTATCGGAAAGTTTAATCTTGGGTATGGTGGTTTCATGAGAGCGTAAAGAATATGTTGAGAGAGCATTAGAATTTCTCCTCGACTCACTTGAGGAAAGGATATTGACTTGCAGTGTGCGGTGTGTCGCATTGCCACGTGGTCCGTTAATGCGTTGGGTGGGGTAACAGGAGAGGCGCACGGTATTTACAACCTCTCCTCATCCTGTCAAGGTTAAAGAAATATCTACACTGTGTTCAACTCTCTGCACTGCCAATTCAATTAGAATTCTATAATCTATGTATTATTTTATTAATGTTTGTATGTATCATTGTGTGTATTATATACTTATTATTCTGCTGATTTTATATGCTATTTTTGTATTCTACTATACATATACTTATTCATAGCTGTAAACCTTATATTTGTCTTGTAATTGGGATTACTCCTGTAGACAATAAACCTTTTTTTTTATTTTTTATTTTTTTTTATTATTGAAGATGGTAATTTTTCTAATTATTAGGTATATGTAATTAAGACATCCACTCTAGTTATATAAATCTATATTGTGCATTGTGTAATTGCCAGTGCCCTTGAAAACTTTATCACTGTTTGGCAATTCAAAGATAAACTCATGAATTATTTGATACTTAATTGATTTGTTTGTTTAATTTTAAATTTTTTATCTCGTTCATCTACTGTTGTTATCTATCATTGTTCATATTTACGTAAAACACTTGTGAAAGTAAAATGTATTTATAGATATTGAATGTAGAATGGTAAAAAAAGTGTATGACGCAAAATGTGCAGGATTCTGAAAACAGATCCTTCGAAATTCTTGTCTTTATTCATTAAACTCCCTTTTTTTGCCTAACCCTACTCCACTAATTGGTGTGAACTCTAAATAGGCACTAATCGCCGACTGTTATTACATTGTATGCGTTCCCACACAATTACAATGTTGACAAGTTTTGTCTCTAATGTAAGAAACAGAGATCTTGAATTGTAAAAGATAAAAAAGAGTCCATTCAAATCATCAATTCGACATCAAACTTAATCACATTTCATTAAATCACTTTCAACTGAGCATGAGAAAGTAATTAACCCCCAACCACTCAATAAATAATTGTTTATTAGCAAAAACTGATAGCTGCAATGATTTGGGAGTATACTTTGATAGCAAACTCTGCATTTCACTGATGGGAGAAGAAATTCAGAGCTCATATTTAGAAATTGTATAAATTTCAAAAACTTGGATAGTTTTGTCACTCAGTTTTCTTAGACATGGTTCAATGTGTATTGTATTGTATGTATATTCGAAGTAGTTATTTAAATTTGAGTTTTGTTTTTTTGTTGTTTTTCTTTTAACAATAATATGTTATATTTATATGTATTGCTGTATACTCAACATCACACTGTTAAAAAAAGAGACCAAAAGCATTATGTTTTTAAAAAAACAACAATAATTGTATTGTATACCAAAATAATTGAGAACGTTTTTTTTTAATGGAAATGCTCCATGTATTTTTATCCCATAAATGTATTATTATTATAAATTTTGGTAATGCCTGACTTTAATTTACTGGATTTCAACGACTTCAAATAGCACATTGAAGTCAATTACTTAATTCTACCAAGATTATAAATTTTTCAAAGGGTAATAATGCTTTTAATAGGGAAATTTGAGTCGTTCCTGACAAAACAAATTTATTCTTCTAAATGCTTAGAAAGGTGTATTACATTGTTCATGTTATTAAATAATACAACTATACCAAGATGAAAATATAAAATTACCACATAAAGTATTATCTTTTTAAATAAGCCCCCCGCAGAGCTAACTTTTAAGTACTTATCACATGTTCAAAAATTATTTTCAGATAAAAAAAATGGGTGACCTAGGACTTCTTGCTATAAATGTATCTGAAAAATATGGTGGGGCTGGACAAGATACCTTAGCATTAGCTGTAGCTGTCGAAGAGATAGCCAAGGGTTGTGGTGGAACTGGAACTATAGTTTCTGTCCACAATTGTTTATATGTTAATTTGATAGATCGATGTGGAACTGAGGCACAAAAAGAAACTTTTTTGAGGCCATTTACCAGTGGCACTTTAGGATGTTTTGCTCTTAGCGAACCAGGTTTGTGAACCTTTTGCTCATAAATTATATTCAGTTGTTGGTTGAAATAAATGGAAAAAAAAAACAGTAATTTTAGTTTCAACTTGATTGTCATCAACTCATCAACGATTTCTTGTTGATAATTTTGATATCAATCCTAATTTAATAAATTGGATTTTTCTCCCTTTATTGACTAACACATTTATATGAATATAAAGTTCATCAAAAAAATATAATTGTCTAAAAGTTCACTCCACAAGGTTAAGAAGCATAATGCACATCTGTCACATGCTTTTGTTGACATTGTCCGTATTCGAAATATGAATACACTATAGTATGCTTGGCTAGCTTATTGAACATTGAACATTGTCCGTATTCGAAATATGAATACACTATAGTATGCTTGGCTAGCTTATTGAACATTGGCATATGTGAATCTCCATTCATGCTTTGGACAAATATTTTGATGTTTTTTTTTTTAATACAAATATTTGAAATTCCTAGCCACAGCTCCAAAACTGTATAACATGTTTGAAATGCGATTCAGTCAAGTTATAAACAACGTAACTTTTATTTTTAAGTCAAGTAACACTATGGAGACTACCGCTTCAATAATATACAGTAATAGCAAGATAATTCGCAATAAGACACCAAGAATTTTGGGTGATCAAGTAGACAAGACTAAATAATAATAAAGAGATTACCAGGTTAACAGTTTATGTAACAGACTTGCATAACTAACATATACACTCAGTGTCTTAAAATGCATGTTGATGATGATGCTCTTGTGACTGTTTTAGTTTGGAATAGCGATTTGAGGTTGTACTCATCCAAGTAAATTTTAGGTATAAAATGGGTACACAACTGCAGCGGAGTTTTCAGAATTGATAAAATACTGATAGTACCTGCAATTTTCAATGTTGAGTGATCATTTTCCATTTTTCTCATTCAAGATAAAAACGTTGAAAGTCGTTATAAAAGGAACGGTTTGAAAGATTCTTCAAAATGAAATCATCCTAAAGAATATTTTTTCAATATACTCACAGAAATCTTCAAATTCTTAAAAAAAACGCTTGGGGAATGGTCCGACCATTATTTTTTTTACTCTGCAACAGTTTTGATATTGTCACGAATATTCAGACTTCAGAATGGCTGGCGCCATCTAGTGGAGAATAGCAGTAATAGCGGAGACATTAACATCCCCAGACTGGAAGCGAATGGAAAATTCCAAAAATCTCTGGAAACGACGAGAAGAAATGTTTCCCACTATACACGTGTCACTCGCCGCCGGGAGAAGTATTGAAGTATTGGAAGTTTGAATATTAGCATAAATAGCCCAGTCATTGTGTTACATAAATTACTGTATTCTACTGTATTCTGGGACTACTCGTTTTTGGATTGGTTGTAGTGGTATCAGTTGTATTAAAATTTTGCTAAATAAATATTTTGTCTCAAGCAAGCATTTTGATGATATATTCATTTTGTAGATTTTAGGAGAACTACAAGGCATTTCGATTTTTTTATTGAATTTTCGCAAATATATGCTCATCTATCTGCTATTATTGGAAATTAGGGACAAATTGTTAAACTAGAATACTTTACTCAGATGCAGGTAGCGATGTTGGGGCCATGTCTTGCACAGCAGTTCCAGATGGCGATAGCTATATTCTAAATGGTACAAAATCGTGGGTAACTAGTGGTATAGAAGGAAAAGCTGCCGTTATTTTCGCCACTGTAGATAGGAGTCTGAAACATAAAGGTATGGTACCTAATTGTTATTCATCAACTCCTTGTTGATCCCCAATACAATAGCAGTATACGATTAATTTATTTCTCCATTTTATGTATGTAGTAACAACTCTCCTTTCTCCTAATGAAATTCCTAGATACTACAGTATCTAATTTTTTATTGCTGTTTCTTTCTCAAACTCATTTAATTGCCAATCGGATCTAAAATCAATTTCTGCTGAATTCAATGATGAGAATTGTTCTGAAAAAATTTAACATAAAAGCATTTACTTTAATAATGTACACTTTGATGTTTTTTTCACTTTCAGGTATAGCTGGGTTTATAGTTCCTCTTCCAACGGCAGGGCTTTCTTTGGGTAAGAAAGAAGATAAATTAGGAATAAGGGCCTCGTCGACATGTAATTTGATTTTGGAAGACGTACGAATACCCAAAGAGAATTTATTGGGGACAGTAGGAGGTGGGTTCAAAATGGCCATGGAACAACTCGACAAAGCCAGAGTGGGTATTGCAGCTCAAGCTCTAGGAATTGCTCAAGCTGCTCTTGAAGTGGCAGTCCATTATGCGTCCCAGAGAAAAGCATTTGGAAAACCTATTAATCAGTTGCAGGCTGTGAAAGTAAGTGTAAACCCATTGATTTTATAAGAATTTACAGAAAATAAAAACACATTCGGATTGTAAAACTTTTTTGATAATTAAATTTCTCATTATATACACTGGATGAACATAGTTATTAATTTAATTCAAATAATTTTAACGGTATTATTAAATCAGTAAAGCTTTGACCGCTAACTTTGACATATTACTATTATTATAGAGATTTGTTTTATTGACTCGCCATTCACTTAATGGAAACTCATAATATATTTCAATTCAATTCAATTTATTCCCAAGAAACGTACAGTTTATAATATGGAAAAAAACAAAATTTAAATAATTTCACATAATATAAGTAACAATATTAAAAATTAATTTAAATATAATGAAATCAGAATTGGAATGGATTCAAAGGAGTAAGTATTTTTTTAGGTTATTCTCACTCCCAAGTTGTTTTTAATTACAGCATATATGACACTAAAGTAAACATGATTAGATTTCCACATATCGATGGCCTAACCGCAGTACCACGTATCATCAATAGAGTAATCATAAAATTTTAATAAACAAATTGGAATCAATTGGCTTTTCAGGGAAAATACTTCTTTGGATAAGTAGTTTTTTAACTAACAGAATCCAATATGTTAAAATCAATAACTTTATCTCTGACTCAGTTGAGGTGTTTTCTGGGGTACCATAGCGGAGTCACTGTGGACCTTTGTTTTTTAATCTTTTTGTTAATGATATTGTCAGTCAAATCACTGATTCAAAATGCTTACTATTGGCGGACGATCTTAAGATTTATCGAGTCATTCAGTCATCTCTTGATTGTCATTATCTTCAAGATGATATAAACCATGTTGCAAACTGGTGTAAAAATAATTGTATAGAGCTAAACATCGATAAATGTGCCGGTATGTTTTTCGATCGTTCTCACTCCCAAGTTGTTTTTAATTACAGCATATATGGTCTTTCGTTAAACAATATTGAAGTGGTAAAAGATCTAGGGATTTATCTCGATTCCAAACTTGCTTTTAGTGATCATATATCCAGATTAACACAAGATTCACTTAGAATACTGGGGTATATATTGAGAATTGGAAAAGATTTCTCACCATTTACTCTAAAAATACTTTTTTGTTGTTTAGTACGATCAAAATTAGATTATGCCTCTGTGATCTGGTATCCATGTTATGCTTCTCAAAAACGATGTGTTGAATTTATGCAAAATAAATTTGTATGTGTTATAGCCTATAAAATTCGCTATCAGTTGGTATACTATACATATTCAGATGTACTGGCTTTCCTTAACTTGCCCACACTTGAAAATAGGCGCATTCGGAATGACCTGTCTCTCCTATATAAATTAATTTCTGATAATATGTCCTGAGCTACTAAGTTGTGTTGATTTTAAAATTAAGCAAAGAGCTACTAGGGATGACAAGACTAGTTCCGATGACACGTCTCTTAAGGTTGGCTAATGAATCTGATTTAAATCTTTTTGGTGTACCTTTCGACAAATTCCATAAATCAATCACTAAATATGTACGGAATAGATTTAAGCAGTTTGACTAGCTTTTGTGTTTCATTTCCTCTCTATTGTTTTTTCTTTTTATATATAATATTTTATATTATCGTGCTGTTTGTATAGTTATGCATATATTTGTATTTATATCTGTTTCAGCTGTTATTTTGTTTTATACTGAAATTTTCTAATTAAAGGGATTTTCCCATCAATTAAATAAATAAATAAATAATTTTTTACAGCAATAACACGCAACACCGATAAATATTACTTGAACATACATTTATTATTATTGTATTTCTCTCTTTCATGGATTGGAGCAGCGATTTCTTTGTACATTTCTGCTTTTTCTTCTTTTATCTTTATAATCCTTCATTTCTAAAATTCCCTTTTCATACCGTAATTTTCTTTATTTGTCTGTCTTTTATTGCTCTCTTACATTCAAAGTATAAGAAAATAATTTATTTTTTTTGTCCTTGTTAAATAAGATGAAATTATTTTGGAATAGACATGTACAAGGCATAATTAAAAAAAAAACTTATGGACCTGAAATAGAGGTCTGTGGCATATGATATTATATAGGAGTTACTTGAGTTTGAGTTAAATTTATACACTTGTTTCCTAGATTTGACTTCTTCATACCGGGAATATTATGGTATGTCTCTCATTCCATAGACATTTTTAGAGAGAAACAATAGTATACAACAAGTGCAGAAAGGTGCTAAGTTGTCAAGAGTTTGGAAAAAGTTGCAGAACGAGCTAAGGTCGCTATTCAAATAAAAGAGTTACACACTATACATTTTCTACAACAAACTTTTTGCTAATAATAAAACTAAGAAATTGGTAAGGTCAATGTAGTTAATTTATTGACAATGCTCGACGTTTGTTGACACATGTCTATAATTTTTATTCAGAATATTATAGAGCTCTATAGAAAGCAACTTTTTGGCACAGAAATGTCACTTTCCTGTACAGAAACGTCACTTTCTGGCACATAAACGTCACTTTCTGGCACAGAAACGTCACTTTCTGGCACAAAAACGCCATTTTCAGGTACACTTCATATTTCAGTTACTATAAGACATGGCTCTTTCATAGATTTCTGTCAATTCAAGAGCAAAACTACAGTACTGATATTCTTATATTTGGAAAATTTCAGCTCCTATTATAGCATGGGAAATTTGCGAAAGATTGAATTATATAAATAATATATAATAAATGAATAATCCTTTTTCATTTGATGAAATTATGATCTTTCACCAAGTATGCCCAATTTCAGATGGAAATATTCATTTATTTCAAATTCTGGGATTTAGTTACCATCTCATGCTTCATATATACATTTAGAACTGTTTTGTTTTGATTTGATAGAATGTTTTTTCAGTTCCAAATTTACTTCTAGATGAGGTTAGCTGAAATGGCGCTGAGACTGGAAGGAGCTAGGTTGTTAGTTTGGAGGGCAGCTGTTTGCTGCGATGAACCACAGAGATCTTCGAAGGAGTCTTCTATGGCCAAACTAGCAGCGAGTGAGGCTGCTACGTTTGTATCTCACAGCGCTATTCAGATACTCGGAGGTATGGGTTACGTCACCGATATGCCGGCTGAAAGACATTATAGAGATGCGCGCATAACCGAGATATATGCGGGAGTAAATGATGTACAACGCACACTCATAGGTGAATCGATTGTGAAGGAATACGACTAAAAAAAAAATTCCATGAATTGTTTCTTATATTATGATTCCATTGGAATATATTTTTATATGGTGCTTGTTTGTTGATGATGAAATTTATTTTAAATATGTTAAAGATAAAAAAAAAAAGATGGTAATGTATTTTAATAAAGAAATTTACAGGTTTTGCTGGAGTAATAATTTCCTGTGTGATACCACTAATACAAAAGAAGTATTTCCAGTAGGAATATTTTACATTCCCTAATTCCAATAGCAACTAAAATTAATTGTGGAAAATTTTTAAAAAGTTAGTTAGGGCATGGACAAAACAAAATCATAAGCGTGTTACGTTCAGATATGAATATTCTTATGATAATAGGGTTTATCCGTCAATGATATAAAATTGTGACAATCCTGAAGCCCGGCCCTGACCGTACCTCGCCAGCTCGTTAACAATGCGTGAGTCAACAATGCGTGAGTCATCGTACCGCTACCCTGTTAGGAATGCACGACGACGTCATCGACTAAAAGGCTACATGCATCTAGAATCGACGAGACCCATCTAGATGTGAACGGCCGAACCGTGACAGAAGATTCAAAAAGTTCAGAGAAGACCACTACAGCTATATAAGAGAGCAGGTACAGTGGATTTGAAGGTCGCGGAATTTATTTATTTATTTATTTATTTATTGGTGTTCAAAATAACAAATACATTGTCAATATAATAATTAATAATACTTAAATATCTCTTGAAAACACGATCAAATAAGTTAAAAACATGATCATGTGAAATTAATGTATAAAATAATAATATATCATAATAGACAAATATAGTAAATATCAATAATATATATACAAATAAAGAAAAATAGTAAAATGAACTCAAAGGTATGCATCCAAAATAATGGTTACATTTTGCATAAATAAAAACAATAACAAAATTATTTCATATACAACCAATTTTCAAATTTTTCAGAATTCTCAATCAACCAGTATTTGATTTTGTTCTTAAATCCAGAAAAACTAATTTTTTTCAAAGAAACTGACAATTTATTATAAATCTTTTTACCAATATAAATGGCATGTTGTTGCATTAAAGTTGTAGAGAACTTTTCAGTCGATATCCAACCATCAATTTTATTTTTTTGTTTCATATTTATGTTGTATAAGATTATCCAATTCTAAATTTTTTTCTTATGTAAGCTGTAGATGCTTTATAAAATAATTTTTTAACAGTTAAGATTTTATATTGTTCAAAGAGAATTTTAGAAGAATAATCAAAAGGTTTTTTAAAAATTATTTTCAAGGTATACTTTTGATTGAAACTGGAATTAGAGCAGAGGGAACTCGAAACAGCTGGCACTCCGGAAAATACTTTCAGGCGTTTGAGAAGGAGAAGACCCCGAAATCTTTTCATTCGAAGTTATTGGAATTGATTCAAGTACGATACTGAATAAAATCGTCGAAAATACCAGAGTTAGGAAGAAAAATTCAAATAATCTCACAAACGAACTTTCTAAGAGTCTGGAAGAGAAATTTCTGAAAGAACTTCACACAAACTCGAATAATTTAGAGAATAAACTACTGGAAAATTCGGCTTGAAAGAAAAACTTCACGTCACAAGAAGTGTCTGCATGGAAAACATACAAAGATTGAAAAAAGAACTTTGTAGTGTGGCGAACCGGTTAGAAGAAAGAATGGGAACCGTCGAGACAGACATAGACAAAATGAACAAAGACAGTTCAGAAAATTCGTCAATATTGGCCAAAAAGAAGTGCTTCAGTTGTAAGTTTTTGAGTGGTGGGGCAAATGACCTCATCTGCGCCTGGGTTATACTGTTATTAACCAATGGTAGTCTGAAAAGTGTCTTTATCTGTGTATTCTTAACAATGAATTTCAGTTCTGGTGGTGTATTTAGCTCAATTTTTTTATTTCTAGTATGATTGAGGAAAGCTTTATAATTTTATAAATAAATACCTCAATGTAAAGACTGGTTATTGTCATTACATTGAAATAGCAATTGGTAGATCAAATACTGATGTATTATATGGCCATGCTATTTGTCTTTAAAATCACAAGAAATGAAAATCACAGCCGAATGAAGGATAATTTCTGCTGTTTAATTACAGAACACTTGCAATATTTGCATTATTTGCAATTATCTTATTTGAAGCGTTTTTCAAATTGGGTTAAATTTCATTAATGCTCTTGAGAAATAATTTTTCGTATGGCAATGAGTGTGCACTTTTACGTATTCCTCAACAAAGATTGAATTCTTCTGGTAGTAAGAGCATCTTCATACAGATTCTGTTACTGAAAATTAAAAAAAAAAACAATAATAAAATATAAAATAAATAAAACAATAAAAGTGCTGTCACCATCTTTAATACTTTTACTAATTTTACGTTTTGAACAAATAAACCTCATTGGTTGAATGCAAAGGATACTCTAACGGACTTCTTCAGTTTCAATCGGACGGGACATAGCTTATAGGCAGCATGATGTGGTCCTCTACAATTGCAACAAATGGGACTATTTTTCGGACGGTTACACATTTCTACTTGATGTTCTTCACCACAACGTACACATCTTACATTTTGTTTACAAGTATTAGCCGTATGCCAAAATCCTTGACATCTGAAATCATGTATGGATTGTTTTTAAAAATTATAATCCATTTTGACAATAGGATATTATGATACAAGTAAGCCTTTAAAACATAAAAAATTTAAGAAAAGCCATTAAATTCACGAATAGATCTTATGAAATTTGGACATAACATGTGTTGGGTCAGCTAGTGCATGTAAATGCAGGGTAAATTTTTGTTCAATTGGAATACTAATAATAATAATAAGTGTTGTTTAGTGGATCAGAATTACATTCAATTCAAAAGGCTATCGGCGGAGGTCCTGTCCTCAATTCGAATAATAATAATATTAATATTTTTATTGTTCTGGTCGGCAATGTGTGACGGAGGTAATTCACTAAAACGCGGCTTCATGTAGCAGCGAACAGATGCAGGGACGGATGGGGTGCACTTTACGGACCCTCAGGGTAGCTAGCCCTTACCGGCCTAAGACCTGGAAAACCTCTCGAGGACGCTATTTCCAATTTCCAATGACCGTCTGTGCGCGATGAAGAATCGCACGCATCCTGCTCGAGGTGGTCCTGCTTCTAACAGAACACGGCGGATCTAGACAAGGAAAGTAGAATAGATTCACCAAGCCAAGGTGTGTGAAATCCGTGCCGAAGACTGAATGTAACAGGAAATACTATCGCAAATGGAGAATCTGGGACACCAGGTCGAATACCGGAGTATCCTAGACCTTACTACGACATGTAGGGCTCTGCCGTACCGGACCAACACTTCCCTAGCTACCGTGGGAACATATATGGACCTGAACAAACAAAAACCTGCGACAAAGGTGAAGGTGACTACACCGAACCTCGGCAAAAGGCGGAGACGTCTGGTGCCAAGGCCAAAGGACAAAAACCTAAAATCAAAAATAAGATATATCTTCCCTAGAGGAACTAGAGCCATTATCAGACGGGGAGGTTAACACAAGAATCCTCCAAAATGGCATTGACTACACAACAGCCAAAAGGCTGATAATCAAGGAAAACTTCCTAAAAATCAAAGATCCCTAGCTCAAGTAGCACAACACCACAACAAGAAACCCACCTGAGAAAGAAGCCAAGGCATGAAGGAGCCACCTTCAGAGATGCTCTTTCCTCAGTCAAGGTTGCTGTGGTATCCACGGGATTTCCAGAGAACAAATTGAGTCCAGAAAGACTAGAAATCGTCCAGGACTCAATCTCTGAGGCACTCGAGAAAATCCCCACAGAGGGACCACAAGTGCGATTCGCAAAATGCACTCACAAATCAGGCTACCTGATTATTAGTGTGTGAGGATCGCAACAGTGCAGACTGGCTAAGGGAAGTCATCCCAAACATAAAACCCTGGGAGGGGGCAACCCTGATAGTGTTGGAAGGCGATGACTTACCAGAAACCTACGCCTGCACAGCATATGTTCCCGATGAGAGAGGACAAAGGCCGGAAGAAGAAAGAATTCTGCGTAGGCTAAAGGTTTCAAGCCACGGTCTCAACCTACGCCTCTGGACCGTGTGGGGTAAAACCACATCGTCCAAAGGTCAAATATGGCTTTCTCTATGGACAAAGAGTCCCTAGAGGAAATCAAGAAGCTGGATATTATATTTCCTCAAATTCAAAGTTAAAGGGAGGCAAGGAGCCAGCAAAAACACCGAGGAAGGTGGTGCCGAACCGATTCTGGAGGCCGATGAGGTACAGGAAGAGGATGAAGTGACAACTTCCCGGAGCGGGGAAAGTCCTTTAAAAAGGCCAACGGCACAAGAGAGGGTGGCACCTATGGAGGAAGAAGACTCAGAGAAGTCAGAAGAGTTCAGTTCTCAGAACTAAACTTAAAACACGATTAGGGTAATGAACCAACTTTCGTCACAGCAGCGAGGAAATAAATTTTGGATATAACTCTAACGTCCGAAAAAGCTGGTGATACGATTGCCAATTGGCACATGTCGGACGAACCTTGTGTTCGGGCCACATACAGATCAGATTTGATCTATAGTCACCCCACCGCGTACGTTAGTCAAATATAGAATCCCAAGAGAGACCAACTGGGAAAGATACTCAGTGCCACTCATTGAGACTCTCGTCGAGAGGTTCACGACTAAAATACGAGACAGGGAGAGCCTTGAGAGGGCAGTAGACCAAGTGGGCAAGTCAATAGTCAAAGCCTACGAGAAAAGCTGACCTGAGAAAACAAGGCAACAAAACAATAAATCGGTGGAGCATCTAGAAACCCTCAGAAATGACGTGCAGAAGCTTTTCAACATAGCAAAATCCAACCAAGATTGGACCACATAAAGGTTAAACTCACGCAGTACAAAAAATAAATTGGAAAGGCCAGTAGACAATAGTGGAAGAAATTCTGCGAAGAGGTAACAGATACCCCTATGTGCTCAAGAAGTGTTTTAGCCAAAGAAGGTACAGTAAACCAAGTAGGTTTCTTGAAAAAGAATGACAATACCTATTCTACAACATTCGAGGAAGTCTGAGGATGCTCACAGAAGCACAGAAATACCGAGACCAAATAGAATCAGGAAAACGTCTTTTTTCGATAAAACGCTTCTACATGTTCATTCAGCGTGTCACAAAGTACCTACTATTGAACAGATTTTGAAGAATTTTTATTTTTCATTCCGATTCCTCATTATATAATCTTTGATGAAAAATTGCAAATTAATTTCTGTGGTTCTCATTTCCTTGACAACGGGGAGGTGCACTGACGAGGTACTCGAAATCTATTTTGGTTTTTGAACTTCTGTGTGGTTATAAACATATATGTAATGTGTTTCATTCGTGCAAAAAAATTAGTTTTTTGTACCAGTTAAACAAGTAACTATTGGTGATACTAATACACAAAAAATATTTCATTGGCAATTTCACACCTGTGGAAGTTGCAGTTTAACCGAAATAGTTCCTTCTTTCAATATTGGATGCGCACTATATTCTTCCTCTGGCCGTTTTGAGCCACTGATCGTAGACGTCTCTATTTTGGACCCGTTGTGCAGCCACACGTTTTAGGAGGCACCTCTGTATACGTTACTCCAACCGTACTTTCGGGAGGTTCCCCTGTTGTTTTTTGGAGGTACATTCGGCTCATCTGGTTCCCTTTCCCGTGATGCCACCTCCACACCTAGGTTTGTCGTCTCAGAGGCACCCTTGGGGGTTCTTCGGCGCACCAATCCCACTTATGAGGTCTGTGATTGAATCCCAGAGTAGGATTCAATCTCCCGATTATACTTTTCGATGAAGAACTAATAGTTAGTCACGCTGTTTATGGCGTTTGTTCATTTCATTTCAGAGGCATTGCTGTTTTGGACAACTGTATGAAAAGGTGACGTGTGGAAGAGTAGACATAGTGACGAAAATAGATTATTGAATGATACGGTTTCCTAGTCTACCCTGCCAAAAATGTCTCATAGAGACTGATAAAAAAAAGTTATAAGAGAATTATGAGATCCAAGTTGTATAGTGAAACCGCAAATCTGTATAGAGGCATATTCGATATTTTTCAGTATTTAAAAGAAATTACAGATACATATTCCTTTAATTTCTAATGGCATTTTCTAACCTAAATCTATGATATTTGAATTGCTTTCATACCCTCGACGAGTTTTTATCTGCCCGGCTGTAATTTACTATATGTAGCGTTTTTTTTTCTTTCTTTTTGTAGTAACTTAAGTGAGATACATTTTTTATCATTTTAAGAAAAATAAAGAATTTTAATGTGTTTTTAGACATAACTCTGTTATCCGTTTCTATTATATCCTACATGTTTCTATGAGGTCATCCAGTTTGCAAATGAATGAGAACATATAAGATTTTATAGCAGTCGCATGATTATTTAAAAAAATAATAATATTCTGCGAGATTGTTCCTGTCATAATAAATACAATGGATTATTATATGCACAAATGCACTTACAGAAATAAAGTATTTTTCAACTTCAACTGCTCATTTACATATTTTATATTTTTTTTATCAGAGAAAATATGTAAATTATACATTCATTTCAAGGAGGTAAAGTAGATCTGTGCAGTTTTAATGCCATTTGTTTTTCGTCCTTAGTTTCACAAATCGCATCATACACTATGGCTGGCTATTTGCTCATTATGATCTTGCCCTACAAAAGTAATCATTTCAAATATTTTGGTAATATTCTTAGGAATATTTAAGTAGTTTAGGATATTCCATTTGGTTTCGTAATGTTCTTACTGTTGGATCTCATGAAATCTCATAGGATTCGCATAAGATTGGATCATCAAATCCTGAACCCATATTTTTATACGATACCGAATAAGATTATAAATTGCGTGTTTTATCTTCATTCAAAACATTATTGCGATTGAAATTGGAATACCTCATCGAATCGTGTATAGTCTCTTTGCACGGGAATGGGACGTTTCAGTGCCGCCATTTCAGCGCAGCCATTTCAGGGCCGCCGTTTCAGTGTCAGGACCTTTCAGTGCCAGGACGTTTCAGTGTCATGACGTTTCAGTGCCAGGACATGTTTTTTTGTTTGTTTGAAAATTTATTACATAAAACCAACTAATATTAGTTGTTAGTTAAACAAAAACTATATATATATATATATATATATATATATATATATATTTTCTTCTTTGGGGATATATATATATAATATAATAAATTATTATTATTATTTATTCAGTCATTTGATAGTTGTGGGCGATACCTCTCAAGTGGAGTTCTACTTCTCTAACTTCAATGGAGGCTGATTCCCAGCAACTGATTGTTCGTAGTAAGTATCTCGTCCTTTTTGAACTTTACGTAACCCATCTATGAATTTCCAAATTGTTGGATGCTCCATTCCCAGTTCCGATTTCAATCTTGGATTAGCAGCTTCGGAATGGTTATTGGTTATTGGACCCACTCCACTATTACAAAGTAAAAAGTGTTCTGCTGTGTTAGACTCTGGAAAATATTGGGTATATTCCTCAGGTAAGACCAGTTCCTGCAAAGTTGCAGGTACTGCAGGTGCTGAATTTATTGCGTTCCTTTTACGTCTAACAACTTTTCGTAAAGCACCAATATTTGGGATTGAGACTTCGGAACCTTGAGTTAGGTTTGTTAGGCAATTATTTATCACATTTATTGTGCCTTCTACGGTATTTTCTGCTCGAAGTTTGATTTTTGTTATAACTTCTGCAACTTCCACTCTTGCTGCCGAGGAGGAAAGAGAATGGATATTGATTACTTTAATAACTTCTCCATCTTCGGTATGAATCCGCACTTTACATCTTCCTTGTTGCTCACATCGCCAAAATTTAATACGCTCATTAGTTTCAGAACACTTTTCAAAAGTATATACAAAACCGTTATGGATAAATTTTGGTTTTCCTCTTGAACTTAAAATTGTGGGCTCCATTTAACACTCGTTGGTAAAATATAAAGGTATTGTCACTTCTATAAACAGCAAACACTACTTTCGAAATTATTCGAAATAATGAACAAAAATTTGTCAAATATTTCTTTAAATATTACTTAATGAATATTTAATGATTATTTTGAACATTTCTAATTGCAATTATTTGACCCCTTAAAATGAGATTATATTGCTATAATGACTTTAAAGCCGACGAACAAGATTATCGAGACTCAAAAATTATCTTAATCCTGGGATCACCGTTCTACTTGTCAAATAACTTATGAACCCAAGACCCTTGCTAGTTTCAGTTCCCATAAATGAGGGCTCTCTACTTTATATATAGATAAAATTCTATTTGAATCGAATAAAAAAAAATTATCCTTATTAAATAAAAACAATCTTTGTGGCACTGAAAGGTCCCGGCACTGAAACTTCTCGGCACTGAAAGGGCGGCACTGAATCGGCGGCCCTGAAATGTCCTAGACCCTCTTTGCACTACCACTGCCTGAAACAAACTCTTATACTTTGTATCCTTGTTTTCTTATCGAAACTTGTGAATTCTCAGTTATTTTGAATTGTATGAAAACTTATAGGAATCGCATAAATTTAGATAAGGAATTCCTGATCCAAACCATCACATCCTGATCCGACTGTTTCCACAAGATACCCAATGAAATTGAATACGGAATTCCTGATACAGAACATCGAATCCTGAATCAACTTTCTTCATACGATACCCAATAAGATTATAATTGTGAATTACATATCTACTTATACATCCTCATAGAACCTTCCAAAAAGTGTATGTGCCAGGGTTACGTACTTGTAGGTTACAGACTTTCCACGTAAATCCTTATAAATTCTCATAATTAGATTTTTTCATGAGATTTCCAGTGACATTTTTGGCACGGATATCGATAGTTACTACAAAAATGTAACAATAAAAATAAATAGGAACGTTGAAGGTCAGAAGTACTTAACTTTTTGCATCACTTTCAAATGTACTTATTTATTATTATAACCAAGAAGCAATTTTTAGTAGATTGATTTCGATAAATTACACGGCCTGCCGTAATACTCACTTGTAGCACTGAATAATGTTATCATTGTTGTAGTGGATTTCTTCATTCAAGCCAGAATCGTCAGACGCCCGAAATACCACTGAATCGTAGAAATTTATGCCTTCCTCTCGGAGTCGCTGATAATTCGGAAAATCTGAGACCTCTATATAAAGTGTAGACTTTTCCCTTGTCAATTTACCATAACATATGCCCTGTTTTTTCAAGCACACGTCTAGTTCTTCGTTCCTTATACACCAAGGAATATCTTTGAAACCGACGGTTTTCTTGTACTGTCCGGAATATAAAGGCACAACTTGAACAGGTTTTCCGAATAATTTGGCTAAATTGAGTTTGAGAATGTTCTCGACATACGTTTCATTGAGAAGGTTCAGGATTAATCCGTATTCCGTTTCCACTGTACTGACTATGTTCAGGTTTGGTATTGCTTCCTTTAGTTTGGTCGGAGTGACTCTTGCTGGTAGGCCTTCTTCGCAGGATGTTACGTACAGAGTGATCAACCCTCCAGGGTTTTTGACAGGTTTTGATTTGCCTTTGTTCTTTTTTGACTTTTTGGTAGGAGTTTGTTGGGCGTCTTGACTGCCCAAAACCTGAAAATCAACTAAAAACCTCTCATCAAGCTGAAGAATTTTATTTGAAGTTGTTTTTGTAGAAACCATTGCAATCAGACATAATAAGATGATTAAAATACTTAAACAGTTAACTAAGGATTAGTTAGCAGGAAAAAAAAGTACCCGGCCAGAGATCCTAGCACTCAGTGACGAATCAGTCTGAACTCTGAATCAGCGCTAAAAACTTCAATATCAATATATTTAGTTTTCATATGATCTTGAGAATAGAAACTGTACTGTCACGTATTTAGAGGTACTATAACAGAGCCAGTCCCTGGCCAATATTTCGATCAATATGAACAACCAGCGCCATCTGTTAAAGAGTAGCGGAGTCAATAAGCCGTTCGAGAAACAGGTGGATGATTCTGGAAAAGACGTGAAAGTCTCTCTGCACCTATATAAGAACGGTCACTCGCTACCAGGGGAAGTATTGAAGTATGGAACATATTAGTCCAGTGATTGTGGTTACCTATAGTTAGTGCTGTATATAAATTCTTTAAGTGTTGAATAAAGAATTTTAAAGTGAAATCGTGGAAGTTCTTTACAGTACTTTGGCTAAAACTCACTTACATTATCAATAATGAACGTGTAGACGAACTAGTTGGGATTTTTTGGTTTGAAGGACAATAGTTGATGTTATATTATGAATAAAACATTATTTTGAGGTACATATGGAAGTATTTGATGATTCAACGTTAATCACGTAACATATTCTGAAAGAATAGAATGTTATATTTATATGTATTATGGCAGGCGTAATTAAGGAAAAGGTATACAGCATACAGGCTCAGTTCTTTCTAACCAAGGAGGATAGAAAGAACACTAGTCACAACGGCGCCAGCGTGGAAAAAATGTAATGTCTTTGCCAACATGTTCGTTGGAAATTCTACTTTAGCTGTAGTGGGAAAACAACCCCCCCAACTAACACCAGTTTCTATGATGTATTCAACATTTCTTGGTGACATTTTCAAAGATCTGGGAACGCTCAGGAATTGATGTGAATGATTATTAATAAGGTTTACCAGAAGTCAAATGTTGACTTGCTTGCTCACATCTCCCATATAAGATCTACTTCACTATCGACTTATCGTTGGCGTTTGATATAAAAAGTGAATAAAACAAACGGGAGCCAGCACATTGTCTTTAAACCATTATTACAAAACAGATATAAATATCCACAAAGTAATGCTTTGCAGAGGCGGACTGGTTGCAGGAGGACCACTGCTGCACACTCAGGTTTAACAAAATAAGATTTTCTAGCTCTGACCCTAAATAGTAATTTTTTGTTCGAAGATGTTCGAGGAAGGATATATTCATTTTAATTCGTACCTACTGGTGACTTATTGAAGAACTTTATGGAAGAATATAAAGCATATTTTCAGTCAACCTTGTTCCATGTATTGGATACATTATAGTTCATGTTTCTGCTATTATTAATGTTTTGGTGAATATATAAAACTGTATCTTTTTAGGAAAAAACAAGAGACATTCTTGAATATGTTAAGAACTAATTGGTAATATTTTAGCAAAACAAACTTGATCCTACATGATTCTTAAAACTTCGGAGATTGTATGTATTGGTTGAAAGTTTGATTTTGTGAAGAATGTTGACACTGACATTTTTGAAGAATGAGAATGACTATCACTAGAAATATAACAATAATTACCTACTTAGAATTTAGATTTAAATATATTCATAATTCACATAAATTTAATATTTATGCTCGTTGAAAAAATAGTGTACATAACTTGTTGAAAGTGCACTCGTTATGTTTGCTCGTGCGAAATATGTGACTTTCCACACTTGTTATCTAATATACTATTGTATGTGTTGTTTCTGAGATTTAAGAGGCCAAATTTCATGAAAACGTCGTGTTGTTGGCCCTGGTGACTATTTGGGTAGGGATTGACAAATAAAAAACTTTCAAACTTCAAAAGACAGGAAAACGTATTCACCGGAACTCATAAATCTGTCCAATTATAATGTTATTAATTTTCACGGTAACTGAGAGGTTTAGACCAATGACAAAACAGCAAATATACCAAACAAAGGAGGGTATGCTTTTGATATGGAAATTTGGGCTATTCGTGAAAAAATTTTTGAAGTCTTTGAAATGTTTAGAAATGTAGTAGCACATTTTAATTTTTTTTAATTTAAATTAAGTTATCTTCTATGATATGTTAATTCTTATCAAATAATTTCAATGAATGCAAAGTGGCAACATTGCTCTTGAATTATTTCAATAACTAATTGTCAAAACTGACGTTTTCCATTTATTCTACATTGAAACACGGTATAAACCCAGTATAAGGTGTTGCCAAAATGTCTATTTTATCATATTTTACCTTACAAACTCTGATCTAAAAGAACTTTTTTGAAGATGTTCCGGAATGGTTTGGAAATTGAAATTTTAGGAAAATGTTTCTTTTTTATAGACCTACAAGTGTGCAAAATCTTATGACCGCGAGCAGTTGGCCCAGATAAGCATACCCTCCTTTATCAAGGCTTTACCTCATTGGACTTGGCATCCGCGAATGTCAGATTGACTGTTTTCTTTCTTAGTTTAGCCCCTGATGAAATATTCTTGCAACAAAGGTATTTCGAATAATATTTATTTGAAAATTCGGCACAATCTCGGTCTTTGATCAGTCATATGTCATGCACAAATGTTGTAAGTAACTGTGTGGTCCAGTGGTACGGACCCGCAGAAAAGCTAAAGGCTGTTATATATATGAGCGTGAGTTCGAATCCTACTGGTAGAAGTTTTTTTTTTATTTCCCCATCAAGCATTTAGTTATTCATGTATATATAATTGTTTCTTATATTGCTTTGTAATTTATACTATTTTTTGGTAATAAAGACAATAATTTCGATAGACACCTAATAAGTATATCACAAACTGAGCTTTATAAATTTTCGTGTAGTCATAGAGAAAGTATAGTCTTCTATACTAATAATAATAGCTAATAATAGCTATCATTATACGCTCGTTGAAGAATAATACTATTATAACTATACGAGGCATAGTACAAAATCTTTTTCGGGATTTTTATTCCAGCTCTATTCCAATACCGAGAAGTTTTATTTAAGTCTATTGTTTCAGTCTTTTGTCTTTGTCAATTATTATCCAAAAATGATATCGAATGAACTCACTCCTTGATTTTCTGAACTAGAGCTTTCATTGGTGTCTGATGAAGATTTTTTATTTTCCAGAGATGTTTCACAATTTGCCATTTCACGGTGATAATTTTGACCTGAAAAAAAAATATATATATAAATAATAAATAACGATTATTCACTTGTTTCAAAGATAATAGCTGAACGTCGTGGTAACAGAAGTATGATTTTTTTTTTAATAACCACACTTTTACTGATGAGATGATGAGGTACCAATGCATAGTCTATAACGAATTAAAAATTTATTATTTCCGTCAACTGGCTGCACCCTTACGATCAACCCTCAGAAGTCCTCGAGAGACTTGTGCGAGCGAGGGAAGACGTAGCCCTTACCTTTCAACGTGTGATGCCATGTGAATGAAGAGATTGTTCCTTTAATTCAAAACGGGGTCCTGAATACATAGTTTTATCACAGGATAGATATATACGAGCAGTAAAGAATACAAAAAAAAGATAGTCAACTAGCTACAACAGTTTGTGGGAACAACAGAACAGGTAACTTTAAACAAATAACTACAAAATGAACAGTTTTTAAATATAACATGTAATCCGGTACGATTGGGTTTTGAGACGAGGATCGATTGTAGCACCACCAAACGTGGTATGCCAGTTGTTGGAACCATGATAAATTCTAAAAAAAATTGTTTAAATTCCAGGGGTGGAACATATTTTTTTTTTGTTTAATAATAAATGAATAGATTTTTGCTGTAATCTTTGAAAGTATATGATTTATAGGAAAAACACTCCACAAGGTGAAAGACAATTCAATTCTCCATAAAAATTATTCCTAGTAATTTTTTTTAAATGGTGCTATAGTATTCTCAGAAAACGTGATTGAACGCCGACATAAAATTTCAGGTTCACCCTTAGCCGCCGCTGAAAGTTCTGGCGGAGCCGAATATTTGATTGGTCATAACTCTGCTGGAAATGATCGGAGAAGGAAAAGGCAAAGTTCATATCGTTTCTGAAGACTCCTACCTTCTCATGCAAATATAAGATGCGAGTATTTGAATAGGTACCCAAAATGGGTTTTGTCGCACTTCACGGAAATGTTTGCGGATGATCCGAAAATCATGAATAATTTAGTAAATATGGAATAATTATACTAAAGCAGCAACCCATACCCTCTTTGAACTATATGCAACAATTGTAGTGTGATAGGTCCCACTTATACATCCACTTATGCATGCCAAAAAAAAAAACTTTGGTTTACTCCTGCCTCATTTTCAACTTACCCTTAAAATCGGCATTCTCTTCATTAAATGTTAAAAATAATCGCTTATTCATATCCTGCGTATATATTTACACCATTGTGAAGTGCAAACCTCAAGCTTGAAATCACATACTTAATTTTTTATGTATAGGATGTGTATGAGCGATTATTTTCAACATTGACTGAAGAAATTGCCAGAATTATGGGGGAGTTGAAAACTGAGGCAGGAGTTAAACCCAGTTTTTTCTCTGGCATGTATAAGTGAGACTTATCTCATTAATCGAAAATCGTTGCATATGGTCCAAAGAGGGTACTGATTCCTGCTTCAGTATAATTATTTCATATCAATTAAAATATTCATGACTTTCGGATTCTCCATAACTATCGTAGAAGCGTTATGTGAAGTGGGACAAAACACATTTTAGGTACTTAGATACTCACATATTATATTTGCATGAGGAAGTAGAAGTCTTCAGGAACGATATGCACTTTTTCTTTTCCTTCTACTATAATTTTTAGCAAAGTTATGACAAATCTAATTTTTGGCCCTGCCGGAAATGGTAGTGGCGGGTTAACGCTAGCCTGAAATTTGATATCGGAATTCGATCAGGTTTTCTGAGAAAACGAGCGCATTTTGTGAGAAATTACCAGGTATATTTCTTGTGGAGAATTGAATTATCTTTCGCCTTGTTGAAATTGTTTCTTGATAAATCTTATGCTTTCCGAAATAACAGCAAAAAAATTATATTTTTTTTAATACATTTTTTTTTGGGTTCCACACCTGATTTTTTGGTGAACAATTTTTTTTCTAACAATATATTATGTCAAGAAGTCATGTGCCGAGTTTCAAAGTGCTACGATTCATTCTTCACTTGTGGCTTACATTTGTTTGTGGCTATTGTACTTATGATTTTTTTAATCCATACAAGTACATTTTTTGTCCGTGGATTTTATTCCACAACTCTCATCCATAAAATTCGTCTATTAAATTAATCAAAAAGACTGAATCTACGAAAGAAATAAACCCTTTTTGTATATTAGCAATAAGTATCCGCTTTCATTTATTTTACTGGGTTACAAGAATATGCAACTAATCAGACCCTTTCAATAATATGAGCAAATCAATTTTGACAAATTTGGTTGGGACACACTGTATTTCTGAGAAAATCACAAATATCAAATTGAGCTGGTCACTCACAAAATATCATTTATGTGATTTCGGGTCAAAGACAGAGAAAGTTGTTTTAGGTACGACCCAAATGATTATACCTCTTCATTTAAAGAGCATGCACCTCAATTAACGATTTGCAATCGTGCGGGATGACTTTGGTAAGAATTATGGATATGGTGCAACAATTTAATTATTATATAATGCATTAATTCAATCGTAATACCGGATGACCCAGAGAACACCTTAGAGAATTGCATTAGAAGGCCAGGGCTGCGAATGACCTAGTCTGGTCGTAGACGGATGTCAAATGTAGTCCGACCTACCCTGTACTTCTGAGAGGACAGTTCTCGAAAACAGTCTATAAATTGTTAATATGTTCCGCCAATGTCATAGGCTACGTTTATTTCACAACTTTGAATACGCTCAAAATGGTTTTGACTTGACTGGATCCGATCCATCTAATCTATATACAGGGTGTCCCAGAATAAAGGGGACAAACTCCGAGAGTAGAATCCTTAATTCATTTTAAGGCTGAAAGTTCCAATAAACATATACCCTAAAATGAGTACTCACCGAGTTAGTTGAATAAGTGCGTGCTACTTTTTCCTGACATCTGTCCATTTCAAACTCGTTTATCTCGTAATTTCACTTCTCTTCAAGGCGATCGGTTGGGTCCAATCCTATATTTTATGGAATTGACTTGAGTGGTTCAATCCAATCAGAAAACTGTATACATATATCGATTAGATGGATCGGATCCAGTCAAGTCAAACCCATTTTGAGCGGATCCAAAGTTGCGAGATAAACGTAGTCATTGAAATTTTGGACAATTCGACCGACTTTTTGGATAAGAAATGTGTGTAGTCCTTTACTTCTTGGAAATACACATTATGAAAGAAAGTATTCGCGATTCTCTACATTTCTCAAAAGAAATAGAAGATGTTGTTTGATAAATTATTTTTCTATATCAGTGTGCATAATATGTGGGTATACCCACTACCTATACATAATGAAATGTATTTTATTACATGCCAATTTTAAATTTTTTCATTCAATTAGGTACCTATTGTTTTCACCATTCACCATTCAACAAATGTCTTTATCGAAATCGATGAAACTGATTGACATTCATCAGTGATGATTCCTTTCGAACATATATATCGTATCGCCGCGATTTATCTAGGTTACATAGAAAGTTGAAGATGTCAGATTGGAAATCAATATACATATCTATTTACTTAATGATTTCACTGCCAATCTATTTTCGGCAAATTATCGTAGTCGTTTGAAATTTGGTTTTGAGTTTTAAAGTTTTGCTAATATAGTTTTTTATATGATAAATGATTTCTTTATCATCACCACTGGTAAGAATTTGTCGAAATTTGTCTACACCTAGACTATACTGTTCTTTTTTTATGTCAAAGGACCCCACACTTTTCATAGGTAAAATGGTTCTCGGTGACATTGTCTGAATTTTTAGTATATTGTAGTATTCGTTGATGGATATATTTTAAAATACAGGGCGTTCAAGTTAAAAATCAATAATTTTTATTTAATTATTTTCTTGGGATTCAAAAGTGCCAACTGCATTTTTTTTCTCTCATCAACAAAATTCACTTAACCATCTGTACCTTATATTATTAAATTTAAATTCATATATCTATATCTCATGTGATTATTAGCTCTAATCTTCACCCTCTTTTACATTTATTTTGATCTCCACATTCTCACTTTTCACTATTTGTGAAAAATCTTGGCCGCTAGTAGAATGTACGCGTGAACAAGTTCCTTCAACTCGTTATACCCCCAGAAAAAAAACGGGAAAAAACCTGAAAAATTAAATTCTCCTTCTTCGCAACCATTTTTTTGTTTTTTTTTTTCCGTGGAATTTTTTTCTTCCGGGTTTTTTCCCGTTTTTTTTCTAGATTCCCTGATAACAATAATTAAATGAATTCACCAGCAGAAGCAAACACCAGTGGCTCATTATTTCAAGAACACTTCCAGTTGGTTATGTCGTAAATTCCAGGTACTCGTTGTCGAATATTATAATTGGAATTTTGAACCTTATTACTAAAGCGCAAGAGAACCACACGGGACAGGCAATGGGTAGGTTCTGACTTACAAAAGGTCGAGGAGAGTTCTAATTCGGTAAATTCGTACAGTTTGGTGTCCTAGATATCTTCATGGACGATGGTCTTCCGAAATATCATCAATCGTTCCACCAGTGACGGTCCCATCGAGACTGACTCGTCGAGCACAGTCCTCACATCCATCTGCCGTCTCTTTGGAGATACGCCAACATATCTTTTCCAAGGCTCGTTCTTCCTCCGAACGGCAAAGCGCTGCCTCGGGAGGTGTTCCCTCTGAGGCATACTGCCGTCAGAAAAGCAAGAGAACACCAATCCTCACCTACTTTCCCTGGGCTCTCACGATGTTTTTTGAAATCTTTTTCGTGGGAACCAGTATATAAAAAAATATACTAAAGACCTACTTTACGAACTTGAATCATATAAATAACAATTTCAGTACAGGAATTTCCATAACACAAGCGTCTAATCTGAGCTGATATTCAGTTGACCGTAAGTACCCATTATTCTAATGAATTTTCCGTGATAACGGCCAGACAAAGACGTGATTGTGGATTTCTTCACCTCGCTTAATTGGAGCTATCTCTACCTTACAAACAATAGTAAACTTTTCTTTTACTGACCTACTAAGTCCAGGTGCCGAGCATATTAGTGTAGAATTTCAGTTCAGTCGCGCCTGAAACTTGGTTTGGTGGAGTGATATCATAAGAAACGTCAATATTTTACATACAATGTGACATCGACTAACAAGCACGTGGACGCACGTAAATAAACACTCATTAGTTGCTATAGAAAAGCAAAAGTGAAGTTTTCAACAATCATAAAAAACATGATGTTGACGCGAAATGATAATGTGGTTATGTATGTAATTCTCTTTGTGCTGTGTGCATTTGGAATCAATGGAAAACCTTCGCTGTCTTTCAACCTTCCACCCCTTGGACCTTTCAGGAATTTTGGAAGGGATCACAGAACGAATTTGAAAAGTTATAGCGGGAAGAGGGTAGAAAAGGAATCGCTGCGGATGGTTTACTTCAACGATATGACGGTGGCTGTAGTGGAATTAGGACCTAACAAATTACTGTTGAACTGTGAGCTAATTGAAATTTTGTAAGTTTAACTTTTCATATTCATATCGTGATGTTTTTTTTTATTTTGAATATTCACTGATTTTAAATGCATTTAATTTTTTCCTCAATAATACTATGTGTCCTACCTAGTTGGTAATAATTATAATATAGACTAGGCTTTTGAGTCCCTATAACTCTACTATATATGTTTATGGGGAAGTTTGTAGGTACCCATATTTATTATAAGGATGAAGTTCAAGTTGAAAAGTTCAAAGGAAGATTTTATTTTATATTAATAATACCAAGCATTTAAGAGTCACAATTTAGTATTCACCATACACTGAGTCGAGCAGTTATCAGGTAATTTTTTTAAAGATCTGTGTAATCATAGATATAATATGTCAATAATGATTAAGATCTCAATGTTTCCTGCGTATCTCAAAAGTGGGAATATTTTATTTTATTTTTTCAGTGGAGAATATTCAAAAGTACGTAAATGACTAACTTGAAGGCTTAGAAAATAATTTTGTGAACATCAATTTTTCTTATAAGTAAAGCGGGGTTGGCATGTTTTTGATCATTTGTTTCAAAACATGTTGTGAACATGAATGAACCTTTGTTTGAAACAAATTTGTTTCAAATAATTTTTTTATGGAAAAAATAATATATAAATAATAAATTAACAAAAATTAAATTACAGAAAAAATATTCTCCACTGAGTAGTGACTTTACGAAAAAATAAAATTGGTTCACCCGTAAATAATCCATTACGATTAGGTTTTGAGACAAGAAACGATTGTAGCACTACCAAACTTGGTATGCTAGTAGTTGGAACCATGATAAACACGAAAAAAAATTGTTTACCAAAATTCCACGGGTGAAACATATTTTTTTTTTTTTTTCGTTTAAAAATATATAAATAGATTTTTGCTGTAATCTTGAAAAGTATATGATTTATCGTAAAAACAACTCAACAGAGTAAAAAACAATTCATTTTTCCACAAAAATTATTCCCAGTAATTTCTTATGAAATGCGCTCGTTTTCTCAGAAAACGTGATTGAACGCCGGGTTCACCCTTACCACCGCTGAAAGTTCTGGCGGAGCCGAATATTTGATTGGTCATAACTCTGCTAAAAATGATCGGAGAAGGAAACGAAAAAATTCATATCGTTTCTGAAGACTCCTTCTCATGCAAATATAATATGCGAGTATTTTAAGTACCTTAAATGTGTTTTATCGCACTTCACGGAGATGTTTTCGGATGATCCGAAAATCACGAATAAATTAGTAAATATGGAATTATTATACTGAAACAGCAAGTCATACCCTCTTTGGACTAAATGCAACAATTTTAGAGTAGTGTGACAGGTCCAACTTATACATGCCAAAAAAAACTTTGTTTTACTCCTGCCTCATTTTCAATTTACCCATAAAATCGGCATTCTCTTCACTAAATGTTGAAAATAATCGCTTATTCATGTCCTACATATATGTTCAATAATACTATTGTGAAGTGCAAAACTCAAGCTTGAAATCACATACTTCATTTTTTATGTAAGATGTGTATGAACGATTATTTTCAACATCTATTTAATAAGAAATTGCCGGGATTATGGGTGAGTTGAAAACTGAGGCAGGAGTAAAACCCAGTTTTTTCTTTGTCATGTATAAGCGAGAATTATTGTTCCTAATTATTTTGTCAACTGAATTGCTAGAGAAGAGATGTATTATGGTTAACACTGCGTGAATGTTTAATCTTTAGTGCCTAGAAATCTGACTAGAAGATGACATAGCTGGTCAGGATATATGTATAATGTAATATCAGAACGCTGAATGTATATTATCCACCGAACTCAATTTGAGTTCTTTGATATTAGCTCAATAATATAACATATTCCACAACGTCTATGTATAGATTGTGTCGTGGAAAATACTAGTTTTCTGACAGCAAGTTGAAAATTATTTTATTCATATGTCAATGCAAAACGTTAACAACAAACATTGATTCAACTATTAATTGGTTACAAGGCAAATTTAGATTAGAGTGGAGAAATACTGGATGTTTCTGCAACAGATTGTGAATATGATTCGTTGAATGCACCCCTAGCAACACAGGTACATTTTCTGGACATCCCGCGGGGACGTCCCTAATTTTTACCAGGAACATCTCCTGGCCACCAAAAAGACAAACTTGGCATGTCACATGATATATTCGGTACCCAGGACATCCCTGGGTTGTCCCAATGATGTACCAGCTACGGCATCTATCATAAATCCCCTGCGGAACATCCTTGAGAAGTCCCAAACTTGTCCTTGTACGGACGGGACATAAAAGGGACGTAACTGGGATGTCTCTGTGTTGTTAGGGGCATGTGTTCAGAAATAGGTAGTATATGCTTTGTTAATTTGATTAAATTCAAGAGAAGCGAACCTTGCTTCAATGAAATGAACGATTTCTGTGAGTGATATTTTTTAATAACATTCTCCTTATCTAATTGAGAATGTTCCCCTTTTCAACATGCTTTGTTATGTTAGCACATCAACAAATAAACTTCGCAGTTTATTTCCAGGTAAAATTCGTAAAAGTAAAATTTCTTCCCCTTTGTAATATAATGTTTGCCGATAAAAAAAAATGAAAAATCCCTGAAATGTTCGCCATTGCTAACAAACCAATTATTGCGCTTCAATCCAATTGCTAAGATATATATAATTTTGAAACTTATTGACAAATTAATAAAAAATGGTAGGCCAATTAAAAATAATGTGTTTGCACTTATGAAATGTTAAAGCTTAGTTTAATTCTTCAAAATTGAACGGCGGAAAACAAATAATAAAAAATGTTTAGTTATAAAAATTAATTGGTTGGTGTTGGATGAGCAGTTGAGAAGTTACTTAGATTCAAATCTGACTGTGAAATGCTTCCTTGGACACACATCTATATCTCTATAAGTTGTTTATGGTTGTTATTATCAATTTTTTTTTAAACTTCAATTATACCTACTCATTTAAATTATCAATTGAAAACCAATTCATAACCTTCTATTTAATGGTGCTTGGTGCATTTAATGAACTTTTATAATTAATTGTTCACTAACGAATATAGTGGATAACCTTGTACACTTTAAGATGCAAGTCATTGAATTTTTTCATTCATATTGTTTGGGTCTTAATTTTAGTGATTAGAAAATGATATAATTCGTTTTCAGAAAGCTTACAGCTTCTGATGTTGTAAAAATGGCGATGTTCACCAATGGCCAAAGTTAATGTGTGTAATGTGTGTAATGTGTGTAATGTGTGTAATGTGTGTAATGTGTGTAATCCAGTCAGTGAATTGTTTGAAGACTATATTTAGACTAGTTAGGAGGTAAACATACCAACTATCCACATTTCTGAGGGTCGCTTTTTCGCTTATATCTCGAAAAAGGTGGGTTATAGAGGATAAAGCATATATCCCTAATAAAACTGAAGCTAATAGTATTTACAAGATTGCCCTTATTGATTTTTTTTCTATTTCTGTGATTTTTGATTACTTTACACACGCTCGTCGGAAATAGTATATTGTGCAACGAGTGAGAAAAGTAACTTTTCCCACATGTTGCTCACTATACTTTTTCTACAACTGCATAAAATTAAAGAATACCAATCGACGCAGAATTTAGTGTTCTTCAATTTGTCTCTCTGTAAGATTTTCGCTAGGATGCGTTGTTTAGGAGTTGTAAGCGAAAAGCTGAAGAAGATCCGAAAATTTTGCAGATATTGAAATGAAATTTGAAGGATCTGTATGAGACATAAAACTGCATTTTTTGACAAGCTACTCTGATTCGTGCAACTTCCGGTTTCACCGGAAAAGATATAAACTTTTTAAAATAAATTTTAAATGAGACACCCGGTACATTTTCACCTTTTTCGTTTCCATATATTCTGAATACAACCATGTATAACTTGTTACTTTTTGTGACCATATTTTTTTTCGATATTTAATTTTTAATCTAGAGGGCTATGGATACGTTCAAATTATTAATTTTAGTCCTAAAGTAGGTATTGAGAAAAATACAACTTTACGGTTTTCGGTTAAAATGCATCTACTGTGTAAAATTTTATTTTAAATTCATTCCTATTATTTAATTTTCAAATGAAAACATAGTGGCTGGTCGGGTCAGAAAAAAAATTTTGAGGATTTGTATACGACTCAAAACTGTATTTTTTGACAAGTAACTCAGCTTCAGCAAGTTTAATTTTTGTCGAATATTGTAGTATATTTCTTAAAATGAAACACCTGTGACCTACATAACTGACAGAACAAGGTAATTAAGATGTATTGAAAAAAACATTACTTGTCGATATGTTATCTTACCTCACTTCTCCAAATCTAAATTAGGAAACTATTGTGTACGCTATTGATTGAAAAACATGTTAATAATATCATTCTTCTACAACTGTCAAAAAAGTCCACTTTTATTGTGTGGTTTGTGTGCGTAAAATATTACAATATTTCACTATCAACATACGATTTCATTATTAAACGGAAAAGAACTTTTTTTAACGGCTGTTGCTAGGCAACCGACAGATTCATGCAACAACTGTGACAGATCCGAATAGTAACGAAATCCTGTCATGAAGCCATAGTTCTCATTTTCTTTGGCAACTAATAACCTATAAATATATGCAATGCAAATGTTTCACCAATAATATTCTTAGCATTCTTACTATTAAGTAAATAAGTATTATCAAAATTCCAAACTATCGCGGCGAATATATTCAGAGGTAATATAATAAGTGGTATGATTATTACCGATAATTTTTTGGAATATTAATGAATTGCAATCCCAAAGCTGAAAATACAACGAGTCCGCAGGACGAGTTGTATTTTCTTGCATTGGGATTGCCAATGAATTGATATTCCAAAAAATTATAGGTTTTTAATCATACCACGAATTATATTTAGGACGACAATATATCGATCTGAAATAAAGAAAAATCGTGTCACCTGGTAATTTGCTTTACTTCTGCCGTATTCAACGGAATACTCTTTTCCACGGCCTCATCTATGATACCAATGGACATTTGTCCCCAACGATCGCTCATATCGATAAATAAAGATAACTAGTCAAAACACATAAATTTGACGTTTATAATTTAAATCATTATTTTCACTTGACAGATAGTAAAACAAAAACTAAGCAGGTTTATCACCGTGAAAATACAGCGACAAGCTATATTTTCACTGTAGTTCCGATTCTATTTGCTAAATTTCAAAATTTGAAATCCACTGATTGGTTGTTAAGCAAAGAAATATATTGTCAAAATAATAGCATATACCTCTAAGGAACTATTGGACCTAATCCACAATAGGTAATCCAAGGTAGCTATGGCTGTTTGGCCGTCAGAAACTAGTTGACAACAATAATTAATGAAACGAATTCTTGATAACTATAAATTTAATTTAAGTAGAAATGAAAAGTGATGAAGATTGAACGGAGAAAATCGTGGATAGTGCAAATATTAGATTTCCTTGACATAGTTCAAAGAAAGAAAAAGGCATTCGTTGCTTCACGAGGTTTGTTTATTTATTTTGAATACAAATCTAAGAAAATGAAAAGTTACTTCGATAGACTAGTTATTCGAAAGTCAAGTCAACATTAATAATAATAATATTGACCTCGATGAATATGTTACTTTAATATTCGCTTCAAATTTTCCATTTTGCGGGATAGTGTGAAGAGAAAGGATTTCGACTCTGTCGAAATTATTCGTTTCATTTGTTTGAAACTCAACTCTAGTAAAGTGTTTTTTTTACTCGTAGGAATGCCGCACTCCGCCTACAGCGTCTCTTGATACATAAATTACTATTATGCAAGGAATTATTGGTTTTGGATTGATCATTTGTGTTGATCACAGGTTACTAGATGAATTTTAATATTATTTTAATCTCAAAAAGAAAGATCTACCGTAATATTTTTAAGTTTGTTGAAAACCGTAAAGTTGTATTTTTTCCAATACTTTAGGACTAAAATTAATAATTGGAACATATTCTTAGCCCTCTAGATTCAAAAATTAATTTCAAAATTCAAAAAATTGTTGGGTACATGGTTGTATTTAGAATGTCATATGGAGACAAAAAAAGTGAAAATATACCGGGTGCGAGGGGGAAACCGCTGGGGAATTTTGGGAATTAGGGGTATTATACTTGGGCATTACAGGTATTACTGGTGTACTATAGTAGGGCATTAGATGAATTGGTTGGAACTATTGGGTTTTACACGGGAAAGGGAGGAGGGAGGTATTACTCGAGGTATTACAGGAATTATTCGGAAGTGAGAAAACAATTACTGCACAATAATAGCCGGTGAAGGTTTTCCCTTTGACCGGGGATGTCTCATTTAAAAATTGAAAGTTTATATCACTTCCGGTGAAACCGGAAGTTGCATGAAACTCAGTCACTTGTCAAAAAATGCAGTTTTTTGTATTATATAGATCCTCCAAATTTCATTCCAATATCTTCGAAAACAAAAAAGTTGTAGAGGCGAGCCAACTTCCGTGTACACCCGGTAAATGTAGTTTCTATGAATTCAAAAAACTTGTGTTGATCTTTTAATTCCCATCAATTCACGAACATGAATGGTTTGATCAAGCAATATCCGAGGAAATAAACATGGAAAACTCACAAAAATTATTGTTATTTTACAATTGTTTTCAGCAACTCAGACGAAGTAGTCGACGTCTTAGGGGAACTGAAACCAGTAGCAAGACCAGTCGGTATCACCTTTGATGAGATGCTCACCCTCATGAATCAGTGTAAACGACTCGAAGAAATGAAACGCGCCAACATCCACGAGGAGTTACTGAAAAACGAATCTCTCGACCTCGATCAAGGAAGAGGCCATAAGAATCCATTTAGCCTACTGAGTGGTATTATTCCAGGTATGTAATCATCGATCATAAACCAAAACATTGTTATGACACTAAGGGGTAAAAAACGATTATAATTTCCACAATATTTATTGTCTTTGCGACATGTTTGAAATCAGGAGTTTATAAATTCAATTGTGGATCTTGCTCCAAATTATATATCGGCCAGACAGGTAGACCATTTAAAAGCCGCATACGTGAACACCGTATGAATTACGTAAACAATAAAACACACTCATCATATGTCAATCATATTTTGGAGGAAGGCCATGACTTCGATGAAAATTTCGAAATTCTTCATGTGGAAAATAAGGGAATTAGGCTTAATTATTTAGAATTCTTGGAAATTAATAAATTGAAAAATTCATCATGTTTATTAAATGATCAACTGGACCTGAACGGTTCCCCTTTGACGAATTTGTTGGTTGTGTTTTGAGATTTCCAGGTAGGTTCATTGTTATGTCAATTTTATAAGTTGTATGAGTCTAGGTATTAGCGATAATTATAGGTAGTCCCTAATTATGTTAATGGGTAAGAACGGTATTTAAGTAATTTCAATAATGTTCTACATTCGCTTGAAAAAGATACTGTGTATCGAAACATGTCGCAAGGACAATACATTTTGTGGAAATTTTAATCGTTTTTTACCTTAGTGTCATAACTATGGATTTACATCAAGTAAATCAAAACATTGGGGACTTACTGGATCAGACAGGATTTTTTTAAAGCAAAAAGTACTGCTGAGAATGATTTTCAATCTAGACTATGGAACTTCCTGTAGAGAGACTTTCCGAGAAAATATTATACTGACTGTTACCATCAGTTTGTTCATTTTGAAAATATTATATATTATTATTATTATTATTATTATATATTATATTCATGAAAACAAAGGACTACTACAAATGAGAGCTGAGATGCATAATTATAATATAAGGAATAAAAAATAATAGTTTAAAAAAACTAAAGAACACGCTTTACTTCCCGTGGACTAAAAAGTAAAAAATAATTGACAATTTAATTTCTCAAATGTAATAAATAAAGCGTGGGGTGCTTGATGAAGTTCTCTTGAGCTCTTGAACGCTCTGTAGTGTTAAATTAAACTAAAAAATATGAGATTATAGATCGAAAGCACCCACGCTTTTTTTACATTTGAGAAATTGAATTGTCAATTATTTTTTACTTTTCATTCCTTGGGAAGTAAAGCTTGTTCTTTAGTTTTTTTAAACTATTATTTTTTTTACTTCTCTTATTTTATTTTCTGTATGAACTTTTTATGGGTGTAGTTTTATCTTTTTTATATTATTTTATTCTATTTCTTATTTTACTTGCTGTATAAACTGACCATAATTTGTAGATAACAGAATGTAGTTCAAGCTAAATCTGGGATTTATTGTAATGATGAGCATTGTTTTGGAGTTATATAAGCGAAAACCTAACGAGGAAACTTGATTTTCCACAAAGTAGTTGATTATTTTGCATGATGGTGTCACAATATATAATCAATTACCTAGCCGTTTGAAAAATATAAAACATCTATCAAAGTTCAAATTACAACTAAAAGAGTATTTCTTAATATCTTAGTTTTTTAGAATTTTATCAGATTTGACAATTTAGTTTAATTTATCTTCTTTATATATAATTTGAATAGTCTACCTCGAGAAGTGCATAGTTTTGTAACTTTTCGGAAGTAAACTGAAAAAATCGGAAATTTTGGGCATTTTTGCGATTTTCGTTGTGCCATATCCGTGAGAAGTACCAAAAATTAAATTAGGATTCAGCAATTATTTCAAACATTTATCTCAGCATTTAAGAGTTCAGTATTTCAGTTAGTTAATTTTGATTAAGAAAAATTTCTTTAAAAGAAAAACTCCTTTTAATTTCAGAATTAATATATTTGGAAGTCAATAGTAATTTTTACTCAATAGCCTACATTATTTTGACTACGGTGGATCACCTCAGATTTGAGAACTTTTGTTCATTTAAAACTGTTTTCATTATTTCCCAAAATAGGCTATCTTTTACAAATATTTGTCCGTTTCATTGCTTCATAACCATGCACTATTTTTTCCTAATTTTATGCTGTAAAACTCAATAGGTATGTTTATTTTTCTTTTAAGGTACCAAATGGTGCGGGACTGGTGACATAGCAAAGAATTACTTCGACTTGGGAGCAGAACTTACAGTAGATAGTTGTTGTAGGGCGCACGATTTGTGCCCAGTTAAAATACTACCTTATAAGGAGAAGTACAACTTGACGAATAATTCAATATACACGAAATCACACTGTAAATGTGATGACGAACTGTTCAAATGTTTGAAAGCTCAAAATCGTTCAAACACTGCCAACATTATGGGCGCTATTTATTTTAATGTGGTCCAAGTTGCTTGCTTAGAAGATACCAAAAATGGAAGACGATTTAGAACTGCAAGGAATAATTTTTAAATTAAATTTGACTAAGAAAAAAACTTATTTATTATTAATTTTTGTCGCTATGTCGCATTGTATTTGGATGATTGAAATTATTTCATTGATTAAAAATGTACACAAGTGTAGTTGATTATTTTACAACAAATCAAACAAGTGACAACGTTTATTTCACAACTTTGGATTCGCTAGATCCGCTCAAAATGGTTTGACTTATTGACTGGATCCGATCCTTCTAATCGATATATATATATATATAGACAGACCTTCTTCTCCTAACCAAGAGCATTGCTTTGGCCTGGTGTGGTCAAAATAAAAAATTTCAACAATTTTAAATGTAACGTATTTTATGAAAAAATTTTAAGACATCCTACCAATTTTACATGTTTTATATCAACTTTCATCTTGCACAATGTGTCACTTATTGTTGAATAACATCGCGTCTCACAATCTCAACAAAGATTATCCCTGATGATGGAAATGATTTATTAAATTTCCGAAAGCTTGGACAAACTTTAAAGTAGTACTCTTTGATTTTGCTGCAAAGCCCCACTATTTACTAGTTCTATATATATATATATATATATATATATATATATATACAGTTTTCGGATTGAATTGAACTATAGAAATTATAATGTAATATATATATATATATATATATATATATATATTATAATTTCTATGGATTGAACCACTCTAGTCAATTCCTAAATCCTATAAAATATAGGATTGGACCCAACCGATCGCCTTGAAAGAGAAGTGAAATACTGAAATTTAATTACTATACTAGATAAACGAGTTTGAAATTGACAGATGTCAGGTAAAAGTAGCTGTAACGATACCATTGTCCCTTTTTGTATCGTTTGTTATTTACAGATATTATTTATTGATATACGACCTTTTTCTATCGGTTGTTTTGTTTGCCGTTGGCGTCGTCCCCGCCCGCATTATTTTAGTTGTGGTTAGGTAGGGATATGATGATATGAAGCACTGCGTCACTTTTGTCATAATTAGCGTTAGGCAATTTTCATGCCATCCGTGTGGTATTGATGGTTGCATACCCTAAAAGTCAGCAATTGCGAATAAATTTCGTTTCCCGTAAATTGAGCGCATTCCATTGGAGGGATTATAAAAAATGCTATCTACTCTTTTTTGTAATATCGTTTATTTTATGCGAAATATAAATCAGATTTCCAGTGAGAAACAAGTGTTTGCCATTGACACATTCCAAGTATAATTATTTAAGACAGCTCAAATATTTCGAATGCTAATATAAGCTATAGCTCATATTTCGTATGGTGTGCCTGCGTTTGTATAGATAGGTTTTAAATCAGTTTGTTTCAGGGGTAGGTATATAACTTTATTTCCTAAAATACGCCCTGAATATTAACACGTTTGTATAGTTTTAGCTGTGTACAAAATCTGATACTTTCATTGGAGTCACACGTGTTCGGCATCTCCTTGACCACTCAAATAAACCGGCAAAGTCAACCTGATCCAGGTCATTTTTATTTGCTCCTGAGACCCGAAAAATACACTGAGATAACGAGATCCTTTGCATAGCCAAAATTCAGATTGGTTATTTGAAATCGGATGAGTTTCTTATTACTTTCTCCATAAGCCGAATGAGTGGGAGAGAGAAACTTTTTCTGGCAGGTCAATAAATTCTCTCTCACACTCATTCGGCTTATGGAGAAAATAATAGGGGATATCTCCATAATCTTTGGAGATAATAGCATCAAACTTGGTGTTGTTGGATTCCTTATGATGGTCCCTATAACCGATCATGCAATGATATACCGGGTGTTCTATTTAAAAAAATTATTAAAGGTGGCGCTCAGCTGCCATTTTGAAACTTTTAGCTGGAATTTTCTCATGAAAAAGTAGGTTTTTATCTCCTATTTGAGCCTTCCAAATTTCGTTGTGATATACCAGGTGGTTCAAAAATTAGTAGGGGTGAAACGGACTTTAGACTAGCACTTTATATCGATTAGATGGATCGGATCCTGTCAAGTCAAACCCATTCTGAGCGGATCCAAAGTTGTGAGATAAACGTAGTAATAATATAGTAGTTTTAGCGGAGTTCGGTCAGAAATCGCGTGCGGAAATAAAGACACTTTACGCTCGTGTTAGGCACAGTATTTTTTTTTACTAGCGGAAAAAACACCCAAAAGTTAACATAAAGAACATATATTATTTAATATATAATAAACTATACAACCATACTTGGTAAGCTTTCTATTTTAACCTTCTGCGACGGAATATTTAAATGTCAGTATAATCCGCAAAAATTAAACAAATCTACTTTTCCGCACTAGTACGGAAAAGTGACTCTTTCAAAACTAAAATGAGTGCGGAAAAGTGGATTTTTCGGTATGCTAGCAGAAAAAATTACTATTCATTCTCATTTGAATTTGAAACAAAAACATACGTTGTCAACACTAAATTGTGCATAACTATACAAACTGAAACTTTCGTTTGGTAGCCCTTAATTTATCAACTTTTCTGTATAAATGGGTGATTTGGCGGCAACCATCTAGCAGAAAACAACTGCTGCCCATTAAGAGTATTGAATTATATCCGTTTTAGATCAGTTTCTAAAGAAAAAATTATTTGCAAGTGTTCTCATGGGGAAAAAATTGAATGGTTATTACCAATCACAAGTACGGGTTAAGTCTTGACATACATTTGCAGAAAAAGTTGAAAATGCGTGAATTTGTTTTTTTTTATTCGCAATTAACACACAAAACCTAACCTGAGCAACCTAACCTAGCTTCCCTGTTCACCACAGGGTTATTGTGTGTTAAACTCAAGCGAAAAAAAATTCACGCATTTTCAACCAGTTCGCCTTCTTGTTTTAATACAAATTCGAAAATGTATACCCGGTGAGGAACAGGTAAGCTAGATTAGTTGCTCAGGTTAGGTTTATTGTGTGTTGATCGTCAGCAAAAAACAAATGTATGCATTTTCAACTCATTTTGCTTTTTTCTTGTCTTTAATTTAAACGTCCCGCCATTATAGTGACCAATCACGCCTCAATACTACTGAGCGCATGTGCAGTTTAAGGATTCTAGTTTGACATTAAGGCGCTCGTATTTTTGCAAAAAAATTGACAGTTCGAAAGTAACAATTGAATTGACAATAATTATCACTTAAAAAGTGACAATTGTGAAAAAATAAACTGAAACATTAGCCCTAGCACGCCGTCGTACGTTTGTGTTTCAGTTTACCGCAATCTATCTTCTGATTTGACACCGAATGAGAAATTCGTAAACAGAATAACCTAATAGTAGGCAATACGCTCAGGGTAATAAAAGACCATAGAGTGCCTTCTCCATCCTTTTCTTGAAGTCAACATAACTTTGTTTACAAGCGAGGGCCTTATACATGTTAAGTCCGTATTCATTCGGGTAGTTTCGTGTATGCCCGCTCATTTCATTCTGATCAAGTTGTCTTTCCTTGTATTATGGGCCTTTCTACTATGAATGTGAACAAACTGTCAATTCGCGATCACCATTGGCACCAGGTGGCGGTCCTAAACTCCGGGAAAACAAAGCAAATGTCATTTATCTGTGTGTTGAAATTTTTTGAATTTTTGATCTTTCACTTCTATCTTCCAACTTTTGAGTTCCTCTTAAGAAAAGATTCATTTAGACGACATATTTCAGTATTTAAGTGGAAAAAGTTTCGATATGAACTAATTTCTGTAATTTTTTGAGATGGAATGACCTCTTTGAAAAAAGTTGGATATATTTACACCATTTATAAACAAACATTACCTATCTTTCTCATACGTATAACTAATTGGCTTCCCGATTTTTAATCTAATTTCACATATTTTAGATAGTTTCTGAAAGAGGAGTGCATAGACACGTTTGAAGATGAATAATTCTTTCACTGCGGCACTGAACAAGTTTTTTTTAAATTCACTTGTCACATCAAAGATATGCTTTCCGCATTATATCAAAAAAATCGAACCAACTATAGTTCTACAAAGAAATAATCAACAATTTATTAACATGAGATCTTATGGCAGAATGTTTATTTTCCCGGAGTTTTATGTTCGAATTTCAAAATGTAGATGTCGCCCACTCCGTGGTGATCGCGAATAACATTTCACCACCTGTCACCCCCTTACTAACAAATTGTATAGAAAAGGATAGTTCTTTCTCTCTCTTTCGTTTATTGACCGTTACTTCTAGGATAGTTCATGTTCACTTCAAAACAGGTATTTGTGTAGGTATAGCATAGAAATTATAATATATATATAGAGTAAGTATATATATTATAATTTCTATGGGCAATACACCAATACGTAATCTGTGCCATTGGCGTGACCTTTACCAATATTTTTATTCCTCAAACAAACATGGCAACTGTCTGCGCAACAAAAATTAGTGACTGTCCCGCAGTGGAGTTTTACTTCTGTTTCTTATGTACACTGTGTTGGAACATAGGAGCAAGGCGCAGAGCGTGCAGAGCATCCGATTCAAACCGATTCTGTTCTGTCATGTTCTGTGGATATTAAAAAATATCAAAATATGGAGGGTGCCGGTGGTGCGTACGGTGGCGGAAAGGCTGGTGGGGCCTTTAATATTGTTAATTTCGTTCAAAGACCCCAAGTCATACTCCGGTGTGTTTGTTGGGTAAGTTTCCTATCAGTTAATTCAATATCACATCCAATTATTTCATAGGATTGATTGTGCTAAGCAATATTTTTATTAAATAATCGATTGTGATGGGGGTTTATTTTGGTGGGGGTGTGTCATATTTTATTGATTATTAAAATTTTGAAATAGTTGGAAATAGGTCAAATGAAATAACTCAGATTTGGAAACTTGAAAAGTCATCTTCCCCTTTCTTGAACAAATATTAAATAAAACTCCGATATTCTAAAAATTTAGAATATATAGGAATATGTGTGGAAATTCGTACCTATTTATTCCTTTGTTCAAATATATAAATATAAAATAACTCTATACCTACCTTCTTTTACATTATCATGTTAGATATGTACAGAAATTCATGGTTCCAGTTTCTCCTTTGGTAGGTGATTGCAAGACTTCCAAATAAAACGGATTCCCCATTCCCCAGTCCCAGTATAATAAAATATCAATATATTTTATCTTCATTCTATTGCTAAAAATGTATATAGGTGTATATGGATATTTATTCAGTTCATAGTTATCAAAACTGTTTAAACTAGATAAAGGCTGTTTGGGTTTTTGTTTACTATAAATAATATAGGCATACATACATAACATAACTTTGCATAATGAGCTAGTTATTCTAATACAGTGTTTATTTTTCAACTTTTATGTGGAGAAAGATAATAGAGAGAACTTAATCGGAATATATTGGAAAACTGCTGAAGTGAATATGTTTTTGGGATAAATTTATTGAAGGTCGATTTTGTTGTGAAGAACTAACTAGCTATTCCTATAACCAGTTAGATGTTGTAGATAATTGTAATACGTATCCTAAGTAATTTATTTATTTATTGTTATGGGCAAACCCATTTATGAATAGAGAAATACATTGTATAAGCAAATAAAATATGAAACGGTAGTGTAATGACATTTGAGCTGTATAAATTTAGTTTAAATATTTACAAGTCAATTTGATGGAGATTAGTCTTCAAATTGTTTAATGATATATCAAATGAGGAGAGCACACTGTTTGCTAATGTAAGTGTTTGTGAGATGTAATTATTAAGAGTACAGTATGAAAAGGAGTGAGCAGGTATCAGAAGATTGGGTATAAAAAAAAGGGAAAACTAAAAAATAGGGGTGTTACTTACGTAGTTTGGTCTCCTGAACACGAATCTGATAAAATTAGTAGTGTGCTTTCTAGCACTTTCTGAGTTATGCCTTTCTGAATTTTGAAAATCGGCGATTTTTGAACATGATTTTTTCAGTAGAAAATCGCACAAAGGCCTCCTCTTTTTGTCCACCAGACGCATATTAACTGATATTTCACAAATACAAGTATGAAAAAATAATATATAATAGTGGTTATTATGTAAGCCATATGTTAATTTTTAATGGATGTTAATTTTCAGACATATTTAATTTATGGTTATTCTGTAAAAACTATATAAATGTAGTGGTATCTCTGCAAGCTGTATGGCCTGTATGTTCAAGTTCACACATATTAACATATCTATTTATTCTGTAAAAATTATATAAACGTGTAAAAAAATATGTTAAATGTGCAAAAATTAACATAAAGCCTACAGTATTACCTCTAATATCAATTGAGTAATGTCTGATATAAAGGTTCACAAAAAGAAGGAGGCGTTTGTGTGACTTTTTATTAAAAAAATCATGATTGAAAATTGTCGATTTTCAAGATTTGGAAGGGCTTAACTTGGTTAGTACTTGAAAGCACCACAACTTTGCAGATTTGTGTTCAGGAGATCAAACTATGTAAGTAACACTACTTTTTTTAATTTCAAGGTGGAGCATGATAAACTTATCTTTACCAAAAAAGTAAACTACAATCCTCCCTACAATCTCAATGTTTCCTGCAGACCTCAAGAGTGGGAATGTTTAGATTTTTTTCAGTGGAGAATATTCACAGTAATTATCTAACTTGAAGGCTAAAAAATTATTTTGAACCCTATCGATTTTCCTTATAAAAAAGCTGAGAGAAGAGTAAAGGATATACCACAAAAGTTTTTTGTGGGTTCTTATTGATTTCATAATCAAATAGAACTGGCTGGTGGAAAAATACCAATACTGTGACATTCATTGGGGCTTAAATCAAATCATCGCCATTTGCTGAGCACGAAGTTCATAATTCTATGAACTTGATATTCATCAAGATCGGAATTTCGGATCATCTGGAGTTAATATTATCACTATATATCACTATTTGTAAAACAGGAAGTAATGTTGTTACACCAAGACATTGTTGTGTTACAACACCGCTTTAACTTTTCATTAAAACATAAATAATATTCTCAAAACTCTATTTAAAAACATTAATTTTTAATTTTCAAATATTATTCAGTTTTTGCAAATTTAATGTAAATAATTTGTTTAAATATAATCACAAACAGTTAGTTATAGAAATAAACTGAAATCAAATCAATGGGTGGTATTCATAAACAGTAGCAAATGCTTATACTTCAGGTTTGTCTCTCTCATTACTTAACAAAACGAATAGGTCTTTTTCAAGAAATCCGAGTAAAAGCATTTGTTTCAGTTTTATGCATACAACCCAATGTCATAATAATTTTTTGGTCAAAATTGTAACATAACCTAGTACTGCACTCTCCGACCGATGCTACTTTTTTTTAATAATCAAAGAACAAATATATGAGAATATTGAGAATAAATCGCTGATCAAATATATATAAGTGTCTAGCCGTACCAATTCTATTTTTGATCCCGCAGGTCCGCATGCGCACAACTCGAATTAAAATAATTTAGTGGCGGTGTGACGAAGTGTTTAGATGACAAAACAAGAAGGCAAACTGAGTTGTAACTGCGTGAATTTGTTTTTTTTTTGCTCGCAACTGACACACAAACCTAACCTGAGCAAGCTAACCTAGGTTGCGAGAGTTGCGAGTCAGTCGAAAATGCGTGAATTAGTTTTTCGCTCGAAATTGACACACAACCTAGCTTGCGAGTCAGTCGAAAATGCGTGAATTAGTTTTAATGCAAACCGAGTGGAAAATGCGTAAATTACGAATATTTATCCAAAATTCAGAAAGAATAGGCGTTGAGCAGCCATTTTGACGGTTCACCCCACCCCGCTTCTAGCGTAAACAAGTGCGCATGCGGATCTGTGGGATCAAAAGTAGAATTGGTTCGGCTAGACGCTTTTGCCTCTCTATCGCTTGTTCCGCGCTCTCTTGCACGCTCGGCTCAGGCGGAACGTGACAAATGAGTCACACTTTTTCGTGCCGGCGTTCATAGATTTTAAAAAATAAAAAAAATGATTCCAATCGGTTGAATAATGTATGTTTTATAAGGGTGCTTCCATTTCAAATGGGTCATATTGTATAACTAAAATAACATTTAACTTTCAGGTAGACTCAAAAAAGTGGATTTAAGCTAACTTCCGCCACAACCATTTGATGGTATTTATATTATTTTTTGCAGTTGTTTTCTATCATCGTATTTGGCTGTATATCTTCTCAAGGTTGGATATATGACAAGCTGAAAGGCAGGCAAGTTTGTCTATATAACGATGACGTTAATGCCTGCAATTATGGTGTTGCAATAAGCGTAATTGCATTCCTTGCTACTATGGGATTTTTGGTGGGAGAGTTCTTCTTCGAACAGATGTCATCTGTAAAGACTAGGAAGCATTTCGTTTTGGGGGATTTAGGATTTTCAGGTATAATGAGTTTCATGACTGTCATAATTAATTCAATTCACATATTTCATTCATAAACTAACCAAATTTTAATTGAACTCATTTGTATCACCAAATAATAATTTTACTTTTGATGATCCAAATAACGAGACTATTATAATTTCATGTTTATAGCGTATTTTATTCATCAGACAGAAGGAATATGATGAAAACTGGCATTTGACCGAATTTCATGCAGTTTTGTGATGGATTAGTTTGTGAAATAGTTATTTACCTAACAAGCGCGGAAAGTAGCACTTTTCCGCACGCGACGACAGTTGCACGAACGACGCGGAGAGGAGTTCTGGCAAGTCGTTAAGCGCGGAAAAGACATTTTCCGTAAGAGTTAGGTACAATATTTTTCCTACGATTGTTTTTGTCCATCTTATTTATGACAAAAAAAGGTTTTTAATAAACAAGCTTTTATAATAATGCTACAAAATGACTCATAAGACAGAAGAGTTACATAGATTATTTAGTTAGTCCTAAATATCCTCATTTTCAACAATACAAAAATCGTGCGGAAAAGTAAAAATCGTACGGAAAAGTACAACTTTCAAAACGAAAAATCGTACGGAAAAGTTACTTTTCCGCTCGTAGGAAAAATAGATTTGTTACTGAAATACCACGCGAGCTCAGATCTAGCGGGATATTTTTTACAGTGGTTTTCTCATACTTACTTTCATATAAGTAGGAAATTTAGCTTGATCTGTTCTGACAAATCACTCGAGCTACGCTCTCGTGATTTTATCAGAACAGCTCTCGTTAAATTGCCAACGAAAGTAAGTATTCGAAAAAAATCACAAAAAATACCGGCTAAATATGAGCTCTTGTGGTATTACCCCCGATAATAATAGCTTGTGTGTGAGATATTTCCCAAATTTTTTATTTCAAATGTTATTGTTCCCAAAGGTTATGTGGCATTTTTGAATTTTTTGCAGCATTTTGGTCGTTTTTATACTTTGTGGGCTTCTGGTACTTGACAAATCAGTGGAGCAAATCTGAGGCTCCTGAAAATGGGTATGGCGTTGATAACTTACAAGCTGCCATTGCTTTCTCATTCTTCTCAATTTTTTCTTGGGTAAGTAACTCATTATAAATAGTTCTTCAATTGTGACACTGAGATTTTATATTCATTAACTTTTCTATTCAGAATTTTCAAAGCCCAAATACTGCTAAAAATCGAATTTTATGTAAATAAAAAATAATTCGTATAGGGTGTGTATGACTCATAGTGTAAATCGATGTCAGTGATAGTTTTAATAACTTTTAGGAACTTATTCATTTATCAATGATAGATGTGAGGATTCGTTGATTAAGAATATTGAGTATATAACATAGAAATTATAATATATATACTTACTCTAGAATGCCAATTCAATGGGACGAAAGTGTTGTAAAAAGTTCGATGCATTATTTAGTGCGCATGATCAGGACCAGTTTCATTCATACCAGGGTGGGTTTCAGTAAGATTTTTAAATGATTCATGATATTGAGTAAAATCGAATTGATAATACGTTTGTGTCAGGGCAGTCTATGAGACATAAAAAGTTTTGGTGGGCATACCTACATGTTGAGAAACTGATTATATCCGAGAAATTCATCGAATAAAATAACAATGAAAAAATATATCTTGAGTAGGTAACTATTGGTGACGTTTCTGAAATATACCTATTTTATGATTTTTTAACAGGGACCACTTGAATAATTATGAAAACATACTTGTTCAGCAAACAATAATATTATCCATTATTTTCTCCACCCCCACAGGCTATGCAAACAAAAGCAAATTTTATGCATATTATAAATATCTTACCTAACTGCTATTTCAATAGTAGGTGTACAAGAAACATGAAGACTAACACCAGGAACATTTTCTTTGTTTTCAACAAAAAGTACTTCCAAGTTATCATTCATTTCAATTCGTTGGGGATCTATATTTTGCATCGTATGGTCATGCAATTCTTGAAGAGTTCTTAAAAAAAAAATTGTTAAGTAGTATTGGTTTGCATAATTTCAGATGCAGTTTTATAATTGTCAATCAGAATTCCTTAAAAAATGCAATCCTTTATAAAACTTACATCATGAATGAATTGAACAGATTTTAAAGATTTGAAATTTTCTACAGTTGTTATAAAGACTAACTTTCTTGGGTGGGAACTTCATAATTTTTTCGTAAAAATAGACTTGGAACTGCATTTCGTTTCAATAACATTCGACTACCCTTCATATATACATCGTTTGAAGAAAAATGTTTGCTGCAAATGACATTTTGTTCAGTCAGATGCTCCACGGTAGGATCTCTTCCCAAATGGTCTCATCCAAATGTCATGCCTTGCTCTCGTCAAGCTTAAAATGATTTATATAAGCCAAACGTACAGAAAGGATTAATATTCTCAGTTTTATCAAAGATGGGAGTTATTTCTGCTCTATTTATGTTATTTATTATAGATTTGCCATCAACAATTCATATTCAAGTAGGTACTTACTAAAAATAATGGATTCCAGGAATATTTCCTTTATTTCCACACCATAGAACCAAGCACGTCAACATTGTCAAAACTAAAATTTCACTACAGAAAAACCCGAAAACCAATAACATACACACTACCGATGAATAATTGAAGTAATCAACAGTAATAAAAAAAGCACATCTAAATAAACACAATAACGTTAATGGTTAATTTCACAATGAACACGAATCGCCTAAACCACCAAACTAACCCAAACCGGCTCTGGCAAACTAAATGTCTTCCTCTGCGGCAATTGAAAACTGTTAACACTGTTGCATGATCCCAACAATTCAACGGGAACGAGAATTTGGGTAGGCTTCACAGTAATGTTAGATTATTTTCGACATAATCTCGACTACAAAGATAAAATTTTCTGAAATTTGTCAACGCTGCAGAGCTAGGAGACATTTGGAATTTTACAACACTTTTCAGTGTCCCATGAAGAGGGGATTGGCATTCTAGAGTAAGTATATATATTATAATTTTTATGGTACATAATCATGAATGAGTAGCCAAAAGTGAATTTTCATTATAGGCCGGTTCTGCATTTTTTGCTTTTCAACGTTTTCGACAAGGCGCTGGTGCGGCATTTCAGACAAATTATGAAACTGATCCAAATATGCCTACTTCATACCCGTCATATCCGGGAGGGCCTGATGTAGACCAGCATTACCAAGAGCCTCCATTTTCTGCTGGACCCAACCAAAGAGGTAAAAAAGCCATTATTAATTTATTTGGACAGGTTTTCAAAATGTCTCATTTGTGTAAGTGTATTAATAAGGACGATTAACAATCGAGATAATTCAATGCGTGAGTGGAGCGAGCGCCTTAATGTTCGAGATTGTTAATAGCCATATTAATTCACGAGTTTGTTACAAAACTTTTCCGTCGACCGTATTTTTCAAAAATAAAGATATTTTACTAAAGTCTGTCCATCAGCCGCAAACCATTTTACAACTGATTTTATGAACATCCTGTTCATATTTTCAAACAAAAATCGTGTTTCGTATGTTGAAACAGGTAAAAAAAGTAAAGAATTAAAATCAAAACGCCAAAGTTATTGGAACATTTTCAGTGAATTGAAATATTAAAGAGGGATTTTTAAGATTATTTTCTTGTATCGCTATCATGTTCATATATGTGTTTTTTCAAATATCGCCCTGTCTGACCAACAGTATTGTGGACAATTATTACAGTTGATTTTTTAGACTACGTTTGATTTTGTTTTTGATGTGGGAAAAACTTCTTTCCAATATATTGTTGTTTGAGAATGCGATTTTAAAATTTTTATCATTCAGAATTGTTGTAAGTCTTTTAGAGAGGATTCTCACAAAATTCCGTGTGTGAGAAACCTCTTTGGAAGAATCCTCAAAAAACATGACAAGAAGAAAACTTCTGGTATTGTGTAACAGGGTGTTTTATAGAAAATCGAAAAAGATTGACAATTTTTAGTAGTAAAATATCTATTTAGAAACAAGACTGACCTTAAATTACCCCTAAATGATCATTTATTTCAAAGTTACAGAGAATATTAATTAGCACCAAACTTAAATAGATGGTCAAAAATAGTAATTTACAACATATTAGCATTACCATATTTCATATACTGTGTGTGCATCATTAATATGTACCTACAGCCCATAAACAGTAAAACAGCCATGAGGCTTTGTATACAGACTTTGTTGAGGCATAATCATTTTTAAAAGGATATAAAAAATTTATAATACATATGTTCTTAACCATTGTCCTTTTTTTACCATTCTGCCTTTATTTGACTGTAATACCTGAATTGATTGATAGATTAACATGATCTCTCACATTACATCCAGCTTTATCTTATCGTCGCTCAGCATACGAAAGGAAGTATCTCAAATATTTTCATTTTTCGGGAAACCATTTTTTACATTTTTATGCAATCGGATTTTCTGTCACAAGAGAACGGTTGAAACTTTAATATTGTTCAGACAGTTATCACTGACTTATTTCGAATTCAACGAAAAATGTGTGAAATGTGCCGGAAATTGCAGTGGCGGGTTAAGGCCAGCCTGAAATTTTATATCTGAATTCAATCAGGTTTTCTGAGAAAACGGGTGCATTTTGTGAGAAATTACTTGCTATATTTCTTGTGGAGAATTGAATTATCTTTCGCCTTATTGAAATTGTTTCTAATAATAATGATAAACTTTATTGACCCCAAGAAACATAAATGTTTATAATAGGGACCTAAATCTATAAATAATTCAATAAACGATACAAAATTTTAAGTTGAAAATCATCATCAGTGTAAAGAAAGAGTAAATAAAATAAGAAAGTAAAGGGTATGGAAAGCATAATTGTAATAAGTTAAATGTGATTTGAAACGATTTTTTTGGATAATTTTTTTAAAATTTTCGGGTATATTATTGAATATTAAAATTCCATTATGTAAAATAGATTTTTTTCCAAAATTTGTCTTTATTTTATGTGTGATGAGATTATTTGATTGTCTAGTTTGGTGATTGTGAATGGTATTGGTTGAATGGAATTCCAGAGATGAATGTTTCCCATTATTGATAACTGAATGAATGAATATACATATTTTCAATTTATATAAAGAATTGATATCCAAAAGACTGTTTGGAGTATATAAATTGGATGTTGATTCAAGAAATGGTAATTTAAGAATACATTTAATACGCTTATACTTTCCGAAACAACAGCAAAAAAATATAATTTTTTTAAATAAACATATTTTTGGGTTCCACCCTTGATATTTCTAACAATACATGATGTCAAGAAGTCATGTGCTTACATTTGTCTGTGGTTACTGTACCAACAATGAGATACGCCTTTTCGTATGTTGGCCGACGAAATTAATGTGAAAAATCATAAAATATATTTAAAATGTGATTTTTTTAGGACCTACTGATTTCCAAGCTCCAGCATATTGATTGAAATGAGCCGGATCAGAAGGTTAGAGGACTGCCTCTTAGGTATAAAGAAATGAACAAGTTCATGTTTGTTTGACCTGCCATAAGGTAATTGTAAAATGTACTTAGGAATTTCTAACATGATAGTATTAACCATCTCGAAATAAAAATCTCTCATTAAATAAAGAAAACATGGGTTATAATTTTCTCCGAATTGTGATTTTACGAGAGGCTAAGTTATATTTTATAGTGTGTATTATTACAGAGTCTTAATTAGAGGGTACGATATATGAATATATAAATGTTGATTAATTATTTTTAGTAAGAGTTCAGTGTACAGTTACTATTGTAATGAATGCCGAGATACAAGCTTATGTAGAAATCCTTTGTTACGATTCATGTTGCATCGTCATGCTTTGATACACTGGAATTTTTTCATGTTATAAAAATGTCATTTGAGGCATAATTGTTGCTGATTTGTTACTTCCTGTGCCATTAGAAATTTGAAATATTGTTTAAATATGTTGTCCAAGTTAGCTGAAAAAAAAACATAATTTTATTCCAGTAGAGTTGTAACTGGTGAGCAGATATTTTTTGCTGGTTAAAGTTGTTAGATGTCTGACAAATTATTAGAGAACGGCATCCATGATACCATCGAAGAAAATGTGTGGGAAAAATTGTGCCATAAGGAGTCGAGAATATGAGTCCAATTTCAATTATAATACCAAAGGTTGATATAGTAATACATTTGTTGTGGTAGTAAACTTAATACTTGACATTAAATGATAGAATGTAAAACCATTGGACTTTCAGAATATTAAATATAGGAACATTTGGCTTCAATTATCTATGGGTGTCCTGCTAATAAATCTTGTATTGTTACAAATACAGATGATGTTTCGAAAGTTGTTTACCTGTGTTGGTCGTTCTCTTCAACTGGTTACTATCACTCTTAATATGTACCAATATGCAAAATTGCTGAGCCTTGTATAATATATGTTATTTCATTAAAAATATTTCCTCCTTTCTCTAACAGGAATCTTGTATAATGAACTGCATTTTAGTTTAAAGTTGAAGTCGGCATTGTTACAACTTTGAGATATTTCAGCAAAAACTGAAGAATTGGATGTCACAGAATGTACATTTCCAAAAATTGTGATTTCAGAAAGGGATTATCAAGTATGGTAGAAAGACAGTGGTTATTGGTGCGCAAAAACAATTAATAGAGATGTATCATCAGCATACATCACTAAAAAAATCATTTACATATATTATATACAAGAGTGGGCCCAAAATAGATCCTTGTGGTACCCCAATAAAGCATTTTCGATACAGACGTTTTACTGTTTACCTCTACATAGTGGTTTCTGTCCTTCAAATAACTGTCAAACCATTCATAACCTATTCCCCTGATACCAGACATTTGAAGTTTTGTGGCGAGAATTTCATGATTAACCAAATCAAAAGCTTTACTCAGGTCTGAAATCCCAAAGCCTTTTTTCCTTCATCTACATTTTTGTACAGATTGTTAAGAAAATTTGTGATGGCTAGGCATTGTCTTACAAAAACCAAAATGGTTGGTGTTAAATAAGTTCCATTTATCGAAAAATGTGACAACTAAGTTTGAAATATATTTTCCATAGACCTTTGCAAATGGACTGGAAAGTGAAATTGGTCTATAATTTTCCAAGTCCCTATTGGATTTTTATAAATTATTATGATTTTTACATTTAACCAATTTTTGTTGATTGGATGAATTTTACATCTTTACGAAAATATCCTGTAGTTTTTATGAAAATCTGTCTCTTTTGTATCTGTACAAATTTTGGGTTCCTCAGAAAGTATTTCAGTAAAGATTACTTCAGCAATTATTTTGGTTACAGGGTGTTAAAGAAGTGAGTAATAAATTCATAGTTATATGCTGATAATATTGAAATGTTAGATTGAATTGCAGATGGTTCGTCTTGTGCCCCTATGTGTTCTAAGAAGTAGCAGTAATAATTATAATAATGCTAGATTAATTATGAAATATTTTAGTACAGGGAGTAAAATCCTGTAATTACTTATTTGTATTGAAATTCATATAGCAGAATATCTACCGACTACCGGTACAGTTAAAAGTTGATTAACCCAGGAGAACGTCCAGCTTTGGTAAAAAACCAAGACAATAATATTCTCTCGAGAGTACTTTGAGTATTTCATCTTGGACATATCTTCAAAGTATAAATATTTGAAACCAGTCAACATCAAAACTGTTAGCACAACTTTTTGTTCATATTGCTGCTTGAAGACGTGAATAGAGTGTTGCTTAGAAAAGTTGTTCCTTGTCGAGGTGATAGTATTAGCATTAGCAATAAACAGCCTGTGGATAATTATATAATCCTTATTTTTTAGTCTGAAATTGATATTTTTTGTTCTCTCAGCTTTAGCGTTGAACATTGAGTTACAACTTTAGTCACAAGAAATTACTATAACGATGGCTTGTCAAGTTATGAGGGAGATAAACCCATATTATAAGCATATTTTCTAGCTTCCCTGGACAAAACCTCGTGGGCCACCCTGTATAGTAATGGGCCTGGCCCAATTACTGAATTGCAAGTTTAATTTCCCAAATGGGTTCCCTATATTATAAATCAGATGGCATTTCGTATTGAGGTCTGGTAAAATATTAAAAAAGCAATAGTGAAAGCTTTCTCTTTTGAAAAAATCCTATGGATATGACAGCATTTATGGTTTTTTTTTGTAGTTTAATGATGTAACTCAATGACCATTTTCATATTGAAGAATGTTTTTTATTTTCTTGTATTTGTGTGTGTATACATTATTTGTGAAAAAGTATATGTTATTAATAAATGTTGGTATTATTTCTGAAATTATTTGATACTCCCTAGCAAAGATTCTTCTCCAGTTGAAAAGTGTGCCAAAATTTTGTATATATCAGTAAAGGTGTATGTTGAAAGGGCGGTACCTACTCCATAACGGTTATTAAAATGACAAGAGCAAAGGAGCACAAGACAGAAAATTTTTGTGTACCGAACAAACAAACAACAGACTAATAAAAAGTCGTGTCAATAAAAGCGTAGTAATAAAAAGTGGACGACAACAGTGGATTTAATAGAGTTGAGTTACGCAGAAAAAATGGCAAAATTCTGTGATAATTAGTATAAAATTGTTCAGAATAACACTTTGTTCCTGAACTTAATACCTTTTTTGACCAGACCATACCAGTGTTCAAAAAACCTTACAGACATGGGACATAATAGTATATTATATAGCAAGGGACTAAAGTGAATGTTTTAATCCTGCACGTGATTTTTATTGCCTGATAATCACGTAAGGGATAAAATTTCACTTTAGTCCTGCGGCATATACGTTATTTTCTGCACTTCCCAGTATTATAAATTTCAATAATGATACAACTAATTATTTTGATGAGTTATATAAACATGGTACTTGGATTACTCGGTAGGTAACGTCATAGCAACGGTGTCAACAAACTTTTTCAATTCACTGTCATTTCAGTTAATGTTGACATTAACCGATACGTCAAGAACATGACATCTCTTCACTTTCCTCTGATATTCACTTATCAAATTCAAATAATCGCCTATTTAGTTTCATCAATTGTAATAATGTTAATATCACATACAATCTTAATTCAATCAATAAAGATTTATAATGGAATATTTCCTAATTTTTGTCCTAGTTATTAATAGTGTAGCTGCGGTAATGTTTGATTTTTACTTTATGTCCCTAGGGATTTGAAATGCAACTTTACCTCCCTAGGGACTGAAAGATACATTTTTAGTCCCTGTTATACGGGACTAAAGTCTGTCTCTCTCTCAAGCTCCAAAAAATATAAAACTTTTGAAATGCAAATTTATGTAAAAACAATTTTCATCACACTTTGTTAAAAAATTGATTTATTCTTCAGTTGTAGAATTTAAATTGGTTTATTAAAACTGAACACTCCCAAATGAAACTTTGCGAGTCTGTCGAGTATTAATGGTGTATATATTGAGGGTTGGGTAGCTCAGTGGTTAAGACCGCCGTGTTCAAAGCTAGGGGTGGGATTCTGTGTGCTAAAGAATTCTATTGTCGATAGAAAAAGTGAGATGACATTATGGTTGAATTCATGGGAGAGAAAGAGAAAACTGTCGACAATAGAATTCTATGGTACACAGAATCCCACCCCAGTGATGCTGTTGGTCGGGTAGGTTCAAATCCTATGGACTACAGATTTTATTTATCAGACCCAAGAAAGTGCTAGGAATCGCACGGTAAAAGGTAAGACCTCGTTAATCCTTGGCTCGCACAAGTTTTGACTTTTGGGAGCTGCCGTTGGTAAGAGGGCGACATAATTTAGTGGTGCACTATATATCTCTCTAATTGTTTAAAAAATTGTTTAAAATTGTTTTTTCCGTTAACCAGCTGTCGCCCCCTTACGAACGGCAGCCCTCAAAAGTCGAAACTTGTGCGAGCCAAGGATTAACGAGGTCTTACCTTTTAACGTGCGATGGGGATTAGGAACAAACCAGGGGAAATGTATTGACATTATGATCAAATTTAACCTGTTTTATTAAAATTTCTCTTACAAGTAAAACATAAATACTATGAAATATTTTTCAATAAGATTTTTGAACCTTGTGTTTTTTGTTTCTCCAAAAATTTCTGATGCTTCTTCAATATGCCTTTCAATTTTTTTTGAATTTTTTCCGAGCCATTTTCGAAAACTGCAACTAGTAAGAAACATCCTCTATTCAATTTTAACCACACTTGCAACTGAAAAATAAAGAAATGTTAGAATTTCATCAAATCTAACTAACTATATTTGCAGTATAGGATTTCTGCTATAGTATATAGATTTCTGGGAAGGCTGGAAAAGTGTCCAATGATGAAAATATTACATAAAGTGGGTTTATGAAGGTAAATAGAAGGATAGTTTACATTATTAAAATTAAAACTTACTGTTTCATCATTTATTTTGTTCACTAAAGATGCACCAAAAATTGCATGTTTTTCTGTGGTATTTTTATCATGTTTTGCTAGTTTTTTCAGTAACATATGCATACCAGCATGTTCAATACCAAGGATTTCTTCGTCACCTTCCTTTATCTTCCAATCAGGATTGATAATCACATCAATTATGCTATTATAAGCCTTTTCTAATTCCATTTCAGTTGCTGAAAAAACAAAACTTCAATCAGAATTCAATATATCTAATCTAAAGAAATTGAAGAAAGTCCAAATTAATTAAACAGATTTGACAGAGTCCATTTCCAGAAATATAAAAATAAGAATCAAATATTTGATCTCGTTAATATACGCAGCCCGAAATTAAGCATTCAAAAATTATTGACAAATTCTGATAATTCCTAAAAGCTCACTCACCATCAGCAGCTTTGACTATGGCAATCATTTCAGTAGCCAAAGAAGCATTTGATAACCAAAACTGGACATCATTTGCAACTAGATCTATTAGACTTTTGATTGAATATCCTAAAATTTCACTCCTTCTAAGTTCGGTAGGCTTCTTGCAGCTTGAGGTTTCTCTTCCTTGTTTGAGCTCGTTAACAAACACTGGATGGAAAATTGTTGAATCGCCAGGAGCTACCAACCAAAGTAACACCTAAAATTAATTTATTTTCATTGATATTTTTACAGCAAATCTAGCAGTGCCTTGAGATGCGAGAACAATAAACAGAGAGTGTAACTGTCCACGAACTTTTATTATTGGGAGGATAAGCCCCACTGCACTACCTGGTCTAATGCACATACAATATTCTGAGGTATAGCTAGATTTGGTAAGCTGTAATAACAATTAAATTATTATTGATTTACTTGGTTTATTTCAAGGTCTAATTATTAGTTGTTCAATAAGACAAATGCAGGAAAAAAAAAACAAAATTTGTTGGAAGAAAAACCCAGTTTTTTTTATTTACTGAAAGATTGGTTGTGTGAAAATTTTAGTTCTTGGAAGATAATCCAGTACGATTGGGGTTTAAGATGAGGATCGATTGTAGCACCACCAAACTTGGTATGCTATAGTAATTGGAACCATGATGAACACGAAAAAAAATTGTTTACCAAAATTCCAGAGATGGAACATATTTTTTTTTTCGTTTAAAAATAAATAAATAGATTTTTGCTGTAACCTTGGAGAGTATATGATTTATCGAAAAAACAACTCAACAAGGTGAAAACCAATTTAATTTTCCACAAAAATGATTCCTAGTTATTTCTTATGAAATGCGCTCGTTTTCTCAGAAAACGTGATTGAACGCCGACATTAAAATTCAGGTTCACGCTTACCCGCCGCTGAAAGTTCTGGCGGAGCTGAATATTTGATTGGTCATAACTCTGCTAAAAATGATTGGAGACGAAAAAGGAAAAGTTCATATCGTTTCTGAAGACTCCTACTTTCTCCATGCATATATAATATGCGAGGATTTGAGTACCTAAATTGTGTTTTGTCGCACTTCACAGAGATGTGCGCGGATGATCAGAAAATCATGAATAATTTAGTAAATATGGAATTATTATACTAAAGCAGCAACTATATGCAACAATTTTAGAGTAGTGAAATAGGTACAACTTATACATGCCAAAACAAAAACTTTGTTTTACTCCTGCCTCATTTTCAACTTACCCATAAAACCGGCATTATCTTCAGTACATGTTGAAAATAATCGATAATGCATATCCTGCATATGTGTTTAATAACACTATTGTGAAGTGCAAACCTCAAGCTTGAAATCACATATTTCATTTTTTATGAAGGATGTGTATGAGCGATTATTTTCAACATTTACTGAAGAAACTGCTGGGATTTTGGGCGAGTTGAAAACTGAGGCAGGAGTGAAACCCAGTTTTTTCTTTGGCATGTATAAGTGAGACTCGTCTCAGTAGCCTTAAATCGTTGCATAATATGGTCCAAAGAGGTTACTGATTCCTGCTTCAGTATAATCATTTGATATCAACTAAAATATCCATGAATTTCGGATCCTCCTTAAATATCATAGAAGGGTTATGTGAAGTGGGACAAAAAACATTTTGGTTACTCAGATACTCACATGTTATATTTGCATGGGGAAGTAGAAGTCTTCAGGAACGATATACACTTTTTCTTTTCCTTCTACTTTAATTTTTAGCAAAGTTATGACAAATCTAATTTTCGTCCCTGCCGGAAATTGCAGTGGCGAGTTAACATGAACCTGAAATTTGATATCGGAATTCAAATAGGTTTTCTGAGAAAACGAGTCATTTTGTAAGAAATTCCTGAGTATATTTCTTTCGCCATGTTGAAATTATTTCTGGATAAATCTTATACTTTCAGAAACAGCAAAAATAATTTGTAGTAAAAAAATTGTTATTTAAACAAAATGCTACGATTCATTCTTCACTTGTGGCTTACATTTGTCTGTGGTTACTGTACTAAGAGTTGAATTTTGAAAAATAATAAGGACATACTAGGGTTGGGTTGCTGTTACACAATTTGTTTTATGATATCCAAAAATTCACGTTTGAACATGAGGATAAAATAAAAAGAAATTTATATCTTACAAACATTTTTTTATACCAGAAAGTGAACTTTCAAACAGGAGTCTACCTTTATCGCTCTTCTTGATTGAATACATACCTTCCTTCCCCATTCATTGACAGCCAAATCTTTAGCATTTTTGAGTATATCAACCAGAATAATTTTGTGAAGTAAAACTGTATCGTCCATACAATCCAAAAGAGTTATGACTGCACAGTGACCATGTTCATGCTTAGATAACTCCGTTATATGTTCTTTGAGTGCTTTTATGATAACCTGAAAGATTTAATTATGTAAGTCCCAATACTGATACTTCTGGTTAATAACTTTGCTCCAAATTTCTTACCTTCTTATCTTTATTGGAACCCTGCCATATGCACTGCATTGCTGCTCGTACCCCATCTTTACTGTTACTAATTACAACAATATGAGGTGCTAACTGTGATATCATTTCCTTACAATCATCTTCCGAGCACACGCTAAGGAACTGACATAGAACAGACTGAACTAAGCCAGAGTCTAATAAAGATTTATTCAAGATCCTCATTAAATTTGCTTTAGTTGCTCCTAAAGTTGCAGCCTTCAAGCTTATATTGTTCTTGTATGTATCACTCACATGCTTAACATTTATATCTTTAGAGTTTTTGTACAGGTCTCCGTAAAATTCCTGTATTAAATATTGTTTCTGAATAGGGGATGCCCAGGTGGAATAGGCATACTCTACTACAGGAGCACTAACAGCATGACTTGCTAATTTCACTGCATGCCCTAACATGCCATCTATGATCTGCGACCTGATTTCTGAATTGCCATATTTTAATAGCCTCTTCACGCAATGGATGCCATACTTAGACTGCAACATATCCACAGTAACTGGAACAAGTTCCTAGAAATGACTAAAGTTAGTTTTATATTCATGTGATATTATTCTATCTTTCTAATTGCTAAAGTATAAGAACTGGCCAAATTTGAAATATTGGAAATTGTCTCAACAAAAAAAAAAAATATCAATGACAATTCAAGTTAGGAAACCATCTATATTCAAATTTAAATACTTATTTACCTTTGATATTTGGTTGATGACTACATTAGTTGAATATTTCAGAAGCCACTGAACTAATCTTGCTGTATCGTGAGCCAAAACAAATTTTGGATAATGCCCTTTGCCTTTAAGAAGATTGTGAAGCTCATTGATTAACTGAGTGCGCTTCTCTTCTCCTCCTTTCAGTGTTTTTCGCCTCAACTCTTCACCTATTTTCTTTGCTCTTTCAACTACAGGAAAGCTATCTTTGGACTGTTTACGTTTCAATTTCAATTCTTTCTTTTTTTTCTTGAATTCTGTCCAATCTTCTACTTTTTCCAGATTAGTATTGCTTTTATCAAAATTACCTTTACCCTTAGTCAACAACTTCTTGGGTTTGGCCTTTTTGAGATGGGTAGGCCCTTCTGTTTTTCCACTTTTTATGAATCTTGAACTCTTCTGGGATACATTTTCAAGTGGTGTCTTCTCATTAATTAATTTTTCTTTTTCTGATTTTGATTTTTTACTAGGTGGGCCCACCTCGTCCGTACTACGTTTTGCTTTCATTTTCGACAAGTTCCAAAAACTCGACGCGGAAAGCAAAAAGTAAGTTTACCAACACGTGTTTTTAGGTTATATTTATGTTATTTCTGACATTTATGCAGTGGCTCCAGTGCTGCCAACGGAATTTGTTAAAAAAAAAGGATCACTAGAAAGGTTTATTCGTTTGCATCAAGGTTTAGCACTTTCCTACACCTGGTGTAATTTACACTCGACTATATTATTCGTGTGCAGATTAATTTGAGACATTAGGAAACCCCTCAAAAGCAGGGCTTGTCCGAGCAAGGGGGAGACCCGGGAAACTCTACTCCTTTGCCCAGGACCTATATATACAGCTTAAAGAGTGGATTCCGAACCACTTTAGATACGTGATAACGGTGGGGATCGAACCCGGAAACTATAGAAAACCAGTCTGTATTGGTCACTGTAATGGCGGGATGTTTTATGACTAGACCTGCATACAAACTATTGGAAACACATATGAAATTTTTGAAAATTCGTAAATTACTAGACAATCCAACTTGAGCTCATTATATAACCTTGCATAAACTGAATAATAATACAAAATTGTTCAAGATATAACGGATATTTATCTAAAAAGTTTATAGTACTAGTCGGAGCTTATATTTCGTGCATTTATTGAGACTGCAACTTCGCCATTTAACTAACCTGAAACTTCCTTATTTATCTCAAAACAATTTCGCATTTATTAGATTCTTTAAACCAATTATGGAAGATCTATTGAAATTATATGAAATTTTTCCACGAACCTCTTCTCAAAAAGGCGTGTTATATGGAAGAAGCTCAGTTCACAAGTGTAAACTCAGCCGGCAGTGTATGAAACTGCCATATTTCGAACAGAAAACGAAAGGACATAATCAGTGCATGAAACCGAACAAAATTTAAAAACCAAACCTAGACAGGATTACCCATTAACGGCATTAACCTCAAAATTCATGTTTTGATATCTGAAAACTCAAAAAACTGTAGCATGGGGAGAAAAATTCCCGGAAGGAAGCATCGTGGGATCAGAGATCCAGAGAAACAAGCAGCTGTTAGATTTGATAGGTAGATGTGCAATTTTCATAAACTTACACATGTTTTGATATTAAATTTTTAGTATAAAAGACAAGATAAATGCTCCTCCTTCCAATCCAGCTGAGCAGCAGATACCCAAAAGTCTTCAAAGAGTTATTGATTTGAAAAACAAGGTAAAAAGTGGAGCATTCAATACCAAACGTTTGAAAAAACCCAAAACAAAGAGTGAACAAATACCCAAGAAACATGAAATCAATGCATACAAGTCAAATAGTGAAAAATCAATTCCTACTTTCAAACAGGCAGAAGGGGAGTCTGATAGAGACTTTGTGAAACGTATGAATAGAATATGCATGGATGTTACAAGAGAAGCTGCTTTTGTTGAAAAATATGGAGTGGAAATCCAAAGAAATGAAGATGGAGAAGTAATGTATTTGTGAATAAGTCTACTAATCCATTAATTGCATTACTTTTCAGGTTGAGAAAGTTGTTAAAAGGCCAAAAGATGAATTAGAACTATATTTGAAAAAACTCCAAAAAGATAAAAATAGTAAGAAGAAAAAGAAGAAGAACGAAGTGGAAGTCCCAAGATTAACAAAATGGCAAAAACGCCAACGAAAGCTGAAAGAAAAAAAGACGAATAAAGAATTACAAAATGAAGATGAATTCAAAAAGTTAAAAGATAATATAAAATTTGGAGAAATTGTTCATGCACCTCCTTCCTTAGTAACTCCAAGAAAAATTGGGAAGCAACGAAAAATACAGAGCGTTAGTTCCTATGTTTAAATATCGACTGATTTATGCATCTCCATCTTAGAACTAGAACTAAAGAGTGAAACAATGAATAAGTTCTTAGTACTAGTTGAGGTTCGAGAAAAAGTCAATTATTGAAATCAAGATAGCTCGGGGTTTATGGCTTGAAGGAACCCTTTTCTTCAGCTTTTTTGTTCCACTAAAAGAGTTCCAACTAACTGAAATTATTCATATTTTACTAACATTCTCAGTATAATATCTAAAAAAGTATACAACTTATTATTAATTTTCAATAATAATGATTTCTGTTGCAGTCTGGTAACAAAAATTTGCTTCTCAAATCCATAATTCAACCAGAGGATGGAGTGATTGAGAGTCCAGCATCAGTTCCCACACCCAAAGAAAATATAAGAAAAGCTGCAAATAAAGTTATTGATCGAAAAGGAAAGAGGAAAGATTTACCAAATGCTTTGAGAAGACAACTGGATAAGCAACAAAAAGAAATAATTGATGCTTATAAACAGCTCAAAGCAAAAAGGTATGCTGATAAAGGTTAATTCGTTATGCACAGTGTAAATAAAAACCTTTTGAGGAGGCCTTTTTTTTAATTGAATCTCTATAAAGAACTTTTTTATGTGAAAAAAAAAAAATATATATATATATATACTGTTTACAGATACAAATAAATTGTGCATCTATTTGGAGCAGCCTTATGTAGTGGTCCGGGGCGACTTACTGATTTTTGATGGCATATTCACTTTTCAGCTGCAGGAAAACCTGCAGCACCACCTCGGATGGTTTGTGTGCACTCCAAGCTGGCACTAGACGAGATTGGAATTTAGACAACACACAATACACATATATGCTTGTGGTAATTTATCTCATCATGTTTAAAGCATATTTTGAATTAACAAATGTGATTACATGGAACATCCCTACAAGATGTTATTACATTGAACATCAATATAACTAAGTGAAGTGGTCGAGGTGTCAAGAGCATTTGCTCTCACCCAGGCGGTCAGGCCAGGTTTGATCCCCACCGCCATCACGGAGCTAAATCCACTTTTTAAGATGTAGGTCCCGAATCTCACTTGCTCGCACAAGCTCTGCTTTTGAGGGGTTTTCTCCAAAAACCCAGGAGATTCGTAATAACAAATTTCAACATATGTTAATTCAAAATATGCTTTAATCATGAAAAGATACATAACCGCATAGCGTACTACATACAGTATAAACTCTGGCAACATTATTGTCCTATCTTGCAATACTGCCATCTCAATATGAATCCGACTATACTAGGCGTATCTCAGTTTGGCACCATTCAAGTGGTTGAAGCAAAACTTATTTACTATACCCAGATAATTTTATAGAATCATTTCCAATGCCTGCTTGACCATGCATTTTTTAAATTTTTATTTGGCACTCTTGAACTACATCATATTTCTATCAAATTATGTCATATAGCATATGGTTGGATTCAGAATGGAAAAAAAAATTTCGAATTTGAACAACCAAAAATATCTTGTACAGTAGAAATGAAACTTCGGTATAAACAAAAATCCCTTGAAGTTTCTTTACAAGTCATTATGCTGTCATCACAAAACACTTAACTATTATTACGTCAATAAACAATCTGGTAATTTCATTTTATTTTTTTTATGATGTTGATGTGGTTAACCTGAAAATACTATGAGTGTTTTTCCAACAACACTCCTAAATAAAAAAAAACATTTTTTTTTTATAAATTCTGAATAGTTTATTCTCATATTCTTTTTTAGAAAACTGTTATTTTTATGGAACACCACCTAGTTTTGGTGATAATATACCATAACAAATAATCGAAGTCTTGCACTTAAACTTACAAAAAATAAATACTAAACTTTTAGTAATCAACAAAAGACTAATTGTAGAAAACTTGGGGATAACAAATCTTGATAAATAACACAAATCTTAAATCTACAAAGCTTTGGAAAACAGAAAACATTCTGGTACTGAGAATGCTTATATTCACAGAAGGTTTTGTTTTCATATCACGTGTAACAATTCTACAGATTTAGTAGAAATAAATACAAAATATTAAGGCACTGGATAGCAATTTGTACTGCACATCTTTTACAACTTAATTACTATTATCACATCCATACATTTCAACTAAAACAATATCATATATAGCTCACCGCTGGAACAAAATAATTTAATCTAATAAGTTTCTCTTTGGTTTGAACTAGAATGAATAAAAAAATTATGTAAGGAACTCAAAATAATTTTCTGTAAGATTTGTATCAAATAAATTTCAAAAGTTAAACTTCATCTTGAGCAAAAATTTTGTGAGAACCTTTGGTAGCAAGTTGATCATATACTCCATCTATTAGCTCTTTGTAAATCATTGGATTAACATTCTTGCCAACTTTATAGAGCACAAAAAAATCTCCATAAGAAATTTTGCTCACAATAAACTTTGCTTTCTTTCTATCTAATTTTCGTGAATGTGCTCTAAGAAGGTAGATGCGAAGCTTCGGAATGAACAAAAACAATCCCCTATATACTAGACATAACATCGATACAGCAAGGAGAACAAACAACCAATACCACAATATTAGGAAAAACTTTTCATTGAGAACATTCAACGGCAAGATGCAGAGCGCATCACGGATCTCTTTCGATCCCGACGCGCCAAATCTGAAATATGTACATTTGGCGACTTTTGGAAAAACAGTATTCATTGGATTGACCAGTTTATCCGAAGCATGCGTTATGCCATAGATAGTGAAGTTCCCACTTATGAACCAATCCATAAAATATATCTGGAACAACTGAAACAAAATTTTCAATGGATACAAATTTGAGAGGTATTTGTAGGTTTTTGGGTATGTTGATGAATGAAGTAAGTACATTTTCCTCGAAGTCATTACAGATCATCAACTATGTATATTCAAGGCATGGGTGAGTTTATATTAATAATTTTTTCGAAAATTCATGATATAACTGGAAATCACTTTTTTGTTATTTAATATGAAAACGTATTATAAAAGTGTCTGCATCTCTTTGAACACAGAATGCACCACACATACTTTGATTTTATCTCCTTCCTTAAACAAGGGATGTCAGAACACGCCAAATAGTGAAGACTAATGCTGGAATACGATCTAGAATATTGTGTTAAAAATTCCAGATATAACTACTCACTTAGAAAGGTAAATTTAGGGCTTAATTCGAATTCCATTCAGTAACTGAACATTTCGATCCTTGTTTATGTAATTAAAACCGGTATTATACATTCCAGGATTTAGACTAGCGAAATATCGATCCATAAGAAGCGCCAATAAATGCTCTGAAAGTTTCATGGAGCATTCTCGATGGTTACATTCAATAGTTTTTTTTAAAAAAAGCTTCATTTTCGAAAAATGCCAATTTTTCCTGTTTCTTCGCCATAATTTAAATGGAAGATATATGTTATGTTCGTAACACATTTCTCCATATGGAACACCTAAGTCTTTGTTCATCTCCCCTCCTTTAATTTATTGTCACGTGCCTATGACTACCCTTTTGCAAGATAAATAAGTTTTGAATTCTACCACCACTTGGTTAGTACTTTCATTTACATTAAAATGTGTGATCTGAAATATTTATAATTATTTCAATATTCTTGAGATTTGTACCATAATCTTCCCGTCTAAAACAACTTTTCAAGGAAAATCGAATCAATTATTATTGTTGTATTTTTGATATAATCAAAATGTTGATATTAAAAACTGATTCTATTGATATAATATTCATATTAGGTGAATCAGGCAGGAATTGTTTATTGACAAGTAGAATTATTCTCAACAGTATCCAGAGAGAAGGCATTCAAATGATAGATCTGTCCAAAAGGTTCTGACTAGATTCGATGACACTGGATGCATCAATTATTATAAAAAAGTGCATCAAACCAGTCGCTAATGAAGATAACGAATAGAAGTTTTTTTGCTGTTGAAGAAGATCCTCGTGGGAGTCAACGACAAATTGGCAAAATAGTTGAAATAAGTGAGAGATCCGTGCAACGAATTTTGAAAAAGTATGATTTCATCCATACTAGGTTCAATTATATCAAGAACTACGGGATGTAGATTTTGCGAAAAAAGCGAGATTTTCAATCAACATAATTACCATCATTATGGTGATGAATAAATGTTTGGGGAGGCCTCTTTAGAGAATATGTCTATACTTTTCGAGGGACATCTGAATGAAGCTATGTATCTCAATTTCTCATGAAATGATTCACCAGTTTTGCTAGAAGACATTCCTCTTGACCTCTTGAAAAAGCGAGATTTTTAACATTCTATGGTCAGATGAAACATCATTCCATAAAAATGAATTTGTCAATCAACATAATTACCATCATTATGGTGGTGAATAAATGTTTGGGAAGGCCTCTTTGGAGAATATGTCTATACTTTTTTCAAGGGACATCTGAATGAAGCTATGCATCTCAGTTTCCCATGAAATGATTCACCAGTTTGGCTAGTTTGACCTTCGCCTTGTGAAGAAATAAGAAAAATAGGCTGAAATACTATTAAACCTAACCATAGGAAATACTTAATGAAATTTTTAGAGCCTTTATTGGTTCTTCTTATGGATCGATAATATACAGCCTCTAGTCGACTCACTAAATTTTTTGCGGCACTTTCACCTACAAGACCTGGTAGATATTGTAATTATTCAATTAAGCATTTGACAAAAAGGGTTAAACATATAAATATCAAATATTTCAGAATAATTTAGAAATCTACATACCACATTTAAAAAATTCAAAACCTCACAGAGACAATATCGAATCGTATAAATATTGTGAGAGTACTTTTCACTCAACAGATACTTGACAAGAGTGTCCTTTGAAGCACTGTTCCAATTTTCAGACATCAAGGGGCCTCCTGGAAAGAAAAAAAAATCATAATGATTATCTACTATTTTCAAAACTTTTTTATGTTTAGACCTTCATTAATATCGAGTTAGAGAACTAGCTTTCTTACTTTCTCATTGGGCAGACTGAATCATAATAGTGTATTATACATGAATCTTGTCAGACGAAATAGGAGTTTTAATTTAATCCATTAAATTGAATTGAATAAATTAGTGCGTGTATAAATTGTTGTTGGAACGCGAAAACGCTAGCTCCGAAGTCGGATGGTTTTCTACCACGCCACTCCCCGTCTTCTAAAACCTTTCTCTAAGCTCTAAATCATGCCCGAGTATTCAAAACTTTAATAAAAATGGTGGGAAACGAAAGAGAAAATGCAACACGGGAATTGAAACTATTATGTCGGAGAAAGAATTCAATAAAAGTGAGTTCATTATTCTTATCACGTATTTCCCCCCCTCTTAATGTTTTATTCAACTGATCCTCTATCAGTTATCTAGGTATCAGGTATATGTCAAAATTTTATTTATTCATGACTGTATGTTTAGTTTTAGCTAAATAAGTTATGTCCTATTTAACTTGTATTTGACTTGTGTAAACTTTTGTATTAGCACCAAATATATACTACTACTACTATGTAAATGATTTCTTGAAAAGAAACAATTAAGTTTGACTACATCAAGGCAAAGAGGCATACTAAGATTGAGTGGAAGAACAATTTACTGGTGATTACTATCACTACCTAAATTGAACTTCGCCTTTTACTCCAATTTATTTACTCTTTTTTTTTCTTCGTATTACAAAAATGTATATTTAGTCTAGGCGCTACCCCATGTCACGTGTGTAGTTATATGTACTCAGTTTTGTTGTGGGGCTTTGTAAAACACCTATATGAGTATGGGAAAAATTGGTCACATGGTCCAGATCATGGTAGTTTGGTCGCCATATACAGGGTGGGGCACCGAAAACGAAATAGATCGAATATCTTCAAAACGCATGTGTTCTGAAAAAAATGCAAAAACACGTCAATTTTTAATCCAAGGGGGTCATCTTCCTATCATAACCTCAACTGTCATACCTCTCCCCCCTCCCCTTGGTCACTATCACCCAAACAATTTGAATAGGAACAGTAGTGAATGTGACACATCATTAAAAAGGTAATTTCATAAGGAATTCAGCCATGACAATTTTCGCTACCTATGATGGTAATATTTGAGGTATTTTCACAAATTTCTGTATATATCTTTTGGATTTTAGTGCAATATTTATATTTGATCAACAACATTTGGTCATTAGGTGAATAATCACTAAACTACCTTTTTCACTCATCTATTGTTAAGCAAAAAACATTGGGGTGTCCATGCTGAATATCGATCTAAAAATAATATTTATGTTAAAAACAAAGAATTGGCATATTTTCCGAAGTTTTATCTCATTAGCAGTGGAATATTTTTTATGACTTCATCAATATGATCAGTCCTCTGAAGTTTAGTACCAATTAACATCTCAAGTATAAACTGTTTCTTCCTTTATGGCAATATTGTTTATAAGATCATCTGTAATACAAATTCAGATCATGATTTGGCTACATCAACAATCTAAACAGAAAACTGTAATAGACTCGAGACATCTTGATTGTAAGGGAATGGTGTAACTCGAATATGCTTTCTTTTAATGTATCCAAAACAAACTCATTATCATTCCATTGCAATATACTGGACATCCCTTTAGGAAATAACAATCTCATCTACCCCATCCAATAAATTTTTAGGGATTTATACAGGGTGTTCCTAAACATCATGTACATCTGAAAGGGATAAATTCCTTGACTTATTTAACGACTAAAAGTTCATATAAACATAGGTCCGCAAAAGTTACGTTATAAGGCTTACATCAATGGACATGTCAAATGTTTGTGAGAATCTACAGGGTGATATTTTTTTATGGGTCATGCTCCCTTTTCTCCTCCTGAACTTTTTTGAGGTGCGCCATTGGTAAATACGCCTGAGAAAAAGTATACACTAAATAAATGTTCTTCAATGCCTTATTTTTTTTTTACATGTTCAGCTGAAAATTTAGGGGCTTTCTGTACGAGAGAAGAGTATGCAATTTATTTTTTGTGGGTTTATCAATCCAAATTGTCAGAAAAATCACTTTGCATACATTGAAAAACTTTTTTAAAGTATTTTTTCTAAGACAGTAAAGTGGTACTTTTTTACACAAGTGTATAAAAAATCACCTTTACGTAATATAATCATATGCCCGTGGATAAAGTGGATAAAGTTCCACACCTGCGGAACTTTATGATAATTTGCTAAAGGTCCGCACCTGGAAAATTCCGAATATGAAGAATTTTGAAAATACCAATTTAGAATCTGATATGTCTGAGGAACAGGAAACCTCAGAAAATTTAATGTGTGAATTATTTGAAACAGAAGAAGGAAAAGAAATTGATAGTTTCAAACATAAAAGGTTTTATAAAAAAACTGATGAGGAAGGAAAATTGTGAAATAATAAACCTACTGCGGGGTTTAGGAAACAGGAAGCTATTTCCCCCTTCCCCCTTTCTCATCAGTTTTTTTTATAAAACCTGTTATGTTTGAAACTATCAATCTCTTGTCCTTCTTCTGGTTCAAATAATTCACACATTAAATTTTCTGAGGTTTCCTGTTCCTCAGACATATCAGATTCTAAATTGGTATTTTCAAAATTCTTCATATTATATTCGGAATTTTCCAGGTGCGGACCTTTAGCAAATTATGATAAAGTTCCGCAGGTGTGGACCTTTATCCACGGCCAAAAAAATCGATTATATTTGGAAATTTTATACTTCTATGTTCTACCTGCTGGCACGCAATTTTGTTTTCCCATTTGACCAAATCTGTATCTAATACAGTTTCAGATATTGCTGTGGTTGACAACCTCAGATATCCCTGTGGTTATTATTATCTTCGACTCACTCTGTATATATTATAGAAAACACAATGAGAAACTTAAGACCTAATTAATATTTCAAGTTATCAAAATATCAATTTTTTATTATTACCTATGTCTCCTATGAGTAGTTTCAACCTTCCTCCTTCCCATGTTCTCCACAAATACTTGGGCAAGTAGAAAAATACAGCTTGTATACCAAAAGTAAGACAAACCCATTGATAATATACCTGTTTATTGAAAGCATCCTTCAGATGTTCCGCATCAGGAGTTCCCAAACCAGGTAATTGGTCATCTGAAATGGGAATACTATATTATGTTGAAATGATAGTGTGCATGAAAACTTACCAAATATGTTTTTTTCGATAATAAATGTGCCAGAAATCCAACAAAATGTGTCGATAACGTCCTTTCTCACTTCAACATCACAAGTAATAGGATCTCCAAAATATTGTTTGCTAGTCAACAAAATTGTGAAAGATATCAGCAAAACAACCGTAACTCTATAATGTAATTTAAATACATTATTATCTGTATGAACCTCCTCTAATTTAAGTAGAGATCTTAATGAATGATAAAAGTCGATCATCGTTGGTAACACGACAATTTCATTCGTCAACAAATGATTGAGAACTATTCAAAAAACCTCTGGCTGAAACAACAAAAACTTTGTAAAGAAAAAATTCAAAAATCGCAAAACGCCAACCACCAGTACCTACTTCCACCTTATGAGTCTTACGTTACATTTATCCTATCTAGTGTTCTATGATAGGGAGTAAGGCTAGATTTATTGCTGAGCGATACCAGCAATGGAGAATTCAGCGTTATGATTGGTTGATGGTTTTGAATTGACCAATAATAACGTTACATTATCCATCGCAAAGCCAAAATCGCTAAAGACAAAATCGCCTAAGAGTAAACATAGTATAACGAATAAGAAATATTTCATCATATGAGCATGCGCTGGATCTTTTTGAAATATGGGCGGGTGAATAACAAGCCTCGATCTACTCCATCTAGCACGTATCAGAAATATTTTCGCGTGCACGCGTTTAGTACAGTCGTAGCAAAATACAGCGTGACTCACGGTCAATGGTGGGTTAGACGTTTCTAGTAAACGCATCGCAGGATTTTTCTGAAAATTTCACATCTTACATTTCCTCACCTGCTCTATCGGTATAAAATGTTTTCAGCATTGCGACGTTGCCGCTTCTATCAAAAAGTCTAAATACTTAATCTGAAGAACAAGAATACTGTTCAGGCAGTTATCATTACATGCACCCCAGAATAAGTACAAACAGAAACATTATAATTCTTATTTATATTGATATTGATAATAAAATTCGAGCATTTCCCGGACTAGTCCGGGAAATACGTACTTCTCGGACTAGTCCGGGAAGTGATACTTTCTCAAAGAAAAATCGTCCGGGAAGTAAGTACTTCCCGGACGGTTGCCGAAAAAATATGTTCTAGATAACGATATTTTCAAGGCAATTTTTAATGAACAACTTATTACTATATCAACAAGTAAATTGCAAATATATTCAAAAGTGAAAAGATCCGTGATTATAACTTTTTCTAAACTTCAGCACACTGTATCACAAATTCTGGCCATAGGATTAGATTGAGCCCAAGGAGAGTTTTGATCAGGATACTCTGAATAATGACAATAAAACATAAGTAGTTTTAACAGTTTATTTTTTCTTTTCTTGTAATGGATATTTGCACATGAATCCAAGAATAAGGCCATTTTATCACAGGCAAGTTTATATCTAATACAATAACTTTTTATATTCTCTTTCTGTTTCATGTTTAAAGCTGAAGAATTTCGGATTTCACTTCGAGATTATTTGGATTTTTTAAACCTGTACACAAAGAGAATCACTGAACTAATGAGTAAAACTATACTTCAATGAAAGCCAATTAGGAGATAAAATTACAAAAAAAACTGAAAACAGAAATGAGAATATTGAAAGCAGCCCATGTCGAGATTCAACTTTCAATACAATAAGAACTATATAAAAAAATAAAATAGCTATACCTTAGATCTATTATCAATTCTCATAATAGATTTTACTTCACAAGTCATATATTCTCGAAATTTTGTTTTACAATATTTATAAAATACATTTACTTTCTGTTAGTTCAGGCGGAAACACATCAAGGAGATCTTTTATGTTAGTTAGACCTTACAAATAAAAAACAATTTCCTCATATCACCCTATCTTCCAATCACTCATAACCGAACTGCATTTCAAGCAATATTGAACTTTTATCCACAATCACCTTATAATTGAAGTTTTATCCATACTTATGAACCGTATAAAGTACCACTTTATCCACTAGTGGAATAATGAAATTACTTTATTCCACTAGTGGAATAATGAAAAATACAATCTTGAATATCAATCACATTTTACTTATTTATTATTAATATTAACATTAACATTTATATTAATAGACATGTCGTTCTTCGTTTTATCATAATTCAACACCTCCCGATATTTTTGTATGTTATTTCAATGATTTTTGAGGAGGTGACAGCCGCTGTTAGAGCAAAATGTCAAATCATTTTGTGATGAAAAATTTCCGCCATTCTGATTCTAAATGAATGTGATTGTGAATAAAACGTTGTATTGCATGCGTTTTAGATACATATTATTTGCTTAAGAAATTTAAACGCTCGAGCTTCGCTCTCGCGTTTAAACATTCTTGCGCAAATAAAATGATATCTAAAACACTTATACAATAAATAACTATTATTTATTGATAGGCTATTTTCTGAGGAAAATAGGAAGTGATTTTTTTTTACTGAGGCATCTTTAACATTCAGTTCTTAAAAAGTACATAGTTATTACTAACTTAAACATATGCAATTGAATAACATATTATAATTTTCTCAATTTATAAAAGCTAATACAAGATCATACTACATAAATTGATATAAAACGTTAATGACGTCTAAAAAAATAGGCTAATAAAAATGAGACCAAGTAGAATATGGCGATAACTAAATAAAAATAGCGAAATAAGGAACTTGCTGAGGTTCCTGGCAAGTCAGTCAACCAAAGCGTAAAGCAGAGTCAAGTCGATTTGAGGAAAATTGTTGCAAAAAATTCATTGCTTTCAAAATGCACAGCATAAACAATAACTTCTGTAAACTTATTACAAAAAAAGTATTCCTAGAATAAGAGATAATACCGGGCGAAAAAAAGTAGTACGCAGTTTTTTATACTTTTGAAAATACATAGATTTGAAATTCGGAAAATCACAAAGGTATATAAAATACCGCTCTATTGATATCTAAATCAACACTTCAACATATCCAGTTGCACTTAAAGTAAAATAAATCCAAGTTTTGTATTACAAAATAACATAATAACACAATATTTCAAATTTATGAAAAAACTAAATCCAAAATTTAATTTTTTTTTCAAAAATAGTGAAGATGTAGTTAACTGTTCAACGGAAAAAAGTTGCCAATAAAACATAAATCAACCATTTCAAAAGTAGCCACAAAGCAACGCGAAAAAAATGGAGTCTTGAGTTTTTCAGTTCAGAATTTTAATTATTAATTTGTGGTTCCTTGAAAGAATCGAAGAAAATACTAGTCTTCAAACACAAATATAAAATTGTTCAAAATCAGACTATGTAACCACTGCAAATAAATATATAATAAAACAAAAATACTGTGAATGTGAGTTAGTGAATAAACTACACTGAACAATACCTGTAAAGAGCAAACACTGAACTTTTATTATTGAGAGGGAGGCAAGTACAGCAATGAACGAGTTATTTGAATGGGGCTTAGTAAAAGAGGAAGGGACAGAAATCTGTGAAAAAGACAGGAAAGAGATTTAAATTGAACTATAATAAAAAACAAGGTATAAAAAGATTTGGACTGAATATATAGAACCTTTCACATATACTGAACACTGAAAAACATATTTGAATAATATTAATTCATAACCATCAGTAGAATTTTTTTCAAGAAGATTGAGAAAATATGGAGACCATAGTTTTCTTTTTTGTAGTACATTATGGCTACATCAAAGCACTGTCAAATTCGAAGCATCTTTATGCACAGTACCCAAATCTCAAATCTGTATATTCAAAAACATTGAATATTTTTAGGCGTTATCTTATTTTGTAGTCACCACGTTTTTTTGTAAAATATCCAAAGTTACAAAGTAATATCTTTTTCCAATACTGTATTTGTGTATTTGCCTTGGTTGAAATTTCATATACATACTATTATATATAAAAATACATTAAATATATAAAAATGTGATGCAGTTGCATAGACTCAGTTGGCAAGTACAGCTAGCAATATAGGAATCTAAAAAATATATTCACTCATTAAAAATAATGATTGCTTATTTCAAATCTAGGGTTGATTATTAAATAATATCAGAATTTGTTAAAACCATACCGTCGAGATAAAAAGCATATGTGAAATATCTGTGCCGATTATAGGATTGACAGATAATTCATCTACATTTCTTTGATTAAGACCTTGTGCAGAAATATATTTGTACATGTGACCTTGAGAGTTGACATTTAGCTGCTCGGAGGACCTACAGCTAATTAGCTGGACCATAATAGACTTTTTTAATACATCATTCACCTGCAAACTGATTTAAAATTTTCGGAATATATTTTACAGGTGGCATACCAATTTCATTTCATGATTTGCATTTTTATTCTTAGTAACTGAACTCGCTGAGAATTCACTGAGATGAAGTGAATTTTGGAGTACCTCCTATAAAATGGAGCCCACAGTTGGTTCCTGACTCAGGATTGATTAAAATTGTACTGAAGAAGCAATAAAAAATAATATCAGTTAACAGGTGGTCGCAGTTTCAATTCAAACATGATTTCATCATTTTGAATAGAAAGTACTCGCACAAATATTCATGAGGTGCCTTTGAAAGAAAAACTTTCAATTCAATCTTCTACAAATTATCAGAAAGCACCCTACAAAAAAAATATTCGAATGAAGTTCTAACAGATATAATTCAATGGCAGTCAGTATCAGAATTGTTTTCTGTTTGATACTTGCCGAGGAAACTTCTATTGTACAAATGTTGCGGAAAATCGGATTTTAAATCCATTTACCATTATTTATAAATTTAAAAACAAAAATTCCTTAGATACACAGTACTGCATAAGAACCTTTCCTTTGTCAGTATTTTTCTGCCAATATTGTTAATTTCATATTAAATGAATATACAGGGTGACCCAGATTTAAACCGCCAAACGATCAGTATCGGGTTTTTAGGTGAATATGAGATTTATTCTTCATATGAGCATGTTTCCAACTTGATTCGTTTTCGAGATACAGGGTGTCAAAGTTTTTAGAAAAAAATCAGTTTTTTATTCATTACTCAAAAACTTTTTGGCTGATTTTAATAAAACTTGGCACGCTTATTTGCGGTGATAAAAGGCTTATCTGAATGTACTCAGAATAAAAAAAAAGTTTTTGTGAAAACTTTGACACCCTGCATCTTGGAAACGATGCAAGTTGGGACACATGCTTATATGAAGAAAAACCCTTATTTCTCCCAAAAACCAATGCTGAACGTTTGGCGGTTTAATCTTGGGTCACCCTGTACGATATGTGCCAATGGCCAATCAAATATACAGTGACCGCCAAAAAGTATGTACCATGTGGGAAAAAAGTGTATTATTAGAGTATCGAAAAAATGATTCTTGGAAAAAGTTTGCATGTCCGATAACCTAAAAATCGATTTTGACATATGTCATATGATCGCTGGTATGGCGGCAAATTGAAAAAAAAAATACTATGAATAGGCAAAAAGTAGGGTAAAATGGCAAGATATCGAAAAAAGTTATTTGAAAAAGTTGCTTAGAATTCAATTTTATACACATATACAAAGTTTGAGAAAATAATATGAAAATATTGAAAATAGCAATTTTTTTTTATATTTTTCTTGCTGTAGAGAAATATCAAATTATTTTCTTATGAATAACTTGACAATACTGAAATATTTGTATTCCGATGATAATAACAAAACTTTCTCATTTTCTCCACACCAGAGAGCACTAAATTAAAAAAATTGAATTTTGTCAGAACCCTTGCTGTTACATTGGTTCACATCAGTTATATCACAATTTCACTATTATTGCGATGATAGGGAATCCAAAAATATCGTGTTTTTCCGATTGTAATTAATTTTTATGAATGTTTGTAATTTTGTGCACCTTATTTTATGTCATTATGTCCTTAACTATATATTAATGTTTGTGTACATATTCGTAATGTTTTGTTCGGAATTGTGTCGTACTACATTGTATTTTTTATCTTTTATCTATTTTAAACCACTACTGTATGACTTATCTCATGTCATGTATATGATTCGAAGAGATCAATAAATATCTATCTATCTATCTAACAGCCAGGGTTTTAACAAAATTCAATTTTTTTAATTTAGTGCTCACTGGTGTAGAGAAAATAAGAACATTTTGTCATTATCATTGAAATACAAACGTTTCAGTATGGTCAGTAGATAATAATTTGATATTTTTATACAGCTAGGAAAATATAAAAAAAAAATTGCTATTTTAAATTTTTTTGCCTTTTCATAGTAATTTTTTTCAATTTGCCGCCATACCAGCAATCACATGACATGTGTCAAAATCGATATTTAGGATATCGGACATGCACAAACTTTTCTCAAGAATCTTTTTTCTAATACTCTAATAATAACCATTTTCCCCATATGGTACATACTTTTTGGTGGTCACTGTATAACATAAAACAATTTGATCAAATTCCTACCATTATAATAAAACATCTGTCAACGATTGGACAAGATATGCAAATTCTAATAGGAATTATTTTGATTATTTTCATAATAATGATTCAAAATCTCTCAAAGATAATCAAAAATTGTACAAAATAAACAATTTCTTGTGTGCTTGCTCAAGAAATTAACCTGTTTTCAACATAGCGCTAAAAATTTGTTTGGTGTATCACACTGTGTAAGAGCAGATTTTTTTGACATCGTAAACTCATAAGGTGTCTTTTCTTTGAAAATACCACTATGATCATTCTCATTTGATAACATAAAACATTGAAAGCTGTAACAAGAAAACTATAACAAAGTGACATGTCCTAAATTAGCTGAAATAACCATTTCCATAACAGCCTGGAATACCACCCTCACATTGGCAGTGTCAGTAGCAGTAGTAAAATGTGGATATAATACTTTTCTGGAATCACCATTTCGCAGAATGAATTTGTGCTGAATGAAAAGTGCTCCTCTATCAACATCTCTGTCAGGGCCTTAAAATTGAATAATACAAATATTCTCTTCAATAATAAATGGTATTTGAAATGACTTACAACACAAAAATCAATTAGAGTTATATCAAATTTGTATGGTTAGGATATGACATACAAGTTTTTGAAACTCACCTCTGTAGTCTGGAAAATACAGCCTCAAATGTCGATGGGAATGCAAAATTTTTTCTCGAAAAAGATCAAATTTATTCAGAAATAATACAAATGAAGCCTCCCTAAAAAACGGGTTGTTAACTATCTGTCCAAACAAGTTTAAACTTTCTTCAAGTCTGTTAACACTAGGATCCTCCTAAAAAAAAAATCTAATAACTTGAGTACTCTCGTCTGTGACAATCATCGTTTTAATAGGTTGAAGGTTTTTACATTTCTATTACCTGTGATATAATAGTTGAAATGGAATCAAGCCAATCAATATCAACTATAAGGTTTTCTCGATTTCAAAAAATCTCTCGAGAAAAATTATTGAATCACTCACCAACAATGTCATGTCATATCCACTGAGTGAAATCACAAATAATACTGCTCGAACATCATCGAAGCAATAAATCCATTTTCTCCTTTGAGATCTTTGTCCTCCAACGTCATACATACTAACAATCATATCATTTATCCGAAATTGAGTTTCAATTATGCCTTGAGTTCGAACTCGAGCTCTGAGTACATCAGTTGCGTTCGGCACATATTTTGGATCACAGATTCGTTCCATATTATCAAACAAACTGAAAATAGAAAAAATTGTTGATTCACTACTCCGTTAAATATTTCCAACGGACATGATACCATTTTTACAATAAACCCTATGCACTGACAGTATTTCAAAACCGAAATATTTTAGAAAAACGGAATAATGGCTGCTGTGGTGTCAAAATGATAACAAATAATATATCCATGCAATTGCTGTGAAAATTCAATCAGATCTTCTAGGGGTACACGAATTTTCTCAGGCCCAACAATTCTGGATAGTTTATTTTATTGCCCAGTTCCTTATATTGTTAAAAATTGTTTAAAAAAATTGTTGAAATTGTTTTTTCGTTAACGAGCTGTCGTCGCCCTACGAACGGCAGCCCTCAGAAGTTGAAACTTGTGCGAGGATTAACGAGGTCTTATCTTTGAACGTGTGCGATTCCTAGCACTTTCTCGGGCCATCAGGAAAGAGATTCTGACCTGTACTTTTTGTTTTATAGTCTGGATACAAAGCTATTTTTTGAACTGAAGATACAGCAATTATTTGACCCAATTTCCAATGTACTCCCCACCAACAGCACAGAATTTTTAGTGTAAGATATTTTTTAACCTTGGGTATGTATTCGAGTGTTTATGAAGTATTATTATTATTATTGTATTATATGTGGGAAATATTTTTCTCCAAACTAATATTAATGACATGAACATACGAGCAATTTGTGGTATACAAATAAGAGTCACCTTTATCAAGTATATTATTTATAAACGGGTTTTTTTAACTGATATTAGAATTCCTGGACATCAATAAATCAATAAATGGAAAATGCTGATAATGAAGTCAATACACTAGTGATATACTAATTCATCTATTCTAAGAAACTCAGTCTGCTTTTTGAACTCATCATATCTATTCAATATTTATTTAGTATTTTTCAATACTTTGAACTGTGATATTAATATATATAAGGTGAACTACGAACAATTACCGAAAATAAAATGGGGTACTTGTCCATCACATAGAAACACACCTGCAAAATTTCCAAGTAATCCAAGATCATTTATAGAATTTTTTTGTTTGCTAACCTTCCAAGACACGCCACTGAACAAAGCACCTATATTGCGTTAATTCGTTTACATCGAAGTGTAGCTGAGTGCAGTTCGTGCAAAGTAACGTGTTAAAACAATTACAAACAAATACTAAAAATTTAGTGTAAATTACACCAGGTGTAGGAAAGTGCTACACACTACACCTCAATGCAAATGAATGAACCTATTGTGTCTCTTTGTTTATGTACGATTTCTCAATTTGCAATTTTTATAGTTCTACGTGAATTAACAACAGAACATGTGTTTTTTTTGTGGACGAAATGTGCCCACTATGTATTCATGTATACTTTATGTAATGATACCCGAATCGAGCCTATCTTCGACAAACTTGCCAAATTAGGAGCATGGTACTTTGCGAATGTTATTGTTTTTGTCGTACTAATTCTCAACAAAACAGTTGGAAAAATCGTATTGTTGACCCTGACTCAACACAGTAAACATACGATCACCAGCTAACACATGCTAACTCAGCAGTTAGAGATTTTTATTTTGTAACAGTGGCCCTAAGATCGGGGTTTTCCCGTTTATTAAATTAATAAATAAGCTTTAATTAAGTTTTTATACAGTAGAGAAAATTCAATGTTTTGTAATCAATACCAAAGCAATGAACTCTAAATTGATCAATCCGTGCTTTTTCAAATATAAATGACACTACAAAATTGTAACAGTTGAAAAATTAACTCATACTTACTAAAGAGCAGAGTCGTTCAATTCATACTCGTAACCTCTAGCTACTGCTAATCTCACACCTCTGTCAGACCAAAGTGCTTGTAGAGAAGCAGCCACAGCGGGAAGTATCGTAAAACTCATATCAAAACAGCTTTTAGCTACCAAAGCATTCTGAGCATGTATCTTATTCCTAGGATGTTCCAAATTTATTCTCAGGATTCCCATTCCAGCAAGTACATATTTCATAGAGGCCAATAAATTATCCAGTACAGTTGGTCTGAAGCTACTAAGTTCTGCATGTGTGAATCCATCTGCATGAATTATCTTCATTTGCTTCACTAAGGTACTTTTCCCACTTTCACCAGCACCTACAAAATTTTCAAGTGATGTAATATTCTGAAAACAATGTCTCAGATTCTTCGACAAAATATTGAGACTCTTACCAAGAAGTAATATTTTGATAACATTGTTCTGTTGTTTGGCCAATTCACCCAATTGCCTATCAATCTCTTCGCTTCGCTTTCTTGCTTTTCCTTCCTCACGTTCCAATGTTAAGCATGCACCCATATCGAGTACATCACGCTAATCACAATAACGTATTTGTGAGAAAAGTTTGTGTTATTTACTCACATGAATTTCCAAATAATAAAAATTTACTAAAAGATTGGAAGGGACCAGATTAATAATCTCACAAGGTCAAAAGGAAAAACAATTTCCCATTGTATCAGTAACTACAAGTAAAAGTAGAGTGGATTACTGCATAAATTATCAATGCAACTCTAAATTAATTAATTAATTCTGACAAAAATAATAAATAACAAAAACAATCAAGCAAAAAGATAAAACAATTTTTGAGGAGCTTTAAACTACACTTGTTCCCTCTTTAATTTCTTCCTCGAAGGTCCGAAGACAAAAACCGAGAATTGCAGACATTACAGTGGACCCTGTCATGCTGTCAAGATATTATCGTTTACTCTACTGATACATAGATGGCCAGTAAGTAAAGTGTCAATTCTGCCAAAAAAAAAGAAGCAAAATAATTAGTTGCGTTTTAATTGTTCTATTTCTCTACTTTAGCTGAGTTCGGCTTGCTCACTCTTTTGACTCTATTCACTCGGTAAGCACCATATGCGTTCGGGTATAATGAAAAGCGTCCAAGGAGTGCGAATTTCAGCGTTCGGGTTTTGTGACGGGAGTGGATAGAAGTGACTCCAAAAGTACCACCTCGACCTATGAGGGCACAAGCTAAAGAAGCTCTTTTTCTCTCTGGGTCTCTGGTTTTAACCTAAAAATGTTATGCAGTTCGAGCAAGGTCAAGTCAAATTGTGTTAGTAGATATACAGGTTCTCTTTATTATCAAAAAAGTCGTTCGGGAACTTCGGACACAGAAAACCGCGGTGCTTCAAAATTTGCCACCTGTCTTTATCCACTTTAGCTCCACTCTCACTCCGCTCCAACTCCTTATAACCAATCCGAACTCACCTCCTCTAGGCTTATTAATTTGCATCAAGGTGTAGTGTATTGTAATTTTCATCACATTTTGAATCGAGTGTAGATGAGTGCAGTTCAAGAAATGTGCCAAATTAATCTGCAAACGAATTCCAAAATAGAGTGTAAAGTACACCTGCTGTAGGAAAGTGCTACACATCGATGCTAACGAAACAACCTCTTATTTTGAACATTTTACCGTAGCCTTTGTATGAACGTCTAAAGCCGGATTTTCATGTATACGATATCCGACGATCCGATGGTACGAAAATGTTCTGATTGGTTGAATTGGTAGGCGTGAAGACAATTCAACCAAACGGAACATTTTCTCAACCAATCAGAACATTTTCGTACCATTGAATCGTTGGATAACGTATGCATGAAAATCCGGCTTAATTCACCCACTTCGTGCCAAACTAATTCGCCCACTCCGTACCAAAATTGCCAAGTTTTACTCACCATCAACTCGGTTTGCCTGCAGCTGTTTCACGCATTTTCGAGTCTCGCAAGCTAGGTTAGCTTGCTCAGGTTAGGTTTGTGTGTCAATTCTCCGAGCAAAAAAGAAATTTACGCATTTTTAACTCAGTTTTCCTTGCCATCTAAACACCTTGCATGCATTCGCAGTATAAGAGTAAAACTTGACTACGGTTGAGTTGAAGCACCTTGCACGCATGCGCAGTAACTTGGCAACGTTGGTACGGAGTGGACGAATTAGACTCTCGTGCCCTCTTCTGTTGTCACTTGTCTGTCTCTGCCACTCTGTCACATCCTCTCATCCTCACATCAATTTCATCAATGGACAATGGACGAATCTGACGAATGCTCAGAGTAATAAAAGACATAGAGATGCCCCAAGGATTATAGACACGAGAGAATAGTGCATTGTCCTCGGAGATGCCCTGCCTATACCTACACAAATACCGGTTTTGAAGTGAACATGAACTATCCTTTTCTATACAATTTGTGGGCGAGGGGGGCGACGGGTGGTGAAATGTTATGGACAGTTTGTTTACATTTAGAATATGAAGGTCCATAATACAAACGAAGAATGGCAACTTGATCCGAATGAAATGAGCGGACATACACGAAACTACCCGAATGAATACAGACTTAACTTGTATAAGGCTCTCGCTTGTAAACAACAAAGTTATGTTGACTTCAAGACAAGGATGGACAGGGCATCTCTATGGAGTCTATGGTCTCTTATTATTATTAAGCCGGCCTTCCACACCAGCTTTTTGCCGCTGGCTTCTTGTCTCTAGCCAATCAGAGTACTTCAAAAGTAGCCGCCGCTTCTTCAAGGTCATGCCGCTGTTTGTTGGTTCAAGTTTTACTTTTAGCGTCATGCCGTTGACTATCTTTGTTTATGAATATGTTGCAATCTCTTTTTTTAGACATATGTCATATAAATGAAACAAATAAAATAATATAAGTCATAAAATCCAAACCAAATAAATTAGGAAGTGTTATCAAACTATTCTTCGGTGTTTTTGCCAAGAACTGACAATTAAATTAATTAACAATGGAGTAAAATTAGTTGACAGTTGACGTAAAGCGTAGCGTTTTTCTGCCCTTGTGGAAATGGTCATATAAAAATAGCAGCACCACAGACCTCAGAATGAGGTCTGTGAGCAGCACTTCTTCGGAAAGAAGTTGAAGCTGAAAGCTGGTATGGAAAGATTGGAAATTGGAAGGCCACCTATACTCGACGAATCGACATCGACAAACATCAAACATTACACATAACATAACCTTAGAGGTAGAGAGTGTAGAGACTGTTTTAATTTTTAGTTTTTACTGTGTACTGTGTAGGGCGAAGACAAGAGAAAGAAGTATTTTAACCTGACAAAGGTAAGTGATTTTAGTGATTGATTCAAATTTGTCTTTGCGAGTTCCCATTACCAGTTATTTGTTGGTTCTACTCATGTGGTTTGGTCCGGTGAAAACGAATGTGAAGACAAACTCAAAAATCTTGATGGTTCTCATTTCTCAATGCAATGGTACTAGTACAGTTCTTCCAAGGTGCCTCCATAAATGGTATTTTAAAGTTGAAAAATTTATTTTATTATTTAAACATATATTTGACGAATATAATATACACATGCATTTCTGATAAAACATATGTAGTGTCATGTATAATCCCAATTTAATTAAATTTGAAAAATCAAACTACATTGAAAAGGGGAACATTCTTCATGAAAATTGAAAAATTAAAATTGATTTATTTGTAATATCTAACAGAAAACAACTGCTTCCCCGGCACAATGTCCAGCGTGGCTTGAATTTCCTATTCATATTTCGAACTAAAATCAAACTACATTATTCAACCATGCAAAAAAAAATATGAATTGAATTGAGTACATACACTGGTTGCGAAAGATCTAAATATTGATTTTTGATGGTTGAAAATGAAGCTTTAAAATGTCTCCTTTTGTACACCTAATTGAATTGAAGTTCAGCTTTCTGAACTATGTGAGTAGCGCCGATCCCTACTACAGAAAAAATTCATTATACTTTGTTTCAAAGATGTTGGTAGGTGGTGATATGAAACGAGCCCGTTCGTCTGCTAGCTCAGCGAAAGAAGTAACAGTAAATGGCCAGAATGGTGCAAGGTAGAACAACAAAATTGTTTTTTTTTTTAATTGAATAAGGAAATATCTGAAAAGCGTTCAGGAATTCGAAATAAGTAAGAATTTCTTAAAATATTGAGACCTCGTTCAATAGGCTTTTGATTGAATGTGCTTCGGATTCAATAAACAGCATTAATTATTATTTACAGCTAGTAATACATATTGAATTTCATGAATTCTATTTCAATTTTTCATGTATAGGTATATATCCTAGTTTTTGTGTGCATCTCAGGCATATTTTCAGTAATGATGTTTGACAAATTATTGAATATTTTTTTAATCCAAACTTAACAAAAAAAAACAGTTGATTGACCTTAATTGATGTTACACATGAATTTTTTTTTCTGTAATTGTGACAACATGTGCGTTTATTAGGCTGGGCTATTCGAATAAAGATTATTATTAATATAATTGAAAAAATTACTTTTTTTAGGAATTAGTAGGATGCCATCACTCATTCGACCTTTGGTGATATGTGGCCCTTCCGGTTCAGGCAAAAGCACATTAGTAAAAAAAATGTTGGAAGAATTTCCAGACAAGTTTGGATATTCTGTTAGCCACACTACTCGAAAACCACGCCCAGGAGAAATTCATGGCATACACTATCATTTCACTGATGCAGAAAGAATGAAAAGGGCTATTCAGGATGGGTATTTTCTAGAAAGTGCTATATATTCTGGAAATATTTACGGAACTAGCAAAGCAGCTGTAGAAGAAATTGCTAAGAAAGGCAAGGAAATAAATTATATACACGGCGACCCGTTTGATAACGAAAACCGCACTAAAATTTTCATTTATTGATTATTGATTGATAGAGCATCATAAGCTCTACAGTAGTGCCAAAACATTGAAATGAAATAAAAAATTTCAAAGCCTGCTAGAAGAAATCTGACTAAGTAACTGGATTTGCAATACCTTAAATGATTGTTACTAAAATACAAAAGGAATGATTTGTTACAAACTTTACCTTAAGTCTCTTGAAGACTTCTGAGGGGTGCTTATAAGGGTACAGTCATATGACGTAAAGAACAATGAATAAATTTCAGAATTCTGTAGAGACTACAATTCACAATGGTTCTTTCAAGGGCGTCGATATGGGGGGTAATGGGGGTAATTACCCCTCTCCAAGAATAGTTATGAGGTAGTATTTTTAAATTAAATTTAAGCCTTTACCCCCTCCAAGAAAAAAAATTAGCGACGCCCTTGGGTTCTTTAGACAGTTTGAATTGGAAACATTTTTATCTAACAGTTATTCATAATCGTGTCAATCTTTGTTCCTTCTCAAGAAGCCTCGAATATACAGCTGAATTAAAAACACAAATTTTTAATAGGCTTTGGAATTTATACAGCTACAGACTACAGATGATAAGTCAGCCAAGCAAAATATGAAAAAAGTCAAATTTATTCGGGTCATTAGTAAATTATTATATTGCACTGCAAGTACACTAACAATAAATAGCTTATAATAAAATAATTTTTATTATTTTCCCTAAATTTGTGTTACACCTATAATTTGAAAGTATCATAAATTAAATGGAATAGTCAAAATTAATAATTGAAAAGAATTGCCTTGTTTTTTGTTTTATTTGCTTTAAAAAAAATCTAAGTGGGCCTTGAAATGTATTTCAAAGTTTTAGCATTATCTATATTAGAGCAATTAAAGCTATCTTTTCATGAGAAGAAAAATTGTTCGAATCGGACAACAAATGAAAATGTTTATAGTTGTGCTCCACTTTTGAAGGGGCCACTCTGTATGTAGGATAAATGTACCCATAGTCAATAATTGTCAATAGTCTCCCTCCCCACTGAATGAATTGAGATGATGAGAATATATGAAAACATATCTTTTTTCTTTAATATAGTACTTGCTCATATTATAGGGTATTGTCTAGAGGTGAGGCATCTTTTTTAAGATTATGTAGAACTTAACAGAACAGAACATTTTACAAAAAATCGTAGGACCTCTGTCAATTGCCTTCTGAATTAAACTGCTTATAATAGTTCAATAAAGAGCAATTATGATTATTATTACTACAACAGATCTCAAATAAAAAATAAAAAATTACATTCTCAAAAAAAAAAATATGACACAAAGGTAACCACGATTAGATTTCCACAGACACTCGCGACATGCTTCTCAACACCGTTGTAGCATTCTCAAGAGTTTAGTGCAAGTATAATAAAATTGAAAAGGGAACATTCTCTATCAGAATTAAAAAATAAAAAATGTGTTTTTTTTGTAATATCTAACAGAAAACAACTACTTCCCCGGCTAAACCCACGCTGACATTGAACTACATCTGATAGATATTGTGAAAAAACTCTAACTGAAAAGAAAAAATCTGAAAGTGAAAATTCGCATTTTCATTCAGATAGTTGATATTTTTAATTTTCTCTAGTTTTCATTAAAAATTCATTAAATAAATTAGATAGGGAGAATGTTATTCAAAAATATCACTCACATAAATAGTTTCTTTCATTGAAGCAAGGTTCGCTTCTCTCGCATTTAATCCCCATTACATTTTTGTCGACGAAAAGGGAACATTCTCCATGAAAATTTTCATGGAGAATCTCCCCAAGGGGTTATCTTGAACAATGGAAAATAGCGACTAAAGTTTGTCTTTCAGCCGCAGATGATTCCACAACAGATTTTATGAATATTCTATTCATATTTTCGAACAAAAATCAAAATATAATGAAATTATTTCTCCATGGCGAGGCATTTTCTTAACAGGATGTAAAAATCATCAAAATAATAGTGCATTCAGCGAAAATTATTTCTATAAGTGGCTGAATTACAAAAAAAACTATTATCAATAATTAAAAATTGATTTATCACAATTTCAACTCATAATTGTTATTTAATGAAGCAGTTGAATTATCAATTTGTTCTCTTTTACATATATATAGGTACATTGTCTGCTTTATACACATATATGTGCTTTTATTACTTGAACATTTTGTATCGTTTTCGTGAACTTGTGTTTGAATTGCAAGTTGTTTATTTTAAATATATATTTAAGTTTATATCTCACAAGCTTTGTCAATAAGAATTTGTTCCTTCCACAATAAAGTATATTCTCCCGCTCTCTCTCTCTCTAACTATCTCTATCTCTCTCTCTCTCTCTCTCTCTCTCTCTCTTTGTCTCTCTCTCTCTCTCTCTGTCTCTCTCTCTCTAACTCTCTCTCTATATCTCTCTCTCTATCTCTCTCTCTCTCTCTATATCTCTCTCTGCCTCTCTCTCTCTAACTCTCTCTATATCTCGCTCTCTCTCTCTCTCTCTCTCTCTCTCTCTCGAATAGTAGCCAGTAGCCTTCATTTGCTTGGATATGACCACCTGCATGCATGCATATGTTTCAAGGTTCTTGCCTTTCATCAGTGCATGGATAGGTCATACAACATTGGTCAGTCGTCTTGTTCTACATACCGAATAATAATAGCCAAAAGCCTTGATAGTATTCACCTACGAAAAAAATCTTCCATATGAGATGGTGTTATAGTGGAATTCATGTGAGAGACGAAATTCCACCAGAAAGACCTCTAGTCTCTCAGGTGGGTTCATGTCTCATTAAACTAATGAATTCAAACAGTTACCATGGTGATATGGGAATATGCGATTATTCAATGATTTAGTGCGGTACATATCCGTAACACATCATGAAACAATTTTATCACATCCGGTTTGACCGGAAATGTTATCAACCTTATAGTTTTTCAATTTTACTATAATAATAAAGATTGCTAGTGCTAATTGTAATAAAGAAATTGATAAAGTGATGGAAATGATAATAATAATAATAATGAGAAAATAATTGAAAGCTTATTTTTAATGGTGTGATTCTGTTGTGTTGAGCAGTTGTGGTATCACACTAATAGAAAATCAAACTGTACCTACCTATGTGCACCAAAATTTTGGCAACAAAGTTAAATGGATTCAAAAACTTTCTTTTAATTTCATAAGTATCATTCGAGGTATCAATGATAGTGAAGTGTGTCCGTTGAATGTTTTCAGGAAAAGTGTGCATCCTAGATATTGATGTGCAAGGTGTGAAGCAAGTGAAGACTACTGATTTGAACCCATGGAGCATATTCATAATGCCTCCCTCTTTAGATGAATTGAGGCGAAGATTGATACATAGAAACACAGAAACTGAAGAGAGTTTGCAGAAGAGGCTAGATGAAGCTAAGGTAGAAATGAAATATGGCAGTGTGCCAGGCAACTTTGATGTTATAATACTCAACGATGATTTTGAAATAGCTTATAGTGAATTGAGGCAGTTTATTGTTAATAGCGTTCTTAACAGTCAACTTAATAACGGTAGTAGTAGTAATTTGTAAATATATATTAAATTTTTTTCAAGAAACATTTTTTTATTCAGTAATTTTGATCAAGTCTAAAATTCTTACTGTCCGAAACGTTGGTAATTGGAAAGGCATGGTATAACATTCATGGGCTGTGGAGTCCTTAATGGTAGAGCGTTCGCTTCCAGCCAAATGGACTTCGACATTCTCCTTGCAGAAGCCTTTGTATGGTGAAACAATTGCCATGATTTTGTGAACTCATGTCATTAATGTTGAAGTTTTATTATGGAAGTGAATCATTAAGACTAGTTCATGCAAATACGAAATTCGCAAAAAAATATATGTTTATTTCATTGTTGAAATGAAAAAGATATATTATTTTTGCGAATTTCGCATTTGCATGAACTAGTCTTTATTGCTCAAAAATGAGTCTCCATCTCCAATTGATTTCGTGCACAAGTGACACATTGGAGTGGTGTTGCCAGACGAAATTTTTGAAAATCTTCAGACAAATCGACTAAAAATCCCTAAAATTCCTCAATATAGAATACGGTGATGTGCGCATACACTATGCGCATGCGCGAAAACCAAGGTTACGAAATGTTCGATGCAAAATTTAAATATTTTCCTGGTTCTATAAATTTCTTTTTTTAAACTACGAAGTAATATATGAACAAAATAACTTTTATAATTTTTTCCTCATGGATATCAGGTACATAAGTATAACAAACGTTTGAAAATAAATAAACTGAAAGGACTAGATATTCCAATTGAAAGTGAATCAATCCGACAAAATAATGAAACCTGATAGATAGCCAAATTTTTACTATACGCATGCGCAAAAACCAATGTTACGGAATATTCAATGCAAAATTTCAATATTTTCCTGGTTTCAACTGCACAGTAATACATACATTTCCGTCACTGGTAACTAACGTTAAATAATAAACTGAAAGTACCTAGTACATTTTCCAAATAAGAGCAAATCAATCATTAAAATATATTCAGGTATTTGTTCCTGATTATCCTGCCTCATTATATTATTGAATTAATCAAAGTTATCAGTTTAGTATACTTTTCGAATAAATGAATATTTGGAACCTTTGGTGCAAATACAATTCAATTTAATGGTCGATCGGTCAATCATAATACAGTAAAATTATGATAAATGTTGATATCAATTCTGTTTTATGGTTGGAAATCAAGGTGTTCAACGATATTTAACTCCATTCTATAACTCAAATATTGGTTTGATAGGTGCTACTAGTTTTTCTTCAGATTTCATTGAATTTCAATCCGAAATCCCTATTTCTTCAAACATTCGACAATTTCTTTAAATCTAAGGAAATTTCTATGTATATGGCAACGCTGCATTGAAGGTAAACAAACACAATCGTAGAAAAAGAAGAAGAAATAACCTTACTTTTCCATTTCGTTTCGTTTGCTGCTCTCCTGCCCTGCGGACTCGTTGTATTTTCAGCTTTGGGATTGCAATTCAATAATATTCCAAAAAATTATCGGTAATGATCATACCACTTATTATATTACCCCTGACAATATATCTCCTTGCTTAACAACCAATCAGTGGATTTCAAATTTTGAAATTCAGCCAATAGAATCGGAATTACAGTGAAAATTTAGCTTGTTGCTGTATTTTCACGGTGATAAACCTGCTTAGTTTTTGTTTTACTATCTGTCAAGTGAAAATAATGATTTAAATTATAAACGTCAAACTTATGTGTTTTGACTAGTTATCTATATTTATCAATATGAGCGATCATTGGGGACAAAAATGTCCATTGGTATCATAGATGAGGCCGTGGAAAAGAGTATTCCGTTGAATACGGCTAGAAGTTATGTCTATAGAAACCGTTTCTTGATTGAACTATATTGTAATTATTGATATTATTGAGCTTGTTGCCAGAGTTGAAAACCTAAAAATGTAGTAAAACTCTATGTATACAGTAAATATTTTTTATTCCCAAACATTTCATATATAAAGTAGGTAGTTCTCACATCGCACGGAACATAGGAAGAATGAAAACAATAAAGCAATTGATAATCATCCGGCGATGAGCCAAAGATAGACTTACACGCAGAGTAAACTTTACAAGGGGGCAAAATCTTATTGGATTTTGCTGTCGGGACCAGTTCCGGATTTAGGGAGGGGCTATGGGACTATCAGCCCCCGGCGGTGAATTTTAAGAGGCTGTAAAGCAAGCAGCAATATACACGTCGCCGACGAGGCGACAAGTATATTATATTGCTTCTTGCTTTTTATAAGCCGCCTCTTAACTCGTCGCCTTTTGAAGCAAACGCGCAATTAGCGACCGCCGGCACCGCATCAAAAGGACTAGCTTGGGATACGGTTTTTGTGAAAATCATAACATTCACTAATCAAGCGTCAGCGGTGCCTTGGACGCTACAATACAGAAGAATGATCCTATCCCTGATGATTTAATGCCAGTGGTGAAAGGTCAAAAATCAAGAAAAGTATTGAGTATTTATCTAAAAAAAAAAAATTATATTTGTTTGTTTTGTTAGGTTTACGTGTGAAGTCAATATAATTTGATTCGTTATCGTAATGATTTTATTTTATTGTCATATGCTGTGAACGGGTACTTTGAAACTGACAATTGAAATTTATTATTTGGCGGCGGCGCGCGGCCGCATCATTATAGTTAGCCCCCGGCGTAAGTGAGTGTAAATCCGGCACTGGTCGGGACTGGGCAATAGTTAATTGACCACATTTATCTTCTCCTATGTTCCGTTTATCGTGAGATTATCTATATGTTGAAATTGTTAACAATGTATGAATCTACAAATGACAACAACAACTATATGCCGAGACACTTTTCACAGATTATTCTGAAATTTGTTGCTATATTCAAGGTGGGTTCACAAGTCTAAAGTATATTCACAATAAATCATATAACAACGATCTACGTCATGTTTTTTCAATAGTTAGTGCTCGGTGTAGGATTTGAGAATTAACTTTTTGTCCCGAAAGAGAAGTAACATCTGTAAATCTAGTTTATTTTATCTTAGACTGAATTATTGCACACTTCTCCATGACAACTCTCTTTTTTTTCACAAGAAGTTCTACCAAGAAAACTAGTAAGGAAATCAGAAATCCTACGTTCAAGAGGATGAACGCAGTGGAGACTATTTTCAAATCTAATGGACTGTATGTTTCCTTCTCAGTTGCTCTGGCCATTTTTTCTTGAATGAAGTACTTGGGATCAATTTCTTTCCTGGCCCTAAAAAAGAATCAATGAATAAGTATCTACACGTGGAGATGGGTGTTCACCCAACAGAGAACAGGCGTTGTCAGAGAAACTGTAAAAGAACCAGTCCATGATCAACATTTGAATCTGAACAATAAGCCGGTTGAGAATAAACGAACAGAAAAAAGGTAGAAGATTCTAGAAAAGACGAGAAAATCTCTCTGCAGCTATATAAGAACGTGTCACTCGCCGCCAGGGGAAGCATTGACGAATTGGAAGATGTCAATAGTCAAAATAAATATAGCCCAGTGATTGTTGCATATAAATTAGCGTGTTCTGTTTTAAGTGTTGAATAAAGAATTTTAGAGTGAAGTTGTGATAATTCTTCAGAGTGGTGTACAGAAGTGGATTTGAAAAATAAAATATGTGTTCGTGTAAGTAGACAGTTGTGATTTCGTTCGAGTTTTGTTTTCGCGAAAAATAGACAGTGACCTGTGTGCTTTCGTGAAAATTTCAATAATTCGAAAAACTTTTTGTGTGAAATATACTGAGACAAAATGTTTTCGAGAAGAGTTCGACTCGTCGACCTCAAGGTCGTGGAACTTATATGATGAGAGATAGCTTGATACGCTCTAGTCTCAGTAGGTGTGCCCCACGGTACCCCGATAGCTTGATACGCTCTAGTCTCAGTAGGTGTGCCCCACGGTACCCCGACTGTTGTCAGCCCTCGAGACCTGCACAACGCTTAGATAGTGCCAAGGGTCCCTGTGAGAGGGCGCTGGTAAGTAACTCCGCCGTTGAGCGAAAACGTCGTACTTCAATAGAATAACATCTCATTCACAACAGACAACTGGAACCTCGTAGTCTGTGAGGCACGATGTTTCGGTGCTGTCCCGGAAAAGACTATAAGCTCGACTATAAGCAAATAACCGGGAAGTACTGTGCATTGCAAATTCAATACTATACCAACTGAGTTATCTGATCGCATATATTTCTTTGTAACATACGTATATCTTATAGTGGACTTATATGATGAGAGATAGCTTAACACAACTGGAAAGAAGGCTGTACTCCAGAAGAGACTTTCAGACAGATTGACTGATGAGAGGACCCTGAAACCTTCTAATTCGAAGTTTCTGGAATTGATATGAGTTCTATAATGAGGAGCCTGTACACTAGAAGCTGTCATAAGGAAAGTGATGAAGGAAGTGTTGCCCGAGAAGAAACTGGTAAGATGCCGGAACTGTAGGAAACTTGGACACGTACGTAGCCAATGTCAAACCTTCAAGAGATCGAAACCAATGAAGTTTGTTGAGAGGGGGCAATACTCAGCAAGCCCCGGTTAACAACGCATATGTCGCTGTCCTCCACAACATTACAAAAGAGCCTTCATCAACAACAAGCCTTGTACCATGCTGCCGGATACAGGTGCGATTAGGACTATTCTTGGACCTACATTTGCCAAAACATCGGCCAGAATTGAACCGTCGACTTGGAAGCTACGCACAGCAACAAGGAAGTCAGCTACTCTGTATGGTGAACTACTGATTGAGCTGATTCTGGGCAGCACTGAACTGGAACATCGGGCGGTGCTAGCTGATATCGAGGACGACGCAACCATCGGAATGGACAACATGGATTCAAAGGGGTTCGAGCTGAATTTCAAAGATGGCGCCCTGCGTGTGAACGGAGAAGAGCTGGTGCTTCATGGAAGAAGTGCAGACATGATTCGGGTTCTGTTGGCTGAAGATGTAAGCGTACCTGAGAGGGCTTAAACCATTCTGGAGGCTCGCATGGATGGCGGAGCGAGCCGTGGGAGCGTTGCGATATTCGAGCCCGATGAATCGCATTAGGGAAGACCTTGCTGCATATTGATGAATTTGTGCCAGTAAGGGTAATGAATCTCAATTATTACCCAGGGACCTTGAAAAGGGAAACTGTCTTGGGGAACTGCTTGTCTATATCCTCTGTGGTCAGGAGTGTACGCGGTTCTGTTAGCCAAGACAGCAACTTGCCAGCAGAATTGGAAAAGTTAGTAACCACTTCATCGAAGGACATAGGACCAGCCCAGCAGCCCAAATTGAGGGATTTAGTCAAGGAATATCAGGACACCTTGTGTACCGGACAAGGAACAGGAGGTAGAATGAAGGTGGTCCAGCACAAAAAATTGATACTAGGTATGCTTGACCTATCCGTTAATCAGCCAAAAGACTCCCTCTTACCAAGAAAGAGGAGGCTGACAAAATTGTCAACGATATAAGAAAAGAAGGAATAATTGAATCATACGACAGCCAATGGTCATCTCCTGTTGTATTGGTAAAGAAGAAAGGTGCGTCGACACTCTTCTGCTTAGACTATCGTCAACTTAACAACAGGACGAAGGACAGTTACCTTCTCCCGAGAATAGACGATAATCTAGACACCTTGGCTGGTTCAACAGTTTTCTCGACTCTAGATTTGAATAGCGAATATTGGCAGGTAGAACTGGCACTAAGAGATAGAGATAAGACAGCCTTCACTATGGACTCAGGATTGTGGCAGTTCACAGTTATGCCATTCGGACTTTGTAACGCTCCAGCCACCTTTGAGAGATTGATGGAGACTGTGTTGAAAGGACTCTCATGGAAAACATGCCTGGTATACCTCGACGACATCATCGTAGTTGGCAGATCGTTCGAAGATCATGTGAGAAATCTAGATGAGGCATTTCTGCGCCTGGGGAACTCTGGACTGAATCTGGTCGAAAATTTATTTATAGCAGGTAAGAGGTAGACAACTCGATATAGGCGGGAATAATGTAGTAAAGTGGGTAAACTTCAATATTAGGTAAACGATTAGGGTTGAAAATTGAATGTAGACAGGGACAATAAGTGCAAATAGCCACAAATAGGATTCGAATATCATTAGTAGTTTAGTAAGCTTTAAGTTTCTGATGATGCCATCTTTGTTGGCGAAACGCGCGTCGTGTGAAATTAACGTAGTTTTGGTGTTTTGAGTAGTGCCTATTTCTTAGAATATATTATGTTTCATTCGTAAAAGATACTGTATTTTTTAATAGTGAAACAAATAACTAATTTAGACTTTTTATAAATATAATTCACCACTTCTCTAGAATTCCTGCTGCTTCCATTCGACTAACAATTTTTGAAAATGTCAGAGTTATCATAGAATGCTTCCGCATAGCCCAGGTCTGGCATTCTGCTCCAAAAAAATTGTCATCCGCAAACGTTATTTTGAATTTTTCTGCAGCGCTCAGTTTTTTGCATTCTCTAAGGACCTGTAAATAAATTATGAAATTAAATCGTTTCGTTGCTTTTTCGGCAACCGTCCGGGAAGTACCTACTTCCCGGACGATTTTTCTTTGAGAAAGTATCATTTCCCGGACTAGTCCGGGAGGTACGTACTTTCCGGACTAGTCCGGGAAATGCTCGAATTTCAATATAAATATTTATATAAATTTAGAATGTTTCTGTTAGTACCTATGTTCTGTTCGCATTTAAATATTTAATACAAATAAGAATTAAAATGTTCGAAATTTTCTTCAATAAAGAAATATAAAAAATAAATGTGTCTCGATTTGTTATTCTACACGGTTACCGAAAAAATTGTGTACGCAACACGTCCGAAAACAGTTTTTTCCGGACTTGTTACGTAAATTACTATTCTGCCAACTGCCATGAGAAGATCAAAATTCGTTAACATTTATCTTCAAAGCAAAGGAAAAAATAATTAAATCTCGACTTATTACATATAGATATAATAACGATGACGCATGGGTAGAGATCCAAAAATCGAACGTATGTTAACTCAATTCACATATTGTACTAAAAATTTGAAAATGAATTTGATTTATTGATACCTATCTACATTTTTCGTTATTATAACAAACATTTCTCTAAACAATTTGTCAAAAATCGACATTTTTTTCTATTATCAATAGCTTTTCCAAATTTGGGTTGTTGATAGAAAACTCAACTCCATTCTAACAACGGATTTGATGAATGGCTGAATCGTATTTTGATAATATTGACTTATAAGGCAAAACAACATAATTTTGAGTTTTGTGTAAAAATGACTTCAAGTACGTAAAACACACTTCTGAGTTAAAAGTTATGAAATTTCGACGCAAACTAGAAATATAAAATTTCAAGGTATTGAACAAATAACTTACGTGGTATTTTGTCAACAGTAAAAGCACAAGAGCTCGAGTGCTTTTTGGCAAGATAAGTCAACGACAATATATAAATACACCACAATAATAATCACATTGATTGAAACAGTTATTTGAAGGAGCAGTTATTAACAACACAATTATAATAATGCTTTTTGTAATCTGTTCAGATGAAACTTTCCCAAAATTGCTGTCATGACAGAAATTGAAGGGCATTGAACAGGCATTTTTATCACGATAAAAAAGCTGCATCCTTTTTTATTACTGTCAAACTGACTCAGACGTCATTTATCACCGTTAAAATTTGAGTATTTGATTATGTATATTTTCAACGGAAATTAACTTACCTTGAATCTCAGAGCGTGTTTTTCTCCGATAATAGCTAATTTTTCTGACTTCATAGTTGATGATGATTGGCATAGATCGCCAAAGGTGAATCTTTTCTTAACACCGATACATTCTGGGGAATTTGTACAACTTAGCTGCAGATACCAGTAATCATTTTCAGTACTCTGAAAGTGTGCAAAATGTTATACAGCGTGGACGTAAATAGTCCCCCTCCCCCCTATTATTTTTTGAATTATTCAATATTTTTCAACCAAATTTGGCACACTTCTATAAGACCATAAATTCTACTTTTCACGATACCTGTTCATGACGTCATCCGAACAAGCGTGACGTAATTTGGTGGTGGTGGTGGTGGTAGGTCACGTGGCAATTCGTTTGATATTTACATTTTCAATTTTCGGCCACCGTTAAGGGAGATAGGGGAATTTTTTGAAATTATTTATGTATCCTATGCAAATACGTCGGCAAATTATTTTTATAATATAGTAAATATCCATATAATAATTGAAAAATTATGTAACTTCTCGCTTGTGATTAGAAATTGATTATAATTATTACATACCGTAATTCTTAGTGGCATAATGATATTCAATTGGAAAATGCTTCAACTGCAAAAGTTTCAGTAAATAAAATTTTCAGAAAAAAATAAGGGAGAAGCCATGGAATACTTCCATTTTTACTTTGCATAGATGGAATAGGAATATACTTTATTGACAATATATTTCCTTGCTTAACAACCAATCAGTGGATTTAAAATTTTGAAATTCAGCCAGAAATGTCCATTGGTATCATAGATGAAGCCGTGGAAAAGAGTATTCCGTTGAATACGGCTAGAAGTAAAGCATCAATTACCAGGTGACACGATTTTTCTTTATTTCAAATCGATATAATGTCGTCCTAAATCCTAAATCCTGTGGACTCGTTGTATTTTCAGCTTTGGGATTGCAATTCATTATTATTCCAAAAAATTATCGGTAATAATCATACCACTTATTTATCACCCCTGATAATATAAATGCTCATATCTCCCCCGGTAGTTTGGTTGCCAAATACAAAAATCGCCGCCAAATTGTTAAATTTTAAAATTGTTAAATTTTATCTCCGTACCCGGTGGTACGATTTAAATTTCCGAGGCTCATTTTTCTCTTTTTATGAAAACAAATAAATTTAGTTAATACACATTTTTTGTGAAATCCCGTAGATTTTGAAGTGCCTACACCGTGTGTCTCACTTCTCAAGGAAATACTGGCGGTGGGTCTAAATCTTGTCCTGAGGTTTATCTGAATGACATACACTGCTCGCCAGAGGCGATGGATTCGCAATCGGGATGCCATTTAACTACCAGTACAAATTTTCGGTTCTGAAAAATCCAGTTTGTCTAACTTCTCATGGAAACATCTTCATGTCTTCTTCTGTAAATTTTATGATCGGTAGATATACCGGCAATAAGTCTGAATCTTGTCTGAGGTTGATCTGAGTGACATACACTGCTCGCCAGGAGGTGTTTCCATGAGAAGTGAAACGGATTGCATTTTTCAGAACTAAAGATTTTTCAGCGAAAATCTGTATTGGTATTAAAATTGGTGTCCTAATTCCGAATTCGTTGGAATTTTGAGCCTATATTGTCCCCTGATATTATTTTTGACAAGACTGGGTGATTTTTCGTACTTTTGCAATCGCCCGAACCATAATTCGAAAGAATCAAATTGCCAATATCAATTGTTACCGAGAAAAACTATAAACAAAATATTGTTTGGAGTGAAATTGGCGTTAAAATCAACATTAATCATAAGTTTTTGGGGGCGAGGATCACGATTTTGCCATTTACAATAAATAAAATGCTCAATCGATATTCCTAGCATCCTGGAAAATACAAATGGGACTTTTTCAAACAACTAGTCAGCCCAAAGACGAACTTGTTCAATACAAGGCTTTAACATGAGCAGTTCAATAAAGAATAAGAAATTACTGTCGTTAAAAGTCATGAGGGTACATTATTTCAAGGTTCTTGGAGTCGAGGATTACGAATCAGTCTGAGAGCTGGCTACGTGGAGTACGGGTGACTTGGTTCAGGGTACATTTTAGCATCTACAGGTTCGGTTGTTACCGACGTAGCGTGAAACGAGCCGCCAGAAGGCACCCTGGAAGAATAACGCGAAGGTAGAGGGTTAAATATGCTTTTTTTTAACGTTAACTAAGTCATAAGGTGCAGTACTGAAAATTTGCAGAATAATCGGAGGTTATACAAATAAGTAGAGAAAAAATTGGCAGAAGACTAGGTGAAAGATAAAGACCAACCAGAAGGCGCTAATGTTGTGAAAAATTTTGCAATAATTTTGTGACTCGGTGTACTTCTGGCAATCTCTATACTTATTCTGTGACTCAAAACTGGATTGCCTGCAAAACGCCAGAAGATTAAGTGGAAGAATGACAAAGATATTCGCGATACTATGAGCGTCGGCGGCCCACTCTATGGATAATTTTTTTTTATATTTTATATTTTATCTCATTAGGTGCACTTCTGGCGATTTGTCAACATAATTTAGGATATTTCATGACACCATTGGACAAATGCCAGAAGTCAATTACGTATTTATGTCCATAATTTTGTTAATGATAAAATATGACGATTAATTTTATATATATAATCAGAATGAAATTATTGAATATTTGTCGAATACAAATAGTAGATTATATTTGAATTTTTAGTATACCATCATAACTATATTAAGATATGTGATGTATTTTTCATTTACACTTCGAAATTTTCCACTCTCAGGCGTTGTCGCCATTAGCTTCCACAGATCCAGGTATATGCGGCCCCTTTTCTTCTTAACATCTGCTCTAATGCTATCTTTCTTTTACTTTCTTTGCCTCTGTCTATCTTACCTCGTCTTATAAGATATGTATTTGCCTAGATATTTGTGTTGGAAGGAAGAGTGACGCATTTTGAGGAATGCGATAGGGCGATACTCCTGAAAATATCGATACTGCATATCGATATGAATTGTTCTTCTTGTATCGGTACAAGAAAATATCGAATGTTAAAATATTGATAATTCAAATATCGATCCGTTTCGATACTACATATTATGATACGAGCACCTAAATGCCAAACTAAAATCCTCAAACTGCGCATGCGCTTAATATTGAGGCGTGATTGGCCACTGTAAAGGCGAGACGTTTGAATAAAACACAAGAAAAAGGTAAACTGAGTTGACAATGCATGAATTTGTTTTTCAACTAAAAATAACGTTAAATGCGAAAATAGTATTTTTCTTGAATATGAAAATGATTTGGATGATAAATTTTACCTCGAATCGATAACCATCTCTTATCAAGTCTAACATGGTCATAGACTTGTGGGACGAACATATGAATGAGTTGAGCAAATAGATTTTGAATATGAGCGAGACGAGACAACAGGAAAACCACCAGATTAGAAGAACAAACTTCACAGGATTCTTTCTGAACATCCTTCTCAGTGGGTAGACTTGCTCGATCAGTGGTGTTATAATAATCTGAAATATTTATTTATATAAATTTTACATTCTCATGATAACACTGAGACTTGATGAGAAATCATAACTATGCCATCAAAATGCGAATATTGATGACAGTGCTATTTTTTGATTGCTATAGTTTTAATTTTTTTACTATCTCTGTGGATTTCTGACACAAACCTCTCATTATTTGGGTAGTGCCTGAACACACCCCCGTAACTTCAGTTATTTTCGACGCAGAATTTACAGAACTGATGTAATCCAGTAACGACAGACAAACTCGAGAAAAAAGTGAAGAATGAACTGTAGCACTCTGAAACTCGGCACATGACTTTTCGACATCATGTATTATTGAAAAAAAAAATTGTTTACTGAAAAATCAGGGGTGGAACCTTAAACGTTTTTCATAAAAAAAAAATATAATTTTTTTTGTTGTTATTTCAGAAAATATAAGATTTATCAAAAAACGATTTTGATAGGTTGAGAGATAATTCAATTCTCCACAAGAACGATTTTCAGTAATACCTCATGAAATACGCTCGTTTTCTCAGGAAACGTGTTTTAACGCCGACGTCACATTTCATGCTAATGCTAACCCGCCACTGCAAGTTCAGGCAGGGCCGAAAATTTGATTTGTCATAACTTTGCCAAAAATTATAGTAGAAGGAAAAGAAAAAGTGCATATCGTTCCTGAAGAATTCTACTTCCTCATGCAAATATAACATGTGAGTATCTGAGTACCTAAAATGTGTTTTGTCCAACTTCACATAACCCTTCTACGATATTTATGAAGAATCCGAAAGTCATGGATATTTTAGTTGATATGAAATAATTATACTGAAGCAGGAATCAGTACCTTCTTTGGACCATATGCAACGATTTAAGACTAGTGAGACAAGTCTTACTTATACATGCCAAAGAAAAAACTGGGTTTTACTCCTGCCTCAGTTTTCAACTCACCCATAATCCCGGCAATTTCTTCAGTAAATGTTGAAAATAATCGCTCATACACATCTTACATAAAAAATGAAGTATGTGATTTCAAGCTTGCGGTTTGCACTTCACAATAGTGTTATTAAATATATATATATGCAGTATGTGAATTAGCGATTATTTTCAACATTTAGTGAAGAGATTGCCCATTTTATGGGTAAGTTGAAAATGAGGCAGGAGTAAAACAAAGTTTTTTTTGGCATGTGTAAGTGGGACGTCAAACTACTTTGAAATTTTGCATATAGTCCAAAGAGGGTATGGGTTGCTGCTTCAGTATAATAACATCTCCGTGAAGTGCGACAAAACACATTTTAGGTTCTTGACATGATTTTTTGGGTTTATGACTTTCCAATAGATATCTCCATTATAACTCAAATCACCACACCAGCGTGAAAAAGGGAATTGTCAAATGTCTTCACAACAGGGCACAATTGGTTTGCAATTTAACACAAAATCTGAAAGAAGAATTGAATTTTATAAAGTCCGTTCTCAGGGAAAATGCTTATCCAAATGAATTCGTGAAAAAAACCATTAATGAAATTGAAAATAGTACTACACTTTACAATCGAACAACACAACACACAGACATGCGACATCTCCATACACATCCAACAAACAATATTATACCTTATGTCCCTGGACTGTCTGAAAAGATAAAACGGATTGGCCATAGGTATGATGTAAGAACAACATTTAAAACAACCAATACATTGAGATCAATACTCACACATACAAAACCAAAAAACGCTGGTGAATGTTCAAAAAATTGTGTTTACAACATACCTTGTTCGTGTGGTAAGAGTTATATAGGTGAAACATCAAGACCATTGATTGTGCTCCAGGAAGAACATAAAAGTTACATCAGAAATCGAAAAATAACGGGTTCACAAATATCCGAACATATTCTAACATCTGATGGCGATCATATGAAGGAATGGAATAATACCAAAATTTTATTGAGAGAATCAAATCAAGAAAAAAGAAAGTTGAAGGAAACTGCGTGCATTCTTTTATCGAACAACTGCTTCTCAACCAATTCCATCGAAATGGACCGCACCTGGTTACCCCTCCTCAGAGATGAAATAAGAACTAATAGAATGGTGATTGATTGATACCGAACACCCTATGTATCAAGATACCAAATGTCAATCAAAAGAATGTATGACAGATTTCATTTGACTCTGTCAAAAAAAGGTCTTATTACCAAAATCGCAATTCAAATTCAGTTTCTTCAGCGTCTTTCCAAGAAGTTTTGATAACGGAGGCATCAGATATAGCCTCCGAAACGTCAACAGTTTTCAAAAAAAGAGAAGTATTTTTTGTTAATTCGATCTCATTTTTTCAGATAGGCAAATTCAGTGTAGGGTACGTTACTGACAAAAATTAATTTCTTTCAAGACAGCAGTCTTGTGAACGCAGTAACTTATCGGGCAAATTAATTAATTTGCCCTTCTACACTTGTATGGATTTCTTTGGATTAAATTTTTTTTTTTCATTTTCAGATTGTGGAAGGTCATAAACCCAAAAAATCATGTCAAGAACTGGATTTCCTCCACAAAATCAAACTTTCAATCAATACATTTTAGGTACTCAAATACTCGCATATTATATTTGCATGGAGAAAGTAGGAGTCTTCAGAAACGATAACTTTTCTTTTTCCTTCTCCGATCATTTTTAGCAGATATTCGGCTATTTCGGCTCTGCCAGAACTTTCAGTAAGGGTGAACGTGAAATTGGATGTCGGCCTTCAATCACGTTTTCTGGAAAAACGAGCGCATTTCATAAGAAATTATTCAGAATAATTTTTGTGAAAAATTTAATTGTTTTTCACCCTGTTGAGTTGTTTTTCCCATAAATCATATACTTTCCAAGATTACAGCAATAATCTATTTATATATTTTTAAACGAAAAAAAAAAATATGTTCCACCCCTGGAATTTTGGCAAACTATTTTTTTTCGTGTTTATCATGGTTCCAACTACTAGCATACCAAATTTGGTGGTGCTACAATCGATTCTTGTCTCAAAACCCAATCGTACTGGATTAAAAAAACAAGTAAAAAAAAGAAAAGAAATTATATTATAACTAAACACCTACTTACCAAGATATATACGATTTTATCATTTTCAGAATCACCAAACCGCTTTTGGTGATACTGCTCCATCAAAAACAATGAAATCATGCATAACACGACCAACAGAATTATCCATTGGAAACTGTGACTTTTGGAAAGAGCAATCATTGGATGTGTGTTTTCAATTCTGTAGAACATTGCAGTCAGTCCTTGCAGTCTTATATACTTCATAAAGTCATATTTTCTAGTTCTATTGATATTATGGTTGATTGCACCAATGGCCCACAAAACTGACCCATTTTCCAGCTGAAATATAAATTTTCGAATTCAAAACATATTCTCGTCATCAGTGTTCATGAAATTTCTATGGAAGCAGTATTAAGGTTTTGTCTTTGGTGCGGAGTTTATTGCCTCCGAAACTTGTTCAACAGACCACTGACCAGGGCGTCGGTAAATTATAACGAACGGTTTGGTTGTTAGCATTGTATAATTTCCTTGGAAGATAGAACAAATGATATCGACCGTAAAAACATATGGTTGGAACACTGAAACAGTATGATTCTAAGTGGTGGTGCTGCTAGCTAGACCAACAATATATCAACTTCTATCTATCTACAAGCACATCAGCTAGACCATCAAGCCACCTACGAATTCCCTCGAGTATCGATACTTAAGATGTACAACTACGTAATGGTAAATAATGATTGTTTGCTATTTATTATTTATAAATAAATGCTACTATCTTACTGGCTTTAGGTTCTAAGCACAAGCTTCGGAGAGTTCGCAACAGGCTATACGGTGCAGGTAGCTAAGATAAAGTATTAGAGAAAATGTACAGCAAACTTGTTAGATCTGAGAGATGGCAAGCAGTGAAGGTCATGCAGTGTACTACAAAATCTAGTCTATTTGGTTATACTGATGTGTGGTTCTACACCCTAGCAGTGTGGTGAAGTGTCTTTATGGCACCTAGGTCAATCCAGAATTAGCAGATCCTTACGCTGGAAAAACTACTTGTACGGAGTACACAGAATCTATTTCGTACAGGAAAAGGAATAAAATCAAAAATAGAAGGCAGTTGAAGAAGGGTGACCTCTTGTATCAACTCAGGTGAGTTGGATTTAATTGAAATTTGGTAAATGCAGAAATTGATCTTAATTGTGACATAGTGGTTCCCCTGTTTCATCCCCATGACTTGCATGGGATATCCTGAGGACATCCCAACGAAGCGGAGTTTGGTAACATTTTCATCTCCCAGGGACTCATTTAGGACACCTAGGAGCATCCTTCGGACAAATTTGGAATCTCCCTTATTAGTCCCAAAATGGTCATATTGCTATCTGGGGAGGCGAGACTGACTTATTTTGAGGGACATAATCATTCAGATCACTTGAAGGAAAAATAGCATGCATCAAGTATAGTTCGTGATACTTTTGATACTTACATTTTTCAACATTGTTGAGTATTCACTTCCATTGTTATGGTTGACTCCTATAAGCTTATATCGAAAATGTTTGAGTTCACTTAACGCGTCAAGTAACTTTACTTCTGATCCAATAATTTTTATAGTTCCGTTGGGGTATCTAAAAAATATTTCGTAATCAATTCAATATGCAAATCATTAAATTAAAGAAATCTGCATTGCATTGTTCACAATAAGCTTGTCAAGAGAGAAACAAGATGTCCTGCAATACCAGGACCACGCTTATTGCCATAATCCTATACAATAGGAATAATTGGGTCGAAAATCCATCAGAAAACAACTACTTTCCTGGCTAATACCACGACGAACGTTGAATTACATCTAATGAATTTCCGTGCTGAATCCTACAAGGATGTCTCCGCAATTGCTAGTTGCATAGAAATCTATCTACAGGTGATCCAAATGTTTCAATGAACATTTGCATGCAACTAGCAACTGCGGAGACATCCTTGTAGGACTCTGCGGAGTACGGGTAAATTCAAGGTTCAAGGTAAATTTCAGCATCTACAGGGGTGGGATTCTGTGTACCATAGAATTCTATTGTCGATAGAAAAAGTGAGATGATATTATAGTTGAATTCATGGGAGAGTAAGAGACAAAACTGTCGACAATAGAATTCTATGGTACACAGAATCCCATCCCAGGTTCGGTTGTTACCGACGTAGCGTGAGACGGGCCTCAGGAATGCACCCTGGAAGAATAACGCGAGGGTAGAGGGTTAAATTTGCATTTTTTCACGTGAACTAAGTCATAAGGTACAGTACTGAAAATTTGCAGAATAATCGGAGGTTGTACAAATAAGTAGAGAAAAAATTGGCAGAAGACTAGGTGGAAGATAAAGACTCGCCAGAAGGCGCTAATGTTGTGAAAAATTTTGCAATGATTTTGTGACTCGGTGCACTTCTGACAATCTCTATACTTATTCTGTGACCCAAAACTGGATTGCCTGCAAAACGCCATAAGTGGAAGAATCACAAAGATATTCGCGAACTATGAGCGTCGGCGGCCCACTCTATGTATCAATTTTTTTTATATTCTATATTGTATCTCATTAGGTGCACTTCTGGCGACTTGTCAACATAATTTACAATATTTTAATATGCTATTGCTCAACTGTGAGACGTAAGTTCGGATACCGCTCGCCATTCTAGGGAAGGGCGATACGATACGATATTTGTAGATATCGATGTTTTAATCTTCGATACTCGATATTTTTCAAGTCGATATTTTGGGATATCGATACTTTCCATTGAATATCGAATCTAAACTATCGAAGGATTATTCACTACCCTGTCAACGTTTTAGACGAGCGCCTAAATGCCTAACTAAAATCCTCAAACTGCGCATGCGCAGTAGTATTGAGGCGTGATTGGTCACTGTAATGGCGGGACGTTCAAATACAAGAAAAAGACAAACTGAGTTTAAAATGCGTGAATTTGAATTTTCACTCGCGATTAACGAACAAAGGTAATGTGAGCCAGCTAGCTCGCCTGTTCACTACAGCGTTGTGTGTTAATCGCGAGCGAAAAAAAAAAAATCACGCATTGACAACTCAGGTTGCCCTTTTCTTGTTTTTTATTTAAACGTCCCGCCTTTACAGTGGCCAATCACGCCTCAATATTAAGCGCATGCGCAGTTTGAGGATTTTAGTTTGGCATTTAGGTGCTCGTATCATAATATGTAGTATCGAAACGGATCGATATTTGAATTATCGATATTTTAACATTCGATATTTTCTTGTACCGATACAAGAAGAACAATATCGATGTTTTCAGGAGTATCGCCCTATCGCATTCCTCAAAATGCGTCACTCTCCCTTCCAACACAAATATCTAGGCAAATACATATCCTATAAGACGAGGTAAGATAGACAGAGACAAAGAAAGTAAAAGAAAGATAGCATTAGAGCAGATGTTAAGAAGAAAAGGGACCGTATATACCCGAATCTGTGGAAGCTAATGGCGACAACACCTGATAGTGGAAAATTTCGAAGTGTAAATGAAAATACATCACATATCGTAATATAGTTATGATGGTATACTAAAAATTCTAATATAATCTACTATTTGTATTCGACAAACAATCAATAATTTCATTCTGATAGATATAAAATTAATCGTCATATTTCATCATTAACAAAATTATGGCCATAAATACGTATATCTTCCAAATTGACATTTGGCATTTGTCCAATGGTGTCATGAAATATCCTAAATTATGTTGACAAATCGCCAGAAGTGCACCTAATGAGATAGATTATAGATTATATATTAAGGACTTTCGTGCTACAAGCCTCTACACCGCGACCTTTTCAGATCTATTGTGTTTGTCCTCGAGATCATTTAGAGTTCTTTGTCTAGCCCTGTCTTCTTTACGAGACTCCACAGGCTAGTTTTTAGAACTCCCATGAATCTGGGAGCTCTTGGTTTTTCTTCTCCCAACGTTAGAAACTTTTGCCTTGACAAGCCCTCGCTGTGGCATAGTATGTGTACTGATGTTTCCTCTTCTTCCTGACAGAATCTGCATAGCATTTCTTCTGCCAGGCCTATTGTACTCATATGTTTGTTGAGCCTACAGTGCCCTGTGAGAAGTCCTACTACTATTCTAGTAGTGTTCCTCTTCTGGCTTAGTAGATAGTCTGTGAATGTTGGCTGCGGTTGTTTGATAAACTCTTTGGCCTGTCTCATTCCTGGCCAGTTATGATGGTATATTAAAAATTCAAATATAATTAACTATTTGTATTCGACAAACAATCAATAATTTCATTCTGATAGATATAAAATTAATCGTCATATTTTATCATTAACAAAGTTATGGCCATAAATACGTATATCTTCCTAATTGACATCTGGCATTTGTCCAATGGTGTCATGAAATATCCTAAATTATGTTGACAAATCGCCAGAAGTGCACCTAATGAGATAGATTATAGATTATATATTAAGGACTTTCGTGCTACAAGCCTCTACACCGCGACCTTTTCAGATCTATTGTGTTTGTCCTCGAGATCATTTAGAGTTCTTTGTTTAGCCCTGTCTTCTTTACGAGACTCCACAGGCTAGTTTTTAGAACTCCCATGAATCTGGGAGCTCTTGGTTTTTCTTCTCCCAACGTTAGAAACTTTTGCCTTGACAAGCCCTCGCTGTGGCATAGTATGTGTACTGATGTTTCCTCTTCTTCCTGACAGAACCTGCATAGCATTTCTTCTGCCAGGCCTATTGTACTCATATGTTTGTTGAGCCTACAGTGCTCTGTGAGAAGTCCTACTACTATTCTAGTAGTGTTCCTCTTCTGGCTTAGTAGATAGTCTGTGAATGTTGGCTGCGGTTGTTTGATAAACTCTTTGTCCTGTCTCATCCCTGGCCAGTTATGATGGTATACTAAGAATTCAAATATGATCTACTATTTGTATTCGACAAATATTCAATAATTTCATTCTGATAGATATAAAATTAATCGTCATATTTTATCATTAACAAAGTTATGGCCATAAATACGTATATCTTCCTAATTGACATCTGGCATTTGTCCAATGGTGTCATGAAATATCCTAAATTATGTTAACAAATCACCAGAAGTGCACCTAATGAGATAAAATATAAAAAAAAATTATCCAGAGAGTGGGCCGCCGACGCTCATAGTATCGCGAATATCTTTGTCATTCTTCCCCTTAGCCTTCTGGCGTTTTGCAGGCAATATAGTTTTGAGTCACAGAATAAGTATAGAGATTGCCAGAAGTGCACCGAGTCACAAAATTATTGCAAAATTTTTCACAACATTAGCTCCTTCTGGCTGGTCTTTATCTTCCACCTAGTCTTCTGCCAATTTTTTCTCTATTTGTATAACCTCCGATTATTTTGAAAATTTTCAGTACTGCACCTTATGACTTGGTTAACAAAAAAAAATGCATATTTAAACCTCCACCCTCGCGTTATTCTTCCAGGGTGCCTTCTGGCGGCCCGTCTCATGCTACGTTGGTAACAACCGAACCTGTAGATGCTAAAATGTACCCTGAACCGAGTCACCCGAACTCCACGTAGCCCCAGCTCTTAGACTACTACAACAATGGTAATTTCGCATGGTGAAATTAATTGATATTGAGAATACTCACGCGCGCTGATAAACATATGGAGCATCCGTTAAATAACCGACTCTGAAATTCATTCCCTCCATAGTGAAACCAGTAGAAATCGAATTTGAACTTGTTTCTTCGATTTCCGTTTCTTCCAAAGTGCATTTGACCTCTAACTGAATACTGTGACTGCAAGAAAATAATTTGGAATCCGCCAATCTAACTACGAAAATTCCTGTATCTGGTGATAGTTTGTTCAGAATCAATTGTGGAGGTGGCTTTTGTCTCACTAGGAAAACGATTATATTCCAAGAAACAGAATTTTCATATTGGAAATTTTTTTTTACGAACTCAGCTAGGTTGCTCAAATTAACGATGTGAATATACTTGTCATCATAAGCTCTGTGGAAACTTGCCTGCATGTCATAATTCCTCGTATATCGACAACGGACTTCGTGATTCAATTCAGATAATAGTTCATTATTGTGACTTTGATTGTCAAAATGGAGAATGAGTGGAAAGTTGCGTAAATTCTTTATAAGACGAAGAACTACTGTATAATCTGGTTCTCTTGTATCTAATGGATTTGGTATATGAATTACTGTGGAATGTATATTGTCTACGAGTATGAGTAGCAGTATTCTTTGTATTATAAGTACATGGAGCTTACTGAAATGAACAAAAATAATAGTTACACTACAATAAATTATTATTATTATAAGGTATATACAGTGTGTCCCACTTTGAGCAGCCACACCCTCGTATTTTCTTGACAGTACAGTGATATCAAAAGTTATTTTTCATAACATATAGTACCCAAAAATATCTAACTTGAGGTTGATGAAATATTCGTATATCCATTTTCCACGGCTACCTACGACAAACTGAAAGGTGAAAAATTGGGAAAAACATACTAGGCATTTTTTTATCGCAAAAATAACACCAGATTCTGTTTCAGAACACCCTAAAACCCCTAGATCTAAGTGCTTTATTCATTAAAATATACAGGTTGGCATCTGTTACTAGCAACATTATTAATTTTTATTCATCCGAAATGATCGGTTGCTTTCGATTTTTGTTGTCACAAAGGGCCTGAACGTGTTCCATTGATGCTGAGTATAAGAAATACCCAAATTTTACTTTTTTATGGCTTGCTATGACCAGTTGAAAAGTGAAAAACTGAGAAAAATATACTAAAAGATTTTTTACGTCGAAACTAACATCAGATTCTGGTTCAGAACATGCTTAGCCCAGATCTCATTAAAATATACAGGGTGTCTTACAGACTAGCAAAATTTTCAATTTGTTTTCATCCGTAATCTTTGATTGTTTTTTTCTATAGTAACAAAGTACCTAAAATGTTCAATTACTGCTATAGAAAATAACCAAATATTACTTTTTCATGGCTTGCTATGACGAGTTGAGAGACGAAAAAATGGGGAAAATACATTAAGGATACTTTAAGCACAAACATGTATTGTTGGGTGCGTTCCTGGACATCGAGGGAGCATTCAACAATACATCTTTAAACTCAATCTCAAGGGCATCGAGACGAAAAGGCATCGATGAGACCTGCTGCAGATGGATAGACTGCATGCTAAGAGATAGAATTATCTATTCCTCTCTAGTGGGAGAAACACTGGCAGCCAAGGTCACCAGGGGTTGTCCGCAAGGGGGTGTCTTGTCCCCACTGCTGTGGAACCTGGTGGTGGAGGACCTGCTAGTCACACTAGAAAGGGGTGGACACAAAACACTTGGGTACGCAGATGACATAGTCATCATGGTCCAAGGCAAATTCAACACCACGGTTAGGGAAAGAATGCAAATGGCCCTAAATCTGGTTAGTACATGGATAGATAAGGAGGGCCTAACCATTAGCCCTTCCAAATCAACCATGGTAGCGTTTACCCGTAGGAGGAAGTTAGAGAGCTTAGGACCTTTGACCCTCCAAGGTAACATCATACAGCTGTCGGGGGAAGTCAAGTATCTCGGGGTTATTCTAGACTCGAAACTCACCTGGAACCAACAGCTGGCAAAAGTGAAGAAGAAAGCCGAAATGACGCTGATGACAGTCAGGCGGGCACACGGTAAAACATGGGGGCTAAATCCCAAAATGGTGTATTGGATATACAACATTGTGGTGAAACCCATGATCACGTACGCATCTTTGGTTTGGTGGACAAAGATAACACAAAAAATAGCCGCAGCTGAGTTGAGCAAGGTACAAAGACTTGCATGCCTTAGCATAACGGGAGCTATGAAAACAACACCAACAACAGCCATGGAAGTTCTGTTGGACCTCCCACCGATTGACATAACAATCATGGGAGAGGCAAGAATGGGACTTCTAAGGCAACAAAATACGAGCAACAGATCGGATCACAACAAGATTAAGGAAATAGTGGGAGGCAACATTCTCGAAATGAAACCAACGGACCACATGGTTCCTAGGTACTTCTTTAACATTAACTTCGAGGTTATTATACAAGATCGAAGGGAATGGACAGATGACAACATCAGGGGCAAACCTGGAGAGAGGATCTGGTATACGGACGGATCCAAAACCAGGGAAGGAACTGGTGCTGGAATATACAGTGAGGGGAGAAACTCCCAAATCAGCGTCTCACTAGGAACAAACACCTCTGTATTCCAGGCAGAGATGTACGCTATCTTGCAATGTGCGAGAGAGATCAATCTGAGGGAAATGCGCAACGCACGGATCAAAATATGCACTGACAGCCAGGCGTCACTGAAGGCTCTTATGAACCCGAAAGTGACATCAAAACTGGTATGGGAATGCCGCGAAGAACTCAGTGTTCTCTCAGAACACAACAAATTAATTTTGATGTGGGTTCCAGGACACTGTGGCATCGAGGGCAATGAAAAAGCTGATGAGTTAGCCAGAAAGGGCTCATCAACTCCATATATTGGCCCAGAACCCGCACTCGGGATTAACAAATCCGACATTCGAGGATGCATTCGGGACTGGGTCAAACGAAAACAAAGAGAGATGGAACGAAGCCCCTCTCATGCACCACGGGAAAACATTTATCAAAGAACCGTCAAAACACAAAACTGAAGAACTGCTCAAGTTGAGCAGGAATCAAGTTAGAACAATAACGGGCCTTCTCACTGGTCACAGTCCAATGAGAAAACACCTGCACAATATGGGACTGTACAACGGAGAACTTTCCTGCAGACAATGTGGTAAAGGAACAGAAACAGCCAAACACGTACTGTCAGAATGCGAGGCACTAGACCGCAAGAGACAGGCAATATTCGGAAAGCCTAGGTTAACCTCCGAAGAATACAACACCCAACCGGTGAAGAACCTGCACAGACTTGTACAGGGGACTAGAGTTACGGAGTGGGTGATGTAAAACTAACCCGGAAAGCACAAAAAGCCCAAGAGGCTGAGGTGCAGCTGGCGAAAGGACCAGCATCCAAGGGAAAAAAAAAAAAGCACAAACATTTCTGGATGAGAACACCCTGAAATCCCCACCTCTCTAGCTAGCAAATTTGATAACTTTTATTTATCCGTAACGTTGAATTGTTTCTGAATATTTCTTTTCCAATCAAGAAGCACCCAAAATATTTAATTGATACCGTTTAAAAAAAAACGAAATATTATACTTCCATGGCTATTTATGACCAGTTGAAAATTAAAAAATTGTGGTAAACATCCCTCTATTACCGAGACAACATATCCTGGTTTAGAATATACCTCAAAACCTCCAGAATTCGTTGCCCGGGTAATGAAATTATACAGGATATCATCCTGTCAATGGTAACATATCTCACTTTTTATTCATAAATCTTGTTAAGCTTGTTGAGAACGAGAATCCGGTGTTAGTTTTGTGAAAGAAATGATGATACTCGTGATTATATTTTTATTTATAATATTCAGAAATAGGAAAACTGGGAAACATTTCAGAGCTTGTTTTCATCACAAAACCAAATTGTGGTTCGAAACAATCTAAATCACTGAGATCTAATTACTTAAATCATTAAAATATACAAGGTGTCATCTGTAAAACTAGCAACAAAATTTATTCAATAAAGAGTTAGACATGTTTCCGTTTACAGATGACTTCCTATGTAATTTCATGATTCGAACAACAGGATCCGGGACCTTTATGGTGTTCTAAACCAGAATTTGGTGTTAGCTCGGAGACAAAAGAATCTTCAGTATGTTTTCCTTTATAATTCAACTTTCAACTGATCATATCTAGGCATTAAAAAGTAATATTTGGTATTTTGTACAGCATCAATTGAACGTTTTTGGGTACTTTATGACTCGAGAAGAAATTTTGTAAATCAACTAAACGATACGAATAAATCAACGTTATCAATTCTGCCAGTTATAGATGCCACCCTGTATATTTTTATGATTCAAGAATTGGGGTCTTGGAATTTTAGGGTATCCTGAACCAGAATCCGCTGTTACGTTCGTGCTACAAAAGTCCTTGATATGTGTTCCACACTTTTTCGACTGGTCATAGCTAGCCATGAAAAAGTAATATTTGAATATTTTCTACAACATTAATCGAACATTCTTAAAATTAGTGATTATGGAAAAAAATCGACAACAACTAAACATTACGGATGAATAAAAATCAATACTATGTCAGTTACAGATGACACCCAACATATTTTAAATAATTAAGTACTGCAATTTGGGGGTTTCAGAGTGTTCTGGGATAGAACTTGGTGTTATTTTTGCGATAAAAAAATCGCTGGTATATTTTTCCCAATTTTTCAATTTTCAATTTGGTCGTAGGTAGCCATAAAAAAGTAATATTGGAACATTCCCTACAGCATTATTTGAACATTTTCAGGTACTTCGTGACCAAGGAAAAAAATCGAAAACTACCAAACATTGCGGATGAATAACAAATAAAAAATGTTGTTAGTTACAGATGACACCCTGTATATTTTAATGAATTATCATTGAGATTTGGGGGTTTTAGGGTGTTCTGAAACAGATCCTGGTGTTATTTTTGCGATAAAAAAATTCCTAGTATGTTTTTCCCAATTTTTCACTTTTCAATTGGTCGTAGGTAGCCGTGGAAAATGGATATACGAATATTTCATCAACCTGAAGGTATTTTTGGGTACTATATGTAATAAAAAACAAATTTTGAAATCATTTTACTGTCAAGAAAATACACACTGTATATAAGAGAATATTAAAAGAGTAGAATTAAAAAGTGGTTTTCAAAAGTTATGGTTTTCGCAAAATCCCGTGATAGAAATTCGATGGTAACTATGTAAGAGAAGTGACGAACTGGCCGATCTTAGCCAAGTGAGATTTTGAGGAATTGTGGCCCCCAATTTCAATGAAAGTGTTGGTATAGGCAAATCGATGGGTAGAAAATAAGGGGTTCTATTCGCAAATGGTCGGAAAGACATAAAATTTTGTGGAATGGTAGAGATGGGTTCCCTGATAGTCCACCTGAGTTTGCGACCTCGGGGGGTTGCCGCTTGAGGGGTGAGGGGATGAAAACTCTGACTCGCAGCACCATTAGGGTAGGTGCTATTAAATAAAAGTTCAAACAAAATATGTAGATCACAAAATTGTGCACAACTTTGGTATTTGAATTTTTTGGCACCGACGAATAGTTTTCGTTTTATGGCGCGCCAAAGTTGGGGGTTGATTTGCTATTTTAAAAAAATTCCCAAGTTCATCACGGATTAAGACAAAGATGGGTACCGAACAGTTCCGTAATATTTTTGTGCTATAAGAGTAGGGATTTCTGAGTAAGCATACGCCCGATTCGATACATTTGATCTCATATAATAGAAGATATGATTTTTTGAAGTGCGCCCTTACATACTTCGATATGGGCATTTTTTAATTATCATGATCTATGGTGAATATGTTCTTTAACGGCCCTACTATACGCATGTCCGAATAACATCTTATCAACAGACTGTTCGGCATAAATCACACTCATGGGTTGTTTCAAGCCACTTCCTGCCATGATATAGCCGATGTGAAATCCTCCTAATATTGGAATAACGTTAGTATTTTTATCTGATGGCCCGAGAAAGTGCTAGGAATCGCACGTTAAAAGGTAAGGCCTCGTTAATCCTTGGCTCGCACAAGTTTCGACTTTTGAAGGTTGCCGTTCGTAAGGGGACGACAGCTGGTTAACGGAAAAAACAATTTTAACAATTTAACAATAAATATGCTTGAAGATACATTAATACTATAGTTTTATTACATGAATTTTCACCAAAAATCGGCTAAATCAATAAAAAACTTAAATTTATTCTTTATTTCTTTTGATTATAACTTGAAATTTTCATTTCATCGTAATATATTTGACAAAGTAAAAATTAAACTTTCAATTTCGTTCAATTCAGAACACAATCCCTGATAAACTAAACTTTCTTATTATGTAAGCGACTCCATAATATCATTTGTTTTCGAAGATCGATTAGATTAAAAAAAGTGTTAGTAATACAACGTTTCCATTAGATTTTTTAATACATACGAAACTTCTCTGATACAATATGACATCTTGGTTTTTTTAATTGAAAATTTTAGTTCTTGAACATCTTAACTGTTTTTATCAGGGCAAGCGTAGAAACTGAAATAACCACTGATTATGGTGCATTGGGGTTATTATTTGAATTAGTTAATAATATGTTTATTTAATGAGTACTTGGTGTGTAAATATTTGCTTGCATTTTGTCATTCAGACAGGCAAAGCCGGTAAAATTGATTGATTGTCATTTGGAAAATTCTCGGATTTAGTCAAACATGAAAATTAATAAAGAATGCCGTGAATAAATCTTTTTGGGCAAGTCAATAGATAGTGAATGATTGAGTGTATTTCAGTAGCACATGTTAGTTTCCCAGGTGTCGGCGTCATTCTTTTTCTATTCAGATACATATTTCATACAGGGTAATTTGAAAATATGCAAACGGTTCAATGAACTCATTAATGTCGGAAATGGTAAAGGGTTACTCTTCAAAACAGCCAATCTAATGGCGATTTCGATGTTCTTGCCACGTTTTTAGTTTTTATTTCAGCCTTTTTTTCTTCAGAATTTTGATAATTATTGAATGAATAGCTTTCTTTCTATTTAAATTCATATCATGCATATCAAATTCGATTGAACCAATTTTTTTTTTCGGTTATGAGAAGACTAGCAGTTTTTCTGGAGCCGTCTTCAATGAGTTGGATGGGTTCTACAAGGCGAAATTGGCTTGGTGGAATAAGTTTTTCCCGTCCTTACCACTACCACGGTTACGACTTCAGAAAAACCTATTATCATCATGCCACCTGTGAGTAGGAGATTTGAGCCGGTTCTGGGCCTCCCCCCACCACTATGACGTCATCAGTGACCTTGACCTATGACCTATGACCTCGACCTATGACCTTGACCCATGACCTTGACCTTGACCTATGACCTTGACCTATGACCTCGACCTATGACCTCGACCTATGACCTCGACCTAGGACTTGACCTAGGACTTGGGCTTGCCCTTAGCCTTGACCATGATGTATATTGTTGGGAGGTGTTCAGGGTTTGTGTTTGACATTGAGATTATAATGACTTGGATTTTTTTTTCATACACGGACAAGTACTTTTTCCAAGTACTTAATTTATTTTTCTTACCTCAATGTCTTCCATGTCCTTCATGTATACTTACTCTGCCATTGTGTATGACCCTTATGTGTGGAGTACACATACAAATCTATACCGAAGTATAGAGAGGGTACAACACGTCTGCACACCACGGAGATCCAGTCAGATATGTGAACTCTGATTACTCTCCAGTGATGTATACCTTGCGATGGTGGTGGGAGGAGGGGTCGCGTGACGCTATGCGCATCCACCCTCGCTCTCGATAGGGTGGGTTGGATCCGCGCTGACGTCACACACCCATACGCTGCGGTGACTCATCGACTACTATTTACTCTCCGCCCTCTATCGATGCGATGCAAACTCGCGCATGGTGGGGGCTTTGTATCATACATGTTTCATAAGTCTGTGGTGGGGGGTGGTTCACTATCTATTATAAAAGAAGTTGGTATGGTGATATGAAATCAGAAGTTGTATACCTAGCAGTCGAGCAGTCAGCAAGAGTAGTGAAGTTATTCAGTGCCTACACAGTGAGAGAGATCAGTGAGTGTGTTTTTCTATTGAAAATTATTTATATTTTCCATATATATTATCATCATGTCAGTTCCAAAAGTAGATTTACAAAAAATCAATTCTATAATTAAACAAGAGATGGAAGTGTTAGAGCAAAAAGTAATATCATCTTTGCCACTGAATGAAGCTTACCCAATTAAGACGATGTCAGTTTGTTCTACCCGGTTTGGTAAATCCATTTTATTGATACTACTTGATGTAAGCAATGATACATTATTCAAAACATGGCTGCCAAAACGCGTTTCAGAACAATTTACCGATGATGATGTAGCATGCATCAATTCATCAGGTGGTAAATATACAGTAGCATATTTGGGTCAGAGTCCACAAAGCTTTGCCGGCATGAAAACGAGATCGTTGGTCAAATTTGATCTCACTGAATAATTGTAATATATAATTTCCACTTGTCATATCTTCTAATTCTGATTCTTTTATATTATAGGTGATAATTGTAAGGAAAATATAAAAACTTTTCATACATTGTTAAACACACTCTTCGGTGGAGACATCATCAAAAGTCTAATGTGAGTAGTACTGATTATTTTTGTAGCATTCTTATTTCAATAATTTCTCTTTGATCATAGCTTCATTTTTGAAAAATGTGGATGATGTATGCAAGTCAACACTGGACCGAAGCCATAGACATCTCTTCCGCCGTTGAAAGGTTAACTTCTGAGTTGCGTGCTTTGAGCGAGGATGCTCACCACGCCACCATTTATGACCTGAGCGTATGCTATGATGAAGAAAGGATCCAACACTGTATGCGTGATTACGAGAACTACAAAAAGGGTGTGGATCTCTGCGAGAAATATACAGATGGTTCTTTCGATCTACATCACCTCTGCGACGCAATGATTGAATGTGAGCTGAAAAGATTTCTCCACCGCCTCCTACCATACCTACCTGAAGACATCATCAAAAAGTACCAACTGGATGATGATGATAGTGAAATCGAAGAAGGAGAAAATTATGATGAAGATGAAGAAGAAGTTATATTAGATTGTTTGTACATACCTAAGACTATTTGAATTCTAAGCTAATGATATTTGAATAAAAAAACATAAAAATTTTTTACACATGTTTTATTTACCTATTTCTCTTTTACATGAATAAAGAAAGAAAAATGAAAAAAATGTGTGTGTGTGTGTGTCTTCATCAATATCTGCAGTGAACTGAACCATCCAATGCATTGTATGTCAAAAATGTATCATGCAGAATGAGTGCATATACTTTGGTGTTGGCTGGGAAGTTGACTTTCCTAGTTTCAAACTCGAGCTTAATATCAATAGTTGATGATTTTGTGGCATTCGGCTGATGTGAACAATCAATGATGAATAGTGGATTTTGTCGAAATTGACCAATGTCCATGAGAGGTTCACTCATATCTTTATCATAATAACTTCGTTGAAAGTTCTCATAGGCATAATAAGCCGAAGTATCGAGTTTTTTATCGAAATCCAAATTCCAACGTTCATATGGGTATACTTCAGAGTTCAAGTACACACGAATGTTATTGATATCAGCAGTTGTGAATTTAGTGATGTCCTTTGTCCTGTCTTCAGAAGTGGTAGTGCTTTGGAATCCAATGATGATGTAACGAGGTGTTTCAAGGGCGTTGGTTGTCTTGATAGCCCATATGTCTGAAGACGTGCCACGTAGTGATGGAAGTTCATAGAGATCCCACATGCGATAAGCCAACTTGATTTTAGCATTCAGACCGCTTTTGTTGATTCTATTTAAAAGTTTGAGCTTGTGCTTATCTTCTGGCACTATGTGTCTTATTTTCCACTCAATTTTATTGATTTCCAAATCAGCATCAACCTCACCAATATATGAGTTCTTGAAGGATCGAGCGATTATTAAAATCATTTCTTGTTTGGCATTCAAGATACTTTTGTTGTAATCTTCAGCGAAACCCATCAAATATTTCAGTGGTAATTTACCACTGAATACGTGACTAGTTGTATCCAAGATATCCTGTTTAGTTTCCGAAAGTCCCCATCCAGTTGTCAATAAAGTGTTAGCATGCGATTGTCCAAATGATATCATATTCTTCATTGTAGATGTTATCCCCGGCTTCCTGACCACAGCAACTTGTTCACCACCCATTTCGTAGCGAATTTCATCAAAAAGGAAGGCGATTGCATTATTCGAGAGATAACATAATTTTGTTTCATCTTTAGGTGTGAATTTACCCTCTATATAAATGAAACTCTCAGCAATGTCAAGTATAACGTCTTGATTATTGATTGCAATTCGAATTTCATCTGAATTCCTAAACAATGGTGATCCATATGGTTTATATGTATGCTCATGTAAACTTGTGAGGGAATGATCGAGCATCGGCTCGTCAAATATATTCAACTTTTCACTATTTGTTTCGAGCACCATTGTTCCTTACTTTCAGTCCAATTGATTTCAAAAATTTGAGATCTCTCAGCGAGAGAGCAGTGTGGTGTGCTAACTGTTTAGCGTACACTTTTGGAATGAGCCTTTTTCTATTCGAACCTTCCTTTTTAGCTATTTGTGGAATGTTTTCAAATCCTTGTCGATTCTGTCTATTATAACAAAAACCCATAATAGTTATTAGATTTTTTTCAATTCCAAAATTATAACAATCTCTTCTGCACTTCCAAAATCAATGAGATTATTATTATGATCCAAAATACGCACTGTGATGTTGTGAATCAACTGACGACCTTCTGGACTGATGGGCATATATATAATCTTGTGTGGTTCTTTTGTGAGATTGAATCCAGGCTCCACATCGATATCGAATGAAAAAAGAATGTGGGATTCTTCATTGTTTATGTATGAACCAGATATAATGTTGCAATCTAAGCGGATTAGTCTCACAGTTGTTATATTTATCGGATGTGAGGATTCGTGTATCTGATTCGGTTGAAATCTATCAAAATTAAAACCCATCATCTTTGCTATGGAATTCGGATGAGTTAGATCAATTTCATATTTTGATCGCATCTCACATTTGAAAGTATTATTATTGGCATGTAGGTAGAATATATCATCTGCATTGGTATCGTTTTGATTTTTCCCATGAAACAATCGAAACATGATATGTTTCTGAATAACTGCATTGATCTCATCTATTTCATAGGCACCACATGGAATTTCAATTGTGTACTTCTGAAGTATTGGTGAACTTATATCACTGATTCTAAAACTGATCACATTGTTTTTTTCAGTTATATTATTTACTGTGTTGCATCCATAGAATCCTAAAAGTCCCAATCCATAACGACTGTTTCTATCCAATTCAACGGGTGGGAAAAAGTCTGCACTCAAGACACTCGTCCCGACAGCTTGTAGTTCGAACTTCCGTGACATGACTGATACATTTTATGGATTTCACTTCAATTTATTGTTGTCTACAACACACTCGGGACAACCTACGCTTTTTCGGAGATGGTTCATCAATATCCATTTCATTTTTATTAGCACCAATATTCATATCCTTTATATTGCAATAACAGCAGAATATTTTTCGAGGTATAGGACCATCATTCACATCAGAATCTGAAACGCTTTCGCCGTCAAGATTGTGGTGGTCATTGCAATATCTATATTTCATTATATCAACATCATCTTGTAGACTTTTAGGTAACTTTTCCCAAACAGAAGCAATCTCATGTGCAGCGCATGCGAGTATCACTTCCTTCGGCATATTTGCAAGCATCACTCGATCCATTCTTGTCAAGGTCCGATATTTTGAATACATTTTGAGTGATAATCCCATCGTCCTAATAGCCTCTCGAGTCATTGCTGGAGTTTTATCCATTCTATAATAATTCAGAGAGAAACTTCAGGCACAAGTGACCGCAGAAAACTGTGTTGAACTTCTGCTGGCGATCATAGTTATATAGAATTTTCACTTTCGAACATTTCTGGAAGTATTGAATCAACTCTATTGGTGGGGGTAGATTTCCAAAACTATCAAAGTATGTAATGTCTTTCCCACATTTGCTGTATGCCACCCAATGTGTTCCCGATCCTCTTATTCCATCTAAATTGACAATGGCGGTCTCGCGGTGTCGTGGACCTCTAGTGGGTAATGTATCACGCATGAAAATACCGCGAAAGTATGGAATTTTCATTTTCTTGGCATAATAAGTGAGATCGATGTCGGTGAGAGGTTTTCGAGGTAGGGAATCAACTAGTTTTTTGGATTGTATGGTTTCAAATAGAGTCCGAGTCCTTTACGGTAAGGTTTAAGGTATATACCACTACCACTTTTACCCAATGCCACACTTTCCATTTTCCTATTATGACGATTCGCTTCGATCAGGGCGGTTCTGCTTGCTTTTGCTGAATTCACAGCTCTGGTGATGCCTGCAACAGCACCAGCTAAACTTCCGAGCGCAGACAATCCAGCAAAAATTGGTATCAATGGTAGAATCCCTCCGACTTTAGGTATTGGAATTATGCGAGGCGTGCGGATCGTTTTCTTTCCACCGGCAGCTTTGAGGTATTTACGTGCTGCATGCAATGCCACTACGGTGGCTTTTTTCAAATTATTCGTCACAAATTGCTCACCCCCAGCTTTTTTCAGTACATTCCGTACTTTATGAACCACCCCAGAACCAAAGGCGATTTTTATGAGATTATTTTTCTTCTTCTTCGGTTGATTTCTCTTCTTTTTCTTCGGTTGATTCCTCTTCTTTGTCTTCACAGTAGTACTACTACAACCCATACCGAAACGTCTCTTTGATTTCATAATGTTGGTAACGAGTAGGGCAGCTATTCTTTCCTTAATACCAGCGTCCTTCGATTTAACCCTGTTCCAAGCTGCGTATTCGAGTTCTTTGTCTGCTCTATGTCTCGCTGTGAGATCAGTTAGATGATTCAAATATTGAATATCGTGTTGTTTGCATGCAATATCCAATTTATTGATTCCAGGATCTTTGCGGGCTAAACGTTTTTCCAATTTTGTACCGGGTCCACAATACTGATATCCTCCGGGTAAATGTAATTCGAACGGCAATTTGTTTATTAAATTATTAACGAATCCACGACCGCTTTTTCTGCATCCACTACGAACACATCCGTATCGTTTGATGGTACTCATTTAAATGAAATGTTCACAGCATATCATCGCTTACATAGTCTCCAACCACGGTACGATGCGCATTGTGAAGCAGAAAGAAAAGTTTGCTGTAGATAATCTAGATGAAAAATTCGGTTGTGGATTGAATGGACAGAAAGTGTTGCGGCATGGTCCACTACTTCCATCATCTGTTCGAGGACTCATTATCGGACCATCGAATTGTGGAAAGACGAATGCCATGATCTCTCTTTTAACACATCCACAAGGACTGCGATTCACAAATGTTTATCTCTATTCGAAATCACTCAATCAACCCAAATATCAATTCCTACGAAATGTATTGGAACCCATAAAGGGGTTGGGATTTTATACATTCAGTAATAATGCAGAAATAGTGGAACCATCCGATGCCAAACCAAATTCTGTTTTCATTTTCGATGATGTAATATGTGAAAAACAGGATATTATAAGATCATATTTCTGTATGGGACGTCATAAAGATGTTGACTGTTTTTATCTTGCTCAAACATATTCACGAGTGCCCAAACAGTTAGTGCGAGATAATACCAACTTTATCGTAATGTTCAAGCAAGATGAAACGAATCTACACCATATTTATTCGGATCACGTGTCACCCGATGTAACATTTAAGCAATTCCAATTGATGTGTGTTAAATGTTGGGAGGATCAATATGGATTTTTGGTCATTGATAAGGATAGAAAAATGCATGAAGGTAGATATCGCATGGGGTTCGATAGTTTTATATATCCATGATAATACAATACGCATTCAATCGATCGCTGAATTGCATAGAGGTTACTTCAGTGTATTCTCTCTCTTGTGAAGCAAAATGAAGACAAAAAATGATAAAGTAGTTGAAGATAAAAACAATGAATTGAATTTGAAACGCCAACTTGTTGAGACAACAGAAGCTGTACGGCAGAAATTTAACTCTATCAAGAGTGGACTTATTGAAAATCGAATGGCGCTTGAAAAACTCTATGATCCCATAATGAAGCCATTAAATGTTCTTTCTTCAGCTGCTGCTACCACGAAACCACAGCCACCACAGCCGACGTTTTCGATGAAGCAAGTGAATTCTCAGTCTACTCCAATAAAAGTTAGGAGTACTTCAGTGGGAAATAATTCATCATATAGTAGTGAATTATCATCTGTTGACAGTGAGACAGATACCATCAAAGAATTCGGAAAAGATGAAAAGTCCGTATTTGATAATTTTGAAGACAATACTGGAGATGTTTTGAAAAGACATTTGGAAAATGTCAAAACTAAGAATGCAGCTTATGACAGAATATTTGGCATACGGTTAGATCCTACTACACAAAAACTGAAAATGGGGAGTCACAATGTACGTTTCAGTGATGGAAATATATTATTTTGGAACAAAAATAAAACACGAACACATGAATTCCCAAGTAGTCTGGAGTTATACAACATGATTTTTTTGAAAAACCCACCTGAAGTTGATGATGATGATGAAGTTCGTCATACATATGCTAAAATATTGAGGCTAACAAATGCACCTTACAAACAACATCTACTGCGAAATGGTTTCAAACACCCGAAATCTAAAAAATTCCGTGAAGTTATTAAACCTATACTAAACTTATCACATTATCAGACGACCAGAAGTAGGACAAAAAAAGGTGAAGGGTTCCATCGAATGAAAATGCAGAAAATGTATGATCCCAAACCTGCGAATTATGTTTACTGGAATTCACCCAAGGAGTTAGTCGCTCGTTTGCGGCTATTGATATCTTCAAAGTCAGCTGGACACACTGGACATGATAATGAAATAATTTCCATAATTGAAGAATTACGTGAGGAAGGTATAATAATCTAATACATCAGCAAAAATGATCAGTTTGTTCTCATTATATGATGCCGTAACATTGTCAAATTGTTTGTCTGAATGAAAACAAATAAGTGATTGCGAGGAGATGGATAATGAAATAAGTGATGTCAAACGACAAGTTGTCAATGAGTTACATAAGCCGGCAAGACGTAATTTCATCAGAAGAACCACCACCGTCAAAGGTTTTGCAGATCTGTGGCAAATAGATCTTGCCGAATTACAACCTTATGCTAAACATAACAAAGGATATCGATATGTTCTTGTGGTCATTGATTGCTACTCGAAATATCTATGGACGAAGCCGATTAAAAATAAAACAGGTAGTGCTGTAACCAATGCAATGGAAGATGTGCTGAAAGAAGCCAACTATTCCCCGAAACATCTACAAAGCGATCAAGGATCAGAATTTTTCAATAGTTCTTTTTCATTTTTGATGCGAAAATATAAGATCAACCATTATTCAACATTCAGCACCATGAAGGCGGCCATAGCTGAAAGAGTAATTCGAACAATAAAGACGTGGCTTTATAGAGAATTTTCAGCGATGGGACACAACAAATGGTTGAATATTCTTCCAATCATAACAAGCAAATATAACAATAAGGTGCATCGTACAATTGGTATGAAACCAATCGATGTTATGCCAGCAACAAAACTGAAATTCAAAAGTTCCAAAGTAATCCCTCGAAGAAAACAAAGTATTTCCAAATTTCGAATGAATGATATTGTACGTATAAGCAAGTACAAGAATATTTTCGAAAAGGGTTACACTGCCAATTACACAACAGAACTATTCAAAATTGTTAAAATTAACCAAACATACCCCATAACTTATATTCTTGAAGACATGGATGGGAGCCCGATTAGAGGATGTTTTTATGGAGAAGAATTATTGAAAACGCAAAATCCTGACGTATACCTAGTTGAAAAAGTGTTGAGGAGGAAAGGAAATAAACTATACATTAAGTGGTTAGGCCTTCCAAGCGGAAAGAATTCATGGTTACACAAAAGTGCTATGGTTTAATATTTGAATGAAATTGTATTACTTATTATTCTCACTAAGCTGTAAGATTATTAATAAACTATAGAAAATATAGAACTATTTTTGAGTTTTTTTTCAAAATGAATAAATCATGAAGTGGTGAACGTTGCCCCAACCAAACGCAACGCCCAGTGTATGCCAAAACCGAAATAATCTGCATACTCCTCCCCACTTCATAGATTTTTGAAAAAGTCTTTCATTTCAACTCACAACATTGATAACATTTCATAATCCTCAGAGCTAATCACTATCAGATTGGAATGCGTGATCAAACTCTTTTCGCCACTTATCACGTACAGATGCTACCATATCAAAAAGTTTAGTGGACTCCTGAAGCTCAATCTCAGCTTGCATTTTCAAACAAAGGGCGGACTGATTCTTCTGTGTGATTTTGAAACGGAGTTTATCTGCATCTTCACACATTTTGATCAGTTCAGCCTTCGATGATACAATCTTTGCATCGAGCTTCTGAAGAACCACCTCGTCGTCCATGCTACCTCTTCGAACATCGTCATCGCATTTGACGATGATAGCTCTCGATTTTACGATGCTGCATTTCGCTTTCTTAAGCATGTCTCCACAACGCTGCAGTGGACCAAAAGAATGAAGCGATACATCTTCCAAATCACCTATCACATTCTTGAAGGTGTCATCTACTTTCTTCTTACGGGGTTTCCGTACACCCTTACTTGTTTTCTTGGGATTTGAAGCAGTAGATGCACACTTTCTCCTAGATGGTTTCGCTTTCGTATCGACACTAAGAGGAGAGAGAAGTGACGGGCATTTTGGTGGTGACAATTGTGAAAGGGTTGGATCAACACTTTCTGAAGGTTCCGGTATATCTCCCATCTTCAGATAATCATCAATGTTATATTCATCGATGAAACCTTCTTGGGATGACAAGTGATATACCGGAATATCTTCAAAACCAAAGTCATCATTTGTTGCAATACATGGCATTGCTTCTTCTTCAGCAGACAAATTTGGTAATGAGTTCATATTTAGCTCGTAGGAATGTGTGATATCAATGGGATGTGGACAGAAATGGTGCTGATGTTAATGCGACTCTAAGTTTTATTCAAACAAGTCGACTGGTACATGCGCACAATGAACATGACAACAAACCACCATAGAAGGAGAGGGAGTAGATATCCCTCCCTCCCAGGAGTTACCTTCACAAACTTCATAGGAAAAAGAAGTGTTGGACATCAAGAAAGTGAAAAATTCAAAATAATAGACCTACGGACGAATCCGCGGATTCGAGACCTTGACCGCTGTTTTGATTCGCGAGCGCGAATCAAAACGCGATTAAATTCGCGGCCGCGAATCGAACTGCGATTAAATTCGCGGCCGCGAATCGAACCGCGAAATAATTTGCTGGTTGAAAGTTATGATGGTGGGGGTAGGTCCAGAACCGGCTCAGATCTCCTACTCCTACTTATTTTTGAAAATTATATCTCACTCATGAATGATAATAAAGAAAAAGTTTGTTGGTCAAAAACATTAAAAATGATCATATCTTCCAAGAAAAAATATAAAATTGTAGGTTATACTTGAAATAAATTTTACAACAAAATCTCGATATCAATATTTAAAAAAATCATATCTCACTCATAAGTGGGAATTTCAAAAAAGTTCTATGATGAAAAACTTTCGCAATGATCATATATTTCCAAAAAAATATATAAAAAAAATCGCAGCAAAATATCTGAAAAGCGGTTCAATGCATTGCCCCTAATCAAAACATTCTGCACTTCAATGGCTGGTGGATACGCCAAGATTCAGATACATGGGTGCCCACCCAGGGTTTTTGACCCTTCATGTTAAATTCCTCCAGTATTAACAAAGTTAATACTTCTGAACTAAAGAAAATATCTCTTTTGAATAGGAACGTATGTGAACTGTTAGCAGTTTATAAACACAAGCAAGGGTCAAAAATATATGCTTGTAAATTGCCCATGCAGAGTTTTTGAAGCATGTACAATTTACAAGCCTGTAAACTGCAAGATATTTCACATACGTTCCTTTTACTTGCACTTCTATCACAAAAAGTCATATTTTCTTTGGGGGAATTTATCATGAGGGGTTAAATAAAGGTCTTTAGAGGTAGCTATAACGAATTCCTTCGGAGATCGCATTAGCTCAGTTGGTATAGTTTATATGTGTTGTGCTATTTGGCACTAGATGGACCAACTCTTCAGTTTTACGGAATTGTAGGAGCATGTATATTTAGTCGCATACATTTCAGGGGTTTGATTTAAAACATTCATATAGAAGAAATTTGACTAATTCTTTCGGAGGCTGCGTAGCTCAGTGGTGAGTTTGCAGTGTGCCCCGAGAAAGAAATCTCTCTATATCACCTAGGAGGTGGGTGGAGGGTGATATTAAGAGATTTATTTCTCGGGCTTTTTTTGGTTTTGTGACCTTGAACTCGCCCATCAAAAAAAAAAACTATCTTTTCTGTTCGATTATATTTTTTTTGCATAATTCCATTTTTATTTTTCATATCTAGAATTTTGCGCTGTACAGGTTCGAATCCCAGCCTAAAATAGTTTTTTTTATTTATCGTTTTTTAATCAATGAACCTCTCTTTTCTATTCGATTATAATTTTTTTTTGCATTTCGGATCCCAGCTTAAATTAGATTTTTTATTTCAAATAATTAATCAATTAATATTTCCATTTTTATTTTTCATTTCTAGAATTTTGTTCCGATCCCAGCTTAAAATAGATTTTTTATTTCAAATAATTAATCAATGAAAGTCCGTGAAGGGCCCCTCTACATCGCCCTTCACTGTGTACATCGACCAATTAATATATATGCACTCCTTTCAGAACTTTCATCAACTAATCATTTCCTGAAAAAAAATTGCATATTAATCATTTCCTGAAAAAAAAATTGCATAGTTTTCCATCATCTGCTTCCTGAATTCTATTGCTTCTTCACGCTTTCCTATCTTATTTTTCAGTTGGTCACGTTGTATCTGAGCTTCCCGAAATTTCTTTTCATACCTATCACATGTACTGTTCAGTTTTTTCAAATTTTCATTGTCTGTATCAGTCGATAAATCAAGTTTCTCCAGTAAAGCAAACATACGCTTGCTTTCCTTGACAAAATTCTCCGTTTCTGTAGACCTTTGTTGTTTGTTGTCTGTCTGTTTTGTGTCTGTATCTGTAGATGAAGTATCTGTGTCTGTAGAAGAACTCCCTGAGTCTGTAGTGTTTTTTGTGTCTTTTGGTTTGTCTGTCTGTTGTTCTGTTGGTTCGTCGTCGTCGCTAAAGTCCTCCACTCTATATTCTCTCGGTTGTAATGAAAAGTTCGGTTTTCTCCATGCATTCCGGGCATATGGGCTAGCTTTTTTGACGATTTCTTTGAATTTGTCTATTTTCGATATCGGCCTACTACGCTTCCTTGCACTTTTCACAGGCGATTGTTCCACAATTTCGTTTTCTCTAATGGGTGATATGATAGTCGGCACTATATTTTCCATGTCCAACAGTGCCTTAACCGCCGCTTCACTTTCTGATTGAGATTTTGTTACTAACGCCATTACAGATAAAACACAACTGAACTATCGCAAAGAGACGCTCTGAAATAAAAATTTACCCAAATGAAATGAATTTACGGTCATCTCAGGTAAAATTCACCCTCACCGGTCAGTTACTAAAATATTAAAGCTATTGTAGACGGCAGGTATCATTGGCGTTTCCATGCGGGGTTGAATCAGTGCATATTGGAATTGCTGTAATGTATTGTATCCGCGATATAATGGATTTTATCGAAATTTGTCATACTTGATAAAAGATTTGAAAGAGTAAATTCAACTAGAAAAAATATTTGAAAATATTTTTTTGTCACGTTTCTGCACTTTAATTCGAAAATCAAACATTTCTTTTTAGAATCTCTAATATTTTTGTATCCACGTTATAATGGATTTTATCGAAAAATGTCATACTTGATAAAAGATTTGAAAGGATGAATTCTAATAGAAAAAAATTTGAAAATATATTTATGTCATGATTCTGCGGTTTCATTCGAAAATCAAATATTTTTTCCTAATAATCTCTAAGATTTTTTTATCCACGTTATAATGGATTTTATCGAAATATGTCATACTTGATAAAAGATTTGAATGGGTGGATTCTACTAGAAAAAAAATTGAAGATATATTTTTGTCATGTTTCTGTGGTTTAATTCGAAAATCAAATATTTTTTCCTAAATATCTTCAGTATTTTTGTATCCTCGTTGTTTGCATTTGCGTCACTAATTAGATGACGAGGAAATCTAGGTTAATGGAGGAATTGCTATTCTCAGGAGATGAAGTGTGGGTTTAGTGGAGGTGGTAACCCCCACTCACGATTGTAACATATAAAATCGGTCCAAAATCCTAACATTTCATTCGACTTTTGTATTTTCTGTTAGAAACTGTGTTTGTATAGCAATTATGGTTGATCAAGTTGGTTTTGCATTGGAAGCCCTCTCCCAATTAGATGCCAACAATCAAGTTGATGTGTTGGCAGGTGACGAGTTTGTTTGGGAACAAGAAGATGAAGTTGTAGTGGGTGAGAATGGTGACAATGGCGAATTCCATGACCTGGTAGATTTTGAAGATGGCCGCCAAGACATACCCGCTGGGGATGACTTCGTCGAAGAAGAGTTCCTAGAAGATGACGGAGAAGAACCAGAAGTAGACGATGGAATTGTACCAGACTGTGAGGATGTCCCCGAAACGATCGTGAGCAATGCCCATCAGATAAATATGACAGAGGTGTTAGAAGACGTTGCAACAAATTTGTACTGTTGCAGCTTTTCATTTGTTACTATCAAAACTTGTGATAATGAAAAACGCTTCCTATGTGATATTTGTTTTGTACGGTATTGCGGCATGAATAATAATGGTGAGTGGTATCAGCATGTTAATTCACATGATACACTCGAGTATGCAAATGTTCCCACTCATAATTGTTATTCTTGTCACTCACCCCTATATCTGCTCTGTCCCGTAGGTGGATGTGTACATTGTAACAAATAACAGAGCTGAAATAGGGGTGGGGTTATGATGGGGTGGGGTTTTCTGGTCTGAGGGATACTGGCTAAAGAAAGAGGTGTGGCTTAAGACATAGTGGGGATTGAAGTGGAAGGTCGGAGTAGGTGGTCGAAGTGGGGACTGGAGTAGGAGGTCGGAGAAGAACAAGAGGAGTGGGTGGTCGGAGTGGGGATTGGAGTAGGAGGTCGGAGAAGAAGAAGAGGAGTGGGTGGTCGGAGTGGGGATTGGAGTAGGAGGTCGGAGAAGAAGAAGAGGAGTGGGGTGGAGGTCTGAGTGTTTAAAACAAGAACTTCCTCCGAATAATCTTCAGTCACTCTTCTGAACTGACATCAGCTACCACATCATCCACAAGATCACCCGCCAGATCAACCACCAGCCAACTGAATTAGCAGACTATAGCAAGCTGTAATAATTTGAGAGTAAGTTAACAATCTTGTAATCATGAACCCGTTTAATTTTTTTTTGTATGTTTAGCTATGGATTCTCCCGCATTAACTGGTCTTGCAGCAATAACGATCCTGAGTAACATCAGGGTGGATGGCGCCGCACCTCAAATGCCAGACGAAGAGCACTTCAATGACGTTATGGACGTCATCAGGAGAGAGGTCCCCGAAATGCAGTCGCTGACGATGGACCAACGCAGACGGCAAGGTGGGTTCATTAACGGAGTTGCTTCCAAGAGATCCCGTGACGCAGGAGCAAATTCGTCGATGGAAGGTTTGCCTATAATCCAAATTGCTGACAGCGATGATGATTTCCTGCCTCCAAAACCACCGAAGAAATCATCATCGAGGAAGCACGCACACAACAGCAGAAGAAGGGTGTCCAAGAAGACATCCTCAACTGTTGTGACACCGGTTATAGACGCACCTTTACCACCTGTCGTTGAAGTTGCCCCTCCACAACCCACTGCTGAAGAAGTCCACCCTCCAGCACCTATCGTACCTGAGCTGGAGATGAGTGTGCAACGGGCAAAGCGTGGGATAGAGGAGGCCCAGCGGGACTATGATGACAGTCAGCTGGCGCGGGCAGAACTCAACCGCCAGCTGGAAGAGCTTGAGCGCCAGCAGGCAGAGCTGATGGCCCGCGATCGGCAGCAAAGTCTCCGGGAGGTCCAGCTAGTCACCAGGCTGGAAGACGCCAAGGCGCAGGGGGTGGCTTTGGTGGCACGGCTCCGAAGCAACCTGGAGCAATTTGCTAATTTTAATTTTTAGATATGTTAAGGTTAAGGTTAAGTTATTTGTAAGTAGATATAAGTTTTGTATATGTAGATTTAGAATAAAAATAGAAAAAAAGATGAAGTGAAATAGGAGTGCACATTTAATGGTCTGGTGCACATTGAACAATGCGGAGGATGGGGCATTTTTCTTCAATTCATCTGAATTATGTTTTTACATATTTTATTTATATTTTATTTATATACATATTTTATTTATATTTTATTTACATATTTTATAAAATAATATGATGTGTATTTCTCCCATCTCCTGATTTCTCTCAGCCTTCAAACCCCCACTCTCTTCTCCCACCCTACACTGCCACCCCCGAACTAGTATAAATTCAATGCCAGCTCAGATTATAGTATCAGTCTTCCAAGATGCCTCTTCCAGACTCCACCTCGTCTCCGAGACATTGTGCCGAATTCGAAGATGATTTGGAACGGGAAGCGATGATAGCAAGATATCAGATCGTCTCTGCCGTACAGGTCCAGCAGGTATACCAGGGTGAGAGGCAGGATCCATTTTACCATCGAGATCCACGGGGTCCGATTCAGGTGAATGAGGTGTCGGACTCCACAGATGTGTGGAACTATCCATCTCCGTCGACTTCGGACGACGAAGATATGGATCAACGCGTCGACGACTTCGATAGCTCCTCGGAGGATGAGTTCGAGGATGATGGCCAAGTGGTCCATATCCGTGTCGAGGACATAAATATGGACCTCGACCCGGACGAGTTCCCCGTAGAGGACGACTCCGATGATGACACCATCATCTTGGTGTCATCGGATGACGAGGATGACGATGTCATCTAAGTCCTCACCCTGCCCCCCCCCCCCCCCCGTGGTCGTCCCGCATAAATATGCGGGATGGCACCCAGCTCTTCGGAGCACCCAATAGGCCCTTTTCAGGGCCACACAAAGAACATAAACACACGCATCTGCGCCACTCAATGGCAAAAATGTACAAAGTTTCCATAACTTGAATTGATACTTTTCAAAAAGAACTCACCCACTACCAAATTCTATAATATATTTGGTGAGTAAGAAATGAAAAATTTCAACATTGATTTAGAACATTTTATTTGTAATATTTTCATAATACAAATTTATTTTTCAAACAGCGGGTTCTGGATCACTACCTGGAGCCCACAGTTTTGGTCTATGTGTGAGCCAAACATCAGGATGTTTATTCTCCAATTCAGCTAACCTTCTTTCCAAATCATTATATTTCAGCATCACTGCAGATGTGACATTCAATGCATTGGCATCCAAATCATTTTTCAGATTTTTGCTGTTGTAATCGAGTTCAGTTGTCAACTCTGATATTTTTCGTGTCATTGTGGCTGTAGCATCCCATACTTTGATATCCACATCACTTTTTAGATTTTTGTATTTGCGATCTAGATCATCAGTCACCTCCTCTACTTTTTCATTGAATGCTTGACGGGCTTCAGGTACAATCTTAGCCATTGTGGCATGTATGGCAGCCTGCAAGGCTTTAAGGACAAGTGCCTTCGTCTCCGTAATTTGTTCATTGAGATATAATTGAGTTACACAATCACTCTCGTCTATCGGTTCACCAGCATTTTTCAGTCTTTTACCTTGCATATCATATTGGTCGTCAGGCGAAAGCTTGAATCCCATACCTTGAGGACCTTGGGAACCTTGAAGAACTCGAACTTTGACAGTACCCCATTTTCGTCTACGGCCGAATTTATCAATAGCTTTGGACATCTTTCTTCCACCTTGATATCTTTCATACTGATGATTTCAAGACAATTAAAATCTATATATCTCTGTGTAGATATTTATTCTCTTAAATGAAACAATAGGAAATCAGAATAACGTGTATATTTATATATTTTTATATATTTGGTAACTGGACAAGACATTAACTAAAATTGACTAGTATAATTTGACTTTTATATAATAAGCGTAATTACATCTCAAATACAAATAAATAAGTATGGTGGTGAATTTTCCATTTGAAATGATATTTCATTTGTTCAATTCAGCTGTTAATAAATGAAGTAATTGATCCAAAGGACTCTCTTGGGAAAAAGATTGAATAATATTGGAAACCCAACGAATATTCTCTACTGGATCATTCTGGTAGAATTCTATATCGCTATGACCCCAAGGAAGAGTGTGTGTCGTATTGGGAATGATGAACCGTTTATCATCATGGTATGACAATGCAACTTTGTTCTTCAATTCAGTATACATGTCATGCAATATGCTTCTGAACGAGTTCATCTTCCTGAATATTAGACCACCCTGTTCGACAATTTTCTTATAATCTTCACATGTCAATTCATTCTTTATGACGGATCTTTTGACACCTTTTGCTTTTTTGAATTCACTACCTACAGACTGAACATAATATGCTTTGGCACCGGTACCATAAAAGCTAATTATGGGATCATTCGGAAATTCATCTTTGAAATTACCCAGAATTGACTTTGTGATAGGAATATTGAATTGGTTTCCTACGTTGTAATTGGAAGTATCAAACTCGCATATATTGTTGGTCATGAAATCATAAAAATTATCGGTATTTACTTTCAAAATTAAAGAATCCGTGTCAGTGTAGAGTAAGGTGGCATTTTCTGCATAATGACGTTTAATACATCCATAGAAAAAGTTGTACATGACTGTTTTGGATAATTCTAGAATACAAAATCCCAAATATAGCGGTTTATCGTACAATACATTAACTTTGCCCAATTGAATAGCAACAAAATTTTCTGAAAAAATTGAACAGCTTTTGAAATTTGGACGTGATATTAGGGCGCTAGCACCAATTTTCCTCTTGATACTTTCCCAATGCGTAACCAGTCTAACATCAATTCTGTTATCAACGTTTTCCATTGTTTTCCCATAAACTGCATTATTCATGAGTTTATAGAAATCTTTTTCAGCTTTGTTGTTAGATCGATTTCGCATTTCAGTGTTCAAATCAATATAAGGTTTCATCCAACATGACTGCTTGAATCTCAACACTCTATGTGTGTTCATAATAATAAGACCATTGGCCACAGCCTGCTGTAAGTTTTTATAATGTACAATATATTTTCTTTTGTCATTTAAATTTGGAATTAATTTAGGAATTTTTGATTTCGAGTGTGGTGGTATTAAACTTTCAACGAGAAAGGGAAGATCAGCATGTTTGTCATGTAACTCTTGGGGATAATGAACATCTACTTCAAGAACATAACCGTATGGACTATCAGATGCCACTCCCATTACATCCAAATTGATTATTTCATCGGGTGTTAGCCATGCAAAATCGTTGGTGGGTAATGGTTGTGACATACTGTGACCATATAGGTTAGTTGCATCTAAATATGATATGTATGATGAAGGTTCATCTGGGTTATAATCGGGTAAAAATTTATTATTAGCTATATGCTTCCTTTCACTACACTGACTTATTCCGCCCCGTATTCCTTTTTTGAAAAAATTAATCATGTCAATGTCTGTCAATAATTCCAATTCAATATTCGTATACTTCAGCATTGCATCCCATGATATTCCGGGCGCTGTATAATACTGTGCCGGATCTAATTTATATTTATCTAAGCATATATTTCGAAAATTCTCAAATATGTCGCATAATAGAAGAACATCGGACTTCAAATATAAATCCGAGTATTCCCCTAAACTCTTACACTCGAATAAATGCCAAACAAGTTTCGCTCTCATATAATCCTTATCTGATATATGCTCTCCGTTAAGATTGTCATAAAACTGATTTTTAGTGGGTAGAGTTGGATAATTCAACTTGTCAATATGATCAACAAAGTTATATGGAAAGACACCTTTCTGTCTCATCAAATTGAATTTGTCAATTTGTGGAAAATGTTTATGCATCTCAATACACTGATCGGATGTTAAGTTAGCACCTAAGTTCTGCAAAGAATTCGACATGAATTTGAAACTATCTATAAATCTCATTTTCAAAAAATTCTTTTTTTCTTTTCCGTCTTTGTCAGTGTATGTGTGAGTGAATAGATGCTTAGTGAAAGAAATGTATTTTTCCTTAGTTTGTGGAATAACATCCACTTTGTCTTTGTTTCTATACAGTTCTTTTATGAACAAATGACAATCATACCCACTCAGATTATGGAAAATGATTGGAACAAAATTTGGCAATTTGAAATTTAAGTTACATACGGAATGTGCGGCAGGTGATCTTTTTTTTCCAGTGAGGTGGCAATGGTCTCTCACTTTCACATCACCACCCGTGAATGGTTTATCACATATTCCACAAAATTGTGTAGAAGAAAACTCTGCTTCTTCCGCGGGGGTTTGTGCAGCCATAGGAATTGGATACCTCAAATAATTGTGATAAATATTTCTCAAATCATCTTCAAGTTTTGTAACAAATTTCTCGGCTGCATCCTCACCCCTATATGTAACAAATTTCGATAATTTATCATTGTATGAACATTTTATCGAATAAGCAAATGAATAAGGTTCGTGTTTGTATGTTTTATTCGAGAATGAGTGTTTAGGGTTGGGTTGACTAGTTTGAATGGGTTTGAGAACTGATTCAAAATCAGCATAAACTACAAATGGCACCTTCATTTGTTTCTCAAAATTTTCAAACATAAGTGCATTACCCGGTAACATTTTACCATATTTGTTGATTCTGAAATTGACTGATGGTGTTGTAGTACTCAAGTGATTACAGTCATGCAACTGATGACGTAACAGTAATCGCTCGTGAGAGAAATACAATAAACATCCATCACAAAAATATTTTTTATGCTCATGCGCAGATAGTTGACTTGAAACTAACCTAGAAAGGTCTTTAATCCAACAATAATGACTATTGCCAGAATCATCTGTTATAAGTAACAAATTAACATGTCTTCTAAGTCTTCTCTGTGAGTAACGCAACGGACCAACCACTTCATATTTCATTTTACCCTTATCAAGTTTTGACTCTAACCCATACACATTAATTGAAATATCATTCATGTCCTCAAACTTTTTTATAGCTTGAAGTTTAACTGGAAAATCCATACCTGTTACATTCAAGACATTGGCGTAGTGGGGGTATGAGGAAACTTCTGACACTCTACCATTCGCAGGAAACAATGCAGATGTGATGGCCCATGCAAAACAATGTTGATCTTCATTACGAATATTCACAACGCCTTTTCTTGTCTCAATGAACTCGGGCAGCTTCACATACGAACATCCGCTGAGTGGACTATACTTGTTGATGTTCACTTCGAGGAACTTAATTTTTTCACAACTCCATCCTGAAACATAACAATAATTTATTATTCATATAAATAGAAATGAAACTTTAAATAAATACCTGAATCACGTTCTTCAAATTCCGTAGTCTGAGCAATAATGACATCACGGAATCCATCGAATAATGCACCCAAATCCGTAGACTGATCCACAATTTTATTCTGTGAATTGAATGACTTCGTGTCACTCAAATCCCGTGTTTGAACAATGTAGCTGCCAAATACTTCCATATTCACTTTAAAGATCTTGTGAACCTTTATTGCCTCTTCAAGTAATCCAATAACCTTCTCCCTGATCTCATTGAAGAATGGCATATATTCAGTGTAAACATTGGTACTTTCCACTCTATAACTCACAATTCTACACTTGAAAGCATTCCTTATAATCTGTATGCCATCACTCACTTGCACACATGCATTGTTCCTGTGTTGGAGAGTTCTTTTGTGAGAATTAACTTGGGATGTAGGAATTGTCACATTACAACAATTGCATGTGTACATTGGTGTCGATGCAGCCACATCTAACTTAATCCTTTTCACAGAAGGGCCACCTTGGCAACTTTGAAGTTGATGCCGACGGAGATTATCACTACGAGTGAACGATTTACCACAACCACAGGAATACATTTTATCGATGTCGTCTTCTCAGCACAAAACTCAACAAAATACTGATTTCACAATCATTCCCACCTCCTTTATATGTAATATCGATGAGTGGGAGAGAGGGTGAACAAATTCTATCCGCTTCGACTATTCATACAACGTCACAGCAGAACCATCCCCACCATATCAATGAAGAGAGGACGGAGAGTAGTCGATGAGTCACCGCAGTGTATGGGTGTGTGACGCCAGTTCACATATCTGACTGGATATCCGTGGCGTGCAGACGTCTCTATACTTCGGTTTAGATTTTTATGCGTACTCCACACATTAGATCATACACAATGGCAGAGTAAGTATACATGAAAGACATTGAGGTAAGAAAAATATATTAAGTACTTGGCAAAAGGTACTTGTCCGTGTATGAAAAAAAATCAAGTCATCACAATCTCTAGGACAAACACAAACCCTGAACACCTCCCAACAATATACATCATGGTCAAGGCTAAGGGCAAGCCCAAGTCCTAGGTCAAGTCCTAGGTCGAGGTCATAGGTCGAGGTCATAGGTCAAGGTCATAGGTCATAGGTCAAGGTCATGGGTCAAGGTCATAGGTCGAGGTCATAGGTCATAGGTCAAGGTCACTGATGACGTCATAGTGGTGGGGGGAGGCCCAGAACCGGCTCAAATCTCCTACTCCTGTGACTGTCTCCAGTTACTTTTGGTTTCAAATAGACTTTAGTTTTTCTACTTTTTCGTAGAAATAAATTATTCGTTCGTACTAACAAATTCTTTTTTTTTATATCTTGGTAAAAAAGTAACGAAACAATATCAAGTGAAATAAAGTAAAGACAATAGATATCTGCAGGAACACTCCCCTTCAGTGATGAACTCCTGTTTATTACTTGTCTTTTGGTTGATCCACATCGAGAAGACAAAGTTTGGTGACAGGTCTTCTGTAGGTGCCCACTCGGATGTGGCCATCTGCTCCAGGGTGTACCGCGGTAACGATACCTTTGGGCCATGTGTTTCTTGAAAACTGTGAGTCAACTATGATGACTATATCGCCGACTTTTATTTTTCTTGAGGAAGATGAAAACCACTTGGTTCTCTTGGTCAATACTAGCAAATATTCTTTGATCCATCGCCGCCAAAAGTGATCAGCAAGTTAGTTGCGATTTTCGCCACTGCTTCCTAGTGAATAAGTCATGCTCATCAAATTTACCAGGGATTTGAGCTGCACTAGAAGTCCCCAACAAGAAGTGGTTTGGTGTCAAGGCCTCACTGTCTGCATTATCCAAAGAAACGTGGACTAGAGGACGGCTGTTGACCATATTTCCTGCTTCTATCAATAATGTTTGTAAAACTTCTTCACGTGGAAATTTCTCTTTGAAAATTACAATCAAAGTTGTCTTCACCGATTTCATCAGACGCTCCCAGCTACCACCAATATGAGGAGCAGATGGAGGGATGAAGTGAAATTCAATATCACTGGTAGTCAGGTCTGAAGTGATTTTAATCTGGTCCAATTCTTGTAACGCTTTCTTCAATTCTCTTTCAGCATTCCGTAAATTAGTTCCATTATCGGAAAATATTTTCTTAGGACATCCTCTTCGGCCGATCAGTCTTCTTATTGCCATTATTGTTGAATCGGTACTCAAAGAGTGTGCCAGTTCCAAATGAATTGCACGGATGCTCATACAAGTAAAGAGAACACCATACCTTTTTTCTTGTCGTCGGCCATTTGACACAAACAAGGGTCCGAAGTAGTCCATGCCAGTTTTCGTAAAAGGTCTGACAAATGATGCTAATCGAGATTCTGGAAGTGGAGCCATCTCTGGTATTCCAGGTTTCGCCCTTTTAATTTTGCAGAACTGACATTCATTCCAGGAATTTCTGACAGCTGACCTCATATTCAAGATCCAATATCGTTGTCGAAGTTCGTTGGCCACGAATTCTTGTCCGTTATGCGCTGCTTTGTTGTGATAATGACGAATCAACAATTTTGTAAAATAATTTTTCGGTTCAAGTATAACTGGAAATTTCGTATCCTTACTCAAGTCGTTTGAATATATCACTCTGCTTTTGACACGTAATATTCCGTCATTGTCTAGAATTGGTGACAATTTATATAATTTGCTTGACTTTTCAATGTTTCCGTTTGTTTTCATGGAGTCGATTTCTTCCGAGAAATTTTCAGTCTGAGCACATTTTATCCAGAGATTTTCAGCTATATGGAGTACGCTCGGGGTGAGCTCTTCATTTTTTGATGACTTCCTTTTTGACTTATTTATAAACATCAAAATCCAAGCTGTTGCACGAATTAATTTTAACGATGAAAATCAGGTGATGTCTGGCAGGGCTTCTTTCAAATTTTCTTTCACTTTGACAGTTACTCCCACAAAACATTTTTTCATTTCTGAAGTGTCCAGTTCACCTGTCTGACTCTGGGGCCATTCTTCGCATTGATTTTTCAGAAATTGGGGGCCTTCTAACCATCTGCTACCAGTTTGATAAGATTCCCTTGTAGCTTTATCGGCAACATTTTCTTTTGTCGGAATTCAATTCCACTCTCTCGCATCAGTGATTTCTCTGATTTCGGATACTCGATGGGCCACAACTGGTTTGAATCTTATAGGATCAGCCTTGATCCATCCAAGCACTGTTTTAGAATCTGTCCAATAGAAACATTTATTTATGTTCATGTGATTTTCTCTGATTAAAAATAAGCATAAGCATAAGCATGAGTATAAGTATGAGTATGAGTCAGAGTCAGAGTCAGAGTCAGAGTCAGAGTCAGAGTCAGAGTCAGAGTCAGAGTCAGAGTCAGAGTCAGAGTCAGAGTCAGAGTCAGAGTCAGAGTCAGAGTCAGAGTCAGAGTCAGAGTCAGAGTCAGAGTCAGAGTCAGAGTCAGAGTCAGAGTCAGAGTCAGAGTCAGAGTCAGAGTCAGAGTCAGAGTCAGAGTCAGAGTCAGAGTCAGAGTCAGAGTCAGAGTCAGAGTCAGAGTCAGAGTCAGAGTCAGAGTCAGAGTCAGAGTCAGAGTCAGAGTCAGAGTCAGAGTCAGAGTCAGAGTCAGAGTCAGAGTCAGAGTGTGAGTGTGCGCGCGCATACGCGTGCGAGTGCGAGTGCGTACGCGTGCGAGTGCGAGTGCGTACGCGTGCGAGTGCGAGTACGAGTACGAGTATGGAGTATGAGTATGGAGTATGAGTATGAGTATGAGTATGAGTATGAGTATGAGTATGAGTATGAGTATGAGTATGAGTATGAGTATGAGTATGAGTATGAGTATGAGTATGAGTATGAGTATGAGTATGAGTATGAGTATGAGTATGAGTATGAGTATGAGAATGAGAATGAGTATGAGTATGAGTATGAGTATGAGTATGAGTATAAGTATAAGTATAAGTATAAGCATAAGTATGAGTATAAGCGATTATTTCAACATTTTCTGAAGAGCATGGCAGGTTAATGGGTGAGTTCAAAAATGAGGAAGTAGTTAGACCCAGTTTTTTTTTTGGCATGTATAAGTGAGACCTGCCTCACTAATCTGAAATCGTTGCATATAGTCCAAAGAGGGTACCGGTTCCTGCTTCAGTATAGTTTATTCCATATCAACTAAAATGCCTTGATTTTCTGATCTTCTGCAAACAGCGCAGAAGGGTTATGTGAATTGGGAAAAAATACATTTTGGGTACTCAGATACCTGCATGTAAGTACATGAAGTATTCAAGAACGCATGCATTTTTAATTTCCCTTCTCTGATTATTTTTAGCAAAATTATAACAAATCTAATGTTCGGCCACGCGAGCTTGAAATTTGATGTCAGCGTTTAATCACGTTTTCTGAGAAAACAGGAGCATTTGCTAAGGGATCAGTGGGAATGATTCTTGTGGAGAATTAAATTGTCTTTCACCTGTCCTAATCGTTTTGTGATAAACCGTATACTTTCCATGATTGCAGCAAAATAAAAACCGTTTATACATTTTTAAATAAAAAAATGTTTGTGCTCGTAATTTTCTATAAATAATGTTTTTTTTCTAACTAAACAAGATGTCTAGAAATATGGGCCCAATTTCATAGTGGTACAATGCATCCTTCGGTTTCGGCTAAAGTTTTTTTCTGGTTACTGGACTCACCGGGGTTTCGATGCATCTTGTTAAGTAGGAGACAGTTATTTTTTTTTTCGACATTTGACAAATATTCAACCAAAAGTGTCAGAATGTGAGATGTAAATTGTTTAGTGTTCGGGGCTTAGCTAACACCTATTAAAGACATCATGGCGGTATTCAAAACCATGGGTGAATTATGTGACGTTGTTTCCGTTGTGGTATTTTGTAATATTGACAGTACGATGATGCTCACCGTAGAAAACGTTGAGCATTGGATCCCGAGTGTGAAAGTATTGCCAGGACAGATGTGGGAACGGACAATATCCAAAGAAGTTAGCGAAGTGAGTACTGGTCAATGCCATAGAAATTATAATATATATACTTACTCTAGAATGCCAATTCAATGGGACGAAAGTGTTGTAAAAAGTTCGATGCATTATTTAGTGCGCATGATCAGGACCAGTTTCATTCATATCAGGGTGGGTTTCAGTGAGATTTTTAAATGATTCATGATATTGAGTAAACTCGATTTGATAATACGTTGGTGTCAGGGCAGTCTATGAGACACGAAAAGTTTTGGTGGGCATACCTATGTTGTGAAACTGATTATATCCGAGAAATTCATCTAATAAAATAACAATGAAAAAATATATCTTGAGTAGGTAACTATTCGTGAAGTTCTGATTCCCACGGAAAGAAACATCCTGTATTGTTCAGAGAACATCGTGAGAACCAAAGGAAGGTAGGTAGGAATTGATATTCTGGGAAACAGATGTTCGGCATGTCTCCAAAGTGACGGCATAGGATGTGCTGAGGACTGGAGCTCGACGGGTCAGTCTCGAAGGGACCGCTATTAACGGTGGAACGATTGATAATATTTCGGAAGAGCATCGTTCATGGAAATATCTATAAAACACAGACAGATCGCCAACCTTTCTGCGATGATCCAGAGGAGTGAGCTAGCTTGTGAGTGAAGTTGTTGGATCACCATGCCATGTCATGCCTTTTGCTCTCGTCAAGCTTAAAATGATTTATATAAACCAAACGTAAAGAAAGGAATAATATTCTCAGTTTTATCAAAGATGGGAGTTATTTCTGCTCTATTTATGTTATTTATTAGATTTTCCATCGACAATTCATATTCAAGTAGGTACTTACTAAAAATAATGGATTCCAGGAATAAATATTTCCTTTATTTCCACACCATAGAACCAAGCACGTCAACATTGTCAAAATTAAAATAGCACTACAGAAAAACCCGAAAACCAATAACATACTCACTACCGATGAATAATTGAAGTAAACAACAGTAATAAGAAAAGCACATCTAAATAAACACAATAACGTTAATGGTTAATTTCACAATGTACACAAATCGCCTAAACCACCAAACTAACCCAAACCGGCTCTGGCAAACTACCTTCCTTCCTCTGCGACAATTGAAAACTGATAACACTGTTGCACGATCCCAACAAGTCAACGGGAATTTGGGTAGGATGTTAGATTATTTTCAACAGAATCTCGACTACAAAGATAAAATTTTCTGAAATTTGTCAACGCTGCAGAGCTAGGAGACCGGTTATGGGCATGCGCATTGATGAAAACATTTAGAATTTTACAACACTTTTCAGTGTCCCACGAAGAGGGGATTGGCATTCTAGAGTAAGTATATATATTATAATTTCTGTGGTCAATGCACATTCAACGGACTTCAACTTTATTTTACGTGAGATTTTTGTACCATTTCATAGTTGGACGTACCCGCCACTTCTCGTTTCTGGATAAATTTTCACATCACAGGCTTCATGCTAATTACGAATATACTTATATTCTGAACACAAATCTAAAAAGTGGTTTGCAACGAATAACCTTGTTTCCAAAATATGCGCAATCAGCCTTATCATAAATTAAGAAATTTTTATGAATGCATAACAATTTTTGATTGATGTCATTATTGTTGAGACGACGGCAAAAATTTTTCCGGGCCGTTTTCGATACAGGAAAGTTTGTTGTCACTGCTTGTTTATTGTTGAGACGCCAGTTTAGCGTATTTTTGGGGTCTGTTGTTTTATTATTTTATTCTGCGCTTTTTAGTTATGGTCATTACAATGCCTGTTTTCAGTGAGTTTTGAATTATCTATTTCTTCGATTAGGAGGCCACCTGAATACACCATCCTGTAGCCATCATCTTGTATTGATGGATTTCAATAAAACATCAATGCTGATTTGAAGAGAGTCGGAACACAATTACAAAATTTGTCTGTTATCTTGTATTTAAGAATTTCAAAAAAAAATTCATAATATTCGTCTTCGAAAACTCCCACATACTTAATTAAAGTAAAATCGAAGCAAAATCATAACAATCATCCGCGATTTCGAAATTATTGTGTGCAGTAGTAGTGCTGTAGGTTTTCCGGGTTTTCCTGCAGCTGAAAAGTGAATACGCCACCAAAAATCTGTAAGTCTTCCCGGAGCGCCACGGCAAATGATAATAATGCCGTCCTCTACCCGCACAGGCTATGCCTTTGGGTACACTCTATGAGTGTTTATGAGGATTATTATTATTATTACTATTATTATTATTATTATTATTATTATTATTATTATTATTATTATTATTATTGTCACGGAAATATTCAGACCTGGCGCCATCTAGGTGGACAAGTGCGAAATGATAACAGCGACCTGAGTGATCACGCCACCTATGGACGAAGAACGGTGGCTTACGCCTAGAAACGGAAGTATGACATAGTTCTCAAGAGATCTGGAACCTATATTTCTTACTATAAGAGGCCGTGCGAGTCGCCGATTGACAAGTATACAATACGGAAGCATTGAGTGTCGAGATAAATATAGCCCAGTGATTAGCGTGTGGAATAAAGAATTATATAGTAAAATTGCAAAGTTCTTTACATTATGAATTTTGACAAATAATTCCTAATCTCTGACATCAAGAACCTCCAAATACTAATTTTGAATCGAATCGCACCATAATCACAAAACTCATCCGCTATCTTGGACCCGCCATTTTGAGTTCCCATATTCACAAATCTCGCACGCCATATTGCAACAAAAATAAAAATAATGCATTATCACCGGAATTATGAACACCTGCCAGATTTCAAGTTAATCGGATGACTAAAAGTGGTAAAAAGTCTGTTCTATTGTTTATGAACGCTTGTGTAAGCTAATGGTGACATTCTATATATCTAAGATTTTTTGCAGATATTCCAGGGAGGTACCGTGGACAGGGTTTTGAGAATTTATAAAATATGGATACCCAGACATACTCAGCAGTTTTTGTTACACGTTGTTTTCGAAATGACGGTAGATGCAGGAGTGAAGAATCAAGCCAAAAACACAATGGGAAAGGTAAAGTATACAGCATCTACAATAGGGTTAATTTCTATAATTTTCAGAAAATTTAAATCCTATAATCATAATCTGTTGATTGATGTTCACGTAAAAACTGTCTTCTACGTAAAATGCTATGAGATTTTTCTTCGATAGGTTGGAAAGCCACACTGTTTCAACCAAAGTTTTGTTGGTATCTAAAAAGAGGGCATGGAAAAGTTTACATAAAAACTGTCTTCTACGTAAAATGCTATGAGATTTTTCTTCGATAGGTTGGAAAGCCACACTGTTTCAACCAAAGTTTTGTTTGTATCTAAAAAGAGGGCATGGAAAAGTTTACATAAAAACTGTCTTCTACGTAAAATGCTATGAGATTTTTCTTCGATAGGTTGGAAAGCCACACTGTTTCAACCAAAGTTTTGTTGGTATCTAAAAAGAGGGCATGGAAAAGTTCACATAAAAACTGTCTTCTACGTAAAATGCTATGAGATTTTTCTTCGATAGGTTGGAAAGCCACACTGTTTCAACCAAAGTTTTGTTGGTATCTAAAAAGAGGGCATGGAAAAGTAAAATAGACTTTTAAATTAAAAAAAGTCATAGTATCAGTATAGGAAAAGTTTAACATCTACACATCCCTAAAGTAACTGGACCTTTTCAGACCGTAAGTTATATACCTTCCCCTCATATACACAAATATCAATAAAGCGAAACACAAGATTTGAAACATTCCTAAAAAATCATAATAAGTTAAAATCTTAGTTGTGCGGTAGATGTCTCAAAAAATAAACTGAACCTAAAATATTCAGCCTAGCCCCATTTTATCTTCGAGTAGGTGATTCCAGTTTATTTAATCTAATCGTTCGTTGTTTTATCTTTCTGTGAATCATGTATAGTGTGTTAGATATAGTCTCGGGCTTTTTTAGATCGCTCTTTCAACATTTGATATATAGCTTTCCCAATACCCGTCATGACATCATCAACAGACCCCAGGAAAAGTGAATGCGTTATTTCGAGTAAAGTACGAAACGAGTGCCGTAGAGTTAAAAAAAAAATAAATTTCGAAAAAATTGAAAAACCCCAGTGTTTTTCTATAAATGTCCAACCGAATGAAGCAGATTATTTAATGAATGCTTCGTTACAATTAGCACTTGCAATTTTGTCGTTGTAGAAATGGATGTAAGATGTAATTCAATGTCCGTGAGAGGAGGTAGTTGTTTTTGGAAGATTCGCATCATATTTTCCATTTTGTCGGAATCCTTAGTTTTCGTCCTTGGAATATGCAAATATTTAGGAGAATTGAATGTCTATAATCAAATAGAAAACGCTGCACCAGTTGCTTTAATTTACAACCCCAAAATTTCAATTCTTTACTACTTTTGAAATGGGCTTTGGAAAAATCTGAAGATATACAGAGTGTTCTATTTGAAAAAATGGAGTTGATGCCAATTTAATGTACATCTAGGAACGCTGCACTCTCAAAATATTTTAGACTTACGTTATCTGTCAAACTTGCACCGTGAAACACCCGGTATGTGCAATGCTAAGAATAAAACTGATAATATCATCAAATTTATTAAGGTTCTCTGATTAATAAATTTTACTTTTCAAGTATCGGGGAAAACTCCGTTGGGTGGCAGAAGCAGACATAACAAAATTGTCGACAAACCACAACTTAAGGAGTCCTGAACTGCTCGATTTATTTTATCTAATCAAGAAGAACAAAAATCAACCACACTCACATCCTGAAGATATTGTTTTTGTTGAGAATCTGTGCGAGACAGCTGATGATATACTCGTTTCAGGAAAAGGAAATATTTACCATCAATTAGTGGAAGCGTCCGGCATCGATAAGTTAGGTAAATATATATGAAAATATATACAGGGTGTCCCAGAATAAAGGGGACAAACTCCGAGGGTAGAATTCTCACTTCATTTTAAGGCTGGAAGTTCCAATAAATATATACCCTAAAATGAGTACTAACCGAGTTACGGGGTGTTGAAAGTGACACAAAAAAAATATTTTCCAGAATAACTCCATAACGGCTCAACTTTTCTTAATGAAATTTGGTATGTCACTCAACAGCATTCAGTTTCATATTTCAAGGCAAATCATGTGTTTGTAACTCTAAACAGGGGCGTACGGCAGGTGGGTACCCCTATTCGCCCCTCCCCAACTTTCACGCCACTGGATTAATATCGATTTCGTCTTCTTTTTCTCGATCCCCAATATTTCCTATACGGAAAAGGAATACGTTTCGTTTCACAAATATCAACGGTTTTCGAGATATTTGAAGTTGAATAGCCCTTCTAAAAGAAGCTTAGTTCAAAAGTACATACAGGGTGATTCAAAAGTACTTTGACAAACTTCAGGAGGTCATTCCTCACAATATTCTAATATGAATTGTCCAAATAAATAAATGTCCGGAAACGCTTCGTTTCCAAGATACAGGATGTTGAAGTTTCATTTTTATTTTCGTTTTTTTCAAATAACTTTTGAAATACTGAACTTAATTAAACGAAACTTGGTAATAGGAGGTTTTTGAGGTGTCGAATTCGAACCTGATGTTCTTATTGCTCTTACTCGTAGGGGGCGCCACCTACACGTCTTTATCTTTTTTAAAGATTCATAACTTTTTTGGGCGTACTTCTAGCACATTTTTCAGTAAAAAAATCGATTCCTCTATCATATCTACGTAAATAAGCTACCCTTATTACTAGTCGCTATAAGCAACCGTTTTCTAAATATTTGGACTTGAAAACTTCAAGTCGATTATTTGATAATCGATGCATGTTGAAGTTATTACGAATATTTTGCTTTTTTCACAAGAATGCTTTGGAAATGAATTTGACGTTTAAGTAAGTAGTTTTCTTCCTTAAGCGAAATAGTTTATTTGTTTTAATAAAATTTGCAAGAAATGCCAACATTTTATTTCAGGAAATTTTAAATATGTAGAATAAACTAAAATAAACGAAACTAAATGGTATTCAAATAAATTGTTGGAAGTGTCCACCTTCAGCAAAGATACAGGCAGTCAGTCGTCTAGTCATTGAATCTCGTACCCGCTCAAAAATTATTGGTGTGTTTCTTATTGCTTCACAGGCGTCTACTATTCGGTTTCTTAGATCTTCCTCGTTCACTACTGGAGTCTTATAAACTAGCGACTTCAAATGTCCCCAAAAATAAAAATCTATCGGGTTTAGATCTGGGGACCTTGGTGCACACGCCTGGTTAGGTTCTTCTACACCCCTACCGATCCATCGATTTGGATAGACTGTGTTAAGGAATTCCCTGGCTACAACGCTAAAATGGGCCGGAGCCCCATCATGCATAAACCACATGCGGATACGAATTTCTAATGGTACATTCTGAAGTAGTCCCGGCAATTCATTTTCTAAAAAGTGTCTGTAAGTTGCGCCATTCAGTCGGAGCGGAAGAAAGAAAGGACCTATCAAGTAATTATCAATTATTGCCGCCCATACATTTACAGAAAATTGATACTGATAATGCCTTTCACTAACTGCGTGCGGATTTTCGAGAGCCCAAACATGGTTGTTATGAAAGTTTGTGATAGCATTTCGGGAGAAATTTGCCTCGTCCGTGAAGAGTACATATTGTTGCGTCTTCGGGTTCGAAAATAAGTGAACACTGGTATGAACTCGCCTTTATTATTCAAACTTTACTTGACAACACTGTGATACAAGTCACTGTCAAAATACTTGTATCCAAGGTAACTCAGAGTAACTTCCTAACTAACTTCCTTTATCTAACAAATGCATCGCTTTTATATACAAATAAAGTTCTAGAAAACTTAAGAAATCAATAGAACACAAATAGAATGTTCGACGATTGATCCAGAACAAAAGTTAGTGCTTCTAGATTTTTCCATCTAATTCATCGAACAATTCGAGAAGTCTTTATCAAATTTCAGGTCTGTAACACCGCCTTCTCCTTTAGGTTATTCCGTCCCGGATAACACCATCACCATTTTGGCTGTCCCTCTGGAACCAATTTGGGGGATCGTGGCCTCGGTATTCTGCTAACCTCTCGATGTGAACAACTTTGGGTTTACTCCTTGGGTTGAGCTGGATGCGGTATACCAAGTCGTTGATCTTCTTTATGATGACATAGGGTCCTGTCCAATTTCTCTGTAGCTTGGGGCATTTTCCTTTCTTTCTCTGAGGTTGGTATAGCCAAACGGCATCACCCGGCTCGAACATAGTCCCTGGACTCTTCCTGTCGAACCTCTTTTTCATTTTATCACTGAAGATTTGAAGACGACGTCTACAGAATTCATGAACTTGGTCCAGTCTTTCTCGCAACTCTTGGACATATTCTGGTAGGAGTTTGTCCTCTGTACTTCTGGGTGGCATTCCAAACAACAGATCGCATGGTAGTTTCATTTCTCGCCCAGTGATCAACATTGAAGGAGTATATCCGGTGGACTCATGCTGGGAACTTCGATAGGATAGGAGAAATAGTGGTACCAACTCATCCCAATCCTTTTGATTTTTGGAGATGAACATCGACAGGTACTGACTGATGGTTTTATTATGTCGTTCAACCATACCATCTGATTGTGGATGTAGGGCTGTGGTACGAGTCTTCTTCACACCTAGAATGTTCATCATTTCCTGCCATAATTCAGATTCGAAGTTTCGTCCTTGATCAGAATGTAATTCTAGTGGGACTCCATGTCTGGCTATTACATTTTCTATGAAGGCCTTTGCAACGGTCTTTGCCTCCTGGTTTGGAATGGGCACAACTTCAGGCCACTTGGAGAAATAGTCCATGGCTACCATCAAGTATTTATTTCCTTGCTCGGTAACAGGAAACGGCCCAAGAATGTCAACTGCTACTCTTTCGAATGGTTCACCAGAAAGATACTGAGCCATTTTCCCTCGACTTCTAGTTTTGGGTCCCTTCTTTGAAGAGCATAGGTCACATCTTCTGCACCATTCTTCTACATCACGACGACAATTCATCCAATAGAATCGTTCTCGAATTCTAGCAAGGGTCCTCTTGATTCCGAAGTGTCCACCTGCACGACTACTATGAAGTTGCTCGAGCACATCTTTAGTAAGTGCTTTCGGCAGGACCAGTTGGTACACCACAGTTGCTCCATCTGGGCTCTCCCATTTGCGATGCAATAGGCCATCACGAAGACATAGGGAATCCCATTGAGCCCAGTATCCCTTGGCAACTGCACCAAACTTGGATACTTCCTGCCACTCAGGTCTAACTCCATTTTTTAGCCAGCTTAGAACTAACTTTAAATTGTTGTCTTTCTTCTGATTCTTCCTCATATCTTCTGTGGTCCATAAATCAGATTCTTCTGACTCGACTCTTACGGTGGTAACTTGCAGAATTTCCTTGCAATGTTCATCATTGTAAAAATTGACTTCTTTGTTTTCGAGTTTCTGGCAATATCGGCATTGCTGTTCCAAGCATGGACGTCTTGATAATGTGTCTGCATTTCTGTGTTTCCTGCCACTGCGATGAATAACTTTGAAGTCGTATTGTTGGAGTCTCTCTAGCCATCTCGCAATCTGACCCTCAGGTTTCTTGAAGTTCATTATCCACTGCAAAGCGCTGTGATCAGTTCTTACGAGAAAACGTCTGCCATAGAGGAAGGTATGGAAATGTTCAATGGCTTTGATTATCGATAGAAGCTCCTTTCTTGTAACGCAGTAATTCTTTTCGGCTTTGCCTAGAGTTTTACTAAAGTAGGCTATTACTTTCTCTTCGCCATCCTGTTCTTGGGATAAAACTGATCCAATGCCTTGCTGAGACGCATCACAGTCCAAAATGAAAGTGCCTTGTTCTCGTGGGTAAGCCAAAATAGGCGCAGTTGTCAATTTCTTCTTCAGTTCAGTGAACGACTGTTGGCAATCAGGGCTCCAATCAAACTGAACGTTGTTCTCAGTTAAGCGGTGGAGTGGCTTGGCAATTTTACCAAAGTCTTGAACAAACTTCCTGTAGTAGGTACATAGCCCCAGAAAACTTCTTACTTCATGTTTATCCCTAGGACGTGGCCAACTCCTAACAGCCTCGATTTTAGCAGGATCGGTCTTAATTCCTTCGGCCGAGATGACATGGCCTAAAAAATTAACTTCTTTTTGAAATAAATAACACTTCTTTGGGTTCAGTTGCAGGTTAGCATTTTCTAACCTCAAAAAAACTTCTTCCAAATTATCCAGGTGTTCGTCAAACGTCCTTCCCATTACTATGACGTCATCCAAGTAGACTAGACAAATTTTCCATGTCAAACCTCTCAATACTAGTTCCATAAGTCTCTCAAAGGTGGCGGGAGCATTACATAATCCGAACGGAAGAACTTTGAATTGGTACAGCCCTTGTCCGGTAGAGAACGCTGTTTTTCCTCTATCATCAGGATGAACTTCCACTTGCCAATACCCACTTTTCAGATCCAACGTTGAAAACCATTTGGAACCGGATAATGTGTTTAGTGTATCATCGATTCTTGGTAATGGGTAGCTATCCTTCATCGTTACGTCATTCAATCGACGATAGTCCACGCAGAATCGGGTTGATCCATCCTTTTTAGTTACCAATACTACCGGTGAGGACCATGGGCTTGTGGTTTCTTCAATTATGTCATCCTCCATCATGTTGTTTATCATGTCTGCTACCTCTCTCTGTTTGGCAAACGGTAATCTCCTCGGAGCCTGTCGGATTGGTCGGGCATCGCCGGTGTTGATGCGATGTTGAACTAGACTGGTACGTCCCGTCGAAGTCTCTGTCGAGAAAATGTTACGATGGCTATGAAGAAACTCTTTGGCCTTCCGCTTTTCCTCCATAGTTAAATGTTCCGTGGATTCCATCATTTTGTCTATTGTTCTCTGATCGGTGTTAGTGGTATTTCTTCGCAGTACCTGAGTGTGGTTTTCACAATTGATAACTCGAGTGACAGGTTTGCAGAGTCCCAATTGGTCGTTTTTCTTCAGAAGGACTTTATTTTCCGAAGTATTGGCAACCCTGACAGGAATTAGTTGTTCTGTGTTCACAAGACATCGGGCAATTAAAATTCCATCTTGGCGGTATTCATCGTTTTCAATTATTCCAGTGCTCAAATCTCCAGGTTCTTTATCCATTCTGGCCATGATGATGGTTTCGGAGTTTTTCGGAATGTGGATGTCTTCGTCAACATAAATCTTAATTGGTTGGATTTTCTCATTGTATCTGCTCAAGAAGATTTCTTCATTGCCAATCCGCAAAATTTTCTGTCTGATGTTAAGGATGAAGTCGTTTTTCTCCATGATGTCCAGACCCAAAACACATTCATCCCTTATTTCCGCAACCAACATAGAATGTTCCATGGTAATAGGTCCTATCTGGATGTGTACAAGTGTTTCCCCAATGACTGGTGCGGTTTGTCCCGTTGCCGTTTCCAAAACCATATTCCTTTTCATCGGCTTCACAGATTCTTGTATGAGGTCTGGGCGAACGACTGATCTCGAAGCTCCTGTATCAATAGTGAAGGTGCATTTCTGATCTTCTAAATAGCCTTGTATTAGTAGACTTTGATCATTTTTCTTCAATGTCGATATATGGATCTTGGGGCTTTGAACACTGAAAGTCGCCACGCGCCCCCTAGTGCCGACTAATTCTCGTTTTTCCTGGATGGGAGCAAGTCCTCTTTCAGATGTTTGAGGTCTCCTTTCTGGCGTGGTCGATCTCCTGAAGGCTCCTCTGGTATATCGCCCACGTTGTTCTGTTCCTGGGCCCGGAGATCTCGATCTATCTTCGTTGCTCGCTGATGACGACCTCTTTCTTCTTGGACTTTTGGATCTCGATCTCTCCCAGCAACTCCACTGTAGATGGCCGCTTTTCCCACAGTTATAACAGCGCCTCTTCCTGTCTTGTGGGGAAGGCACTTGGTTGCTTAATGCTGTTATGGAGTCCAATATTTTCTTCAATAGCGCCTCGCTTGTAGGAGAATCCTCGTTGAATTTAACTTCACGTAACTTGGGCCTCGTATTTCTTGATGCGTTTTTCGCGGCCTCGAACTCCAAAGATGCTATCAGTGCTGCGCTTATGGTTTGAAGTCGTCCTAGTCGAAGGGTTTGCTGCATGTCAGTATCTCTCAAACCATCGATGAAAGTCTGCACCCCAATTTGTTCTACGAACTCCTTCGGTGCTTGTGGGTATGCCAAATTAATGAGTCGCTCTACGTCGGCTCCATACTCCTGTAGGGTTTCGTTGGATTTTTGGTATCGACTCTTTATTTGGCTCTGAAATACTTGTTTGAGATATTGCTGTCCATATCTGATTTCCAAAGCTTCAACGATTCTAGAATATTCCTTCTGATTACTCTCGGGGATGTTCTGAAGGATGTCCAATGCTTGTCCTCGTAGACACAGGACTAGAGAGGTGGCCATTTCTTCCTCGGACCAGCCATTTGCGTTTGCTGCCGCTTCAAACTGACGTCTATACATGGACCACGAGGATTGTCCATCAAATGTTGGAGGCTTCAAAATTTTCACTTGTGTAGGCCTTATCGGAGTTGTCAGTGAGGATGGCCTTTCGCTGGTGGGGGAGATTTCCTCAGATGGTGCACGCTTGTGTGAAAGTTGTAACGTTTCCAGCCTCACCTTGATCTTATCCACTTCTTCGTTGAATTTCTTGTCCACCTCTCGTGCCACCCGTTCATCTATTTTGGACAGTTCATTTTCGACGTCTTGGACCCTTCTGTTGACTCCCTGGACTCCGCCTCTGACTTCTTGAACTTCACCTTTGACCTCTTGAACTTCACCTTTGACCTCCTGGACTTTTCCTCTGACCTCTTGTACTTCTTCAGTGATTTCATTCTGGAAGCACTGTTGACTGTGACTAATACGTTGCAGAAGATCAACATGTTGTTGTAACTGCTGGACTAACCGTGCCTCCTGTTCCTCTCGTTCTTGTTTTCGTTTGACTTCTTGTTCCTCTTGTTCTTGTTTCCTTTTCAGTTCGAATTGTTGTAGAAGCTCTTCTTGTTCTTGTTTTCGTTTGGCTTCTTGTTCCTCTTGTTCTTGTTTCCTTTTCAGTTCGAATTGTTGTAGAAGCTCTTCTTGTTCTTGTTTTCGTTTGGCTTCTTGTTCCTCTTGTTCTTGTTTTCGTTTGGCTTCTTGTTCCTCTTGTTCGTGTTTTCGTTTGGCTTCTTGTTCCTTTAAAAACTCAAGGATATCTGCTGATGTCGCCATCTCGTCGTAATTATTTGCACGAGTATTCACCATCAAATACTGGAAAACTGCCTTACTTTTCTTTCTTCAGTAACACTTATTCCGCCGCTGTCACCAATTGTTGCGTCTTCGGGTTCGAAAATAAGTGAACACTGGTATGAACTCGCCTTTATTATTCAAACTTTACTTGACAACACTGTGATACAAGTCACTGTCAAAATACTTGTATCCAAGGTAACTCAGAGTAACTTCCTAACTAACTTCCTTTATCTAACAAATGCATCGCTTTTATATACAAATAAAGTTCTAGAAAACTTAAGAAATCAATAGAACACAAATAGAATGTTCGACGATTGATCCAGAACAAAAGTTAGTGCTTCTAGATTTTTCCATCTAATTCATCGAACAATTCGAGAAGTCTTTATCAAATTTCAGGTCTGTAACAATATCTTAAAAATTGAGGATTTCCAGCGAATTTTCTCAAAAACCATTGACACATAGTAATGCGTTGGGGAAAGTCTCGTGGCAAAAGAGCTTGTACCCTTTGAATATGGTATGGATAAAACTGTTGATCGTGGATAATTCTCCAAACTGTGGACTGAGTAGAATTGACAGCTTCAGCAATTACTCTTGTGCTTGTTTCTGGATTCTCCTCGAGAGCGTTCAAAACAGCTTCTTCCAATTCTGGGGTTCGGACTGCTCGTGGTCTTCCAATAATATCAGCTGCCCTCTTAAAGCTACCTGTTTCTGCCAAACGACGGTGGAGACTAGCAAATGTTGGAGCTGAAGGCAGTACTCGATTAGGAAATCGCTCCTGGTAAATACGTCTTGCTTCGCGCGCATTGCCATCCGCAAGGCCATAAACGAAATGCATATCGGCTAAATGAGCATTATTGTTTAAATAATCCATTTTTTCAAAATAAGTGTTTTCTACTTCTACTTACGGAAACTTCAACAAAACGTCTAACTGTCACAAAATATGTAATTACCAAAACTACTCACAAACGTCAAATTTATTTCCAAAGCATTCTTGTGAAAAAAGCAAAATATTCGTAATAACTTCAACATGCATCGATTATCAAATAATCGACTTGAAGTTTTCAAGTCCAAATATTTAGAAAACGGTTGCTTATAGCGACTAGTAACAAGGGTAGCTTATTTACGTAGATATGATAGAGGAATTGATTTTTTTACTGAAAAATGTGCTAGAAGTACGCCCAAAAAAGTTATGAATCTTTAAAAAAGATAAAGACGTGTAGGTGGCGCCCCCTACGAGTAAGAGCAATAAGAACATCAGGTTCGAATTCGACACCTCAAAAACTTCCTATTACCAAGTTTCGTTTAATTAAGTTCAGTATTTCAAAAGTTATTTGAAAAAAACGAAAATAAAAATGAAACTTCAACATCCTGTATCTTGGAAACGAAGCGTTTCCGGACATTTATTTATTTGGACAATTCATATTAGAATATTGTGAGGAATCACCTCCTGAAGTTTGTCAAAGTACTTTTGAATCACCCTGTATACGTATCTAAAAGAATTTGAAATTGAATTTTTAAACCGACGAAAAGCTGTATTAATTCGAGAAAAAACCTGACAGTTGTTGACAGTTGTTACAATTATTATAAGCTGAACAGCAGCCACCTAGTTTTTGTCGATTTTTGTTGAATTTCCATATAAATGTATGTGGTGTGGGCAAAGTGCCGTGAGAAATAGTATTTCTCACAGTATGGGCAAAACATGGTTTTGAAAGTAAGTGAGCTATGAGAAATACCCTACTTTTCATAGCAGTTGTAGAAAAAGTATATTGTACAACCCGTGCGGAAACTGAATATTTCATGACAAAATGATGAACCACTTGCCAACGGCTCGTGCGGAATATCCTACTTTCCTCACTGGTTAAACATCTAATATTGTTGTTTGGTGTGTATGTAGTTAGAAATGACAGTTATAAAACTTCTTCGTCAATTTCTAGCTCAAGAATCGATAGTGAGAGAATTCATATTAATGATTTTTCCTGCCAGTTACATGAGCATGAGGATATTTTCGAAATTTGTGATAGAATTGGGTTGGCCCAAAGAACATGCCGGGTATCTTTTCAAGTAAGCGAATAATTCAAATTATCTGGTGGGTTTTGAAATGCTAGGATTTGATCGTGTTTTAGTGCTGCAGATTTTAATTTGCGTCATGGAATATCATTCAGGGAGTTTTTATATTTTTTGGCAAGCGTAGACCCCAACACAGCTCATGGTGGTGGTGCCGCTGAAATTCGATGTAGATATATGTTCAGGTAAATATGATATCTTTTCTAGAAATGACACTTGATACAGACATGCGACATCTCCATACACATCCAACAAACAACATTATACCTTATGTCCCTGGACTGTCTGAAAAGATAAAACGGATTGGCCATAGGTATGATGTAAGAACAACATTTAAAACAACCAATACATTGAGATCAATACTCACACATACAAAACGCAAGAACGGTGGTGAATGTTCAAAACATTGTGTTTACAACATACCTTGTTCGTGTGGTAAGAGTTATAAAGGTGAAACATCAAGACCATTGATTGTGCGCCAGGAAGAACATAAAAGTTACATCAGAAATCGAAAAATAACGGGTTCGAAAATATCCGAACATATTCTAATATCTGATGGAATGGAATAATACCAAAATTTTATCGAGAGAATCAAATCAAGAAAAAATAAAGTTAAAGGAAACTGCATGCACTCTTTTATCGAACAACTGCTTTTCAACCAATTCCATCGAAATAGACCGCACCTGGTTACCTCTCCTCAGAGATGAAATAAGAACTAATAGAATGGTGATTGATTGATACCGAACACCCTATGTATCAAGAAACCAAATGTCAATCAAAAGAATGTATGACAGATTTCATTTGACTCTGTCAAAGAAAGATCTTATTTCCAAAACAGCAATTCAAATTCAGTTTCTTCAGCGTCTTTTCAAGAAGTTTTGATAACGGAGGCAGCTTCAGCCTCCGAAACGTCAACAGTTTTCAAAAAAAGAGAAGTATTCTTGTTAACTCGATCTCATTTTTTCAGATAGGCAAATTCAGTGTAGGGTACGTTACTGACAAAAATTAGTTTCTTTCAAGACAGCAGTCCTGTGAACGCAGTAAATTACCGGGCAAATTAATTAATTTGCCCTTTACACTTGTACAGATTTCTTTGGATTAAACCCAAAAAAATCATGTCAAGGATCGGATTTCCTCAACAAAATTAAACTTTCAATCAATAAGAAATGAAAATCCAGAGAAAATCGTTAAAGAATGAAAAACATTGGATCATTGAGTAAAGTAATTGAAAAAAAAAATTGCCACAGTCTCTCTGAAAGCCAGGAGAGGAAAAAAATAATGTCTATTGGTAGGCTTGAACCTTTCTGCTTGTCGAAAAATTATGCCGAAACTCGCAAAAAAAATCGGAAATATCCGAAAAAAATGAGAAAAATATTATACCATCAAATAAATAAATAAAAAATGAAATCGGAAAAATCCGTACAAATAATGAAAACCATGTCACCATCGAAAAATGTAATTATAAAATCACCCTTTCGCTTCCCTGAAATCCGGAATGGAACGTGTAGAAATTCGGAAAATTTTCCGACGGTTTCAGACGTCGAAAATAACGGCGGAAAAATAAATGTTGGAGAGGGGCTTGGACTTAAAAAAAAAGGAAAAACACGGGAAAATTAAATTGGAATAATCCGTAAGAAAAGTGAAAACGGACGTATTCCTGTCCAATTGAGACAGACAATGTTTTCTCATATTGAAAATGCTAACTTTGTTGGCGGATAAGTAAAATTTATGTTGTATTTGTATTCATGTACTTAGCAATAATTTTATAATTTGTGGCTTCATCGCGATCACTCAACAAATTTTAATGCTTAGTCTTCCAACAACGTTTCAACAGTTAGTATTACAACTAGCATATTCCTGGGTAATTGGTGGCGCAGAACTTTATTTGCTATGTATACATATACCTAATTAGTTATACAAAAAAAATTGGAATTATATCTGAACCGACAAAAAACCAGAAGCATATACCGTTGAATTTGACAAATTTTTCAGGTATTATGACAGAGATTGGGATAACTTCCTTAAAAATGCGATGAAATGAAAAACATAACATTTGTATAATTTTTCAGGTTTTATGACAGAGATCGAGATGACTTTCTAAAATACGATGAAATGAAAAACATAATTTTGGATCTTAGAAAAAGCAAAAAAGTTACGACTGATCCAGCTGGTGTTGCAAAAGAAACAGCGGAAACTTACAAGTGAGCATCTTTCAAATATCATATTTTCAGTCATTGCCTCACATTTCCTGTTAGTCATTCCTGAGGTATGGGGTTCAGCAAAGCCATGCTCTCTTTGCATTGAAGACTCCAAGTTATTTAAAACTGAAAAGCAACATAAGCCACCAGATTGATCTCAAAATTCGTGATTCGTCAAAAATCACCATTTTGTCCTTTAGTCTGTTTCGGAAGATGTTCTTGAAAGGCTAGACGCCTTTGAGTGAGACAGGAGTGTGATCGTTTGCATACAGCTAATAGTATATTAAAGTATAAGTGGATAAAAAGGTCTCGAAAAATCAGTTATCCACGAATACTTTACGTTGTTTTTTTCAATTGGTGCACTTTGAAATTATATATACTGATTGAACGCCGACATCAAATTTCCGGTTCACCCTTGCCCGCCGCAATTCGTGGTATGATTAAAAACCTATAACTTTTTGGAATATCAATTCAATGGTAGTCCCAATACAAGAAAATACACCTTTGGGATTGCAATTCATTAATATTCCAAGAAATTATCGGTAATAATCACACCACTTATTATATTACCCCTGATAACACTATTGTACAGTGCAAACCTCAAGCTTGAAATCACATACTTCATTTTTTATGCAGGATGTGTATGAACGATTATTTTCAAATTTCACTGAAGAAATTGCTGGGATTATGGGTGAGCTGAAAACTGAGGCAGGAGTAAAACAAAGTTTTTTCATTGACATGTATAAGTGAGACTTGTATCACTAGCCTTAAATCGTTGCATTTGGTCTAAAGAGGGTACTGATTCCTGCATCAGTATAATTATTTCATATCAACTGAAATATCCACGACTTTCAGATCCTCCGTAAATATCGTAGAAGGGTTATGTAAAGTGGGAGAAAACACATTTTAGGTAGTCACATGTTATTTTCGCATGAGAAAGTAGAAGTCTTCAGGAACGATATGCACTTTTTCTTTTCCCTCTACTATAATTTTTAGCAAAATTATGTCATAAATTTTCGGCCCTGCCTGAACTTGCAGTGGCAGGTTAGCGCGAGCATGACGTCGGCGTTAAACCAATCATTCTTGTGGAGAATTGAATTATCTCTCAACCTATCGAAATCGTTTTTTGATAAATCTTATATTTTCTGAAATAACAACAAAAAAAATTGCATTTTTTTTATATGAAATTTTTTTTAGGTTCCACCACTGATTTTCTGGTAAACAATTTTTTTTCTAATAATACATGATGTCGAGAAGTCATGTGCCGAGTTTCAGAGTGCTACAATTCATTCTTCACTTTTTGCTCGAGTTTGTCTGTCGTTACTGGATTAAAAGTTTAAAAACTTTTGGACTTATTATAAAATGATTCTCTTTTACTACTGGCCTATCATTTGGGATATATTACTCTTTCTGTAACGTATTTTTTACCTTTCATCATTATTATTGCTTCATTCTTCAGGATGAATTCCAAAAACGACGAGGACATATCACGGGCAAATCTTCTGAAAAAGGGTGAAGATTTCTGTTTGGTATTTTTTGAGTTAACTTTGTTTTGTAGAGCCATGGGCATCTCCGATAGCACCCCCATAAATGTAATGGATTTTTTGAAAGCCATATGTGATTTGAAAATCAGAGGAACTTCAACAATTTTCAGATCGAGCGTTGGGATAATAAAATACCTAAAGGATTCCAGGTAAGAATTGATGATGAAATCATTAAGTAGAGACTGAAAACACTAATTTAATCAAGGTATCTTTTTCTATACGAACGATGTGTTGTAACTTCAGGTGTTTCTCAAATCACTCACCATTGAAACTCAAAAATACAAAACAATAGAATTTTTTTTTAATGAATAGTAGTAATAGAGATGTGGAAGAGTCAGATGAAAAAACTGAATCATATGAACACTGTGTCAATAATCCTAGCAAGATTTTCGTTATTTCTAAAAATAGTAGGTATATTGTATATCTAGGCGTTAAAGTGGCATTTTTCAGGCCGAAAGGAGATATGGCCACTTTTTGAGGTCTGGAAAAGCACTTTACTGTCGTGATTTACACATAATTTTTTTATAATACGAAATAATTGTTGGTAACATTTTGTCTACAAAAATTTTATTAATTGAAAAACTGATAAGTTAACTTCAAACCAACATCAAATATGACAACTTATGATTTCATGAATTTATAGACATTGACAACTGCTAATAATTTATTTTCATACGGACGTTTAATGGTGTAGCCACCTAGCGTGAAAATATAAAATTAATTTTCTCGGCTAGCCGTAGAGAAGGTGACTTTCTCTTCTCCGTAAAGCCGGTAAAAGTCAACTTTCTGACAATGTAGGATAAAATAGTAGTTTACCTAACAAGTGCGGAAAGTGATGTATAAGTGAGACTTGTATCACTAGCCTTAAATCGTTGCATTTGGTCCAAAGAGGGTACTGATTCTTGCATCAGTATAATTATTTCATATCAACTGAAATATCCACGACTAAAGAATAATTTCATGTTCTTTCTGGCGCGATTTTCAATTCATAAGAAGAAATTTTCAATTATCAACGTTTTACAATGGAGTGGTGTGGCGCCATCTCTTAGTATCGTCAGAAAGCATTAGTAAGGTTTGCTTTAAACTATCATAATTTCTAGATATCTATATCATATGCACCGCTAAAGCATCATATCTCTTCTGGATCATAGAAAGCCTGTATCGTTGTTTGATATTTTGAAATGTACATTTTCTATTAATAAAATTTCCTTCTTTTTTCCTCATGTTGATGAAATACTAATGAATTAAATTGTTCTTCCTTTGATTTGTTCAATAAATAATCTCCTAATACAACTCGTTCTTCAAATTTAATTAGATACATTTTAATTTGCAAAAACCTCAAAACTTTTTTATTTTGAGGCAAAAGCATTCAAACAAACCGAATTAGATACATACATACATAGATTACATTTAATCACGATTTTATCAATCGGTTTGTTTTCATACTTTTACCAAATAAAAAAGTTTTCGTGGAAAATAAAAATTTATCGATAAAATTTGAAGGACTCGTGGTATTACCTTTGATAATTCCATTTCAGTGATAAAGGTGGACAAAAACTAGATATGTTATCGGTCCGAAGCCTGAATGACAGTGAGTATTACATTGAGTGATCGATATTTTTGAAAATAGTCTGCTCCATGAAATGACTAACATATTTCATTATATTTTTTAGTAAGCAAACTATCATTGAGTAGTTCCAAAATTGAGTGCATATTTTGTTATATTATAATATTACTATTTTGAAAAATTTCACGATTCTCATGAAAATTTTGTATGGACAACAATATTATGGGATTATGTCCGATAGGTCCGTCCCCTTCAGAATAAAAATTGACGATTTCAGTGGACGAGAAATCTTATTTTTGTGTCGTATAACTGAAAAATTTACGAAATATTAGTTTCTGTAACTTGATGATGTGAATTAGTTACAGATGTGAAGAATTTCTCAATAACACTGTTTGGAATCTTTGGTATAGTAATTAATACACCGGAGTTTTATCCCAAACCTAAACGACTATTTTCAACACCTGGATACGTGTTTCAATCACCAAAAGACGATCATCCAGAGTAACATAAAAAATTATTGAAATTGGTGGTTTGTAATAAAAGTAATAAACCTTGGAAAACTCCCATGGTGGATTATTTTTCAGTACTCTTATTTTTGTCAATAACAACATATTAAACACGATTTAAAAAAAGTTTCTATAAGTTACCTCTTTCATCTAAATTTTCAGAAATGAATTTGGTATGAGAGCAAACTGAAATTTATCAAAACTAGCATTATCATCAATGAAAGTTGAAAGTTATCAGTTGTTCTTTCAATATGTTCTCAAAAAAATTGTAAAAAAAACATTCAGGGCGATAGTTAGAAACTTTAATATTTTTTCTACCTCACAAAATGGTTTTGATATGGTTCTTTTGAGGTTATTTGGAAAGACACCTCCTTCAAAATATTTATTGATAATCAGTGATATGGGTAGGCTAATTGATAAAATTATGTCTTTCAAGTTTTCCTGAAGTTAGATTCATCAAAAAATCCTTTTTTTCGGAAAGTGATTGTAAAAAAATAAAAAATGGTCGTCTTTTGAAAAATAATAGACACAAAAATGTAATTTTACAAATTGTCTTATTCGTATCTTTCATACTAGCCACTAAAACTTTGCGATTGTAATTTTCTGATATCACCTGAGGACCTTAGATTAGTTTTAGATGCAATTTAAAAAGTGACTCTGAAAAAATGAAGTAGGCGTTAAAACTTTTGAAAATGTCACATTCTGATCCAGAACTATCTCAGAAATCCAAAAATATTACAATTTACAGGGTGTTTAAAAATTTAGAACTGGAACTATTTCCGGTGAAATCGGAAGTGACCGAAATACCAAATCTCATTTTGATAAACCTAATAGTCTAGAAGTTACGGCTTGTCTAATACATCCGTTGACACCCGGTATACGGACGACAACAATCATTTTAGGATTCATCATATAGCATTATTGAAGATGACAAAACCAATAAAGTTTGAGACTGAAAATGAAAGAGTCAATAATCAGTATGCATAAAAAAAACTTGTATGACTAGCGTGTCCATAACCTTTGAATGTTTTCAGATATGAAAGGTAAGGCGACCAAGAATGTGGATTACGAAGTAGCAGTACACACTGTAAAAATTCAAAAAAGTGGACAGGCTATTAACATCGACGAAATGAAACTTCTTCAAGGTATTGTTGTAGTAAACCTAGTCTCTGATGCTTTTGTCACAAAACCACTCCCCAACTACTGTGTTTTTTAAACTTCTTTTCTTAGATCCAGGACAAAGCATAAGACAATATTGAACGTACAAAATTCACAATTTAAAATTTTAAAATTCAAAAATATATATAGGGTGTGATCTAAACTTTTGCACTCCCGCGAAGAACAGGTGTATAATGCCATTTTATAACAATTGGCAGGTGTGAAGATTTAGAAAAAAAATTGAGGAAATTCTAAATTTTGTTGGAAAATTCGGAAAATCTTGGAAACCGCTGTTCGAAATTACACAGTTTCTTCCATTCGGCAGCTCTAGTATTATTGCGGCTCTATTCTGGTCAGCGAACGTTCGGTTGGCAGCGGTTCCCGAAATTTCGACGAATTTTTCAACACAATTTAAACCTTTCACAAATTTTTTCCGAATTATTATTATTCGTTATAAAATGGCTTTATACACAAGGATATGTGATGGAATGATGTATTTATTATTACAATCTGAACAAACAAACAAACAAACTGAACAATAATTACAATTTATAATATTTTGTTTTTCGGTCGACGTTAATTTGCAAATTTGATGGAGTCGCTGGGTTCTCATTTCGGAGTTTTTCAGTATATTTCGATGGTGTTCACTGTCTAATTAGGCCAAGCAATAGTACCACAAATGATTGCTTTGTGGACAAAAATACTACTTGGAAGCCGCCTGTGCCATCCCGTGCAGGACAGTCCGTAGTTTATTCCCACCATGTCCTCTACTCGAAAATACCATTTTTTAATTTGTTATAAACAATAAACAACAAAAAAATCGCGTTTGTTTTAGTTTTTTATTGTAAAATGAAAATAGGAATATTCTACTCAACATGACCAAAAGATTGCTGCTCACGCAAAATGTTCATCGGACTGAATTTTTACTCCTCATTCACTTTTGAAAAGCGGGAGTAAACAAAGGTTTTTCTTTAGCGTGAGTGAGCAAGAGCTTCTCTTTAGTGCGAGTAGAGGGCTTTCTTCAGCGCGAGTAGAGGACTTTCTTCAGCGCGAGTAGAGGGCTTTCTTCAGCGCGAAGAGGACTTTCTTCAGCGCGAGTAGAGGACTTTCTTCAATGCGAGTAAAGGGCTTTTTTCAGCGCGAGTAAAGGACTTTCTTCAGCGCGAGTAGAGGACTTTCTTCAGCTTGAGTACAGGACTTTCTTCAGCGCGAGTAGAGGACTTTCTTCAGCGCGAGTAGAGGTCTCTCTTCAGGGCGAGTAGAGGTTTTTCTTCAGTGTGAGAGAACGAAGGCTTTTCTTCAGTGTGAATTAACGAAAGCTCTTCCAAATTAACTATATCAAAACGTTTTTCACTGGTGTATTCCGCAGTAGTAAATGACGTCGGATTCCTCCAGACCAAATTTGAGAACGAAGGCTTTTCTTCAGTGTGAATTAACGAAAGCTCTTCCAAATTACCTATATCAAAACGTTTTTCACTGGTGTATTCCGCAGTAGTAAATGACGTCGGATTCCTCCAGACCAAATTTGGTAACTGTAGGAAGAATTGCATTTTTGGGTCTCTTCAAGAAAGAAGTCTAAAACCCCTTTGGAAATTGTGCGAAAATTATTGATCCAACTGAATCTAGGTTTTGCACACATAAAGTGCACGTCAAGTGCAAAGTTTTAGCTTTTTATATTAAAACATGGCAGAGTTATGAATAAAAAAAAAACAATTTTCAGGTGTTTCCCGCTTTTCTCCGGTTCTAATTATCCGATCGGATCGTTTGACCCATCATTCTCTTCGAAATTCAATTCTGTACAGATCATACTTTTACACCGTTAACACTGCTTCAATAGTTTCCATTTTACAATAAAAAAACTAAAACAAACGCGAATTTTTGTTGTTTATTGTTTATAACAAATTAAAAAATGTCATTTTCGAGTAGAGGACATGGTGGGAATAAACTACGGACTGTTCTGCACGGGATGGCACAGGCGGCTTCCAGGTAGTCTTTTTGTCAAGGACAATATCTCTATTGCTTGGCCAAAACTGCGATTATTGCTTTATGGATTTAATAATAAATAATATAGCTGTCCCTCATCATCACATGGTATCCCTATGGGTATATCTGTATGAGTATTTGAAAGGGAAAGTACTGTCACTTAAATATATTTGAGTTATTTTCTCTCCCTGCTTTAAAACTACTTCCTTAGAGTCTTGATCGAACGAAGTTATACTTCGAATTCAACGAGTCGATAAGGTATTCTTGAATTTTTCAGAGGCCGTTTCACTCACCACCCTGAAACAACCTGTAAATGAACAGACTCGAAGAATTTCCATGGATCTCTTCAGTCAAAGGTCGGTTTCCAACGAAGTATTGAAAGGTTTGAGATATTTAACCTCGATAAATAAAATCAAGGATCCCAAAGCTAGCTATACTTGGGGTCAACTGGATACTGTTATGTTTGGAAGGAACCTCATCAACGTTTGTAACCAAGTTCGTGAGGTATTCAGAGCGGAGTCAAGATTATTGGAGCTAAATTCACCGGTTTATATAATGGGTGAGAAAATCCAAAATTCACTGATATACACTGAGGAAAATCGTCCTATTAAAGTTTTTGCTGAGATATTTCTCGCTACCATAATAAGAAATACTATTACTATAACAAAGTTTCGAATAGAACCAGCACATTGAAATCCTATGGCAGCGAGAACGATTTTGCTGAAAGCGATGTTTTTGCCACAGAAAAGTATACTGCTGTCGCTATTAGGCAGTCAGCCTGGGACAGTAAGTTTTTTTATCAGAAAATTATAATCTTATAAATGAATAATCACTAGCGAGTAACGTGCCTGTGGCTGTGAGGTTTATGCTTACTATAAGCGGACAATCGCAACCGGCCACTAAAATATTACTGGATGCACCCGCTTACCATTATTCTATGCCTTGCCATGGTTATTCGATGTTCTGCTGATATTTCAACGGAAATTACCCCTTCCAAGTACACAACAAATATTTTAGGTCGTGTAGTACTTGCTCAAGTCAAAAAGGTTATTGGTCTTGTTCGTGAACGTGAATGCTTTTGTTACCGGCTGATTCATAGTCTAGCCAGTAAGATAAATATTGCCTATAACGGCAATCAAGTCGTTATAGATTCAATCAGCTTCCTGTAAGTAAATACAAAAATCATCTGGAACAACTTGAGATTCCTACAAGAACTGGGTACTCAGGATAAACTAGCTAATATATAGATTGTCTGACACACAGGTTGAAAGGGAATTTAAAAAGCTGACGTTTTAGTTTGAAGAGGATCATGATGTGTTCTAAATTACCACTGTTGAAGAGGAACGCAGTTACCCTCAAACTTGAGGCTGCAGTGGAATAGACAAAAGACTAAGAAAGTAATAATGACACAGTTTCATATCATAAATCAATGTGGTGATCTAGGTTTCTCAAAATTTTTCCTGCTCTCTATATCTTTGGATTTCTCATGTCATTCCTATATAGACCAGGATCCCACGCCTATTTTCAAAAATGATTAATAACAGGCTGAATCTTTGTGAGTAGCTTCGTTTTGATGAGACGCCCAACTTTTCCCTCTACGAAAATTCTCGAAAGTGGGAACTAATTAAACGCGCAGGCGTCAATCATGTCGATTTGCTGAGTGCAAAAAAGTCATTAATAACAGTTAGATTTTCAGTTGACCTCGAGATAATTCGATGAAGCACTCGAAAAATATTTTGTCCTACAAAATGGATGGTACAAATGAAGAGTCCCCCACTCCCAACATGTACCAATGACGTGGTCATAAAAAATCATTAATATCCAGCGGATGTTTGTACAGTTGCTTGATTAATATTTGTATAATTGAATGGTCATATTGTCCTACAAATTGACGGGACTTACTGGAAATAAGGGGACTTGATAGGAGGATTATTTCATGAGTAATTTCACTTTAATTCTCATATCCTAGTAACAGGTATAGACAATTCGTAATAATTATTTCATTTTGACCTTTGTAAGCATTCAAGTTGTCACATGTACATGGAGAACTATTATACTTATGAACTAGCAATCATATGAATCCTCATGTAATAATTGATAAAGACCCATTATTTTTCAAAAAATTGATAAAATAAAAATGAAATAGTAACAGTGTCTTGCCATGCTATGTAATGCAACACCCTTTGTGAAGAATGGAGAAACTTACGAGCTACAAATTAGATTTCATGAGTTTATTTCTAAAAAAATTGATTTCGAATTGAAGCAAAAAAATCAAATCGATTCAAAATTTTTGACACCCTGTATCTCGAAAACTGACCACAGAATCGATAGAACTGGAATGCGTAATGAGGATGAAAGGGTCAAAAAAATAACATATCAATAATGAGGATAAATGTGCCTACTTACAAAATATTTAGATCATTTTTTATTTCACAAGGTATGGATGAAATATACATATGTAGGCTATATAGTTGAGCCCGTGGCTTACGGTCAAATCTTATTGCCTTGAAATGAAGTTAATTCAATTGGTTTGTTTTACCATGAGCCATGAGCTTTAGATTTGGGTAAAACTAACAGTTAGTCATACATTTTTTGCGGTCACCAAATCAACATGACAGTTCATTAGCTACTAATATCAAGAATGTTCGTGAAGAGGAAAGGTGGGTGTCTCGTCAAAACGAAGCTTCTCACGAAGATTCAGCCCGTTAGTAATCATTTTTAAAACAGGATCGTACAGGGTGTTTGATGTGAACATGTGTTTGCAAATGTTTCGTTTCGGAGATACAGAGTGTTGAAGTTGAACTGTGTTTTTTTTAAGAAGGGCAATGAAAATTTGGTGTTCATTTTTATGTCAAACTTAGAACGCTATCATTATTTATTTTAATTTGTCCTAAATTTCTGACACTAAACTTCTGGGATTTTTTTATGTTCAAGTCTCATTTCTACACCTGTTATCAATGACTTTTTTGCACTCAATAAATCGACATGATTAACGCCTGCTTATTTTATAAGTTACCACTTTAGAGAATTTTCGTAGACCATTCAATTATACAAATAATAATCAAGCAACGGTGCAAAAATCCGCTGGTTATCAATGATTTTTTATGACCACGTCATTGGTACATGTTGGGAGTGGGGGACTCTTTATTTGTACCATCCATTTTGTAGGACAAAATATTTTTCGAGTGCTTTATCGAATTATCTCGAGGTTCAACTGAAAATCTAACTGTTATTAATGACTTTTTTGCACTTAGCAAATCGACATGATTGACGCCTGCGCGTTTAATTAGTTCCCACTTTCGAGAATTTTCGTAGAGGGAAAAGTTGGGCGTCTCATCAAAACGAAGCTACTCACGAAGATTCAGCCTGTTATTATCATTTTTGAAAATATGCGTGGGATCCTGGTCTAATACTACTGAAGTTAGCATGAAAATTGAAAAAAAATACTTCAAAATAATTATTATTTTAGGCGATCTACATGGTAATGTATCAGATCTATTGTATTTCGAAAGGGTACTTTGGCACATTGGACCAGGTCTAAGCCCCTGCAACCTCCTCTTCCTTGGTGATTACGTTGATAGAGGAGCCTTTAGTATTGAAGTTATTTCCTACCTATTCTCGTATAAATTACAAAGTCCCAATAAAGTCAACCTTTTGAGAGGTAATCATGAGATCCGTGAAGTTCAGAAGATGTTTACTTTCTATAAGTGAGTGGCCTGAATTTACCAAAATGATCAATTTTCAGTTCCCACATATATCAGTAAGTTTTTTTTGTTAGAGAATGTATCCTGAAGATGGGAGAAAAACTTGGGAATGAGGTGTGGATGGCAGTAAACAATGCTTTCGATTATATGCCTGTTGCTGCTGTTATAGACGGAAAGGTTAGTATTCCATGCAATTTAGATGACTGCCTTTCAACTACTGAAAAGCTTGTTGGATAATTTGATTCATCCAATATATATATATATATATATACAGTGCGGCTTTTTATAGTCCCCCCCCTTTTAACTTTTGAACGTTTTGACGTAGAGCGATAAAAAAAAACCGTTTCGAGGGTTTCACCGATACTACCTTTTGAAATATAACGCATTGTGATTGCTCGATAGATGACGCGGGGGGCATAAAAACCTAATTTTTTTAAATGGCATGGGGGGTCGAGTGACACATCGTTGAAAAGAGAATTGGATTCACTTTTCAACCATCTAATTTTTTTAAAATTTCGTTAATATGTTTTTTCACAATAAGCATTTGAAATGTCAATGTAACAAAAAGAAAAACTATTATGACATGTAGTATTTAAATAATTAGAAGCAAAATTGTTGTCAATTAACGAAGCAGGTGTTCGAAATGTCCACCTAATACTTCTTGACAATAAAAAATTCGATTTACAAATTCCTGCCGAACATTATTCAACATGTCTGCAGTTATACCAGCACAAACCCGTGTTATTCGTTCTTTAAGTTCTTCCAAAGAGTTGGATTGTTGCTCATACACTTTGGATTTGACGTATCCCCACAGAAAGAAGTCACAAGGTGTAAGGTCTGGTGATCGTGCCGGCCATTCGATTGGTCCACGACGTCCAATCCATCTCATAGGGTATGTTACATCCAAATACTCTCGAACTTGACGTTGGAAGTGAGGAGGGGCCCCATCTTGCTGGAAGGTGATGTGTTCCTGAAATTCGTTCTCATTTTCTTCTAATATTTCAAGTATGAGTGGTTCAACCGTATCTCTTAGTAAATCCAGGTACAATTTACCGTTTAAGTTTTCTTCCAGAAATAAGGGACCTACAATATGGTCTCCCAGAATTCCAGACCACACATATACTTTCTGTGGGAACTGTGTGTGACCTTCTCGAAAGATATGGGGATTTATATCACTCCAGTATCGCACATTTTGTGTATTCACATTTCCGTTCAAAAAAAAGGTAATTTCATCTGAAAAACAAATATTCCTAATGTAATTGGGGTTCCTAGCTATCTTTTCCTCCATAATTTCACAAAATTCCATTCTTCGGTCTGGGTCGTCTTCTGTGAGTTGGTGTAACATTACTAATTTGTATGGATGGAACTTGTGTTTCTTCAAATATTTTTTTACTGTAGCTGTTGAGACCCCAATCGTACTTGCTACACGAGAGGTACTTTGTTGCGGATTTACCACCATTTCGGCAACTATCGAAACCTTTGTCTCTTCCGGAATTGATTTTCGACCAGCTCCACCTTTCCTACCAACACTGCCAGTTCTGTTGAATTTTTCAACTAGTTCCCTCAAATATTTCCGAGTTATAGGATGTTCAGGAAATTTTTCATTAAAAATTCTCTCCGCTTCGTGGTAGTACCGATGGGCCTCACCAAAATTATAAATTTCTTCAATTTTTTCTTCGAAAGGACGTATACGAACCATGATGATATCAAATATTCAGAGTAAATAATAATTATAAGTAGACAAAACTCCTCAGTGAATATGAATACAATAATTCATCAATCCATTGTACTTTTATAGGTAACTAATTATTGTCATTTAAACAAATCCAATGAATAGTCCTTCCGTAGTACCTGTTATTACTTTTGTCATTAAAAATAAATGAAATGGGTATAATTTTGATATCCTAATACCTAATTAAGCTTTGAAAGGAATTCAAAATGATTAATTAATAATGTTGTGAATTGTTCCTATTGACCGTATTTCGTGGTTTTGATTGCAATTGTGAATCACTAGAACAATTAAGGTATTTTTCTTCAAACATTATTATTTTAATACCACCCAAAATATTTTTCGTCCCATTATTTCATATCAAACCCTTCAAAAGTTATAGAGGTAAGGTAAAGAAACGAATTCAGATCCGCTCTTACACTTGACATTTCAAATGCTTATTGTGAAAAAACGTGTCAACGAAATTAAAAAAAATTAGATGGTTGAAAAGAGAATCAAATTCTTTTTTCAACGATATGTGTCACTCGACCCCCCATGCCATTTACAAAAATTAGGTTTTTGTGCCCCCCGCGCCATCTATCGAGCAATCACAATGCGTTATATTTCAAAAAGTAGTGTCGGTGAAACCCTCGAAACGGTTTTTTTTTATCTCTCTACGGCAAACCGTTCAAAAGTTAACAGGGGGGGACTATAAAAAGCCGCACTGTATATTCTCAAATAGATAAATACATAATTCCTTCAGAGGTAGACGACGTAGCTTGATTGTAGCCCGGGAGGTACTGTCATTTTGGAATACGTCATAGTATGCCCAATAAAATTAAGTTTTTATTACACACACCAATTATTACTAAACCAAGATTCAGACCGCGCGACCGCGGACTTTAGCTAAATGACGCTTCGTCTCGCGTTGCTTCCGTTCGCGACGCTTCGGCTAAGTGCGCGTGAATCTTTAGACGAAGGCGGGAGCTCCGGCGACTGCAACGTCTACTTCAGTAAGTGAGGAATCACACTGATCGACCAGGACCGACCGTCCACCTACGACCAAAAGTAGAAGTAGATCAATGAAAACTTTCAAAGTCACACTGATCGACCATCCACGACCGACCACTAGAATAATTTTGTAAATTAATTTGACATTCGAAAGGTTATGTGAATTGTCTGTTCATTTATTGAAAATAAGTTAAATTCATAATATCAATAGTTTTTAACAGACATTTAATTTTTCCGGTATATACCTATTTACATGAGTTGTTGAAGTCAAAAGTTCATCATAAATGTGTGTCAAAATGACATTACGTCAGGATAGTGTGACACCGACCAAAATTTCCGGCAGACTACAATTTCGGACATGGTCTTTGAAAAACGGTCGAGGACGGTCAATGACGATTATACAGTGTGAGTTGTGCGATAAGAATATACGTGTTGGAAATTTTGGTCGTAGGTGGACGGTCGCGGACGGTCGGTCCTAGTCGATCAGTGTGATTCCTGGCTAAGGGTACAGCACACGATGACTAATATTGTTTTCTTTTTTATGTTTCACGTTCCTCACATCGGAAATCCAGTAAGACAAGCTAGGGCCATCAGCCACGGCATTAGGGCCTTCAGCCAGTTTCAGGGGGGCATCATCCACAGTAAATAAAGTAACAAGTCGGTTAAATTCAACTCATGTCAGATATAAGGGAGTTCAGGTGCTCAAAGGCTGAGCACTCCATATCAAAAAGATCAGATTGCATTCTGCTGATCGCCAATCAACAGGATGAGGATCTGCTCAGTGAGAGCGGTGGAAGAGGAGAGGGAGCGTTCGAGCACGTAAAAAGTGCTGGGGAGCTCAACCTTAGGGCGTGCATGATCAATTAATCGGTATTGACTTGAACATGATTGCAGATAGGAGCAACTGACATATTTTGGGGAAAAAATGAAGATTGTGGAAATCCGGTAAACATATCAAACACGGATCTACACATTTTTTTATCGTTTGAACGTTTCCACCATAAAAAATAGTTGACTCTGGTGTTACAGTTATTCTGTTGTCATGGAGGGGTACCTCCACCTTGGCTATGTCCAGTTATCACAGCTATAAATGATATTCCAGTACCACTGAATCAACCAGATGTGCAAAGTTCTTTGGCTTGGGAGTTGATGTGGAATGATCCTGTGAGGTGGGTAATATAGAATTTGTTTATGTGATTTGAAATGTTTATGAATACAGTTTTATTCGATAAATTGCTAATGTAATGTTGAAAGTTGAAATTACGAATTATTGCAATTATTTTTGTATAACTGTCATTAAAAATTACGTTTTTAATTCATTGACATATGAACTAAAAACTGACGTTTTCACAAAATCACTTTTAACACTAGTGTTGAAAATATTTAACACTAGTGTTGAAAATACTTTTAACACTAGTGTTGAAAATAAAATGACAGATGAGATGAAGGATACTCAGTAATATAGTGAATTTCATTACGATTATGTTGATACTGCTTTACTGTTATAGGTTTCAAACAAACTTTCGTTGAAAAACTTGAATAGATTACCGAAGATCTTTCTTAAAATGAAACATTTTAGATTAAAAGGAGATTCAAATACATCGGGTAACCTGTAACCTACTAATAGAACTGATAGAACAAGGTAATTAAGGTGTATTGAAAAAGTAACATTACTCATGTTATCTTACCTCACTTCTCCAAAATTAACTTGGGAAACTATTGTGTACGCTATTGATTGAAAAACATTAATAATGTCATTAAAAATGACGTTTTTAATTCATTGACATATAACACTAGTGTTAAAAGTAAAATGACAGATGAGATGAAGGATACTCAGTAATATAGATCTCTCTAATAGAAACACTTCAATTAGATATTATAATTAGAACACCTACTCAAGAGGAATCATTTATTCGCACATGTATTTGGCCGTTTGTGCAATTGGTAATACTAATTCCTTTTGAAGTTACAAACGAAGTAGTATTCAGTCCAACTGTAGAATGTCCTTCATCACTGACAAATAATGACATTCATTAATAAAGTGCGTTGGGGTTTATTATAGTTGGAGTATCTTTGTAACCCAAAGATTATGTGTTCGAATCCTCATAGATCTTATATTTTTTTTGTTTTTTCCTTACTAGCAGTAACTGTTGTACAAAAAAAATTGTATGACACATTTGTTAAAAGTGATTTTATTTTTCTCGTGGCGTTGCTCCATTCGCTAACGCTCCTCACGCACAAAATAAGATGCCACTTTTAACACTTGTATCATAACTAACTATTTTCTTGGATAGTGTAATATAAGTTACTATAGCGAAATATTCAAGGGTAATATAACAAGACTTTGATAAATAGTCGAATATTTTGATTGCATCTAAATTTCGACTGTATTTTAATATAATTCAACGAGACATAATTTTGGCGTTAATAATCTGATCAAAGCCCGAGAGCAAAGCTCGAGGGCTTTCATCTCTGATTATTAATGCCAAAATAATGACGAGTCAAATTAATTAATACAAGAGAAATTTAGCAGCAATAAAAATAGTCTTACATATTTATCTTGAATCCATTTCTTTATATCAGAGAGGTCCATGGAATAAAACAATTTGGAATAATTCATAACAGAAATAGCACTAGCTTTATGGATAATCAATTGAAATTGAAACCACAAATGTTATGACACCTTCGTTTCTGAGGTTTCTTACAATCTTTGAGTTTTCTGATCAATATGATACTATTGAAGGGGAATATTTTTCAATTTTTTTTAATTCCACATTGAGGTACCGAAGATGTTGTTAATCCTTTCAGCAGACATATTCTTAATTGAATTCTAAGACCGAAAATTATGTCGGAGAAATCTTCTTCTCTCCACACTATTCCAAAAAGTGGAAAATTTGGACTGAATATCTGTTAGGAAACAATTACTTTCTCCCACGAATATAGAATTACATCTGAAATCTATTCGTGCAAGTGGTCAATGCTTGAGAGGCCATGAGCGCGGTTACATTTTGGCCGTTTTTTAGAGTGAAAGTATGAGGCGCCGTTCGGGTAAAAAGTGTGCAAATATAAATGATTTCTGTCAATATATTTATCAATTGTAGCAATATATTTATTTTGCGTGCCGATATATTTATTTTCGAACAAACACAATATATTTATATTTCAAGTGTTACTTATATACAAGAACGTGAAGTCTCATAAATTTATCAATTTGATCTATTTTATGTCGTCAAGAGATGGCGCAATCGACGCGATTTGTAACACGTTCGAGCATATGGCAACATGGGAACGAAGCAAAGTAATTAGGACAGAAATTGCCGAATAGATGGCGGCAGTATAATATTTCAGATTGGGTCATTTAATTCTAGAGGGCCTTCGTTTAACCCATACATAGGGTCACTGAATTTAGAAGGCCGTTAAGTTAAGTGTCCAATTGTAAAGTAGAAAACTACACAATAACAAAACTGCCTGTGCTACTGCTATCTGTTAGCAACTTTTGTACTAATGACTGGCTAGTTGCCATGTTGCCACATGCTCGAACTTGGACAAATCGCGTCGGTTGCGCCATCTCTTGACGATATAAAATAGATCGAATTTATAAATATATGGGAATTAACGTTTTTATATATTTGTAATGATTGGAAAGTAAATATATTGTTTTTTATCGACAATATATTTCCTTGCTTAACAACCAATCAGTGGATTTCAAATTTTGAAATTCAGCCAATAGAATAGGAACTACAGTGAAAATATAGCTTATCGCTGTATTTTTACGGTGATAAACCTGCTTAGTTTTTGTTTTAATATCTGTCAAGTGAAAATAATGATTTAAATTATAAACGTCAAATTTATGTGTTTTGACTAGTTATCTTTATTTATCAATATGAGCGACCGTTGGGGACAAATGTCCATTGGTATCATAGTTGAGGCCGTGGAAAAGAGTATTCCGTTGAATACGGGTAGAAGTAAAGCATCAATTACCAGGTGACACGATTTTTCTTTATTTCAAATCGATATATTGTCGTCCTAAATATAATTCGTGGTATGATTAAAAACCTATAATTTTTTGGAATATCAATTCATTGGCAATCCTAATGCAAGAAAATACAACTCGTCCTGCGGACTCGTTGTATTTTCAGCTTTGGGATTGCAATTCATCAATATTCCAAAAAATTATCGGTAATAATCATACCACTCATTATATTACTCCTGAAAATAAATATATTGACACAAAATTAAATATATTTGCAAACACTTTCTACCCGAACGCGCCTCATATGAAAGAGTCGATAACTCAAAAACGGTTCGTCTTATCGATTTCAAACAAGAAGAGGCTTCTAGAGGACGTTTGATTCTATGTAACTATGTCTGCGGCAGCACTTCAAGATTCTTTTCAAATGGATAGTCAAAGTAGCTGCAGTGGTATTTCTCTTCCATTAAAATTTGAATCAATCTGTATTTGGTCAAAATGATTTGATATAAAAAGAAAGGCGAAACGTCGATCTATGTACGTGCTGCAATGTTTTTTTGAAATTATTTGTTCATCTACCCAAAAAATTGCTTCAAAATAACTGCATTTTTGGGACATTTTTGAGTTTTTTTTTGTGAAAAAGTGGATTGAAAATTCAATATCCATCACATCACGTACGTAGGATCAAACTTCCTATAGAAGCATGTCCTTGTTTGAAATCGGTAAGACAAAATTTCATGAAAGTTGATTCATAATAATTTAGACAATATTAATAATATACCACGAAATAAAATAAGCCAGATCATGTATTAAAATTATGACTGTTTTTAATGAACTGAATGTGTCATCAGACCCAAGACTGTCAACGACAAACTGGCAATGGAGCTTTTGGCAAACGAAGGATTTGCAGTCAATGTAAGAAGGGGTACTGCACATATTTTCAGCGTGGAAGCCTTGGAGAGATTTTTGAAAGCAAACCAGCTGACACATTTGGTGAGGGCGCATGAGGTAGCCCAAGCTGGATTTCAGGTAATTTCTCTTGAATATAGTCTGGGATATATCATTGATTATGCAATCTTCATCAGTATTTGAACATGACGAATGAAAGGTGTTTTATATTTACACCTATAGCCGTTCAAACTGCGGAAAATTAATTTTCTTTATTTTCAGACTGGATATCCAGAACAGTTCTACTCAAACTGAAACGTTGTTAACCACTTTTGAACAATTTTGGAATAATTTTTCTTCGTTCTCATGCTATTTTTCAAACAGAAAACTCATTGGGCTTGGCCAGGACGACTCTAATGTTGTCCGACCTACCCTGTCACTGACGAGGGGCAAGAACCGTAAAACGCGTGTGCAGGTGGTCTTCCCCAGCCTAATAAAGGATAAGCTGCTGTATAATTACAATAAGCATTTGCAACTGGGTCTTCTTGAAAGAACCTTGCACCAATATCTGTCAGATGTGATTCAATGTCCGTCGTGATATTAGCCAGGGAAGAAGGTGTTCTCTGTCAGATGTTTGCCTCATATTTCACTATTTCATTTAAAATAGTCGTTTATTTCTGTTGACATGAGGTACACATAGCCGATATGAACTAGTATATTAAAGTATAAGTGGATAAGGGGGCGTCCATAATATACGTGAGATGTTAAGGGGGGAGGGGGTTGAGTCAAATCTCATCTAATCTTACGTTGGAGAGAGGGAGGGTCTCGGCAAATATCACGCAATTTTTTTTCTGATTGAAACAAAAAAAAAATTATACTATTTTGGTCCATTTAATCCAGATTTTACATGCTTAAGATTTAATCTTAAGCGTAATCGTAATACGATTACGATGACCAGAAGTGCTGCAGCCCACGCCGGAGTGATCTGCATATGATTCTTCACGACCGTTTTCTGCCACCTCCATACCCTATCACTCAGGTTGATGGACATTTGACAATTCCGGACTTTAAAGAGCATGACGGAAAGTCATTTGCTCCATTTCTAATACGCCACTGCTGAATGCCTTCATCAGCAGGCCTTATGATCTCTATTGTCCAAGTGTCCGTGATGATTTAGAGAAAAGATGCTGCAGTACATGCGGTATTTACTTAGCACAAGAGCTGCAGATGACAGGCGAGCAGCCCACATTGCACCAGCTATAAGCAAACACGTATGTTCCGCAAAGTGCGATCCTCACGGATTGTCACAAGACGAGCTAATGAGTTACTGTGCGCAAGCGCCAACGGCTTAGAGTGGCTAGATCAGAACGAAGTTGAAGGAGCACATGATTTTACTGAAAATCATATGGACATGTTGGTTCCAATAGTCTGTCTTGAGACCGCGCATCATTCTTCATGGACTGAATTAGAGTAGATATTCTTTTTTTAATCACAGTAGTTACGATTTAAGTATTCTATTGTTAAATTTTTATTACACTTATAATTAAACTCTCAGCAATATTGATTACTAGTCTTAAAAACTAGTCGTAAATATTTATAAGCACGAGGCAATTTTTTTTTCTTTTTACAATAAAACAATCCAACGCGTTTACGTAAGAAACCCACATTTTGAAAAATCTCACGTGAGATTGGGGGATGGGGGAGGGGGTTGAATAAAATCTTACGACATCTCACCAGGGGGGTAGGGAGAAAATTTAAAAAAACACCTCACGTAATTTATGGACGCCCCCTAAGAAGGTCTTTCAAACATGCGCGAATTTTCGAAATAGAGCAACTGTTTGAAAGATCAGTTATCCACGAATACTTTACGTAACTTTTTTTCAATTGGTGCACTTTGAAATCATAAATACTGGTTTCATTATTACAAGTGATGGAAATAAGAACTTATACCTAATGTAAAATGGTTGATTTCGTAATGTGACATCAGTATACCTTTCGTTAATGTTTGAATAAAAGTTTTGCATTTGTTTGTAATATTTCATTTGACGTTACAAGGTACTCTTGTCAGATCAATAATCATAACATTGTCATTCAGACTTCACTGTTCTCAAGTTGTTGATGTATAATAATAATAATAACAATAATACTCCTTCATAAACACTCGTAGAGTGTACCCAAAGGCATAGCCTGAGCGGGTAGAGGACGGCTATTATTATTATTTGCCGTGACTTACTGATTTTCAGCTGCAGAAAAACCCGGAAAACCTACAACACCACCTCGGGTGGTCGGCGTGCACTCCAAGCTAGCACTAGACGAGATTGGCATCTAGACAACACACAATACACTTGCTTTTAACAAGGACTGTGGTCGCCTAACGATTCCGATATTGAGTACTTGAGAAAAAATCCCTCGTACATACATCGGGCTCGAACCGACTACCGCTATACTGAAGTTTCGAACGGCCTGCGCCTTGGACCGCCAAGCTATCGGCTTGGCGGTATCCATGGTAACTTTTAAAAACGCGCGTTTTTGAAAGTTCGATTTGCACACGCTGTGTAAATAGGTAAAAAGGGGCACCAATTGAAAAAAATAATTTTTTGTAGGTACAACAAAAAGGAAAACTGCTTACGGTATTCTCATCTTCCAAATATTGTGGAGGACAGAACGATGCAGCATGTGTTATGGCAGATCAGGGAAAGCTCAGGATATTGAGATTAGAAACTGACTGAAACATAATTATGAATTGAAGTTTGTACACATTGACACAGACACAGTAATATAGAAGTTAACACAAACCTGAAGTTATTTTCAATAATATACTGTTAAAAAAACCAGTGGCTTAGTTATGTTGGTGTGTGGTCATATTTTCTTCATATTTTCTTTGAACAAGTGAATAAACGAGTGAGCGTGTGACATCAATTCTGCTAATTGATACGCAACCTGAAAGTTATAACATTCCATGAACCTGAAATAATTGAGAAAAACAGAAGATTTGTCCTGAGTAGCAACATAATTTTCTCTGTTCAAAAATTACGTAACACCAATTATTTACAACATATTGGAATATTTGTCAATCTCCTAAACATTTTTTAATGTTTGGAGAATCGGAAACATGGTACGGGTGAGTCAGAATGAGACCTAACTCAGTGATTCCACGACATCGATTTGATTCTGATTCACCCGTACTATGTTTCCGATTTTTCCAGTATTAAAATGGGTTCAGAAGGTTGACAAATATTCCGATATGTTTTCTCAATTTATCTAATTTATTTTTTCTCAATTATCTCAGAAACCTCCACTTTTAGGTACATGGAATGTTACGACTTTCAGGTCGAGTATTGATGAGCCTAAGCCAGGAATCACACTGATCGACTAGGACCGACCGTCCGCGACCGTCCACCTACGACCAAAATTTCCAACACGTATATTCTTATCGCACAACTTACACTGTATAATCGTCATTGACCGTCCTCGACCATTTTTCAAAGACCATGTTCGAAATTGTAGTCTGCTGCTGCACTATCCTGACGTAATGTCATTTTGACACACATTTATGATGAACTTTTGACTTCAACAAAACTCATGTAAATAGGTATATTTCCTACCGGAAAAATAAAATGTTCTTCTTCAGTATCACTACTGCTCATCATTTGAAGCAAAACTATTGATATTATGAATTTAACTTATTTTCAATAAATGAACAGACAATTCACATAACCTTTCAAATGTCAAATTAATGTCAGATTTACCAAATTATTCTAGTGGTCGGTCGTGGATGGTCGATCAGTGTGACTTTGAAAGTTTTCATTGATCTACTTTTACTTTTGGTCGTAGGTGGACGGTCGCGGACGGTCGGTCCTGGTCGATCAGTGTGATTCCTCACTTACTGATGAAAACGCTCATTTGTCCATTCAATTTTTTTCGTACTTTTGACAACCTGTATCTTAGAAGGGATACATTTTAGGGCATACCTTGATGGGAACTTTCCACCTCGAAATGAGGTGAGGAATCTGTAGTCGGAAGCTCACCTTATATAGCCATTAAGGTCGGAACATATGGGAATTTTTTTATGAAAAGACTGTCATGGGATTGGACTTCGGCCCTGGTTTTTACCTCAATGAATGAGTTTCATTATCCTGATCCTTATGTGATGTGCTATTATCAGGTTTCATTTGGGCAACTTTCGTTTGTAGATAGAGATAGAACAACTAGATTTTAGAAACAACGAAGTCGGGAAATTCCGTTAAAGCAGTTTTGATGAAATTGTGATTCACCAAGTTTATATTTGTTTACCTTCAAAACCCAATTAGTATTGCTTCAATAAATCTCATTAACAAATAATTATAACTTAGTCGTGTGATCATAAAATATAAGGCATCGAAATGTGGTTCTAGAAATTTACTTAATAGTTGTCAACAAGATAAATACAAATAATGAATGGGCAAAGTAAGGAAACACGATATTGCTCATCTCTCTGAGCACCTATATTGGAAGAAATGTCAATCAATATTATAATTCATCACCAATAATTCATGATACATAATCCTCAAAATAATCCGTATTCGAGCTGCTGTCCAATGGATAAACTCTGTATGGATTTGACTTTTTCTGTCATTCTTGAACAAAGTTGTCTCAGAGGTACCTCTCTAGAATTCCTCATTGAGTTGAAATTATAGACCAACTGAAAGTAGACAATACATGTTTCAGTCAAGTACAACTAGGTTGAGCAAAATATCAGCACAATCCAGAATCAGGGCCCACAAACAATACGATTTAACTGAAAGGAAAGGATATAATCAACTGTTTTTCCAGATCGGTAATATAAGGTGAATTTCAAAAAGTTTTCACCATATGTAAAACTTTATTATTTTCCAAAATTTGGCCCAATATCGACGTTGATACTGTAAGAACTTTCTCGGTTTCACTTTAAAAATATTTATTCCAACACTTGAAACAGAATAAATACACTACAAAACCTAATTTATATGTACTACGGTTCACTGGACTATTTCTACTTATTTTCAAAGTACAAACAGTCGAGTTCCAGACTTCCCACTCACGCCGCTGTTATCATTTCACTCTTCTCCACCTAGATGGCGCCAGGTCTGATTATTTCCGTGACAATAATGTATGTCCATGAAGACCATCAGTGTGATTTAATAGGAAAAAGTTATTGAATGAATCAATTGATTACTTAACACAAATCTTCAAGTTGACGATCAGTTCGATCATAAAAAGTGGAAACACATTATTTTGATTTAAAAGTTGAATGACTCTTTGATTGCTTATCGAGAAACAATCCGAGACAGATAACACGAAGTCTAGGAATGCATTTTTCCAAACTCGTACAGAAATTGTTCAAACTTATCACCAGGTTGAGTTTTTCATTTCTTTGCTGTTCAATACCTTCGCCTGCAAATATCTCGGACGAATGTAGCTCGTCCATGTGTCGAATCTTGAGAACGTATTGTTTCATGGTAACGAAGAAAAATGAAAAAAAGTGTCACTTCGCGTATTGTTGTCAATGTGCGAACCTTGACGTTTGTAGAAAAATAACTATTTTCTACAACTGTCAAAAAGTCCACTTTTTTGTGTGGTTTGTGTGCGTAAAGTATTACAATATTTCACTATCAACATACGATTTCATTATTAAACGGAAAAGCGTAAAAAGTGCACTTTTTTTAACGGCTGTTGCTAGGCATCTGATAGTTTCATGCAACAACAGTGACAGAATCGAATAATAACGAAATCCTGTCATAAAGCCAGTTCTCATTTTCTTTGGCCACTAATAACCTCTAAATATCTGATATACAAATGTTTCACCAATAATATTCTTAGCATTCTTACTATTAATTAAGTATTATCAAAATTCCAAACTATCGCGGAGAATATATTCAAAATAATAGCATATACCTCTAAGGAACTATTGGACCTAATCTACACTAGGTAATCCAAGGTGGTTATGGCTGTTTGGCCGTCAGAAACTAGTTGACAACAATAATTAATGAAATTTGTGAAATTGGGCATCTATCCAGATAACGAATTCTTGATAACTATAAATTTAATTTAAGTAGAAATGAAAAGTGATGAAGATTAAACGGAGAAAATCGGGGATATTGCAGATATGAGATTTCCTTGACATAGTTCAAAGAAAGAAAAAGGTATTCGTTGCTTCACGAGGATTGTTTATTAATTTTGAATACAAATTAAAAGTTACTTCGATGGACTAGTTATTCGCAAGTCAAGTCAACATTGATAATAATAATATTGACCTCGATGAATATGTTATTTTAATATTCGCTTCAAATTTTTCATTTTGCGGGATAGTGTGAAGAGAGAGGGAATTATTCGTTTCATTTGTTTGAAACTCAACTCTCCCGCATACTCTTCAAACTTTGTTCGAATAATGAATCCATAAAAATAATCCAAATTCATTTCATATTTGCAAAAAAATATGAATTGGTTATTTTTTTTGAGTTATAGATAAAATACTGTATGCAACTCGTGAGTAACGTGTTTTTTTACTCGTAGGAATGCCGCACTCTGCCTACGGCGTCGTGCATCAACATTTCCTACTCGTAAAAAAAGCATAACTTTAATCACTTGATACATAAATTACTATTATGTACTAGTGGTGGTGAAATGCAAATTCTTATTGGAAGAAAGACTCAATAATCGTGTTTAACTCACACATAAGAAATCGTTGTATTCTATGTAATCATTTCTATCTGTATCTATTTCCTGGAACTTCTGCTTCCTGATTTCCATTGGTGATTCATCTCCCAAAGACTCTAAAATACAAACACTGGAGAGAAAAACAATTCGATCATGTCAGGTATTCCTAATAATACTAACAATGATCCAAAACTGATCTGCTTGTTGCTGTCATCACAAAAAGATACGAATAGACTGTGCAAATATGATATTGTGGATTCATTCCATTCTGGATACCAAATGAGAAGATTTCTTTCTTCCCAAGTTTTACCATTCACTCTCGTATTATTTTCCATTCGTTTCTCAATAAGGAGTCTATTGAACTCCTCCGTAACTTCATCGTATAGGGTTTTTGTTCGATTGCCATCTTCTTGCTCTTTGTTGATAGCATCTGAATCAATTATTTAATCATGACCTGCACATATGAGAGGTAGAAGCATAGAAATTATAATATATATACTTACTCTAGAATGCCAATCCCCTCTTCGTGGGACACTGAAAAGTGTTGTAAAATTCCAAATGTTTTCATCAATGCGCATGCCCATAACCAGTCTCCTAGCTCTGCAGCGTTGACAAATTTCAGAAAATTTTATCTTTGTAGTCGAGATTCTGTCGAAAATAATCTAACATTACTGTGAAGCCTACACAAATTCCCGTTGAATTGTTGGGATCGTGCAACAGTGTTAACAGTTTTCAATTGCCGCAGAGGAAGGCAGGTAGTTTGCCAGAGCTGGTTTGGGTTAGTTTGGTGGTTTAGGCGATTTGTGTTCATTGTGAAATTAACCATTAACGTTATTGTGTTTATTTAGATGTGCTTTTCTTATTACTGTTGTTTACTTCAATTATTCATCGGTAGTGTGTATGTTATTGGTTTTCGGATTTTTCTGTAGTGAAATTTTAATTTTGACAATGTTGACGTGCTTGGTTCTATGGTGTGGAAATAAAGGAAATATTCCTGGAATCCATTCTTTTTAATAAGTACCTACTTGAATATTAATTGTTGATGGCAAATCTAATAAATAACATAAATAGAGCAGAAATAACTCCCATCTTCGATAAAACTGAGAATATTAGTCCTTTCTTTACATTTGGCTTATATAAATCATTTTAAGCTTGACGAGAGCAAGGCATGACATTTTGATGAGAGCATTGAAAAGAGATCCTACCGTGGAGCATATGACTGAAAAAAAGGTCATTTGCAGCAAATTTTTCTTCAAACGATGTATATATGAAGGGTAGTTGAATGTTATTGAAACGAAATGCAGATACAAGCCTTTTTTTACGAAAAAATTATGAAGTTCCCACCCAGTTTCCTATTTTTTATATTCAGTCACTCAGCTCTATAAACAATCTATTTATTATTACTCTCAATTTTGTTTTATTTCTCATTTTACTTCACTTGCTGTATTAACTCACCGAAAACGAATGTATTGGGTATAACCCTCAAAATGTAGAGCAACAGTCGACACGTGCATATTGCTCAACACTAAACCTTTAGTTTAAATAATATATAAATATGGTGAATGTTGTATCCTATTTTCAGTTCAGATTCCAATTTAATATTTTGAAAATAGGATTGGGATATTTCTGGATGAATCATTCATCTTATGGCTTGCCTCCCCAGTTGTGTTCCGCAGAATCAGTTCTAGCACCAACACTTCCTTCTTCACATCAATGATTTGTTGGGAGCTACCTCATATCCAGTAATCAGCTTTGCAGATGATAGTACTCTTCATACCTCTTGCTCTTCCAAAGCTCCGATATCAGCCAATGAACGCAGAACGGGGAAAAATCGTGAATGGAATAAATACGCACTTGGCAATAATTCTAGAATGGTCATCCAACAACTTCACTCACAAGCATCTGTCTGTGTTTTATAGATATTTCCATGGACGATGCTCTTCCGAAATATTATCAATCGTTCCACCGTTAGCGGTCCCTTCGAGACTGACCCGTCGAGCTCCAGTCCTCAGTACATCCATATGCCGTCACTTTGGAGACAATCCAAACATCTGTTTCCCAGAATATCAATTCCTAATTCCTACCTACCTTCCTTTGGTTCTCACGATGTTCTCTGAACAATACAGGATGTTTATTTCCGTGGGAATCAGAACAAAAAAAAAAATCATAAAATAGGTATATTTCAGAAACGTCACCAATAGTTACCTACTCAAAATATATTTTTTCATTGTTATTTTATTCGATGAATTTCTCGGATATAATCAGTTTCACAACATAGGTATGCCAACCAAAACTTTTCGTGTCTCATAGACTGCCCTGACACCAACGTATTATCAAATAGATTTTACTCAATATCATGAATCATTTAAAAATCTCACTGAAACCCACCCTGGTATGAATGAAACTGGTCCTGATCATGCGCACTAAATGATGCATCGAACTTTTTACAACACTTTCGTCCCATTGAATTGGCATTCTAGAGTACGTATATATATTATATATCCTCTATAGGTTAATTTTTCAAAAAGTGATAGTTTTTTCTGCAAAAAAGTACTGAAAACAAGTAAATAAGGGCATGTGTGGTGTTTTTGTTAAAAAATGGGAATATTTTGTAAATTATTAATAACAGAAATTCGATCTGTCAAGTGAAAATCCACAACAAAATGGACATATAAAATAGTCGTGACCGCCAAATATTTCATTTGGATTTTTTGTAGAGGAGACCGAAATAAGCAAAAATTTTTGTTTGAAAATTTGATGGCTCTTTCTAACCGAATATTTACCTCCAACTGTCCTAAGTGATAAATCTTAAATGGTAGATGATAAATCTTAGGTGTTGAAGTGTTAATATAAATAGACCCTACCCCACCCTACTTTACCGACCATCCATATACTCCTAAGATTTCTTTATGAATTCGGGTATTGAAAATCGTTTTGGCCCTGGTCTACCAATAATCTCATCTGAAATGGCTCAAATGGTTTACCTTATGGTGGATCTTGTGAGTTGCCAATTCCGCTTTTATTTGTTTCAATGAAGATAAAAGTAAGAACTCCATTGATCTGAGACTGAACATTATAACATATTCTTGAATTACCTTCTTGAGTTGAGAACGTCGGATGATACGCACAAGGCCTTGATTTTTTCAATGGATAGTCGCAAAATCTTTCATAGATGGCATACAAGTTATTACCCATTTCACGATTTGAAATTGTGTTTAGAATTTTGTTGTTATTGAATGTCATATCTGACAGAGGGAATTCCTTACCAACAGGTAAGATGCCTAGAAACCCAACAGAAATTAAGTTTGAGGCACAGTAGAGAATAAAAGAAAGTCTAACAATCAGATTTGTTTCTCAAATTCTGCGACAGTCATCTTCAGTGGCGTGGTCCAAGTACTCTTCTTGACGTATTAACTGAAGTTTTCATTCATTTGAGTAGTACTACCATATATAGTTACAACCCCTAGAACGCATATAGCATATAGTAAAATTCCGTTTATAGGGCGCCACAAGCTATCAAAATAATTTTCTTTAGTTCTAACGTATTTTGGTCTCCTGAACAAAAAATCCAAATGAAAATTTGGCGGTGTCAAGTAATTTCGGAGATACCGACCTATTTTTGGATTTTGACTGGCATTTTCTAGAGACGTTCCTACGGCGAAAAAAACACTCAATAAGTATCATCCTTTTCACCAGCCCGATATATACATCCTGCTTCCTCCGTCTCACCATTTTTTTTTTCATTGGAAACGGCACTTTTAAAAAAATCGTATTTTAATTCTAATCATGTCAGAGACAATAAGCTAGCGAATATGACAGATAATTATTAGTGAATTTTATATTTTATGTATGGTTGGTAACACTGAAATCAATTATTGCCAACTTTTCTGATTTAAATGTGAGCGAATAATAGCTGCGGTTTTTTGGGCTCCTACGATATTAACAGAACTACATGTGACAGCTCTAGACCCAATCAGATTAACCAGAAAAAATTGTGCAATTAGGTCAGGATGGAAGGCCGGATTTTCATGCATACGATATCCGATGATCCAATGGTACGAAAATTATCTTATTAACCAAAAAAAAACATTTTTGTACCATTGGATCGTCGGATATCATATGCATGAAAATCCGGCCTAATAAGAGCGAGCGTAGCGAGCCTATCAACGGCGAGCACCTATTTTTATTGGTTTCGTGCACAATTGACAGACCCTGAGGTAAAACAAACTCAATTCGTGAAATTTTGTGATTCTTTTTAACGAAAAACCATTTTACTAAAAATAAAGTGGAGAAGAGGGGTTAGGTGGGTTGTCAGATATCTTAGGTTAGGTTGTTTTACCTCCATGGTCTGTCACTTGTGCACGAAACCAATTTACGTTTTAGGTTAGGTTGGTTTGAGTAGGTTGGGTTAGGTAGGTGGGTTAGGTTGTTTTCCCTTTTTTTGCCTTAAAAGTTTGGACCTGTGTGCAGTTAGATCAAGACGCAATAAGGGCGAGCGAAGCGAGCCTTACGACGGTGAGCGCATCGAGTGCCTTCTTTTATTTACGTTTCAGGTTAGGTTAGGCTCGCTTCGCTCGCCCTTACAGCGTACCGACCTAACTGAACACAGATCCAATATTTCAAGGCAAAAGAAGTAAAAATAACCTAACCTAACCTAACCTACCCTACCCTACTTAACATACTAACCTGCCTAACCTACCTAACCTAAAACGTTAATTAAAATAGGTGCTTGCTGCGCTCGTCGTCGTTAGGCTTGCTTCGCTCGCCTTTATTACTTCCCGACCTAACTGCACACAGATCCAATCTCTCCTGGTTAATGCGATTGGATCTGGAGCTGTCACATATCATCACAAAAAAACGCAGCTATTAATATATCTGAAAAGTTGGCAATAATTGATTTCAGTGTTACCAACCATACATACAATTCGATTCACTGAAACCTAAATGTCACTTAAGTTAGCTTATTGTCTCTGACATAAACTATTTTTTTTAAGTTCCGTTTACAATGAAAAAAAGCGTGGGACGAAGGAAGCAGGATGTGTATAACGGGCTGGTGAAAAGAAGGAGACTTATTGAGTGTTTTTTTCGCGGGAGGAAAAAATAGACCACCGAAAACTTCATTTGGATTTTTTGTTCAGGAGACCAAAATACGTAAGTACCAAAAAAAAATTTGATAGCTTGTGGCGCCTGATAAACGGAGTTTTAATATAGTAAGGGGGAGCAACCCAATATGCGACAATATACTGAGTCTGAAAAGATTGGCAAGTTTGTAATCAGTCTCTTAAAAGCCACACAACATCAGTACCTACTACGGAAACTCAGTGGAAACCCTAGTAAGCCCTGTTCAATATGTTTTTTTGCCAATACTGCTGGAAGATTTTTTTTATTTCAGTCAGTGGAATTCGCAATTCTGAATACTTCAATTTGAACAATATATCGACTACCTATAATAATATAAAGTAAAAGCTCCATTCATAGATAGCATTACTTTATTGATTTCAAATAATAATTTTAAACAATATTCAATTATTGATAAATTCATAACACTTAGATATTCTAAACTACAGGTATTGGTTCTGAATATAGCTATTATAAAAATGACTATACAAAATCACTAATTCATATACAGTAAGTACATTTTTTATGGTTCCCACTTTATGGTTTGAACTATTTTCAAACTAAAACATAATTACGCTAGCACTAATTAAATTTAAGACACAAATTTATATCAGTTTTGATATGAGATGTACAATAGGGTACATGTTGATTCAGATGAAATAGATATGGGGGAAAGGGGGTGGAAGAGCAGTTTCATCTGGAATCCCCATAAACGTAGACATCGAAAACTTACTGTAAGTGATCATTGTATTTGTTTACCACATAAACAATTCTCATTTGATATGATGTACGTAACACAATTATTGGATATCATTTGATTTATTTATTGTTTTGCTCACTAGATTAGGTAGAAACAAAACCAATTCTCGAACTTTTTTTGTTCCATTTAAGATCCCAAGTTTGTAAAAAGAGGTAATGTGATTCTGGAATTAAATTATTTTCGTTAACAAATATTGAATGGTAATGATTCAATCCAGTAACAACAGACAAACTCGAGCAAAAAGTGAAGAATGAATTGTAGAACTCTGAAACTCGGCACATGACATCTCGACGTATTATTAGAATATTCAAATTTTCTGTATATACCTAAATGGTGTATTCTTCAAACATTATAAATTTCATATGGTTCCAGAATACCATCACACACTTGAACTTGAGGATAAAAATAATCCATACAATAAAAATTAGCAGAATTAATTTTTGGTCAAGCAGCAAGGTGAAGACGCGCCACTGATGCAAAAACACTTACAGTTTCAGTACACACCAGGTCCATTGAGTGCAAAAATCTTTATTGGTTGTTGTTCAATTTTCTAGGATTTTTTGTGGTTTCATGCACATTAATTATAACCATGCACGCTGTCTCAATTTTTCCAGTAAGTCACTGGAGCATTATTTTGACTTTAATTGATCGTTCAAGAGGCATTGATACCTATGACTCGACTGTAATTCTTGCCCAAAGAACGAGCCTAGTTACTTTGACAATAAAGTTAACCATTATTTTTTTTTTTGAGAGTAGAAGTGGATCACATAATTGAGCAAAATAAGATTTTTTTTTTGGGATTCTAGCACTGGTAATAATTATTCACAGTTCCAGGACCGGTATGGCCCAGAATAATTTATAACTTCCTCTGCCGACTTCATATTCCAGAATAACAATCACAATCAGTTGAGAAAAGAAACCATATATTCGGAATAATTTTTCTGGGCGTTCAGGGCCCGCTTCACTCAAGTAATAAAGCAATAACTCTCAACTTCCTTATTAGGAACTCTGCCAGTTTCATATTTCAGTGTAACAATCAGGATCGGTTGAGAAAATAATCCACATGTTCGAAATAATTTTTCAGGCGTCCAGGGCCGGCTTCACTCCAGCAATAAATCTCAACTTCCTTATTAGGAACTCTGCCAGTTTCATATTTCAGGGTGACAAGCCGGTCCTGGACGCCCAAAAAAATTATTCTGAACATGTTAATCACTTTCTCAAAAGATTCTATTTGTTATAACATGTGAGTATCTGAGTACCTAAAATATGTTTTGTCCCACTTTACATAACCCTTCTACGATATTTACGGTGGATCCGAAAGTCATAGATATTCCAGTTGATATGAAATAATTATACTGAAGCAGGAATCAGTACCCTCTTTGGACCATATGCAACGATTTAAGACTAATGAGACAAGTCTTACTTATACATGCCAAAGAAAAAACTGGGTTTTACTCCTGCCTCAGTTTTCAACTCACCCATAATCCCGGCAATTACTTCATTAAATGTTTAAAATAATCGCTCATACACATCCTACATAAAAATTAAGTATGTGATTTCAAGCTTGAGGTTTGCGCTTCACAATAGTGTTATTGAACATATATGCAGGATATGAATGAGCGATTATTTTCAACACTTAGTGAAGAGAATGGCGATTTTATGGGTAAGTTTAAAATAAGGCAGGAGTAAAACAAAGTTTTGTTTTTGGCATGTATAAGTGGGACCGGTCGCACTACTTTAAAATTGTTGAATATGGTCCAAAGAAGATATGGGTCGCTGCTTCAGTATTATAATTCCATATTTACTAAATTATTCATGATTCTCGGATCATCCGCAAACATCTCCGTGAAGTGCGATAAAACACATTTTAGGTACTCAAATACTCGTATATTATATTTGCATGAGAAAGTAGGAGTCTTCAGAAACGATATGAACTTTTTCTTTTCCTTCTCCGATCATTTTTAGCGGAGTTATGACCAATGAAATATTCGGCTCCGCCAGAACTTTCAGCGACGGGTAAGGGTAATTGGAAATTTGATGTTGGTGTTCAATCACGTTTTCTGGGAAAACGAGCGCATTTCATAAGAAATTACTATGAATAATTTTTGTGGAAAATTGAATTGTTTTTCAGCATGTTGAGGTGTTTTTCCGAATAATCATATACTTTCCAAGATAACAGCAAAAATCTATTTATATATTTTTAAACGGAAAAAAAAATATGTTCCACCCCTGGAATTTTGGTAAACAATTTTTTTTCGTGTTTATCATGGTTCCAACAACTAGCATGCCGAGTTTGATGTTGCTACAATCGATTCTTGTCTCAAAACCCAATCCTACTGGATTCTAAAGGCTCCAAAACTTTAATAACCACCAGGCTATCAACCAACTATCGTGTTGAATATTTGATTACACTTAGGAGTTCGCTCATTATTATTATTCGAACACCACCCAAGCATTTGTTCGTTTTTGAAGTTCGGGATTTGAAACATAAAAAATTCTGTGTATTTGCTGCTTGACCATTAACAAATGAAAAAAAAAGATAGTATTCAACGTTCTCATTAGAATATGTCTGGAACAGCAGGTTGCCGTGGTCCAGGAAGACGGTAGTCGTTAATCTCATCTCCAGCAGGCGCGCACTGATGCGGAGAACACGTTACTTTTGCCCCTTGTCCGCAGATGCACTCTAAACAATTGCCGGTGTCGTGCGGTAGCCTATCGCCAATCTGGTACACTTTCCCTGTAACACGGATTAAATTACATTAAAGACCTACATCACAGTGTGTCGAAGGAGGTATTAGTTGATCGCGGCACCCACTCACACTACATTTGGGTGGGAATTGAAATGTTCGACGTTCGTAAGAGGAATTTACTTTTTCGGCAACCGTCCGGGAAGTACCTACTTCCCGGACGATTTTTCTATGAGAAAGTATCACTTCCCGGACTAGTCCGGGAAGTACGTACTTTCCGGACTAGTCCGGGAAATGCTCGAATTTCAATATAAATATTGATACAAATAAGAATTAAAATGTTCGAAATTTTCTTCTACAAAGAAATATAAAAAATAAATGTGTCCACTCGTCCAAAAAACAGTGTTTTCTGGACTTGTTACGTAAATTACTATTTTTGGCAACCGTCCGTGAACTACCTACTTCCCGGACGATTTTTCTTCGAGCAAGTATCACTTCCCGGACTAGTCTGGGAAGTACGTACTTTCCGGACTAGTCCGGGAAATGCTCGAATTTCAATATAAATATTGATACAATTAAGAATTAAAATGTTCGAAATTTTCTTCTACAAAGAAATATAAAAAATTAATGTGTTCACTCGTCCAAAAAACAGTGTTTTCTGGACTTGTTACGTAAATTACTATTTTTGGCAACCGTCCGGGAACTACCTACTTCCCGGACGATTTTTCTTCGAGAAAGTATCACTTCCCGGACTGGTCCGGGAAGTACGTACTTTCCGGACTAGTCCGGGAAATGCTCGAATTTCAATATAAATATTGATACAATTAAGAATTAAAATGTTCGAAATTTTCTTCTACAAAGAAATATAAAAAATAAATGTGTTCACTCGTCCAAAAAACAGTGTTTTCTGGACTTGTTACGTAAATTACTATTTTTGGCAACCGTCCGGGAACTACCTACTTCCCGGACGATTTTTCTTCGAGAAAGTATCACTTCCCGGACTGGTCCGGGAAGTACGTACTTTCCGGACTAGTCCGGGAAATGCTCGAATTTCAATATAAATATTTATATAAATAAGAATTAGAATGTTTCTGTTAGTACCTATCTTCTGTTCGAATTTCAATATTTAATACAAATAATAATTAAAATGTTCGAAATTTTTTTCTACAAAAAAATATAAAAAATAAATGTGTCTTGATTTGTTATTCTACACGGTTACCGAAAAAATTGTGTACGCAACACGTCCGAAAACAGTTTTTTTGGACTCGCAGACTTCCACTCGTATAAAAAACAGTGTTTTCCGGACTTGTTACGTAAATTACTATTACTGAGAGACCAAGAGCCCGTGTCACTATTTTTGGTAGTGATAAGTTTACGCCCATCGACCACTGAAACTTTTATTATCGATGTCGACGATGCTACAGAGATTCTCGCCATACATGATTTCCGGGGCGAAGCTTGGGTAGGGGGCTTACCAAAATATTTATACAGTGTCACACATAAAGTTCGCGACATATCGAAGTTTTTTTTATTAATTGATGTAAAGAAAATTTTACTTCGCAGTTATTTTGTGTTTGAAAGATGAGTGGAATACAGCATCTTTCCTTTTTTCATGTGCTACTCTAAACCTGTCAAGTTTGACATTTTTTTCGAAACTCCTCAAAAAATCAGTTTCTTTTTGGAAATTTCAAAAAATGCCAAAGAAAAAAGTTACTCAGTTTTCAATTTCATACCTTTGTTCCAAATTTGGACTCTCTAATGTCACTTCGACTTTTTTCCCTTTTTTTTAATTTTTCGAATATTTCGCTCTATCGATTCGAACGAGACATGATTCAAATTCAATAATTTTGATGAATATGAGATTTCAATATCATAACTTGCTCAGAAAATACCTACATTGGCCTGTTACCAGAAAATAAAAAAAATGCATCTCCAGAAATTCATCTTTGTTGTTGCAAAGTTCATCTAGTTTTTTCATTTCATTGTTAAACTGATGTGGATTTTCAATGTATGGACGTCAGTAATCGAATAAACGAATTTCTCTTCATTACTATTACACTCGTATTTCTTTTTTTAATAGATTTTTATCCAGTTAGATTATTCTTCTGACCAATAATTCAGTTACAAACAAACCCGAAATATCATACTTCTGTAAACTAAACAATGACCTACAGTTTCATAACTATTCAAAATACTTCTAACGATTTTTACTGAACATGAATAATTTTTCGTTTTTAGAATTAATTTCATAAATCTTATATTCATTATTTCCACTATTAGATGTGTAAAAAACATTAAACTAAAACTATAACCAAATTTACAAAAAAACATCGTAACATTCAATGCTTCATCTCAATAATCTTATTCTTTATGCCGCCCTTCCCGTTCTATACAAATTATAGTCCTTTCATTCACAGACTTTGTTGCATTTGTAATAAATAGAGGATTTATGTTTGCACAACACTTCCGAATGGTATTCTCTCTTTCTTTGAGAGTGTGTATGAACTTTGGCTAATAGGGATGGAAATTATTTTTGTGCAAAATTCTTCTCACAGTTTCTCTGCCAACCCCTGTATTTTCACTAATACCGCTAATATAAGTTTTTCCGTTTCCTACAACGCTCAAACAATCATTGAGTTGTTCTTTTTCATTATACTTTATTGGATTATTATGTGGTTTCTTGAAACGATTGTCCACAGAGCCAGTTTCTTTGAATGTTTTCAATATCCTTCCTACGGTACTAAAGTGAATATTTCTTTGTGGATGCCGGTGATTGAAAATCACCACATAAAAGAACGATTTCCACTTTGTCTTGTATGGATAACATTGTACATAAAACTCTTTGTGAATTATAAATGTAAAAACATCTGTACACAAAACAACTCGATTTATTAGACGCAATAATTTGACATTAACCAAAACCAAAAATTTGTTTCAGAAGCCTACTAAGTGAAAATTTGATTTCGATTTGACCAGTACCTACTATTTTCTTCCCGAGATGTTGCATTAGTCTTGTATTGTTTAAAATCACGAAATTTTATATCATGTCTAGTGCAAATCGCTAGAACGAAAGTCTTATGAATGAAACTGTAGGTCATTATTTGGTTTACAGAAAAGTATGATATTGTTTGGTTATTGTATGGTTTGTTTGTAACTGAATTATTGATCAGAAAAATAATCAAACTGGATAAAAATCTATTAAAAAAAGAAATACGAGTGTAATACGAATGAAGAGAAAATATTCCCAACACCATCCACAATCGTAAAATTCTGTTGAGACCTGTTTACTTGCATCCTAAGATAAGCCAAGGTCTCGCAATTAATGCGTTAAAAACACGTGGGTGAAAAGCTGTCTCCCATGTGTGTATTTGGTGTACATACGAGATTGCGAAATTTTTCGGTTAGTTGTAATTATTAATTATTCTAACCTAATATTTATCCCCATTCTGTACATAACTCTCAGTGATATTTAAATTCAATGAAGTATATTTATATAATTTTATCCCCTAAGTTAAATTTTGGGTTATCAACTAACCCTATTCGCGACATATGGTGGAGGCGAACAAGACTCTATACGCGATATATGGTGAAGGCGCCTTGCTTGTCCTTCCCAATTGTATATAGATTCTTTTTTATTTTCCTATAATCGAAAAATAGATATAACATAACCCTATATCCATGAGACTTTTGCCATATAATGAAAATATTTCACAATTTTTTTTTCATGATCAAATTTTGAGCTGAAGAAAATAGTATAAGTTGAGACAAAGTTGAAAAATAGGAGGATACTTGCCATTTCCGTGAATATTTGTGAAGATATTCAATATGATTTCGAGAATTTGGACCTACGGGACCTACTCAGGACTATTTTAGGCGTTCTGTTGATTTTATATAAGTGAAAGTTTTTTAATCTCACTCTATGCAGTCATGACCACAATTTGATAGGAAATCCATTTTAGGCGCATTCGTCAATTTATGAAATTTCATAAAAATGTGTTTCATCAAATACAGTCAATGACAATGGAATATTAAAAACGTGTCGTGGGGCGCCTGAGACCCTTATGCATTTGTTGTCAGCATGTCCAGCATATGCGGTCTCAGCCTATATCCACAGGCATAACGCGGCTCTACGAGTGTTGTACTACCATCTACGACACTCGTACGGTAGAGACGAGACACCGGTGTTGCCTATATATAATTTTATTCCTTGAGTTAAAATCGTGGGTTATCAACTGACCTTATTCGCGACATATGGTGGAGGCGAACAAGACTCTATACGAGATATATGGTGAAGGCGCCTTGCTTGTCCTTCCTAATTGAATATTGATTCTTTTTTATTTTCCTATAATCGAAAAGTAGATATAACACAACCCTATATCCATGAGACTTTTGCCATATAATGAAAATATTTCACAATTTTTTTTTATGATCAAATTTTGAGCGGAAGAAAATAGTATAAGTTGAGACAGAGTTGGAAAATAGGAGGATACTTGTCATTTCTGTGAATATTTGTCAAGATATTCAATATGATTACAAGAATTTGGACCCACGGGACCTACTCAGGTTAATTTTAAGCGTTCTGTTGATTTTATATAAGTGAAAGTTTTTTAATCTCACTGTATGCAGTCATGACCATATTTTGATTGGAAATCCATTTTGAGCGCGTTCGTCAAATTATGAAATTTCATAAAAAGTCTGTTTCATCCGGTTAACAGATTGGTGAAGGTCGACCTATCTTCATCTCATCATAAGGGGATGCTGATAAGACACAGTCAATGACAATGAAATATTAAGAGCGTGTCGTGGGACGCCTGAGACCCTTATGCATTTACAGTCAGCATGTCCAGCATATGCGGTCTCAGTCAATATCCACAGGCATAACGCGGCTCTACGAGTGTTGTACTACCATCTACGACATTCGTACGGTAGAGACGAGACAGCGGTGTTGCCTATATATAATTTTATCCCTTGAGTTAAAATCGTGGGTTATCAACTGACCTTATTCGCGACATATGGTGGAGGCGAACAAGACTCCATACGCGATATATGGTGAAGGCGCCTTGCTTGTCCTTCCTAATTGAATATAGATTCTTCTTTATTTTCCTATAATCGAAAAGTAGATATAACACAACCCTATATCCATGAGACTTTTGCCATATAATGAAAATATTTCACAATTTTTTTTTTCATGAACAAATTTTGAACGGAAGAAAATAGTATAAGTTGAGACAGAGTTGGAAAATAGGAGGATACTTGTCATTTCCGTGAATATTTGTCAAGATATTCAATATGATTTCAAGAATTTGGAACTACGGGACCTACTCAGGTCTATTTTAAGCGTTCTGTTGATTTTATATAAGTGAAAGTTTTTAATCTCACTGTAGGCAGTCATGACCACAATTTGATAGGAAATCCATTTTAGGCGAGTTGGTCAATTTATGAAATTTCATAAAAATGTGTTTCATTCGGTTAACAGATTGGTGAAGGTCGACATCTCTTCATCTCCTCATAAGGGGATGCTCATCAAATACAGTCAGTGACAATGGAATATTAAAAGCGTGTCGTGGGGCGCCTGAGACCCTTATGCATTTGCTGTCAGCATGTCCAGCATATGCGGTCTCAGCCTATATCCACAGGCATAACGCGGCTCTACGAGTGTTGTACTACCATCTACGACACTCGTACGGTAGAGACGAGACACCGGTGTTGCCTATATATAATTTAATCCCTTGAGTTAAAATCGTGGGTTATCAACTAACCCTATTCGCGACATATGGTGGAGGCGAACAAGACTCTATACGCGATATATGGTGAAGGCGCCTTGCTTGTCCTTCCTAATTGAATATAGATTCTTTTTTATTTTCCTATAATCGAAAAGTAGATATAACACAACCCTATATCAATGAGACTTTTGCCATATAATGAAAATATTTCACAATTTTTTTTCATGATCAAATTTTGAGCGGAAGAAAATAGTATAAGTTGAGACAGAGTTGAAAAATAGGATACTTGTCATTTCTGTGAATATTTGTCAAGATATTCAATATGATTACAAGAATTTGGACCCACGGGACCTACTCAGGTTAATTTTAAGCGTTCTGTTGATTTTATATAAGTGAAAGTTTTTTAATCTCACTGTATGCAGTCATGAGCATATTTTGATTGGAAATCCATTTTGAGCGCGTTCGTCAATTTATGAAATTTCATAAAAAGTGTGTTTCATCCGGTTAACAGATTGGTGAAGGTCGACCTCTCTTCAACTCCTCATAAGGGGATGCTGATCAGACACAGTCAATGACAATGAAATATTAAGAGCGTGTCGTGGGGCGCCTGAGACCCTTATGCATTTGCTGTCAGCATGTCCAGCATATGCGGTCTCAGTCTATATCCACAGGCATAACGCGGCTCTACGAGTGTTGTACTACCATCTACGACACTCGTACAGTAGGGACGAGACAGCGGTGTTGCCTATATATAATTTTATCCCTTGAGTTAAAATCGTGGGTTATCAACTAACCTTATTCGCGACATATGGTGGAGGCGAATAAGACTCTATACGCGATATACGGTGAATGCATATGGTGAATGCGCCTTGCATGTCCAGCATATGCGGTCTCAGCCTATACCATCTACGACACTCGTACGGTATAGACGAGACACCGGTGTTGCCTAATGCTCCGGGGGATATTGAGTCCATTGTGGAGAATGTGAGAAGTGCCGCATATATTGGAATTACTCATTCCCCACCCTCAGACAAATACAAGCCAATAAGGCTGATGTAGTCCTCCTCGACCATCAAAGTAAGACGATTTTCGTCATGGAGTTTTCGGCTCCTGGCGAAACGAACATCGTCCGAAAAGGGGAGGTGAAACGGACTAAATATCGAGTCTTACTCTTTGAACTCTGCAGGCTCTACCCAAACCATTCTGTTTAAATGGTGGTTCTGATTATAGGGGTCTTTGGTGGTATGATGGACACACTGCTCTCGAACTTAAAAATCATACCGGCTTGCCATAATATGGCAGGAATCTTAGCCAGACGAATGCAGAAGGCCGTCATCCTTGGTTCACTCCGTCTGCTCAGGGCACATGATTCTCGGACCCAGTAGTTGCTCACATCACGAACGTGAGGAGTGGTTTCTGGGTAAATGTCACCAGCGCGCCCTCCGGATATGTCGGAGCTCCGGAGAAAGGGCCCGACTGGTATAATCCAACCGGATAAAAATAAAAATAAAATAAATGACGCTTTCATTGGTAGAAGCAGAGAAAAAACAAGCATTAACATTGAAATATATAAATCTACCAAAAGAGTTAGTTTTTGACAAGTGTTTTCTACCAGTCAACCTTGAAACTAAAAATGAACAAAAAAAGAGATATAACAATAAGAATATACAATAATAGACTAATACAATTTAATAATTAAGCCTGGGTTAATACAAAAAGTAACGCCTGAGTTAGTAATAATAACAAACTATTTAGAATAGCTCATATCAGGAGAATACCCATCAGAAATTTACAGGTACGAAGGATATTTTTTAAATGTTTTTTGAAACTCAGTGTATTCATTCCCTTCAGGGCTTCCGGAATCCAGTTGAAAAACTTAGTAATTGTGTATGAGAAAGAAGACCAATATTGAGCTGAGGTGTGAATGGGTGGAGTGAGCCGAGATTTAAATCGTACATTGATATTGTGGACATCGGTCCGAAAAGTTAACTTTCGGTATAGATAGGTGGTTTTTGGGTTGTGACTATCTTATGAAATAAGGTACAGGCATGCAGAATTCTTCTCTTCTCAATATTTAGCCATCCCAACTGATTTAGAGGTTGAGACAAATGAGCTCGCCTGCCTAATCCACAGATCAGACGAATACACAAGTTCTGAACTAGTTGGATTCGTTGAGAGTCTCTTTTCGTAATAGCAGGTCCATAGACTATATCACCTTAGTTCAAGTGAGAATTCGCATAAGGACATTTTAGCACGTTTATGGAGAACTTTTCTGTAGGCGTATATCAATTTCAGATTGCAAAATGCTCGTCTTATCACCAAGTTGACATGATTAGTGAAATTCAAAGAGGAATAGTAAGTAAGTAAGTATATTTATTAAATTCAGGCATCATAAACCATCAATAACATTTTCCTTTTTATTATATTCCTAAGCTGATCAAATTTATAGAATAATTTACGTAGTCTGGTAACTGTATATTCAATATGTTCCTTCCACCGAAAAGATTGGTCCATCATTACCCCTAGGTACTTTATTGTCTCCGTTTTAGATATAGCAGCACAGCTACAATTGTCAACATTCGCACAAGATGTTTTATGAATATTTATTATATTTTTATCTGGTTGGTCTCTAGTAGTTGGAGTAAATGCAATGAATTTGTTTTTTTTTGACATTGACACTCAGTAAATTGCAACTCAACCAGTTAAAAATCATTTTGATGCCTATTTGAGTCTGGGTATATACCTCTTCCCAGGTCTTTGCAACAAAAGTGATAGCTGTATCATCCGCAAATTGAAATTAGAAATTTTGAAGATGTTGTTCATATTCAGAAGAAATAGGATAGGTCCCAAAACAGTTCCCTGGGGTACGCCCCGGGTAACTAGTAGTGGGTCGCTGAAATAATCGTTTACCTTGACAACTTGTGTTCTATTCGTTAAATAATCTTGAAATATATCCAAGGCAACACCTCTCACACCTATGCTAGCCAGACGCTGAAGAAGTATGTTGTGATCGACAGTATCAAATGCCTTGGCCAAATCCAGAAACACAGTTATGCATTTTTCATTTTGTTGAAAACAATTGTTGATTTGGTTAACTATTTCAAATACTGCATTTTCAGTTGATCTGTTTTCCAGAAAACCATATTGTGATTCTGATAAAAAATATTATTATTATTGCAGAATTGAACCACTCTATTTTTGAGACATTTTTCGAATAATTTTGAGAAATTATCAATCACAGTAGTTATGGGTCGATAGTTAGTTATCATTTTTTTATCACCTGATTTGAAAATCGGTGTTGTGATTGAATCTTTGAAAGAATTGGGTAATTTTCCTACAGTAAATATTAAATTAAAAATGTGACATATGGGTTCTAGGAAATATACGTGAAGCTTTTTGATTATGAACACAGATATGTCATCAGGACCGGGGGACGTATTATTTTTCAGACCCGAAATGATATCGATCATCTCGTTTCTTGATACTGGCTGTAGGAATATTGAGTTGGTGATGTTGTTGTGGTTTTCTATAACGGGGGATGTAGGCTTTTCAATTTTACTTGCCATATCTGCACCAATTTCAACAAAAAACTTATTGAAATAGTTTGCCTTTTCTCTGTCTAACAGAATTTTTTGTCTGTTCTCATCTTCAATACTATAATTAATAGATTTCTGTTTTACGCCGTTTGTTATTTCATTCACATTATGCCAAACTTTTTTGAAATCATTTTTTGCCTCTAGTCCAAGATGATTCCTAGGTTTTAAGTACTATCAGAGAGAGAACATGACAACGAGATCTGGTCACTTTCTCACCGAACAACATTACCACAGACTTTCCAGTCCAGTCCAGTCCAGGATTTATTGAGACACAAAACTTTTCATTGCCGAAGTTGTGACAACCGAGTTGTTATTTAAGGCTATCACATATTCGAGACATTTTAACGATTCGTCCGTATTTTTGTTAAATTAAATATCGTGCTCTAAACGAGTTATTTCAAATCGGGACCTCTCCGGTAAACACTAAACAATTTCTCTATCTAAATACCATTTACTACACAAAATGAAAAGCGGAGATAATCGCATCCAGATAACTGTGAACTCGCCGACGTCGCAAAAAACAAACAAAACGAGCGTCATTCAGTAGAGTTCAAAACGTTTTTATTCCGCCCTTCTGGCAGTTTGGTACAATAACGTTCGTCGCAATAATCCTCCTGATAGGTTTAATCCGACGCTCCTCATTTAAGTTGGCTCAAAACGATCGAGGGCGATTCTGTTATGAACTAGCTCTGGCAAAAATAATTATTTTTGAATGAACTCACAGAGAGGCAGGATTATTTTGTGGTAGAAACTCGGATAACGGCTCGAAAGATGTGATACTCAATAGGCTTCAACAATCTGAACGAAGACTCAGAGTTGGATTACTTTTCAATTTTATTTGAAGTTGTTCCATCCAAAAATGGTATAAATGGAATAAATGAAATATAGTCAAATCGACAAGGGCGAAGTACCCTTCTCTCCAAATATTTCCACCATGTGGAAAATATGATAAAAAAATCTCACAGAAAACAACTACTTTCCTGGCAATACCACGACGGACATTGAATTACAACTGACAGATATTTGTGCAACGTTCTTCCAAGAAGATCCAGTTGTAAATGCTTATTGTAATTATTCAGCAAATTATCATTCACTTGGCTGGGGAAGACTACCTGCAGACGCGTTTTGCGGTTCATGCCGCTCGTCAGTGACAGGGTAGGTCGGACAACATTAGAGTCGTCCTGCCCCAACCTAATGAATTATAATCCACTATACAGGGTGTTCCAAATTAAGTCGGCACCATTGCCAACTCCGTTATTATTGATGCTACGAATTCGGTTAAATGGGCAAGCTAGTAGCATTTTTAATGGCCTTCTCGACGCCGAAAACAAAAAAAAAATTGACAGTCGCGTTTTCGAAATATTTCATAAAATGATATTTTTTTAAATGGAACACTCTATATTTTATCATGCATTTCGACTCGTAACTACATTCTCAATAACAAAGCTCCCATGACTTTTTTTCCTAAAGTTGAAAATAAGTCAGTTTTGTCAATCGGATTTCATAAAGCGATATGAAATATCGAGTAAATGTTCAAAAATACCGCTTTCAGTGTGGTCTAGAGGCTAAGGCTCCTTCACCTCACACCGGCGACCCGTGTTCAAATCGTGGTCGAGCAATCTTTTTTTTATGTGTTGAGATATGGATTGTATTGCCAGTAATTTGGATACCGACTTTGGCTATATCTATTAAAAATTGTCAGAATTGTACATTCAATTTTGATCTAGTAAATAATAAAAGAAATGAATATTATTATAAGGTAATCAATGAGATCAATAAAGTATCGAGTGTATTGTCTGTATCTGAGATCTGCGTTTGTCGAAAAAATATTGTGTGTATTTCGAGCACAAAGTGTAATTGCCGCTCTCCAAAGATTACCGCGCTCTGCTTCGCGTCGCGCGGTAACTCTCTTTGTTCGAGCGGCAATCCATCACTTTGCGCTCTAAATACACAAATAGCTATTTCCAACCGCATTAATATGACACTCCAGCATTTTCTGTTCTGTTCAAAAACGGCTTCAAAGTTATCATTATGGCAGAAATATTTTGATTCACAAACTAAATACGGCTAGTGGAATGATTTTAAGATGGAAATTATCGTTTTGTAAATTAATACCAAATAGCTCAGTTGTGTCAATTGACGGGTTTCACGAGTTTAAATCCCAGCGCCATTTTTTTTCACTCTCTTATTTTGCTGTTAGTAACAAAATATTGTCATTCGTATAAATACCAAAATTGGGTGTTTGGACAACCATGAGGTTTTATTCGCCAAAACAAAGAAATTTTTTGTACTAGTGAAAAAAATAAATATTTCCACATAAGTCGCTCATTTTCAACTTTAGGAAAAAAGTCACAGGAGCTTTGTTATTGAGAATGTAGTTACGAGTCGAAATGCATGATAAAATATAGAGTGTTCCATTTAAAAATATATTATTTTATGAAATATTTCGAAAACGCGACTGTCAATTTTTTTTTGTTTTCGGCGTCGAGAAGGCCATTAAAAATGCTACTAGTTTGCCCATTTAACCAAATTCGTAGCATCAAAAATAACGGAGTTGGCAATGGTGCCGACTTAATTTGGAACACCCTGTATAACTAATATTTCATCACAAATGAATCAGCAACTTACAGTAAAAGTCAGTCGCAGCGCCACCCGCGGTGAAACCAATAAGCAATCCTCGTAGCGAACACAAAAGACACCAGGAAGTGAACAGAGTTCGAGAATTTTTGCATCTGTCAGATGTAATCGAATGTCCGTCGTGGATTTTACTATTTCATTCGATTTTATAGGTCGAATAACATGGATTTCAGGGAACCCCGCCCTATATTTTGTTGATTTCTGGGTTTACGAAGAGTATACAATCGTATGAACCGAGAAGAAATTTTTCCTGTAATAATCGAGGAATACCTCCCCAGACAAATAAATAATACTTTGAAAATACAAAAGAATCATGGACTAAAAATAATCTATACAAATCAACTGTGACGTTAAAAAATTTCTTAATATCAGTTGGATACTTTTCGTTGGATTGGGTGGAAAATGGAAAAATTGAATAATGGGGGTGAGTTTATTGTTCAAATCCCCAAAACATCTCCTTCATGATCATCTTTATTTCTCATAGAATGAAATTACTTAGAATCAGGAGTTACTACGCCAACTTGGCAAAATAACATATCTTGCAGTTGCTAACTATATTTTATCTAATTCAGTTTCGAAAAGTCAGGTTTTACATGACGTTCGTGAATTGAGAAACGTCAGTTTTTTCAAAACTCACTTGTGACAAGTGAAAATGAGTTGTGTAATATTCATTAACCAACTAGTTGTGTAATGAAATAGAATAAGACACTAATAATTTTTTCTTTGAAAATATTCAAAACAGGATTTGATGCGTCATATCTAACTTTAGATTTTTGTGGTATTAATAATTCATTTTATGCTTTATTTGCGGATTCTTCTGTATCAGACGCTATTTCGTCGGAACAACTACTAATGTTTGACATAAGTCTGACACGTTTGATATTGCTTATTAAATATTCATTCTGACAAGTGCCAATGCCACTGTCCCATATCAGGAGAAAACCATTGTATTATATTCACGAAATGATATCATTAGATAAAATTTTGTACGAAATACGTTATGAAAAGATTTATTTGTTCGTAATTTGCAAAACTCACTCACTCCGTTCGCTCGTTTTGGCAAATATTACGCTCATCGAACAATATCGGTCTTTTCATAACTGATTACGTAAAACTATTACATTCCAAATTCCAATCAGTCTTGATGTAATTAATCTCTGAGGCATGAACTTGTCCGAATGAATTATCTTTCGTGTTTTTAAAAACGTCATTTATTATTTGAAATACGTTTTTCTGGAGACGAATAAAATTTCATGAATTTGAAGAATACTTGTATAAACACCTTCACAGTATGATATCACTTGCACTGCGCTGTTTGGAACCTTTGGTGTAGTAATGAATATACTGGAATTTTATTTGAACACCAAACTTCTACTTTAACATATCAACACGTGTGATCATCTTCAAGATGAAGATTAAACTAGTCTAACATTAAACTTAGTGTCGATGTTTGGTGTTGGGATAAAACTCCGTTATATTCAGTAAGATATAAGATGAAGCTCTTTTCTTCGACTCCACCAAAACATTTGACTGTCTAAATCTGCGTTTTGTCGAAACTTCATGCTATGGGATTTCGCAGGATCACACTGCTTGGCTCATGCCCTACCTGAGAAATCGTTTAAACTAAAATCTACTTGCAACACATTAGAAACTTGAACAACTATTGTTTTTTTAAAAAGATCATCTTTATTCAAACTCAAATAAATTCTCTTGATATCTGAATAATACTTGTGAATTAATGCTTTTAATCATTTTATGGCGAAGTCGCTAGGAGCAGCTACTACATTCAACTTATAAAAAATTAACTAAAAAAACATTTTGTAGTGGAGCGAATTGTGAATCTAAACCACTCTCCAATCCACTCGAACACACACATAAAATGAAAATCGGTCCAGCCGTTTAGGAATAATTCAATGTCGTAGACACGCAAAGAAGGTTTTTATATACAGAGTGACCCATTTGAAAGCAGGCCACCTCTCTAAAACTGTTATTTATTATTCGATTCAGAAGTTTTTTTTTTTCAATAGATAGAGCTCTAATAGTTCTAATTGAGAGCCATATACTCGAAATAAAAAGAAAAATTTCAAGGCCTACTTCCAATTTTTTTCAAGGTCAAAAATCCAAAAAATATACTAGCGATTTTTTCAAATAGAATTTGGTGCCGCCACTGGATTCACGACATTTTCAAATGGTTTATATGAAAATAACGTAGGAATGCGTCCATCCATAAAAAAGTTATATGGCAATAAAGTTTGAAAATTATGTCAATAAATCAATCAAAATCAAAAGTCTGGCAACACCAATGGATTCAATATATTTCATAATATATTTGGTCAGAATTTCATCGAAATCTGTTCATAAATAAAAAAAATTATAAAATAAAATTTTCCTAAAATTCCACTAATTTCAAATTTTATTATTTTATAATTTTTTTATTCATGAACAGATTCTGATGAAATTCTGACCAAATGTATTTCGAAGTGTTCTGAATCGTGGTTTAGTCAGAATTTTGATGAAGTTCCGAAATTGAAGAGGTGGGTTGATTTATTGACATAATTTTGATGGACACATTCCTACATAATTTGCATATAAATCACTTGAGAATGTCGTCGAATTCTATCTAAAAAAATTGCTAGTATGTTTTTGGATTTTTGACCTTGAAAAAAATTCGAAGTAGGTCTTGAAGTTTTTAGGTGGCCCGCTTTCAAATGGGTCACTCTGTATGAAGATGTATCAGGGTATGCCTTCATAAATTGTTTACCTCTGATATTTGTTTAAAATATTATTTTATCTGTTTTGACTTACTACAATTGTATATCGATGCATAATGTGATTGAATAAATTCTATTATATTCTGCAAATAATTATGGAATTTGTTTTCTAATTTTTGAACTTACCCATGATTACACAAAACTTTGATCCTTTATCCGTGGTATGTTCTGGAATTTCGGAAGAAGCCTCAACATCTGTACGTTCACTGGAAATGAACACGTCTGTGGAAAACTGCGTATGATCCGCCGATCGACTGGAAGACTGGTCTTGTGTCACATCTTTAAATTGTGCCGTACTCGAATTAATTGAATTCATTTTCGTAGTGATATCTGGACTCGATGTCGATGATACTTCTGGAGATTGGGAGTTTGTCACAATCACTAGAAAAACACAACCTTGATTTATTAAACATTAAACAGATGAAGTGGGACAGCCAAAAAAATTGCCTAATTTTGACTAGCTATAACTTGGACATTTCTTGGCCGATGTTGGATTTTCAACCAATGGTGGAAAGCGTCATCCTTGGTCTATGCGCCATTGGCGCCGGGTTTCTTTTTTTGCAATTCGTTCTCTTTGTACAGGGTGTGAATTTAGAGCCGGAAACATTTCAAATTTTTGACCAATTATTTGGGAAATGTGAAGAACCCTTGAATTTTTTTTTAGATGTTGGGTGAATTGTTGGGCCGATACCTTGAGATATCTTTGAAATATTTTTGATAAATTGCGTTGCTATGGAAATATCGCCATTTTATGAAATTCCGTTTTTATTTTAAAATGTGGCATTTTTTAGTTAAACAATAACAGCCACCATCTAAACTAGAACAAGGGATATTTCTATTGAAGATAATTAACACCAGTGGCGCGCAAAAAAGGGTTTATAATATTTAGAAACGAAAATTCGTTTTTATTGAAAAAATTCAAGAGTTTTGTTGGTCGTTACAGTTAAAAAGGTACTATACGTTTAATTAGCATGATGTTGAAGATTCAGAGGCGTGCAAAAGGGGTTTCTGTAATGTAGACAAATTAAAATTCCGTTGTGTCACTTTCAACACCCTGTAACTCGATTGATACTCATTTTAGGGTATATGTTTATTGGAACTTTCAGCCTTAAAATGAAGTGAGGATTCTACCCTCGGAGTTTGTCCCCTTTATTCTGGGACACCCTGTATATAGCTATTTATTATATGGCAGCAGATATAGTTTTGAATGTAATTCGGATCATAAATGATAATTATGGTGCACGCCGTGTTATCGGCTACTACCAAGGGCCATGTAGCTCAGTGGTTGAGACTTTCGTGTTCAAAACCATCTCGTGCAAAGCCATAAAGGCGAAAAGCCCGTAAAATACCTGGGAGTTCTTATGGACAGGCGGCTAACGATGAATGCGCACCTGACGCTTGCCATTCAACGAGCGGCAGAACAACATGCAGAACAAAGGATAGTTACACTCGCGTGGATGTGTTGCGAGCGCTTGCGGGCATCGACTCCATCCTGACATATGCGAAACAAGTATCCTATACGTTTTATGAATACTTTTTCCCCAGGAGTCCACTGACTAGAGACCTAACTAGGCTTAGGATCCATGATAATCAACCCCGCGAACACGGCGGAGTTTTTATCAAGCGCTAGACCTCTTCCATGAATGCCGGGAAGAATCGGCGGCTTCGGAAATTTAAGTTTAACTGATCGTTTGTTCTAGATCAGTATCAGGATCCGGTTTTTTGCTTATAGCCTTTTCCGGAGCAACACCCAAACAATTCTCGCCCATCAAACCAATCTCCCGCAGTGTCTGTATCGAACAGAGACATAACCCACTCATGAGCAATGGAGGAGGTGTGTATACTTCAGATACCTCTCTAATGTCTCATAAGGACCCTTGGTTTTTCCTTAGGCGAAGTGCGCGAATCTCGAGTCGAAATTAATCTGAATCTGTTCGCAACCATTGACTGCTGGTCGGCTAGGTTCGAATCCTTAGCGTCTACAGATTTCTGTCTGATGGTCCGAGGAAGTGCTAGGAATCACAGGTTGAAAGGTAAGACCTCGTTAATCCTTGGCTCGCACAAGTTTCGACTTTTGAGGGCTGCCGTTCGTAAGGGGACGACAGCTGGTTAACGGAAAAAACAATTTTAACCAATTTTAAACCATAATGATCGTCATTATGATACTTAAATTATAAATATCTATTATTCAACTTACTGCAAGGCGAAAAAGGTCCTTTGTCTCTACAAGGTCCTTCCATCGTTGGAGGACAGTCTTGCCACCAGCAGAACATCTCTCCATCCAGACACAGGCAAAATTCACATGGATCATGTCGATATATCTGTAAATGAATATTAGATTCTGAGAGTGTTTATAGACAGAGCGTAAGTGTATCATACAAGGTTTTTTCTCCGACAGGTATTATATTGCCAAATTATAGCAATTTTATCATTAATTTGAGTGTTTCATGTTATGAATTGTCGTCGTTTTATCAAATGAGGATTTCCGAATTATATTTGACGCAAAATATTGTACTTTGTAAAAATGCATAAATGTATGAACAGGGTGTAAAAATTTATTTTTTGTACAACTGTCATTAAAAATGACGTTTTTAATTCATTGACATATGAACTAAAAACTGACGTCACAAAATCCCTTTCAACACTTGTGCTGAAAATACTTTTAACACTAGTTTTAAAAGTAAAATGACAGATGAGATGATGGATATATAGATCTCTCTAATAGAAACACTTCAATCAGATATTATAATCAGAACATCTACTCAAGAGGAATCATTTATAAAAGTTCGCACATATATTTGGCCGTTTGTGTAATTGGTAATACTAATTCATTTTGAAGTTACAAACGAAGTAGTATTCAGTCCAACTGCAGAAGGTCCTTCATCACTGACAAATGAGGACATTCATAAATAAAGTGTGTTGGGGTTTATTATAGTTGGAGCCTCTTTGTAATCCAAAGATCGTGTGTTCGAATCCTCATGGATCTAATTTTTTTTTCTTACTAGCAGTAACTGTTGTACAAAAAAAATTGTATGATACATTTGTTAAAAGTGATTTTATTTAGCTCCTAGGGTTGCTCCACTCGCTAACACTCATTTCGCAATATTCCCCACTCACAAAATAAAAGGCCACTTTTTAAACTTGTATCATAAATAACTATTTTAACTCCATAATGATTTTGAAAATTTCTTGAGAATTTGTGGGTGTGAGAAAGAGGCTATGAGGTTTTATGTCTCTGATTGGTTCGTAATCAGGTTGTTTTATTTTAATTGTTAAGTGAGCTCCCACATTAGTAAAATAGTCTACGAACGCAGTTGCTATTTATGAGTCTTCAGTTATGGTCTTTGTATCATCTAGCTTGATTTCTTCATTTACTTTTTTCGAATTTGTAAGCTCCTTCACAATATTCCACATATGTCTGTTGTTATTTGGATTTTCTGAGTTTTATTTTCATAGTGCTGACCTTTAGCTGATTTAATTATTGTGTTCAATGTATTTCTGTAAAAAGGTCTTTAATGTGACTTATATTCTGGTTGTAACGAAATGTAAAACATTTTGTTACTTTTTATTTCATGTTGGTATCACATGTTATTGAGATGTTCCAATTTATTTAATTGTTCAGTGATTGGTAACACTGAACATAGACAAAGTGAGAGAGAGATCGATTTCCTTCTTTGAAAAGACTTCTTCCTTCTTCGCCCCTTTTCTGAATTGAGCACTCGAAGAGTCGGTTGCTTTTTGATTTTCCCTTCGGAAAGATAAATTTTCCACAACGAGGAGATGAAAGGTCGTATACATATTTAAATGATTGATATAATCAATTTCTGATCGATTCAATAATCGAATCGATATACATATCGGCATTCTTTTAGCATATTTTTCTAAATTTCCAAAATGTATTTTTGATCTTCATGCTTCACGAAAACAAGATGGCCTCATGTGCGTCACTGTTAATTATCTGTACCAATATCTTCAAATTTTGAAAATAAATGTAACAATTTAATCTTATTCGAATAACATTTCGTACCCTCTTTCGACGAGTCGGTCCTGAAATGTCATAAATTAATTCTTTCTAACCTCTGAAATTGATGACTCACATGTGGCAATAATTTCTGTAAATTCTATCTCTAAAACGTTAAAATATCAAATCAGACCTGTTTCTGTTCGTGCTTAATGTTTTTCAGTGATTCCAAGTTTCTCCTGAGTGTCAGAAAATATCAATCTGCTTAGTAGGCAAGCCTGAGTGCGAGCAGCAAACTAGAAGCTAAAGGTACTCCTCCTGAATTTGGATAGTGATCTGCAGGAAAGACTGCCTTGTAGCTAGGAGAACAGGATTCATGGGTGAGTTTGAAGTTTTAAATTTATATTTTTATTGAATCTGTCGAAGCTAAACTCGCTCATGATTCTTTGAACTCTTGGCTCGAGCTCTTCCACATCACTGCCCAGGTTTGGATAGAAGGACCTGGCCAATAGCCAAAAGCAAGATGGATAGAAACCCTGGTGCGTTCATTTATACCTGTGAAATCGGCCTACCAAAACTGTTAAGGTACGGCCTACGTGATTCTTCATATTTTATTTAGATCGGATTAGCTTCACGATCATTCGTAGATGGCGGTAAAGTCATTACAGATTGATAAATGAATACTTGTCATGATGACGTTGGACAATTGTCATTGTCATGACATGTTTACATTTCGTATTTATTCAACCCTGGTGGATTGACTGATTCGCTTTTGTTTCACCCAAAGTTGTTAATGCTGTAATAAGATGGGATTAGCTTTCCCGTTCTCAGTAGATGGTGCATTATAAAAAAATAGCCGAGTTTACATTCCGAAATACTGAGTCATATTTTTTTGGAATATTTGAAATTTGACTGTTTTTGACTATGTTTATAATTTTTGATTAACTGTGATTTACATTTCATCGGTATATTTATCGTTTTTTTTCTGTTCTTTTACTACTTTTCGTTCAGTTCGCAATGATTAGTTATTTGTTTATTGTTGAGTTTTCTGTAATTCTTGTAATTATTTGTAGAGCATAATGTTTTTTCAAGTTTGTACTTGGACATGGCTACGTTTGTATGAAAGATCTAAGGTTAGTATCATTGTTCAAATATTCCGTACATATCACATATCCAACTAGTTAATTTAAAATTACTGTTCTGATTTTTGATGAAATAAGCACGTTAAACATGTTATGTCGTATTTTTTAACAAAATTGAATAAATATGAAATGTAAACATGTCATGACGATGACAATTGTCCAACGTCATCATGACAAGTATTCATTTATCAATCTGTAATGACTTTACCGCCATCTACGAACGATCGTGAAGCTAATCCGATCTAATAAAATATGAAGAATCACGTAGGCCGTACCTTAACAGTTTTGGTAGGCCGATTTCACAGGTATAAATGAACGCACCAGGGTTTCTATCCATCTTGTTATTCAATTTTGTTAAAAAATACGACATAACATGTTTAACGTGCTTATTTCATCAAAAATCAGAACAGTAATTTTAAATTAACTAGGTGGATATGTGATATGTACGGGATATTTAAACAATGATACTAACCTTAGATCTTTCATACAAACGCAGCCATGTCCAAGTACAAACTTGAAAAAACATTATGCACTACAAATACAAGAATTACAAAAAACTCAACAATAAACAAATAACTAATTATTGCGAACTGAACGAAAAGTAGTAAAAGAACAGAAAAAAACGATAAATATCCCGATGAAATGTAAATCACAGTTAATCAAAAATTATAAACAGTCATAAACAGTCAAATTTCAAATATTCCAAAAAAAATTTGACTCAGTACCACAGAGTAGAGTATTAATCTTTGTCAGTACTTCGGAATGTAAACTCGGCTATTTTTTGATAATGCGCCATCTACTGACAACGGGAAAGCTAATCCTATCTTATTACAGCATTAACAACTTTGGGTGAAACAAAAGCGAATCAGTCAATTCACCAGGGTTTCTATCCATCTTGGCCAAAAGAAACCCTATATGTTTTGGAACCTCTCTCCATGACAACCTTTCACTTCCAGTCGTTGTGACACAAATCAAATCATCTGCTTGCTTTGTGACACCTTATCACGTCAAAGATTATCTCAATACTCTCTCTTTCTATCTGTATCTCTGTATCTATTTTTTTTAAAGAGGGAGATCAATATTTTCTTATGATTTTTCTTACATGTCAGTTCTCCTGAACATTTGTACGGAAGCGTAGAAGGGCCATTATTTTTTTATTTATTTTTTCTCCCTAATTCCGAGTTGCAACTCGGAAAATTACTAAATTCCGAGTTGCAACTCGGAAAATTACTAAATTCTGAGTTGCAACTCGGAAAATTACTAAATTCCGAGTTGCAACTCGGAAAATTACTAAATTCTGAGTTGCAACTCGGAAAATTATTAAATTCCGAGTTGCAACTCAGAAAATCACTAAATTCCGAGTTGCAACTCGGAAAATTATTAAATTCCGAGTTGCAACTCGGAAAATTATTAAATTTCGAGTTGCAACTCGGAAAATTATTAAATTCCGAGTTGCAACTCGGAAAATTATTAAATTCCGAGTTGCAACTCGGAAAATTACCAAATTCCGAGTTGCAACTCGAAAAATTACCAAATTCCGAGTTGCAACTCGAAAAATTACCAAATTCCGAGTTGCAACTCGGAAAATTACTAAATTCCAAGTTTCAAACTCCGATGAAATTAAAAAATTAAAATACAAAAATAATGGCCCTTCTACGCTTCCGTACATTTGTAACTAATTATTAAAATTAAAATTGAAAAACTCAGTCGGCCAACAAACACACCTCAATATGAAATATTCAAAAACTAGGTCCAAGCAACCTCACTTACCAATCTAGCTGATGAAGGGTAAACATATGGCGGCCGAGATTGCCGATATGTGGAAGTTGGCCGGGCAGGTTTCGCCTTAATAAGACCTAATTGCCTCGCTGGCGTCGGGACCTTTCATCCTTTCCATGTTCGACAAACACTTTACAGTCCGTCAGGGAACTATCGCGGAGGAGAGATTATCGCTGCTAGAGCGGGAATTTTCCCTACTAACTCAAACACAAGCTGTGCTGCCGGTCTAATTGATGTTCTCTTGATGAATTTACTTTTGCGGGGTGTTTCGTTGTTACGAGTTTGATTGAAAGGCCGGGTTGTTCCCAACAGAAACACAACGGGGATAATTGGCTCGTTGGGTGGAATCAACTAAGTATTTTTGAATTTTTCACACGGAATTTAGAATGTTCACTGTGTCAGAGGCAAAATCTTAATTGGAACAGAAATGATATCGAAACATATTGTCAATCTGAAGGTATGTAATTTCCGTTGTTCAGGGACATAATGGCATGAGAGAAGTGAAATACCAGCTTGAATTATTTTCACAAGAGACGGTATAATTCAACAATTAAGTCGGTGAACTTAAGCAGAAAATAAATAATGAATAAGTATCAAGAACCGATCGAAGACAGTAATTGTTTGAAGGAGGAGCGTAACGACGACACCAATTATTGTCTGAGATCGGCAGTGCTTAACGATCGTGATACTTTTAGCGTTTTTTGCAAGATTCTAGCATTTTTTTATTGATCGAAACAAATTCATTTCCAGCTAATAACTGTAGAGTGAAATTGTCAAGCTGTGTGCAGGTATCAATATAATTGAATGCAATCAGGTGTGATCAAGTATACCAAAGAAACCTTCATGATATATTATTATTATATTCATTTTTATTTTTAGTTCTGCTAATTTGAAAATCCACTCAAGGTCATAGGATAATTCCTACAAGTAAACAAAACACTTTACTCACGAGTTTCATACAATATTTTTTCTACAACTGTCAAAAAACACAACAAATTCAGATTTTTTTGTTTATATGAAATGAATTTGGCATATTCATTGATTCATAATTCCAACAAAGTTCGAAGAGTATGCCGGAGAGTTGAAGTTTCAAACAAATGAAACGAATAATTTCGACGGAGTCGAAATACCTTTCTCTTCACACTATCCCGCAAAATGGAAAATTTGAAGCGAATATTAAAATAACATATTTATCGAAGTCAATATTATTATTATTGATGTTGACTTGACTTTCGAATAACTAGTCCATCGGAAGTAACTTTTCATTTTCTTAGATTTGTCTTCAAAATAATCAAACAATACTCGTGAAGCTACGAATACCTTTTTCTTTCTTTGCACTATGTCAAGGAAATCTCATATTTGCACTATCCATGATTTTCTCCGTTCAATCTTCATCACTTTTCATTTCTACTTAAATTAAACTCATAGTTATCAAGAATTCGTTATCTGGATAGATGCCTAATTTCACAAATTTCATTAATTATTGTTGTCAACTAGTTTCTGACGGCCAAACAGCCATAGCTACCTTGAATTACCTATTGTGGATTATATATGCTATTATTGTGACAATATATTTCCTTGCTTGACAACCAATCAGTGGATTTCAAATTTTGAAATTCAGCCAATAGAATCGGAACAACAGTGAAAATATAGCTTGAAATTGAATTGGTGGGTTGATTAAACGGCATATTTTTCAAATTTCATTTCCTTATAACTTTTTATTGATTGATGCATTGCAACGTTATTTACATATGAACTATTTGAAAATGGTGCGAATCCGATGGTGTAGTCAGATGTTTTCTAAAAAAATCGCTTGTAATTTTTTTAGATTTTTGACCTTGAAAAATAAGATTAGTTGGCCCTGGAAATGGAGATTTTATCATGAAATTTGGTGCCCTAGTAGACTTTTTCGAACCACCCTGTATACACAAATTCAGAGACTTCATTTGCCTATATTGAATATTAATTTCTCAGTAGAGAACTCACACTGATTGGAATGAAATTGATCGAATGAATGTATGTTCACCCTGTTGTAGAGCTCAAAACGAAAAAGTATAATGGATACGAGATCAAGGTGAAATTGTACCATCATTGAGGCATGATATCAGCAGAATAAATAGGCGTTTTGTTAATTCTTAGAATTGTTAAAAATTCTCAGCAAAAAGCTTTACTTTTCATCTCTGACACCCTGTATCTCGAAAACTAGTCGGCCGATTTTGTTGTGTCCATAGACACTTTTGCCGAGGAAGTCAAAATCTACAACACACCAAAAATTCACGGAATTTAGCCCAGAGCCATTTTCCATAAGGATTTTGCGAGGTCCTTTCTGCGATGATAAAATTCTGCGATGATCGTGGACTGAGGGCCGGTTTTTCAATATCCTGTAAGCGTAATTTGACTAACAGCTAAATTTGACTGAAGCTTAGAATGTGAGTTCATTCTCTCATTTGAGCCAATGTCAGATTTATTCTAATCACCAGTCAAATTTAGCTGTCAGTCAAACTACGCTAACAGGATATTGGAAAATCGTCACTAAATCTATGTATTCTAATCAGAACCTTCGATAGGTTTTGCTGATTTTTATCAAATAATTCTTACCAATCCACATTGCATCGTTATTCATTTGATTCGGAAGAGTTGCTCTAACTTACAATAAAATGAAACGCAACAATATATACGACAAATAATACTCAAGTTCTCTTAAATCCTCTAGTCCACAATTGGTTTGTGTTTCAAAAATAGAGCTGTCGTTGCTGATGGATTGTTGGGCTGAAAGTGTTTTTGTTTCGCTTCTACATTTTACCCTTCATCAATTTCACGTCTCGCAAAAACTGCGATATATATGTGTCTGTCCTTAATTGATGACGCGGAGTTTACCGCCCGGAATGTTTCTACTCTGGAGTTCATTGTTGCCCATTGTTTATGTTCTCGGTGGTTAGAGGGTGAGTGCGTTAATGAGACGAACAGTCTTCAGCGCTAGATTTTCAGGCATCATCGTCTTTGATTCGAATGGTGGCGAGAAATATTTGGGTTCGATAATATTTCGTATAGTTTCGGACCCTATAACCACAACCGACCCAATCTCCCGAGCCGTGGTGAGGAAATCGGCAACACTGCATGGAAAGCAATTTGACGTCCCCAAAAGAACGACGATTGATGTGGTTATTTAATTTTTTTCATTAAAAACTGGAATCGCAAAATATATTCAATTTCTTATACAGTGACCGCCAAAAAGTATGTACCATATGGGAAAAAAGTTTATTATTAGAGTATTGAAAAAAAGATTTTTGGGAAAAGTTTGTGCTTGTCCGATAACCTAAAAATCGATTTTGACACATGTCACGTGATCGCTGGTATGGCGGCAAATTGAAAAAAATTACCATGAATAGTCAAAAAGTCGGATAAAATGGCAAGATATCGAAAAAAGTTATTTGAAAAAGTTGCTTAGAATTCAATTTTATACAAATATACGAAGTTTGAGAAAATTATGTGAGAATATTGAAAACAGCAATTTTTTTTAAATAGTTTTCTAGCTGTAGAAAAATATCAAATTATTTTCTTATGAATTGCTTGACCATACTGAAATATTTGTATTCCGATGATAATAAGAAAACTTTCTCATTTTCTCCACACCAGAGATTTTGTCAGAACCCTTGCTGTTACATTGGTTCGTATCTAATAGATATATCACAATTCCACTATTATTGCGATGATAGGGAGATACAAAAATATCGTTTTTTCAGATTATAATCAATTTTTGATGATAATCGTGCACGAACGTTTCACTTCGCACATAATCTTAAAAATAGTGCGTCAAATTAAAGAGGCTAGAGTTTTCAACATTACAAGCGAAGTGAAACGCTCTGGCACGATTATCATCGAAACTTGATTATAATCTGGAAAACATCATGTTTCTGGAGTGTCATATCATCACAATGGTCGTGGAATTCTGATATAACTGTTAGATACGAACCAATGTAACAGCCAGGGTTTTAACAAAATCCAATTTTTTTAATTTAGTGCTTACTGGTGTAGAGAAAATGAGAAAGTTTTGTCATTATCATTGAAATACAAATGTTTCAGTATGGTCAAGCTATTCATATGATAATAATTTGATATTTTTATACAGCTAGGAAAATATTTTTAAAAAATTTCTATTTTCAATTTTCTCTCATTATCTTTTCAAACTTTGTATATGTGTATAAAATTTAATTCTAAGCAACTTTTTCAAGTCACTTTTTTTGATATCTTGCCATTTGCGTTCTCATAGTAATTTTTTTCAATTTGCCGCCATACCAGCGATCACGTGACATGTGTCAAAATCGATTTTTAGGTTATCGGACATGCACAAACTTTCCCCAAGAATCTTTTTTTCTAATGCTCTAATAATAAACTTTTTTCCCATATGGTACATACTTTTTGGCGGTCACTATATGGAAAATCTGTCAAGTTTGGTTTTTCCATGGCCTAAAATTCACATTTAGGGAGATTTTTTCAAAATATTTTTTCTGATAAGTGCAGAAACTACATAGAGATTTTTCAGATTTTTCATATTATTCATTTGAAATCTGACTGAAGAAAATAATATGTTATTATTATTATACAGAATGTATTAGTTTGGCACATTCTGTATAATGTACCTTCCAAAAACATATTATTTTCATCAGTCAGATTTCAAAAGAAAAATCTGAAAAAAATCAGTTATCATCTATGTGGTTTCTGCAGGTAAAAAAGTTACAAAAAATCTCCCGAAATGTGAATTTGAGGGCATGGAAAAACCAAAACTCAACAGATTTCCCATATAAATTGAATATATTGCTATTCCAGTATGTGATGAAATAGTTATTTACCTAACAAGTGCGGAAAGTAGTACTTTTCCGCACGCGACGGCAGTTGCACGAACGACGCGGAGCGGAGTTCGGGCAAGCCGTTAAGGGCGGAAAAGACATTTTCCGTAAGAGTTAGGTACAATATTTTTCCTACGAGTGTTTTTGTCCATCTTATTTATGAAAAAATAAAGTTTTCAATAAACAAGTTTTTATAATAAAGCTACAAAATGACTAATAAGACAGAATAGTTACCTAGATCATTTAGTTAGTCGTAAATATCCTCATTTTCAACAATACAAAAATCGTGCGGAAAAGTAAAAATCGTACGGAAAAGTAAAAATCGTGCGGAAAAGTACAACTTTCAAAACGAAAAATCGTGCGGAAAAGTTGACTTTTCCGCACGCTCGTAGAAAAAAATTAAATAAGCACATTAATCGTCGTTCTTTTCTCTAAAAATTCATTCTCTTATGTTTTTTACCTAGTTTTTTGAATAAGCAGAAAAATTCACATTAAAGAATTGATGAGTAGGACGTCAAATTGCTTTCCATGCGGTGTTGCCAATTTTCTCATCACGGCTCGGGAGATGTGATGATTTGAAATAAAAATAGTGCAAATAACAAGTTTATAGATAGATGGAGACAAAAGTAATAAAAAGAAATGATAAAATATGTACAAAAGTATGCAACAATTATAAATACGGGGATTTCAATTATGAGAATAGTATATTAAAGTATAAGTGGATGAAAAGGTCTTTCAAACACGCGCGATTTTTCGAGCACGACGGTGCAGCTCGTATTTCATCCTACACCGGGTGTCCACGGAAAGTGGCTCGCCCCTATAACTCTTTTGTTTTTGAAGATATTGGAATTAAATGTGGAGGATCTATATAATTCATAAAACTGCATTTCTTGACAAGTGACTCATGCATCTTCTGGTCTCACCGGAAGTGATATAAACTTTCGATTTTTAAATGAGACACCCAGTATATTTTCACTTTTTTGTCTTCATATGACATTCTGCATACATACTTTTTGTAACCAACAATTTTTAAAATTTTGAAATTTATTTTTGAATATAAGGCTATGAATACGTTCAAATTATTAATTTTAGTCCTAAAGTATTGGGAAAAATATAACTTTACTAAAATGCATCTGCTGTGTAAAATTTAATTTTTAATTTATTCTAACTATTTGATTTTCAAATGACAACATAGTGGCTGGTCGGGTCAGAAAAAAAATGAACGATTTGTATACGATTTAAAACTGCATTTTTTCACAAGTAACTCATCTTCAGCGAGTTCTAACATTTTTATGGAATATTGTTTTCAGTCGAAATATTTCTGATATGTAATACAATTAAATTTTAGAATTTGTATTACTAATTTTTTTAAATGGAAATTTTGTGAATTTCATTACGATTATGTTGATACTGCTTTTCTGTTATAGATTTCAAACAAACTTTCGTTGAAAAACTTGAATAGATTACCGAAGATCTTTCTTAAAATGAAACATTTCATGCGCTTCATCGATCAATAATAATAATAATATTTATTTTCCAGTCGACATGTTTACCATGTATAGGAATAGTCAGTATTTACAATATAAATACAGTGCAAATACAAATACAATACAAATATACATATACAAGTATACAAATACAAGTATATACAAATTTTAGCTTTGTATAAAATAAATCAGAATATACTAAATGCATAACCTAGATCGTGAAACTAGATGCTAGGTATTCAGCCAGTGTATATGGGCATGTTTCGATTAAGAAATTTTTCAGACTATATTTAAAATGTGTTAAGCTTGAGGCATTCCTGAGCTCATGTGGAAGGCTATTCAAAATCTTGGGACCCAAATATGACGGGGAGGTAGAACTAACTTTATATTTACAGAAGGGAATATTAGATTATTTGATCCGTCTAGTTTGAATACCTACTATGAATATCTTCATCCTGAATAAAGTCAAATAGACACAGTTCATAGATGTGAAGGCTTGTGACAGTGAAAAGTCCTTATTGGGGAAAGATACCTCTGCACGAGAGGGTGCTAGGTATATTTGCAATGATTCTCAGAATCTTTTTTGGGGCAACAAAAACATCCTGTGATAATGTCGATCCACCCCATAAGAGAACAGCATAACGTATTCTAGATCAAGGAAGTAGGCCGATTGTAAAACACTTTTTCATTTCTACATCGCATTTCTATAGCATATAATTTCATCATATTATTATGTGAGCTCGTAGCAGCGAGTGAAGAGTGAGGGAACGTTCAGGTTTTGGATAGTGGGGGTGAGGGTTCAAATCCCACATAACCCACATATTCTTTTATTTTGTGAAAAAGTATTTGAAATATTTGTATCTTCGATTCCTTTTTTAGGTTGTATATATGATGGGAATCATGATGGTAGGTAAGTTTATGATAAAAAGTGTTAAAAATAATACAGATCTTTTTATGATTCAGATGGTCGTAGAAAAAGTATAGTGTACAATTTGCGTGAAATGACCCATTTCATGCTCATTGTATAATATACTGTTTCCAGTGAGTGCGTTTCGACCAATATTCCAAACCCTGCAGGAAGGACGATGGGGGGAATCTCTTGGCCCTCAGGGCGTCTTGAATATTCATGTACAAAGTGATTTCTTATGGCCGGGTGCGTATTGGATTAGCCGGGCCGTTTGTTCATGCGCCACATTTACTGTGGCAAGTAAATGCCACAACAAACGACGTCTACCGAGCAATTTGCATCACAATTAAAAATGCTTTAGGGGCTTAGTCGATGTTCCGAAACGATACTAATTAAACCGGAAAATTTGCTGATGGTAATGAGCAGATACTATCGCTTTCAGGATCAGTGGCGGATCCAGGATTTCTTTCAGGGGGGGGCGCACAGTCGAATTCACATGAAAGTTATACAGAAGGAATTGTAAAAAATATTGAAAAGTAATTTTTCCATTTTTCAACATGAAATTTAAAACATTTCATTAAAATATATATATATATATATATAGTGGAAAGGGATAACGGGGATTTTCAGTCAATTACAAACGGCAAAATCTTTTTATTACAAAATCATCAAATATATATAAAAAAATCTTGACAATTTTTGGGGCAGCAGCATATATATTGGTTATAACAACATTGTCTCTAACAATTCCACTATAAGTTATATTTGTACTCGTTGAAGGAGCCGGTTCCGATTCCGGTTTGAATTTTTAAAATAATTGTCAATTGTAGTATTCGCAGCTGATTTTTTTCTTTTATTTTCTGCCATTGTATGAAAGCACAGCACTGACACTTAAAAAACTTTCTACGTTCACAAGGTAAAAGGTATGTTTCGCACTAATGGAGTAATATATCAATATCAGATCATAAACACAGTCAACACACCAAACCTCTAGAATGCGAAATAGTTATTTACCTAACAAGTACGGAAAGAAGTACTTTTCCGCACGCGACGGCAGTTGCCGTTAAGGGCGGAACAGACATTTTCCGTAAAAGTTAGGTACAATATTTTTCTTACGAGTGTTTTTGTCCATCTTATTTATGAAAAAACAAGGTTTTTAATAAACAAGTTTTTATAATAATGCTACAAAATGACTTATAAGACAGAATAGTTACAGAGATCATTTAGTTAGTCCTAAATATCATCATTTTCAAAAATACAAAAATCGTGCGGAAAAGTAAAAATCGTACGGAAAAGTAAAAATCGTGCGAAAAAGTAACTTTTCCGAACGATTTTAAATCGTACGGAAAAGTACAACTTTCAAAACGAAAAATCGTGCGGAAAAGTTACTTTTCCGCACGCTCGTAGGAAATAATAATTTTCAGATTACGCTGTGTGGTTGTCTGACTGCAACTGAATTGACTATTATTAGTAGCACAGAAAAGTCATCGCGGGAGCGCGGGGATTCACATACCGTAGGCGGGAATTCACACACCGTAGCGGAGTTGGGTATATGTCGGATTGCGTCGTACGAAGACGAAACATCATTTACCCGTCACCCTGTCGTCCCTTGTGGTTCTTTGCTTTCTTTTCGTGATCTCGAGTCCTCAACATTGTGAAACTCGCAAATTATTATGTATCCAGATCAAAATGTAAATCGCTCAGGGGGGGGGGCGCCCCCTGCGCCCCCCTGGATCTGCCACTGTTCAGAATGCTAAACGTTTTCTTGAACTAGTCATTGGAATTCAATCGGCTGAACGTACAAGAGCTAGTGTACCAAAGTTATTTTAGATGACATATCATGAATTATTATTTTCGGAATTTGTTTTTGTGTAATGGGAAATATCACAGAACTATTTATGAGAAACATAATGTCACTAGCTGCAATATCCGGCATTGCCAAGTAAGGATATACCGGGTGTCCACGGAAGGTAGCTCGCCCCTACAACTTTTTGTTTTTGAAGATGTTGGAATGAAATTTGGAGGATCTATATAATACATAAAACTGCATTTCTTGACAAGTGACTCAGCTCCATGCAACTTCTGGTCTCACCGGAAGTGATCTAAACTTTCGATTTTTAAATGAGACGCCCGGTATATTTTCACTTTTTTGTCTTCATATGACATTCTGCATACATCCATGTATCATTTGTTACTTTTTGTAACAAAAATTTTGAAATTTATTTTTGAATCTAGAGGGCTATGAATACATTCAAATTATTAATTTTAGTCCTAAAGTATTGGGAAAAAAATTACGGTTTTCGGTTGAAATGCATCTGCTGGATAAAATTCAAATATTATGCCTATTTTTTTTTTCAAATGGCAACATGGTGGCTCGTCGGGTCGGAAAAAAAGAACATTTCATTACGATTCGTGACCAACACTAATGATATAACAAAACCATCAATCCAAAAACTGATATCTCCTTGTATAATAGTTATTTATGATACAAGTGTTAAAAGTGGCATTTTATTTTGCGAGTGCGAAACGAGCGTTCCAACTATTATAAACCTCAACGCACTTTATTTGTCATTAATTGTCAGTGATGAAGGACCTTCTACAGTTGGACTGAATACTATTTCGTTTGTAAAAAGTCAGTTTTTAGTTCATATGTCAAAAAATTAAAAACATCATTTTTAATGACAGTTGTACAAAAATTATATTATTAACATGTTTTTCAATCAATAGCGTACACAATAGTTTCCCAATTTAATTTGGGAGAAGTGAGGTAAGATAACATAAGTAATGTTACTTTTTCAATACGCCTTAATTACCTTGTTCCATCAGTTCTATCAGTAGGTTACAGGTTACCCGATGTATTTGAATCTCATTTTAATCTAAAATGGACATATTTCCATGTGGTCGTAGAAAAATAGTTATTTATGTACCAAGGACGAAACACTGTCTATTATAGTAGAACAACTGACAAGATTAGGCCATATTGATCTGGCTCTAGGTGGGGAAGAGCTTATAATAACTATTAATGGAAACTTTAGTTGAACACGAAGAGAGGAATGTTTGCCGCATAATTCGTTTCACTGTATTCTGCGGGTTCAACTACTATTTTATCAATAATCTGTGCCCTGCGGAATCTCATGCACCGTGTAACTCGAATGCTCAAACAAATATTAATATATGTTTACCTAATTAATGGATAGGTACAGGGTGTTTGCACTGTTGTAAGATAGAGTAGTCTATCGCATCGAGTATTCAGAACAAATGAAAATGAAACGTTCGTTTTATTTTTATTCTATTCTGATTTAGTTCGTTGGACTTCGTCGTTACGACATATAATCCAGTAACGACAGACAGACTCGAGCAAAAAGTGAAGAATGAATTGTAGCACTCTGAAACTCGACATCCTGCATTATTAGAAAAAAAAATTGTTTACCAAAAAATCAGGGGTGGAACCTAAAAAATGTTTCATTTAAAAAAATATAATTTTTTTTTGTTGTTATTTCAGAAAATATAAGATTTATCGAATAGCGATTTCGATAGGTTGAGAGATAATTCAGTTCTCCACAAGAATGATTTTCAGTAATACCTCATGAAAAACGCTCGTTTTCTCAGAAAACAAGGTTTAACGCCGACGTCACATTTCATGTTCGCGCTAATCCGCTACTGCAAGTTCAAGCAGGGCCGAAAATTAGATTTGTCATAACTTTGCTAAAAATTATAGTACAAGGAAAAGAAAAAGTGCATATCGTTCCTGAAGACTTCGACTTCCTCATGCAAATATAACATGTGAGTGTCTGAGTACCTAAAATGTTTTTTGTCCCACTTCACATAACCTTTCTACGATATTTGCGGAGGATCCGAAAGTCATGGATATTTTAATTGATATGAAATAATTATAATAGAGCAGGAATCAGTACCCTCTTCGGACCATATGCAACGATTTAAGGCTACTGAGACAAGTCTCACTTATACATGCCAAATAAAAAACAGGGTTTCACTCCTGCCTCAGTTTTCAACTCACCTATAATCCCGGCTATTTGTTCAGTAAATGGTGAAAATAATCGCTCATACACATCCTACATAAAACATGAAGTATGTGATTTCAAGCTTGAGGTTTGCGCTTCACAATAGTGTTATTAAATATATATACAGGATATGAATAAGCGATTATTTTCAACATTTAGTGATGAGAATGCCGATTTTATGGCTAAGTTGAAAATGAGTCAGGAGTAAAACAAAGTTTTTTTTTGGCATGTATAAGTGGGACCTGTCACACTACTTTAATATTGTTGCATATAGTCCAAAGAGGGTATGGGTTGCTGCTTCAGTATAATAATTCCATATTTAGTAAATTAAAACATCTCCGTGAAGTGCGACAAAACACATTTTAGGTACTCAAATACTCGCATATTATATTTGCATGAGAAGGTAGGAGTCTTCAGAAACGATATGAACTGTTCCTTTTTCTTCTCCGATCATTTTCAGCAGAGTTATGACCAATCAAATATTCGGCTCCGCCAGAACTTTCAGCGGCGGGTAAGTGTGAACCTGAAAGTTGATGTCGGCTTTCAATCACGTTTTCTGAGAAAACGAGCTCATTTCATCATGGTCTCATCATGATTTCAACTACTAGCATATCAAATTTGGTGGTGCTACAATCGATTCTTGTCTCAAAACCCAATCGTACTGGATTAGTATAATTCGGTCTCAAGTTATATAATTCTAAGTTGAAGAGAATGTACTGTAACGGCCGTTAAGAAATCTTAACGGACGGAGGCTGTTAATAGTAACTTTTCAATTGTCATCTGAATACCGTTAAATGAAAATAACAATATAGGATTACGAAAAAGACATAACCTACAGCAAGGAGACATTCAAAAAAATGTAGCGGAAGACGCGCTCTGTCACTGAAATAGCGAAGTTTGAAATAGCAAGATAGCTACACGAGAACTTTATGTTTTGTTAGTTGCATAGTTTTAGAAATTAAATGCGGGATCAATGTTCCAGAAAACACCACTTTCCCTTACGAACATTGAGTTACATCTGACATCCGTTTATTATCTTTGTCTGATGTTGAATACTGTATTTTTATTTTTATATTCATATTTTTATTTCATTTAAGGCTAGTTAGTGCCTATAATTTTTTTTGTAAAAAAAAATAGCAGCAGGCAAGGACCAGATGGAAAATGTTGATGAGGTTCCAACTTTGGTGAAAACATAAAATAAAACATGAAAAGATGCCAAATGGTGAGATGGGGATGCAGTTTAGTGGTTGAAAACAGTGTTTTGCGATTTTCGGCTAAACGTGACCTCCTAGCGGATAATGTTCAATTCACAAGTTGTAGATATTAAAAAAATCTAAAACTTAAAAAAAAATTGAAGAGGAAAAAAAATCATCAAAAATTTTTTTTTTCGTTACCAATTATCAGAACAACTAATTTCACAGAAAGATCTTGGTAAAGACTGCGAAGCTTATAGAGTAAATCTTGATAATTGGTCCTCTCACTTTGATGGTCGATGAGGACTTTATCAGGCATATTATTATCAATATTATCATCATTGAAATCATTGTAACATTTTATGATAATAATAATAATAATAATAATCCGTCTTTATTATTTAGAATTGATGAGAGATTTAAAATTTGTTTTCACAAACTTGAAATAAAATAAAAGGCGAAGTTCAGCTATAATTTAGCAGAACTAAATGAAGGCTCTTGACATGATTTTTTTGTGTTTGTAACCTTCAACAATCTGAAAATGAAAAAAATGTTGATCCAAAGAAATTTGTACAAGTGTAGAAGGGCAAATTAATTAATTTGCTCGATAAGTTACTGCATTCACAAGACTGCTGACTTGAATGAAATTCATTTTTGACAGTAACGTAAGGCACTGAAATTGCCTATCTTGAAGAATGAGATCAAATTAACCAAAAAATATTTCTTTTTCAAAAAAGTTGACGTTTCGGAAGCTGTATCTGCCCCCGTTATCAAAACTTGCTGAAAAGACGCTGAAAACTGTATTTGAATTGCGGTTTGGAAATAAGATCTTTCTTTGACAGAGTCTTGCTATCTTGATACATAGGGTGTTCGGTATCAATCAATCACCGTTCTATTAGTTCTCATTTCATCTCTGAGGAGATGTAACCAGGTGCGGTCCATTTCGATGGAATTTGTTGAAAAGCAGTTGTTTGATAAAAGAATGCACGCGGTTTCTTTTCTTGGTTTGATTCTCTCAATAAAAATTTGGTATTATTCCATTCCATCATATGATCGCCATCAGATGTAGAATATGCCCGGATATTTTCGAACCTGTTATTTTTCGATTTCTGATGTAACTTTCATGTTCTTCCTGGCGCGCAATCAACGGTCTTGATGTTTCACCTATATAAAACTTCTATCACACGAACAAGGTATTTTGTAAACAAAATTTTTTGAACATTCATCAGTGATTTTGGGTTTCGTATGTGTGAGTATAGATCTCAGTGTATTGAATTTCAAGTGCTAATACCTCCCCCATGGTTGGGAATAACTACCTGCAGATGTGACATGTTTCAAGGCTTGTTCCCCAGTCGTAAGTGCAGTTGAAATAATCACGATTATTAGGGACGTTTAACTATCTCAGAGAACTGGCCTATCATGGAATATATCAGTTATTCTGTCCCCGGAGGCATCGATTGTCACCATTACATAAGCAAATACGAACGTTTCTGGAGAATCCTCTGTCAGTGGATAACTAAGATATAGCCAATTCTACTGTATTCGTTGTAGATAAATCTCCCAACTTGAGGCTTTATCCGGAAATGTGTAAAACAATCCATTTCAGGTGAATCGCCTATGGGGGGGGGGGCAAACCAAAATTTATATTCCGCCGCGTGTCTCGTGAGAGACTTCTCGGATTTCAGCGAAAATCCTGAGGCCAATCTCTCTGCACTTGCAATAAAACGCAAGGAAATCCTGGGACATCAAAACCAGATCCAGATACGCTGAAATGTTAAAATGGAAATTATGCGGAGGCAGGCGTAAAAGTGATTTGTTGGATAAAGGGAATAATTTGCAACAGAGTTTTCGGTTGAATGATGTTTTGTTTTCTAAAAAAGAATAGAATTAGTCCCCCATGATTATTCTCTTGAAATTTTGGTGGTACACAGGTGGAATTTCCACCGCATAATCAGTGAATAAATGAATGATACAATGAATTGTGATTTTAACTGATGGACTTCAACTGATTATCCTCAAGGCACGTAAATGGAAAAGAGAATTTATTTGGAATTGCAAATAATTTTTTGGTCTTCAGATTCAAAACTCTGGATGAAATGGGATTCACTCAAATTGGCCCAGTTCGCAAAAGGAATAAATTATTTATTCGTAAGTGAATTTTGATAAACAACAATTTGAAACATTGTTTGATACTAATGAAAATTATTGTGACAACTCATTACGACGAAAAATATAAGAACTAATTAACTCTGTTTCACCATTAAGAGAAAAAGCTGTAAGCTAGCCGGCTCTAATGTCATTTGTATTGACCTTTCCCTGCAGTGCCCAAAAACGATTCACAGACGTTGCTTTGTGACCCATGATTTGTGAACTGAAGACGACGAAGGAAAGCGAAATTGTACAAATGTATTTTGTGAGGGGTAATATTTTATTCTGATCTAACCAGAACCCACTAACATAACGTACACACTTAGACACAAGAAAATTAAACACTTATATTTTGTAAGAACTCATTTTTCAGTCTGTTCTAACCAGAATGAAATAACCTTACGTAGAAACATGGGCGCGCGACCAAAGTTTACTTTATTTATTTAGCTGTGCTAATAGTCATATATATATATCTATATATATATATATATATACAATGCTAGTCTAAAGTCCGTTCCCTACTACTAATTTTTGAACCACCTGGTATATCGCAACGAAATTTGGAAGGCTCAAATAGGAGATAAAAACCTACGTTTTCATGAGAAAATTCCAGCTGAAAGTTTCAAAATGGCAGCTAAGCGCCATCTTCAATAATTTTTTTAAATAGAACATCCGGTATATTATTGCATGATCGGTTATGGACGATCATAAGGAATCCAACAACACCAAGTTTGATGCTATTTTCTCCAAAGACTATGGAGATATCACCTATTACTTTCTCCATAAGCCGAATGAGTGGGAGAAAGAAACTTTTTCTGGCGGGTCAATAAATTCTCTCTCACTCTCAAGCAACATAATTTGCTTCGAAAAAAAAGATGGAATTTATGATAATCATCGGTACATTTGTAAAGACTATTCCATGAATGAAATCAAAACCATTTTTATTTATTATTAATGTTAATATTGAAACGGCTCATGTCATTCATTTTTAAGTTTGAATGTGAATCAACAATTTTTGTTGTTTTCCTTCATTCATGTGACAGCTTACTACTGAATTCAACCTGGAACACTAACTAATCCCACATTCAAATTCTAAAACTATGCAACTAACAAAACATAATTATCAAATTGAGGACTGCCGTCATAATGAAGAAAGCCATCTGCAGAAGTACTATTTGGAGCAAACTAGAGCAGCTGTCTTCGTATTTCAAACTTCCCGCTATTTCAGTGACCATTCACAGGGCGCGTCTTTCGTTGGTTGTTTTTAGGTTTGTTCGCGTTCATAAAACAAACAGAAACCATGCGCAGTTTCACAGAACTGTACGCATTCTTTGAGTTCTGTGGGACTACGCATGCTTGTGACTGTTTCGGGTTTCGGACAGTTTATTTTGTGAACGCGTCGAACGCGAACAAGCCTATTGAATTGTTTAGTTCATTGGTAGATAGATAGTGACTCTACGTTCATTTTCATGCTTTTACGGGAATTGAAAGGGCGGAGTTTTGGTTTACGTGTATGCAAAATTTGTCGAAAAATTGATATGAATGAAAAGTGAAGCGTATCATGGTTTTGGTCAAAGCTCGGTGTTGTGTTAAAAATTTGTCGGAAATTGTGAAGTTGATATGAATTGATAGTTAGTGCTCATCATGGTTTGGGTCAAAGTTCGGTGTTGTGTCATTATACCAACTTGCTGGTGGGGTAAGTTTGTTTTATAAAACAACCAATGACGAAGCGAACTACAAAGGTATCTAATAGCCAATCAAGTGCCGAACTACAAAATCGAAAACATGCTGTTTCAATTATCAATATGAAAATTTCCACCAATCAAAAACGCGTATTTTAGAATGAGTGGAATAGTCAAACCAATTCCGTCAGGAAATCTGAATCGCGTTTCTGTGCTGGCTGTTGGCATGAAATTAATACATTCACTCAACTGCACTGATTGATTATCTCTTCGTTAGTGAAAACAAAACAAATCTGACTGCATATCCCAGCATCCTGTCATGATCGGATCATTATGAATTTACATCAATCCGTTTACTGGTCTCAGGTGTGGCTTGCTGCAGACACAGTTTCAAAGTGTTGTTTATGTTCAGATAATCCGTTGAGAGTTTGGTGATTATGTGGTTGTTTTGTGAGAGGAAAACAGTTCGCATAGGAACCGGTACAGAACTGAATAGTTAAATTGTGAAACAATCGGTGTGTTTATACAAACAGAAGAAAAGGGCACATGATAGAAACAAAAGAAATGGCTATAACAATAGTTATTTATGATGCAAGTGTTAAAAGTGGCATTTTATTTTGTGGGTGGGGAATATTGCGAAACGAGCGTTAGCGAGTGCAGCAACCTCACGAGCAGAATAAAATCACTTTCAACAATTTTTTTTTTGTACAACAGTTACTGCTAGTGAGTAAAAAACAAAAAAAAATAAGATCCATGAGGATTCGAACACACGATATAAACCCCAACGCAGTTTATTTATGAATGTCATTATTTGTCAGTGATGAAGGACATTCTACAGTTGGACTGAATACTACTTCGTTTGTAACTTCGAACAGAATTAGTGTTACCAATTGCACAAACGGCCAAATATATGTGCGAACTTTTAGAAATGATTCCTCTTGAGTAGATGTTCTGATTATAATATCTGATTGAAGTGTTTCTATTAGAGAGATGTATATTACTGAGTATCCATCATCTCAACACTAGTGTTAAAAGTGATTTTGTGAAAACGTCAGTTTTTAGTTCGTATGTCAACGAATTAAAAGCGTCATATTTAATGACAGTTGTACAGAAAAGTCTTTCTGAATCATTATTTCCCCAATTTTTTCAATGATTTTCGATTCTCTTCATTATTTATGTTAATATCAGACCATATTTACATAATATAAGTTGATTTCATGTAAGATTTTTACAGTTGAAAGAATTTCATTGCAGTAAGTAGCGAAAACCATCTTGAAAAGTTTCAATAAATAACAAGATCTGTGCTTACACGTATTAACGCTGCATCGAATACTACAAGGCCAGTAGGGATAGACATGAAAAATTGATATTTCAACAATAATTCCAAAAGTTTTCAAAGTTTGGTCAAGTGAATGGTACATAGATAAAGCAATAAATCTCAGTTTGCAACATCTTCCGAAGTACGCAATATTGTCATAATGGCAATTAACTTGAATTACTCTGTATACTCATTGAGAATATTCCAAAAGTTCTGCAAGCTTGTAGTAGTATTTAATATATTATTTCATATCACGAATCAAGTTTGTAACCAATTTAAGTGTACGGGACATTTTTTATCATGTTTTTCTTTGATACACCATGAAAAAAAAAATCGAAAAGTTCTGCAAACTTAACAGATCCATCGGAAGAATATTTCGACCAGTTGTATAGATTTGCAACCTTTTACGTTGACCGGAACATATATTTTTTTATTTCGTCATTTTTTGATCAAGGTGTTTCGAAATAATTACAAAAGTTTTGAAACTTCGTTGTAAATTTTGAAAACATCTATTCTGACGCATCCATAAATTTGCAACCTTGTATATGATCCGGAACATTTTGCAAAAATATAGTTTTTTCCAAATTGCATGAAGTTCCAGATCGTGTTGCAAATTTGTGAATGAATCAGTATAGATGTTTTCAAAATTTGAAACAGAGTTTCAAAACTTTTATAACTATTTCTAGACGACCTTGATGATGAAAAAAATTAACACGAATTGAAAAAATGTATGTTCCGATCATTGTGAAAGGTTGCAAATCTGTACAATAGTACGGACTATTTTTCCGATGTATCTGTCAAGTTTGCAGAACTTTTAGAATGCTTGCTTGTGGTATAAAAAAACATTATTGTTTGATAAAAAAATGTTCCGTACACTTAAATTGGTTAAAAACTTGATTCTTGATAAGAAATAATATATTTAATACTACTCCAAATTTGCAGAAGTTTTGTAATCAGTATACAGCAAAATTTAAATTAATTGTAATTTTGACAATGTTGCGGACTTCGGAAGAGGTTGCAAACTGAGATTTATTACTTTCTCGATGAACCATTCACCTAACCATAGTTTGAAAACTTTTGTAATTATGGTTAAATTTTCGATTTTTAATGTCTTTTTCTACTGGACTATATTTTCTGTTCGATGCTTGCCATCAAAACTCCAATACTATAGGAAATTTGAGAAAGACGAGTTTATTTGAAATATATTTTTTCTACAACTGTCAAAGAAAGTCCACTTTTTTTGTGTGGTTTGTGTGCGTAAAGTATTACAATATTTCACTATCAACACACGATTTCATTATTAAACGGAAAAGCGTAAAAAATGCACTTTTTTAACGGCTGTTGCTGGGCAACCGACAGTTTCATGCAACAACAGTGACAGATCCGAATAATAACGTAATCTTGTCATAAAGCCAGTTCTTATTTTCTTTGGTAACTAATAACCTATAAATTTCTGATATACAAATGTTTCACCAATAATATTCTTAGCATTCTTGCTATTAAATAAGTGTTATCAAAATTCCATACTATCGCGGCGAATATATTCAAAATAATAGCATATACCTCTAAGGAACTATTGGACCTAATCTACACTAGGTAATCCAAGGTAGCTATGGCTGTTTGACCGTCAGAAACTAGTTGACAACAATAATTATTGAAATTTGTGAAATTGTGCATCTATCCAGATAACGAATTCTTGATAACTATAAATTTAATTTAAGTAGAAATGAAAAGTGAAGATGAAGATTGAACGGAGAAAATCGTGGATAGTGCAAATATGAGATTTCCTTGACATAGTTCATAGAAAGAAAAAGATATTCGTTGCTTCACGAGGATTGTGTATTCATTTTGAATACAAATCTAAGAAAATGAAAAGTTACTTCGATGGACTAGTTATTCGAAAGTCAAGTCAAAATTAATAATAATAATATTGACCTGAATGAATATGTTATTTTAATATTCGCTTCAAATTTTCCATTTTGCGGGATAGTGTGAAGAGAAAGGGATTTCGACTCTGTCGAAATTATTCGTTTCATTTGTTTGAAACTCAACTCTCCGGCATACTCTTCGAACTTTGTTCGAATAATGAATCAGTAAAAATATGCCAAATTCATTTCATATTTGCAAAAAAATATGAATTATTTTTTTTTGGCAGTTGTAGAAAAAATACTGTATAAAACTCGTGAGTAAAGTGTTTGTTTTTACTCGTAGGAATGCCGTCAACATTTCCTACTCGTAAAAAAAGTATCACTTTACTCACTTCATACATAAATTACTATTCTTGCTATTAAATTATGGCCTTTGGTCAAGTACGCCCATTTCCACATATAAGATATTTGATTATCTCACATGATATAACAATATTTTTGTTCATTGAAATAATTCTTCAAAATGTATTCAAGAAATTTTTACAGTGACTGGTTTCAAGCACGGAGTAATTCTCCGATTGCAGATTTGAATTGTTAGCGCTTGTGCCACAAATACCTAGTCTAAATACAGAAACGTACTATTATATCATAATTCCGTACTCATCTGTAAGCTAATATCATTAAACGAAACATGATATTTAATCCAATCATCACTCTGAAGAAAAACCACCTAATCCCTCTCATCTTGCTGATAAGTCGTCATTAATTAAAACACAAAGTGCCACATTAAAGCGTCTACCAATCCATTAATTACCGTAGCGCGAACGTCTTCAAGGGAATTCAAACCCAAAATCCTCGAATAATGAACGGTCCTGTGGCTTCTTAGTACTTTTACATTCAGTTTGTCCCATAATAACAAACTCACTCGGATTACTCGCTTTAATTTCCCAGACAATGGGGAAATAAGTATCTGAATGAATGGTAAGTCAATATAGTCAAAATCGGTCTCAACGTGCGGGTGTGAGACTTAGGGCCGGCAAAAATCTATTCATTTATTTTTAAACGAAAAAAAAAAATATACCTATACAGTGACCGCCAAAAAGTATGTACCATATGGAAAAAAAGTTTATTATTAGAGTATTAGAAAAAAGATTCTTGGGAAAAGTTTGTGCATGTCCGATAACCTAAAAATCGATTTTGACACATGTTTGAAAAGATAAAGAGAGAAAATTGAAAATAGAAATATTTTTAAAATATTTTCCTAGCTGTAAAAAATTACGAATTATTATGATATGAATAGCTTGACCATACTGAAACATTTGTATTTCAATGATAATGACAAAACTTTCTCATTTTCTTTACACCATTGAGCACTAAATTAAAAAAATTGGATTTTGTTAAAACCCTGGCTGTTACATTGGTTCGTAGCTAACAGTTATATCAGAATTCCACGATCATTGTGATGACATGACACTCTAGAAACATGATGTTTTTCAGATTATAATCAAGTTTCGATGATAATCGTGCCAGAGCGTTTCACTTCGCATGCAATGTTGAAAACTCTAGCCTCTTTAATTTGACGCACTATTTTTACGATTATGTGCGAAGTGAAGCGTTCGTGCACGATTATCATCAAAAATTGATTATAATCTGAAAAACACGATATTTTTGGATTTCCTTATCATCGCAATAATAGGGGAATTGTGACATATGGATTAGATACGAACCAATGTAACAATATGTGAACCATCTTTATCTTTGTAAGAATGCAGAAAACGGAATTCTCACCACGCACAACCTAATCGGTTTCAGTGGAGATTATCATTCCCTCCTTCTGTTTATTCAGAACAGGTGATCTTTCTTATCTACTCACAATGTATTTTAGCTATTTATTTTTTTTACTTACCTATTTTGTAATTGTCTATAAAAAATTTTTTTCTTTACACTTTTTACTGAATAAACTATATTATTATTATTATTATAACAGCAAGGGTTTTGACAAAATTCAATTTTTTCAATTTAGTGCTCTCTGGTGTGGAGAAAATGAGAAAGTTTTGTTATTATCATCGGAATACAAATATTTCAGTATGGTCAAGCAATTCATAAGAAAATAATTTGATATTTTTCTACAGCTAGAAAACTATTAAAAAAAAATTGCTGTTTTCAATATTCCCACATAATTTTCTCAAACTTTGTATATGTGTATAAAATTGAATTCTAAACAACGTTTTCAAATAACTTTTTTCGATATCTTGCCATTTTACCCGACTTTTTGACTATTCATAGTAATTTTTTTCAATTTGCCGCCATACCAGCGATCACGTGACATGTTTCAAAATCGATTTTCAGGTTATCGAACATGCACAAACTTTTCCCAAGAAACTTTTTTTCAATACTCTAATACTAAACTTTTTTCCCACATGGTACATACTGTTTGGCGGTCACTGTATATGTTCCACCCCGGGAATTTTGGTAAACAATTTTTTTTCGTGTTTATCGATCCTCGTCTTAAAACCCAATCGTACTGGATTATACCTAAACAAGAAATGTTGATCTGGTTTGACATGTATGAGTAGAAAACTTCAAAGGCGATATCGGATTTCAACAATATCGAATTTTCTATTGGTGAAATAAGGGTTTGTTCCGGTGTTGATTGATATGTAAACATCATTGAAATATTATTGATTAATTAATAAATTGATGGACATTCGTTACTACGTGATACGAAATCATCATGAAAAATGAGAAATGAATTTTTCTGTATTTTTGTACCATTTCAAATTTGTAACACTTACGTTAATGCAGTTTCGTCCTATATGAAAATTTTTCAAATCTCATGAATAATATACCGGGTAATTCAAATTCGAGGGCCACCATTGGGATTTCGGAAACTATAAGAGATACAAAGATGGTTAAATTGGGGCAAATTTGCGCATCTATGTGACCAACAATATGCCGTTAAGAAAGTTTCAATATTCCGAGTATATCCGGAGATATACGAAAAAAACCGATATTTTGAAAAACCATTTTAATTTTTTTCTGGCGTTATTTGATGAAGGACATCAAAATAAACAGTACATTTACATTGCCATTTTGTCCCCGCTATACGACGGTATTTTCAGATTTACCATCCAACGTTTCGTCTGTTGGCCACCATCAACAACTTTATTTTTTCTTATGGGCGTCATATTGAATTGTTACAAATTTAAATAGTGTTTTTCATTCTGATTCAAACGATGTATAATATGTGATACTTTGTTATGTCACAACCTTTTATATTTCACAAAAACTAGAATTTTCAAGTAGGCTCTGACTCCGTCAAAAACACTTGTTAAATGAGTTGATTCGTTGTTACACTATTATCTGTCACGTAGTCACGTCTGCTGTCACAAATTCAAAGTGATAATAAACGTAAAATGGTGTTTTCAAATCAAGAAAAACGGAATATGATGAAACTGTATTATAAATCAGACAGTAATACTGAGAGAACTGCAGAAATGTATCTTCAACTATACCCAGAAAGAATACAACCCGCAAGAACATTATTCAAAACATTAGATAGAAACCTTACCGAGTATGGTAGTTTAAAAAAACCGAGGAATAAATATGGAAATCGATTAGATGAAAATACGAGAAACAATATTCAAAATGCGGTAATAAACTTCTATCCTCTTATTAAAATATTATTTTTTTTTTACTTGTCTGTTTTTTAGATAAATATGGATCCAGCAGTTTCAACACATGAAGTTGCTCTAAATACAGGTGCGCCACAAACAAGTGTTTGGAGGGAGCTCAGAAGAAATGGTCTAAAATGCTTCAAAATTCAGATTTGCCAAAAATTATACCCAGGTAATCCTGAACGGAGATTGGCTTATTGTAATTGGCTAATGAATCGAAATGATTTTCCCCAATTTCTCTCAAAGGTCATTTGGACGGATGAGAGCACTTTCTCTAATTGTGGTATGTTCAATAGAAATAATGAGCACATCTGGAGTCAGAACAATCCCAGAGAGTTTAGAGCAGTTAGGCCACAGGTACGGTTCAGTTTGAACGTGTGGGCTGGAATTTGTGGAGATCAAATCATTGGTCCTTACTTTTTAAATAGAAAACTCAATGGACAAACTTATCTGGAGTTTCTCCGAGGCGCTTTTGAGGATTATCTAGATATGTTACCTCTCGTAAATTTAAATCAATATTGGTTTCAACATAACGGTGTCCCTCTACATAATATCAGAGCAGTATGTGAATACCTACAAGAAAGATTCCCAGATAGGTGGATTGGAAATAATGGTCATGTGAAATGGCCAGCAAGGTCTCCTGACCTTACAGTACTTGACACTTTTTTGTGGAGCACATTAAAAAACCGGGTTTATGGCCAACAAGAATTCAATAATGTTGAGGATCTTAGGAGAAGCATAATTGAACAGTGTCGGTCAATAAGAAGAAGGGATATAACAAGGGCTGTAGAAAACTTAGGACGGCGAGCACGCCTATGTATTCAGGAAGAAGGCAGAAATTTTGAGCATTTGCTTTGATGTTGCAGATTTTTCTTCGTCAGTGATGTGTCATTTCGTTCGTTAATTTGTAGTTAGACAGATATTTTCAATAAAGTTCATTAAAAACTAGTTTAATCAGATTATATCTCGTTTATTATTAAAAAAAAACATTCTACGTAATTATTACTTTGAGAATAACAGCAGACGTGACAAATAATGGGGTAACAACAATGTTTTTAATGTTATGCGAAGTTGTGACATAACAAAGTATCACATATTATACATCGTTTGAATCAGAATGAAAAACACTATTTAAATTTGTAACAATTCAATATGACGCCCATAAGAAAAAATAAAGTTGATGATGGTGGCCAACAGACGAAACGTTGGATGGTAAATCTGAAAATACCGTCGTATAGCGGGGACAAAATGTACTGTTTATTTTGATTTCCTTCATCAAATAACGCCAGAAAAAAATTAAAATGGTTTTTCAAAATATCGGTTTTTTTTCGTATATCTCCGGATATACTCGGAATTTTGGAACTTTCTTAACGGCATATTGTTGGTCACATAGATGCGCAAATTTGCCCCAGTTTAACCATCTTTGTATCTCTTATAGTTTCCGAAATCCCAATGGTGGCCCTCGAATTTGAATTACCCGGTATACTAGTTTTGTAACAAAATTGCCTACGAATATGCTTCAAGTTTCACATTGCTACTGAAAAAACACCATTTGCCAGCAATTGATCAAAGAAACGTGCATATTTGTTCTGTCCCGATGCCCGCTAATTAGAGTAATGAGTTTCTCACAAACTCCGAACGAATGCTTGGGGCGATAGTCAATGCACGCCACGTAGAAAGTTAATTTTTACTGCTTCAATATCTTCCGACCCTCCCGTTTTTTAATTCACTGAAAAATAAATAACGAACTGAAAAAATACGCGCTGAAGTTTGAATTAATTAAAAAAAAATCCATAAAATAATTCAATTAAGTATAAAATAGAGAAAAGTCAACAGTCACAGTAACCCACGGTAGATTTAATTCGGTTAAATTTTTTAAGGACGCGAATTAGTCGAAACCATTTAACATTTGAGTTAGAATACCTAGTGCACGACCCAAAAACTATACTTATTTTTGTCACAGTTGTCTATGTGAACGGTGTTGCAGTTTTGTTCATTATGTCTGATAGTAGTTCAACTTCGACTATAGATGAAGACTTATACGACAGTTATTAGAGAATAAAGTATTCGCCTGAAGACGATTGCAGATTCAAGCAATTGAAACGTAGTGAAAAATTGAAAGAAGTAGAAATCTTTCAACCATTAAGACGATGGAAGTCCGAAGCACAAGTAATCAATAAAATAGAAGATAATGATATAATATACGTATGCAATATTTCCGAAAAAGAGGTTGGCGACCGACTCAACTTCTACATCACGAGAAGAAGAGGGTTGAAAAAACTTTTCCTGGCGTTGACGTAACAATAGCTATTTGTATTACTAGGGAGGAAAGTGCCACTTTTCCTTTCGCAGGATTCCTCCTACCCACTTAATGAATTTTTTTTGTTAATTTAAAACGCATCTCAACTGCTTTTGTCTAAAACGGACCTATACTTGCATGATGGAAAGTATAGACAATACAGTCATGTCCATCTGAGAATCTGCGGTGGTGCAATGGCTAGCGTCTTGGGCTTGTCGACTTCCGGCGAATAAGGCGCCTGTGCCGGATGGGCTGAACACCATTCTTGTCAAAAACCTGCCGAGAAAGGTCCCCGTCCAGCAGCTGCACGTTACCAATGCAATCATAAAGTGGCAGTGCTACCCCGATTGACTGAAGAAGGCTGTGGTAGTTCCAATCCTAAAACCGGGTAAGGGTGGCCACAAGCTAGAGAGCTACAGACCAATCTCACTGCTGAGCGTCATCGCGAAGATTATCGATAAAATCCTCCTGAGACGAATGATGAGCCTCGAGGAAAAGCTCAAAATGATCCCCGATGAGCAATTCGGGTTCCGCTCGGGTCATAACACGACCTCGCAGGTGGTCCGGATTGCTCACGAGGTGAAAGAGGGTTTTCATCGAGGCCTAGTCACAGCACAGTTATGATGCTGCTGGATATGCAGAAAGCCTTCCGTCTGGGTCGAGGGTCTCATCACCAAACTGTTGAGAACAGATATGCCCATATACATGGTGAAACTGATAGATTCCTACCTGGTCGGTAGGACTTTTGAGATGACAGTAAACCGCACTCTCTCAAGGGCCCATCCAATCGAGTCACGTGTTCCACAGGGCTCGAGCCTTTCACCACATCTATACTCACTACATACGCATGATTTTCCTCAACACGAGAAAACGAAGACGACAATTTACGAGGATGACACCGCAGTGTATTGCCAGTCGATCTCTAGCGATGTCGCTGCATACCAGACAGAGCTGGGCCGGGTACTGATAAATTGTACTCGAGTACTGGGTACCGGGTACTTCCAATAATTAATGAACGAGTACAGAGTACCAAGTACTTTACTCATTACACGTGCTGCCGAGTACAGAACTCCGAGTAAAAGTACTCGAATTCTAAGTACTTTCTCATCAAGTTGTATGTAGCAAGTCCAAAAATAATTGAACAATATATCCACCCATTGCGTTTTCTCTGAGTCTTGCATCCTATAAATAACCATGAACTATCAAATCAATAATGACTGAACTAGTTTTCAGTCCATAAAGGATAAAATTAACGATAATAATAATAAAAACAATAGTTATTTTTGTATCTAGTGCGCGAAATGCTCGACTATCTCGACTATTTTTTCAACTAGGCTGCGCCTCGTTAAAAAAAATCAGTTCTTGATCACCAAAGTATTTCGCGCACGAGATACAAACAAATTTTTTTCTACAAACGTCATAAAAAAATAGGCGATATAAAATTTTGTCAAGTGTTAAAAAAGCCTTATTTAGTTATTGTTGAACATTCAGAAATGAACGATTTCTTGGATTTTCGCTTGATTGAGGACCATAAAGTTAAAAATAAATGATTTCTTGAATTTTTGCTCGATTGAGGAGTATAGGTTAGAATATGAAAATCCCATATAGTTTACAGGCAGTGTGCGAAATAGGTATTTCGCACATTACTTCGAGCACGTTGTCATTCTAACGAAGGAAAATGAAAAAAATTGTTGTCAATGCGCGATCCTTGTCATTTTTTGACGTTTGCAGAAAAAATAATTATTAAGTAATGGCATAACTCGTTGATTCTGTTTGCCAGGATTGGCTTCATAATAACTAATGTTGATGATTTATAAAGCCTTTGGAGTTTTGATGTTGCTGGTTGAGGCACGCTGGACTGGACAGACAGGCCAGGCGTAAATAGACGCGTTGCATAATAAAAAGTACTCGTAAAAATGTACTCTCATCAGAAGCGCGGGTATCGGATACTTTTACCCGATATGTACGGGTACGAGTACAGAGTACTTTATATAAAATGTACTGGGTAACGGGTACAGAGTACCAGAAATGTACTCAAGAGTACAGTATCCGAGTATTTGTACTGAGTACTTCCCAGCTCTGATACCAGATCCGGGTAAGGCTGGATAGGGAAATACTGCCGTATTTAGAGGAGAATAAGTCGTGATGAATCTGGCCAAGACCGAGATCATCAATTTCACGCGTAAATATAAATTTACCAAAATTTACCGTGACGTGGTGGTCTCGAGCGAAAAGCCCGGTGAATTACCTGGGGGTACTTATGGATAGACGCCTAACAATGAATGCGCACCTGACACTTTAAATTCAGAGAGCGGCAGCGGCGGTAAAGATAATCTACCCATTCATTTACCATACATCGCATCTCTCGTAGGAGAATAAGATGCTGATGTACAAGCAGATGGTGCGCCCAGCATTGTTATACGCCTGTCCAGTATTCTGCAATTTGTTCGACAAACAGTGGAAAGGACTCGACGTAATGCAGAATAAAGTACTTCGTATTATCCTCAATAAGGATAGCTACACTCGCGTGGATGTGCTGCGAGCGCTTGAGGGCGTCGACTCCATCCCGGCAATTACAAAGCAAGTAGGTTATAAATTCTATAAGTACTTTTTCCCCAGGAGTCCGCTAACCAGGGACCTTACAAGGATTGGGATCCATGATAATGAACCCCGCAAACACGGCGCGGTCCTTTATCAAGCGCTAGACCTCTTCCACGAGCGCTGGGAAGAACCGGCTGCTTAGGAAATCCAAGTTTTACCTAAACGATCAGTACCAAGATCCGTTTTTTGCTCATAGCCTTTTCCGAAGCGACCTCCACACTAACTCACACTGACCAAACCAATACCTCGCAGTGTCCACTTGGAATTGAGCCATCAACCACGCATGAGCGACGCAGGAGGCGTAGATACTCCAGTACAACTCTGTTATCTCGTACGGCCGACGACCCACACAACATCTGCGGGGTCGAACCAGCACCCTCTTGTGAGGACCCTAGGTTCTTCCTTAGGCTGTCGTGCACATCCGCTGTCCTTCCTCTCCTTCCTCTTTTTCCCCTGGGGTTAGTGAAGTTAGTTGCTTCATAAGATAACTTAAGACTAGCTATGTACCATTATAGGCAATAAAGTTCATTTATTTATTTATTTATGTCTTGGGCTTGTAATGCGAAGGTCTCGGGTTGAGCTCCTGGCAATTGCAACTTTTTGTTTTTTAGGAACGTTATTTTACTCTTTTCTTGTTAGTGATTTGAATAATGGGACATTTAGATATCTTATACATTTTGGATTGCTATTGAGTGATTTTCTCATAAGTAATGTTATATGCCTATTTGAATGAAGTGTCGATAATTTTTTTTCGAAGAGCTGCGCTTGTAGAAAAAATAATGTGTGTATTTCGAGCACAAAGTGTCATTGTCGATCTCCAAAGATTAATCTTTTTGTCGAGCGACAATCAATCACTTTGCGCTCTAAATACACAAATAGCTATTAAAGAACTAAAGTAGAAGTAACATGCATGTTTGATTTTTATTTATTTATTTATTTATTTATTTATTTAATGGTCATGAAAGATACAAACAGACAGAGAGTCCACTAAAGTATCTACATTATTACAGATTTAGAAATTTTAAAATTATAGGTATAAAACTATACAATATACACAAAATATACATAAGTACCAGAATACAGGATATTATAGATGTTCTCCAAATTACGGCAACAATTTGATTATAATAGATTCACAAGTTTCATCGTTTACAACTTACTTGAAATGAAGGGGAGAAAAAGTACTTTCCTCCCTAGGGAGGAAAAGTATGAGTTTCCTTCCTGGTTTGAGGAAGGAAAGTGTGTACTTTCTATAGGGGTAGGAGGAAAAATTTTGCCAGAATCAATATTTTCTGTATGATAATTATTATAGTAAGCATTGGCCGATTTTGGTGTAAAGTCATTTGTACTAGCAGGAGATGGTGATGAGGCAACACAGTTGGCAGGTGAATGGGGGTTGATGCATAGCTTTGATGACTAATGATAGTAGTGATTGAACTTTGACGAAGACTTTTTTTAATTCTCCGATAATTTTTAGCAGAGTAATGACCAATCAAATATTCGGCTCCGCCAGAACTTTCAGCGGTGGGTAAGGGTGAACCTGAAATTTGATATCAGCGTTCAATCACGTTTTCTGGTAAAACGATCGCATTTCATAAAAAATTACTTAGGATCATTTTTGTGGAGAATTGATTTGTCTTTCACCCTGTTGAGTTGGTTTTTCGATAAATCACATATTTTCCAAGATTACAGCAAAAACTATTTATTTTTAAACGAATAAAAAAATATGTTCCACTCCTGGAATTTTGGTAAATAATTTTTATTCGTTTTTATCATGGTTCCAACTACTATCATACCAAGTTTGGTGGTGCTACAATCTATTCTTGCCTCAAAACCCAATCGTACTGGATTAATAGGTCGAAGTATGATAATATAATAAATTCCCCACAAAAAATTTCAGAAATATAACCCAATATCCGTATGCATGGTCCCTACGGTGAGCTGTAGAGTTCAGTTATTGGGAATTCAATAATATGAATTACTCATACCTACCTGTTTCCCATTCCATTCAATATATCTTCAATTCAACCATCTAGACTAATTGATTTGGAGACAATGCCATATCCAGGAAGGCCTACACGACGATATTAAGTACATATACGACCAAAACAATCCTCGTCGAATATTGTCGATTGTTCTGTAGGCCACACGTCCCCATCCTTACCCCATCCTTACCCCATCCTTACCCCATTGTTATATTCTTCCTCGTTCGAGTATCAAATTTGAGACCGTTCAATGAAATTCATTTGTTTGAGTAACATAATTAAACAAAGCAATATGAAATTTGGTATTTTAATTGGTTTTGTGTATTTCCATTTCCTTCGTTCTTGTGACTTCTTTATTCATTCTGAAACTCGGCGGATTATGAATCAAAATTAATTTCAAGAGTTCATTGTTCACATATCTGATGGCTGTTGTTGTTTTTTGTCTGGGAAATACAGTTGCTAATATAAGAACTGAAGTTTAATTATATTTCCAAAATGTCTCCAACTGAGTTTGCTGATAAAGAATGGGGAGTACGTCGCATATAAGAAGATCACAGAAATTGTTTCTCGGATTTTCGATTTTCACTTGTAATATCCCAAGGCTATTGATAATTTCGAAATAATTTGTCGCTAATTTTTGAAAGCTTAGTTACCTAAAAGCAACTCGCTTGAGAAAATTTAAGACAAATTATGAGAATTTATAAATAGTCGAGGGATATTCAGTAAGACATTTTTTTTAGAGAATTAAAAAACCAGTTCACCTACCTAACGCATTATTTTCGAAAACACAAAGTATTTTTCTTGTGAGAATTTACCAGTCACATTCCAAATAGTTTTGATGGTGGCTTTTTCAAACTCTTATACGTCTAAATTCTTCATGTTTACGGTCCAATCTTCAAGTACGCGGCAACTCTTCAACGGTACACTTTTCGTTTCCTCACCTCACTAAACTCTTTGAACATTTTCCACGTGTAATTTTAACCTAATGTAGTATTTTTGATGTATTTTAACTTATAATCAAGTATATCTATTGAATCATTTTTTATATTTCCATTTCTGCTCGAAGTAACTGACATTTTAAAAATTTAATTGAGTAAACATCAAACTATAACTGAATTGCTTCGTGCGGATTCGTGGTGTTTTCTCAAAACAATTCAGTTGAGTTCAGAAATAAAAGACAGACTTATGAGATAAATTTAATCACGAGTTGAATTTTATTAGACTATTTGACGAATAAAGTTTCTTCATTAATATAAATACGAACAATGTATGACAGTCATAAACAAATTATTAAAATCGTCAATATCATAATGTTTTGTTTCATAATTTCATTTGAATTTGCAGTGAAGCGACTCATTCTGACATATCCAGCGATATTGATTATTGATCGAACTGTCAAACGTATTCATTTCGTCATGGTTACGTCGCTGAAAATACCGAAGCTGATCCTCCAATCAGAATTGAAAGACAGCTGGTGTTATCGTGATAACACGAGTTGTCTTTGCGGCTTCCGATTGGTCAGATTAGGTGAGAATTTTAAGATGAGTAAAATAGTCATTGTAATGTTTGTCTGATTGGCTTATTCTGGTCACATGGCCGCAAATACGTAGATATGATAGGTTCAAATTGAATGGAAACAATAATTCTCAGTGATTGGTAATACCATAAGTGATTGAATTTTCGCGATAAGTCTGTCGATTAATTTCTGAACGAAACTGAATTGTTTCCAGGACGAGTGGTGTTTTCTCGAATCAATTCAGTTGAGATCACAAATGAAAGACAGACTTATGAGAAAAATTCAATCACGAGTGGAATTTTATTAGACTAACACTAACATTTTTGAATGCGTGCACAGCGTAATCACTCATATTTGACGTTTAACTGTCACATGCACTGTAAACAAACAGCGAACTTGATAGGCCAATCAGAGTCAAGAGTCCAGTTTGGTATTATCGGTAATCCGAACTTGACTAGAGCTTCTGATTAGTTCATTTCGCAAGTGAGTTAAATAGTCAGAATAATTGATATTCACTTTGACTGTTTGTTTTTTGACAGTTTGTTTATTTTTTGAAAGGTTTTTCACATTTCTGCAAGAAAATCAGAATATCAATAATTGAAGATTCATCGACACCTACAATGTACTTGTTTTCAGTTTTCATTTCATCGTGAAAACGTCACTTTAAGGCACCGATGAGAAAAGTAAATTAGTAGTGCGAAAGGTAATTGAATGGAACAAAATAATTAATAATCAAAGAAATCAGCTTCATATCATGCTCGGAATTATTCTGGCCGCCATCTTAATTTTTTTTTAAATATCATGAAAAATCATGTTATCAAATTACAGAAAATTTCATGCTGGAAAATAATATAACATTGGTTTTTAAAAGTTAAATTTACAGTGACCGCTATATGGGAAAAAAGTTCTTGGCAAAAGTTTGTGCATGTCCGATAAACTAAAATTCAATTTTGACACATGTCATGTGATCGCTGTTATGGCGGCAAATTACTATGAAAATGCAAAAGGTTGGGTAAAATAGCAAGATATCAGTAAAAAGTTAATTGAAAAAGTTGCTTTGAATTCAATTTAATATAGGAAAACCAAGTTTGAAGTGATAATGCAAAGAAATTGAAAGAAACAATTTTTTTTGTATTTTTTCATCATCATTGAAATACAAATGTTTCAGTATAGTCAAGCTACTTATAAGAAAAATGAATGATATTTTTATACATATAGGAAAATATTAAAAAAATAGCCATTTTCGATTTTTTTCCATTATCTCATCAAACTTTGTATATATGTCTGAAATTGAACTGATTTTTTTTGTGCTGACCTATTAGCCTCTTACCAACTCTCTCAAAAGCTTTCGAAAACATCTTAAAAAATAATTTCAAGATTTCAAAGTGGATATAGAGAACATTATAGCAGAACAACTGCCCTAGCATGCATCACAAATGATATACTCGCTGCTACTGATAAAAAAAATCAACTGCCTTATATCGCTGGACTATAGTAAAGCCTTTGATATGGTAGATTCAACAATACTCTGTGATAAACTGAGATATTTTGGCTTTTCAGGTGTAGCGGTTAAATTAATCAGGCACTATTCAAGGCATCGTGTACAGTATGTCATTTCTGATGGAAGAGAATCTTATCACCTGCCAATAACTCAAGGAGTCCCCCAAGGCTCTATACTTAGACCACTATTACCCAATGGGCACACGTACGTTTTTCAAACGTGTTATAAACGTGGCATTGGTTGAATGAACGTTTCTGGTTGAAAATTTTAACGACAATAATTTAGTCTTCAACGTTGAAAGAATACGTTATAAAGATGTGTTTTCAACGTTACTTCATCAACAAGTCGTTAAATATACGTGTAACAATCGTTATGTTAATTCAAAAAGAATTTTTAATCAAACTTGCTTTATGCGATTCATTTATCACTGATTATGATACGTTCCTTAACCTTTTATCTGGTCAAAACAATGTTGTTTTATTGAGTATCTTCGATGTTCAAAAAACCTGATTGAAAACGGCAATAAGGGGATAATTAGTAAGCAATTGGTTTAATTAACGTTGTTACACGCGACATTTTTTCGTTGAAAAAACGTTCGGTTTTCAGCCATTTCACAACGTTATTTCAACGTCCTTGTTCCCATTGGGTATTCATAGTTTATATCTCTGATTTTTATTCTCATCTAGCGAACTGTCAAATGCATTTATACGCAGATGACACACAGGCCTATTTCAGTTTTGATTACGAAAAAAGGATAGAGTCCAATTGACCAGTCAATTCCAAATACGAGGTACGCCAATTCCCACTGTGAAGGAATGTAAAATATTAGGTTTATTGTTGGACAAAGCCAATGCGATACGAAAAACACATAGTTAATATATGCAGAGTATCCATTTCACTCTGAGAAGTTTCTTCCCTTACTTTGATAACAAATACACTGAAAATACAAATATGTGATTCTTTGATTCTATCCAAAATATCCTACTGTGAAGCTATATATGGCCCAGCTCTAACGAAAACTTATATTCCCGTTTACAAAGAGTTCAACATTCATGCATGCGATTTTCTTACCTAATTAAAAAATCACCACATCAGCCACATATACAGAAATTCTAGAAAACTCAAGCTGGATAAGGTAAGAGAATTACATTTGCTCTCTCTTACACACAAAGTTTTGATTCATAAGAAGCCACACTACTTATTTGATATGCTGAAGCGTTTTGAAAATGCAACTAACTTTTTGTCAGTGATCCTCGTGGGAAATGACTATCATTCCGTGCCCGCTATATACATTATAATTTACTTTATTCAGTATGTTCTCCAGTTGAGACATTTATTTCAGTTTAATGTTCTATTATCAATTACCTAAATTACCAAAATATAGTCGATATTATTTCCATTCGATTGCAAACAAAAGGTATTACGAATAGAGAATAGAGGAAACGGTATTATGAGGGTTATAGACAAATTTTGTCGAAACCCAAATCTCCCTTTAAACAAGTTCCGTTCAAGATGAAAAATCTCTGGTGTTCACGCCCTCTGGGACGTTCATGGCAATATGCGATTCGGCAGGCCGATTTGCTCGTCTTCCGGCGTTCGTTTCGCATGATTGTCCGTAATCCACTTCCACAAAGTATTTCTTGCATGAGATTTTGACGGAAATGTTCATTCATTCGCTATAACAGAGTTTATGCTAGATTTCTACATGTGAAGCTACGCAGTTTTCTGAATTTTGGCCCACGAGGAATCATACAATTCACGATGATAGTATAAATTTAGGAATTGGCATGAAACACACTTGCAAGTGGAGAATTTTTTGGGTTGAACGAAAAATTTAAAAAATTATTTTGATACCATATTCTTGGTGTGGTAACTATGTCAGATTTAAAAATCCTGTAATAGGAGCTAGCTACAGGGCATAATACACCAGTAAATAGAGCATAAAATAACATATGAAAGACAGTTCGTAGTTATATTCTGTTATGTTTTGGACTGGCAACTGTCATTTGATTATAAACATTTAAATGCAAAAAGCGTGTTTTTAATTGTTTTGCTTATGAAATGAAAACTAATTCAGCAATCTGGTTGCTATGATTAATAGTACAGTAACCACAGATGTAAGCCACAAGTGAAGAATGAATTGTAGCACTTTGAAACTTGGCACATGACTTCTTGATATCAGTTTCATACATTATTTTTTCTACAACTGTCAAAAAAATAACCAATTCATATTTTTTTGCAAATTTGAAATGAATTTGGCATATTTTTATTGATTCATTATTCGAACAAAGTTCGAAGAGTATGCCGGAGAGTTGAGTTTCAAACAAATGAAACGAATAATTTCAACAAAGTCGAAATCCCTTTCTCTTCACACTATCCCGCAAAATGTAAAATTTGAAGCGAATATTAAAATAACATATTCATCGAGGTTAATATTATTATTGTTGACTTGTTGACTTGACTTTCGAATAACTAGTCCATCGAAGTGACTTTTCATTTTCTTAGATTTGTATTCAAAATAAATAAACAATCCTCGTAAAGCAACGAATAACTTTTTCTTTCTTTGAACTATGTCAAGGAAATCTCATATTTGCACTATCCACGTTTTTCTACGTTCAATCTTCATCACTTTTCATTTCTACTAAAATTAAATTTATAGTTATCAATAATTCGTTATCTGGATAGATGCACAATTTCACAAATTTCAATAATTATTGTTGTCAACTAGTTTCTGACGGCCAAACAGCCATAGCTACTTTGGATTACATTATCTAGTGTAGATTAGGTCCAATAGTTCCTTGGAGGTATATGCTATTATTTTGAATATATTCGCCGCGATAGTTTGGAATTTTGATAATATTTATTTGATAGTAAGAATGCTAAGAATGTTATTTCAGTTGATATGAAATAATTATAATGAAGCAGGAATCAGTACCGTCTTCGGACCATATGCGATTTTAGACCAGTGAGACAGATCTCACTTAGACATGCCAAAGAAAAAATTGTGTTTTACTCCTACCTCAGTTTTAAACTAACCCATAATCCCGGCAATTTCTTCAGTAAATGTTGAAAATAATCGCTCATACACATCCTACATAAAAAATTAAGTATGTGATTTCAAGCTTGAGGTTTGCGCTTTACAATAGTGGTATTAAACATATATGCAGGATATGAATAAGCGATTATTTTCAATATTTACTGAAGAAAATGTCAGTTTTATGGGTAAGTTGAAAATGAGGCAGGAGTAAAACAAAGTTTTTTTTTTGCATGTATAAGTGGGACCTGTCACACTACTCTGAAAATGTTGCATAGAGTCCAAAGAGGGTATGGGTTGCTGCTTTAGTATGATTATTCCATATTTACTGAATTATTCATGATTTTCGGATCATCCGCAAACATCTCCGTGAAGTGCGACAAAACACATTTCAGGTACTCAAATACTCGCATATTGTATTTGCATGAGAAGGTAGGAGTCTTCAGAAACGATATGAACTTTTCCTTTTCTCTCTCCGATCATTTTTAGCAGAGTTATGTCAAATTTAATTACCGTGAACCTGAAATTTGTTGTCGGCGTTCAATCACGTTTTCTGAGAAAATGCGCGCATTTCATAAAATTACTGGGAATCATTTTTATGGAGAATTGAATTGTCTTTCACTCTGTTGAGTTGTTTTCCGATAAATCATATACTTTCCAAGATTACAGCAAAAGTCTATTTATTTATTTTTAAACGAAAAAAAAAATATTCCACCCCTGGAATTTCGGTAACCATTTTTTTTTTCATGTTTATCATGGTTCCAACAACTAGCATACCAAGTTTGGTGGTGCTACAATCGATGTTCGTCTATAAAACCTAATCGTACTGGATTATAGACAAATTGTGGAGAATTGAAATACAAACAAAATAAGATTTTGACAAACTAGAAAAACCGGACAATTTTGCGATTTTTTTTCTAAATTCACAACTCTGCCATCTTTCAATTTGTAGGGTTGGCCCTTTTCACGAAAATAGTGAATTATGATTACTTCATTTGTGCGCAAAACAGACGCGTAAAGAACAGGAGGTGACGGGAGGCGTATCGTAAAGGGATTATTACTTCCCCTCATTTTCCGGTCTCTCCTACTACTCGACCGCATAGGCGGTGTCGACCGTTTTTAGTCATCATGTTTGCAGGCATTTTCCACCTATTTCGCGGCATTGTAGCAAGAAATGAGACCAAACATTTTGTAGTACTATAATTCTACTTCAATTTTTTTGATAGACATTGAGAGTCAGGTTGAGATCGTTGCGTTCAAAGCCATTGATGCTGATGGAGGTGTAAGTAAAAATCCTAGCGACTACAGATTTTTTTCTGATAACCCGAGAAAGTGCTAGGAATCGCACGTTAAAAGGTAATACTCGTTAATCCTTGGCTCGAACAAGTTTCGAATTTTGAGGGCTGCCGTTCGTAAGGGGACAAAAAAAACTATTTTTACAAGTTTAACAATGTTTTTAACATGTAATTTTTTCATTAAATTCAAATATTCGTCCATTGAGTTAGGATGAAAAAAGCACGTGATTTTTGAAAGTAGGTGTGTGATTTTACTGAATTTCACCCAAAAGAATTCAGACAACAACAACAAGTTTGTGATTTACTCTCGAAATCATTATAATGGAGCAAGCTTGAGATTTATATTTTTCAATTTTGCGGTAATGCAGGTGAATCACTTACCGAGCTGCTGCCTGTGAGCCGCCTCTCACAAACATAAAAGTATAAAGTGCATTGTCACCCTTGATTTTATTCCAAAAACGTCCCACTGATATTGCAGTTGCAACACGACATGTATTAGGGAAACGTGACTGGAAGAACGTTTGCATATTGTACAGAAGTACAATTTCAGACAAGAGAACAACACCAGAATATCCACTGCATTGTTTGGTGACATTGAAATAATAGGCCAAGCAATTGAGCCACAAATTATTGCTTTTTGGACAAAAACTCTACCTGGAAGCCGCCTGTGCCATCCCGTGCAGGACAGTCCGTAGTTTATTCCCACCATGTCCTCTACTCGAAAATGCCATTTTTTTATTTGTTATTGTTTATAACAAATAAAAAAATAGCATTTTCGATTAGAGAAACAACAAAAAATCGCGTTTGTTTTAGTTTTTTTATTGTAAAATGAAAACTATTGAAGCAGTGTTAACGGTGCAAAGGGATGAACTGTAGAGAATTGAATTCCGAAGAGAATGACGGGTGAAGATCAAATAATTAGAACCGGAGAAAAGCGGGAAAAACCGGAAAATTGTGTTTTTTTTAAATTCATAACTCTGCAATTTTTTAATATTTAGAGCTGAAACTTTGCTCGATCCCAGATAGCACCTCATGTTGACTGAATCTTGTTTTCATATTGGGCCAATATGGATATATTGTAAATGTAAAAATAATATTGAACCAATATGGGTTCATACTGGGAAAACAAAATTTAATTAATAATATTGGTGGATTATCAGCTCAGCCTGTTCTGAATGTATATTGTTTCATAAGATATTGGGTCAATATTGGTTCAATAATTTTCACCAATATCGATAGAGCGATATTGCATACATATTATTTTCAGCATCTAGCTCCAATATTGCGATTTCAATGTTACTCTTATATCGATTTTAGAGATAAAAAACAATAATGTAATCTATATTCTAAAAATTATATTGACCCTATATTGATTGAGATTGTTACGAAAACCTCACACCAATATCTAAAAGACAATATTGAAACAATATTACAAAATACATTTATCACTAGGATTTAAATTTGAATATAGGCCGAATATTCAATAAGCAATATTGAAATGAATTATGATTAAACTTGGATAAGAAACCGCTAGGTGGCCCCACATATGGAACAGCAGCTGTATCATAGTAACATATATTGAATAAGGCTTTTCGTCAATCTACTCAATAGTTAATTGAAGTATGATTGAAATTGTAGAATTTTCAAATTATTCGACATTTTCTGGAAATATTTCATCAATGTTTCTAAGGCAACATATTCACTTTGAATATTTTACCAATATATGCAAATGATATTGTACCAATATCCCTATATATTTTGGGGCCAATATTGCATCCTCAATATTTCACTAATATTATTTTTATAATGTCCAAGTAATTCATGTTGAAAGATGAAAATTGAAAAATGAAAAATGTGATTTATTTGTAATATCTAACAGAAAACAACTACTTCCACCTTTTCAACATGAATACCTCCCAAGAGGTTATCTTGAACGATGGAAAATAGCGACTAAAGTTTGTCTTTCAGTCGCAGATGATTCCACAACAGATTTTATGAATATCCTATTCATATTTTCGAACTAAAGTCCAAGTAATATTGTGCCAACATACCGAAATAATTATAATTTTATCCCGCCAATATTACGTTAGAATATTTTGCCAATATTTTACCAATATTATTCTAAAGTGAGTGTGCTACAGCGATATTGTACTAATATCGCCTAACATTTTGAGGCCAATATTGCTTCGAGAATATTAGACCAATATTATTTTTTAAATATTGGACCAATATCGCCGAATGTTCACATTTTTTGTCTCGCCAATATTATTATTTGAATATTTTGCCAATATTTTCACAATATTGTACCAATATTGTTCCAATATGGGAAGTAGTTATTGACGTGCACTTTATGTGTGCAAAACTTGGATTCAGTCGGATTAACAGTTTTCGCACAATCCTCATTTGAATTTTTTTTGGAAATATTTTCGCGGAGAGCTGGATGCGTTTGAGGTCCTCCGATTGAAATTCAAAAAATAGATTTGGAAAGTAGACGTGAACAGTAACAAAATGTCTATTCTAATTTTTCGATGAAACGCGTTTGAGTGTGTCAAAAACTAGTGAGAACATGAGGGAAAACGGCCGACCGCGCGTGTGCGGTCGAGTGGTGGGGGACAGTGCTAACCTAACAGCGGCAGATGATGATGATTCTGTTGTATATACTGCTTTCATCATGCCTGAATAAAAACACATTTATGAAAAATACAACTTTCATAAATAAACATGTATGAGAAATCTTGAAATTATTTACCTAACAGCGGCAGATGTTGATGCTTCTGTTGTATTCGACTCGTCGGTCGTCTCCATGACACTGGTAATACGTATTACAAAATCTCACACAGATATATAAATTTTTAAGCACTAAAAATGGTAAATTTTGAAACTGTAACGGACGCTATGAATTTGGGTACCAAAAACGACGCGCACAGCTATAACGCTTGAAGCAACGAGCTCTTGATTCGTACAGTCCCCCACCACTCGACCGCTCACGCGCGGTCGGCCGTTTTCCCTCATATTCTCACTAGTTTTCAACTCACTTAAACGCGTTTTTTTTTGCTTTTCTCCGGTTCTAATTATCCGATCGGACCGTTTGACCAGTCATTCTCTTCGGAATTCAATTCTCGACAGTTCATTCCCTTGCACCGTTAACACTGCTTCAATAGTTTCCATTTTACAATAAAAAAACTAAAACAAACGCGATTTTTTGGTGTTTATTGTTTATAACAAATAAAAAAATGGCATTTTCGAGTAGAGGACATGGTGGGAATAATCTACAGACTGTCCTGCACGGGATCGCACAGGCGGTTTCCAGGTAGTGTTTTTGTTATGTCATGAACAATATCTCTATTGCTTGGCCTATAAGAATATTTGAAATTCTTAACGTGAAAGGATATCACAATTTATTGAATAAGAAATACGAACTAGTAGGTCTCTGTAGGTAATCTCAGACAAGTTAGAGAATAAATTGTTAGAACATTGTTATTTGGATAACGATATACGAGTTGTCAGTTGGAAAAATAGCATTATCATCGTCAGTTACAAAACCAGCAACAACATTTTTCTTAATTTAAACCACGTGAGGACTATTGAAAAACGCGCCTCTAAAAAAACTTGTTTTTTTTTCCTTGCCAGGAAATTTTACATTTCTCTTGTCGTGTTCTTGATATAGTGTGGGCCATTATGTTTGCAATATTTGAGAAATTTTGTGTTATAAGCTTTGTAGGGGATTATTTATTCCTGTCAGATAACCTTGGGATCGATTATGTCATATGCCACGTGAACACCAATATGAAGGCAATTTTGAAAAAAAAAATTCGAATGAGTGCAAAGTGGGGTTATTTTTGAGGATTTCAAACAAAGTTATTTGGGAATTTGAAACATCTATTGAAAATTATTGTAAATTGCTATTTTTTATAATAATTAACAATTTTTTCAATGAGAAACATTGTGCTTTTGGTCTTAAATAACTTTCAGGAATCATTGAAAACTTATTTAATCAATAAAATAAATTTCTTTGGGTTTGTTCCCAACTACTAGTGCAAAATTTTTAAAACTCACTTTCACTTTGGTTCTTGCTGCTGCAAATTCTATATCTGACAACTTTGATCAATTTTTTATAACTTTTTGAAATACGAAAGTCAAAATGAATCAATTTCTGGAAATAATTTGGCGGATATTTTAGTTGATACGAAATAGTTATACTGAAGCAGGAATCAGTATCCGCTTTGGCCCATATGCAACGATTTTAGACTAGTGAGGCACGTCTCACTTATACATGCCAAAGAAAAAATTGGGTTTTACTCCTGCCTCAGTTTTCAACTCACCCATAATCCCTGCAATTTCTTCAGTAAATGTTGAAAATAATGGCTCATACACATCCTACATGAAAAATGAAGTATGTGATTTCAAACTTGAGGTTTGCACTTCACAATAGTATTAATAAACATACAGGGTGTAACATAAGTACGTGAAAATATTCAAGTGACGTATTCCTGAGAAAATTTTAAGAAAAAAAGTCTATATAAACTTTTGTCGGGAAATGCTTCGTTTCGGACATACAGGGTGTTGAAATTAAATTTTTTTTTTCGCTTTTTGAAAATAACTTTTGCAAGAAATAAGTTATTTGCACGAAATTTGGTATCCGGGTTTTTTTTGCGTGGGAAATCATAATTTGGCATCAATTTTCATGTAACATCCAGAGGGCGCTGCGTACGCTGTCATTATTCATTTCAAATTGCCCTAACATTTTTGACAGTAAACTTTTGGTACTTTTCATGAAAAAACCTCATTCCCACACCTTTTCCAAGCACACTTTCTCAACAATGCTGGAGGTGATCGTTTTCGAGATATTTGTAATTTTCTATATTGATGCATGTTACTTAGCTCCTAGGGCGCTAAGTGAAGTTGCTGAGAACATTCCAAAAACTAATTATGTGGTAGATCGTGTGAAAATAAACACCTTTTTTTCCATAAAATGTTTATCGAAAAATGATTCGTTTTCGAGATACAGATTGTTGAAATTTTTCTAAGCAACTTCACTTAGCGCCCTAGGAGCTAAGTAACATGCATTGATATAGAAAATTGTAAATATCTCGAAAAAGATCACCTCCAGCGTTGTTGAGGAAGTATACCTTTTTTAATTGGAAAAGGTGTGGGAATAAGATTTTTTCATGAAAAGTACCAAAAGTTAACTGTCAAAAATGTTAGGGCAATTTGAAATAAATAATGACAGCGTACGCAGCGCCCTCTAGATGTTACATGAAAAATAATACGAAATTATGATTTCCCACGTCAAAAAACCCTGGGTACCAAATTTCGTGCAAATAACTTAATTTTTGCAAAAGTTAATTTTAAAAAGCGTACAGAAAATTCAATTTCAACGCCCTGTATGTCCGAAACGAAGCATTTCCGGACACAAGTTTATTCAAACTTTTTTCTTAAAATTGTCTCAGGAATACACTTGAATATTTTAACGAACTTAGGTTACACCCTGTATATGTAGGATATGAATAAGCGATTATTTTCAACATTTACTGAAGAGAATGCCGGTTTTATGAGTAAGTTGAAAATAAGGCAGGAGTAAAATTGAGTTTTTTTTTTGAATGTATAAGTAGGACCTGTCACACTACTTCAAAATTGTTGCATATAGTCCAAAGAGGGTATGGGTTGCTGCTTCAGTATAATAATTCCATATTCACTAAATTATTCATGATTTTAGGATCATCCACAAACATCTCCGTGAAGTTCGACAAAACACATTTTTGGTATACAAATACTCGCATATTATATTTGCATGAGAAGGTAGGATTCTCCAGAAACGATATGAACTTTTCTTATTCCTTCTTCGATCATTTTTAGCAGAGTTATGAACAATTAAATATTCGGCTCCGCCAGAACTTTCAGTGGCGGCTAAGCGTGAATCTGAAAGTGTGAAGATGTCGGCATTCAATCACGTTTTCATAAGAAATTACTAGGAATAATTTTCGTAGAGAATTGAATTGTCTCCCATATTGTTGAGTTGTTTTTCCGATAAATCATATACTTTCCAAGATCGATTTGTTTATTTTTAAACGAAAAAAATATAAATATATATATTTGTCCCCCCCTGGAATTTTGGTAAACAATTTTCCGTGTTTATCATGGATTCAACTACAAGCATACCAAGTTTGGTAGTGCTACGATCGATCCTCGTCTCAAAACCCAATCGTACTGGATTAAACAAGAAATAACGAGGTACAAATACAATCGCAATAATGTCTCACCTGTTGCCCATGAGTGTATTCGACCCCTGCCACCAGACAAGTCGCCGCCGAACTTAATCTCTCCAATCCGTGTGTCGTAGAATCGTCTTCGAGAACAGGTACTTCGTTTTCCTCGTCTTCCTCTTCGATGCCGTTCGTCAACTCGTTGTTCGATATCGAAACGGGAACTGAAATCAAATAAAAATTGATGGGGTGCGTCTGGAATGGAGGTTTGAGAAGAACAAATTATCGATGATACAGATATTGGTCGAGTTCGGTATTAGGATGGCAGATTAGAGCAGATTTTAGTCAAGTGGCCACAAATTGATCGAATCAGTCAGTAATAAACGAACGAAACGGACGAGATCGGCGAGGCCTTGACTTTAACAGAATGTTTGTTAACCTATAACATTTAAATTTGAGTCGTATTTTTTTGGAAAACAAGCTTCAAGTTTAAAATTTGAACTGTGGCTATTTCAATTATTAGCAACCTACGTATTTCGGTCTCCTCTACAAAAAATCCAAATGAAATTTTTGGCGGTCACGACTATTTTCGAAGATACAGGTCCAATTTGTTGTGGATTTTCACCTTTTGACAGATCGAATTTCTGTTATTAAAAACTCACAATAATTCCTATTTTTCAACCAAAACACCACACATGCCCTTATTTACTTGTCTTCAGTACTTTTTTGCAGGAAAAACTACCACTTCTAAAAAATTCCCCCTTCCCCCGACGTGAAACGGATGGCAGTAAACATCCAAGGGAGGAAAAGGCACTTTATTCCCATGTAATACATATGATTTCCTCCTACCCACCTAATTAACTTTTTTTTTGTAAATTTGAAACGCATCTCAACTGCTTTTGTCTAAAACGGACCTATGTCCTATACTTGCATGATGGAAACTGTAGACAATACAGTCATGTCCATCTAAGAAACTGCGGTCGTGCAATGGCTGGCTTGTAATCCGAAGGTCCCGGGTTCAGCTCCTGGCAATTGCAATTTTTTTTTTGAGAACTTTTTATTTTACTTTTTTCTTGTTAGTGATTTGAATGATTGGACATTTAGATAGCTTATACATTTCGAATTGCTATTGAGTGATTTTTTCATAAGTAATGTTATGTGCCTATTTGAATGAAGTGTAGATCATTTTTTTTCTAAGAGCTGCGCTTGTAGAAAAAATAATGTGTGTATTTCGAGCACAAAGTGTCATTGTCGTTCTCCAAAGATTATTCTTTTTGTCGAGCGACAATCAATCAATTAGCGCTCTGAATACACAAATAGCTATTAAAGAACTAAAGTAGAAGTAACATTCATGTTCGATTTTTACCAGAATACAGGATATATAAGATGTTCTAGAAATTATGGAAACAATTTGATTATAATAGATTCACAAGTTTCATCGTTTATAACTTACTGGAAATGAGGTGGAGGAAAAGTATGAGTTTCCTCCCTGGTTTGAGGGAGGAAAGTGTGTACTTTCTATAGGGGTAGAAGGAAAAATTTCTTTCAACAGCTTTGGCAAATAACCAAAAAGAGCGGGACCCGTTAGGACTGTCAACGAGCTTTGAACGAATCTTGGCTTTGTAAGCCTCTTTCGAAGATTCGATTATCTCCTTGCAGACGTTTCTTGCTTCAACATATTCCGATCTAGTCTCAGTGTCCTGATTTTTCAACCATCTACGGTATGCTGCCTACTTGAAGGCGACAGCTCTCGAGCAGTTTCTGCTAAAGCACGGTTTATCAGATAATATTCCTCATGACGTGTCAGGTATACAGGGTGGGTCACGGTCGATGGTACCTTAGACGTTTACGGAGAACGGGACATAGGATCATCCTGAAAATTTGGTTTCTCAAGTAGTTGCTCTTGGTCTATCGATCTAAAATATTTTCAGCAATGCAGCGTTGCCGCTTATACCAGAAAGTAGCAGCATCTTTGTTATTTCAAATGGGCCACCCTGTATATTACCGCATTTTTGAACTTGTCATTCCTTTCTGATGATTTCTGCCTCATACTTCCCTATACCTATTTTTAACGGTTTTTGAGATATTGGTTATTTTCCATATTTTTTATCCAAAACATAGCTCGAATTGAATGTTTATTTCTGCAGTATTTGGATTCTTATGGAGTTGCAATTTCATGTTTAGTTCATCAAGATCATGTACATTGATTCTGTATAGAGAAGTTTGTTCTGCGTTATACAGGGTCGTTCAAAATTCATGATCTTACTGCTAGATACGAAAAGAGTTGGAAGTGCGTTTTTTTAAATGGAACATCCTCTATATTATGAAATTTCTTGAAAGATGACTAAATTCTCTTCGAATAGATATATCATGTTTCTATACCTAAATAGCCAGAATTCCGAGATCATAGCAATTTTCACTTGTAATCTCCCAAGTGCTTGAATTATTGCCGGAAATTTTTCGAGTACATGAGTACATAATTTTCTTTGAAAATTCATGTACTTCAAAGAAAATTCATGTACTTCAAAGAACCCATTTGAAATAACAAAGATGCTGCTACTTTCTGGTATAAACGGCAACGCTGCATTGCTGAAAATATTTTAGATCGATAGACCAAGAGCAACAACTTGAGAAACCAAATTTTCAGAATGATCCTATGTCCCGTTTCCGTAAACGTCTAAGGTACCATCGACCGTGACCCACCCTATATATACAGTGCATCTTTTAATGCCCTCCCCTGTTAACTTTTGAACGGTTCGACGTAGAAACATGAATAAAAAACCTGTTCAAGGGTTCAAGGGTTCAAGGGGGCGCGGGGGGGGGCATCAACTCAAAATTTGTAAATAAAATTGGGGGTCAAGTGGCACATCATTGAAAAGAGAATCTAATTCTCTTTACAACCATTTGAATATTTTTGAATTTTGTTTATAATTTTTTTCCCAATTTCGATTTTATACCTTTCGAAATTTTCAAGTTATTGTTCCTCCAGCGCCATCTGTCGAGTAATGTTTCTTCTCTCAAAAAGTAGTATCGGTAATACCCTTCCAAACATTTTTGGTTTCATTGTTTCACATCAAACCGTTCAAATTTATCGAGTTATCAGTAGTATTCAGATCCGCATTAATATTTGATATTTCGAATTTGAATTGCAAAAAAATATTGACGAAATTCAAAAAAATTTAGATGGTGGTGAAGAGAATAGAATTTCCTTTTCGGCGATTTAGTTGATGTGATTAGTATTGGTGAAACTCCTCGAAACTATTTTTTCCGACGACCGTTCATTTACGATGTATTTTAACGCACTCAAAATCGTTGAATAATGACCCCTGTTAATGAATGATTTTCTATTAATCAACGATTTACTTATATGCAACCCAACGTACATTCCTCCAATACATATTATACTTATTAGTGGCCTGTGGCGTAGGCAACCATATACTTACCCGCTACATTTAATTTGAAATCAAGTAGCTGTGTTAGTAACTATCTGTCATTATTTATTTCATTGTTGTATTTTCTTAAAATTCATTAAGTTTCAATGGTTGTACAATTTCTAATATCAATATTTATAATAATAAAACTGAAAATTAAAAGTAACATATTTTCATTTTTGAAAAGTACGGTCGACGGAAAAGTTGTGTAAAAAAAATATTCAGAAAACATTCAATATACCAGTTGTCAGTATCGTTAATAGGTAGTCACGCAGCCGGCTGGTAAAATGCTCGTGTGAGACTTGAGGTGATTGATATGTCGAGGGTTCAAGACCCAAATGGAACCAATTTTTTTTTTTTTTTTTTGAAAATTACGGTCAACGGAAAAGTTTTGTAACGAACTCGTGAATTAAAATGGCGATTAACAATCTCAAACATTAACGCGCTCGCTCCGCTCACGCGTTAAATTATCTCGATTGTTAATCGCCCTTATTAATACACTTGTTTGTTAAGTAACCATTTTAATGTTTCTACGTCAAACCGTTCAAAAGTTAACAGGAGGGGGGACTATTAAAATCCGCACTGTATGATTGCATCCCCAGCATTATGATCTCAGAAAGTGCCTCGGCGTATTGTGTTTGTCCATTATATCAAGAAAGACTAAAATTTATTATTTTTCAAGTCATTCGACAGACAAATGACATATACAACTCACATAGCGTAATTAAATTTCAAACTACATCACTACAGCAAACAGAAGCATCTGGACCGTAGTGTAGAGTCTAGACACACAGCACAAACAATCAACCCTCCTGTTATTTTATGTGCCAAGTGTTTCGCAGGTCAACGCCTACTAGGTTCACAAAACATCATTGGAATTGCGAACAAATGACGAACGGACCCGGATAAGAAGCGTTGTGCGGTTGAAGAACGCTTTGGCTTCATTCCAAGTCGTACAAAATGCACTTGGAAAACTTGTACAAAACTTTATCTCGGGGTTTATGGAACTAGAATTTATGTGAAAGTCTGAGAACGTACTGAATCTAGGGGCGGACTGGCCATTTACAGATACAGAAGATAAGGATTTTTTTGGAGAATCAATCCTCGATTAACCGGAGCTTCTATGAATTTTTTCGCATCAAAACTTCATTTGCGATAGTGTTTTTATCGTATTTTCATACATATGTGAAAGTTTTCTTAACATTTACCATCAATAATTACCTGTTAATGTTGATATCCACATATTATTATTCAAACTCCAAAGAATTTTAAATTTTTATTTTTCACTTGACTTGGGGCGTTATGGAGGGCATTATGAATCATAACGCCCGCTAAATGTTTTTTAACTTTCAGAAAGGCCATCAGTTGACTTATTGCTGATATATTAATGTTGCGTGACTTTCTTGTTGTCAAAAAGTAGCTTATGAACTGCCATTCCACCAAAAAAAATTTCATTCGAAAATTCCAATCAGTTCAAAAGTGAATATATCAAAAATAGAAGAAATCTATTTAACAATGAGCTAATCAAGTTCAACACTAGATGTCCTGCCATACCATTGCAGACATTATTTATTGTCTGCAGAGACCTACCCTATACTGATGAGGGCAAGAACCCAGAAATCGATTAACATTTCCATGCATTTAGCAATTGCGGAGATAGCCTTGTAGGAACTCTGCACGGAAATTCATTGGATGTAATTCAACGTTCGTCGTGGTATTATCCAGGAAAGTAGTTGTTTTCTGATGGATTTTTGACCCGAATACTCCTATAGTATAGGATTATTGCAGTGAGCATCCTGGTATGGCAGGACATCTAGTGTTGAAGTTCAAAAGTTAACAGGGGGGGTTACTTTATGGACACACTGTATAATTCTGTGAAATTACTCAAAAATAAAAAAGAAACTTTAATCCGAAGTTGAGGTTGATTGATTGATCTGATTGGGACTGGTGCTGAATGAACATAAAACATTTTGGGCGGGTTAAAAAAAACAACTTAGTTTGTAGCTACGAAAGTCACGTGACAATCGAACAAGGAGGTAAAATGTAGCGTGTGCTTCTCTATGTCAGAGTTGTTGGACTTCCATGCATATTATGTAGTTGCAGATTAAGCCAATTTTTCTCTGGAACCCGCTGAACGCTTTGCTGTAAATTTCAAACAATTAGCGCTCGATTTATTTCCACGTTCTTTTCCTTTTTTATGATTATCAAAGAGCTTCGTAATATCCAAAAATTTATGTGTACTTGGCAAACGAGTGGAATATCGCCAGAAAAAGGTAATGTAACGGGATAAAATTTATAGTAGGTGCTCAAAGTAATTTGTTCTGAGCCCCATGTGGTTTTTTCAGATTTATAACGCGATTGTTTTCTCTTTATCCGTCCGGAGATAAGGCTTTACTTTTTTATGATTCACCGTACTTTTAATTTTCAATTTGACAAGACTAGCTTCATTTGTAATGGAACAAACAATCAGTAGTTACATTCAACACTGGTTGCTATCCGAATGAAATTCATAACAATAATAGGACAGTAACAGACAAATGTGAGCCACAAGTGTAGAATGAATCATAGCACTTTGAAACTTGGCACATGACTTCTTGACATTATCTATTGTTAGAAAAAAAATACCAAAAAATCGGGGGTGGAACCCGAAAATATTTTTATTTCAAAAAATTATAATATTGTTCGTTTCGGAAAGTATAAGATTTATCAAGTAACAATTTCAACGAGGCGAACGATAATTCAATTCTCCACAAGAAATATATTCAGTAATTTCTCACAAAGTGCTCTCGTTTTCTCGGAACACCTGATTGAATTCCGATATCAAATTTCAGGTTCGCGTTAATCCGCCACTGGCATTTCCGGCAGGGTAAGTGAGAACCTAAAATTTGATGTCTGCGTTCAATCACGTTTTCTGAGAAAACTAGCGCATTTCGTAAGAAATTACTAGGAATAATTTTTGTTGAGAATTGAATATTCTTTCACCCTATTTTCAGTTTTCCGATAAATTATATATTTTCCAAGATTACAGCAAAAATCTATTTATTTATTTTTAAACGAAAAAACAAAAAAAAGTTCCACCCCTGGAATTTTGGTAAACCATTATTTTCGTGATTATCATGGTTTCAACAACTAGCATATTAAGTTGGGTGGTACTACAATTCACAAGAAAGAGCCAATTTTCAGCAAATATTTTGAAAAAACTTCACTTATGACAGATAGCGAAAGTCACATGACCTCGTCCGAGTACCGTTTTTCATCTTTTTCAAAACACGACTCAATTCCATAGTGGAATTTCATAATAAATTATTAATAAAAGTTTTTCCCATACGATGCCAACTCTTTGAAGGGCACTATATAACATGAAAATATTCGTACCTTTATTATCAACAGACTCCATATCAATGCAGATCACATAAGTTCAAAAATCTTAATTGATTAAAGTTCAATTAAAATTTATTATTGTTTAAGGGTGTCCGGCGGTGGGTTGGCACCGTATTAAAGGCCGATTGAGATACATGGGTGCCCATGCCGGTTTTTTTTTCAAGCACGTACAATTCACAAGCGAATATTTTTTACCCTTGTGCCTGTAAGACAGTTCACATACGTTCCTTATGTTACTTATGCGTTTCAATCACAAAGACATATTTTCTCTGGTCAGAAGTATTAATTTTATTTTTCTACATTTATGCAAAAAGCAAAACTTTATTGAATTATATTTAGTGGAAAAAGAAGTTATTTATTGCACTCTTCTGTCATTCTACTTCAACGTGCTGTCATCATGACAAACATAAACGTTCAAACCCACTACATATTTAGTAGATATTCTATGAGATTGGCAATACGTTTTAAACAGTTACATATTTTATATTATTTTGTATTAATGTTAGCACCCAGAGTTAGACAAATAATGTCTTCCTGAGAATAACTCCATATTCAAAACTGCGTAGTGCAAACTGTCTGTACTATGACCACACCTAGTGATAACATACGCGCTCACGGCTACTACGATTTCGATTTTTATAATGCAACTGTGGTAACAGAAACGTCAGTCAAAAATTAAATCTGATAATTACAGAATTGAAAATTTTATAATGAGTATTATTAATGGAAAAATAGATGATAGTGATCTGTTTCAATGCAGATCGATAATAATACTTATTTATTTAAGTTGCGCTTTTGCTCTTCGTACACCTAGTGCCGGACCTTAATGAATAATTTTTTGATTTTTGAATGCACGTAGAAAAAATGTTGTATGCAACTCGTGCAAAAATTGTTTATTGCACTCGACGTGTTGTCCAACTCGGCCTCATGGCCTCGTCGAAAAATTTCACGTCGAGTGCAATAAACACTTATTTTTTGCACTTGTTGCATAAATAACTATAATACATGTATCTGAATCGGCCTTTGGTGTCTGGCAATTAAGGACGTGACTCCTGATATTATTCCGAATAGAATATATAAAAATTGAGCAATGTTGTACACCTTTACTACCTGTTTTCTGCCTACCCAAATTTCATAGATGGGGATCGTTCTTATCTGTGTTAGGAGTGTGACCCACTTAATGCCGGAGCACCCTTATAAAATCTACATTTTTCAACCGATTGGAATTTTTTTTTATTAGGTAGACATTCAAAAAGTCTACTAGGACACCAAATTTCATGAATAAATCTCCATTTTCAGGGCCTAATAATCTGATTTTTCAAGGTTACTAGCCATTTTTTTAGAAAAATTCTAACTACACCACTGGATTCGCGACATTTTCAAATGGTTGATATGTAAATTACGTCGAAATGCGTCAATCAATAAAAAAGTTATGAGGGAATGAAATTTGAAAAATATGCCGTTTAATTAACCCACCAATTCAATTTCAAAACTTTCATCAGAACTTTGGATTCAGGGGACCCACTGGATTCAGGGAGTCTCGAAATATCACTGACTGTAATTTCATAGAAATCTGTCGATAAATTCAGAAAAATCGCGTTTTCTGCCTCGTCCTGTAGTAATGTACACCATAATTGATATAATCAAAGGAAATTGATATTTTTCACATGATATTATACTCAAAAATCAAAAAAAATCCATTCGCAGAAAATATTTTCCATAATTAGCGTTAGACAATCAATTCATTTTTGTAGCTTACGCTGTAGAGCCAGAAAAAAAGTTTAATGAAGAAAGTTGCTTGTTTTGACCTGTAGAATGATATATCAAAAAATCCATCTAGCCCCAGAAATACATGTATCCAGTGCCAGTCCTTTAATGACCTTATTATTTTTTTATTTATGAATAGATTTCGATAAAACTTTGACCAATAGTATATCAAGACTTTCTGAATACAGTGGTGTATTCCGAATTTTGATAAAGATTCTGAAATTGTATTGTTGGGTTGATTAAACGGCATACTTTTCAAATTTCTTTCTATTATAACTTTTGTATTGATTGGCGCATTCCAACGAAATTTACAATTACGTATGAAAATGTCGCGAATCTAGTGATGTAGTCAGATTTATTCTAAAAAAATCGCTAGTAAAATTTTTTCAGATTTCTGACCTTCAAAAATCGGATTAGTTGGCCCTGGAAATAGAGATTCATTAATGAAATTTGGTGTCCTAGTAGACTTTTTGAATATCTACCTGATGAAAAAAAAAAAAAAAAATCGTTCCAATCGGTTGGAAAATGTAGATTTTCTAAGGGTGCTCCGGTCACACTGTATGAAAAGCTTTTATAAAATAAAGAAGGTCTGGCAGTCGCGGGCTCTTGGTCTATAAACGGTGCATCATTAGTAATATTTGACAATTATGTCAAATTCTGTCGAAAATATTGTACAGGAATGACAAGTCACTTTTATTTTGTCAAAATTTTTGGTTTTTATAATCAGTAATCATTCTACCTGTAACACTTTGTCAATATATGAAAAGAGAATAGGACAGTCCACTTAGGTAAAACCTGTCAGTATAGATAAACCCAAAATTGTCATAAAATCATTTTCAGGGCAGTCCTTTCATCAAGTGAATGTAATAATAAAATGAATTTCCTAAAATTGAAATTCGCTAATAAAACGGACAAAGAGCAGAGGCTCAAAGAACTACCAAGAAGTGAAGGTATGAAAAACAAAACTTTTAAAATTATGCGTCTTTTACCCCATAACTTATAAGCTTGAATCTGAAGAAAAATGATGAAGATTCCATTCGTTGCGAATTTAGCGACACCTCCATCAATTTTGAAATCGGCCCTTCAGTATTATCGGTAACTATCTGTTTCTTAATTTTAGAAAATCATAATATATTTGCCAACGAAAGAATGCAATCCAGACACTCCTCATCATCTGGTGTGTTAATGGTTGGCCCAAATTTCAGGGTCGGCAAGAAAATTGGAAGTGGTAATTTTGGAGAAATAAGATTGGGAAAAAATTTGTACAATAATGATCATGTTGCTATCAAACTTGAACCACTGAAATCCAAAGCACCACAACTAACACTGGAGTACAGGTTTTACAAAATGCTTGGACAACAAGAAGGTACTCATTTATAATTATTACTTAATAGTAGTTGAGAGTGCAAAAGTTGTATGTTGGGTGAAGGTGAGTTACTGATTTTTGCGAAAACTAAATAAAAATTTTAGTTCGAAAATATGAATAGGACATTCATAAAATCTGTTGTGGAATCATCTGCGACTGAAAGACAAAGTTTAGTAGCCATTTTCCATCGTTCAAGATAACCTCTTGGGAGGTATTCATGTTGAAAAGGGGAACATTCTCCATGAAAATTGAAAAATGAAAAATGTGATTTATTTGTAATATCTAACAGAAAACAACTACTTCCCCGGCACAAGCCACGCTGGACATTGAACTACATCTGATAAATATTGTGAAAAGACTAACTGAAAAGGAAAGAAAAAATCTGAAAGTGAAAATTTGCATTTTCATTCAGATAACTGATTTTTTAATTCTCTCTAGTTTTCATTGAAAAAATCATTAAATAAATTAGATATAGAAAATGTTATTAAAAAAATATCACTCACAGAAATCGTTCATTTCATTGAAGCAAGGTTCGCTTCTCTCGCATTTAATCCCCAATACATTGATGTTACTCACGTATTTTTGTCTTTTGTCGGAAACTCGTAATTGAAAAAAACTGATTTTCAAGATTTGGAAGGGCACAACTCGAAGTGGACTTGAGATATCCTCGGTCTTTTTCAGATTCGTGTAGGGCGATAAATCTATTTAAGTAAAATCTTTTTTTTTAACGGAGTCCACTGAACTTCCTCTCACCATATAATAATAATAATAAGTTTATTCTCAATTTTAAAATAAATTGTCACAATATAAATATATAACATGTAAATAAACTATAAAACAATCCCACGAAGTAAACTTGTGGTAGGATATTCATTGTATCGTTTTGAATAATTAAAATTGATTATGAGTAATACAAATATTTTTTATGGTGCTTATTAGCTAGTATTGAAACACAAACTTAAATTTTTAGTATTTCATGGAGAATTATCCTTGGACTCTCTAGTATCCAAATTTTCAGATTCTTTTTATATGAGAAAATCGATGTAATGGCTTTTTTGTACAACTGACATTAAAAATGACGTTTTTAATTCATTGACACATGAACTAAAAACTGACGTTTTCACAAAATCACTTTTAACACTAGTGTTAAAAGTACTTTTAACACTAGTGTTAAAAGTAAAATGACAGATGAGATGATGGATACTCAGTAATATAGATCTCTCTAATAGAAACACTTCAATCAGATATTATAATCAGAACACCTACTCAAGAGGAATCGTTTATAAAAGTTCACACATGTATTTGGTCGTTTGCGCAATTGATAATACTAATTCCTTTTGAAGTTACAAACGAAGTAGTATTTAGTCCAACTGTAGAATGTCCTTCATCACTGACAAATAATGACATTCATAAATAAAGTGCGTTGGGGTTTATTATATTTGAAGTATCTGTCAGTCAGCCTTGTAATCCAAAGATCGTGTGTTCGAATCCTTATGGATCTTATTTTTTTTTGTTTTTTTCTTACTAGCAGTAACTGTTGAACAAAAAATTTTGTATGATACATTTGTTAAAAGTGATTTTATTTTGCTCGTGGGGTTGCTCCACTCGCTAACGCTCGTTTCGCAATATTCCCCACTCACAAAATAAAATGCCACTTTTAACACTTGTATCATAAATAACTATTATATTGTCAGGTACTATATCATAAACATATGAAGCAATAATTGTATAATTTTTTTGGCCAATTCTTTTGTTAATTCTAATTTTAGTTATTATTTCGGTTTTGAATCTGGTATCGTAAATGTGATTTTTGTACATTATTTTAATTTTGTTTCAGATCAGATGAATATCTTATATCTTTTTTATAAATAATTTTAAGAAACCATTTCTGAAGAATTTCCAAAGGCCTTAAAAAATTATCATTTACACCCCCCATCCCAGAATGCCATAGCCTAGTTGCGTTTGTATAAGTGAATAATAAAGCATTTCCAATTGAGAGATGTTTAGGAATTGTTTAAGAAACTTGAATTTTGATAACAGACTTCTCAATTTTCTCGTTGTGGAATTTATTTGTAAATCCATTTGAGGTTCCTGTTAATTATTATACCTAGATATTTAATATTATTTGTTTGTTGAATTTCGTTCACATTATCAATTTCGATTGGTCCTAAATTTGAATTTGAACATGTTTGAGAAGTAAAAGAGATGTATTTCGTTTTTTCAAAATTTATCGTTAATAAATTAGCATCAAACCATTTTTTTATTGATTGAAAATCTTCTTCAACAGATAATTTGAGTAGTTTCCAATTTTCTGCCGGGTAGGTTATGAGGATATCATCAGCATAATTTTGAATGTCTCCGATAGTCTTCAAATCAAAAAGATCATTCATATACAGTGACCGCCAAAAAGTATGTACGATATGGGAAAAAAGTTTATTATTAGAGTATTGAAAAAAAGATTCTTGGAAAAAGTTTGTGCATGTCCGATAACCTAAAAATCGATTTTGACACATGTCACGTGATCGCTGGTATGGCGGCAAATTGAAGAAAATGACCATGAATAGTCAAAAAGTCGGATAAAATGGCAAGATATCGAAAAAAGTTATTTGAAAAAGTTGCTTAGAATTCAATTTAATACACATATACAAAGTTTGAGAAAATTATGTGGGAATATTGAAAACAGCAATTTTTTTTAAGTAGTTTTCTAGCTGTAGAAAAATATCAAATTATTTTCTTATGAATTGCTTGATCATACTGAAATATTTGTATTCCGATGGTAATAACAGAACTTTGTCATTTTATCCACACCAGAGAGCACTAAATAGAAAAAACTTAATTTTGTCAGAACCCTTGCTATTACATTGGTTCGTATCTAATAGATATATCACAATTCCACTATTATTGCGATCATAGGGAAATCCAAAAATATCGTGTTTTTCAGATTATAATCAATTTTTGATGATAATCGTGCACGAACGTTTCACTTCGCACATAATCTTAAAAATAGTGCTGCAAATTAAAGAGGCTAAAGTTTTCAACATCGCATGCGAAGTGAAACGCTCTGGCACGATTATTATCGAAACTTGATTATAATCTGGAAAACATCATGTTTCTGGAGTGTCATGTCATCACAATGGTCGTGGAATTCTGATATAACTGTTAGATACGAACCAATGTAACAGCCAGGGTTTTAACAAAATCCAATTTTTTTAATTTTGTGCTTACTGGTGTAGAGAAAATGATTGAAATACAAATGTTTCAGTATGGTCAAGCTATTCATATGATAATAATTTGATATTTTTATGCCGCTAGGAAAATATAAAAAAAAAATCTTTTTTTTATATCTTGCCATTTTACCCCACTTTTTGCGTTCTCATAGTAATTTTTTTTCAATTTGCCGCCATACCAGCGATCACGTGACATGTGTCAAAATCGATTTTTAGGTTATCGGACATGCACAAACTTTTCCCAAGAATCTTTTTTCTAATACTCTAATAATAAACTTTTTTTCCATATGGTACATACTTTTTGGCGGTCACTGTATATATTGAATAATAGTGTCGAAATAGTGCATTTTCTGGAGAACCGGGAGAACTATTCAATATCATGAATTCATTAGCTGGTATACCAAACACTAACAGCCGTATGCATAGTCATTCACCAGCGCGGGGACTCTCCAGAGGTGCACCGTTCACTATTCAAATTATATTGCGAATGGCGCACCTCTGGGGAGTCGCCGCGCTGGTAAATGACATGAAAAAACGATCGACAATTCATTTAAAATAGGCACGTACTATTGCCTATTAGAAAATTAACACTGAATCTCAATCCCGAATGGATAAGCTAACCAAATATCCAATAATTTATATCTCTAACAGAAGGAAACAAGGGAAATAACTTGCTTGAAACAAAAAATAAATTACCGATGGCCGCGATCGAACCCAACCCGGTACCTTCAGTTTACTAAATAAATAATAAATAAATAGGGGTTTATTTCCAAAGTTAACAGTATATACATTTCACAACATATGACATGCCATCTAACATCTACACATTCTTCTTAACCCAGGGGGGTCAGGGGAGGATGGATAGACGGACGCAGAAGTAGCGATCCTTTCCACTCTCGGTGAAGAGAGCAGAAGGACGCCCTGCCAGGTCGAGCCTAGAGCCCCCGAAAGAGGATGCCATTACCCGACCGCGCTGATGGTAACGCAGAGCCGGGCATTTCATAACATTGTGGTACTATTCGGTAAGACACCTGCAAAGCTAATGCGTGTTGTATATTGCATTCAATGTAGATAATGCTTGCAGTTAGTTTGTGAGGCTGGTTGTTTCGATGATAACCCCGGAAAAGGCTGAGGCAAAAAACCGGGTCAAGGTACTTCGCGTTTTAGTTAATACTTTAGTCTAGGTTCCCTACGGAACCGGTTCCTCCCTTCGCCCCTGGAAGATATCCAGCACTTGATAGATGAGCCCCCCATGTTTGCGGGGCTCATTATCGTACACCCTGAGCTTGGTAATATCCTTGGTGAGAGGACTTTTATCAATGTGGTATTTAAAGAACTTGTATGACAAGTTACGTATATATATCGGAACTCAGTCGACGCCTGCAAGCTCCCTTAAAGTCTCCAATCGAAGGTATCTTCTACTGTTTGTAATAACACGGAGTACCTTGTTTTGCATCCTGTCTAACCTCATCAGAGGAGTCATTTTCAGGCTGCAAAACACCGGACAAGCGTATGTCATCGCAGGTCTGATTATTTGTTTGTAAATCAGGACTATTGTCCGGATATAATTTCGAGCCTCTGGCTATCAGAGGGTAGGTGCGCTTAAGCGCAGCTCCAGCCCTCTGAATAGCCAGGGTTATATGTTTACCGAAGTTCAGACGCTTGTCCAGCTGTACCCCCAGGTATCTCGCAGTGCTCACGTTCTCAACAGCCTCGCCATTGATCATCAACTTCCTATAGAGTTTTGAGTGCGTGTACTTCTTAGTGAAGTTGATGGTCTCTGACTTGGCCGGATTAACCACAATCTTGTTCTCCGCCAAATAGGGTACGACCTTCCTATCCAAGTGAACTTGGATCCTATACTGGGCAGCGACGCTTGAGAATGAATGGGCAAAGATGGCGGTATCATCTGCGTATACCGCCGTGCCCATGTCCACTCTCTCGCACTGAGGAAAATCGTACGTATTTAAGGAGTACAAGTGTGGTGACAAACTTGAGCCCTGCGGAACACCCGCCTCGATCGGAAACTCAGCGGAGCGAGTGTTATTAACCCGCACCATAAAAGTTCTCCCAACAAGGTAGGAATTCACCAGTCTTACCATATATGAGGGCATGCCTGCTAACAGCATTTTAGCGATAAGACCTTCAACCCATACGGAGTCAAAGACTTTTTTCATGTCCAGCAGGACCATGACTGTGTTGAGTCCACGTTGAGTTGCCTCTTTCACCCCGTGTACAATTCTCACGACTTGTGATGTCGTGCTATGACCTTTTCTGAAGCCGAATTGCACATCGGGGATCATTTTGAGTTTCTCCTCGAGACTCAACAACCGTCTCAAGAGGATCTTCTCGACCACTTTGGCGATCACACTCAAGAGCGAGATCGGGCGGTAGCTATCTAGTTTGTGGCCATCCTTACCCTGTTTCAGAATAGGTATCACCAGTGCTTTCTGTCGCTTACCATTACGCCAACAGAGTAATAAAGATGGGTATGAATTAATTTTGTGTACTTCCCATCATGGAAGTTTATAGGTACGTTTTAAACAAAAGCAGTTGAGATGCGTTTTAAATTTACAAAAAAAGGTTTATTAAGTAGGAGGAAAAATTATATGCATTACATGGTGCCTTTTCCTCCCTTGGATGCTGCTTCGCGTTGGGCAGTAAACTACATCCTGCGGGAGGAAAAGTGGCACTTTCCTCCCTTGTAATGCAAATAGCTATTTCATCATAAAAAATATCGAAGGAACTAAAAGTGGCAATAGAACGTTGAAATTTGAGACATATGTGTAAAATAGAAATTTTTTATTAATAAATTTTGACGAATATCGATATGCTTAATCGCTTCTGCATCAAAAGAAACCCCTGAAGACGTTGTGCAGTGCCGTTCATCTTTTCGTGTTTGGCGGGAAATTTAAAAAATTTAATTTTTTTTTCCTCAAAATGCACTTGTTTGAGAAAATATCGAAAAATGTCATTCGGAAAAGATGCTCAGAATGATATTTTATAGCTATGCACAAGTTTTGAAAAAATATGTGGGATAATAAAATTACCTAATATAGATTTTTTGCCACAAAAAAAATTGGAAACGTACATTTCTGACGAAGAAACACATTAGTGAAGCCAGCAACTAATATTTTAAAGTTGGCTTTTTAAAGATTCGTAAGCTATTTCTATTTTATTCGGAGAAAATTTGAAATATGTGAAATAAGAGGTATATGGAATATCTTTAGGACATTGTAATCTAGATACTGTTTATTATTGATGAAGGAAGTAACTACACAAATTCAATTTGAATTGTTCATTAGAACAAATAGTATATTCAATTTTTTACATAACAAGAACCTACAATCAACAAAATAACGTAGGTAAGTATGTATGATTCCAACAATTTGTCAAAAATCATTTAATTTTTTGTTTCAATGAAAAATTTGAAATTGAAATTGTCATCATAATGTCCTGAAGATATTTCAATGAACTCTTATGAAGCAGTTTTTGGCTATACCAATGAGTTTCTTCGTCAGAAATGTACTTTTTCAAATAGAATTTTTTGTGACAAAAAATCGATTTCCAAAATTTGTACATGGCTATTAAATGTCATTCTGAACATCTTTTTCAAAAAACATTCTTTCTACTAGCGTGCGGAAAAATCCACTTTTCCACACTCATTTTAGTTTTGAAAGAGTCACTTTTCCGCACTATTTCGTCGCAGAAGGTTGAAATAGAAAGCTTACCAAGTATGGTTGTATAGTTTAATATATATTTAATAATAAATGTTCTTTACATAAACTTTTGAGTGTTTTTTCCGATAGTAGAAAAAATAGTGTACCTAACACGAGCGTAAAGTGTCTGACCGAACGACGCGTTAGCGGAGTCTGCAATCGCGTGTGGAAAAGTATGTCTTTCTGCACTTGTTAGGTAAACTACTATTTCCATATTTTCTCAAACAAGTGTATTTTGGAAAATAATTTTTGAATTTTTTAAATTTCCTGCCAAACACGAAAATATGAACGGCACTGTACAACGTCTTTTGGGTTTTCTTTTGATACAGCGATTGCACATATCGAAATTTGTCATAATTCATCAATACATTTTTTTTCTATATGATGCTTACTTTCTGCCGATCACTGTACATGGTTGGAGGCATCATAGTATAAAAAATTCTAGTATTAATTTTAACACCATTCAACTAGTGTTCTAAATCAAAGTTGAATAAAATATCTTTTATTTTTTCGACATAGATTTCATATTCTTGTGTGATACTTTTTTCCGTATCATGTTTAAATTTGAATTAGTTTGTTATTATTATTTTTAATTCTTTAACAAAAATCAGTAACCATGAAATCTTTGCAATTTTTGTTTCAGGCATTGCAAAAGTATACCATTTGGGTACTTGTGGTGGCAGATACAATGCTTTGGTGATGGAACTTTTGGGTCCGACTCTGGAAGATCTATTTTCTCTCTGTAGCAGAAGATTTAGATTGAAGACAGTTTTGATGATAGCTGATCAGTTGATCACTAGAATAGAATATGTTCACAGCAGACGACTCATCTTCAGAGACATAAAGCCTGAAAACTTTTTATTAGGAAGATCGAGATGTAAAAAAGACAAAACCATTTATATCATAGATTTTGGCTTGGCCAAAGAGTACATAGATCAAGATTCGGGAAAACACATAGCTTACAAGTAAGTAAACAATTATGCTTTCATGGTAAAGAGTTGTTATCCCTTCAGATGTTTTTCCATCGTTTAATAACATCTTTTTGAAGTCACCCACCGAATCCCCCTTCAAAATTTGGCTCGCTAGAATACAAAGTGACTGACTTGAATATAATTGAAAATCATGAATAATTTAGGAAATATGAAGCAGCAACCCATACCCTCTTTGGACTATATTATGCAACAATTTTAAAGTAGCGTGACAGGTCCTAATTATACATGCCAAAATAAAAACTTTATTTTACTCCTGCCTCATTTTCAACTTACCCATAAAACCAGTATTCCCTTCATTAAATGCTGAAAATAATCGCTTATTCATATCCTGCATATATGTTTAATAACACTATTGTGAAGTGCAAACCTCAAGCTTGAAATCACATAATTAATTTTTTTTGTAGGTTGTGTATGAGCGATTATTTTCAATTTACTGAAGAAATTGCCGGGATTATGGTTGAGGTGAAAACTGAGGCAAGAGTAAAACCCAGTCTTTTCTTTGGCATGTATAAGTGAGACTTGCCTCAATAGTCTAAAATGGTCTAATATAGTTCAAAGAGGGCACTGATTCCTGATTCAGTATAATTATTTCATATCAACTAAAATATCCATGACTTTCGGATCCTCCGTAAATATCGTAGAAGGTTTATGTGAAGTGGGATCACATTTTGGGTACTCAGATACTCACGTGTTATATTTGCATGAGGAAGTAGAAGTCTTCAGGAACGATATACACGTTTTCTTTTCCTTCTACTATAATTTTTAGCAAAGTTATGACAAATCTGATTGTCGGCCCTGGCGGAAATGCCAGTGGCGGCTAAACGCGAACCTGAAATTTGATATCGCAATTCAATCAGGTTTTCTGAGAAAACGAGAGCATTTTATGAAAAATTACTAAGTATATTTCTTGTGGAGAATTGAATTATCTTTCGCCCTGTTAAAATTGTTCCTTGATAAATCTTATACTTTCCGAAACTACAGCAAAAACAAATTTAATTTTTTCAAATTGAAATTTTTCTGGGTTCCACCCCTGATTTTTTGGTAAACTATTTTTTTTCTTACAATATATGATGTCAAAGTGCTACGATTCATTCTTCACTTGTGGCTTACATTTGTCTGTCGTTACTGTACTATTTCAAATTCACTTACGATTTCTATTGCTTGACGATTTTTGTTTTTTGTTGTTAATTTTAATTAATAAATGTCTTACTATTATTTCATAAGTTTTCTATAATATATTCAATTGCTTTCGGATCGTTGAAATCAATTTCAAAAGTTTAACGAATGGCTCGTTTGGAAGATTCAGTTTTACAAATTGAATTTTTTTTTTGTAGGGATCATAAATCTCTAACCGGCACTGCCCGTTACATGAGTATAAACACCCATCTGGGTCGTGAACAGTCCCGCAGAGATGATTTAGAGGCGTTAGGGCACATGTTCATGTATTTTTTGAGAGGCTCCCTTCCCTGGCAGGGCCTGAAGGCAGATACATTGAAGGTAATTAAATCGTTGGGGTTATATATTTGCTGGTTTTATTGGCCATCAATGAAATAGAACAGACGTTTTCCAAAAACAATAAAATTATATAAAATTAGTCCATAAAACTTGTATTCCAACAACATACCTACCACTACTTTGTAACATCTCGACACGAGTTTTTAGTGTTGGATTATTTCAAATTGGTAAAGGAAACCAATAGAAATGACATCAATTCAAAGAAGTTTGATAATAGTTAATTACGTAATCAAAATGAAAAGACCGATATTGTTCGATGAGTGTAATATTTGCAAATTACGCGAGTCGAACAAATAAATCTTTTCATAACGTATTTCGTACAAAATTTTATCTAATGATATCATTTCATGAATATAATACAATGGTTTTCTCCTGATATGGGACAGTGGCATTGGCACTTGTCAGAATGAATATTTAATAAGCAATATCATAAGTCTGACTTATGTCAAAAATGAGTAGTTGTTCCGACGAAATAGCGTCTCATACAGAAGAATCGGCAAATAAAGCATAAAATGAATTATTAATATCACAAAAATTTAAAGTTAGATATGACGCAGCAAACCCTGTTTTCAATATTTTCAAAGATAAAATTATTAGTTTCTTATTCATTTCATTACACAACTAGTTGGTTAATGAATATTACACAACTCATTTTCACTTGTCTCAAGTGACACTCTGTATCTCGTAAACTATACATAGAATTTTTGTGTGCCTATGGTAACTTTTGTTAAGGAAGCAGAGTTCAACAACATACTAAAAATTTGGAAAATTTGACCGAAAGACTTTTTGCATAAGGAGTGTGCGTGGTCCTTTATGTTCATTTGATCACATTATAATTATTAATTATTAAGTTACAATTATTGTTAAAATTCATGCCAGGGATAACTTTGTCAGTCATCTGAGTATGACTGAAAATAGGACTTGGACTGGCACCAGAGCTAGTACAAGGTTTGGCACTAGAGCTAGTACAAGGTTTTTTATTGTAATTAGTGCTAGTAATGTTTGTTAATTTCATTTGAAGTCTGACTTCCTCTTTTTATTTTATTGGTTATGTTGCCATCTATATAACCTTCGGCAACTGTACGAATGTTCTGTGAACAATTATTCGGGATTTTTTAGTTTTGAAAACGTAGCAATGTGCTCTTCCATAAAAGCTAATTTATTAATACCTACTCTTTGAATAATACAGTTGCCATTCTGATAATTTAAAAATAATGATGGGCATTTAGAGTCAAGTTTGGTATTATCGGTAATCCAAACTTGACTAGAGCTTCTGATTGGTTCATTTCGCAAGGGAGTGAAATAGTCAGGAGTAATACCACGAGTGATTGAATTTTCGCGATAAGTCTGTCGTTTTATTTCTGAACGAAACTGAATTGCTTCGAGAAAACACCACGAGTCCGCATCTGGTTCAAATGGCATGTCCGTTAATACCATTAAAAAAATGCAATTGAATAAAAAAAATGAATATTTCAAAGATTACCGCAATTTTAAAATCAAATTTCAGTAGGTTGATAAAGTAGGTGAAATATTCGAAATGATATTCATATTGTTTATATTGCTGAACAATAAATGTATCTACTTAGTCCTCTATTACAAAAAAATTAAGCGCAAACATTTTACAAAATTCCATTACCAGTAGGTATAATATTTCATCTGTAAATTGCAGGAAAGGTATCAAAAGATAGGAGAGACCAAAAGGACGACGCCCATAGAAGTATTATGCGAAGGACAATCAGAAGAATGGGCCACTTATTTGAAGTACGTTCGCAATTTGGAATTTACCGAGAACCCAGATTATGATTACCTTAGAAAGCTATTCAAAGATCTGTTCATCAAGAAAGGCTTCAACGACGATGGCGTATTTGATTGGACGGGTAGGCAGCAATATCTAGTGATAGTTTTGATTCACTAGATTGATTATCCTTTTTCATAAGTCTACATATATAGATCTCATACCATCCTGAAGGTGAATTAGAAGTCATTGAATGATCTTTCTTCGATATTCGAAATGATTATGAATTCATACGCAACACACAATACACAACACACAACACAACCCACAACGCACAACACACAACAAACAGCACACAACACACAACACACAAAACACAACACACACAACACACAAGACACACAAGACACACGACACACAAGACACACAACACACAAGACACAAAACACACAACACACAAAACACAACACACACAACACACAAGACACACAACACATAAGACACACAACACACAAGATACAAAACACACACACACAAGACACACAACACATAAGACACACAACACACAAGACACAAAACACACAACACACAACACACGACACACGACACAACACACAACAGACAACACATAACACACAACACACAACACACAACACACAACACACAACACACAACACACAACACACAACACACAACACACAACACACAACACACAACACACAACACACAACACACAACACACAACACACAACACACAACACACAACACACAACACACAACACACAACACACAACACACAACACACAACACACAACACACAACACACAACACACAACACACAACACACAACACACAACACACAACACACAACACACAACACACAACACACAACACACAACACACAACACACAACACACAACACACACAACACACAACACACAACAGACAACACACACAACACACAAGACACACAACACATAAGAGACACAACACATAAGACACACAACACACAAACACACAACACACGACACACGACACACGACACACGACACACGACACGACACACACAACAGCACACACAACACACAAAACATAAAACCCACAACAAAACACACAATTCACAACACACAGCACACAATACACAACACACGACACCCGACACACGACATCCGACACAAGACATAATACACAAGACACAAGACACAGGACACACGACACACGACACACGACACACGACACATGACACACGACACACAACACACAACACACAACACACACAACACACACAACACACAATACACAACACACACAACACACAAGACACACAATACACAAGACGCAAAACACACAACACACGACACACGACACAACAGCACACACAACACACAAAACACAAAACCCACAACAAAACACACAATTCACAAAACACAGCATACAATACACAACACACGACACACGACACACGACACACGACACACGACACCCGACACAAGACATCATACACAAGACACAACACACAAGACACAAGGCACACGATACACGACGCACGACACACCCAACACACACAACACACAACACACAGCACACAATACACGACACACGACACATTACCCACGACATATTACACTCGACACACGACTCAAGACATACGACACACGACGCACGACACACAACACACGACACACACAACACACAAAAACACAACCCACAACAAAACACACAACACAGCACACGACACACAACAAACCCAACACACACAACAAACGACACACGATACACGACACACACAACGCATCGTTTTTCCTTGAAACGGGGCATTTCTGACTGTCAGAGGATAATGGTTCAACCTAAGATGGTAAAAATGTTGGACGGGCGAATGAGGAAAACTATTCATGTTGTTTTACTTCATCTGCTCAGAGCACCTAATTCGCGAACAGAATAACCATCCGTCTCATAGGTTGGCTGCGGGGTGTGCCTGTTTGGGGGAAAAAGTTCAAATAATATGCCTGAATTATATCCATAAAACGACAGCAAAAACCTCAAAAACTATATTATTGAGTTTTTAGTAGTAAACTTTTGTCCAGAATGAGAAGTTCAGTATATAGGTAATGGGGATAATTTCAACTTATGACATACTCTGGCTTCCACATATGAATACTTATGAAAAATTATAGTGAAGAGAGTATATTTTCATTTAAAATGAAAATCCAAGAGGAAGTAGGTAGGAATTGGTGTTATTGTCATTTAAACGTGCCATTTGGTATCTAGGGTGTTGTTATGATGTTATGATGTATCTCACGTGTTTGTAACCAGTTCAAATTTGCTTTGCAAGTAAATTCTGCTTTCTCACCTAGACAATAAAATTCCTCAATACCCTCTATTACAAAATGATTTAAAGTAAACACTTGATATGAATAAGTAATTCTTCTGATCCACTAACCTGAAACTCTAGGGCGACTTTAAAAATGAGTTTAAAATTCCATTCCAATCTTTAGTTGATTACCAACCAATCATTCGGGGTTCAAAAAAATACACGAGATCCAATATAATCTCTCGGTCATGAAATATGTAGCTGCTAAGTTATGATTCCGAATACATATAGAATAAGTGTGAAATTTTAGTCCAAGATATAGTATTTAACGAAATCAAATAATTTGTAGGTTTTTTGGAAATGTAGTGCGTATGCCAATTTAAGTGCTCGGAACTTTTTTAACGAAATGTAAAGTAACATTAACACATTCGTTTCCGGTTGAATTTTAATGTAATACACAGATGCCGGTAAGATCTTTGCGAAATATATTTACATATTTGATCGATCCATTTTTGATTATGTCTATAAAAGCAGATTACAAAATAAAAATCTATCAAAAATAAAAAAAAGAAAATTGACCGTGACTGGCGCGGTGCTGGTGCGGTGCTGGTGCGGTGCTGGCGCGGTGCTGGTGCGGTGCTGGCGCGGTGCTGGAAAATTTCGTTCCATGTGCCGTCACCGCACTTGAGATATATTCGTGATTTCTACATCTGTTTAATTCTTGTGTGAAATAAAAACAATATTTCTAGTAAATGCATGGGACCAATAGAAGCCAAGAAACTGAACCAAATATAGCAACTTAAAACATCCTAATCCAATTTCAATTAAGCAAGTTCTCATGAAACAGTTCTCTGAACATAAACCTGGTACTTTGCTGGTATCCGAACAATTTTTACAGTGTCTCCTTTTTGTTTTTCCAACGTGACCTTTTGGGCAGTTTATAGGTAAATGTCCAACTAGGGACATTCTCAAATGACAATTTTTCGGGAATGGTTAAAATTGTTAAAATTGTTATTTCCATCAACCGGCTGTCCCCTTACCAGCAAACCTCAGAAGTCTTCGAGAGACTTGGGCGAGCTAGGGAAAGTGGAGGCCTTACCTTTTAACGTGTGATGTCATTCACGAGGCAATTAGAAGACCGTAAAAGACTTTCAATAAATGAAAGTCGACATTTTTTATTTTTTTTTTATTATAGGGTAACTTTTATTGATATATTGAAACAGCAATAACAAAGTAAAAACGTAAAAAAAAACAATCGGCGCTCCGGGGCGGCTTGAATGGATTCGGTGTCGCATTCGCTTTTACAGCTGCAGGAAAACCCGGAAAAACCTGCAACACCACAATATCTGAAGAGTTGGAACTTATTTGTGGGAAACTACTAAAGAGCTACGTCGGATTTTGATCTATGGTAAAATAGAGGCTCCAAAGGTCCATTTTGAAAGAAGATATTTCTGTTGAAAAAGGGGACATTCTTCATGAAAATTGAAAAATGAGATTTATTTGTAATATCTAACAGAAAACAACTACTACGCTAAATATTGAACTACATCTGATAGATATTGTGAAAAGACTCTAACTGAAAAGAAAAAATCTAAAAGTGAAAATTCGCCTTTTCATTCAGATAGTTTATTGTTTTATAATTTCCTATATTTTTCATTAAAAGTTCATTAAATAAATCAAATAAGGAGAATGTTATTAAAAAATATCACTCACAGAAATCGTTCATTTCATTGAAGCAAGGTTCGCTTCTCTCGCATTAAATCCCCAATACATTTTGGTCAACGAAGATTTATTTTGCTTTGCCAAGCTCATCAGGGAGATTGATAGAATTGGAAAGCAGGCTCTTCAGAAGCAATTACACACATCAAGGATGGAAATTGATGGAAATGTTTCATCTGCGGTGACACTTTGAAAGTAATTTTTTGACATAGACCTGTCATGTGCATGGCATTTTGATTTTTGTTCGAAATTATGATTAGGATATTCATAAAACCTGGTGTGGAATCATCTGCGGTTGAAAGGCAAACTTTAGTCGCTGTTTTCCATTGTTCAAGATAACCTCTTGTGGGGTATTAGTGTTGAAAAGGAGAACATTCTCCATGGAAATTGTGACTTATTTGTAATATCTAACAGAAAACTTATTGAATAATATCACTCACAGAAATCGTTCATTTCATTGAAGCAAGGTTCGCTTCTCTCGCATTTGATCCCCAATACGTTTTGGTCGACAAAAATCTTTGCCAAGCTCATCAGGGAGATTGACAAAGTTTGTCTTTCAGCCGCATCCATAATTTCGAATAAAAATCAAGATATTTCTATTTACGCAACTATTATCAAAGTTGTGCCAGTTGGTTCTGTCTTTGGCTATGGTGTAGCTCGGGGGTGGTTCCATGAGAAGTGAGTTACACTGTATGTTAGTTAGGAGAAAAATGCTTTATAATGTTCTAATGTCAAAACTCAGTATTTCTGCAAGAAAGCAGCTTTGTGAAAAAATGCATGTGAAAGTAGCATTGATATTTTTGGTAGAATATCCAGTACAAATTTGAAGCAGTGATTTGGATTGTACAATTCACTTCAGCAAAACAATTTTTTCAATATTAGTATGTATTCATAAAAGCGCAATTATCTTGAAAACGATTGATTTTTTTCGGGTTCAAACAATTATACATTTTTAACTTAAAATTGAATGAAGAAATCGAAAAATAATAATTTTCCTGATTTTACCAGTGGCGTAAAAATTAGGGGAGGAAACGGACCAATATACCCTTTTTGTACGTCATTGGTGGCAACTAGAAGTGTAATTTTTCTTTTAAAATAAAGCTCTTATTGAACAAAAACATTTCTTCGAATTAAACTGTAAAATTTCCAAAACTGTGGAGGTTATGAATAAAAATTGATTTAATTTTTCATATTCAACACTGTATCTGTGCAACCCACCGCTACTCAAGGGTCTGACGATTGATTTCGCGATGAGTCTCACATAATCTACCAATGATAAAAAATCCAGCCTGACGCATTCCAAAGTGACACTATCTCCCGGGCTATACAGAAACCAAGTGTTCCTGAATACGAATCACACTTTATTCTATGTGCTAGTTCATTTTCAATGATCTGCGTTATAAGGTAGCATGGGATTTGGCAAATTTAAATAAATAAGTAGGGACCGCAACAGGCGCGTTACGGCACACCCAAAATGTACATCAACGCGAGACGTGCGTTGCCGGAGACGAATGTGTTAACTCTCACCAATACTCGTCAATATTTTAATTCGAATGATGATTTCAGACTGTCAATTGATCAATCAATACAGGGTTCAATCAAATTTCCACTTCAGAAACGAACTGAAATGTTTTTCGTCTGGACAAGTTTTTTCTAGTTTGGAAGAGAATTACAACGATACGCTTTTTCAATCGGAAAATTTCCCAAGAGTAAACTATACTTTTCACATGGAGTATTCATGAAGGCTCATGTCTTGTAGTGCCATGTGATTTCAATATTTTCATTAACCTCAATTTTTCAATTTTTTAGATATTACTTATCATTAACTATTACCATGCTTGTTGGTAAGTTATTAATCTTTCTGTAACAATCACCACCATACCTCATTTCTAGGGCATTGGACATAGTACCCCCTAACATTAAAGTTATTTTCATAATTATACAGGGTGTTTCAGAATTCAGTATCAAGATTTCAGGGGCGTGTTTCTTAGGTCAAAAAAAGACTTTCTTTCTCATAAACATGTGTCCGCAACCGCTTTATTTCTGAGATACAGGATGTTGAAATTTAACAAAAAAATCAGTTCTTTTTCAATATCTCTAAACCACTTTGGTTTTTCTCTTTAATTTTGGTACATGCAAAGTACACATAAAAATACATTTTTTCCATGGCGAACGTTTTTTAATTTTCATCAGTGGCGTCTCTGTAAACATGCTCTGTCATTTTTGATCAAAATAATGATACGCTACTGTTTTTTTTTGTAAAATTAGTATCATTTTCATAATTGTCTTCTATTTTTCCACAAACATGGTCTCTTGACTATTTTCCGTCCGACGGACGGTTTTCAATTTAAAAAATAAAATGTCATTCGCTTATACCTATGCGATTTTTTGTATGGCTCATTTTGCTTTTTAAATCGAATACTGTTCTTCGTAGGGAAAAAAGTCAAGGGACCATTTTTATAAATAGATAGAGGACACTCATAAAAAATATAATATTCATTTAAAAAAAACATATGTTTATAGGAAATAAAGTCTTATATTGACCTGAAATATACGCCCCCTAATTCTTGATACTGAATTTTGAAACACCCTGTATAAAAAGGATTTTTCCTCTCCATGTAAGTAACCTTTGCATCCTGAATCCGAGATGATTTTGTGATATTTCTTCCCATTTTATTGTAATAATGGCTTACATATTTATGAAGAATTCACCAAATCTCCTCAAAGAACTAATCCTGACGTGGTATCTTGGGTTTTACAGGTTTTCCTACCACTGAGTGAATGGTCCACCAAAAATCAATGAGAGCCCTACGGCAAATAATTATAATAACCGTCCTTTACTCGCACATATTATCATATTATGCATTCAAGAATACTCTACGAGTGTTAATGCGACAGTATTATCATTATTGCATGCGTTCATTCTTGCTTCACACTTTCCCGTACATATTTTTGCGTCTTCAGTTGAGTTGGCAAACACGCTGAATCTTGTTTTGGCTGGTTTCCGGGTTTTGCCGTGGTCTTCTTTGGTTAAAAAAAAAACGTTTCAACTGCGGCTGTGGCAGTCATCTTCAGTGGCGTGGTCGAAATACTCTTCTTGACGTATCAACTGAACTTGAAGCTCTCGTCTGTGGCATGTCATTTATAGTGCTGATATTGCGCGCACTTTCTGTGATGGTGGGTTCGCGCGTACTTTCCGCGCGATTCGGGTAACATGGCTTCGTTTTGGCGCCTTTCAATGCTGCCAGATCTTTGGGAGATATGTTCTCTCTTCTTTTCTGTTGAAATTCTCTTGGTGTTTGTGAATTTCTATCGCTTCTAAATACATTCTTGTTGAGTAATCATTGGACGTTGCTAGTCTCTCGGTGTTTTCGAAAAGGATCTTGTGTTCTCCGTCGGACAATGCATGTTCAGCGACGTCGGACTTCTCGGTCTATCCCAATCGACAACTCCGCTTATGCTCAACTAGGCGGATACCAATGCTCCTTTTCGTCTGACCAATATAAACTTTACCACAGTTACATGGAATCCTGTAAACTCCCGCTGAATTGAGTGGAACTCTGCCGTCTTTTGCTGATCTGACACACATTATTGAAAGGCGCCAAAACGAAGCCCTGTCACCAGAATCGCGCGGAAAGTACGCGCGAACCCACCATCACAGAAAGTGCGCGCAAAATCAGCACTATAAATGACATGCCAGAGACAAGAGCTTCAGTTTCACTTGATACGTCAAGAAGAGTACTTCGATCACGCCACTGAAGATGACTGCCGTAGCTGCAGTTGAAACGTTTGGAGATTTGAACCAATGAAGTCGACGGCAAAAACTCGGAAACCAACGAAAACATTGACGCCAGCCGTGAAAGCCTACATTCCTGTAATGCTAAATCTTATTTATGAAGTCACCCTATAGAGGGCACATTTTTGAAAAGGGGAATTTGTACTATAATAATATGGATATTATGGATTATAATACAGTAATAATCATTTTTTGGTACTGTTATCTGTGTATGCAGGACATTTCCTGACATCGAATGTATTTTGACTTTGACTTTGAATTGTAGGGAAAACCCGTCACTCGTCTTTGACGCAAGAAGGTTAGCACATGTAAGGGTTCAACATGCACCCACCCATCACAGTACCAATGGTTCTTCTATTTGTTATGCCAGCCCTCCGAAAAGATCCAGAGTCATTGTATGGATAAATGAAAAGGAAATAAATAGTATGTTCGTATTATAATTTATAGGTCTTGAAAAGTATTGTAATTCTTGTACACTGTTATAGACTCTTTCAGACAATAAATATTTTAGTTTACTGAAGTGGAAAAGCGAAATTGATTTCATTATTTATTCGAAGAAAACAACTGTACAACTGACAGAAGGAATATTTGGTTAAGCACTTGCCTACTGAGCATTACTACGAATAGTGAAGGCATTATCCGTTCCGCATTACAATATTATCTGAAAATATTTTAATTCGTTATCACTATACTGAAACCCATCAATCCGGCTATACAGGGTGGCCCAGCGAAAACGAAACAAGGCCGATATTTCATATTTATCGTTCGCAGGAAACAAAACGCTTGGACCCGTCGATTTTGATTGCAAGGCGGACATATTTTGCGCATATTCTCAACTTTGTCACTTCAAGCCCCTCGGAGGGGTTAGCTCCAACCCTTGAATCTTTAATGGGAGTAGGGTTCATGTGATACCGCATTTTGAAGGTAATTTAATTCTCTTTTTAACGCTTTCCAGTTTTTGGAATTCGATGGAGTAGTTCTCGAGAAATCATTGTTCAAGTCAACATTGACATGAATTCGTATCAACTTTTAACTTGAATTGTTAGAATTGTGTTCTTGGCAATGATTTGAGTTTTTCGTATTTCTTACAGAAGCACCGAATTCCATAGCAGCAATAACTAATAATAGTCCAGGAGCACGCTGCAAAAAAGCTGTCCTATCGAGTTATCAGACGAGAATTTTTTTTTAATGTATATTGATTGAAAGTTTGATTTTGTGGAGGAAATCCAATTCTTGACATGATTTTTTGGGTTTATGACCTTCCACAATCTGAAAATGAAAACATTTTTAATCCAAAGAAATCTGTACAAGTGTAGAAGGGCAAATTAATTAATTTGCCCGATAAGTTACTGCGTTCACAAGACTGCTGTCTTGAAAGAAATTAATTTTTGTCAGTAACGTACCCTACACTGAATTTGCCTATCTGAAAAAATGAAATCGAATTAACAAAGAATACTTCTCTTTTTTTGAAAATTGTTGACGTTTCGGAAGCTGTATCTCCTCCGTTATCAAAACTTCTTGGAAAGACGCTGAAGAAAACTGAATTTGAATTGCGGTTTTGGAAATAAGATATTTCTTTGACAGAGTCAAATGAAATCTGTCATTCATTCTTTTGATTGACATTTGGTACAGATATCTTTGGATTAAAAATTTTTTCATTTTCAGATTGTGGAAGGTCAAAAACCCAAAAAATCATGTCGAAAAGTAAAAATCATATAAAACCATATTCTGCCAGACCTACAGCTGTACAGGGTGTACCAAAAGTCGGTACCAAATTTTTTATTTTCAGAGAAAACCTAATTTGTTTTCACATGTTTTGCTTGGCATTCTCATTCTTAGTTTCAAAACCTGGCCACACCACATGTTATGTTTTGCAGTATTTCTGGTCTGACAGGATATAACTTTCATAATGGTCCCAGTAAGTACTTACATTGAAAAAAATTATCATCCGGTAACTCGATATTCCAGCTTTTTTGCAGCGGGCTCCTGGACCATGAGGTTCCACTAATAAATTTGTAAAAAAGATACTAAAAATACTTTCATGATTTTATGATTTGCAAGTGTAAAATAGTATACTACCTGCCGTTTAAAAATGCAAATGAGAATATTAGATGTGTGTTTCTGATGTATTAAAAAACTGAACTTAAATTATTCCTCATTATAGTTGGCCAGGAAAGGATTTTACCAAACAAAAAAGAGGCATTCTTAAATGAAACCCGTACTACCTACAGGACTGAAATTGGAAAAAAATATATAATGCATGATGGTATACTTATTTATAATAAACTACCAAGCACATTGAGAAATATGAAATGTTCTTCAAAATTTGAGTACAAATTAAAACAATATTATAAGAAATTAATCTGATTTGACAATTTATTATATGTATTTATATACATTTTGTTCAAGAAATTTAATTTTCTTGGGAATAATAAAGTTCTTATTATTAAGATGAGAAATGATGCTGAAAGTGAAACAAGCGTTCTTAGCCAATGCTTGTTCTAAACTTCTTTTCTCGAGAACTACTGGATCAAATTAAAAAAATTAAAAAACGTCGGAAAGAGAATTCGATGACCTTCAAAATGCGGTATCACATGAACCCTACTCCCATTAAAGATTTAAGAGTTGGAGCTTACATCTCCAAGGGGCTTGAAGTGATAATGAAACAATCTCAAACTCAATATCTCGAGTGCTAGTACTTTGAGTTGAATTCTTGAGAAAGATAAGATTAATAATCCATTGAAGTAAAATACTCGTTGAAATCAAATAAAAATGGATTTTTAATTGATTCAAAAATTTTAATTTGAGAAGTTGTAAAAAAGGAAAATCCTCTAACCTATTAAGCTATTCAAACAAAATCTCCTTCATTTTTGACGTGTGGCTTATATCGTACCCCAAACTTTAAAAGTCAACACTCTCAAAATGTTTTGGGTAGAACTCTTGAATCTCTTCACAATATTGATTGTGAATGTTTCTTTTTTGGTGATGAACGTGAATTTATTATCAAATGATATGAGTCAAAAGAGTTATTGGATATAATATATCTATCAGATATTTTTTCAATATGTAATGATTAGATTTCTACTGGAGAAACAACCAACAGCTCTACGTTAATTGACCATTTCATGACAAATTCAAAACAAATGTAGATTTGTGTTTAATCAATACTGCATTAACAGATCACAAAATGTATATAGTATGTATCAATAACAGACCTAAAATAAAACAAAATCCAACAAGTAACATAAAAACATGAGCTATGTCCCATTTCACTTGATATAATATCCAAGTCATTAAAAACAGGATATGTCCCAGAAAAAAATGAAAATTGCCAAAGTTTTACCAATATTTAAAAGCTGTCGGAAAGATAACGTAAGTAATTACCGACCTATATCAGTTTTACCAGTGTTTTCAAAAAATTTAGAAAAATAGTGAATTTCCGACTTTTTATTTTTCTTGAGAAAAATAATTTAGTAAGTCATAATCAATATGGTTTTCACTGGTTGAGAGACATAGAGGCGGCAGTTCTGGATTTTGTTTTTGATATCCAGATTCAAATCGACAGCAACAAGAAATATGGCCTTCTCTCTCTTGACTTGTGTAAAGCACTTGATACGGTTGACCACGAAATTTTATTTGCAAAATTATACTCAATAGGTATAAGAGGAAAAATTCATGAATAGTTTCAAAATAGCCTGATGAATAGAAAACATTAAGTATCAGTTGATGTTGTAAGCAGTTCTTTGATGGATATCAAATGTGGGGTACAACAAGAATCAATTTTGGGGATTTATATTAACTTACGAATTTGAAATTGAAAGGAAAAATAAAATTATCTGCTTATGATACCACATTAATATATTTTGGCACTGACCCCAAAGAGATACGTGAAAATATGGAAAGTGAGGTAAATGTAATTTGAACATGGTTACAACGTTTTAAACTCACTAAACTTTAATGTTGTGTTGGTTCAATTAAAAAGTGGTATATTGCGGGCGACAACGGAGAGATATTTCAAAATAAGGTATAATTCGAAACATTTTCAAAATAATTAGAACGACCAAAACTGCCGATTATTTTTTTTTTGGTCAAGCGGCTATGACGAAATAGAAAGGAGCAATTATTCGATATGCATTGATGAAATTAAATTGTGAGGTCGAACAAATAGAACTGGCATCAATTCACAATCTAATATACACGCTGAAGTTGAAACTCTCCGGCGCACTTTTTGGCATTCATTCAAATTCATATATTATAGAACAGTGTAACTGTATCAGATGGAGAAGAAAGTATTGAAGAACGATTCAACTGATTCTCTTATTTTCAGATCGGGTATCGTGGCTGAATAGCGAGGAAAGAAAAGTACAACACAAAACAAAGACTTGAATTACAAGATTCCAAAAGCAACTGCTAAATCAATAACAAATATCTGACCAGTGATATTGTTCTGAATTTTATATAGGTAATGAGAAATTAAAAATTTTAGACATAGTTTTTTGTACATAATATATAATTTTCAAGAAATATGTCTTTATTCGCATTCATATTCACATGATGTTCTTGTTTTATTGAATATATCCATTTTCCTTTCGACGTGCCTAAAAAAAATTTATGAGGAATTTCCGTCACTTCACTTGCGAAAAAAATCCTTCTTGTGTTTCTATTCCCATAGCCTACAGGTATGTGGAGAAATTCCCTATTTACAACTAATTACTATTTATGATTATGAAAATGGCCATTATGTCCCACTAGCTTTTTGCCGATTTTGTAGTTGAATTTCAACATCCTGTATCTCAGAAATAAAGCACATGTTTAGAGAAAAAACGGTTATTTGTACACAGAAATAAGCTGTTAAAATATTTTTAGTCTCTCCGAGGGATGGTAACACAAGTAAAAGGTGGAGACAGATGATCGGAGAAACCAAAAGAAAACCTTTTCCAGGTATAAGCAACAATGATCAAAAACAAAAACAGTTATCGGAATTCAGTGAACAAGCGGAATCACGGCTTAATGATCTCACGCTCCCTATTAGGGTAAGCACGATAGAAGAAGATATCAGCACAGACACCGAATCTGTTAGGCCCAAACGAACGGTGCGTTCGTTACCGCATCGCTTTTGAAAATTTGTAATAATACATTTTTATCGTCTTTGAGTGTCGTTCACAATTCCCCTCTTGAATCGACCTGAAGCTTTCGTTCTTTTCATCCAGTTTTATCTTTAGCATGAGAACCTGCAGAAGGGTTCCATGCTACAACCTGTATCTCAGAGGGGATGCATTTCAGGACATACTTTGATGGAAACTTTTCACTTCTAAATAAGGTGAGGAATCTGTCGGTGTTATTCTGACTCACCCTGTATAGTTTGAAAACAGGACTTTCATTTGGAAAATATCTAATTTGGCCCACCTTGTACAATGAAGCAGCAAATCTAAGTGATCCCAAGAGATTTGAAACGCACGCATTGACTAAATAATTTCAGCTGAAAGCCTCACAAGTCACAGATAATGCCTGTTCTGTATGCAGGTGAACGTCCAGAATGGATGGTTCGGAACTAAGAAATACGTGACCATTTCACTCCTGATACCCAATATGTTATCAGAAAGCCGGAATGATACCATTCATTTTCCTAAAATGTGCATGTTGCATTCAAGCCTTTCTTTCGATCAATCTGACAAATCGGTTCATGAGAAAATAGATATAGGGTTATAAGAAGAATACCGGGTTATTCCAACCAAATACCAGTAAACAAAAAACCTATCGAAGTACTTTTAAGATTTAATATAAATGTGATGAAATCGTCTCTTACTTGGAGAGAGGGTGATAAATAATGCAAAATTTTAAACGTACACTTTTTATCATCAGATTAAGGTTGTAGAGTTAATCCAGTACGATTGGGTTTTGAGACGAGGATCGATTGTAGCGCCACCAAACTCAGTATGCTAGTTGTTGGAACCATGATAAACACGTAAAAAAAGGTTTACCGAACTTCCAGGGGTGGAAAAAATTGATTTTTGATGTAATTTTGGAAAGTATATGATTTATCGGAAAAACAACCCAACAAAATAAAAGACAATTCAGTTTCCCACAAAAATAATTTCTAGTAATTTTTATGAATTGCGCTCGTTTTCTCAGAAAGCGTGATTGAACGCCAATATCAAATTTCAGGTTCACGCGGAGCCGAATATTTGATTGGTCATAACTCTGCTAAAAATGATTGAAAAAGGATAAGGGAAAGTTCATATCGTTTCTGAAGACTCCTACCTTCTCATGCAAATATAATATGCGAGTATTTGAGTACCTAAAATGTGTTTTGTCGCCCATCACGGAGATGTTTGCGGATGATCCGAAAATCATTAATATAGAATTATTATACTAAGGCAGCAACCTTACCCTCTGTGGACTATATGCAACAATTCAAAACTTCATTATTTAATCTTAGTTTGTAGATCAGCAACATTGAATATTTTGAAACCTTTAAAAAAATTACAAAATAAAGTTAATAAATGCATATACAATCTTCTATTTTTAGAACCAACTATACATTTATATAAACCTAGAAATCTATTGAACATTGATAAATTATACCAATCGAAGATTTGTTGTTTCATTCACTCTGTGAAAATAAAAGAAAAAATGTCTAACATCAATTTTACCATGAAGTCCTCTATTCATAATCACAAAACACGACAAATTGATTATTTATGTTCGACAAAAATAAAAACAAATTATGGAAAACGATCTATTTCTTATGATCGAATCAAAATATACAACTCTTAGCCTACAGAACTAAAAAGTATTAGGACAATTCTGAAATTCAAGAACAAAAATAGAAAATAGAAACAGATTTGACTATACATTTCATATTATATAGTCATAAGATATTATACATACTTTGTCTTCTATATACTATGTAACTGAAAAAACTTCTTGTTCCCTGTTATAAACACAGGTTGTTTCTTGGGAAAATAAATATTATTATTATCATTATTATTTTAAAGTAGTGTGACAGGTCCCACTTAAACATGCAACAAAAAACTTTCTTTTACTCCTGCCTCATATTCCACTTACCCATAAAAAGGCATTCTCTTTAGTAAATGTTGAAAATAATCGCTTATTCATATCCTGCGTATATGTTTAATAACACTGTTGAGAAGAGCAAACCTCAAGCTTGCAATCACATACTTTATTTTTTATGTAGGATGTGTATGAGCGATTATTTTCAACATTTACTGAAGAAACTGCCGGAATTATGGGTGAGTTGAAAACTGAGGCAGGAGTAGAACCCAGTATTTTCTTTGGCATGTATAAGTGAGACTTGTCTCACTAGTCTAAAATAGTTGCATATGGTCCAAAGAGAGTACTGATTCCTGCTTCAGTATAACTATTTCATATCAACTGAAATATCCATGACTTTCGGATCCTCCGTAAATATCGTAGAAGGGTAATGTGAAGTAGGACAAAACACATTTTAGGTACTCAGATACTCACATATTATATTTGCATGAGGAAGTAGAAGTCTTCAGGAACGATATATACTTTTTCTTTTCCTTCTACCATAATTTTTAGCAAAGTTATGCCAAAAATAGCAGTGGCGGGTTAATGCGAGCCTGAAATTTGATATCGGAATTAAATCAGGTTTTCTGAGAAAACGAGCGCATTTTGTGAAAAATTACTATGTATATTTCTTGTGGAGAATTGAATTATCTTTCGCCTTGTTGAAATCGTATCTTGATAAATCTTATACTTTCCAAAACATCAGCAAAAAAAATTGTAATTTTTTTAAATACATTTTTTTTTAGATTCCACCACTGATTTTTTGGTAACAATACATGATGTCAAGAAGTTATGTGGCGAGTTTCAAAGTGCTACAATTCATTCTTCACTTGTGGCTTCACATTTGTCTGTGGTTACTGTTCTAAATATACTGATGAATGGTCAAAAAATTGTGTTTACATCATACCTTGTTCGTGTGGTAAAAGTTACATAGGTGAAACATCAAGACCATTGATTGTGCGCCTGGAAGAACATAAAAGGTACATCAGAAATCGAAAAATAACAGGTTCGAAAATATTCGAACATATTCTAACATCTGATGGCGATCATATGATGAAATGGAATAATACCAAAATTTTATTGAGAGAAATAAATCAAGAAAAAAGAAAGTCAAAGGAAACTGCGTGCATTCTTTTATCAAACAACTGCTTTTCAAGAAATTCCATCGAAATGGACAGCACCTGGTTACATCTCCTCAGAGATAAAATGAGAACTAAAAGAATGGTGATTGATTGATACCGAACTATGTATCAAGATATAGCAAATGTCAATCAAAAGAAGGTATGGCAGATTTCATTTGACTCTGTCAAAGAAAGATCTTATTATTGCCAAACCAATTCAAATACAGTTTTTCAGCGTCGTTTCATCAAGTTTTGATAAAGGAGGCAGATACAGTCTCCGAAACGTCAACATTTTTCGAAAAAGAGAAGTATTTTTTGGTTAATTTGATCTCATTTTTTTCAGATAGGCAAATTCAGTGTAGGATACGTCAGTGACAAAAATTAATTTCAAGACAGCAGTCTTGTGAACGCAGTAACTTATCGGTCAAATCAATTAATTTGCCCTTCTACACTTGTACAGATTTCTTTGGATTAACATTTTTTTTTTCATTTTTAGATTGTGGAATCGAATTTTCTTCACAAAATCAAACTTTCAGTCAAAAATTATCAAACTTCTTGTATCATCAGTGGATCTTGTACAGCTTCCGTTTGTGTATTATTATTTATAATTTTGTCCTAGTTAAAACAAGAAGGACCAAAAATTCCACATTCTAAATAAAGCAGTGAGACTACTTCCAGCTATTGTCATGATATATCATCATTACGACTCAATTTTCATCATTTTAATCCCTCCCAGCCCCATCCCATCGTTAAACATCGCTGTTCTTGCGGTTAGACAGGAGTTTCGTACTCTCTATCACTTGAAACTTTGTGAAATTCGAATCTGTGGTTTGGGATTCCTTGCAACCACAACATAGTTGTGGGGAATTCCGAATTCAAGCCACCTGAAGTAGCCTCATTTGATCAAATTAGCAGGGTATTATACTATAATTATTGTGTCGAATGCTGTGGCTTTTCTGGCAAAGTTTATTTGGAATGGAGTTGAGAATTAAATGTTTATTTGCGGATGGTACACCATCTGTGAGTGTCGTTGAACATTGCGACTAACCCATTTAATTGCATTGTTTGTAAAATTTGTTCGTGATCAGGAGAGATTGTATAAGTGATTAATTCAAGTGTATTCATTGTTATTTATGGTACTAGTGTGTTATGTTGAAAATAAGTCACGCGAGATAGTTTTAGGACTTAGGAAACATAACACGAGTAGCATACGATGTTTTATCCAACACATGACAGTTATGACTATCATTAAAGTCATTTTAGACAAGTAAACTGTCAAATAACACACTAGTGTGTTCGAATAACACACTAGTCCGTTATCTAACCAACACACATTTTAATAACACACTAGTGTGTTATTTGATAGTTATTTGTCTAAAATGACATTGATAATGACAGGTATAACTGTCATGTGTTGGATAAAATAATGAAACGGCTCGAGTTGACTAGTTCCCTAATAAGAAATTGGTGGAAAAACCACGGGTACCTTTGGCGGATTTCATAGGAATTCTCCCACTCTCCTACCTTTGGCAGATTTCATAGGAATTCTCCTATTCTCCTAAATCCGCCAAAGGTAACCAGTGGTTTTTCCACCAATTTCCTATTAGGGAACTAGTCAACTCGAGCCTTTTCATTATTTTATCCAACACATGACAGTTATGACTGTCATTATTAATTTCATTTTAGACAAATAAACTCTCAAATAACACACTAGTGTGTTATTTAAAAAAAAAACAACTTCACATACATCAAAATACGGTTCGAAAATATATGAAAGTTCAATTAATATTAAAATTTGATTGGAGATGCCGCGCTTGCGAGACCAGTCTTAGATATGTGTTGAATAGTTTCAGCTACAGAACAAATATACATAAAATAATAATAAACTATACACAAGAATTGACGATACTACTTGACTGACGACCACTAATCAATAATAAAAAAATGGATTATATAATCCAATCTTCCGTAAAAAATCCTATATAATATGTAATTTGCCGGAAAGTATCCAACAGAAAACAATTACTGCCACTTGCCTACCGTTGAATTATATCTGTTTGATACTTGGGAAAGTTTTCTATATAGTACAACAGCCACAGACAAATGTAAGCCACAAGTGAATGAATCGTAGCACTTTGAAACTTGGCACATGACTTCTTGATATCATGTATTGTTAGAAAAAAAAAATTGTTTGCCAAAATATCAGGGGTGGAACCCAAAAAAATTTTTATTTAAAAAAATTATATTTTTTTTTGCTGTTGTTTCGGAAAGTATAAGATTTATCAAGAAACAATTTCAAGGCGAAAGGTAATTAAATTCTCCACAAGAAATATGCTCAGTAATTTTTCACATAATGCACTCGTTTTCTCAGAATACTGATTGAATTCCGATATAAAATTTCAGGCTCGTGTCTACTCGCCACTGCAATTTCCGGCAGGGCCAAGAATTAGATTTGTCATAACTTTGCTAAAAATTGAAATGGAAGGAAAAGAAAAAGTGAATATTGATCCTGAAAAATTCTACTTCCTCATGCAAATATAACATGTATCTGAGTGTTTTGTCCCACTTCACATAACCCTTCTACGATATTTCCGGAGGATCCCAAAGTCATGGATATTTTAGTTGATATGGAATAGTTATGACGCAGGAATTAGAACTCTCTTTGGACTATATGTAACGATTTTAGACTAGTGAGACACATCTCACTTATACATGCCAAAGAAAAAACTGGGTTTAACTCCTGCCTCAGTTTTCAAATCACCCACAATCCTGGCAATTTCATCAGTAAATGTTGAAAATAAGCGCTCATACACATCCTACATGGAACATGAAATATGTGATTTCAAGCTTGAGGTTTGAACTCTTCTCCGATCATTTTTAGCAGAGTTATGACCAATCGAATATTTGGCTCCGCCAGAAATTTCAGCGGCGGTAAGCGTGAACCTGAAAGTTGATGTCGGTGTTCAATCACGTTTTCTGAGAAAACGAGCGCATTTCATAAGAAATTACTAGGAATCATTTTTGTGGAGAATTAAATTGTCTTTCACATTGTCGAGTACTTTTTTCGATAAATCACATACTTTCCAAAATTACAGCAAAAATCAAAATATTTTTAAACAAAAAAAAAATTTCACGCCTGGAAATTCGGTAAACAATTATTTGTTTTCGTGTTTATCATGGTTCCAAAAACTAGCATTCCAAGTTTGGTGGTGTTACAATCGATCCTCGTCTCAAAACCCAATCACTGGATTAATAATGATTTTAAAAAAGCGGTTGATTGAGAATATTTTTCAATATTTTCGCGGGATAAATGCTGTTTATTTGAGAAGGTAGTTGTAGGTCGATTTTGCATAGGTCATTAATGAGGCACTTAACCTCAGAGTTCGGGTATGCACTATTCAACCCACTGAAAATGAATGAATATTATGAATGAAATTAAAATAGGGGATAGAATCAGCTTTTTATTTTTATTTATTTTATAATAATGATAATTCAGTATCAGTTTTAATTTTAATAAAATCGTCATTCAAATAGGATTTGGTGGTTTCAGGAATATCGGATTTCCCGGAACGATACATGATTGTTTGATAAATGCAATGCATCTAGTTCAAAAGTGTCCGATGCGCTTTCCATCATATTTAACGGATCAATTGGAATCAAACTATTAATCATCCTGATAACTCGTAAAAACAATATATCACTCATTTATTCGTGAAAGCGACACAACTGCATAATGCATTTATCAACAGACATCTGGTGCCAGATTCAGTGCAACTCTTTGATGTTCATTTCATCAAAATTGCTAACTTTCAGCGTGTTAACAAATGAAACGTCATTTAACAAAATTCAAACGAATTCCGACAAGTTCAGTGATTAAAACCATCGTAAAACTTGTGAACTGTGTTACTATGCAATAAACCAGTTCCTACCCATATTCACAATAATCCAGTAACGACTGACAAACTCGAGCAAAAAGTGAAGAATGATTTATAAATAAATGTTTGTTAGATTTGAGTCAGTTTGGGATAAAAATATGACATCATTTGGACAAAACTAATAACTCTGTAAGCGACGGGAATTTTATAGTTACCAACATAATAATTTCCAGAAAACGTAAATATGTTAACTATTAACTAAAAGGATTTGGCGGTTGCAAATTATTCGACATATCCAACACCTCCACAGAGTCACATGTCATCGCATCAGCATTTCGATACGAGGATCGACTGGAACTCTGAAAGCGTGCCCTTCTACTTCTTTTAACGCCATTTTATTCAAGTCTTGTGTGTTGTCTTGTCGATTGTATGTCAACCTGTTCAACCATTTCAAGATCATTAATTTCTTTGTTATTGGCAATATAATCATCATTATTTTTGGCGTGAAAGTGGACTAAGTGAACTGAACCCACGCACGAATGTGCATATGGATTGAAGCCACAGGTGAATGTGAATGTTTGTGCCGGTTTGCCGCTCGTGGAGTAGACACAAGGGTGTTCGTGCCCTGCTAGTGCCGCGGTGATGGAAGGACTGTTGAGGGATTGGAACCTTCACGAACACATTACACGATTTCAAGGTAATCATGTTTAAAAGCTTAATTCATGTGTAATTATTTCCATAATTGAAATCATTGTATTATTAGTAGTTCCCTGACCTAGCATAAACCAACCTAACCTAGTTAAGTGCTGCCAAAATGGCCGGCTGCCTTTTCTAATAATACAATGATTTCAATTACGGAAATAATTACACAGAAATATAGCTTTGAATGATGATTTCCTTGAAATCGTATAATGTATTCGTGAAGTTCCAATCCCTCAACAATCCTTCCATCACCGCGGCACTAGTAGGGTAGGAGCACCCTTGCGTCTACTCCACGATTTTAGCGGCAAACCAGCACAAACATTCACATTCACCTGTGGCTTCAATCCATATGCACATTCGTGCGTGGGTTCAGTTCACTTAGCACACTTTCACACCAAAATAATGATGATTATATTTCGCCAATAACAATGAAATGAATGATCTTGATATGGTTGAACATCGCATAATAATAAATTGGTTTACATTCAAATCATACATTCTTAGTAATAGATATAATATACAGGGTGATTCAAAAGTACTTTGACAAACCTCAGGAGGTGATTCCTCACAATATTCTAATATGAATTGTCCAAATAAATAAATGTCCGGAAACGCTTCGTTTCCAAGATACAGGATGTTGAAGTTTCATTTTTATTTCCTTTTTTTTCAAATAACTTTTGAAATACTGAACTTAATTAAACGAAACTTGGTAATAGGAGGTTTTTGAGGTGTCGAATTCGAACCTGATGTTCTTATTGCTCTTACTCGTAGGGGGCGCCACCACATTTTTCAGTAAAAAAATCGATTCCTCTATCATATCTACGTAAATAAGCTACCCTTGTTACTAGTCGATATAAGCAACCGTTTTCTAAATATTTGGACTTGAAAACTTCAAGTCGATTATTTGATAATCGATACATGTTGAAGTTATTACGAATATTTTGCTTTTTTCACAAGAATGCTTTGGAAATGAATTTGACGTTTAAGTAAGTAGTTTTCTTCCTTAAGCGAAATAGTTTATTTGTTTTAATAAAATTTGCAAGAAATGCCAACATTTTATTTCAGGAAATTTTAAATATGTAGAATAAACTAAAATAAACGAAACTAAATGGTATTCAAATAAATTGTTGGAAGTGTCCACCTTCAGCAAAGATACAGGCAGTCAGTCGTCTAGTCATTGAATCTCGTACCCGCTCAAAAATTATTGGTGTGTTTCTTATTGATTCACAGGCGTCTACTATTCGGTTTCTTAGATCTTCCTCGTTCACTACTGGAGTCTTATAAACTAGCGACTTCAAATGTCCCCAAAAATAAAAATCTATCGGGTTTAGATCTGGGGACCTTGGTGCCCACGCCTTGTTAGGTTCTTCTACACCCCTACCGATCCATCGATTTGGATAGACTGTGTTAAGGAATTCCCTGGCTACAACGCTAAAATGGGCCGGAGCCCCATCATGCATAAACCACATGCGGATACGAATTTCTAATGGTACATTCTGAAGTAGTCCCGGCAATTCATTTTCTAAAAAGTGTCTGTAAGTTGCGCCATTCAGTCGGAGCGGAAGAAAGAAAGGACCTATCAAGTAATTATCAATTATTGCCGCCCATACATTTACAGAAAATTGATACTGATAATGCCTTTCACTAACTGCGTGCGGATTTTCGAGAGCCCAAACATGGTTGTTATGAAAGTTTGTGATAGCATTTCGGGAGAAGTTTGCCTCGTCCGTGAAGAGTACATATCTTAAAAATTGAGGATTTCCAGCCAATTTTCTCAAAAACCATTGACACATAGTAATGCGTTGGGGAATGTCTCGTGGCAAAAGAGCTTGTACCCTTTGAATATGGTATGGATAAAACTGTTGATCGTGGATAATTCTCCAAACTGTGGACTGAGTAGAATTGACAGCTTCAGCAATTACTCTTGTGCTTGTTTCTGGATTCTCCTCGAGAGCGTTCAAAACAGCTTCTTCCAATTCTGGGGTTCGGACTGCTCGTGGTCTTCCAATAATATCAGCTGCCCTCTTAAAGCTACCTGTTTCTGCCAAACGACGGTGGAGACTAGCAAATGTTGGAGCTGAAGGCAGTACTCGATTAGGAAATCGCTCCTGGTAAATACGTCTTGCTTCGCGCGCATTGCCATCCGCAAGGCCATAAACGAAATGCATATAGGCTAAATGAGCATTATTGTTTAAATAATCCATTTTTTCAAAATAAGTGTTTTCTACTTCTACTTACGGAAACTTCAACAAAACGTCTAACTGTCACAAAATATGTAATTACCAAAACTACTCACAAACGTCAAATTTATTTCCAAAGCATTCTTGTGAAAAAAGCAAAATATTCGTAATAACTTCAACATGCATCGATTATAAAATAATCGACTTGAAGTTTTCAAGTCCAAATATTTAGAAACGGTTGCTTATAGCGACTAGTAACAAGGGTAGCTTATTTACGTAGATATGATAGAGGAATCGATTTTTTTACTGAAAAATGTGCTAGAAGTACGCCCAAAAAAGTTATGAATCTTTAAAAAAGATAAAGACTTGTAGGTGGCGCCCCCTACGAGTAAGAGCAATAAGAACATCAGGTTCGAATTCGACACCTCAAAAACCTCCTATTACCAAGTTTCGTTTAATTGAGTTCAGTATTTCAAAAGTTATTTGAAAAAAACGAAAATAAAAATGAAACTTCAACATCCTGTATCTTGGAAACGAAGCGTTTCCGGACATTTATTTATTCGGACAATTCATATTAGAATATTGTGAGGAATCACCTCCTGAAGTTTGTCAAAGTACTTTTGAATCACCCTGTATATATAAACATAAAAAAGATACTCTGTGAAACACTAGTTTTGTCGTTATTTAATTACGCGGATGCTCTATATGGACCTAATTTAACTGTACAATACAAAAACAAAATTCAGAAAGTTCAGAATTCATGCCTACGTTTAGTTTTTGGAGTGCGCAGACGGCAAAGAATTTCGCATAAACTAGGGGAAATTAGATGGCTGAATATGGAGAACAGGAGGAAGCTACATTTTGCTAATCTATGTCATAGCGTTATTGTCAATAAAAAACCTGCGTATCTTCATCGTAAAATTATTTATCGCACTGATATACACAACATAAATATTAGAAATAGACAGGCCCGGACTGGGACCATTTGGGGCCCTCAGCTAAAACTTGTGACGGGGCCACATACCGGGGGGTCTGGGGGTTATGTAATAAAATTTTTGAAAATTATAGGCGCTTGAAAACAATGATAACGTTTTTTTACGCTATTTTGGTACTTATGAAGAAGTAATTCAGCTGGGTTTGTATACAAATATTATGATGACTTTTATTGACTTATTCATTAAAGTAAGAAAATCACGGTATTTTTAGAATACCACAATACTACAAAACACATGAGGTAGAACTGGCAATAATTACAACGAAGTTCAAAATAAAGTGCAGTATTTTATTAGGTATTTTTTAGCACCAAAGGATTAATGAATTATGTCAAAATTATTCGAGTGATAAAAATAATGACAAACGGATTTTGGGGATTAGAAAAATAATACTTGATTTTTTTTTAAAATTCTTGTGTATTGAACAGTTTACAATGTTGTTATACTAGAATAGAAGGGGCTTAACTTAACTGAGATGATTCGACATTTTATTCCTCTTGCCCTAAAATAGCAGCTTCTTTGTAAGCAACTCACTTATTAAAGCTACTTCATGTATTATTTTAGTGTAGTATTTTTAGGTATGGGGTGGATGTTATTATATGTAAGAGAGGGGGAGGAGAAGGACGATATGCGCTCGCGCGGCTCTACTGACTGATCAGTTGATCTGATAGAGCATCGCTGGCACTTGTGCAGTTGTCTGCTGGACATACGTCACCACGCAGACGATGCATTACACCACAACAACTCAACTCAACTCATAACACAGAAGCTCGTATAAACAGCGAGATATAAACACTTGATGGGCGTGTTCTATTTTTGGAAAATATAAACAAATCATCACCAAGGACACATAATAACTTCTAAGAAGACAAAAACATTTTTATGTACGTCATGTGGGGCCCTCTCGGGCCGGGGGCCCTCCGCCATCGCGGACCTGCGGACCTGGCCAGTCCGGGCCTGGAAATAGAGGACTATTGAGTGTTCCTTCCTTTGCTACAGAAACTTTCAGACGCTCGTTCAGGTACCAAGTATATAGCCTTTACAACGGAATTTCTTCAGAACTTAAAAGCCATAGTGTTAAAAAATTCAAAGATCATTTTAAGGCTCATCTATTGCATTGTCAGAAATAAATACTTTACTTCTGAAATTTCGTATAAAGTAACTTATGAAGTATTAAGATTTTGATGGAAGATATTGATCCAGTTGAATTTTCAAGTTTCATTTACTTTCCGAACTGTCGATGCTCGTGTTTTGGGCGTACATAGGTGCGTAAACATATCTATAGGGTTTCCAGGGTGTTATATGGGCTTGTAATCTATAGTGTATCCAGGGTGTTATATGGACTTGTAGTCTATATAGGTTTAATCGTAAATCATATGCTGTTTCTTTTTTTTTCGATGGTGTCTAACACTCATCAAAAATAAACTTCGCCCTTTATTTTCAATAACATTTAGGCTAGTTATCATTATTTTTGTATATTTATTTGAAAATAATAAAGACGATTATTATTATTATAACATATATATTTATATTTAAGTCACTGTGAGATATATACATATATATATATATATATATATATATATATATATATATATACTTAAATAGTAACACAAATTATATCACAGTCAAAGTGATATTATTTTATTCTTAATAAATTAGTATAGTATTATTTGAAGTGAATAAATAAATAAGTAAATAAAAACAAATATTAGTTAATATTGAAGTAATATGTTTCTTTGAGTTAATAAATATTAAGTTTGTATCAAACAACTGATTTATTTGAAATTTTCAAACAAATCATTTATTAGTAGTAAAATTACGCCATATTCAAAAGCATCATTTGTCAACATTTAAGACAATTTCTTTACTGCTAACAAACTGTTCTTTCAGTGCATATTTCAAAGACTAGTATTGATGAAACTCTCGAAACAATTTTTTTTTTATTTTTGTACGTCGAACCGTTCAAAAGTTAACAGGGGGGGGGCTAGTAAAAGCCGCACTGTATTATCATCGTACTGTGATGATCATCGATCTTCGTTTCCGATGGTTTTAGCTAACAAACCCTTTGCTGGCACAATTTCATCTCTCTAAATGAGGGTGTACAAAAACCGTTGATAACGGATAACATTGATTTAACGTTCTAGTTGAGTCTGGCCTCCGTTTGATTGTTCAATGGATTGTAAAAAACTCGAAAAAATAGATAAATTTACGAACGTAGTTTGGTTCGGACAGAAAGCTGTATTGTTTCGGCTTCATGGGATTGAACAGTGAACGAGAATACGAGGAAAAACTATCACATAATATTGATGACCACGAATAACTTTATTGTGAAATTCGATAAGTATAGGTATATTTCAGTTAAGTATATCAACCATGAAACCAAGAAATTTCATGCTGCTTTCATTTTCAGGGGGACAATCATCAGCACTCAAGTTATTGATGTTCTTCAAATCCGAAATATCTTCTTCATGTCACATGATCATAGTTGTCATCAGCAATAGTGTAAATTTACCTTGTAGGTAAAAAAGAGCATTGAAATATTATAACAAACAAGATTTCTGCTTTCAACACAAAACCATGTGCGACCTCAGTCTATTTGCTTGCTCTTAGTATGTGATTGACCTATAAAGACTCTCCAAGAATGGATATTGGAATATGCTTGGAACCACATGGAAGGAGTATATCTGAAGCCGTAGTAACCGATATTTCGCAACATCTTCAAGTGACCAGTTCAGTTCAATAAATTCAATGATACCTATCTATCGGCTAAATATACAGTCTGTCCATAAAGTAACCCCCCCTCTGTTAATTTTTGAACGGAGTGGAATATTTCTTTGAAATTTTTTTTGTTAAATGGTAGTTCATAAGTAACTTTTTGACAATGATAAAAAAATTCTCAAAGATTTTTTTTGATTCCAGGGGAGTTGAGTGATACCTCATTCGATTCGTCTTTTTATTCTCTATTCGACAGCAAAATTTCAAACCAAAATTTTGGTCCAGAACAAAATGACGGTATATCATTTTAAAACTCTCACAAGAGGAATAAATGGCTATTAAAGAGCTTCAGTGCAATGATAAAATATTTTTTCGTTTGTGCAAGAGCTTCATGTCACTCGAAATGGCAGATGGGTGCCATATTAGAAAAAAATTTAAATAAGTAGATAAGTAGTGTGATACCCCGTTTTATTGAATCTCAGCAAATCTCAGAAATCATGTCCAATATGCGATTCTGAGGGACCGAGAACATTTGTAGATATTAAAAAATATTTTTTCATTTCAATTGAGCTTATTTGAAGCCATTTATTCAAATAAATTGCGTATAAAAGTTCTAACATAATGTGCCGCAATTTTGTTTTGGATGAATATTTTTGTCTGAAACTTAGCAGTCGTATAGAAAATCAAAAGACAATTCGAATGAGTTACCACTCGACCCCCTATGCCATTAAAAAAAACTTTCAAAATTCCACTCCGTTCAAAAGTAAACAGGGGGGGTTACTTTATGGACACACTGTATGAAAGATGCAGTTATCAAGGACTCTATCAAGTGAAAATACTGGTCCTGAACATTTTTTATCAGGCTTGCGGTAGTGAAAATTTCAAAGTATCCGCCTAGTCATGGAATTATGGATTCAAAACATTCGTAAAAAAATATCGAGCACAACCACCACATTCGTCTGTCCATTAGTGTCAGATTGTTCACAATTTCAGATGTGAAATCAAAATCCACAAACCTGTTGTTGCGAACATAGGCTATATAAATCTGCACAAACCTAAGCATTTCGTTTCTACAAATGGAATAACGGAAACGCAAAAGTTAATGGCTGCCGCTCGCCATCATAAATATCAATAACGCTGCAAACACTTTTCACTCTCACAATTAAGGGTTTGTTTGCCGAACTTGATTGGAACACAATCAATCCTTCGGGAGTAACAAAATCGTACCACACACGTGCGATACAAAGCCTCGTTGACAAATTATCGGAGAGAAAGATGTATAAAAGTGAAAAAGTTGGATTAACTCGTTTTTTGAAGATAATTTGGAGTTTATTTTCATTTTTCCACCTTAACCCTGTCCCAGATGTGATTTCACAGTCCTTTTTTGCGTATAACTCCCTCTTTTTGATTGTATACAGGGTGTTTCTGAAATTGAAGCGAATAAGAAAATGTTAAATGTAACTACAAATGACAAGATTGTTTTGGTTGGTTTTGAGACGAGAATCGTTTGTAGCACCACCAAATTTGGTATGCTAGTAGTTGGAACCATGGTAAACACGAAAAAAAAAATGTTTACCAAAATTCCGGGGGTGGAACATTTTTTTTTTCGTTTAAAAATATATAAATAGATTTTTGCTGTAATCTTGGAAAGTATATGATTTATCGGAAAAACAACTCAACAGGGTGAAAAACAATTCAATTTTCCACAAAAATTATTCCTAGTAATTTCTTATGAAATGCGCTCGTTTTCCCAGAAAACGTGATTGAACGCCGACATCAAATTTCACGTTCACCCTTACCCGCCGCTGAAAGTTCTGGCGGTACCTAAAATGTGTTTTGTTGCACTTCACGGAGATGTTGGCGGATGATCCGAAAATCATGAATAATTCAGTAAATATGGAATTATTATACTGAAGCAGCAAACCATACCTTCTTTGGACTATATCCAACAGTTTTAAATTAGTGTGACAGGTCCCACTTATACATGCCAAAAAAAAACTTTGTTTTACTCCTGCCTCATTTTCGACTTACTCATAAAATCGGCATTGTCTTCACTAAATGTTGAAAATAGTCGCTTATTCATATCCTGCATTTATATATTTAATAACACTGCGAAATGCAAACCTCAAACTTGAAATCACATACTTTATTTTTTATGTAGGATGTGTATGAGCGATTATTTTCAACTTTTACTAAGGAAACTGCTGGGATTATGGGTGCGTTGAAAACTGAGGCAGGAGTAAAACCCAGTTTTTTTCTTTGACATGTATAAGTAAGACTTGTCTCACTAGTCTTAAATCGTTGCATATGGTCCAAAGAGGGTACTGATTCCTGCACCATTATAATTATTTCATATCAACTCAAATATTCATGAATTTCGCATCCTCCGTAAATATCGTAGAAGGGTTATGTGAATTGGGACAAAAGACATTTTAGTTACTCAGATACTCACATGTTATATTTGCATGAGGAAGTAGAAGTCTTCAGAAACGATATGCATTTTTTCTTTTCCTTCTACTATAATCTAGCAAAATTATGACAAATCTAATTTTCGGCCCTGCCTGAACTTGCAGTGGCCGGTTAGCTCGAGCATGAAATGTGACGTCGGCGTTTAACCACGTTTTCTAAGAAAACGAGCGTATTTCATAAAGTATTACTGAAAATCATTTTTGTGGAGAATTGAATCATCTCTCAACCTATCGAAATCGCTTTTTGATAAATCTTTATTTTCTGAAATGATAACAAAAAAACAAAAAAAGATATATATTTTTTTTTAAATAAAAAATTGTTTAGGTTCCACCCCTGATTCTTGGTAAACAATTTTTTTTTCTAATAATACATGATGTCGAGATGTCATATGCCAAGTTTCAGAGTGCTACAATTCATTCTTCACTTTTTGCTCGAGTTTGTCTGTCGTTACTGGATTAGTGGTCTTCTTTGGTTTAAATCTCCAAACGTTTCAACTGCAGCTGCGGCAGTCATCTTCAGTGGATATTTTCACCAAACTGTACTGTACATTTTTTTGAAAATACGTATATTTTACTTTGTCATTTCTTAAATCGTTTTTTTTTTGTGCTCATGAGATCTTTCCATATCAGTAAACAAGTGCTTATTATTTAAAACAAAATGTACAGACTCCTATATATATATATATATATATATACAAAGAGATAACCGTTAGAATATTATTTTTTGTAAATATAGGTTTGCAGCTCTCACGTTCATATTTGAAACTTATCAATTTCTATCTCATAAAAAAAGATTTCTTCCACTTGTTGAATAAAACATTGTATGCCACACGTGTGTTATGTTTCCTAAGTCACTTGAGAATTTATATAAATGTTTCTCGCGTGACTTATTTTCAACATAACACACTAGTACCATAAATAACTATTAACTCACGAGCTAAGTGAGTTATGTACTGATTTTAGGATTTTCTTGATATAATATCATTGTTTCCCAAGGCAACAAGAATTTTACAGCCTGCCGAGCTTTCGAATTTTGAATCTTTGAAAAATCCTTGGTGGTAAAAGAAAATCTACAAATGCCGTAGAAATAACCCATTTTTTGAATTATCTCGATTCCGCTTTGAAGGTGGATACAATCTGTAATGGTTTTAAAGCAACAGGCTTCAACTTTGGAATTCAGACTCAGTTGTTTACTTTAAATGTCTGATGGGAAAACAAACTAAAATAAAAATCAAGTTGAAATTGTACAAAATTCAGGAGAAAAAGCAGAATGCACAATGAGTTCAAAATACTTTCATGACAAAATGGCATGGAATAGAACAGAAGATTCAAAACAAGAAGATAAGTCCAACGAATGGAAACTTCTAAATTTTTTTTGAAAGATCAGTTCTTGAGTATCGAATAAAAAAAAACATAGGAGGGAGTTATTGAAGATCATTCAGTTATCGAATTGGACAGGTTTGATAATGAAGATTTTTATTCAGAAGAAATAAATGTATACCCGTGGACATGAAAAGTCATCCCAATAAGGACACTGAAGACGTAGTAATACTTGAAAGTAATGAAGAAGGTTTAGAAAAGGAATATGAAAACAACACCTTTCAATTATCATCCCTATCAAGTATTTCTGAATTAACAGGTATTTGAATTTTTATATTTCTGACTAATTGATGATTGTGCCAATAATTATAAATGTCAGGGTGCCAATGTCTGAGTGGAAGTGCCAATGACTAGCAAAATTAAGTTTTCAAATGAATTGTTATTTTTTAGCTAAAGCGTTCTACAAATTCAAATATTTTTTTAAATTTTATAAAACAATAAAGTTGAAACGTGATATTCGAAAAGGTCGAATCGTTTTCTGTGTAGTTTGTACAATCGATCAGGGAACGTCTGAAGTTTGACTGCGGAGAAATAAACTGAAACAGATGAATGGGATGAATTCAATAAATATGTATCTGTCATACATTTTCTGCGAACGCGGTGTAATATATCCAATATATAGTCTCACAGCATCCAATGCTCTACCAGAGGGTTCTGTCAACTCCAATAAAATATGGTGTCATAGTATGATTTCGATGCAGTTGCCTTTTATTTTTCGCTTTATCTCAATTTGCGAATAGTCGTCGAGAAATGTATCCCGAGTCGTTTTCTTTTGATGACCCGTGTTAGAAGGACCGACGTAATCGTTATAGATTGGGATCATGATGGTGTTTTATCTGAAAACCGGTGACAGACGGAGATTCTTTTCGTGAAAAGGGAGGATATTCATTGTCATGGTGTTTTTATTTTTATCTCAGTTACTGAGACTAACGGTGCAGCTTATACGAATGAAGATTAAATCAAATTTTCAAAATATCACTTGAAAAGTATATGAAATGATCATTTACGCACAGCAGAAATATTGAGACGGTTTTCCACCAAACGGACAAAATAAAAACAAAACACAAACTCGTGGCGAATAAAACAAAACTGAAACTTTTCGCAAACTTTTTGAAGATTCGCGTGTTTTGCGACAGTTGGAGTTTTGTTTTTCGAGTTCCGCTCAGGAGCGGTAACATCAAAGGGTTTCGACATGTTTTGAAACTCGAGTCTATTTAGTGGAAACGGTCGTGTTGTGTTTTCTGTTTTCGCCTTGCTAGTCAAAATACGAATTTGGTACCAAATTGGTAAAAAAATAATAGATTACGTAGGTATATACACTTACAAGGATTTCAGTATAAGCCAACCACAACCAGGAATGAGAAAATGTTCTTTAAACATAATGTTTGGTTATTGAAGAATACATGTCTTCTTACTACTTCGCGACAACCAGTGGAAGAGTACCGAAAACAAAAACAAAACTCGAACAAAATATATAGCCCTCTTCATGGAAACAAGAGTTTTGAGTTTGTTTCACTTTTGTTTTTGTTTTTCCAGTTCTAGAAAACACAAACATAATATAATCTCAACTGTCCATTTAGTGGAAAACCGCCATTATGGAGCAAACAAAGTCCTGACGCACTATACAGGAATATGTTGTAGCCAAAACTACGTTCAATAAGAGGAATCAAAACAGACTCTGAAAACCAGAAAATTCATTAGGATTCCTTTTATGAATTTTGTTGATTCATGTATTTGACAAAGCTACGATAAAGTATTCCAGTTACTTTTTGCGTCCAGAATTCAGTTATCCCCCAGGCAGCAACCGTACGTCATATTGACGTACCTTATAGGTCATGGCAGACGTCATATTGACCCCAGAGTTGACGTCATTCGGACGTCTAAATGACGGTCAAATACTGGCGTCATTATGACGTCAGTATATGGCGTCATTTTGACGTTACATATAGCTTGTATATGAACTAACGTACATATGACGTCACTTGAACGTTATAAACATCGTCATTGAGACGTACTTTTTTAGTTAATTTGGGGGTATGCCAAACTTTGGACAAACTCATCAATTTATCACGATATCTAGGACTAAGACTTTCACCCAGTGTTGCGCTGCCCTCCGTTGCCAGGTGTACTAAAAATGACTTGGTTGGCTACTAAATTTGAAGCTTCAATACTAAATTACTTCTTTACCGACAAAGCGCGGGAAATTCAAATGAAAGTTATATACTTGACTTGTTCATTTATTCTAAAATTCAACTATACAGTCAACAACTATATAACCATAGACAGATATCTCAATAGGTACCTAATAGTCAAAAACACAGAACACGAATCACAGAGCTGAGCGCAGAGTACACAAAAGATTTTATGAATTTCCTATTCATATTTTCGAACTAAAGTTAAAAGTAGTTTCTCTATAGTAGGAATAGTTATAAAATGAATATCTGGGACAAAAAAAAATGCGGGAAATTAAAAAATCTGATTAAATATATTTTTTTTCAATGAATATACGAACACAACATGGAATTATCCAAAACAAAAATAACACCCTTGAAAAATAAAAACAAATAAATAAATAACATTGTTGAAAAATAAAAAAATAACATTCTTGAAATATAAAATGTTTTGGGGCATGGTTTAATTAAGAATGTTCCATAGTCTAAATATGTTTTTATCAATCCGTTATAAGCCATTATCGTTGTTTTAAGATCAGCCCCCCACCATACTTTGCAAAAGCTTTTCAGTACATTAATTCCTTTACATGCTTTAAGTGTGATATTATTTATGTGTTTTTCCCATTTCAGATTTGATGTTAATATCATTCCCAGATATTTCATTTCTGTTTGAACTTCTTTTTTTCTTGCCCTATCTGTATTTGTGGTATTATTGTTTGACTTCTTCCAGGTTTAAACCATACAACTCTGCTTTTCATTGATATTTCAAAGTCATGTTCTATCATCCATTGATTTATTATTTCAAGTGTGTAGTTTATTTTGAATAAAACCATCTCAACTCAACCTGTCACCTGTCTCTCCTGTCACCTGTCACTTGCCAGTATAAATACGTCAAAGCGAAACGTCAAAAACACAGAACACGAATCACAGAGCTGAGCGCAGAGTACACAACACCTCACTGGAAGTAACGGCCAATAAACGAAAGAGAGAGAGAGAGAGTACACAACAGAGTTGCGTTTTATATAAGCTCTGTGGTCTGTGGTACTATCGTTGTACGTTTACGTTGTAAAGTCCCATTATCTCACGCTCTCATTCCAAGGAGGAAATGCATATATCTGACTGAATGACAATGACAGAATGGCGCATGTTGGCATATTGGATGAGAATACTAGATTTTCATTGAGAATACTAGGCTACTGAATGGAATCGAAAAGTACTAAATTTGGTAGGATTGGACTAAAAATACCAACCCTGTTTCACCACCACTAATTCTGAACGATTCCATTCATTCAGTTCGCCCTGTACAGAAAAACTTCCTTCAGAACTGATTCTGCTCGAAGCGGAAACAAAATCCAGAAGGGTCGTTATCGACATCATCTCACGTATATTTGTCGACATGCACAAAATTAATTTATTCCCATCCGTGTGCCAATATTTGAACCACAAAACGAGACGTTTCTGTCACAAAGTCGCGGGACTAGACCTTTTGCTTGGCAAACATCCATAAATTCTTCACGTCACACCTTAATGAAATTTCTGCGATATACGACTCGAATGGAACAACCCATTCACAGAGTAATTTTACCTAATGGAGCTTATGGGCTATTATACATATTTTATGAATGCAGAGTAATGTAATTCTCTGCACTTCTTGACGGCCTTATTATGAGTAAAGAAATTGAATTAGGCAGAGGTTCACAAAGTGTAGATCTCGACGACCTGAGAGGTTGATGTTACGAGTTGAAAGGTTTGCAAAACTAATTCAGTATCCGACTGAAACGCCTCATCATCATCATGTATCGTCAGTTTTTCTCCTTCTCAACACTATGAAGAACACGTTTCGTTAAGAGGGCGTTTCTTCGTTCGCATTATATTTCAACAGGGGATGATACAGGGGATGATAGCATATCGATCATATGGCTTCATTATAAGAAACTGTAAAAATTTTAATAATATTCTAGCATTGACCTCTCTATATTTCAGTTTAGTCAGATCTAAGCTAGAATATGGGTCCATAATATGGAATCCTATATATCTTCAATATTCATCTGCTATCGATAAAGTTCAAAAGAAATTCTTAAAATTCCTAAGCTTCAAAATCAAGAGAGTTTATCCTCCCAGAGGCTGTGATTATCTGGATTTGTTGCATAGATTTTACTTTGTATCACTAGAAAAACGTAGAAATCAGGCTTCTGTTTTATGCTTGTATAAATTATTCAATGGTAAAATTGACTGTCCCGCATTACTGTTGCAAATTGATATATTTGTTCCAAGAATAACATCTAGACACAACACTACTTTCTTATGCAAAAGAGCTCAAACAAATTTAATGTTAAAGTCACCAATAGTGCAGTATTGCGAACAAACCTTCCAGTGTTTGTGACTTCTTCTCTTGCAGTGTTTGTGAACTCAAGAATAAATCTCGTGCGCATCTTTGAATTTTTGTATTTTTCATTTTTTTTTTCTCTATTCAAATAGGACTTGTGATTGTCATTCATTCATATGTAGAAATTAGTGCTGCTGATTAATTTTATATTACTATTTGTAAAATTGCTCTGTAAATGGGAAACTGTTATTATTATTATTATCATACATCGACATGAACTACTCATTCTTTACCTTATTTGATCGTAATTATGAGTAAAGATGTAGTTAATTAATAGTGAATACCGTGATAAAAATTTATTTCGACATACAATACCTTTCCGACAAAGTGAATGACCTCAGAGTGAAACAACAAATATAAAGAAAAATTGGACCATTTTAACAATAGTTATTTGTATTAATAGGGTGGAAAGTGCCACGTTTCCCGCAGTAAACATCCAAGGGAGGAAAATGCACTTTACTCACATGTAATAAAAATGCATAGTTTTTATTCGTTTTTGTGTTTAATTTCAGTTTTCAATTGATAAAATTAGTCTGACATTTGAAGAAACTTTTGACAATTGTATCAAAATCTCAAAAACAACATTAACAATATCCATAACAACGAGGTATCTACAGGGCTAATTTCGATTATAATGTATAATATATATGATTTTTCTTCCTACCCACTTAATGAACCTTTTTATTTTCTGTGTGAAAAAACGGACCTATACTTGCATGATGGAAAGTATAGACAATACAGTCATGTCCATCTGAGGATCTGCGGTGGTGTAATTGCTAGCGTCTTGGACTTGTAATTCGAAGGTCCCGGGTTCAGCTGCTGGCAATTGCAATATTTTTTTTGAAGAACGTTATTTTACTTTTTTCTTGTTAGTGATTTGAATTATTGGACATTTAGATAGCTTATACATTTCAGATGCATAACCTCAGATGAATCTTTTGATTGAAACTGCTCCAATGACGAACAAGAGTACTTTTAGTTTTATTACAATATAATTCCTTGAGAAATTCACTAAAAATGTCATTAAATAGCCAATAAGAGTTTTGCAGTGAAAAAGTGGGTGTTTGCTGACTCAGCAGAAATACGCCAAATTTTATCTGAATGAAAAAGTTTTTCACGAAAAACTGATAATTTTCGAGTTATAAGCAAAAAAACTACAAAAAATCGGTTTTTTACCATTTTTTTGCATTTTTTTTAATGTTCAGTCAAGAAATTTTGTTAGCAAACTTCAGATTTGGATTCAGCACTCCAAAAAACGTATGAAACGAAAGAAATCAAAACTACCCCAAAACTTTCTCGCCAGGGGCCCTGCTGAATACAAATTTACTGAATTACTACTAGGATACCGGAAAAAATTTCTCACTTTCGATGGGCATATATCATAAACCAAACTATTTGCCCAGTAGGTTTTCTTGTCACATTTTCGACCTGACTTTCTGAACTAATTTTCACGCGATCTCTTTCTTCTTTAATGATCTGTGTGATAACAACGTTTAACTGAAACGGGCTTGTTAACGTTAGAAAGAGATTAAAACTTAACGATTCCGGATATAAAAGAAAGTTTACACTAGACGTTACTGAAGTTCCTAATGCAAACTCATTTCCGGCACCATCAGCAGTTTCATACGAAAACAGAAAAGCTCATATCTGAGAGTCCAATCGAACCGGGCGATAGATTAAAAGCCGAATCCGTTCGATATGAGGCTAAGTAAATGTCTCTTCGCGTGGAAATAGAAATAGAAATCGGGTTTGAATTCAGTAACGACAGACAAACTCTAGCAAAAAATGAAGAATGAATTGTAGCACTCTGAAACTCTGCACATGACATCTCGATATCATGTAGTATTAGAAAAAAAATAGTTTACCAAAAAATCAGGGGTGGAACCTAAAAAACTTTTCATTTAAAAAAAAATATAATTTTTTTTGTTGTTTTTTGAAAACATGTAAGATTTATAAAAAAATTATTTTTATTGGTTGAGAGATAATTAATTTCTCCACAAGAATGATTTTTAGTAATACCTTATGAAATATACTCCTTTTCTCAGAAAACGTGGTTTAACACCGACGTCACATTTCATGCTCGCGCTAACCCGCCACTGCAAGTTCAGGCAGGGCCGAAAATTAGATTTGTCATAACTTTGCTAAAAATTATAGTAGAAGGAAAAGAAAAAATGCATATCGTTCCTGAAGACTTCTACTGCCTCATGCAAATATAACATATGAGTATCTGAGTACCAAAAATGTGTTTTGTCCCACTTCACATAACCCTTCTACGATATTTACGGAGGATCCGGAAGTCATGGATATTTCAGTTGATATGAAATAATTATACTGAAGTAGGAATCAGTACACTCTTTGGACCATATGCAATGATTTAAGACTAGTGAGACAAGTCTCACTTATACATTCCAAAGAAAAAAGTGGGTTTAACTCCTGCCTCAGTTGGCTGAACTTTGGTTTACTGGAAATCTGATATGGAAAAAACAATTGAACGTCACGATTGTGGGCCCTCAGCCAATTGTAACGGCACCATTTTTGTTTTGCGGAAATGCGCTGTTGCCAAGTTGACCTCTTCGGATTACTGGAAATCTGATATAAAAAAACAATTGAACGTCGCCATTGTGGACCCCCAACTAATTCTAGTGGTACTATTTTTGTTTTGCGGAAATGCGCTGTTGCCAAGTTTGACTGACTTGCAAGCTAGGTTAGCTTGCTCAGATTAGGTTTGTGTGTCAATTGCGAACGAAAAACTAATTCATGCATTCTCGACTGACTCGCAAGCTAGGTTAGCTTGCTCAGGTTAGGTTTGTGTGTCAATTGCGACAGAAAAACGATTTCATGCATTGCTCAGGTTAGGTTTGTGTGTCAATCGCGAGCGAAAAACGATTTCATGAATTCTCGACTGACTCGCAAGCTAGGTTAGCTTGCTCAGGTTAGGTTTGTGTGTCAATTGCGAGCGAAAAACGATTTCATGCATTCTCGACTGACTCGCAAGCTATGTTAGCTTGCTCAGGTTAGGTTTGTGTGTCAATCGCGAGCGAAAAACGATTTCATGAATTCTCGACTGACTCGCAAGCTAGGTTAGCTTGTTCAGGTTAGATTTGTTTGTCAATCGCGAGCGAAAAACGATTTCATGAATTCTCGACTGACTCGCAAGCTAGGTTAGCTTGCTCAGATTAGGTTTGTGTGTCAATTGCGAACGAAAAAATAATTCATGCATTCTCGACTGACTCGCAAGATAGGTTAGCTTGCTCAGGTTAGGTTTGTGTGTCAATCGCGAGCAAAAAACGATTTCATGAATTCTCGACTGACTCGCAAGCTAGGTTAGCTTGCTCAGGTTAGGTTTGTGTGTCAATTGCGAGCGAAAAACGATTTCATGCATTCTCGACTGACTTATCCATATCAATACAAATTTCCAGGTTGCTAGTAATCCGAATTGACTAACCTGGCAACAGCGCATTTCCGCAAAAACAAAATAGTACCATTAGAATTAGTTGAGGGTCCACAATCGCGACGTTCAATTGTTTTTTTCATATCAGATTTCCACATCTCCAAAGTGTCCAAAACTTGGCAACAGCGCATTTCCGCAAAACAAAAATAGTACCACTAGAATTAGTTGAGGGTCCACAATGGCGACGTTCAATTGTTTTTTTCATATCAGATTTCCAGTAATCCGAAGAGGTCAACTTGGCAACAGCGCATTTCCGCAAAACAAAAATGGTACCATATGAATCGCCTAATTCCACAGAATCGCGATGTTCAATTTTTTTTTTCATAACAGATTTCCAGTAAACCAAATTTTTACCCCTCAGTTTTCAACTCGCCCATAATCCCGGAAATTTCTTCAGTAAATGCTGGAAATAATCGCTCATACATATCCTACATGAAATATAAAGTATGTGATTTCAAGCTTGAGGTTTGCACTTCACAATATTGTTATTGAATATATTTTTCTACAACTGTCAAAAAAAGTCCACTTTTTTGTGTTGTTTGTGTGAGTAAAGTATTACAATATATCACTATCAACATACGATTTCATTATTAAACGGAAGAGCATAAAAAAGTGCACTTTTTTTAACAGCTGTTGCTACAGTGACAGATCCGAATAATAACGATATCCATGTCATAGAGCCAGTTCTCATTTTCTTCGGCAACTAATAACGTATAAATATCTGATATACAAATGTTTCACCAATAATATTCTTAGCATTCTTACTATTAATAAAGTATCAAAATTCCAAACTATCGCGACGAATATTAGTTGACAACAATAATTAATGAAATTTGTGAAATTGGGCATCTATCCCTATCCAGATAACGAATTCTTGATAACTATAAATTTAATTTGAGTATAAATGAAAAGTGATGAAGATTGAACGGAGAAAATCGTGGATAGTGCAAATATGAGATTTTCTTGACATAATTCAAAGAAAGAAAAAGGTGTTCGTTGCTTCACGAGGATTGTTTATTCATTTTGAATACAAATCTAAGAAAATGAAAAGTTACTTCGATGGACTGATTATTCGAAAGTCAAGTCGACATTAATAATAATGATATTGACCTGGATGAATGTTATTTTAATATTCGCTTCAAATTTTCCATTTTGCGGGATAGTGTGAAAAGAAAGGGATTTCGACTCTGTCGAAATTATTCGTTTCATTTGTTTGAAATTCAACTCTCCGGCATACTCTTCGAACTTTGTTCGAATAATGAATCAATAAATATAAGCCAAATTCATTTCATATTTGCAAAAAAATATGAATTGGTTATGTTTTTGACAGTTCTAAAAAAATACTGTATGAAACTCGTGGGTGAAGTGTTTTTTTTTACTCGTAGGAATGTCAACATTACCTACTCGTAAAAAATAGTATCGCTTTACTCACTTGATACATAAATTACTAATTTGCAGGATATGAATAAGAGATTATTTTCAACATTTACTGAAGATAATGCCGGTTTTATGAGTAAGTTGAAAATGAGGCAAGAGTAAAACAAAGTTTTTTTTTGGCATGTATAAGTGGGAATTATTCCATATTTACTAAATTATTCATGATTTTCGGATCATCCGCAAACATCTCCGTGAAGTGCGACAAAACACATTTTAGGTTCTCAAATACTCGCATATTATATATGCATGAGAAGGTAGAAGTCTTCAGAAACGATATGAACTTTTCCTTTTCCTTCTCCGATCATTTCCAGCAGAGTTACGACCAAATCAAATATTCGGCTCCGCCAGAATTTTCAGCGGCAGGTAAGCGTGAACCTGAAAGTTGATGTAGGCGTTCAATAACGTTTTCTGAGAAAACGAGCGCATTTCCTAAGAAATTACTATGAATAATTTTTGTGGAAAATTGAATTGTCTTTCACCTTGGTGAGATGTTTTTCCGATAAATAATATACTTTCCAGGATTACAGCAAAAATATATTTATTTATTTTTAAACGAAAAGAAAAATATATGTTCCACCGCTGGAATTTTGGTAAACATTTTTTTTGTGTTTATCATGGTTCCAACTACTAGTTCCAACTACTAGTGTAAGTGTGTAAATGTCACTAAACTTTTAATAATTTACTATTAATAAGAATTAGTCGTAACCTTTTATTGTAGGACATGCTCTATACCTTTATGTTAGGTCAATGCGGAGTTAATAAAGATTTTCTTCTTCTTCTTCTATACCAAGTTTGATGGTGCTACAATCGATCCTCGTCTCAAAACCCAATCGTACTGGATTATCATATCTGTTCGGAAAGTCAATCAATAAACTTCTATAAGTGATTCAGATATCTGATGAACTGAAACTTTCAGTTCATCTCTGATCGAGTAGGTCGATGAAGCATGTTTGACTATGAACCTCAGAGTAGTGGAATCGTTCGGAGCTGGCCGATACCGGATATTGACCTTGGGTGTGATTTACCACGATTGTGGAAAGCTATTTCCACACAGTTTGCATTTGTGAACCTCATATCGGTTGGAAACGATAATTATTGTTTGTGAACGAGGCCAACAATGTTATCTCAGATAACATCGCTGTTCGATAGTTCAGATGATTTCGGAGCACATTTTTAGTATAGAGGAATAGCAGAAATGCATGTGAACAGATTGAAACATCTAGCGTGAGATGCATATTGAAGCATCCTTTTTCTCAAAGTAGAAATAAGTCATTAAAAATACAAGTGCAAAAAGTAAGTGTTTAATGCACTCGACGTGAAATTGACAACACGTTGAGTGCAATAAACAATTTTTGCACGAGTTGCAAACAACATTTTTTCTACGTTCATGCAAACAGCCAAAAATGATTTATTAAGGTACGGCACTAGGTGTTGGAAAATGAAAAGCGCAACTTAACTAATTGATTATTTTCGATTTGCATTGAAACAGATCACAATCATCTATTTTTCCATTAATAATACTCATTTTAAAACTTTCAATTCTATAATTGTCACAATTAATTTTTGACTGACGTTTCTATAACCACAGTTGCATAATAAAAATCAAAATCATAGTAGCCGTGAGCGCGTATGTTATCACGAGGTGTGGTCATAGTACAGACATTACAGACAGTTTGCTCTATGCAGGTAGACGGTTTAGAACAAAGCGGATACGGTTTGATTATGGAGTTATTCTCGGGAAGGCATTGTTTGTTTAACTCTGGCTGCTAACCTTAATACAAAATAATATAAAATACATAACTGTTTGAAACGTATGGCCAATCTCACAGAATACCTGCTAAATATGTAGTGGGTTTGAACGTTTATGTTTGTCATGATGACAGCACGTTGAAGTTGACTGACAAATGAGTGCAATAAAAACTTCATTGCACTAGTGCAATAAAGAACTTATTTTTCCACTATAGTTCAATAAAGTTTTGCTTTTTGCATGAATATAGAAAAAAAAATATTTTTTATATCTATTATACTTCCGACTTATTTTGACAAACTACAATTGTTTTTTATTATCATGGGGGTGAACGTCATACCTACTCCGGGGTGGGATTGAAAATTATTGAACACAATAAAGCTGCAAAGATTGATATTATTACATTAAGTTTTCTTCATAAATCCATATTTTTGATAACTAGTTATTCGCGATTCCGAATGTTAATTTTTCATTCAAGAAACACATGTTTCCAAGTGATTTTTTTAAATAATTTATAAAACGTTTTATCAAAAAAAAAACTAAGGATCCAAATTGAAGATTTTCGAAAATCTGATAAATTATTTTCTTTTTCTTTTTGTGGATACAATACGAACCAATTACTGACTCGTTGCAGGTGACTGTTCGCCAAAAGTTAAATTGGAACATTTCATCGTTAAATAACAGAAAAAAGCGCTTAAAAATAATATCAAGAATGTTACGGCGGGCAGCAGCAATATTAAAAGCAATAACATATATCCTTCTAAGTAACTATTGGACCTATTCATTCAGATTCAGGTCATCCAAGGTAACCATGGATATTGCCTTCAGAAACTAGGTGAATGAAATTAGTGAAATTGTGTATTTCAAACAACTTCTCGACATAACTATTACTTGATAACAACGAATCCGATATAACTGAGTGAAAAATGAAACGTGATGAAGACAACCGGAGAGATCATGGTTAAAAACAAAACAATCAGTAGGTGGTGTTAGATAACGGTTTTTCTACGACCATGCGTTTTTACCCACTTTCCCGCACTCAGTTTGGTTTTGAATGTGTCTCTTTCCCGCACTAGTGCGGGAAAAATTGTTTTCTCGCACTAGTGTGAGAAATAAAAATTTGTGGAATGTTGAAATAAAATATATATTTTCAATGTGCTTTTTGAATCTTTGTGCGGTCGTAGAAAAAATAATGTTCATAATTCATGCGTAAAGTATCTTTCCCGCAGCTTGCCCAAACTTCGTTTCGCGTCGTTCGGTTCAATGGCAGTCACATGCGGGAAAGTATCACTTTCCGCACTTGTTAGAAAAACAACAATTTTCTACAACTGTCAAAAAATGTCCACTTTTTTTGTGTGGTTTGTGTGCGTAAAGTATAACAATATTTCAATATCAACATACGATTTCATTATTAAACGGAAAAGCTTAAAAAAAAAGTGCACTTTTTTTAACGGCTGTTGCTAGACAACCGATAGTTTCATGCAACAACAGTGACAGATCCGAATAATAACAAAATCCTGTCATAAAGCCAGTTCTCATTTTCTTTGGCAACTAATAACCTATGAATATCTGATATTCAAATCTTTCACCAATAATATTCTTAGCATTCTTACTATTAAATAAGTAGTATCAAAATTCCAAACTATCGCGGCGAATATATTCAAAATAATAGCATATACTTCTATAAGGAACTATTGGACCTAATCTACACTAGGTAATCCAAGGTAGCTATGGCTGTTTGGCCGTCAGAAACTAGTTGACAACAATAATTAAAGAAATTTGTGAAATTGGGCATCTATCCAGATAACGAATTCTTGATAACTATACATTTAATTTAAGTAGAAATGAAAAGTGATGAAGATTGAACGGAGAAAATTGTAGATAGTGCAAATATGAGATTTCCTTGACATAGTTCAAAGAAAGAAAAAGGCATTCGTTGCTTCACGAGGATTGTTTATTTATTTTGAATACAAATCTAAGAAAATGAAAAGTTACTTCGATGGACTAGTTACTCGAAAGTCAAGTCAACATTAATAATAATAATATTGACCTCGATGAATATGTTATTTTAATTTTTAATTTGTTTCAAATTTTTCATTTTGAGGGATAGTGTGAAGAGAAATAGATTTCGACTCTGTCGAAATTATTCGTTTCATTTGTTTGAAACTCAACTCTTCGGCATATTCTTCGAACTTCGTTCGAATAATGAATCAATAAAGATATGTCAAATTCATTTCATATTTGCAAAAAAATATGAATTGGTTATTTTTTTTGACAATTTTAGAAAAAATACTGTATGAAACTCGTGAGTAAAAAAGTATCACTACTCACTTGATACATAAATTACTATTTAATGTTTTGTGATTTCCCGCTTCTCATGTTTAATTTATGCCAAGAAACGGTGAAAGCTGACAAATTTCATAGAGTGATTCAAACTGAACTTGTTCATTTTGTCTATTAAACTTGATAAATTACTTTAATAAAATTTCGTTAAGGCGCTTGGGAAATTTAGGCGACCTTAATATAGGAAGTGCGAAAATACGACATTACTCCTTGAGACACATACTAAATTTCATGTTAAATTACTTGAAATTTCGGCGAAGACAGGAAGTTCTGAACACTCTAATGGGAGTCCTCTTAAAATCGTTACATTTTGTTAGATATTATCACTTTCGAAATATCAGATGCTGGATCGAATCAAATCTTATCAAAATATACTTTATTATCGGAAGATATAAATCTCATAGATAAAGTCATAATAAATACAAATACAAAATTGAATGAATAGGTATATATAAAAGTAAATAGTTTGAAGCAGGTACTATAACATTGTCACAATTGTTAAAAAAAAATCGTTAAAATTGTTTTTTCTGTTAACTAGCTGTCGTCCCCTTACGAACGGCAGCTCTCAAAAGTCGAAACTTGTGCGAGCCAAGGATTAACGAGGTCTTACCTTTTTAAACGTGCGACTCCTAGCACTTTCTCGGGCCATCAGATAAAAATCTGAAGTCGCTGGATTATGGAGCGCGGTTATCGTGTAGTGTGATTTGTCTTTATGAATGTATTGTCAGTTTATGGAATTTACAATAAAAACCTTATTTATTTATTCATTTATGCTGAGTTCCCAATGTATCGTTTTTGCTTTTCGCATCGCGCGTCACGCATTCTGATTGGCGAATTCTTGACACGATTCACCAATTCGTTAATACGAATGCGTGAAGATGGCGTGACGCGCGACGCGAAAAGCAAAAACGATGGATTGGGAACCCAGCTTTACATATTTCTTCAATGAATATACAGGGTGACCCAGGGTTAAACCTCCAATCGTTCAGCATCAGTTTTTTTGGTGATAATAAGACGTTTCCTTCATACAAGCATGTGTCCCAATTTGTTTCGATTTCGAGATACAGGGTGTCAAACTTTTTGGAAAAAATAAGTTTTTCATTGATTTCATTCATTCTGAGTACATTGAAAGATGCTCCTCATTACCGCAGATGAACATGCCAAGTTTCATCAGAATTAGCCAACAAGTTTTTGACTAATGAATGAAAAACTGATTTTTTTTTTAAACTTTGACACCCTGTATTTCGAAAACGAAGTTGGGACACATGCTTGTATGAAGAAAAAATCTTATTTTCATCTAAACAACCGATGCTGAACGTTTTGCGGATCAACTCTGGGTCACCCTGTATAATTGTTAGGAAAATGGAATACTATTTTATCAGTTGTTATCAAATCATGCTTAGGGGAACGGTGTATTTTTTTTACGAGCTGAAGATAAATTTGCTGGTTAAATTCAATTGAAGTTCCATATATAACAGAAAAATAAGTGAATAACCTTACTCGGAAACTCCTCTCACATTTCGTGGCGGGCGAATGTTATTTTACTTTATGGCAAGTTTTTTTATCTCGACCGATGCAATGTAGTTTGTTTAGCTCAAAAAGCGTATCCATTATTCATGAAAGTAGATCCCACTTTGTTTTCCTCGCGCTTTCAATTGCCAGTATAACGAGTATGCGAAATGAAATTGAGTCTTGCGTTCCTCTATACGAAAATCAATTTATTAGCCTACTGAATATGATGGAAGATCGTTTTATGCTGAGTATCAGTCTATGATGACACTGTTTATGATGGGGTAAGATGGGGCACTGGTTGTTTCAATGTGATACTCCATTTTATTAACGGTACTTGATCATACTTCGCCCTGTATATATTTCATATATGTATTCTGATTTCTCATTGGAAAGTTCTCATTCCAGGAATACTGATAGCAACGTTTCAAGCTTCCTCCGAAACACTTTGAAGAAAATCGATACCATATACACGATCTTCCCAACTGTGGGTTGTAATTTCAACAAATAATACTATACTTCTTTGAAAACCTACGTGTAATGGATACATATTATGATATAATATATACCCATTATAAACTCTGTCATTTCTTCTGAACTGAATTTGATATAAAAAACCAATACCAATTCTCATCTACAATAATAATTCAGAGTAGAAAACTGAAATTTAGTCTTGCGTTGCTCCATAGCAGAATCAATTCATTATTTCAATGAAAATGATAAATTACTATGTCAGACTCACCATCCAGCAGTCAGTTGTGTTAAAGAGTTATTCAGCTCCTTGTCTGCCTTCATACCACTTCTATTCCATCGATCGTCTCCTTGTTGCTATTCAATTTGAGTCTGTTTTAATAACTTCAGCTGCAGTCGTGGAAATGTCATTAAAAATGCATGTTTTCATTTTATTCCGTTTTGTTACCGCTAATTTCATTCAACCTTCACTGAGTTAATTTTGTATTTTGAAGTATGCTTTAAAGAAAGAGAATTATGAACTTTTTTTAACGAAAGCTCTATATTTATGAATACATACCGGGTGTCAACGTTTTCATCAGAGAAGCCGTCGTTTCAACTAATGACATTTGCGTTATTTGAAATTTTAGCTGCGTTCAAGACCGGGTCACATTCTAAGCACAAGGTTTTTTTCCCGCTTGTTTCGCGGCAATTATCTGCTTATTTACATTGTATACCGGGTGACCACAAGGTGAGGTACGCCCCGCAATTTTTCTATAGTTTTAAAGATACAGATTTCAAACTTGAATAAGCATATTTTGACCCCTCTACTGAAAATTAATCACTTACGGTTTAACCGGAAGTGACCCCAAACTTTTTTTTTAAATGACACCCTGTACATATTTTTTCACTATCCGAAAGAGCACGCAATTTGTGATGACACTCGTCTTCAAAATTGAAAATCGGTTGAAAAATGGCGGAGATACAGTTGATTGTTCAGTCAAACAAAGTTGGCCATGAAATTCAAACTTAACTCACCACAACTGACAAACGACATCAGAAGTTATCAGAGGAAGTTTCGAAGTGCGATACAGTTGAAAACTGAGTTTCTCGTGTAATTGCAGCCACCACATAATCAAACAATTACAAAAATTTCCTAAAAACGGAGTAGTACCCATAAAGAAATGCTTACAATTACTATTTCTCAAATAGCAACATGTTCTTTTCACTTCGTCATGATAAGAAATGATCGATTATCAGATTACTTGTGTGAAAAATTTTGGAGAATTCCGAAAGAAATTGCAAATACAAGATGTTTTATCACGAGTGGTCTCAAAATTAGATATTCTTCAACAAAGTCGGCCATGAACATAAAAAAGTTAAACAAAAAAGCAGCATTGATTAAATAAGTAGAACAAACTTCGACTTCGATGAAATAAAATGAGCTTTTGTGTATTGCTTTCTCAATTATGTTGAGCCCAGGGCCGGAGAGAGCTAGCATTGGCCCTGGGGCAAAGTATGCAGCTGGGCCCCTATACCTACTTTCCTTTACTATTTATACCATCAGTTTTCGAAGTTTGATGCAACTGGACGAAAATGAAATTTTGTAGAAGTTTTTTCATTTTACAGATATTGAAAAAATAAATGGAACATTACAATTTTCAGCTATACAATATTTTTTTAAAACAAATTCGCCTTTCTGACTTGGGCTGTGGCTGCCTGGCGCCTCACTGGGTTTTAGGCGTTGGCATTGAATTATAATAATTTGGTTTCAAGAGGACTGAGGGCCTCCTGTCTTCTCGGGCCCCGGGGAATTTGTCCCCCCTCCCATCCCACTCTCCGGGCCTGTCTAAGCTGCCTATGTTGAAAAACATTCAATTTTAGGAACAGTCATCATGAAACCTGATTGTACCTTCGTTTTCTTTAGGAAACTACTTGGATTCATAAAACGCAACTCAACCAGATTCAAAACTACCAACTCAATTAAAGTGCTGTACAACGCTATGATAAGAAGTCATCTTGAATTTGCATCAATCATTTGGGATCCGCATAAACAAAACTCAAAAAAAAAAACTAGAAACGATACAAAACAAGTTCCTAAAATATCTGTACTACCGTAAGAACGGAGTAAACCCAGGTTATGAATCTTTTCAACCGATAAGAGAAGAATTCGAGATAGGTCGTCTCGAGCACAGAAGAAAGGTCAACAAAATCCTATTTATCTTCAAACTATTGAATAATTTCATTGACAGTCCATATCTGTTATCAGATATTAAATTTTTCATCCCATTAAATTACCTACGTCCGCGCCCAATACTGTTTTCAGTTAATGCAAATAAAAGTAACAAGTTATTAGATCACATGCAAGCCCTATGTAATGAATTCTCTGTTCAATCTTCATCTGGATTTTTTGGGGTGAGCCTCCACAAATTCAAAAGTGAGTTAATACGCGCAACCTTAACTTAAGAAACCTTTTAAATAGAGATATTGACTGGACTTATGAGTAGTGCTCTTTCATTATTCATTGAATTTATTTTTCATTGTATATTACTCGCTATTATAACTGTTACCTTGCCAATTTTTATGTTAAACTGCACATAAGGATAGACAGTTAGTTTGTGAGTTAGTAGAGAACTTATAATGAGGTGTAAACCTGTTTGTTTTCTGTAAATAAATAAATAAATAAATTCTCCAAAGCTTTACACACGAGGAAACTAATAATTTATAATTTTTTTTCACGACAAATTGAAAAGTACATGTTGCCATTTAAGAAATGGCAGTTGTGAGCATTTCTTTATGGATACCACTCCGTTTTTAGGTAATTTTTGATAATTGTTGGAATATATGGGAGCTGCAATTGCTTGAGAACCTCAGTTTTCAACTGTTTCGGACTTCGTTTGTCAGTTGTGATGATATAAGTTTAAATTTCATGGCCAACTTTGTTCAATTGAACAATCAACTATATCTCCGCCATTTTTCATCCGATTTTCAATTTTGAAGAACGGTGTTATCACAAATTGCGTGCTCAATGAGAAAATACGTACAGGATGTCATTTAAAAAAAAAGTTTTTGGTCACTTCCGGTTGAACCGGAAGCGATGAATTTTCAGAAGAAACTTCAAAATATGCGTATTCAAGTACTATAGTGACACACCAAATTTGAAATCTGTATCTACCAAACTATAGAAAAATTGGGGGCCGTATCTCATCTCGTGGTCACCCGGTATAAGCAGATAATTGAGCGGCCCGACGCCATTTTGAAAAATAGAATTTTTTTTTGTGGCAAAAAGTATATAATGAACTATCATCCAACCGGATAAAATTTCAGAGCAAAATTCCAATCCGTTCAAAAGTTAACAGGGGTGGGGTTACTAAATAAGAGTTCTAATATTATGTACCGCCATTTTGTTTCGGAAAAATATTTCTGTCTTTTTATTGTGTAATAGTAGTTCATAAACTATCATTAAACCGAATGAAATGTCAAAGGAAAATAGAGCACTGTCAGCTGATGTCACAACATGGCGGTGATCAGCTGATGGGGGGACAAACAAAAAATGTGAGTTTGGAAAGAAAGAAAATTAATTTTTTGCTGTGGTTAGTGGTTGATTGTGATTTTTTTTTAACTTTACTAAATCGTATAATTTTATAAGAAGGCGCAGGAGGGCCACAAGAGGTTTTTTTTCATCAGTTCGACATTAAACTTGAAATTTCGGATCTTTCATGATGAAATTCTAACATTAATGTCGAAATTTTGACTTTTTTCTCGAAATTTCGACTTTTTTCTTGAAATTTGGAGTTTAAAGTCGAAATTTCGACTTTTTTCTTGAAATTTCAAGTTTAATGTCGAAATTTCTACTTTCATGTCGAAATTTCTACTTTCGTGTCGAAATTTAATCACTTCGACTTTAAAGTCAAAATTTCGACTTTTTTCTCGAAATTTCGACTTTTTTCTCTACGTAGCTGGGAGCGCAATAAGGTAGATAGCTTCTAATCGTGGAATCGGTTTTGCGTCAAAACTGATTTTATACAATTTTTTTTGTTCTTCTATAATCTACTTAAGAATTCGGGTGATGAAAAAAAAAACCGTTTGTGGCCCTCCTGCGCTTTTGTAATTTTACTAATAACTTTGCTGTTAGTTTTGCGATCTTTGAAATATCTACTAGTAATACAAAACTTTCCGCCTTTCATAACATCCTCCAATGTTGACTTCAATGTTAACTGTAAATTCCCAGCGTTTTTTTTTGCTCTATGTATTTTGGGTAGGTACATGGTCCGGATGTTCGGAACGATCTGACTAGTATGTCTCTGTACTCCAGCAGTTTCTACCTGTCTCTGTCTTGTTTGTATAGAAAAACATTTGGAAATTTCACGTGCTGGCCTGCATCGGATCGGTTATAACAACCCATAATAGCACAAGTCTTCATGATTTATGTCCTCGAATCTAAAATAGAAATACTGTTTCCACGATACCTATCATCAGAACAACGTATTTTTGAATTGAAAAATCCATGTTTATAACACCTCTACAGACTTATGCACCCAATTCAGACTATAAACAATGAATTGATACTCACTAAAATGCCAAGAACGTGTTTTAAGAACAGAGTTTCGCAGAAAATCCACAAAAAGGACACGCGTAATAGTCGTATGGAAAATGGCTTTATTTGTCCCCCCACCGAACGTTTGACAACTGTCAAATTACGTCACTGACAGTGCTCTATTCCAATCCCTTCAAAAGTTAACTTTATGAACATCCTGTAGAATCAAATCAATATTATAATCCTTATTCTCACCTCATAACTCATTTCGTTATATTGACGCTGCATAATTTCTCTTACTTCAACGTATTCGAATGGCATGCACGTTCGAAACGGGAAGGAGGGCGTTACTATTTATATGTATAAGTGATGACTGATGTGTATTCGTAATCCGTCCCAAGAGATACGTTCCCAGGGAATCCGCAAGCCCTGAAATCAGGGACTCCACAATGGGGTACTGTGTCAATATCGTTTGCGATTGAACACCTCTCCACGAATAATTTTCAATCCTATTCTGAAATGGCGTTATCGTGAAAAACCTTGATGGGTTTGAAAATAGATGAGGAGAATACTAGTTCGGAAAATGAAGCACTTTGGCTCACAATTTTTTCGTCCTAATCTATCTACTTGAAATTTTGACGGTAGGTAGGGAATAGCCTAGGGACCAAAAGCTATATCATGCCGAGGGGCGCTTTTATCCTGGAAGCGGTTGCCACCCCCTCTCGGGACGGAAATTTTTTATCACATTTTAACCACATCAATCAATGGAAATACTACTTCTGAATAATTTTTTTTGGAAAATTAATATTAAGTTTTCGCGATTGAATGTAACAGTTAACGATGAAAAATTCAAAGTTTTCAAACGGTATTTCACGAATAATTCGAAAAGTATGTATTTCATCAAAGAAAGTGTGGAAAGTAAAATGAAGCCAATAAAAAATCAAAGAAAATCCTTCTTCTATAATTCCTGTACGACCAATACGGACCGAGCTATGGTTTGTTAATGATTAGCTTTTGTTCGTCAGTGCGTTAAGTGTGTTAAGTTTGAGAGATTCAGAGTCAAATAGCGATAAAACTGTGAATTTTACGAACAAAATTTATAGAAGTTTTTTTGAGTACCTACATGAAAAGAGCTTTCCTTTTACGATGAAAATACACGCCTAACTTCTAACATGAACTAAAGAGTGAAATATAATTTTCAATTCAATTACTGAAATGTAAAAAAGCTTCGGTGCTATTGACTTATATTCTTATATCTTAGACAACTTATGTCAAGCACCCCAGGCTTTTTTTACGTTTGAGTAATTAAAATAATTTTTTACTTTTAAGTTCATGTTGGAAGATAAGCGTGTTCTGTAGTATTTTAAACTATTATTTTTTCATGACTGAAAAATCGAAATCTCCAAACCCCAAAACCCACACACACCAATTTCTAATCGAATCTGACTATAATTAAAAAACTCGTCCATTTTTAATTCGCCGCCATTTTAAATTCATGAATTTTGAAGAAAAATTAATTATTGCTGACCCCGAAAACCCTCACACACTAATTTTGAATCGAATCGTACCATAATGACAAATCTCGTCCGCCATCTTGGAGCCGCCATCTTCAATTAATTTTTGACAAATAATTCAGAATCTGCGACCTGAAAATACCCCATATACCAATTTTCAATCGAATCCGACCCTTACCACAAATCTAGTCCGCCATCTTGGAGCCGCCATCTTGGATTTATGAATTTTTGACAAAAAATCTTAATAAATGACCGTGAAAACCCTTATATACCAATTTTGTATCGAAATGGACCATTATCATAAATCTCGTCCGCCATCTTGGAGCCGCCATGAGTACCTGTCAAATTTCAAATTATTCGAACGCCTGGAAGTGAGTGAAAATCACGTTCAAAAATTCTGTTACATACCTACATGCATACAAATATACAAGTGAAGTTAATATAAGCGTGTTAAAAATTAGTGAAAACCCAACGATTTCCTGCAATTTCATAAAAATGTCATTTTCTTCAAAATAAACATACTACCACCACCTTATTCGAGCCCTTTCAAGTCACCCTATTTTAAAACTAATGATTTTGAAGGGATTCAATTCACATAACCTTGTAGCTCCTGAAAAACACTACAAAATAATTGTTGGACAAACTTTCTATCGTTGAAAATAAAGGAGCTATGTTAAAAAAACACACTGCTCACACTTTGAGCATCTCCTAAAATCTATTCAACCATGATGAAATATAGGGTGTTCCATTACAAAAAACTTAACTTTGGTTTGGTGCAATTTTTGGGCCACCTTGTATACTTCGTAATATTTTCCAAAGATCCTCTCCCAAGAAGGATGACATTTTTAAGTGGCGCCGTTTGGGAGCTATCGACCACCGGAGCGCAGTTGCAGGACCCTGTATAAATAAATATACAAGAATTTCTTGTTCAAAGATATTAGATTATCGTTTCTTCTTGTTAAACGAATAGGTTGAAAATAAATATACTTACTGAAAAGGGGAACATTCTCCGTGAAAATTGAATAACGAAACATGTGATTTATTTGTAATATCTAACAGAAAACAATTACTTCCCCGGCTAAAGCTACGCTGGATATTGAACTACATCTGATAGATATTATGAAAAGACTCTAACTGGAAAGAAAAAATCTGAAAGTGAAAATTCGCATTTTCATTCAGATAGTTGATTTTTTTATAATTGTCTCTAGTTTTCAATGAAAATTCATTAAATAAATTAGATAGGGAGAATGTTATTAAAAAAATATCACTCACAGAAATCGTTCATTTTATTGAAGCAAGATTCGCTTCTCTCGCATTTAATCCCTAATACATTTTGGTTGACGAAAATCTATTTCGCTTTGCCAAGCTCATCAGGGAGATTGATAGAATTGGAAGGCAGGCTCTTCAGAAGCAATTATACACACCAAGGATGGAAATTGATGGAAATATTTCTTCTGCGGTGACACATACCTGTCATTGGCATTGCATTTTGATTTTTGTTCGAAATTATGAATAAGATATTCATAAAATCTGTTGTGGAATCATCTGCTACTGAGAGACAAACTTTAGTCGCTATTTTCCATCGTACAAGATTTTGAAAGATGGAAAATAATAATGTCGAACAAAAAACATAAATATACTATTACAATCAAATTCCTCCTTGAAGTATTTGAAATTCTACGTCTATGGATCCAATTGAATCCGGATATAACAAGACATTGCACACACCTGTGCTACTACATCCTGACGTGAGACGTCTTTAAATCGTTTTCAAGGGATCAAGTTCCGTAAATACGGATTCTGAATGGAAAGGGCTTAGGAATGAGTCGTAATTTCCGTTTGTTACGTGTGTTCTCTGGGAATCGAGGATAGGTACATGCAGTGGAAAATATTGAATATGGATTTCAAAGTATTACATTTTTTGTGATAGAATCAGATGCCTCGACTGTAGTGATGATAACAGACAAGTTTTGAACAACCGATTGTTATTTTTTTGCCGTAGAATTCAATGACCAACAGTTCTATCTCTGTTTTTCCATGTATACAAACCTTATGTAATTCTACTCGTTCTATGAAAAGACCTTGTTTTCCCACGTTGTGTTGTTTTTTTGTGTTTGGTTCTTTTAGGATACAAAGTTCTGTCAGCTGGAGATAAATAAATTACTGAATAAGCAAAATATCATCTATTGAAAGTTCTTGAATACATATCAATCAATTTTTTGAACATTAAACTTCTGCTATTATATTTTATTATTTCAATAATTTCATATGAAATTAAGAAAGTTCAAAACGATTTGATTCTGAAGAGAAAACTCTGACTCAGGGAAATACCTGGGATCTGATAATTGATTAGGAATCAACATCTCCATCTCCAAGTATAAAAGTCTGAATAGTTATGAAAGTTCGATGAGAACAGATTTTGTCGCTAATTGTGCTAATGGTCTTCAAGTATGTCGTCACCCCTACAACCATGGAGTTCCCCCAGGTTCATCTCACAAAGGGTTCATCTTTTTGGGTGCACGCCATCTATGGAAACCAACCCGATACCGTCCTCCCCATCTTTTTGAATCATTTGTGCACAGCAAAATAGTGTGTCTATTTTTGTACCTCTTTTTGACTTCCAATAGTCCATTTTGGGATGTGGGTATCTATGTGTACATATATCCGGGAAAAAAGTACTCACTTTTTTCCCGGTTCTCGGGGAAAAAAGTATTTTTATAAAAAGTTATATTTTATTACCTGTCAACAAACATAAAATGTCAAACTTTTTCCCCGTCACAGAAAAATAATATTTTCTCTACTTTAATCTAATTTAACCTATGCATGTTTTTATTTGGGAAGTAAATGAAGAACATGAAGACTTTTGTTGTGTCGTATTTTGCCATATACGAGGTACTAAACCTGAGAAAGATTAAACAATTACTAAATTTAAATAATTTTTTTTCAAACACCACATACCTTGATTTATGAATGAATAATACTCGCACGGCATGAACATCTCACGTGGATTTCAACAACTGATTCAGCACTCATCATTTTTTCAAATTTCGTATGGACTTTCATAGTTTTTCCCGAATATGTGTATTTTTAAATGCATTTTTCCGATGTGACTGTTATCGATATTCCCATTTATTTAGGTACCAAAAGATGTAGCTTTTTAAAAGGGATAATATTATGTATACAAATGAACTTGGCACAAATTGACTTTCATCGTTTTTCCCGTGTGCCCTTCAATTATTATCACAGCATTCGGCGAAGGTATCTCGCCCTCTTCGCTCTCCGTTCTGTACCAACAAACCGCCCTAATTTGTCTTCGAAGGCTCACCCTTTGGAAAGGCGCTAGGATAATGTGTCACAAATGCTTTCAACACAAAGGATATAATAATATGTGTGCTTTAGTCTCCTGTTTGATAATGCCCGGATTGTTTCATTTTCATTATTCACCAGGTAAGACAATGAGAAAGCTGTTTACATCCTGTCTGTGTTTTTGATCAAAGAAACAGGAACGATTATTGAGTAGCAAAGAGATTCATAATATGAAAGATATCACTTGTTACCTACTGAGGATTTTGAGAGAAAATTATTCCTGAGAAAAAAATTATATTCAAGTTAAAATATATTTCTTAGAATATTGATTGAAAGTTTGATTTTGTGGAGGAAATCTGATTCTTCACATGATTTTTTGGGTTTGTAACCTTCCACGGTAAAGGTAAGCTTATCGGGCTTCAGCGCAAATCAAAAAAAAGTGATATTACTTACGTAGTTTTGTCTCCTAAACAGAATCTGAAAATATTTTGCGGCGCTCTCTACTACTTTCCGAGATATGACTCTCCAAACATTGAAAATTGACCGTTTTCAAACACGAATTTTTCAGTCAAAAATCACTTTTTTTCTTCTTTTGATAGGCCATTTCTTTACACACTAATCAACCCATATTTCACAATTGCAAGCACTAAAAACATTATTTTTTCACAAAAAATCCACCCTTCTTTAGGACAACACATAACCAACAAATTTGGAGTTACCAACCCACCATATGTCATATGATACAAATATCCAAATTTGTTAGTTATGTGTTGTCCTAAGGAAGGGTGGATTTTTTGTGAAAAAATAATGTTTTTAGTGCTTGCAATTGTGAAATGTGGGTTGATTAGTGTTTCCAAAAATGGTCTATCAAAAGAAAGAAAAACTTTGAGTGATTTTTTACTGAAAAATTCGTATTTGAAAACGGTCAATTTTCAATGTTTGGAGAGCCATATCTCGGAAAGAAGTAGAGAGCGCCGCAAAATATTTTCAGATTCGTGTTCACAAGACTTCTATCTTGAATGAAATTAATTCTTGTCAGTAACGTATTCTACACCAAGAATACTTCTCTTTTTTGAAAAATGTTGACGTTTCGGAGGCTGTATCTGCCTCCGTTATCAAAACTTGCTAGAAAGACGCTGAAAACTGTATTTTCCTACGAGCGTGCGGAAAAGTAACTTTTCCGCACGATTTTTCATTTTGAAAGTTGTACTTTTCCGTACGATTTAAAATCGTGCGGAAAAGTTACTTTCCCGCACGATTTTTACTTTTCCGTACGATTTTACTTTTCCGCACGATTTTTGTATTGTTGAAAATGAGGATATTTAGGACTAACTAAATGATCTATATAACTATTCTGTCTTATTAGTCATTTTGTAGTATTATTATGAAAACTTGTTTATTAAAAACCTTGTTTTTTCATAAATAAGATGGACAAAAACGCTCGTAGGAAAAATATTGTACCTAACTCTTACGGAAAATGTCTTTTCCGCCCTTAACGGCTTGCCCGAACTCCGCTCCGCGTCGTTCGTGCAACTGCCGTCGCGTGCGGAAAAGTACTACTTTCCGCACTTGTTAGGTAAATAACTATTTCCTACGAGCGTGCGGATAAGTAACTTTTCCGCACGATTTTTCGTTTTGAAAGTTGTACTTTTCCGTACGATTTAAAATCGTGCGGAAAAGTTACTTTCCCGCACGATTCTTACTTTTCCGTACGATTTTTACTTTTCCGCACGATTTTTGTATTGTTGAAAATGAGGATATTTAGGACTAACTAAATGATCTATTTAACTATTCTGTCTTATTAGTCATTTTGTAGCATTATTATAAAAACTTGTTTATTAAAAACCTTGTGTTTTTCATAAATAAGATGGACAAAAACACTCGTAGGAAAAATATTGTACATTACTCTTACGGAAAATGTCTTTTCCGTACTTAACGCCTTGCCCAAACTCCGCTCCGCGTCGTTCGTGCAACTGCAGTCGCGTGCGGAAAAATACTACTTTCCGCACTTGTTAGGTGAATAACTATTGAATTGCGGTTTGGAAACAAGATCTTTCTTTGACAGAGTGAAATGAAATCTGTCATACATTCTTGATTGACATTTGGTATCTTGATACATAGGGTGTTCGGTATCAATCAATCATACCATTCTATTAGTTCTTATTTCATCTCTGAGGAGAGGTAACCAGGTGCGGTCCATTTCAATGGAATTTGTTGAAAAGCAGTTGTTCGATTAAAGAAGGCACGCAGTTTCCTTTAACTTTCTTTTTTCTTGATTTGATTCTCTCAATAAAATTTTGGTATTATTCCATTCCATCATATGATCGCAATCAGATGTTAGAATATGTTCGGATATCTTCGAACCTGTTACTTTTCGATTTCTGATGTAACTTTTATGTTCTTCCTGGCGCACAATCAATGGTCTTGATGTTTCACCTATATAACTCTTACCACACGAACAAGGTATGTTGTGAACACAATTTTTTGAACATTCATCAGTGTTTTTGGGTTTCCTATGTGTGTGTATTGATCTCAGTATTGGTTGTTTTAAATGTTATACCTATGTTACACCTATGGCCAATCCGTTTTATCTTTTCAGACAGTCCAAGGACATAAGGTTTAATTAATTATATTAGCTTTTTCCAACGACCTTCTTGAAAAATGTATCATTTAGCACTGTTAGCGAGCACACCAAATTATGTTTTCCTACGACCACATAGGAAAGCACTATATATTCCCCCGGGAAGAGGCTTATATCCACAAGCGTGCGAAATATGCGGATAAGCTGTCAATTGCATAATTTCTATTAAGCTCCACCGCTGTCAAGCTGTCAAATATATAATTACTATTTATATGTACCTATGAATATCTAAATGGAAGCGATCATAATAAAATAAAGTTTCCGCTGGCGAGGATCGAACCCGCGTACTGTTCGTCAGGAGTTCGCTGTTCTACCAACTCATCTAACTGGTCACATAATGGTTATTTTTGTATCTAGTGCGTGAAATGCTACTTTGGTAATCGATAACTGATTTGTTTAGTCGAGATCACCAAAGTATTTCGCACACAAGATGCAAACAAAATTTTTTCTACAAATGTCAAAAAATATTGTTTTAAAATAAGTACTGTGCTTAGCTTATACACTTCATGTAACTTATTTTACTATAATATCAATGGTCTCGAGATACGTATTGAGAGCGTTCCGTACTTTTGCCGCACATTGTATAAGCAAACTACAGTTATGATTCAGTAATTTATTAAACAGACTAAGTTAATTATAATTTTACAGTAAAACAAGCTGAGTGTTTTCCCACGACCTGATTTCAATTCTTCACAATAATTTGTCATGAGGAGATGTATGAGGTTTATCCAAAGCGTTTCAAAATCTTTTCCTTCAAAATATCAAATAACATAACTAGTCCCAAAACCACTGCAACTATTGCAATTCCCAATTCCACTTCGGTCGGATCATCACTGGCGAATTCCATTACAAAAAACCAAAGAACGTATTTTTCACTGTCATATCTGACAAAGGTCATAATTCCAGCAAATATATTTAAAACACAACCAACAATAATGAAACATTTATCCAACAACGTACTCAGTTCGTCCTTCACGATGACCAATAGTAGTACTGCACATATCAGAAGATATCCTCCGAAACCGATGAGAAGCATTTCGAAAACCCATCTGTCGTAGAAGATTCCGGTGAATTCTAACAACACCAAACCAACTAAACTTAACACCTGGAACAAATACGTTATTCAGGTAAATAATACGATAGATAGGGAGAATATTAATAAACTTGATTTTTGTTCGAAAATATGAATAGGATATTCATAAAATCTGTTGTGGAATCATCTGCGGCTGAAATACAAACTTTAGTCTCTATTTTCCATCGTTCAAGATAACCTCTTCGGAGGTATTCATGTTGAAAAGGGGAGCATTCTCCATGAAAATTGAAAAATGAAAATTGAGTTTTATTTGTAATATCTAACAGAAAACAACTACTTCTCCGGCTGAAGCCACGCTGAACATTGAACTACATTTAACAGATATTATGAAAAGACTAACTGAAAAGAAAAAATCAAAAAGTGAAAAATCGCATTTTCATTCAGATAGTTGATTTTTTCAATTTTCTCTAGTTTTAATTGAAAATTCATTAATAAATGAGATAGGGAGAAAGTTATTAAAAAATATCTCACAGAAATATTTCATTTCATTGAAGCAAGGTTCGCTTCTCTCCTATTTAGTCCCCAATACATTTTGGTCGACGAAAATCTCTTTCGCTTAGGGCACATCAGGGAGATCGATAGAATTGGAAAGCAGGCCTTTTAGAAGCAATTATACACATCAAGGATGGAAATGATGGAAATATTTCTTCTGCGGTGACACTTTGAAAGTTAATTTTTGACATAGACCTCTAATGGACATTGCATTTTGATTTTTCTTCGAAAATATGAATGGGATATTCTTAAAATCTGTTGTGGAATCATCTGCGGGTAAATGTCCAGCGCGGCTTCAGCCCGGGAAGTAGTTTTCTGTTAGATATTACCAATTTAACACAATTTTCATTTTTCAATTTCCATGGAGAATGTTACCCTTTTCAATTAGTAAACTTATTTGCGTAAATGTCACAAGTGTTACAAACGTACTTTCAGTGAAGGGTGCGTTGAGCACGAGCGCAGCTTAGCGCAACGAGTGTTTAATGAACGAGTTTCTAAAAAAGTTATACACCGTACTTTTTCTACGAACTCATATTAACCCTTTGCGGTCCAATTATATTGTCATAACCAAGGAAATGAAAAATAACCTATTCAAACTTTGCAGAGGACAAAAACACCGCGAAACCTAAAACAGAGAAGTAGCGACCTCGACCTAAGCCAGTGTCGCGGCTAACCTGACATCGGACCGGAACGTGTTACTGTCGGGGCCTACTTGATCAAACCGGAGCGTTAAAATTTTACTGTCGGGGCTGTCCCGACAAACGATCGCAAAGGGTTACAATAACAAAATTGTAGTTTTTCTAGATGATTTTTCTAACGTTATCAGAACAGTTTCAATTAACAGAGCAAGAGCTAATAGTTGGGTTTTATTTCCAATTAACATCGGCATCGCTATAGTTGTCATTCAATTCGTAACTTTTCTTGTTCCAGTTGCAGGCATGACTGGATTTTCTGACGCGGGCCGTAGTGGCGTGTAGGTAAAGTACTTGCTTTCTATTCCAAGGTATTCGCGGCCACCGGTCTCATGCATGGCATCAGACGTTTAAAGGTGTGGGGTACGTCTAACCTAGCTCTTAAATATCCCTCGAGAAGGAGGGTTGCTCGTAATGGTGCAGCGGGTAACCGAACTCAAACAGTAACCATGGTGATATGTTTAAAGAATGGAATCGCCATGGTGACATTTTTAAAAATTATTTTCAAATACAGATTGTAAATGAGTGATTAATTGATTATTTGGGGCTGTACATATCTTTACGCTGAATGATATTTTAGTTAAGTTGGCAGAAAAACTGTATTTTTTTATTAAGAAAAAAGTTGCTTCAACCGCGAAGGGTTATTAGCAACATACAATACAACAATATTACAGTTAACATTTACAATCTAGTCACAGTATGCAGTAAATAAATAAGTTTTTAGATAATGTCTATATTTTGTTGGTTGTTCGTTTAAAAAAGATATTAAATTAGTTATATCACAACTCTCTCTCAATATGGATTTGAGGTCTTTGTCCAATCTACATTTGAGGCGTAGATTGCCGTACTTTGGGCAAAAAGCTTTACAACTTCTCACCAGAAATGATAAAAAGTATTGTGTCCCCATCTATCTTCAAAAGAGAACTAAGGAAGTTCATAAAGTCACAAGCACGAGAAATTATACACACTACGGTAGAACTGAGATGAAAATCAAATTTCTTGTATATCCAATTCATTCCATTGCCACTCATGGATGTATTATGTATGTATATATGTATATATATATATACATGTTTGGATATGTGTGTGCATGTATGTATGTGTAAGTAGACATGTGTTCATCTGTATATCCTGTCAATTTATTTTTATGATATATATTTATTTAAGTATTTTCAGAATAAACAAGTAGGTACCCCATAAGAACTTTTTATACAATTATTTTATATATATATTTTTTTTTTTTGAAAAAAACACACAAGTCGTCTCCACAAAGATTTTAATAAGACCAGGATAGAAATCCTATCTTAAAGACATGTTTCGAACATATATATATGTTCATCATCAGTTTGGTACAAAATTCATAATACAAAATTATATATTTCAATAATATAACTCTTCCATTTAAGAGTGGGACAATTAATCAGAGTAATACGAAAAAAGTACTAGTTTTTTAAGAAAAATCAAGTAGCTAGCTTGATTCCCAAGTACTTAACGTGAAACTACTCGAGTCGACTTGAATTTCAAGAATAAATACTTTACTTGAGCTTGTCTTGATTTCAAGTCAAGTCATGTAGTAAGAAAATCAAGTCAAGTAGTGAATCTTTGGGAAGGATAGGTCATTTAACATTAGAGTTATCCTGGCCCATCCAATGAACGATAAAACCTAAAACTTAACAGCAAGAAGCGCTCCTTGGCAGCACAGACTCCAAGAAGAGTAAATGCATATTTAGAACAGAGGTCGGAAGTGTGAGAGTGAGTTTAAAATAAATGAAAGGAATAATTTTGACCGAGCCTAATACATTGTGTATTTTCTTTCCGCCTTACATACCAAATTGCAAGAAACCGAGCCTAATAATTGCAATAGGCACTTGCAACTGCGTCTTCCTGGACAAATGGTTGTCAGATGTAATTCAATGTTCGAAGGGGGAAGTAGCTGTTTTCTGACAGATATTTGACACAAATTTTTCACTTTGTGGAATAGTGTGAAGAGAAGGGATTTTTACGTGGTCGAAATTATTCGTTTCATTTATTTATTGTAAAATTAGGATCTTGAAAATTATTGTCTCTTCGAAATATATTTCGACTTTGAAAATTTTTTGCACTTGGTTTCACACTTCTTGTAACCTATTTTACTGTAACACCGAAGGTGAATTTGAGAGCGTTCCGTACTTTTGCCGCACATTGTATAAGTAAACTACAGTGTTGATTCAGTAATTTATTATACAGACTAAGTGAATTATAATTTTACAGTAAAACAAGCTGAGTTTTTTCTGCAAGATCTGATTTCAATTATTCACAATACTTTGTATTGAGGAGATGTATGGGGTGTATCCAAAGCGTTTCAAAATATTCTCCTTCAAAATATCAAATAACATAACTAATCCCAAAACCATTGCAACCATTGCAATTCCCAATTCCACTTCGGTCGGATCTTCACTGGCGAATTCCATTACAAAAAACCAACGAACGTATTTTTCACTGCCATATCTGACAAAGGTCATAATTGCAGCAAATATATTTAAAACACAACCAACAATAATGAAACATTTATCCAACAACGTACTCAGTTCGTCCTTCACGATGACCAATAGTAGTACTGCACATATCAGAAGATATCCTCCAAAACCAATGAGAAGCATTTCGAAAACCCATCTTTCGTAGAAGATTCCGGCGCATTCTAACAACACCAAACCAACTAAACTTAACACCTGGAACAAATACGTTATTCAGGTAATAGACCGTCAGCTAGTGACAGATTTAGGTGCCCCATTTTTGTATACAAGCCTCGAATAGGGTTGAAAAGTATATCGATTTGGAGGAAAATGAAGATATTTTTACGAGTGGCTCCTGGGGATAGCATACCGAGAATTCGATTTTTCAGAACAGTGCTTATTTGTTTCCCTCGTGTTTCTAAGAACTACAAAGGGAGATTCGTTAAGTTCGTTTTGAGAAAAAAAGTTTTTATGAACATATGTTCGGAGTTGCTTCTTTTCTGAGATACAGGGCATTGATTTTTTTTTCAAACGCCTTTGTATCTCAGAAACGAAGCAACTCCGGACATATGTTCATAGGAACTTTTTTTCTCAAAACGACTTAACGAATCACCCTCTGTTGTTTCGTACCGTAAATAGAAACACGAGGGAAACAAATAAGCACTGTTCTGAAAAATCGAATTCTCGGTATGTTATCCCCAGGAGCCACTCGTAAAAATATCTTCATTTTACTTGTAACGGTCTGGTTATTATTTGTATTTACTTTATGAACTTTAGAGGATTTTACTAGGGGTTATTCAGTCCTCAGGGTAATTTCACATGTAACTAGTGTAGTATATAATATTTTGATTCAGGGAGACTACTCTCCTGATATCTTCGCCTATCTGTAAGGGGTTAAAATGAGAAAGTAACTTCATAAGAAGTTGTTGCGGTCCCTAACCTATCGATCAGCTGTTGGAGGACGTACTTACCTGCTACATATCGGACAATTCCTTGTGCTTGTGGTTTCAGGGAATTATTATCTCTATAATTTTCAGCAGTCCTTCAATCATCAATCATTATCCATTGGTTTCAGTCAGGAAGAATCCCTGTTACATTTCTAACCTTCCAGCAATTGTTTACAATTTCCTATTCTTGATTTGTGGTTAGGAACTGACAGATAATTATGAGTGACCACGGAACGGGGGTGTCTACCTACGAGCGGTGGTGTCTACCAACGAGCGGTACCGAATGGAATTACCGGAGCATGGAGTAATGTATTCGTCAGAATCGTCGGTCCGTGAAAGGGTATTGTTTACGGTCTGAGACTGAGTTGGATGCGGTTGCGCTGGTCATTCATGGTGAATGGAAGGTAACGTGACGCTTCTGTCATCTACCTAGTTATGTTCACTCGTCTGAATCGTGGTGTAGTGTAATTTACACTACATGTGAATCAGGTGTGGATTACACCAAGTACTAAATGAGCCTATGGTTCAGGGTCAGATGAGTTGACAGTTGACGTGGTGGAGACTTTTTGACAATTTGACATCAGTCATTGGTATTGGGTGGTGAAGTCAAGTCGGCTACTAGCTGTTCAATTGAATTTTAATTCATCTTCTATTGGAAGGATTATATCGGCTGGTACCTCATGTTATTTTCCCGCATGGCAGGTTTGGAAACCATTTGGGCTGTTATTTTTTTGGGAATAATCCACATTGGTGGGATTCTGGAGATTTGCACCGCACGTGCCCAACATCACCCTTTTCTCGAAGCCCCAGGGCATCATACCGTCTATTCCATTGGGCCAGTGCTGAGGAGTATGTACAATGGTCGGATGGTCATTTCCGAATGTCATCGATGCCTCTATGCCTCGAAAAAAGGTATGTAGGTTATTACCCAACCTTCGAGGACGAAGGGCCAGTGAATAACTGGTATTCTTTTTATTTTTAGGGTGTCTCTGGCGGAGCCAAGAGTGTCTTGGTCATCCCATCCACTAAGTATTAGTGATTAGAAGGATGTTGTGTCTCCTGATGTTGTTTAGCCTTGTATGCAGATGTGTCTACCGATACTGAACCTATTGTAGAAGTTATATTGGCTGTCTATGTTTCCTGATCCTGATTTCTGTACTACGAAGAGTATCATGTCAATATTGTACCTATTGTAGAAGTTACATTGGCGGTCTATGTTTCCTGATCCTGATTTCTACGAAGAGTATCATGTCAATGCCTGTACACTGCCAGACTCCTGCAAGCTCCTATTTTGTAAGCTCTGAAGATACAGCTTGATCAACTGAAGCTGGGGGGTGAAGTCTCATCTCTGGACTGCATGTGGAGTGACACGCAAGTTTTTAACCACTGAAATTTCTTATTTTATTATTGTCTGGGTTTTCATATGACAACTTGAGTCTATAGGTATATTTTGTAACGTAATCGGCACAGTGTACACTTTGCGCTTTGCGGAATTCTCTACTTTACCTGAGTTTGATTCATGATAATTCTTAGAATATATATACAGGGTGGAAATCATAACACAAGATCGGCCAATTGGTTGATACAGTTGAGCATCAGAAAAAAATTATTTTATCATCTTCTTAGGGTTGGGTATGGGTACTTGTAGCACACCAGGCACAACGGGGTTTTAGTATTTTAAGGGTTTTACAGTGTAAATTTTTGTATATTATAAGGAATTTATTGTGGGAGGCTGCACATTAACTATAACCTCAATTTTATACATTTATTTTGATTTGAGATTTGATTGAGTTGATCGGACTGACCAAAATTATTGTCAATAGGTTTATAATTTTGGGAATATGATGCAGTATTAGTTGGTAATATTACAAGGGAATTTTAGGGTATTACAATCTGTAAGTATTTCATAAAATATATTGGGTGACACAATTTCGGAGAAATAGTTGTCTTTCATTTCTGAATACATCCTAGGTAGATGAGATATTGTATTAGTCCTTGTGGGTATGCGGCAGTCACATTTACCTGGCGCCTGGCATTAAATTACCCTCCATTTTTGAGAACGAACCACTCCCGTCTCCACTGCAGCGTAGTCGCGAGCATACCCAGTTGCCAATAACGTGGCAACTGTTTCTGTCACCTCCTTCTGGTCTTAAACAAGAAGAGGGGGTAGCAATTGGCGCCCAAACGTTAATTTTGGGGGTAGATATTTTGAATTATTGTTTTTCTTCTTATATTTTGACAATATTACAGTGATCAACTCGGTTGTCAGTCTCAGTTGGAATTTTTCTTAGGAAAACTGCATTCAGGCTTCAGTAGTAATTGGGTTCCAATATTTTTTTAAATTTGCGTTTTCCTCCGGGTGTTGTTTTGGGGTGGGAGAATCATCCTTTAGCTCATTGGTTGTGCTGATAATTTTTTTTTATCGAATAAAATCAATTTTATCAAAATGGATGAAAAATTTGAGATAAATCGTTTGGAAAAAGATGAACTGACTTATGAACTTGCATTCAGAGGTATTAAAGATATAAATAATGTACAGGATATGAGAAAAAGTTTGAGAGCTTATCTCAAGTTGGAAAAATCTCAATCACAACTCAAATATCCAGCTTATCCTTTTACTTTTAAAGATGATATAACATATATTACAGATAAAATGGCGGAAATAGAAGCGTTGATAAATGATTTTGCTGATTTTGAATCTAGTCCTTCATTTTGTAAGGTGATGGCTAAATTGGTTCATACGTTCAAGCGAGGTGAGCGTTCGGTACCTACAAATGATGCTGAACATGGAGAAAAATCGAAATGTTTGGTTAAACTCTTAACATTACAATCAGAACTCAAATCTCGGGCGCGGAAATTTAAACGTTTTTCTCAACAAGCACAAACCCCGTTAGAGATTAGCGTACTTATGTCATCCACTGGGCTTGGGAATAGTAGTGGTAGTGAGTCGTCTGAGGATGATGACCCTACACCGGTACAGTCTAGTCCCACAGGAGGTCATATGTTTGCAAATCACATAAAAAGTACACCGGTTTCCAAATGGAGTTTAACAAAGTTTGATGGGGATGGTAGTAAAATTTCTCTTAGTGCTTTTCTAGAGAATATTGAAGAACTTTGTTTGTCTCGAAACGTTTCTAAAGATCAGCTTTTCAATTCGGCGAGCGACTTATTTATAGGAAAGGCTTTACTTTGGTTTCGGTCTGTTCGATCTCGGGTTCATTCGTGGTCACAATTGATCTCAGAACTTAGAGCTCAATTTCAGCCACCGAATTTCAACGAAAAATTGTTCCAAGAAATCAGGCAACGTACACAAGGTCCTCAAGAAACAATAGGTATGTACATTGCTATCATGACAAACATGTTCAACAGATTAACCATTCCAGTACAGGAAGATACTCGGTTAAAAATTTTGTTAAATAATATCTCTCCATTTTATCAAAGTCAGTTGGGGTTAGTAAATGTCAGTTCGATTGATCATTTGTTGGATTTAGGACGACAGTTAGAGGCTCGGAAACAAGCAATTGAATCTTTTGTGCCTCCTCCTCGTAACAAGAGTACTCTTATGGAGCCAGATTTGGCCTATGTATATGCAAGCACTCCGTCTTCTTCTTTAACCGAAATTGCCAAGGTCACTTGTTGGAATTGTAAAGCAACTGGCCATCTTGCAAAAAATTGTAGTTCGTCAGAAAAAATGAAACATTGTTTCCGGTGTGGGATGCCAAATTACACAGTGCGAAACTGTCCTAAGTGCAAACCGAATTCGGGAAACGTACAAAGGAGTCAGTGAATTGCCGTGACTCAGGCTCCTACTTTAATACGGCTAACCATTTACCTGCTGGTCAACAGGCAGTGTTGGACTTTGTGTTGGCGCATGCGCAGAATGACGAAAGGCCATATTTGGGTATATCTGTTTTGGGCATCGAAATACTTGGTTTGCTGGATTCTGGAGCGTCCAATACAATTATTGGTGGACCAGGTTGGCATTTATTGGGAAAATTGGGGTTGGAAGTGGATTTTAAAAAAATTGTATCGTGTCGTGTCGCGAATGGGAATATTTGTTCGAGTATAGGGTCAGTCGATATTCCGGTTAGGTTGGAAGGTCGGATTAAAATTATTTCAGCATTGGTTATACCCTCTTTACCCCATAAATTAATTCTGGGAGTGGACTTTTGGAAAAAGATGGGAATTATTCCGGATTTGCGACGGGGTAGATGGATTTTTGCTAATGATGTTCCAGGTTCAGTTGATTCAATCACAGCTCTACAGTCGGAAAGTCAGCTGACTCCCGAACAATCGAATATTCTACGGGAAACTGTTGATATTGCTTTTAGGGATATGGGAGATAAACTCGGATGTACTGGTCTGGTTCAGCATACTATCAAAACGTCATCGCCACCGATTAAACAACGTTATTATCCGGTTAGTCCAGCAATGCAAGCTCACATTGACAGAGAGTTAAATGAATTACTTGCTGAAGGTATAGTAGAACGATCAACCAGTCCTTGGTCAAGCCCAATTCTTTTAGTAAAAAAGAAAGATGATAGTTACAGGTTCTGCGTAGACTATCGCAAGCTGAATCATGTTTCGGAAAGAGACGCTTACCCGTTACCCTACGTTTCGGATACGTTGAATAAGCTGCGGGGTGCCAAGTTTCTTTCATCCTTGGACATCAAGTCGGCCTATTTCCAGGTTCCTTTGGCGGAAGAATCTCGTCCGTTAACCGCATTTACTGTACCAAACCGGGGTTTGTTCCAATTTTGTCGTTTACCGATGGGTCTGGCTAACTCTCCTGCAACTTTTCAGAGGCTGATTGACAGAGTATTAGGTCCTGAATTGGAACCGTACGTCTTTGGGTATCTCGACGATATCATTATCGTGACACCAACTTTTGATAAGCATATTGAAATTTTAAAAGAGGTGTTTTCTCGACTGCGGAAAGCTAATCTAACGGTATCTAAGAAGAAGTGTCATTTCTGTCGTCCCCAGTTATTATATCTAGGCTATGTTGTAGATTCGGAAGGGTTGAGGGTTGATCCTGAAAAGGTCCGAGCTATTATCAATATTCCGGTCCCTACCAATGTTTCGGAGGTTCGTCGAGTTTTAGGTTTGGCGTCGTGGTATAGGCGGTTTGTACCAAACTTTTCAAGTTTGACGGCACCTATTAGTGACTTACTACGTAAGAATAAATCTTTTATTTGGAGTGAACAGTGCGATGAAGCATTCAAGGCTTTGAAGGAGCATCTTATCAGTGCACCTTGTCTTTCATGTCCGGATTTTACTTTGCCCTTTACTATACAAACTGATGCCTCAGGGTTCGGTCTTGGGGCCGTTCTAACTCAAGAACATCCTGATGGGGAACGAGTTATATGTTATTTGTCACGATCCTTGACTCGCTTGGAGCGAAATTATACAACCACTGAACGAGAATGTCTGGCCGTATTGTGGGCGATCGAGAAGCTGCGTGCCTATGTGGAAGGTTCTAAATTCACGGTCATATCCGATCACGGGGCTTTGGTCTGGTTGGACCGATTGCAGGCTCCTGCAGGGCGATTAGCTCGATGGGCCATAAAGCTTCAGCAATACGATTACACTATCGTTCACCGTAAAGGTCGAGAACATGTTGTGCCCGATACTTTATCACGTGCAGTACCTGTCGTTGATTCAGCTATCATTGTTCCCAACGGAGATGAACTAGGTGCTGATATTGGCGATGATCTAAACGATCGTTGGTATAACCGTGTAAAAGGCATAGTAGCTCGAACCCCATATAAACTTCCTTCTTGGCAAATGTTCAATAATAAACTTTTCAAGAACATTACTCCTCGAGTTCCTGACTTAGCTACTCCTACCGATTATTGGAGAGAAGTCGTACCGCGGGCTCATCGTAAGGCATTAATAGAAAAGACTCATCTTTTATTGTGCCATGCTGGAGTATTTAAAACGTTTCATAAATTATCGGATGCCTATTATTGGCCTAAGATGCGTGCGGACGTGTCCAAATGGGTTCGTCATTGTAGAACCTGTCAATCAACCAAACCCGAACAAAAGCAAATTCCTGGGCTTATGTTATCGAAACAGACTGCTATTTCACGGCCGTTCGAGGTACTATCGGCTGATTTAATGGGTCCTTTGCCTAGATCTCGGGCTGGACACCAGTATATTTTTGTAATTGCTGACTGTTTTAGCAAATTTCCCTTAATATTTCCTTTACGGAAAGCTACTGCTGTTGCTATCCGCAATATCGTAGAAAATGAGGTTTTCTTCAAGTTTGGATGTCCAAATTCCATTATTGTGGATAATGGGGTGCAATTTCGTTCTAAAGAATTCAAGAGTCTAATGGACTCATATAATGTAAAAATTCAGTATACTGCCCTTTACCACCCACAGGCTAATCCGTGTGAACGCATCAACCGTGTCATTAAAACGATGCTGCGGTCCTATCTAGCTGAAGATCAGCGCTGTTGGGATCTGAAACTTGGTCAAATTGGGTTTGCGATACGATCATCCCGTCATGAAGTTACCGGATTTTCTCCGAATTTCATTGTGTTTGGGCGAGACATCCCTTCGGAGGGTGAACTTAGCCGTATATCGGTACCTGGAGAATCTGAGGAGATCATTAGGTTTGATCGTTCCTTGCTGTCTGAAAAGCGACAGGAAGCCTTTAAGAAGCTGTATGCAGACGTCAGTTCACGGTTGATGAAAGCTTATTCTAAGAATCGAATTACTTATAATTTGCGTCGTCGTGATGTGCAATATTCTCCGAATGAGTTAGTATGGCGTCGGAATCATGTTCTTTCGGATGCGGCCAAATACTTCAATGCCAAACTAGCCCCTACATTTGTTGGGCCTTATATGATAGCTAAACGGTTGTCCCCTTGGACGTATGAACTAAAGGACAATAATGGTAAGCTTGCAGGGGTGTGGCATGTGAAGGATTTGAAGGCACACCCACCAGATGAATAAATACCTTCGCACGGATACTATTGGGATATATTTTTTTGCTGGGACTTGGACATATACTCAAAAGTTTTTAAGGAAAAACTTTTAAAATTGGGGGGGAATTTGTAACGGTCTGGTTATTATTTGTATTTACTTTATGAACTTTAGAGGATTTTACTAGGGGTTATTCAGTCCTCAGGGTAATTTCACATGTAACTAGTGTAGTATATAATATTTTGATTCAGGGAGACTACTCTCCTGATATCTTCGCCTATCTGTAAGGGGTTAAAATGAGAAAGTAACTTCATAAGAAGTTGTTGCGGTCCCTAACCTATCGATCAGCTGTTGGAGGACGTACTTACCTGCTACATATCGGACAATTCCTTGTGCTTGTGGTTTCAGGGAATTATTATCTCTATAATTTTCAGCAGTCCTTCAATCATCAATCATTATCCATTGGTTTCAGTCAGGAAGAATCCCTGTTACATTTCTAACCTTCCAGCAATTGTTTACAATTTCCTATTCTTGATTTGTGGTTAGGAACTGACAGATAATTATGAGTGACCACGGAACGGGGGTGTCTACCTACGAGCGGTGGTGTCTACCAACGAGCGGTACCGAATGGAATTACCGGAGCATGGAGTAATGTATTCGTCAGAATCGTCGGTCCGTGAAAGGGTATTGTTTACGGTCTGAGACTGAGTTGGATGCGGTTGCGCTGGTCATTCATGGTGAATGGAAGGTAACGTGACGCTTCTGTCATCTACCTAGTTATGTTCACTCGTCTGAATCGTGGTGTAGTGTAATTTACACTACATGTGAATCAGGTGTGGATTACACCAAGTACTAAATGAGCCTATGGTTCAGGGTCAGATGAGTTGACAGTTGACGTGGTGGAGACTTTTTGACAATTTGACATCAGTCATTGGTATTGGGTGGTGAAGTCAAGTCGGCTACTAGCTGTTCAATTGAATTTTAATTCATCTTCTATTGGAAGGATTATATCGGCTGGTACCTCATGTTATTTTCCCGCATGGCAGGTTTGGAAACCATTTGGGCTGTTATTTTTTTGGGAATAATCCACATTGGTGGGATTCTGGAGATTTGCACCGCACGTGCCCAACATCACCCTTTTCTCGAAGCCCCAGGGCATCATACCGTCTATTCCATTGGGCCAGTGCTGAGGAGTATGTACAATGGTCGGATGGTCATTTCCGAATGTCATCGATGCCTCTATGCCTCGAAAAAAGGTATGTAGGTTATTACCCAACCTTCGAGGACGAAGGGCCAGTGAATAACTGGTATTCTTTTTATTTTTAGGGTGTCTCTGGCGGAGCCAAGAGTGTCTTGGTCATCCCATCCACTAAGTATTAGTGATTAGAAGGATGTTGTGTCTCCTGATGTTGTTTAGCCTTGTATGCAGATGTGTCTACCGATACTGAACCTATTGTAGAAGTTATATTGGCTGTCTATGTTTCCTGATCCTGATTTCTGTACTACGAAGAGTATCATGTCAATATTGTACCTATTGTAGAAGTTACATTGGCGGTCTATGTTTCCTGATCCTGATTTCTACGAAGAGTATCATGTCAATGCCTGTACACTGCCAGACTCCTGCAAGCTCCTATTTTGTAAGCTCTGAAGATACAGCTTGATCAACTGAAGCTGGGGGGTGAAGTCTCATCTCTGGACTGCATGTGGAGTGACACGCAAGTTTTTAACCACTGAAATTTCTTATTTTATTATTGTCTGGGTTTTCATATGACAACTTGAGTCTATAGGTATATTTTGTAACGTAATCGGCACAGTGTACACTTTGCGCTTTGCGGAATTCTCTACTTTACCTGAGTTTGATTCATGATAATTCTTAGAATATATATACAGGGTGGAAATCATAACACAAGATCGGCCAATTGGTTGATACAGTTGAGCATCAGAAAAAAATTATTTTATCATCTTCTTAGGGTTGGGTATGGGTACTTGTAGCACACCAGGCACAACGGGGTTTTAGTATTTTAAGGGTTTTACAGTGTAAATTTTTGTATATTATAAGGAATTTATTGTGGGAGGCTGCACATTAACTATAACCTCAATTTTATACATTTATTTTGATTTGAGATTTGATTGAGTTGATCGGACTGACCAAAATTATTGTCAATAGGTTTATAATTTTGGGAATATGATGCAGTATTAGTTGGTAATATTACAAGGGAATTTTAGGGTATTACAATCTGTAAGTATTTCATAAAATATATTGGGTGACACAATTTCGGAGAAATAGTTGTCTTTCATTTCTGAATACATCCTAGGTAGATGAGGTATTGTATTAGTCCTTGTGGGTATGCGGCAGTCACATTTACCTGGCGCCTGGCATTAAATTACCCTCCATTTTTGAGAACGAACCACTCCCGTCTCCACTGCAGCGTAGTCGCGAGCATACCCAGTTGCCAATAACGTGGCAACTGTTTCTGTCACCTCCTTCTGGTCTTAAACAAGAAGAGGGGGTAGCATACTCCAAATCGATATACTTTTCAACCCTATTCGAGGCTTGTATGCGAAAATGGGGCACCTAAATCTTTCACTAGCTGACGGTCTATAAATAATACGATAGATAGGCAGAGTATTAGCGTACACAATTTTTTCGGCAACCGTGTAGAATAACAAATTGAGACACATTTATTTTTTATATTCCTTTGTAGAAGAAAATTTCCAACATTTTAATTCTTATTTGTATTAAATATCGAAATGCGAACAGAAGATAGGTACTAACAGAAAAATTCTAATTCTTATTTATATAAATATTTATATTGAAATTCGAGCATTTCCCGGACTAGTCCGGGAAGTACGTACTTTCCGGACTGATACTTTCTCAAAGAAAAATCATCCGGGAAGTAGAAAAAACCTTTTTGCCTTATTCGAAGAATTCTCAATAACCTCCTGAGATTCATTATAAAACCAAATCATAGGGCTGTTATAATAATGAGTTTGACATCAAAATGTCTTCTTTGAATGAAGTTGGGTTAGAATTATATTTTCCATGAATAACCATAGCCAAAACGGACTAAAATTATTTTAATTGTGCAGTTGTAGGTTACGAAAAGTAGGGCGACTAATGTATAAGTCAAAAATATAAAAATGGCGTCCTGAAGATCTTTGAGGTATATATGTCCATTGATCAATGTTAAATACCGAATATCCTCTGCTAATGAAATTTCTTTGACAAAATGATTTCGGATAGGTAGCAAATCTGCAACGCGCATTGATAACAACGTGGAATTGAGAAAATAAACAAAATAGGTAGGTACCAAAAAAAATTTAAAAATTATTTTGACTCATGTTATTCCCAAAAAGATTTTTACTATATCTAAACACAAATATAGTAAAAATTGTGTATTTTCTTTCCGTCTTACATACCAAATTGCAAGAAACCGAGCCTAATAATTGCAATTAGCACTGCGTCTTCCTGGATAAATGGATGTCGGGTGTAATTCAATGTTCGAAGGGGGAAGTAGTTGTTTTCTGGCAGATATTTGACATAAAGGTTTCACTTTGTGCAATGGTGTGAAGAGAAGGGGATTTCGACCCGGTCGAAATTATTCGTTTCATTTATTTGAAACTCTCCGGCACCTTTTCCAAACTTTGAAAAATTTGGATTTTGAAAATTATTGTCTCTTCGAAAAATATTTCGACTTCGAAAAAATTTTTTGCACTTGGTTTCACACTTCAGGTAACTTATTTTACTATAATATCAATGGTGAATTAGGCTCAGATCCTCCGAAACGGTCTCGAGATACGTATTGAGAGCGTTCCGTACTTTTGCCGCACATTGTATAAGCAAACTGCAGTGTCGATTCAGTAATTTATTATACAGATTAAGGGAATTACAATTTTACAGTAAAACAAGCTGAGTTTTTTCTGCAAGATCTGATTTCAATTCTTCACAATAATTTGTCATGAGGAGATGTATGAGGTTTATCCAAAGCGTTTTAAAATCTTCTCCTTTAAAATATCAAATAACATAACTAGTCCCAAAACCACTGCAACTATTGCAATTCCCAATTCCATGTCGGTCGGATCATCACTGGCGAATTCCATTACAAAAAACCAAAGAACGTATTTTTCACTGTCATATCTGACTAAGGTCATAATTCCAGCAAATATATTTAAAACACAACCAACAATAATGAAACATTTATCCAACAACGTACTCAGTTCGTCCTTCACGATGACCAATAGTAGTACTGCACATATCAGAAGATATCCTCCGAAACCGATGAGAAGCATTTCGAAAACCCATCTGTCGTAGAAGATTCCGGTGAATTCGAACAACACCAAACCCACTAAACTTAACACCTGGAACAAATACGTTATTCAGGTAAATAATACGATTGGTAAGAAGAATATTAGTAAACTAATTTGCGTAAGTGTTATAAACGTACTTTTAGTGAAGGGTGCGTTGAGCACGAGCGCAGCGTAGCGAAACGAGTGTTTAATGAACGAGTTTCTAAAAAGTTATACATCGTAATTTTCTACGAACTCATATTAAAATAACAAAACTGTACTTTTTCTAGTTGATTTTTCTTAGGTTATCAGGACAGTTTCAATTGACAGAGCAAGACCTAATAGTTGCGTTTTATTTTCAATTAACATCGGCATCGCTATAGTTGCCATTCAATTTGTAACTTTTCTTGTTCTAGTTGCAGGAATGTGTTTAAAGAATGAAATCGACATGGTGACTTTTTTTAAATTATCTTCAAACACAGATTGTAAATAAGTGATTGATTGATTATTTAGGGTGGTACATATCTTTACGCTAATTGCTGTTTTAGTTAAAAGGGTGGAAAAACTGTATTGGAGGATAAAATTATTGAAATATTCCTTGTGGAATCCGAAATAACAACTTTACTTGTGTGACGTCTGGTTTATGCACTCCTAACTAAGAACTAAACCTAAGACTAAGAACTGAGAACTACGATGCAAATGTGCTTAGTACTGGTTGAAGTTCCATAAAAGTTCGCGTCATTTTCCTATTGATGAACTCTTAGTTCCTAGTTCTTAGTCTTAGGTTTAGTTTTCAGGTAGGGTGCATAAACCAAGCATGATAGCTCTCAGGAGGTTCTGAAGGCCTTAACAATCGCAGATACGATACAATTGTTTTGCTGTAACAACATCTATGAAACCTTCATAAAAATACTATAAATCTACGAGGGCACACTTCTATGGAGGTTCTCAGGGCTTTTTTTAAATCCAAACATAAATCCTTTTTGCCTTATTCGAAGGATTCTCAATAACCTCATGACGTTCATTGAAAAACCAAATCATAGGGCTCTTATAAGCCTGTTTGGCCTTGAAATAATATGTTTGCACGGCATCAAAATAACTTCTTTGAATGAAGTTGGGTTAGAATAAAATTTTCCATAAATAACCATACACAAGAACTCACACAGGGCACGGAGAGAGGTTGGTTCTTTGCTCCCTAGGGTAGCCCCCTCCCCTCAAGTGAGAACTTTAATTTTTTGATAGCTCTCAAAAGGTTCTGAAATTGTTTTGCTGTAACAACATCCATAAAACCTTTTTACCTACTATCAATGTGTAATGTCAGAGATACTTCACCGCACTAGTGCGGTAAAGTAAAATTAATTTGTTTCTCTTTTTCTTGTAACTCATTTTACTATAACACCAATGGTGAATTTGGCTCAGATCCTCCGAAGCGTTCTCGAGATACGTATTGAGAGCGTTCCGTACTTTTGCCGCACATTGTATAAGCAAACTACAGTGTCGATTCAGTAATTTATTATACAGATTAGGGGAATTACAATTTTACAGTAAAACAAGCTGAGTTTTTTCTGCAAGATCTGATTTCAATTCTTCACAATAATTTGTCATGAGGAGATGTATGAGGTTTATCCAAAGCGTTTTAAAATCTTCTCCTTTAAAATATCAAATAACATAACTAGTCCCAAAACCACTGCAACTATTGCAATTCCCAATTCCATGTCGGTCGCATCATCACCGGCGAATGTGGTTACAAAAAACCACATAACGATATCGTCACTGTCATATCTGACTAAGGTCATAATTCCAGCAAATATATTTAAAACACAACCAACAATAATGAAACATTTATCCAACAACGTACTCAGTTCGTCCTTCACGATGACCAATAGTAGTACTGCACATATCAGAAGATATCCTCCAAAACCAATGAGAAGCATTTCGAAAACCCATCTTTCGTAGAAGATTCCGGTGAATTCGAACAACACCAAACCAACTAAACTTAACACCTGGAACAAATACGTTATTCAGGTAAATAAAACGATAGATAGGGAGAATATTAATAAACTTGATTTTTGTTCGAAAATATGAATAGGATATTCATAAAATCTGTTGTGGAATCATCTGCGGCTGAAATACAAACTTTAGTCTCTATTTTCCATCGTTCAAGATAATCTCTTCGGAGGTATTCATGTTGAAAAGGGGAACATTCTCCATGAAAATTGAAAAATGAAAATTGAGTTTTATTTGTAATATCTAACAGAAAACAACTACTTCTCCGGCTGAAGCCACGCTGAACATTGAACTACATTTGATAGATATTATGAAAAGACTCTAACTGAAAAGAAAAAATCAAAAAGTGAAAATTCGCATTTTCATTCAGATAGTTGATTTTTTCAATTTTCTCTAGTTTTCATTGAAAATTCATTAATAAATTAGATAGGGAGAATATTATTACAAAATATCATTCACAGAAATCGTTCATTTCATTGAAGCAAGGTTCGCTTCTCTCCTATTTAGTCCCCAATACATTTTGGTCGACGAACATCTCTTTCGCTTAGCCAAGCTCATCAGGGAGATCGATAGAATTGGAAAGCAGGCTTTTTAGAAGCAATTATACACATCAAGGATGAAAATGATGGAAATATTTCTTCTGCGGTGACACTTTGAAAGTATTTTTTTGACATAGACCTCTAATGGATATTACATTTTGATTTTTCTTCGAAAATATGAATAGGATATTCATAAAATCTGTTGTGGAATCATCTGCGGGTGAATGTCCAGCGTGGCTTCAGCCCGGAAAGTAGTTTTCTGTTATATATTACCAATTTAACACAATTTTCATTTTTCAATTTCAATGGAGAATGTTACCCTTTTCAATTAGTAAACTTATTTGCGTAAATGTCACAAGTGTTACAAACGTACTTTCAGTGAAGGGGGCGTTGAGCACGAGCGCAGCGTAGCGCAACGAGTGTTTAATGAACGAGTTTCTAAAAAGTTATACACCGTACTTTTTCTACGAACTCATATTAACCCTTTGCGGTCCAATTATATTGTCATAACCAAGGAAATGAAAAATAGCCTATTCAAACTTTGCAGAGGACAAAAACACCGCGAAACCTAAAACAGAGAAGTAGCGACCTCGACCTAAGTCAGTGTCGGGGCTAACCTGACATCGGACCGGAACGTGATACTGTCGGGGCTTACTTGATCAAACCGGAGCGTTAAAATTTTACTGTCGGGGCTGTCCCGACAAACGATCGCAAAGGGTTACAATAACAAAATTGTAGTTTTTCTAGATGATTTTTCTAACGTTATCAGAACAGTTTCAATTCACAGAGCAAGAGCTAATAGTTGGGTTTTATTTCCAATTAACATCGGCATCGCTATAGTTGTCATTCAATTCGTAACTTTTCTTGTTCCAGTTGCAGGCATGACTGGATTTTCTGACGCGGGCCGTAGTGGCGTGTAGGTAAAGTACTTGCTTTCTATTCCAAGGTATTCGCGGCCACCGGTCTCATGCATGGCATCAGACGTTTAAAGGTGTGGGCTACGTCTAACCTAGCTCTTAAATATCCCACGAGAAGGAGGATTGCTCGTAATGGTGCAGCAGGTTGATGGAAATAACAATTCGAACAATTCAAAACAATTTTTATGATTTTATTTGTAAATAATAATTTCAATTTTTACACCGTTACCGGAATGAAACAGATAAAACGCATCTACTTGTAACTGAACTCAAACAGTAATCAGTGTGATATGTGTTTAATGATAATAATAATCTTTATTCAGTGCTAATGAAATAACATACTGAAATGGAGAAGTTCATCTCTTGCTGAGCGCAAGGTCATAGTCTTCCACTCAACCAAACTCAATCCTAAGATGTCTAAAAAGCCTGGTGTACCGACCGATTAGATTTTGTTTAGAATTTTTTGAAGACAAAACAAATGAATTAGTGGTCTACTTTTGTAATCTACTCCAGAGATGGCGTCATTTTTCTCGTGTTAACACTGTCAACATTCCAAGGACATGGTGATTGTGATTGCTAATGGAATTTTAAGGTATTTTATTGAACTTTTGTATGCCATACGAAAGTAATAGTCCATACTCAAAGTGGAATATCAAGTTTTATTGAAAAAATAACACTAGTTACTAAAATTGTGTAATTTTTTCCAAAAAAAATCTAAAAACCATTTGAAAGTCAATAGTTGTGGTGTAATAGAAAAAATGTTATGCAATTTTCTTATATTATTGATGTGTTTCTTCATTTTCCTTATATTTTAATAATTTGATCATGCTCCGTTTTTGTGCCGACAATCCAGAAAGATGAACAAAGTAGGTAACTAACCAATTTATATTCAGTACAGAAATTGAGTACTCACCACTTAGAATCTGTAACATACTTTGAAACAGACATTTTATTTCAAATCGCCATGATGCATATTGACAATATTTTATGGCAAAAATGTTTTCTAATCAATTCAATCAACTCTGGATGTGTTTTTATATCTTACCGTTTGTTGAAATCTTCCATAAGTAGCGAAAGTCTGCGATAAAGTAAAAAATATAAATTTTTCTCCATTCCCACTGAAATCTATCAATGTTTTGTCTTCAGTAAGCTTGTTAAGGTTTTGGTTATTTTTCATGCATTCCTTTTATTTTGAAATAGTGAAATCTTTTTAGTGTAGTTGATCAAAAAATACACTTTTCTGTCGAACAAAATTGCACAATAAAAATATTTTCACTATTACATGTCATATTGAACGGTTTTTTAAAAGTGGAAGAACAATGTAACACTTTAACTCATCACAAATATCAAATCCCAAATGCAATTAAACTCAAAGACACAAAATTATTCTTTATTTCTTTAAAAAAGTTTATAGTGAAAACTCGGGCACAAATGCACAGATATCAGCGCGAGAGCATGCGCATAAGATTGACAGGTGCTAATGGTGACAGGTGCTAATGGTGAATTTCCATGCGATTCAGCTGAACTGTAATACTTCTATGTGAAATGTGAATTAATTATATTTCATCAAAAAAATTAATAAATCATGTCGAAAATGTAACAAATAGAACTGATTAGGGACAGTGATTCCGTATATCCCAATAATTACGTATATTGTTTTATTAATTTCATGTTCGTGAATCGTGGGCAAAACTTCAAACTTCTGATCATGAAAATTAACCCTAACAAGAAAACCGACGGTGGCGTGCACTCAAGTGTCGCGGGATATTCGAAAAACAGCCCACGGATTCATTTGTTTTCTCGTAATCAAGTTGGCGAATGTCTCTCGTTTTATCCTACAGATTTGCGGGTATAAGTCGGTACACCAGGGTTTTTAGGCATCTTACTCAATCCTAATATAATCCTGATATGCCAGTACACATATACACAATAATGATTATTAATTAACATCTAATAATACAGAACTAAATATCAAAAGTTAGTGGACTCCGAAAAATCCTATTTTCAGTAATTTGAGAACGAATTCATTAATTTGTTATAGTCTTTGTGACAATACTAATATACCACAGTGTAATCCCCAGAACACGCACCATGATATATAGACCAGTGCTGATGCATTTCTGGGATAAAAAAAATAACGCCATGAGACCTACTGGAAGAGAAGCAAAATATTGTTCGAATGACGGGAAAAATAATTTGGAGTCGACAAAATGGATAAGGGTGGAACGGAGTTAACTTTTAACTTTCACGGTTTCGGGATTTGCAACAAAAGTTAACCTACTATCAAAAAAAGCTAATTGGCAAAGTTGTTGATGATAAAAACATCTACAACTTTTGTATCTGACATTTTTCCACATAACCCTAAATTCAGTTTTTTTTCCATAATTTGTTGGGAATATAACTTATTATGTTTCAAGTGAACTGTATTTTTTTTGTAGCGAAATACAGATTTTTCCTTTTTTTTTTCGACCAATTCCGAAAAAACAACCTCATTTTCAACTAAAAAGTTTCACCGGTAAAGGTCGTCTTTTCAAGCTCGCCAAAAGACATTTTGTGTCTTCTTTTTTAGTCCAGCAGATTCGCGACATTATTGTAAGAATTGCACATTCAATGATAGAAGCATACAACTTGGTACACATATACTACATATTATGTAGGGGTTTGACTTTTGATATTACAACTCGTCGTACGACAGATTGCATAGTGTGTGGGGCGTTTAGCTACTAACAATTTATCGAATTTGGCAAAAGCTTTTTATAAAAAAAAATGCAGATAACGAATCTAGCAAAAACGCACAGAAAAAAGCGCAATGTTACAAGAAATTTACACACGTGGAAAATTGCATACATGGCATAAATCACAATGAACCTACGACGACTCTTTGATTCATGCATTATTATCATGAGGATATACGAACAATACTACCGTCCTCCAAAAGGCATACTGAGTAAAATCGTGTCCCAAAATCTCCCGGTCCATTTCATGTCGAACAAAAGGACTATCGTTGAGTTCATTATTATCACGTTGATGAATGATTAATATAGGTTCATCTCGAAATTGAAATTATGAAATTCTACCCTTTCTAGAAAGAAATTCATACCTCCAACTCACTGAGATGAAGAAGATGACGGGTACTACTATATTTCAGTCCAAAAAAATTGTATTCAGTGCAGCAGATTTTAGTAACACTATCGCAATATCTTTTAGTGGGGAAATAACACTTCAATTTCAATAAAATATACCAGTAATAGCGTAGTTTTCGTGAATATCTCGACATTTGTGTTTGTTACTATCACATACCAATTGAACCTATTTTATATTTTTCTGCTACAGAAATATAAAAATTCTACTTACAATTTCTATTATTTTCACAACAACCTCAGCGGATACCATTTTCACTGCAAAAATATTGATATTTTGACACTTATTTTTCACTCACGTGTCAGGTTTTCGGGTTGTCGGCAGATTCTGCTAACGAATGACATAGCACACTTCTCTTACTAGTGAATCATATACTGTTCTGACCGCAGTAAAAAGATGGAAATTAATATGGCATATTCATATGATCAATGGTTATTGAACAAACAAGTTTATTATTATTAATAAGGGCGATTAACAACTGAGATAATTTAACGCGTGATTGGAGTAAGCGCGTAAATGTTCAAGATTGTTAATCGCCATTTTAATTCAGGAGTTTGTTACAGAACTTTTCCGTCGACCGTAGTTTTCATAAATAGCGATATCTTACTTTCAATGTTTATTTATTTTTGTACATTCATGCAGAAAGAAAACTTTATTGAACTATTATTTTATTTAATGGAAAAAGAAGTTCTTTATTGCACATGTGTCAAAATCGATTTTTAGGTTGTCGGACAAACTTTTCTCAAGAATCTTTTTCCAATACTCTAATAATAAACTTTTTTCCTATATGGTACATACTTTTTGGCGGTCACTGTATATTCGTCCAATGAAATACCGGAAATAGTTCGCGCGAAAATAGCTAGTCTTTGAATACCCTTCCAATTCTTTTTTTTTTCTGGATCAAATACAATAAAAAAATAAATAAAAAATCGTTTTTCACGCAGTTTGACTTTGAAGAATTTGAAAAAAAAAATAGTGTAATTCCCTATTTATGAAAAAGTTTGAATGTCATTTTCATGGGGCACAATTCAATGGCCAAAGATGTATCTACTTGACAATATATTTCCTTGCTTAACAACCAATCAGTGGATTTCAAATTTTGAAATTCAGCCAATAGAATCAGAACTACAGTGAAAATTTCACACCTCACTTTTTCAGCCAATCAAAAAATTGGTTTTTAATTAGTTGCCATGGCAATCCAAAAAATTTCCGGAAATTTTTGTCCTCCTGGGTACCCTGGGCGAAATTAATAAGTGGAAATTTTTCTATCAAATATTTGACATGTGATAGTTAACATTTTGCTTTTATGTACAAATGGAATGTTATTTTTCATATGAAAGGAGATAATATTTCATAATTATATATTCACTAAATATTTCGAATGTGTCTGAAAATATTTTGAGAACTTGCATTTCAACGATGAATAAAAAATGTATATCAATCAAATCTATCTATGCTTGACTTGATGAACTTAATATTTGAAACAATTTTATTCAACTTATCTTTTCGTGAATACTCGGCTGAAATTTGCAACAATTCCTTTCCACATCACTTCCCAATAGACAATCCGCATGGACCAGTCAAAACTATTTTAGTTCTGCGTGATGTGCAATGTAATTTTAGGTTGAAAATGTCGCAAAATTAATTTTCCTTTCTCACATACAAACACCGCCAATAATACCAACGCGTAACTGTCATTATATCAACAAAAACCATTCATGGCCCACTGATGTTACAACTTGTTTTCTCTCAGAATAAGTTGAATTAACCATTAATTTAATATATTTTGGTGTGAAATTTTCTTACCGAATCCCCCGCGTGCTTGAATTAATTGCTGGAAATTTATCCGGCAATAATTCAAGCACTAGGGAGATTATAAGTGAAAATATAGCTTGTCGCTGTATTTCCACGGTGATAAACCTGCTTAGTTTTTGGTTTTAAGGCAAGACCACATATACGCGGTTGCGGTGGAGTACGCGGTGGCGTTGAAACGTAACATGTACAATCAAATATGCCGTGGCACACTTGTCGCAATATGTCTGCGGTCAGAGCGGTACGGCAGCGTTCTAATACGCGGTGGTGGTCAAACATAATAATAATAATAATAATAATAATAATAATAATAATAATAATAATAATAATAATAATAATAATAATAATAATAATAATACCTTTATTTTCCATTGGACAATTGAAAATTGTATGGGATTCGTCAATACAAGTGGGTAAAATAGAACAAAAGTGAACACACAAATAACTTAAGACTAAACGGTTACATCTAAAAGACAAACACAAAAAGAAAAAAGAAAAAAAAAGAACGTGGATAAAGTTTTAAATTTGTAAATATTCCTCTACTGAATAGAAACATTGTGTCACTAAAAATTCCTTCAATTTTTTTTTGAAACTATAGAGTGTTTCACACTTTTTTATTTCATCTGGCAATGAATTGTAAATTCGAGGAGCCATAGCTCTAGTAGAATTGTAATGAATTTTTGTACAGCTGAAAGGAATATAAAAGTGATCTTTTTGGCGTGTTTTGTATTCGTACCTGGAATTGTTCAGTTTAAAGTTACTACGATATTTATATACATATATGCCAAATTCAAAAATTAACAGTGATGGGAGCGTAAGGATTTTTAGATTCTTAAAGTGATCTCTACAGGATGAGCGTTTCGAAATTCCAACCAGAGTACGTATAATGCGTTTCTGCGTAATGAAAACCTCTGATGATGCGGTGGATAGGCCCCAGAAACGCACCCCGTATCTTAGCCTGGAATCTATTTGTGCATAATATAATTTCAGGAGCTGTTCCTCGTTAAGAACGAGTTTAAGATTTCTGAATTGATATGAGTAGGAATTCAATTTGGATTGTAGTGTTCGACAGTGATTGTTCCATGTGAGACACTCATCCACTTCAAGGCCTAAAAACTTGACTTGTTGTACAATTTCAACACTATCGCAATTTTCTGTTGATATTAACACATCGGAACAGTTTTTCTGACGACTATGGAATCTAATGGATTTCGTTATATCCATGTTCAGGTGAAGACGGTTTGCACTGAACCAATCCTTTACTTTTGAAAAAATTTCATTGCATTTATCTGACAGAAATTTGTCTGATTTATCTGATATGATCAGTGACGTATCATCTGCGTACATAGTGAGAGAAGACTGAACTGGTAAGTCATCCAAATCATTCAGATATAATATAAAAAGAATAGGTCCCAAGACTGAGCCTTGAGGGACTCCAATTGAGACTGCTCGTTTTGAAGATGTAATATTGCCGATAGAAACGTACTGGCTTCTCGAATCGAGGAAGTTGTGCAACCAATAGTAGGGAATACCCCTTATTCCATATCTCTGAAGTTTGTTCAGTAAAATACCATGATCTACACAGTCAAATGCCCTGCTGAGATCACAAAAAATCCCAACAGGGCACTCACCCGCGTCTATTAGGTTCACCAGTTTTTCATAATATGAGTCAACTGCTGTTGACGTGGATTTTTTATCTAGGAATCCATGCTGATGGAGAAAATTTTGAACCTATTGCAGAATGCTAATAACCTATTAAGGAAAGCATACTCGATAATTTTTGAAAAGTTAGAGGGAACTGTAATTGGTCGATAGTTTTTCACAAGCCGTGGATCACCGTTTTTATGAATTGGTACCAATTTTCCAGTTTTGAGAATTTCGGGAAATATTCCGGTTGAGAGAGATAAATTGACAATATGTGTGAGAGGAGAAATAAGAAATGGCAAGGATTTTTTCAAAACAAACATAGGAACCTCATCAAACCCGCATGATGATTTATTTTTCAGTTTAAGGTGTATTAAGTTGAGTAATTCTAATTCAGAATACGGATCGAGAAAGAGCGAATTCATTCTTGTTTTCGAAAATTGAAGGTATTCACCGAAGTTCGAGTTGCTGATTGGTATTTTACGAACAGTATCATGAGGTATTGATTGAAAATATGTATTGAATACTTCCTCAACTTCTTTTTGATCTTCTATCGGTACATCTTCTTCATCAATTAGAGTGATTTCAGTTTGTTTTGAAGTGTTTTTGTTGCTCAGGGAGTTCACGATTTGCCAGGCTGTTTTTGTGGGATTTTCTGAATTGTTAAGTTTATTTTGATAGAATTGTTTTTTTGTTGAGGTTACGAGTGCGTCATGTTTTCGTTTTGAAATTTTGTAAAATCCCATCAGAGATCTATAACTCAAAGCCAATCTATGCAAGTCTTTGAGGTTTTGACTGGACTTCCTCAATTGCACATACTTCTTTGGAAAATGTTTATTGAAATAATATAAGAATATTTCCCAAAAATGACCGAAAGCAAAATTAACATCTGAAAAACCTGACATAACCAACCAGTTCTCGTTTGTTAGATCTTGACAAAAACTTTCAAGGGCATTTTTGTTGAACGACCGTTTCAGATGACGTTCATTGTTATTTTTTAGTATATGTGAACGATATTCAAGAAATATTGACTGATGATCTGAAATACTATTATCGACAATACAGGGTACACATAGTTCTGATATATTTGAGAATATTTGATCGATAGTTGAAAGTGAGTTGGTTGCTATTCTAGTCGGCCATCTGATCGAGTGGTCCAATCCATAAGAACTGAAGATATCACAGAGTTTTGCAAAGTCTCTGTTTCCTCCATTATAACAATCTAAGTTAAAATCACCGCAAACAAAGATATCAGCATGCGGCCTGTAAATTACATTCATAACATCATAGATTTTTTCAAAAAATGTTTGCAAATTTCCCTTTGGCGATCTATAGCAGCAAAGTACAATAGTGGATTTTAATTCTATTTTACAGGTTATACCACATATTTCGAAATCTTTTTCGATGCAAAAATCATTCAATTCCATGTCTTTGACATTCAAGTTGTTTTTGGTATATATAGCAACTCCCCCACAAGTTGTATTGGTCCTACAGAAGTATCTACTCAGAGAAATGAAATGATTCAACTGAATTTTTTTTAAACCAAGTTTGAGTTAGGCATATGAAATTTACATTAAAATTAGCTATATCTATAATTAAATTGTTGATTTTTTGATAATTCACACCTTGTATGTTCAGAAGAAAAAGACTTGGATCAAATGTTACATTTCTGCAGTCGGACTCTCCCTCCTGAATAAAAAACGTACTGATACATAGCCTGTCGCGTTCGATCGCTATTGAAACGCGTACCGCGTACAGTATTCAGAAATTATTTTTGTACTCTTACGCATTTTTGATAATAAACATAAGTATCTTATCATATGCACTATTTATTTATTCTTGTGGCGCAAAAGTGTCTGCGTTTGATGTCACTACAGCGGGAATTTCTTACCCCCAAAGTAACCTGACGATGCGTCTATCCAACGCAGAAACTAATCAACAGCAGCATCTTAGAAGTAAATTTAAAACTACAAACTTAATTTGAAAGTCTTTAATTTTTTTCCCAAATATAACTCCGCTGAATCGTGAAACGTGTTCTTTTTACTTCAACAAACTCGCAAATTAATTTAAATCATCCACACTTGATGCCATTTTATTTTAAATGAAGGTACTGACCTTAAGGTAACTGCAAGCCGTGTTTTGACTAGTTATCTTTATTTATCAATATAAGAGATCGTTGGGGACAAAAATGTCCATTGGTATCATAGATGAGGCCGTGTAAAAGAGTATTCCGTTGAATACGGCTAGAAGTAAAGCATTAATTACCAGGTGACACGATTTTTCTTTATTTCAAATCTCTGGACTCGTATTTTTAGCTTTGTTATTGCAATTCATTAATATTCCAAAAAATTATCGGGGGTAATACCACAAGAGCTCAGATTTAGCCGGATATTTTTTGTGGTTGTTTTCGAATACTTACTTTCATTGGCAATTTAACGAGAGCTGTTCTGACAAAATCACGAGAGCGTAGCTCGAGTGATTTTGTCAGAACAGATCGAGTTAAATTACCTACATGAAAGTAAGTATGAGAAAACCACCGGAAAAAATATCCTGCTAGATCTGAGCTCGCGTGGTATTTGGTAAGACAATCCCATGAATAAAAAACTCAATTCAATTAAACTTTATTTAACAAACTAAACGAACAATGAGTAGAAACATAATGTTTAGAAAGAACAATTGTTAAAAATACAATTATTATATACAATTGGTCCAGTAGACATTTGCTCCTTTACTGATATAGATTTTGTTGTTGACATTGACATGGATGTTGTTGACACTGTGGCTAATTCATTATCCAAAGCTTTATCTCGGAGATTTGTCACAAGATGCGAATGATGCTCATTATCAAGTTGTAGATAAGGCTTTATAGACTTGGAAGAGGAATGTCCAGTTATTTTAATTAATTCTTGTTCATTAATACCTGCCTTAGCTAAAGTTAATACGGCGCTTGAGCGATGAGAATGATTAGAAATTTTTTTATTCTGTGTATCCAGTCCAATTTTTTCAGCTGAAATTTTCATCCACTTAAGAATTTCGTTGACTCCTATAGGAACATTTTTGTACCAACCTTTTGATGAATCATTTTTCCAAAACGGATTGGGAGTTATAAATAATCTATCAGTTGTAATATAGTTCGGTCTGTGACAATATTTTATAAAACAATGTCACTGGGCATATGCTAGGGTTTTCTATGTTCCTTATTAGCCATTTACTATCGCAGCACTTGTTTGAGCCACCCTGACATGTTTTGGAAAAAACTGTATTATATTCAATGCGACCTGTTAAATCACCATTATTTGATTTTTCTTCTTTAAAATAGTGTACTTTACACTTCGCAGCTTCACCTTCTCGCCAAGCTAATTCATATGCAGCGATATGAAAAAATCTTTTTAAAAGACCTATGGGACTATTCTCATCCCATATTAATGCCATTTTAAAATTTCACTTTTAGTTAATGCTGTTGAACTTTTCTTACGTTTTTGTAAATTACCTTGTAAGTTCTTTCGCTTAGAATTACGTGCATCACGGGATTTCTTAAATGCCAAATCAGTGAAAGGGTTGAAAGTAACATTAAATTTTTCGAAATACATGTTTTGCAACATTTTCGCTGTTGTGTTCCACATTGTTTTCACCACGTATTCTTTATAATCCTCTCCATTCTGTTTCTTCATATTAAAGCCCCAGTCCATCAATATTCCTGCCATATTTTCCACTGACTGTTCGGTTTCCAAATTGAAGTTTCGTTGTTTACAAAATTCACTAAATTGATTCCATATGGAGGAATGAGTTTTTATTGTATTTTCTGGAGTTGATTTTTCAATCTCCCTTACTATTTCTGCCTCGCAAATATTTCCAAATCTCGACATACTTTTTGGAATTGTTATATGCTGTTTAATTCTTTCTGTTTTTGACATTTACAATAATTGTCAAACTGATGCGACGCCCAACTCTTGATAAACAAACAGTAAATGCTAGCGTTGCTACGGTAACGTAATTTATCCGATATTTTTATCCACTTGCAAACTACGATTTTTGTATTCACAAATGGGAATTTTTATACATGAGTGGGATTGTCGGTAATAATCATACCACTTATTATATTACCCCTGATAATATTATTTACTACTGTGTAACCAACTTTCTACGATGAATTGAGCCTGAGCAAATATCCCGGAAAATTCATAATCTCCGATATGGTTGTGGTCTGATGAACCATTATTCCACGAACCAACTCTCAAATACACAACGATCATTTATAGTAATTATCTTCCCTATTTCATGTTCACGAGATCATGAGAAATTGCTGTTCACCTCGGAATGTTATAAATGAAGCTGGACACCGAGATAATGGAAAATGTACCGGAAAAATAAAATCCATTTGTCTCACGCGTGTGCCATGCGAGTATTTTATATTAATTTGAAACGCTCTGCTTCCAGTTATCTGCTTCGTGGTTTCCAGTTATAACTTTCACGTACGTATTCTGGGACTTTACCAATTAGGTCAAGCATTAAAAAAAAATGTATATTATTAGGAAGGATATTGGAAAAACTAATCGGACACAAAGTTCAGTTTCAATATTTTTTTGTTCAATCATAAGAGAAGAATCCGTCCTGAAATATAATAAACTCAAATTGAATTAATAATAATAATATTCATATGAAAACTTACAGAATTGTTGTTAATGATATTCAGAGCAAAGCAGCTTTTGGGCTCTGCAACGAAGGCTGGTGACACACCAAGAAATCAAAAACGTTTTGACGCAAAACGCTTTTAACTAATTTAGGTAGAAGTTGTTTTTCCTCCACGAATTATATGAATTGACACACACTGGTACGGCAAAACAGGGGAACACCTTCAGGTTTTTTAAAACTGTTCTAAACAAACTGTTTTTGAATGAAACTGTTTTGTGTGATTCGTGTATTTCAAAAATGTTTGTTTTGCTACAAAATGTCTTGAATAAAAGCGTTTGGGAAACCTTTTTGTAGACAACACGTTGAAGCACCGATTCTATTTGCACTGCTGTACAGCAAAACGTTTTGCATGAAACCGTTTTGCTTTAAGGCGTTTTTGATTTATCGGTGTGTGGTCAGCCTTCTATTCTCAAAAACGTTTTGCTTTAAGGCGTTTTTGATTTATCGGTGTGTGGTCAGCCTTCTATTCTCAAAAACGTTTTGCTTTAAGGCGTTTTTGATTTATCGGTGTGTGGTCAGCCTTATATTCTCGAAACCGTTTTGCTTTAAGGCGTTTTTGATTTATCGGTGTGTGGTCGGCCTTATATTCTCGAAACCGTTTTGCTTTAAGGCGTTTTTTATTTATCGGTGTGTGGTCAGCCTTATATTCTCGAAACCGTTTTGCTTTAAGGCGTTTTTGATTTATCGTTGTGTTGTCAGCCTTACCAAACAGCGCGTCACGAAACTTACAGAACCTATGATTGCCACCTCAACTAAGGCAAAAAAAATATGATTGTGTGATAAATTAGCCTGAATAGATCCTAAAATTATGATTCAACTGGATTTGTTCTGAGTGGTTTTTTATGGTGGGGTTCTGATAGCTTAACGGTAAAGTTAGCAGTAGTCAGGATTTTGAAAAAACGTATTTTTAAAAATTCAACAATAGGTTCCAACGTGAGCCTAAAATAAGCCTGAAATTATGACGTGATCAGATTTTTCATATACATACGTTTAGCGATTTGATACAGCCAATTCAGTGTTGAGCTTACAGAACCTATGATTGCTGAAAAGGGAAACATTCTCCTTGTAAATTAAAATGTGATTTTTTTTGTGATATCTAACAGAAAACAACTACTTCCCCGGCTAAAGCCACGCTGGTCATTGAATTACATCTGATAGATAACTGAAAAGAAAATATCTGAAAGTGAAAATTCGCATTTTTATTCAGATAGTTGATTATTTCAATTATCTCCAGTTTTCATTGAAAATTCATTAAATAAATTAGATAGGGATTCAAATAGTTCATTTCATTGAAGCAAGGGTCGCATTTAATTCCCAATACATTTTTGTCAACAAAAAAAATCTATTTCGCTTTGCCAAGCTCATCAGGGAGATTGTAAGAACTGGAAAGCAGGCTCTTCATAAGCAATTAAACACATCAAGGATGGAAATTATGGAAATATTTCTTCTGCGGTAACACATTGCGAGTTATTTTTTGACATAAACCTGTCATGGGCATTGCATTTTGATATTTGTTCGAAAATATGGATAGATTATTCATGAAATCTGTCGTGGAATCATCTGCGGCTGAAAGACGAATTTTATTCGCTATTTTCCATCGTTCAAGATAACTTGGGAGATATTCATGTTGAAAAGGGGAACATTCTCGAATTGAAAAGCAAAAAAATATACAGTTGGGTCACAAATTATCCTTAACGGAGTCTAAAATTATTTTTGAACTGAAATTGTTCATATTTTTTTTATGGTGGGGTTCTGCTAGCTTAACGATAAAGATAGCAGAACCCCAAGTCTACATTTTTCTTCATTATAGAGAAACTGGCACACAGGAAAAAAATCCCGAGTTATATCTGCGTATACACTTTCTTGTTTCCTCATAGGTTGTGGAAAGGTTCATTCACAAGCAGAGTGCATGTAGTTATCTCTCATGTGCTTGTAATAGAGCTGATGTGTGCTGAATTTAAGTTTTTCTCCATAGGGTCCAATATAGGAACAGTCAAATTCCAGTAAAAAAGTATATAATCAAACTGAAAAAAATCTAATTGAAATTAACCCTTGCATTATTTAAATTCATACACGACCACCATTCCACTACGAATTCGTATTCGAAATGAAGCAATAGGACCGTTTAATTCAACGAATATTTAACGGTTCTAGAGCACAACGCAAAAGCGAAACGATACTGCAGAGCCGTGTTCGCATTCCATTTCGAAATGGATGCAACGAATGAATTCAGTTCCATTAAAACTAATTAATCTATTTAAACTGGAGGACCGTTTGTAAATACCAACAAAATAGTGCTTTCTCTGCAGAATACTGGTAATTGTGTAATCACAAATTCTCACTAACATTGCAATTGATCGGCATCCTGTATAATTAAATTCTCCAAACGGAATGCAGATTCGATCGATGTTTGCTATGCTAATCTGCCTGAGCTGATTCCGTCTTCCATCTACGACTGCAACTAGTGGAGTGAAATCCACCCAAAAAGTCCTTCCGTTCTCGAATTTTTTTTTTTTCGAAGTATAACCAGTTCCGACCTTCACAGTACAGTGACGTAAATATTTTTCTATTAGAATACCATTGGACGACATTTTTGAGTGGGGAAGAACTTTTTTATTAAAAAAAAAACTGAAAAAATAATGGTTTTTCTAAAACACGTTTCTTGATGAATATCACCCCATAACTCTGAAACTACAGGAGGTATGGAAATAATTTTTTTTACAATAGAAAGAGAATTATTTCCTGTTTCTCACGCAAGTATGATAACATGATAAATAATCATACATTTTTCTTAAATTGATTCGGAACGCAAGATATCACTTTTCATGTAATGTTTTTTTCAGTAATCGACAAATTATTTTGTTTTCAGCTTTTTGTGTATATATGCAGCGAATGAAATGTTGAAAATAGCCATACAAGTTTTTGAACTAACAAAAATTTGTATACACAATTTGTATAGACTAGAAGGTGCAGTTGTAGTTTTAGTTGGGCAGTTTGCTACAATTCGTTCAACATGCAGTGTGTCATTTGTTTCCTTTAACCCTTTGCGGTCCAATTATATTTTCATAATCAAAGAAATGAAAAACAGTCCATTCAAATCATGCAGGGGAAAAAACACGGAAAACCCTAAAACAAACATGTAGCGACTTCGACCAAAGCCAGTGTCGGGGCTGACCCGACATCGGACTGGATCGTGATACTTTCGGGGATTGCCTAATATTGGACCGGAACGGTAAAATTTTGCTGTCGGGGCTGTCCCGACATCGGACTGGAACGTGATACTTTCGGGGATTGCCTAATATTGGACCGGAATGGTAAAATTTTGCTGTCGGGGCTGTCCCGACAAAAGACCGCAAAGGATTAATGAAAAAAATATTACGAAAAATCCTCGGATACAAGGCTTGCATGCTTTCGTTATTGTCAGCAGCAAAAAAAAGGAAGGATATTTGTGGATCACGCATTCTCATGCAAATTGAGCAAATTTTGTCTGGAAAAGAAAAAATTGTGTATCATAATGAATGTAGGAAGAGTTTCACCAGCATTCATAATATTCAAAGATTGTTGAATTTTAATGATTGCGAGAAAAATACCGAAGCGCCGGGACCATCAAAAACTGCACAAATAATAAATGTAAATGCATTAAAGAAGGTTTGAAAAGTTCCAGTGAACGTAAATGTGGAGACTGCCAGAATACATTCAGAGATCCTGTTGATGAAGCGGAATCAGAAAATTAACAATATTAATATTTACATTATTTTTCTTTTACTACATTGGTTCAAATTCTTTTGATTTTGTAAATTATTATGAAATGTAATATTATTTTCATCTGTACTTGTATCATTGATTTTGAAACAACTATCAAAAGCACAATTTCTCAACACAACATAGTGCGCTAATGGGTCGGATATTGAGAGTAGGCCCTGATGGTATTGCGCCGAGCACGAGGAGTCGCACGGAGACGCGGAATAACAGACAATTTCAAAAAATCATACCGTCAAAACTATCACATATGAGTTGAAGTTTTTTATTCTAAACACTTTTGAGACTCTTTACCTCTATTTTCTTCGCTGCATGTACATAAATATTTCGATAATAAAAAAGTTTTTCCATCAGTGAAAATTTGATTTCACGGTTTCTACTATTTCACATTCTCTATTTATTCAGATAAAAACACGATTTTATTTCATCTTGCTCATGATATGTCGAAAAGCGCTAAATGATTCTCTTTCGATTAACAAAAAAATCAAATCGATATCCTGAGTAGTTCTCGAGATATTGAGTGATATGTTAAAGAAAACACATTTTTCGAATATTCTTTCGTTCTTTTTTTAATAAAAAAGTTCAGCCCCATAGAAAAATGGCGTCTAGCTGGATTATGATGAACAATCACATGAAGAAAATTATTAGATAGGTCTGATTTGGTTATACCCAGGAAAAAAAAACGATGGATTTTGCCCCGGTTTTACTCCACTAAACGGATACATTCACTCTGTTCTCCAGGGGTGCCTGTTCCAGGAAAAACATACAGCTTTTTCTCATTCTGTATGGTTTTTGGAGTGCTGAATTCGAATTTCAACTTTGCTGTTTCCTACGGGCATTAGTCAAGTCAACAAATGCTTTTTAGGTCAAAATTTATTTGCCTTCTCCGAAAATTATGATTGAGGTGTCATTCGATTCGGAATAACATGTAGATTTTTAGGTTTTTTAGAAAATCCGCTCGTATAAATTGCAATAGTTATGAACAATTAAATTAAAAAAATGTGGGGTTTGATTTTCCGTCAATATCTCAAAAACTATTCGAGATAATTCAAATTTGAAAAAAGATTCAAAAAGAGGTGGAAATTTTCTAAGAGAAGTTTCAACTTTCGGAACTGTGGAATGAATATTAATAATTTTCCCAGAGGGTTGAAAATACGCTCGAAAACGGGTACTCTGATTGGCGCGAGCCACGCCTCCTTCAGACTTTTAATGAATAAATATTATTTAAACTTATTGAATATGAAAATTGAAAATTAAAAAAATTCAGGCGCCTGCAGGATAGATCAACAAACAATAATCCGTGGTCAAAAAATTTGTATCGCGATTTTTCAATAAGTTATCCATTAATCAATTAACAATTTTTTGTAGCAAGAAATTTAACATTGCAAGTGAGATAATTGTTAAACTATTAATCTGAGAATTTTTTCCTTTCGTGGAGCAATTTTTCGAAAGTCTTAAAATAGATTCCCTTTGGTAAAATTAAAAAATTGTTAATTTTCGTTTAAAAAATTGTTAATTTTCGTTTTGTTAATAACAACTTACTAAGGTGAAAAATTATAAAGCTTTATTAAACATTGATTTTTTTTTTCTATAATATTATTATTGGTCCGTTTTCTTATGATCAGAAGCTACTTTTAAATGATTTTCATCTCTTATTGTTTAAAAAATTGTTATAAACAAATGCGTTGTTTATGAGATAATTTCAAAATTTTTTTCAAACTCTGTATTTTAAAGACATTTTCTGCCACAGAAGACAAATGGAAAATTTCATTTGAAATTATTCAAACTTCTTTTGTACATTGAATTCAGCTTGGAATAATTTGTACCCCTAATAAATTTAAAATACCTCCTAATTACTGTTTGACTGTCTTTTGATCAAATATATTGGTTTTTTGGTTATTTATTTCCCCAAAATCTGGAGCAAAAACCAAAGGAGTGATTCTGATAGGTACAGAATATGTTTCTAATCATATTGAAGCTGCCGCAAAGAAAGTTTTTTTAATGTATTATACCAAATAAACCTGAACCAACGATTTTCATATTTACACTAGTATCAATATTCATATTCACACTTGCGCAAATATGGACGTCATTTTGACTTCGAGTCGCTATATTCAAACGAAATTATAAAACGATTTTGAGTTTAATGAAATAGCACAGTATCAGTCAAAGCGCGAAAAAAGTGTGTTAATGATAAAAAGATACCACATGTTGGAAATATGGTATCTTTCCCCATTCACCATATCGTCTGGTCCTGGGTCTTAAAAAGGCTAATCTCCATTTTCAGTGATCTTGAGCAAGATTTAAAAGCAATATGAACATAATTTGAAGTCTGTGAATAATTATTTTCAAGTAATGAAAATCGACAAAACACTTCATAATAATGTATATTTTCACTCAGGTCCAGAATTAAAAGTGGAATTTAGTCCTTTTATTGCTTCATCAAAATCATTTTATTTTATTGAATGGATTGTAAATGTATCGTTACAACGCCCAACTGAATCACTGACTTCTAAAAGTCAATTTAGGTTAATTCAGTATAAATTCGATAAACAAGTAATAATACAACACTGAAGAATGGATTCTAATGAACTTCTAGCTTACAAATTTAAACAATTTCAATCAAACAAGAAATAAATAATTCAATCCGAACTCGAGTTTTATTGAATTTTGGAACAATCAGGAAACGTGTTCGTGAAGCTGAAAAAGAGAATAGAACCGAAAACCTTAAAATGAGCAGTGAAAAAAAACTTTTTATTCTCTTTGGTGAGACATATACAGGGTGTTATGTAATAAGTGTCCGATATTTAATCGGACGATTCCTCAGTTATTTATAAGGTAAAAAATTCATATAAACATGGGTCCGCAAGGCCTTCAGTTTTGAGATAGAGGGTGTTGAAAATTTATTTTTATTTTGGTTTTTCGTGAATGAATTTTGAAATAATATCGATATTTGAACAAAAATTGGTATTTGGGGACTTTTCAATATGAAAAATTCAAATTTGATCTCTGCTTGGCACTTTATTGTAGGGGGCGCCACCTACAGGTCTTTGTCTCTTTTGGGGAGTCACAACTTTTTCGTGCATGTACGTTGAGAGAGCATTACAATTTCTCCTCGTCTTACTCGAGGAAGGGATATCGACGTGGGCTGTGTGCGGTGTGTCACATTGCCACGTGGTCCGTTAATGCGTCGGGTGGGGTAACAGGAGATGCGCACAGTGGTGCGTCTCTCATTGCGTTCCTTGTTGCTCGCGTATATTTCTGTCTATACCCCAGATGAAAAGTTTCCGATACTATGTCGATAGTAATGTGGAAAATGTCTACATAATATTGTTTCTGTAACCATTTTAAAAACAATTTTTTTTTATTTCAAAAAAATTTTGAAAAAACTACACACTTTTTTTTTTCGTGTTTGTCACATATTATCGCCGAATTAACGATCTCATTCTGTTTTGTAGTACAAATGAAAATAAATTCCATTTTTGTAAATTTCAGCAATAATCGCACCACCCTTGTTATAATTGTTTCATTTCCCAGTTAACGTCTCCCATTCCAACGGAAAGGTTTCAATCGAATGGGAATCGATTGAGAGCTTTTTTCGTTTAAAAGCAATCAAATTAAAATTGCGATGAGTGGTGAAAGGCGCTTTTGATGTCCCATGATATTGAACACACGGTTGTGCAAATCCAAAGTGACACTCGATCGTATCAACATTAAAAATTCTCCGTAACAATATGAAATTATTCCTAATTTCCCAATATCCATAATATAGAATATAACATATCGTATGTTGTAGTTCATTAACCTGATCTTCAGACTAAGTGCTGATCTGATATAATCCAGTACGATTGGGTTTTGAGACGAGGGATCGATGGTAGCACCACCAAACGTGGTTTGATAGTAGTTGGAACCATGATGAACACGAAAAAAAATTGTTTACCGAAATTCCAGGTGGAACATTTTTTTTGTCGTTTAAAAATAAATAAATAGATTTTTGCTGTAATCCTGGAAAGGATATAATTTATCGGAAAAACAACTCAACAAGATGAAAGACAATTCTATTATGCATGCAAATGATTCCTAGTAATTTCTTATAAAATGCGATCGTTTTCCCAGAAAACGTGATTGAAAGCCGACATGAAATTTCAGGTTCACGCTTAACGGCCGCTGAATATTTGATTGGTCATAACTCTGCTAAAAATGATCGGAAAAGGAAAAGTTCATTTCATTTCTGGAGACTTTCTCATGCAAATATAATATGCGAGTATTTGAGTATCTAAAATGTGTTTTGTCACACTTCACAGAGATGTTTGCGGATGATCCGAAAATCATGAATAATTTAGTAAATATGGAATTATTATATTAAAGCAGCAACACGTACCCTCTTTGGACTATATGCAACAATTTTAAAGTAGTGTGACAGGTCCCACTTATACATGCCAAAAAAAAAACTTAGTTTTACTCCTGCCTCATTTTCAACTTACCCATGAAACCGGCATTCTCTTCAGTAAATATTGAAACTAATCGCTTATTCATATCCTGCATATATGTTTAATAACACTATTGTGAAGTGCAAAACCTCAAGCTTGAAATCACATACTTCATTTTTTATGTAGGATGTGTATGAGCGATTATTTTCATAATTTACTGAAGAAATTGCCGGGATTATGGTCGAGTTGAAAAGTGAGGCAGGAGTAAAACCCAGTTTCTTCTTTGGCATGTATAAGTCAGACTTGTCTCACTAGTCTAAAATCGTTGCATATGGTCCAAAAAGGGTACTGATTCCTGCTTCAGTATAATTATTTTATATCAACTAAAATATCCATGACTTTCGGATCCTCCGTAAATATCGTAGAAGAGTTATGTGAAGTGGGACAAAACACATTTTGTGTTATATTTGCATGAGGAAGTAGAAGTAGAAGTCGATATACATTTTTTCCTTTCCTTCTACTATAATTTTTAGCAAAGTTATGACAAATCTAATGTTCGGCCCTGCCGAAAATTGCAGTGGCGGGTTAACGAGAGCCTGAAATTTGATATCGGAATTCAATCAAGTTTTCTGAGAAAATGAGCGAATTTTGTGAGAAATTACTAGGTATATTTCTTGTGAAGAATTGAATTATCTTTCGCCTTGTTGAAATTATTTCTTGGTAAATCTTATACTTTCCGAAACAACAGAAAAGAAAATAAAGATTTTTTTTTTAAATACAAGTTTTTTGAGGTTACAACCCTGATTTTTTGGTAAACAATTTTTTTTTCTAACAATACATGATGTCAAGAAGTCATGTGCCGAGTTTCAAAGTGCTACTATTCATTCTTCACTTGTGGCTTATATTTGTCTGTGGTTACTGTCCAAAAAGTGTACCGGAGAGTTTCAAATAAATGAAACAATTTCTACGAAGTCGAAATTCCCTTCTCTCTACACCATCTAACAATTTGGTATTTTAGGTTAGAAATTATAATAACTTTTTAACTTTTTATTGTTATTATTAGAACAACAGTTTTGTTTTGTCTACTATGATATAAAGTATACATTGCTTTTTGATGGTTCACTAATACAAATACAATAAATCAGAATTCTAAAGAAGATGCAGACAGAAAGCACTAGTAAATGAAATAATATACAGGGTGTAATCTAACCTCTTCCACTACCGTGAAGAACAGTTGTTTAATGCCATTTTATAACGAATATCAGGCGTGAAAAATTGGAAAAAAATTGTGGAAATTTTAAATTTTGTTGGAAGTTATATGATGACTCAGACTCTTTCTAGATCTTCTGCAAATCTGTATCCATTATTTCACCCTATTCATATCGATAAAATGTTCGGTGTATCTCGTACGGCCACTGAATATAGCAAATGATTTTTTTTAGTAACAAATATATCTCATCTCTCCAAAGAAATGGGTGGTATATGATGTCTAAAAACCCTGGTGTACCGAATGATTAGATTTTGTTTAGAATTTTTTGAATACAAACCAAATGAATTAGTGGTCTACTTTTGTAATCGACTCCAGAGATGGCGTCCTCTTTCTGGTCTCAACACTGTCAACATTCCAAGGACATGGTGATTGTGATTGCTAATGGAATTTTAAGGTATTTTGTTGAACTTTTGTATGCCATACGAAAGTAATAGTCCATACTCGAAGTGGAATATCAAGTTTTATTGAAAAAATAACACTAGTTACTAAAATTGTGTAATTTTTTCCAAAAAAAATCTAAAAACCATTTGAAAGTCAATAGTTGTGGTGTAATAGAAAAAATGTTATGCAATTTTCTTATATTATTGATGTGTTTCTTCATTTTCCTTATATTTTAATAATTTGATCATGCTCCGTTTTTGTTCCGACAATCCAGAAAGATGAACAAAGTAGGTAACTAACCAATTTATATTCAGTACAGAAATTGAGTACTCACCACTTAGAATCTGTAACATACTTTGAAACAGACATTTTATTTTAAAACGCCATGATGCATATTGACAATATTTTATGGCAAAAATGTTTTCTAATCAATTCAATCAACTCTGGATGTGTTTTTATATCTTACCGTTTGTTGAAATCTTCCATAAGTAGCGAAAGTCTGCGATAAAGTAAAAAATATAAATTTTTCTCCATTCCCACTGAAATCTATCAATGTTTTGTCTTCAGTAAGCTTGTTAAGGTTTTGGTTATTTTTCATGCATTCCTTTTATTTTGAAATAGTGAAATCTTTTTAGTGTATTTGATCAAAAAATACACTTTTCTGTCAAAATTGCACAATAAAAATATTTTCCCTATTACATGTCATATTGAACGGTTTTTTAAAAGTGGAAGAACAATGTAACACTTTAACTCATCACAAATATCAAATCCCAAATGCAATTAAACTCAAAGACACAAAATTATTCTTTATTTCTTTAAAAAAGTTTATAGTGAAAACTCGGGCACAAATGCACAGATATCAGCGCGAGAGCATGCGCATAAGATTGACAGGTGCTAATGGTGACAGGTGCTAATGGTGAATTTCCATGCGATTCAGCTGAACTGCAATACTTCTATGTGAAATGTGAGTTAATTGTATTTCAGCAAAAAAAATAAATCACGTCGAAAATGTAACAAATAGAACTGCTTGGGGACAGTGATTCCGTATATCCCAATAATTACTTATATTGTTTTATTAATTTCATGTTCGTGAATCGTGGGCAAAACTTCAAACTTCTGTTCATGAAAATTAACCCTAACAAGAAAACCGACGGTGGCGGTGCACTCAAGTGTCGCGGGATATTCGAAAAACAGCCCACGGATTCATTTGTTTTCTCGTAATCAAGTTGGCGAATGTCTCTCGTTTTATCCAACAGATTTGCAGGTATAAGTCGGTACACCAGAGTTTTTAGGCATCTTAGGGTGGTATATGCCACGGAATTGATTTAAAGTTCACGATATAACCTAGTAACCAACTGACTTGGTTTTTCAAGCTTGAATTCATTTTATAGCTGCCATTTCGTCCCCTTTCAGCCTTGTAATGATGCCTCTGAATATGACCTTTTGTGATGAAGCTCGCAGGAATGGAGCGAAGTAAACAATTGACTTTAATCATTTTGGAGTTACATTTTACAGCAATATCTGGACATGAAAACATGACACAACATCAAGATTTAAAATGAACCTATGCGTTTATGACTTTATTTCAAAAATTTTAAATTTCCAAAAAAACAGAAACGCAATGATGGGATACCGAAATATGTACTTCACAGCTCATATTGTTATGTATGTATAAGTTCAGTGTGGCCCAAAATAGTACCAGGAAAAGTTAGGTATGTCTTTGCTATTTCAATACATTTTCTATTTATGCGAATGTGTGATGTACTTCGTATCCTCCTAAATAATACTCGACTCAAACCGTCAAGATTGTATGTTTATTCAGCCTTGAAATAGTACAGTAACCACAGAATGTAAGCCACAAGTGAAGAATGAAGCACTTTGAAACTCGGCACATGACTTCTTGACATCCTGCATTGTTAGAAAAATTAAATTGTTTACCAAAAAATCGGGAGTGGAGCCCAAACAATTTTTTATTTGAAAAAATCACAATTTTTTTTGCTGTTGTTTCGGAAAGTATAAGATTTATCAAGAAACAATTTCAACAAGGCGAAAGATAATTCAATTCTCCACAAGAAATATATCTAGTAATTTCTCATAAAATGCGCTCGTTTTCTCAGAAAACCTGATTGAAGTCCGATATCAAACTTCAGGCTCGCGTTAGCTCGCCACTGCAATTTCCCGCAGGGTCAAAAATTAGATTTGTCATAACTTTGCTAAAAATTATAGTAGAAGGAGAAGAAAAAGTCTATATCGTTCCTGAAGACTTATATTTCCTCATGCAAATATAACATGTGAGTATCTGAGTACTCAACATGTGTTTTGTCCCACTTATTGCAAAACATATTTGAGCAACCGATTATTCACATAAAGTCACCCTTTCTACTTAACAATATTAAGTACGTGTGTATTTTCGCCTCTTATTATGAGATGGTGCCACTTATCTGATTGAGTATTTTCAAACTGGAAGTAATACACAGGATGTTTTTTCTGACATTTTTTAAATTTATGCTTTTTCTTTCTTTAACATTATTATCGTGAAACCGACACTTTTGAGTCAATTTTGGCAAGCTAAATTTGATAGAACCCTAGCGACTTAACGCAAATTCATTATAAATGTTTCCAAGTTATTGTTGGTCTTCATATTTTTAGGTAAGTAAAACCACTATAATTAATCAAAGGTGTTTTATTGATAATGTCTGAAGCTTCCAAGTTTTTTTCTGTCTTGATAAAATATCAATTTGGATTATCTCTGTCTCTTGATTTTGCACATAGTTCAAATCTTCATATTTTTAGCTAACACCATCGCCAATATAATTAAACCAAGCTGCAACGAGCAACAGTATTTTTTTCTTCATCCACACCGGCCCTAACCCAGGAATAAAATAAATTACCACCCCTGAGAACAAAAAAACGAGTTTCGGCTCACACTTCACATAACCCTTCAACGATATTTACGGAGGATCCGAAAGTCATGGATATATTAGTTAATATGGAATAATTATACTGAAGCAGAAATCAGTAACCTCTTTTGACCAACGATTTTGGACGAGTGAGACACGTCTCACATGCCAAAGAAAAAACTGAGTTTTACTCCTGCCCCAGATTTCAACTCACCCATAATCCCGGCAATTTCTTCAGTAAATGTTGAAATAATCGCTTGTACACATCCTACATGGAAAATGAAGTATGTGATTTCAAGCTTGAGGTTTGCACTCACAATATTGTTATTAAACATATATGCAGGATATGAATAAGTGATTATTTTCACCATTTACTGATGAGAATGCCGGTTTTATGGGTAAGTTGAAAATGAGGCAGGAGTAAAACAAAGTTTTTTTTGCATGTATAAGTAGGTCTTGTCCCACTACTTTAAAATTGTTGCATATGGTCCAAAGAGGGTATGGGTTGCTGCTTCAGTATACTAATTCCATATTTACTAAATTATTCATGATTTCGGATCATCCGCAAACATCTCCGTGAAATGCGACAAAACACATTTTAGGTACACAAATACTCACATATTATGTTTGCATGAGAAGACAGGAGTCTTCAGAAACAATATGAACTTTTCCTTTTCCTTCTCCGATCATTTTTAGCAGAGTTATGACCAATCAAATATGCGGCTCCGCCAGAACTTTCAACGGCGGTAAGCATGAACCTGAAAGTTGATGTCGGCGTTCAATCACGTTTTCTGAGAAAACGAGCGCATTTCATAAGAAATACTGGGAATAATTTTTGTGGTGAATTGAATTGTCCTTCACCTTGTTGAGTTGTTTTTTCGATAAATCATATACTTTCCAAGATTACAGCAAAAATCTATTTATTTATTTTTAAACGAAAAAATAATATGTTCCACTCCTGGAATTTTGGTAAACAATTTTTTTTCGTTTTCATCATGGTTCCAACTACTAGCATACCAAGTTTGGTGGTGCTATCACGGATTGTTTCATTGTCGAGAATTATTCTTAATTCTTAATAAAAATACTGCCATACAAGGCAAATGTACCCTATGTACGGCGGTTTTGAAAATGAAAAACTGCGGAACATCTTCACTGAAGCGACATTTGCAAGCTTAACACACTGAAGTCTACGAAAAAAAAAATTGGTAGATTCAGCCCACCTAATTCCTGGGCAAATATCTCTACAGATTGGAATAGGCTTAGCACAATTTCAGTTTCGAGTTGGCTTGAGAAGGTCAAACAATAAATAAATTTTATCTATAACTATGTAGTAGTTTGAGACACAATTGGATAATCTACACGGTGGGTCAAAAAAAATTTCATATCTCAATTTCTTTAATGATTTTTTATTTGTTGCTTTTTTTAAATTTTGAATATCTACGAAAATCTATAGGATTCAAGCAATCTAGTAAAAATTGTGGCACATGCTATATACTACAACGAGAATATTATTGTACTGTATTTTACTAACTTCAGTTTTGTTTATTTTGCATTCATATATTTTTATTGTTATTGCGTTTTGGCAGTTAATCAGATCAATTCAAAAAAGGTACTAGTTTTTCAAGAAAAATCGAGGAGGTAGCTTGATTCAGAAGTACTTGATGTGTAACTACTTGACTCGACTTGGATTTCAAAAATAAATATTTGACTTGAACCTGTCTTGATTTCGAGTCAAGTCAAGTCAAGTAGTTAGAAAATCAAGTCAAGTAGTGAATCTCTGGTTATCATCATTTGCCAAACTACGCAGAATTTTTCACTAGTTATTTTTATCGAGTGTGAAACTGTATTTTTCTTACATGAAGGGCATTTTTTTTTGTTCATTACTACCTGGGATATATGAAATATTTTTGAAAGTCAGAAGATTCTCTCATACGATCTGCAATCTCGTATTATTTGAAATGGATGTGAAACACATTGATAACCTTCAGTTAATTAAAATTGAAACAAATATCATTTCTGATTAGGACAAATTTTTTACAATATATAAACGCTCTTTCGGAACTTTATGTTAATGGTCCATTACAATTCAGAACATTCAAAAATGACCTTCATTATGCGCCCGGTGATCGTGTTTTTGACTGTTTTCTGTGGAGCTTGCATTGGTAAGTTTAATATTATTATTATTGAATTATAACCGACGACCTTTTCCGAATTGAGTTTTTTTCGCCAACTTTGATTACCGAAATAGCCATACTTTTTTAAAATGAGTTGGTTTGGTTAGTTTTCACTATGTAATCCAATTTTTATTCACATTATTTTTTCGTTCCAAATTTTTCACCGATTCAATGTAAATGCAATTTTAACGTCTTTCCTTAACAGTCGGATTACGTTAATTTTCGATATTCATCTACACTGAATTGTAACTGTTGGTTGGTCAAATCGAATGGAGTTTACTTGCATTATTGAAATAAAAAAAAATCAACTATCTGAATGAAAATGCGAATTTTCACTTTCAGATTTTTTCTTTTGAGTTAGAGTCTTTTCAGAATATCTATCAGATGTAGTTCAATGTCCAGCGTGGCTTTAGCCGGGGAAGTAGTTGTTTTCTGTTAGATAATACAAAAAAATCACATTTTTCATTTTTCAATTTTCATGGAGAATTTCCCCCTTTTCGACAATTTTATAATTATTGATCTGACAGAAGTACCTTGCAACGTCAAATGAAATATTACAAACAAATGCAAAACATTTATTCAAACATTAACGAAAGGTATAATGATGTCAAATCACGAATTCAACCATTTGATATTATATTTATATTTGTTTCTACGTTCATGCAAAAAACAAAACTTTATTGAACTATATTTGGTGGAAAAACTGTCCCTTTATTGCACTGAGTGCATAAAGTCTTTATTGCACTCAGTGTCATTCTACTATAGCGTTCTGTCATCATGACAGACATAAACTTTCAAATCGACGCCAAATTTAGCCCATTTTCTGTGAGATTGTATTACGTTTTAAATAGTTTCATGTTTCATCATATTCATTATATAATGGACTATGAAATTACTAGAAAATGCAATTTGTTAAAAATAAAATTATTTCCTTCGAATATCATCTGAATTACACAAAATGTGTTTTTGAATTACTTTTAGCAGATATATTTAAACAAACAATGTCTTCCTTACAGTTTAGTGCCACCTAAATGAAACATTTTCTGGTTTTTGCATGAACGTAGAAAAAATATTGTATGAAACTCGTGCAAAAAGAGTTTATTTCACGTCGAGTGCAATAAACACCTACTTTTTATACTTGTTGCATAAATAACTATTGATTGCAAAGTGCACCAATTGAAAAAAATAAAAGTAAAGTATTCGTGAATAACTGATCTTTCAAGCACTACTTGCTCGTGTTTGCAAGACCTTTTTATCCACTTATACTCTAATATATACAAAATTTTCTTCAATCGTTTCAAAATCGTAGTGTGTTTAAAGAAATGTATGCCCTAGCGGGCGGTAAGTGGCACTTTACCGCCCGCGAGTGCATTATGGCGCCGGCCGTTAGTGGACAAATTTTTCAAACTGGCTATATTTTCATATCATTTCATGCAAGACCAAACACGAATCAGAATTAGTTCAGTTCAAGAGAATTATTTCAGTTCAATAGAGTAAGACTCTTCCTAACATTTCTCCATAATCGACATTTTTTGAACATATAATCAAGTCATAAGCCTGAACATTGAAAGTTGGTTTAGTTACTGATGTTGAAGATGGGATATTCTCTTTGAACATATTAATTACATATTGAAAGCGTCGCTACAGCATCTGCAGCATCGATACAAGAACAAGTATTCATTTTAGAAGTGGAATCGTAGTCAATTTTTTCAGTGATGATCAATTTATTTGATATAGATTCTTGTTTACAAAAGCATTCAGCTACTATAGTTTCAAATTCTCCATACTATGTTACTCTTGATTATTGTATACATAACGTATGAAATGTGAGGCAATTGGTATTCAAGTCAGTATTTGTGATTCGCTATTAAACCGCTAGTGCATAAAATTTTGTATATATCACGTGCGTAAAATGCGTTTATGGCCTTCCGGCGTGTGATGACACAATCGGGCCATCATCCACGCTGAATGCCATAAACGCCCACTTTACGCCCTTGATAGATAAATAACTATTTTGTTTTTATTCTGAATTAGAAATCCATAATGAACCCAAAATAAACATATGGATCGATAGAAACAAGGTGTCCTGCCCTACCAGGACGAGCTCATTGCCATAATAATAATAATAATACATTTATCATCCTTTCAGACAATTACAATAATTGTGTAGGACTTGTCACAATACATAAAAACTAGTACTAGATATCGAAAAATTCGCTAACGCTATAAAAACAATTGTCAGTTAAAAATATTTTCAAGTTTTTCTTAAAAGAATATAATGTTGAATGATTTTTTATTTTTGTTGGCAGTTTATTGAAAATTTTGAGCCCAATATTGTTGGGCGACTTATATTAGTTATTTATGGTACTAGTGTGTTCTGTTGAAAATATGTCACGCGAGAAAGATTTATCCGCGAGGCCGTCAGGCCGAGTGGTATAAATTCTCAAGACTTAGGAAACATAACACAATCCATAACTCACTAGTGAGTTATGGATTATAACACACTAGTGTGTTATTTGATAGTGAGTTATGGATTATAACTCATTAGTGTGTTATTTGATAGTGTACTTGTCTAAAATGACATTAATAATGACAGTCATAACTGTCATGTGTTGGATAAACTAGATTAATCTTACAAACCGGTACATGATAGTCATTTTTTGGCGAGTATAAAAAATTATGAATGCTTTTATTCAGCTTAAATTTATACTGGTTTGAATAAATATAAACACATATTTCATAAATATAGAGAGAAGCTACTGTTAGGATGTTCCATTTTTTGAAAAAGGATTTTTCTCCGATTGGCAGCAAATATTAATTTTGCTGACACATATCAATCAGCAAAGTATTACTTTTCCTGCCTAGGCAGCAAAGTGATTATACTCAATGGGAATAAAACATTTGACGTAAACATTTATTAGCAATTATTACATAACACTTTTAACAAGAATTTAAAAAACATATGTTTAGTTGTTAGGTATTAACATTGATGGTAAAATTACTACAATTATGAACGAATAGGCCACCTTTTCTTTCCTCAGATATCGTTCTCTCTACATTAATTATATTACCAGTTTGATTCGTCTCATTAGTAGTTCCTATATTTGTCAAAACTTTTTCACAAATGCTGGTTTTACTTGCCATTGAATCTTCAATGTACCCTTCTGCTATAGTTGAGAATTTCCACCCACCATGTCGTTTCAACATTGTTATGTCACCTCCTGCATTCACAAGTAAAGTGGCAGAACTTCTGCGGAGGCAGTGTCCCGTATATTCCTTAGCATTCGGCAACTTTAAATAGAGGTATTTTTCCAAATTTATGGATTCCAACAAATTGCTTTATGGATTTACCTTTTGCTATGAATTCAGCCTCGACCGTCAATCTACTACTTTGCTGCCTAGTTAAACAAATAACTATACACGAAACCCTTTTAGTTATCTTGGCTAGTGATCTAATAACTCTTTTTTGTGCAATAAATACATCGGCTGATGAAGTGGAAAGACCCCAAAGACAAATGCCATATCTGATCCTCGAACCAACCTCTGCATGATATAGACTCAGCAGCTGCGCCTCAGATAAAATTGAATGTAATAATCCTTTACAACAGGAAACACAAACTCATTTTTAAATTATAGATTCTTTTACATATGAGTAGATGTTTCGAAGTTGTCAGGTTTAACTTTTATAAAAATTGAGATAAAAATATTGCAAAGACCCTTTGGAAGATGATTCTATTGATTTTTTTCAATCATTGTATTGAAACGGGTCGAATTATATTCTTTTTTTTATGTAGGTGCTCCGACGACTTCCGCAGGAAACTTTTATCTAGGAACGGAGAAGGTGAGTACTCATTATCATGTACAATTGGACCAAGCTCTAGAAGTTTTTTCACCTACAAAATAAAACACGCAAATGGCCTCTGCTTAGTTTTATAAGATAGTTCATTAAGGAATATCCCGGTTTTCGCCCCACCAGAATCGTTTTGTGAAATTTTTTAAACAAGAAATAGTGAAAAAAATTACAACTGTTTTGTTTTTTTGCAAATATTCCCAAAACTATTGGAAGAATCGTTTTACAGTCGATGGAACTTTTATAAAGAATTATTAAACCTACAAAATGTTTTTTTTAACGATCGGATCGGTGCATTAACGTCTAAGAAAATCAGGAAAAACTTCAAAAAAGGGACCATTTTTCAAAAATTCACAATTAATATAAATCTAAAACTGGACAAATAATATTTCGGAAACTGATAGATAATTACATGTCGTTCAACTCTGCGCATGATGTTTTCTGTCCGATGTGTAGTTTTCGCACAATCGCGTTATAAACAATTCAAGAGCTTAATTCTGTGAACGGCATCTGGAAGTACAGATCAAACCCTACAATTTATATATTTTGGATTTTCATCTGAGAGGTGGGAAATGTGTTGAAAATGCCACTGAAAGTTACTCTAAACTCTTGAAAGTGTGTTTATGGCATAGTCAAGTAGCAGTAGTGGGGGAACTATCGATGAGAGGAGAGTATAACCTCGTGGCGATTTGAACAATGCACTTTCAAGCGTTTGGAGCAACTTTCAGTGACATTTTCAACACATTCCTTAACTCTCAGGTGAACAACCAAAATATACAAATTATAAATATTGATATCTTCTTCCACATACCTTCAACACAATTTGAATATGACGATTTTCCTTAATCGGCACATCTTGCAATATGTGTCGATTAAGCACAGTTGAATCACATGTTGTTATCTATCCGCTTCCACAATATTGTTTGTTCAGCTTCAGATTTGTTACAAATTATGAATTTTTGAAAAATGGTTTCTTTTTCGAGGTTTTCCTGGATTTTCTCAGTGGAAAATGTCCTGTCGCTTAAAAAACTGTTTTATAGGTGTTATAATTCTCTACAAAAGTTCCATGACTGTGAAACGATTCCTTCAACACTTTTTGGGATATTTGCAAGATACCAAAAAATTGTAATTTTTTTCACTGTTTCTTGTTTAAAAAATTCCACGAAACAATTTTGCTGGGGCGAAAACAGGGGTTTTCATTTACGAACTATCTCATAAAAAGTAGTACTGGCCATTTCCGTCTTTTATTTCTTGTGAAAAGATCCTCTTATTTTTATCTACATAACTACATTAACTACTGCGAATTTACTGCAGGTGTCCCGTGACCAAGCAGTACAACTATGTGAGGAGCGATCTATGGAACTTGTGAGCATCAGAAATAACGATAAAAACGAGGCTATTTTCCATTTGTTGAAAGAAAATGGTGAGTATAAAAAGTGAGCGTCTTTTACGTAAAATGTATGAATGTGTGTCCTGATTCTAAACCGGGATACACAAACATACATTATGGTGCAATTATTCGTATTACGAAATGTGGGAAATACGAATAATCACACGAGAAAAACAGGGAATATTGGAACTTTTATATAAAAAAAAAAATCCTATATCAGAAAATTTTTTTATGTTCCAAGCAAATAAGGAGCGTTTCATGTTAATTCTTATTTCCGATAAATATTACGGAATAGTAGTTGTAACAATCGCAGAGGGCAGATTTTCAATAGCAGTCATTTACGGTCTACAAAAAATATCCCCTGATTTGGATCCTCTAAGATTTCTATCATGAAACTTTGAACTTCTTTTGTGAAAAACAAACTGCAGCTCACACTCCGATAAAATGAAAAAAATATATCAATATTTTGAACGAAACTGCAATCCTTGTGATCCAGAGTAAAATGGGAGGTATTCTATTGACAATATCTTTAATTCATACCTTTTCATAATCTGGACAAAACGAGCCAGTTTTTGAGACCAATGTCCAGGTTTTCATAGGAGATTAATTGATCACAAAAAAAGCTCATAATTCCATAATAGAAATCTTGATGGGTCCAAATCGAAGTATATTGTTTTTTTTGTAGACCGTGTAGGAATTCTAAGGCGATTTTCACTACTGTCCAATATTAATCGAAAATAAGTTAAAGCTACAGTATGATGGTTTACCGGACACCCAGTATATCGAACATCTCTTTTTTTTCCTGGGATTCTGTACCTTCGCCAGCTATACCTCAGCCTCTTGGGCTTTTTGTGTTTTTCGTGTTAGTTTTACACCACCCATTCCGTAACTCTAGTCCCCTGTACCAGTCTATACAGGTTCTTCACCGGTTGATTGCCGTATTCTTCGGGAGTTACTCTAGGTCTCCCGAATATTGCCTGTCTCTTGAGGTCGCATTCTAACAGTACATGTCTGGCTGTTTCTGTCCCTTTACCACATTGTCTGCAGCAAAGTTCTCCGTTGTACAGCCCCATTTTGTGCAGGTGTTTTCTCATTGGGCTGTGACCAATGAGAAGGCCTGTTATTGCTCTAACTTGATTCCTACTCAACTTGAGTAGTTCTTCAGCTCTGTGTTTTGGCGGTCCTTTAATGAATGTTTTCCCGTGGTGCATGAGAGCTTCATTCCACCTCTCCTTTTGTTTTCGCTTGACCCAGTCCTGAATGCATCCTCGAATGTCGGATTTGTTAATCCCGAGTGCTGGTTCTGGGCCAATGTATGGAGTTGATGAGCCCACTCTGGCTAGCTCATCAGCTTTTTCATTGCCCTCGATTCCACAGTGTCCTGGAACCCACATCAAAGTTAATTTGTTGTGTCCTGTGTGAACACTGAGTTCTTCTCGGCATTCACATACCAGTCTTGATGTCACTTTCGGATTCATGATGAGTTGCCTTCAGTGACGCCTGGCTGTCTGTGCATATTTTGATTTGTGCATTGTGCATTTCCCTCATATTGATTTCCCTAACGCATGCAAGATGGCGTACATCTCTGCTTGGAATACGGAGGTGTGTGTTCCTCGTGAGACGCTTAATTGGAAGTTTCTCTCCTCACTGTATATTCCAGCACTAGTTAATAATAATAATAATAATAATAATAATAGTCTTTATTGGAAAACATAAGATAGTTTAGCCAAAAGGCGAAGTTCAAATCTGAAGTGCAGAACACTACAGCTTTGTTCTTCCACTTAACCCCCCTGGTTTTGTGTACCAGATCCCCTCTCCAGGTTTGTCACTTATTTTGTCATCTGTCCATTCCCTTCGATCTTGTATAATAACCTCGAAGTTAATGTTGAAAAAGTACCTGGGAGTCATGTGGTCCGTTGGTTTCATTTTGAGAATGTTGCCTCCCACTATCTCCTTTATTATATTGCGATTCGATCTATTGCTCGTGCTCTGTTGCCTTAGAAGTCCCATTCTTGCCTCTCCCATGATTGTTATGTCAATCGGTGGGAGGTCCAACAGTACTTCCATGGCTGATGTTGGTGTTGTTTTCGTAACTCCCGTTATGCTAAGTCATACAAGTCTTTGTACCTTGCTCAACTCAGCCACGGCTATTTTTTGTGTTATCATTGTCCACCATACCAAAGATGCATATGTGATCATGGGTTTTCACCACAATGTTGTATATCCAATATATACCATTTTGGAATTAAGCCCCCATGTTTTCCCGTGTGCCCGCCTGACCATCATCAATGTAATTTCGGCTTTCTCCTTCACTTTTGTCAGCTGTTGGTTCCAGGTCAGTTTCGAGTCTAAAATCACCCCGAGATATTTGACTTCCCTTGACAGCTGTATGGGGGTACCTTAAAGTGTCAGAGGTCCTAAGCTCTCTAACTTCCTTCTACGAGTAAACGCTACAATATTTGATTTGGAGAGGCTAATAGTTAGGCCTTCCTCATCTATCCATGTACTAACCCGATTCAGGGCCATTTGCATTATTTCCCTAACCGTGATGTTGAATTTGCCTTGAACCATGATGACTATGTCATCAGCGTACAAGTGTTTTGTGTCCACCCCTTTCTAGTGTGATTAGCAGATCCTCCACCAACAGGTTCCACAGCAGTGGGGACAGGACACCCTCTTGCGAAGATCTCTTACAAATATATCTTATCCGAACACAAATTCAATGTCTTACTGAGCAAAAACCAATAATTGGAACTCAATTTCGTATTATAGGAATCGAATATCCCGTCTGGGTATCCGGACATAAAAACTCTGATGGGGTGACCTGGACCTGGTTCGATGGAGAAAAAATTGATTTTTTCAAGTGGGGACCTGGAGAACCCAATGAAGCTAGAGGAAATGAGAGTTGCATTGAAGTATTCAAGAAAGATTCCAGTGTTTTCTGGAACGACCAACCATGTGATGACAAACGTGGTTTCATTTGTAAGTAAAAAAAATACATGTTTCATAACCCAAGGCGTTACTGTCGATGATGGGATGTGTTTTGCTTAAACACTGCGAACACGCCTACCCCATGGCTGTAACTCCAGCGTTTTTTGTATATAAGATTGGTTTGAATCAACTGACGAAATTTCTCATATGTAGGTGCTCCTAAGAAAGTTACTGAAGAATTATATCTGGGAACAGAGAAGGTGAGTAGACGTATAAATCATTACATCATTAGTAGATCTTGAAATAATTCAAAATAATGAATTACTCCTTTCACCTCACACTTTTTCGTACATATTTCTAGATGGACATTTCGACAACAAAAATAATATATTAATTCATTTCAGGTATCTCGCGACCAAGCGGAACAATTGTGTGAGGAAAGATCCATGGAACTAGTGAGCATTCAGAATCCTGTTAAAAATGAAGCTATTTTCCACTTATTGAACGCCAGTGGTGAGTGTATGCAAAGGCTCTAAAATGAGATCCCCACGCATGCCTTTACTCGCAAGGGTTGGCAAAAAATCCATTTTTCTACAACTGTCAAAAAAAGTCCACTTTTTTGTGCGGTTTGTGTGCGTAAAGTATTACAATATTTCACTATCAACATACGATTGCATTAATAACCGGAAAAGCGTAAAAAAAGTGCACTTTTTTCAACGGCTGTTGCTAGGCAACCGACAGTTTCATGCAACAACAGTGACAGATCCGAATAATAACGAAATCCTGTCATAAAGCCAGTTCTCATTTTCTTTGGCAACTAATAATCTATAAATATCTGATATACAAATGTTTCACCAATATTCTTAACATTCTTACTATCGAATAAGTATTATCAAAATTCCAAACTATCGCGGCGAATATATTCAGGGGTAATATAATAAGTGGTATGATTATTACCGATAATTTTTTGGAATATTAATGAATTGCAATCCCAAAGCTGAAAATACAACGAGTCCGCAGGACGAGTTGTATTTTCTTGCATTGGGATTGCCAATAAATTGATATTCCAAAAATTTATAGGTTTCTAATTATACCACGAATTATATTTAGGACGACAATATGTCGATTTGAAATAAAGAAAAATGGTGTCACCTGGTAATTGATGCTTTACTTCTAGCCGTATTCAACGGAATACTCTTTTCCACGGCCTCATCTATGATACCAATGGACATTTGTCCCCAACGATCGCTCATATTGATAAATAAAGATAACTAGTCAAAACACATACATTTGACGTTTATAATTTAAATCATTATTTTCACTTGACAGATAGTAAAACAAAAACTAAGCAGGTTTATCACCGTGAAAATACAGCGACAAGCTATATTTTCACTGTAGTTCCGATTCTATTGGCTGAATTTCGAAATTTGAAATCCACTGATTGGTTGTTAAGCAAGGAAATGAATTGTCAGAATAACTCCCTTTTGAAGACACTCCATATTCGAGAATACTGCGCCTTTATTGCATTTGAAATCATTGAGGTATCATTATTTCTTGTTTTCAATGGTACTAAACTTTCATCATACACCTACTTCCACACTATTACATTTTATCACTTTATGTGGAGCTTGACGGGCTATCACCATCACCATTTGAAACTACTGTTTACTAAATCAGATTTCTATAAAGAGGTACTATAGGTATTTATTTTGAAGAGAGAGGTTTTGCCACGCCTACCTAGAATACTATTGTCTGCAAGTGCGAATTTCAACTTAGTGTATGCGACCAAAATACTTATAGGTATTAAACATATCTTCATTCACTTAAAAAAATCAGTTCCTATAATATCTCATCATTTTTATACAAGCTTTTATTTAACTTGCAATGTATGGTAACTATGTTGGGGTGTTCGTGACAAATTTTGGAAGTGAATTTTGACCAACTTCTAGTTGTCAGCTTAACTGGCAGGTGTTTATAATAGAGCACTGTCTGCTGACGTCACAACATGGTGGTCATGGGGAGACAAACAAAGCATTTGACAATTGATGAAATGAAAAATCGTTTTTTGTGGGTGTTAATGGATAATTGCGATTTTTATAAACTTTACAGAGATAAGTGATTCACGTAGACTTATGGAAAATGGGTACAATGCTTTTGTTTTTGTTCAGTTTGGTTTGTTTGCCCCCCTGTACAGTGCTCTATTCCGGCTCCAATATGGCGGATTAATTTTGTGATTATGGTTTCATTCGATTCTAACTTGGTATGTGGGAGTTTTCAGGGTCGGAGATTATGATTTTCTCGTCAAAATTCATGAATTCAATATGGCGGCTCCAAGATGGCGGACGAGATTTGTGATTTTTGGGTTATGATTCTATTTTCAATCGGTATGTGGGGGTTTTCGGGGTCGTAGATTACGATTTTCTTGTAAAAATTCATGAATTCAATATGTTGGCTCCATACGGCATGATAACTAATTGGTAATTACTTCTGGTAGGAATCGACTATGCCGTTTGGGTATCCGGACATAAAAACTCTGATGGTAAAACCTGGACTTGGTTGGATGGAGAGGTAATGAAATATTTCAAGTGGGGCCCAGGCGAACCGAATGAAGCTAGAGGAGATGAGAGCTGTATGGAAGTTTTCAAAAAAGACTCCGAAGTTTTATGGAACGACCAACCATGTGAAGACAAGCGTGGTTTCATCTGTGAGAAGAAACAGGAGTGTGAAACAAAACTGCTTTCTGTTACTGTCGATGATGAAGTGTGTTCCAAAAGCACCGAGGCTCCGAGCACAATAACAAAGAAGTTTTATATCAGTACTCAAAAGGTGAGTTATGCATTTCTTTTAATTCAGAATAGGTATTTCTCTTGTAATCACAACGGTAGGGGCCATTCAAATATTACGTAAGCAGAATTTTTGTAATTTTTTTTGACCGCTTCCCCCCCTCATCGTCAGCAAAATTAAGCAAAGCTCTTACCCCCCTCCCATGCGTTCGATTATTAACCTCACGAGTAGAATTCACGGAATTGCGTTCGAAAATCATGAAGTTGTGTTTATTTGACTTTGAGACTGTCGTTCGAAAATACCCGACTATTTGCCACCAAGTTAACTCTCTCTCAACTCTACAAATTTAACCCCGATAGTAGTCGGTTTAAAAGTGAGAATTTATAATATAAGACCATATAGTTTATACTTTTCCTGAAAAGTTGCAGAGGTTTCTGCCAACTGAATTTTCCCAATAATTCTCTAAATTTCTCGTATTCGTAATATAAATAGCATAAACATGTAAGAAAAATTATAAAATTTCCTATTATTGGTACAAAAGTTCTGTGCCAGGTGGTTGACGACTATGGGGTAAGTGGTTTCATTTATTTTCAAAATGATGTATTATTATACTCTAAATTTCAGGAAATGAAAAAATATTAATAATTGTTTATTATTTATTATTTTTAAGCAAATAAAACAATACCTCAACATTACAATATATTTTCTGTCAATATAAACTGAACAAGCAGTGGTAACCAAGTCCGTTAACTTCAGGGTAAATTTATGAAACCTCCCAAAACTTTACTGCACTCTGGGGACTTTATATTTCTCCAAAAGGGACAGAAAATACTTATTCCATATCTGTGCCGTATATTCAAGGCATATATCTACGATGTGGCAAGAGGTGAAAGTCGCATGTATCTCCCAAAGGTAGGAAAAATAGGCGACAAGACATATCGTCCCATTAGTCTAATGTATTTTTCGCTCAAACCGTTGGAAAGGCTGATAGAAAGATACAAAAGAGATGAGGTACAAACAACTAACAAGCTCGCTCAACGAACGCCAATATGCGTATCAACCAGGCAAGTCAGCAGACTTAGCACTGGACGACCTTAACAGGCTACTAATGAAGTCCTTAGAAGACAAAGTGATATCCATGATTTGTATAGACATCAAAGGTGCCTTCAAAAATGCATTCACCGAGTCTAGAAAAAAAGGGGTTTCTCTCCTACTGTGCCAGTGGATACACGCTAACTTAAAAAATAGGGTCATTACATCAGCAATCGGCGGAATAGCACTTATACTTAGAGCAAACAGGGAATGTCCGCAGGGAGGAGTACTGTCGCCCCCACTTTGGGCCATCCTAATGGACGAATTGATTGAAAGGCTATCTTCCAGAGGCTTTCATTGCCTAGGATATGCCGATGACCTCGCGATTATTGCAAAAGGCAAGGATAGTCTCGGAGCTTACATAGTTAGCCCTAGATATAATCGACAGGTGGTGTAAAGGGAAGGACAGTGAACCCTCAAACCCTAAAACCGGGATAGTCCCAAAAAAATGTACTGGATGGACTTAAGTCACCTGTACTGAACGGGCAAGAGGCAAAATACGTGGAAAGAATCTTCGACCATGAGTCAACTTGGAACCAACACCTACAAAAAGTTATAGAAATACGCCAATTTTCATTTTGCGTTTGATCCCGAACTTTTTGTCGAAAAAAAAACCTGAAAGTGGAATTTGTAGGAAATTTTATGTACATGTACATGTACATTTTGAATGGAAAAGTTATTCACGAAAAAGTGATAATTTTCGAGTTATAAGCGAAAAACTATAAAAATATAGATTTTTGATTTCAGATTCGGATTCAGCACTCCAAAAAACGCATGAAAAAGAAGAAATCAAAACTCCCCTAAAACTTTCTCGCCAGGAGCCCTGTCGAATACAAATTTACTGAGTTAATCAGTTAATAGAAAAATTCCGTCGTAAACTTCTTCGAAAATCATCTGAAATATAGTAGAAGGTAATGAATACAATCGCTGAATCAGCAGAAAATTCTTGTTTCCAAAGAATAAAAAATTCCGTGGTAACTTTTTTGAAATTTTAGTTGGTAGAAAAACAAAAAAGCTTCGCTCTGACATTGTTATATCAATAACAGAAGTAATATATCAACCCTGAACTAAGTACTTCCCGTGGATCAGTCACTTCAAAACTATGAGTTTCGACTAATTGAGCCAGTTAATGCGAAAACGGCTTCATGAACATGAACCCGATAATGTTGGTATTGATGAAAAATACAACACTAACGATAAACAAGAGCCTTCGGAAATATTATTTTCAAATATGGAGAAATTATTCATCATTAGAATATCATTTTTGATCCATTTCACATTTCCGAAAAAATTGCAGTTCACCTTCGAAATCATTACTCTTTCCCTTACATCCCTTACATCAAAATATCCTTCATTCAACAATGGAAGGTGAACCAAATGTGCAGTCCTAGTTCTTGGATGCATAGGTATTGTTAACTGTATAAGTTTTGGAACTATTTGCCAGAAATTGTTTGATTGAAAAAAATTTAAATGAATATTGAAAGTATGATAAAGAAGGCCGTTCAAATTGTCAAGTTGTGACAATTGAATATATTTGAACAACATCCTTTTTACGAGTTTGTCGATTCAAAAAGGTATAGAAACGCTTTTAAAAATTTTAATTTGAACTTTTTTTGTTATATTATTTTTGTTTTTCAGGCCACCCGTGCTCAAGCAGTACAACATTGCTCAGACATGTTCATGCAGCTTGCCAGATTGCACAATGAAGCTGAAAACACCGCTTTATTCGAGATGATGCATAAAAAAGGTTAGAAAAATGGCGGGAGTAAATTATGTGAGAGATAGGGTGCAAATAGACTGGTAAGAGAACTCGCCTTCTTGCCAGTCTATATGCATCCTTAGACGTTAATGAGCCGCTCACTACTAATTACATTTTTTTTTTTTCGAAAAGGTGAAAAATTGATTAAAATTGGTTTTTTCGTTAACCAGCTGTCGTCCCCTTACGAGCGGCAGTCCTCAAAAGTCGAAACTTGTGCCAGCCAAGGGTGAACGAGGTCTTACCATTTAACGTGCGATTCCTAGCACTTTTTTGGGTTATCAGATTAAAAATCTGTAGTCGATAGGATTTGAACCTACACGACCAGCAGCATCAATGGCTTTGAACGCAACGGTCTTAACCACTGAGCTACCAGACCCACAGAAATGAAGCCAAGTTACTTTTGTAATAAATGGAATATCCAAAATCCACTTGATGGAAAAAGAATTCCCTTAATATGACGATATTCATATTCACATTTTTTCTCCTCATTTTTTTTTTCAAATCTGATTCATAATATTTCGAATTTTTATTAAACATAAAGATTCACAATTTTAATATTGAAACTTTGACTATGTTTCAAGTAATGTGTTATATCATAAAATGTATGTGTTCTTAATGGTTCCCAATACGTACAAATGTAATAATTTTTTTGGAACAATTACTCTCATTATTATTCATCATAATGATCTGGGAATATATACAGAGTGAGTTCTCAGAAGTAAAAAATATCATTATTAAATTTCGTTGAAATGATAAAACAAAACCTGAGGTCTTCGTTATATTTCTGGTTAATCCATCTTTTCACGAGTAACGACAATATTGGAGTCGGCCCCAGCCAACAGCTCAACTCCATTCAAAACCTGTCAACATTGAGAGCACTATCAGTGACGTAATATTACAGTTTTGGAACAATGTCATAGGGGGACAAACAAACCAAACTGAAGAAAAACAAACCCATTGAACCCATTTTCCATAAGGCTACGTGATCTTTCTAGTCAATTCATTAAAAAATGTCAAATGCTTTGTTTGTCCCCCTATGACGTCAGCTGACAGTGCTCTATTATTTATAATCATCGGTGCATTAAACATTTGAAGAATCTTCATTTTGTGCACACATTTTGAACTATATTTGAAGAATGTGTCAGTAGAAAATGTATGTTTGATGTGAAGTAGAGAACCAGCTAACACAAGTGATGCACGTGTAACTTTGCTGAAATCGACAAAGATATTCAATGATAATTTGTATAACCACAAATTTCAAATGAATTGATATTTTATTACAGACCAACACATAATATTCTGATTTTTTTACACAGAAACTCCATCTCGATACTGGATATCAGGATATAAGAAACCTCAAGGTCCCTGGGAATGGCTGAACGATGAGCGTATGACTTATTTCAACTGGGCAAAAGGAGAACCCAATTATAGAGGAACTGACAACATCTGTGTTGAGGTAGTCACATCGGAAAAAGATTTGTTGTGGAATGACCAATACTGTTCCACCGAACGCTTTTTCGTTTGCGAGAAAATCAATCCCGTTGTGAAAATTACGGTGAAGGGAAATTTGACCATATCTCATGGAATGGAAACCAGTCAAGAAGGTGCTTGTACTGTGGATGTGAACACAAAATAGATTGTGCAGTTTTTGTCAAATGAATAAAAATAAACCAGTGAATTTACAATCTCAGTTTATTTGATTTTTCAGCATGATCTCGATCCTCTTACAAAAAGTCACAAATTATTATGAATGTTAAATTGCAAAGGTGTTGTAGTATTTATGATTCGTTTATATCTTGCAACAAATGAGAGGCAAACGCAACGCAATCCAATTTTAAGAAAAAAGTTTAAATAAACTTGTGTCCGGAAATGCTTCGTTTCGGACATACAGGGCGTTGAAATTGAATTTTTTTGTATGCTTTTTAAAAATAACTTTTGCAAAAATTAAGTTATTTGCACGAAATTTGGTACCCGGGGTTTTTTTGACGTGGAAAATCATAATTTCGTATTATTGTCATGTAACGTCTAGAGGGCGCTGCGTACGCTGTCATTATTTATTTCAAATTGCCTAACATTTTTGACAGTAAACTTTTGGTACTTTTCATGAAAAAATCTTATTCCCACACCTTTTCCAATTAAAAAAGGTATACTTCTCAACAACGCTGGAGGTGATCTTTTTCGAGATATTTACAATTTTCTATATCAATGCATGTTACTTAGCTCCTAGGGCGCTAAGTGAAGTTGCTTAGAAAAATTTCAACAATCTGTATCTCGAAAACAAATCATTTTCCGATAAACATTTTATATTTTGACGAGATCTACCACATACTTAGTTTTTCTTAAAATTGTCTCAGGAATACGTCACTTGAATATTTTAACGTACTTATGTTACACCCTGTATATAAACTCATTATCAAAATTAACTCTTAGTGGGGTACTATCGTTGTTCGCTGATGACACCACAATCATTTACTTTTCAAATAATCATGATGATATAACAAATAGAATAAAAATTATATTGATTACATTTTACTTTGGTTACAAAAAGATAAATTGACACTAAATTTCAACAAATCTTCTTTCATGAATATTTCAAGAAAGGTTGTGAATATTCGAACTCTTCCAATTAATATAAATAATAAAACCATAAATTATCAGCAAACAATAAAAATTTAGGTTTATACATTGATGAAAGACTATCACAATTTACTTCTTGAAAAGCTGTACCGCAGCGGTGTTAGAGGTGTGCCAATGACTGGGCAGCATCTTATTTGCAAGAGAGGACACACATAGTTATGATGGAAGCTGTTAAATCTGATCCGTCAAGGATTACAATTGGAGTTCCTCAGGGATCAAGGGATCAATCCTGGGTACTTTATTTTTCGTTATATTAATGAATGATATCATATACTCTTGTACTTCTTCAAACAAAATGATCATCTATGTTGATGATACAAACCAAATTTTAGCCGAAAATGATTTAGAAACATCTGTAAATAAAGAATGAATGTGCCCAGGAATTCCTTGATTGGTGTAATGCAAACGGCTTATTAATCAATACTTCCAAAACACAGTATATGCTGTTCTTATCAAAAAATGTCAGTTACGATTATAGTCCCTTGATCAAAATAGATCATATGAGTATCAAACGAGTATTCGAAACTAAATTTTTAGGTATTACAGTAGATCAAAAGATAACATGGAACCACATGTAAATAACATTATATCAATATTAAGTAGTGTTTGCTTTGTAATTAGACAGATGAAGAATACAGTATCTCTACATGTGCTTATATGGCCTATCATATCATGGGTTAGTGCAATCTGTATTAACATATGGTCTGATTTTCTGTGGAAACTCAAGTCATGCCTCTAGAGCTTTTACCATGCAAAAAAAGATAGTCAAATGCCTGGTGGATGCCCACTCTCGTCAAAGCTGTCGACAAATCTTTATTAACCTATCACTGCTCACCATCCCATGTCTATACATATTTTAACTAATACTGAACATAAAAAAAGAAGAATCAATTCTGTTAAGAAACAATATGGTTCATACCTATGATACGCGTCGAAGAAATGATCTCCGCATGCCATTTTCACGACTTGGTGTTTCACAGAATTCACACTTTCACCAGGGTGTAATATGCTACAACCGTGCTATTGGTATTCTTGGAAATACTAGCAGTTTTATAGTTATTTATGTATCAAGGGAATTATGAGGACCTTAATTACCGATGGCAAAGTTTGCGTCCCGAGTGCCTCTGGCCCAAGGGACAGCAATTGCCTGAGATTATTAAGGCTCATTAATTCCCGTGGTACATAGATAATTTTATTTCTGACCGATTTCAATAAAAAAAAATTCATTTTTAAAACGGAAAAATGTACCAATTCATTACCTTCCCGGTATATTTGAATCAGGTACCGTTGATTAAGGAGTTTTCTTGTTGCTAGGTATGTTACTTGTTTATAAACAAAACTTTGTTATCAAGCTGTGTTTGCGGTAAAAACGTGTTTTCTACCCCAAATATAATGGAAGATTTTGAAAAAAGCTGAACAAGCAAGAGAATCATTAATTCCATCGAAAAGTGAAGCCGTATACCAAAAAGAATACAAGATATATCTGGACTGGCTGACACGGAAAAATGTTATGCCAAAAGATGTCACTGAAACTGTATTTCTGGCATATTTTCAAGAACTGGTAAGGAATTTTCTATGTTTTCGGTAGATTTGGTAGTAATTGTGTTTATTCGTTGCAGTCAGAAACGTATAGTCCGAATTCTTTATGGACTAAATGGTCAATGCTAAAATCGATGGTGACTATACATGAGAAACGAGATATCACCAAGTTCAATGAACTACAGGCTTTTTTGAAACGGAAGAGTAAGAGTTATAAGCCGAAAAAGTCTGCTGTTTTACGCTCCTAATGATATTCATTTATTGCATAAGGTAATTTTTTTCTGATTTTTCTTTTTGTGTGTATTTATTTCCTTTTTTTTGTTATAGGTTGTTTTGATTATGGGTTATTTTGGAAGATTTACAGTTGTGGATGAAAAAGAGTTCTCCGCTTTGCCTTTATTAAGACTTTATATGTCTTTGCGTCCTAAAGGTATTGAACGATTTTTTTTGAGCTTCCGACAAAATAAATGTACATTTCAGCCAATTGGAAAAAACATATTTGGGAAAATCCCCAGCAAAATGCAATGTATTTAGGATTGCCAAACCCATCTTCCTATACGGGACATTGCCTTCGTCGCACTTCTGCTACTGCTCTAGCCAATGCAGCACGGTGGCGGAGGGGTATTTGGAGGATAGCATCGAATTGAGAAATAAAACGGCGCGTATGTTGTCTACTTTGCCATTACAAGAGGCAGGTACCTCGACTGTAGTGAACAGAAGCTCCAGCCATACAAAAGAAGAAATTGTTTCCAGTGGCGGAAGTAATTTTCAGGGAACATTTCAAAATTGTACATTTATTATTTGTAATGACGTGAATAAATAAAATATGGTTCAGTTTTCATTTCATAAATATATACACACATATATATATATATTATTATTTTATTTTTACTTGTGAAAGGTAGAGGGAATTATAAAATCTATAATGTCCTAAGGGAGTTATGACCCTCTTTATTGATAGCGTAACTATGACGATATAAGCTTATAATATCCCGGTCAGAAATAAATTTGTTTAAATCAAGACTTCTCAATTATTTGAGTGCTAATGATTTTTATTCAATGACTGAATTTTTGGATTGTTAACACTGTAAGGTGACTAATTGTGAATGTAATTTTGGATGTTTAATTTTATTTCATTTTATCGTCATTGGGACATGTGTATGTCTGATTCCTGTTTGACTAGTCTGATAAGTTTTGTAGTAAAACTGCTAATGATGAATAAATTGTATCGTATTGTATTGTATTGTATTGTATTGTAAACATATTGATAAAATCCGAAATAAAATAGCACCACTGATTGGTATTCTTTTCAAAATAAGAAACTACATACATTTGAAATTTCTTAAAAATATATATTATTCTCTGATTTATTCACATTTGCAATACCTAGTTTCCATATGGGGTACTGCAAGTAATTGCTTTTTAAATCCTTTGAAGAAACTACAGAATAAAAGAGTTAAATGTATCTATAAATTGAATTATATGAAACCAACAATAAATTTATACAAATCAAATGGTTTGCTTGATATGAACTCTCTCTATAAGCACAAAATTTGTTGTTTCATCCACTCAATAAGAAAAAAGTGAAAATCTGGAACTTAGTTTTTACCCAAGTGAACAGTATTCATAACCATAATACCAGTCAAACTGTATGAAGTCATACTTGAATCATCTGATACAGGTCGGTTATATCCCGGATTCGAGAATGTCTCTGCATGGAGGATTTTGGTGATCCCGAGTAATTCATCTTCAATTTGTTTTTATAATGTTATGGATATCACTCGGCCAATTTATAAATAACGCTCACATATAACATTAGTAATGATCATTATACTTGACCTGGTCCTCTTGAAATCACTTTCGATATTTTAATGTTATCATTGACGGTTCATGCAAAAATATTATCTTTGCATGATACCCCGCAAACTTCAGGGTTAATTGAATACACAAATAGAATGTTATGTAAATAGCAATTTACTTTGTGATAAAACTTCGGGGTGTCAAGTCCAAGGGTCAGACCACGCACAAATATATCAAAAAGCACGAGGTAGATGGAGATAATTATTTTGAACAATTTTTCCAAGATTCAGAATTCTACACAGAAAATTCTCTTAAATGATTGGTAAATTCACTTCAATATTAATTGGAAACTCCACAGTAACTCAACTGTTATTATATCTTCGCTAACTGGGTTAAATACATTTATGTATCAAGTGAGTAGTAAAGTGATACTTTTTTTTACAAGTAGGAAATGGCATTCCTACGAGTAAAAAAAACACTTTACTCACGAGTTTCATACAATATTTTTTCTACTACTGTCAAACAAAATAACCAATTCATATTTTTTTGAAAATATGAAATGAATTTTATTGATTCATTATTCGAACAAAGTTCGAAGAGTATGCCGGAGAGTTGAGTTTCAAACAAATGAAACGAATAATTTCGACAGAGTCGAAATACCTTTCTCTTCACACTATCCCGCAAAATCAAAAATTTGAAGCGAATATTACAATAACATATTCATCGAGGTCTATATTATTATTATTAATGTTGACTTGACTTTCGAATAACTAGTCCATCGAAATAACTTTTCATTTTCTTAGATTTGTATTCAAAATAAATAAACAATCCTCGTGAAGCAACGAATACCTTTTTCTTTCTTTGAACTATGTCAAGGAAGTCTCATATTTGCACTCTCCACGATTTTCTCCGTTCAATCTTTATCACTATTCATTTCTACTTAAATTAAATTTATAGTTATCAAGAATTCGTTATCTCGATAGATGCCCAATTTCACAAATTTCATTAATTATTGTTGTCAACTAGTTTCTGATGGCCAAACAGCCACAGCTACCTTGGATTGCCTAATGTAGATTACAGTAGATTAGGTCCAATAGTTCCTCAGAGGTATATGCTATTATTTTGACAATATATTTCATTGCTTAACAACCAATCAGTGGATTTTAAATTTTGAAATTCAGCCAATAGAATCGGAACTACATTGAAAATATAGCTTGTCGCTGTATTTTCACGGTGATAAACCTGCTTAGTTTTTGTTTTACTATCTGTCAAGTGAAAATAATGATTTAAATTATAAACGTCAAATTTATGTGTTTTGACTAGTTATATTTATTTATCAATATGAGCGATCGTTGGGGACCCAATGTCCATTGGTATCATAGATGAGGCCGTGGAAAAGAGTATTCCGTTGAATACGGCTGGAAGTAAAGCATCAATTACCAGGTGACACGATTTTTCTTGAAATCGATATATTGTCGTCCTAAATATAATTCGTGGTATGATTAAAAACCTATAATTTTTTGGAATATCAATTCATTGGCAATCCCAATGCAATAAAATACAACTCGTCCTGCGGACTCGTTGTATTTTCAGCTTTGGGATTGCAATTCATTAATATTCCAAAAAATTATCGGTAATAATCATACCACTTATTATATTACCCCCGACAATATATTTCCTTGCTTAACAACCAATCAGTGGATTTCAAATTTTTAAATTCAGCCAATAGAATCGGAACTACAGTGAAAATATAGCTTGTCGCTGTATTTTCACGGTGATAAACCTGCTTAGTTTTTGTTTTACTATCTGTCAAGTGAAAATAATGATTTAAATTATAAACGTCAAATTTATGTGTTTTGACTAGTTATCTTTATTTATCAATCTGAGCGATCGTTGGGGACAAATGTCCATTGGTATCATAGATGAGGCCGTGAAAAAGAGTATTCCGTTGAATACGGCTTGAAGTAAAGCATCAATTACCAGGTGATACGATTTTTCTTTATTTCAAATCGATATATTGTCGTCCTAAATATAATTCGTGGTATGATTAAAAACCTATAATTTTTTGGAATATCAATTCATTGGCAATCCCAATGCAAGAAAATACAACTCGTCCTGCGGACTCGTTGTATTTTTAGCTTTGGGATTGCAATTCATTAATATTCCAAAAAATTATCGGTAATAATCATACCACTTATATATCTTCCTCTACTACCTCTACCTCTGAATATATTCGCAGCGATAGTTTGTAATTTTAATAATACTTATTCAATAGTAAGAATGCTAAGACTATTATTGGTGAAACATTTGTATATCACATATTTATAGGTTATTAGTTGCCAAAGAAAATGAGAACTGGCTTTATGACAGGATTTCGTTATTATTCGGATCTGTCACTGTTGTTGCATGAAACTGTCGGTTGCCTAGCAACAGCCGTTAAAAAAAGTGTACTTTTTTTTACGCTTTTTCGTTTAATAATGAAATCGTATGTTGATAGTGAAATATTGTAATTCTTTACGCACACAAACCATACAAAAAAAAGTGGACTTTTTTTGACAGTTGTAGAAAAATTCCTACTTTTCCTGATAGAACAACCATTCACGTCTCCTATGGATAGAGGTTATATTTCAATCACCTCTTGGATTCTTTGGATTTTATATTCAGTAACCGCAGCTCTGGAACACCTCTGAATCCACCACATAGCAGGCGCGTATATAGCTTTGTTCCATGGGGGGTGGGTAAGTCGTGGCGCTGGGGTGAAAAAAAATCGAATCGGAAAGCGCCACAGGCGAAATTTTTTTGTTCAAGGTGAAATGCCTTTGATTGATATATATATATATATATATATATATATTATATATATATATAAATAAACTCTATTGTCTAAATGAAAACATTTGTCGACAAAGTCAAAATCACTGCACTGTTTATACATAATTGAAATATTGTACCACTTAATTTTCTCATATGAATGCAGAATGAGAACATTTTCAACATGAAACAGGTCTTTTTTTCAAAACGTTCTTTTTGTCTCTAAAGGTTACCTTTGAGTTTTGACAAAGAACACGATTGCAGTTAAAAGATGGTGTTGAAAAAACCATATTCAAATACGTTATTAAGTGAGACTTTTAACAGTAATACAATTGTTTTGAAAAAAAGACCTTGATCATACTGAAAAGCGAACTCATTTATCGGTTATACAATTTTGTATTACAGCTAATAGATATTTCTCTCGGTGTATGAAAAACAAAAAGCATAGTCGAACAAACAAAGACACCTTCCAAATAAAAGAAAAAATGAGATCGAGTATTATGGAATGAAATGAAGAATAATTTAACGAAATTAACAGAAGCATTCTGAAACTATATACATTTAACTTTTACATATACAGTATCGGAAAGTTTTCATCTGGGGTATGGTGGTTTTATGAGAGCGTAAAGAAAACCTTGCTTTATGTTGAGAGAGCATTACAATTTCTCCTCTACTCGCTAGAGGAAGGGTGGGGTAACAGGAGAGGCGCTCAGTAGTGCGTCTCTCTTATGGTATGGTATTATAATATCATTGCTTTCCTTGTTGCTCGCGTAGATTTCTGTCTATACCCTAGATGAAAAGTTTCCGATACTGTATAGGCAACTTGAAGCGAAAGCAAATCAGGAAGGTATGGAAACCAAATCAATCAGGTACTCATGTCTAACAGAATTTGAAACTAATTACATTTACATAAGTACCTTGAAGCAAAGCAAAATGAAGTTTACAAATCAAATAACACAAATCAATCAGGTACCTAAGTCCCAAGTTTAATAGAGATTAGAATTGGAATTAGATGCTATCGTTACGTTGTACCTATACGTTCGTTGCCACCTTGCAGTTTTGGCATTTTTCAGTTTTTTATAAAGAAATAGATTAGATGATTAGATTTAGATAGTTACGCGTTGAAATAAGATTCATTTCGTAATCTTAAAGTTAATTTTGATCGAAACACTGAATTTCATTAGATCATGGGGGGAGTAATTACTTCCATTACCTCCCCCCCCCTTGTATACGCTCGTGCCACATAGTTCTGGTCACCTGATTGTGTGCGCGATTTAGCCAGTTATGACAGCTATCTCAAATTGTTCAATGAAAACTGATGTTTAATGTAATATTTATACTTATGTATTTATTCTGGCAATCAGCCATAAACAGTCATCGCTCATTGAATGGCGAGAAGAGAAGACTCAATTCTGAACTGAATTGGGGAGTCTATGTGAAGTCTATGTGGAGTCTATGTGGAGTATTTTAGTACGAATAATCATAAATAGTTAATTGAATAATTAATCGTTTCTCCAATATTTATATCTCTAGATTTTACCTTCTATTAGTTACATATTGATCTTGTGTGACCCATTTAAGATGGAAGCACCCTTATAAAACTTATATTTTTCAACCGATTGGAATGATTTTTTTTTCGTTAGGTAGACATTCAAAAATTCTACTAGGACACCAAATTTCATGATTAAATATCCATTTCCAGGGCCAACTAATCTTATTTTTCAAGGACAAAAATCTAAAAAAAATACTAGCGATTTTTTTAGAAAAAATCTGACTACACCACTGGATTTGCGATATTTTCAAATGGTTCATTTGTGAATTACGTTAAAAAGCGTCAATCAATAAAAAAGTTATAAGGAAATGAAATTTGAAAAATATGCCGTTTATTCAACCCACCAATTCAATTTCAGAACTTTAATCAAAATTCGGAAAACACCACTGCTTTGAGGAGGTATCGATATATCATTAGTCAAAATTTCATCGAAATCTGTTCATAAATAAAAAAATTATAAGATAATAAAATTTGATAAATATATTAATGGATTTTCAGGAAAATGTCATTTTATCTCATAATTTGTATGTATCGACAGATTTCAATGAAATTATAGTCAGTGAAAGAAAGTTCTGATATTGAAATGGTGGGTTGATTAAACGGTACATCTTTCAAATTTCATTCCCTTATAACTTTTTTATTCATTGATGCATTGCAACATAATTTACATATGAACCATTTGAAAATGTCGCGAATCCAGTGGTGAAGTCAGATTTTTTCTAAAAAAATCGCTAGTGATTTTTCTAGACTTTTGACCTTGAAAAATAAAATTAGTGGGCCCTGGAAATGGAGATTTCTTCATGGAATTTGGTGTCCTAGTAGACTTCTTGGATGTCTACCTAACGAAACAGAAATCATTCCAATCGGTTGAAAAATGTAAGTTTTATAAGAGTGCTTCTATCTTAAATGGGTCACACTGTATATGAATAATACTATGGTTTAACATTTCGTCGTTTTCTTAGAAAAAAAAGCACACTTTTCATTGATTTCATTGATCAATATTCTTACTGTATTCGAATCAAATTATTGATTCGAGCCATTCTGTTTAAAGAAAATATATAGTGTAACATGTGTTATAAACGTCCTTTCAGTAACTAGCATTCTACGTACGAGTCGAGCGTAACGGAACGAGTATATATCATTCAATTTAGTTGATGTTTCTGTCTTGTATCGCTTGTATCCATTTTTATAATTCATTCAAAAATATGCATAAACTATGGCAGAAACAACTACTCTCAAACTATTTTTTAAAAATTCATAACTTTTTATCTTAATTTCATGAATATTTCATTAGAAATGACCTGACTGTGTAAGCGACCTTCGATAAAATATGTTCATGCGCTCAATTTAAATTTATATGACATTCGGTAGTGATTTATATTACAATAGTATTGAGTTGTACAACAAAACCAAATAATGTTGGCAATATCCCTACAAAATAAATAATATTGTTCTTGAAAGATGTTTCAGCTTCAAGGATTTAAGTGTAATATTTGACAGTAGACTTACTTTTAGTGAACATATTAACGAAATTGTAATTAATTCAATGAAATTACTCGGTTACTGTATTAGAAATTGGTCTAACTTTGCTAATATTGACATTCTGAAAATACTGTACTACGGAAGCGTAGAAGGGCCATTATTTTTTTTAATTTTTTCTCCCTAATTCCGAGTTGCAACTCGGAAAATTACTAAATTCCGAGTTGCAACTCGGAAAATTACTAAATTTCGAGTTGCAACTCGGAAATTTACTAAATTCTGAGTTGCAACTCGGAAAATTACTAAATTCCGAGTTGCAACTCGGAAAATTACTAAATTCCGAGTTTTAACTCCGATAAAATTCCGAGTTTTAACTCCGATAAAATTTAGTGATTTTCCGAGTTGCAACTCGGAATTAGGGGAAAAAAAAAATAATGGCCCTTCTACGCTTCCGTACTGTACCTCACATTTATCAGAAGTAAACTAGAATATGCCACAGTCTTTTGGTCACCATCATATAAAAACGCAATAGACAGTATATAATCTGTTCAAAGGAAATGTCTCAAATATATGTTCTTCAAATGTTATGGCTATCTTCTGAATATTTTTAACTTTCAATCACTGCAAGAAAGACAAGACTGCCTAGCACCTACCAGTCTCCATAAATTATTGTACGGCATAATAGACTGCTCCTATTTGTTGAGCAAGATCAATTTTCATGTACCAAGATTAGCTTCCCGCCAAGAAATTACTTTTTACAATTCGGCTCCTCGCACCAATGTACTCTTTAAGTCACCCATTTTTTCAATGTGTAAAATCTTCAACGATAACTGTACGTCGTGTGATATCAATTTCGATGATATTAACTCTATTCTATCAATCTATAAGCGTAACCAGAATTAAGATTGTTATTTTTATTTGACTTCATCTTTAATGTAAACCTACCATGTAGTTATATTCTACCTTGATTTTTTCTGTTATTGGGTGTATACCTGTTGAAAATAAATGTATTATTATTATTGCTTTTTATTGATACACATGGAAAACTTGACAACAAAAAATCAAAACTTCCTGATTTTGTCTCAAAGCCCATTTCTCTAGAATAGTTAGGAGCTGAAAACCGATTCAAAAAGACGGAACTCATTAGTACATACGAACCTGTGGTAACTTGAAGTTTAGACGGTATTTTCTTCAACTTTCAATATATTTCTCCTATGAACTCCATTCGCTATTGGGTTTTTCCATAAACATAATTGTTCATCCAGAAAAACGGTAGATTTATGAAACTAATTATAAGAATTTCCACAAAAAGTATGCCGGTTAAAGTGGAAGATCTCTGAAAACACATTATAATAATTATCACATCTCATATAGAAATAGAATATGGTATGTATACAGAGCTGTCCCAAAGCACAGTGCTTAGTACTCGTGAAAGTGCTCGAAGCACTTTTGTGCTCCTAAGCACTGTGCTCCCGAGCACTTTCTAATTCAGTGCTTAGTGCTCCGAAGTATTTAACGAAAAGGCTTAGTGCTTAGTGATCCCGAAAAGTGCTCGCGGAGCACTAGAGTGCTCGCGATTACTAAGCACTAAGCCTTTTCATACAAATGAATCTTGTCGAAACATGTAATCGCGGCAGATGGCACCCGGCGGCACCCCCTACCAAAAAATCAATTCTCTACGATCAGTACTGCATTTAGAAGATTGTCTTGAAAAAATAGTACAATTTCGTCAGTTACTTTGTCTATCTAAAAAATTAAGTTCAAAATAACTAAAATTGTTAAAATTGTTTTTTCCGTTAACCTGCTGTCGCCCCCCCTACGAACGCGGCCCTCAAAAGTCGAAACTTGTGCGAGCTAAGTTAACGAGGTCTTACCTTTTAACGTGCGATTCCTAGCACGATACGAGGAGAATAGATCGCGAAAGGAGGTCGTCCGTAAGTCACCCATCCAAACCATAACTTCGCATAGCGTTGCTTGGCTCGAGAAATCGATGACCTACGCGTTCTACCGTTCGAGCTATCCTCTCGGACTAAATATTACTTCTTCTTTTCAAACTACCTTGACGTATCGGAGACCAAATCTGTCTCTGTTATAAAAACCTTTAAAACAATAATTTTTTTTTATTATCGAGTAAAATTGTTTTAACTTGACGAAAGTCAAAAAAAGTCTACCAAAAATTTCGTATGGATGACATTTGCTATCTTGATACAGGGGATGTGCGGTATGTCAATTGCCATTCCGTTATTTCCAACTTCTTTTCGGGGGTAATACCACGAGTGGTCGCAATACTATCGATAATTTTGTCAGAAATCAACGAGATCAAATTGCTTGGTAGGGACTCGTGGTGTTACCTCAAAGCAATTTGATCGAGTTAAAGATTTCTGACAGAATTATCGATTGTATTGTGAGCACGAGTCGTATTTATTGAGACAATTTCACTCACTATAAGAAAGTCGCGTCTTCTGCGATATGAGGACCAATCAGAATGGGATTTCGCGAAAGTACACGCTTGAGATAATTTCACGAACCAACCAAGTTATTATTTGAAATTTGATCGAGTAAACAAAGTGAATTCTTCAATAGTTGCAACTAATGAATAATAAACATGAAGTCTGTCAACCTGACGTTTATGTCATATTAGATTACAAGATGTATTATTGCTGTTTATATTTGTGGTTGACTTGACGACGTGGTCTTTCCGGATCGGAAAGAAAGGAAGCGAAAGGAAGCGTGTACCCCATTCTGATTGGTCCTCGTATCGCAGGAGACGCGACTTTCATATAGTGAGTGAAATTGTCTGTGTAACCATATGCGACTCATTTCGATTTGATTTGATTTTGATTTGCATGTTTTCGTTTTTTTTTTTTTCAGACTGTGCGAGGTTAAACACTCAAAAAACGATGTTAAGAAAACCACAAAACCAAACATTCAATCAATATTCCTATTTTATTGGAATCAATTTGTTGATTTCAGCAATTCTATTTCAAAATAGTATATTATGTTAGCAGAGTTATGAACGACATTTCAGTACCTAACGAGAATTTTATTCACGAGTGCAGCGTTGCGGAACGACTGTTTAAAAAACAATTGTTCATGCGAATTGATGTTATAACCACATCATTGTATGTTTTTAAGTGGATATCTTCTCTCTCTCTCTCTCTCTCTTTCGTTTATTGGCCATTACTTCCAGTGAAGTGCAATTGGCCACCAAGTGGATATCTTTTTTATCATAAACTTTCAATTGACAGCTCAAGAACGACCTACTCTCTCAGGGTTTTTAACCACTGAAATCAAACAGTAACCCTAGCGATGTACTTAAAAAAATGGAGTTGTGGTAATATTTGAAAAAAATTCTTTAAATACAGATTATTTTACGTTATGGATGTACCCATTGCGCATTGTTTGTATCACGTAGTGTATTAATCTCCATAAATATTTTCATAGATAAATACATTTCAAATTGCATTCAAATTTTATTGTCTTCTGACAAAACATCTCGAATAAAAGGAAGTAGAAAAATATGATCTCTTATGCATTTACCTCCGATAATCGAGCGCGAGCGTTTTACTTCGCAAGCTTGGAATTTTGGAAACTCTCTAAGACGTACCATTTTTAGTATTATCATTGAAAATTGATTATAATTGAAACAACACGACATGATAAGGTAATTTTGTCATCGCAATAATTGTGGAATTCTAATATACAGGGTGTTTCAGAAATTGGAGCAATAAGTGAAATGGGAAGTAGAAGGTGACAAAACAAAACGAAATGAAAGATACTTTTTTGTAAAAAAAAGTTTTTTTTGGTAGATATAGAATTTTAAAGTTTTTAAGACCTTTTTAGTAACCACTGATCAGAGGTCTACAGCCTGCGCAAACCGCGCTGAAACACTGCCAGCGGGCAGACACGCTGAAGTCGAGAATCAAATCAGTGCCTCCCAAACAAAGGTCACTGAAAGCGATGTCATGAAATTTCATAAAAATTTTCGACAGTTTTGGACTGTTTCCAAAACGATAATTCTTGCCATTTATTGATACATTATGTTCCACACAACAACAACCCATTTTTTTGCTCCAATTTCGGAAACACCCTGTATAACTGTTAGACAGGAACCAAGCGGCACCCAGGGTTCTGACAAAATGAGACAGTTTTGTCATTATCATTGAAATACAAATATCAGACATGCACAAACTTTTCCCAATATACTTTTCGCAATATAGTAATAATAAACTTTTTTCCCAAATGGTACATTCTTTTTGACAGGTCACTGTACGAATTTGTTGTACAAAATAATCCAACCCCCTCAATTCATAATGAGATTTGGAAAACGAAAAGTAGTTGTGAATTCCTTCTATTTTGTTTCTCGCCATAGCTTGTGAACTGTGCCTACGAACTGGTGATGTTCAATTTCTATCATCCCACAACTCCCACTCTATTTAGCTGTTCAAGCGATCTGTCAGTTTTAGTGAACACGTAACGGTGTTTACGTAGAAATTATTTTGACGTATTTCAATTAATCGATCATCTAAAAGACATTGATTGATACGTATATGATCAAATGTACGGAAGCGTAGAAGGACCAACTGTTTCGCAATTTAATTTTTTTTATAATTCCGAATAAATCCAAAATAAAAGTCGGAATTCCGAGATAAAAGTCGGAATTCCGAGATAAAAGTCGGAATTCCGAGATAACAGTCGGAATTTCGAGATAAACGTCGGAATTCCCAGAAAAAAGTCGGAATTCTCAGAAAAAAGTCGGAATTCCGAGATAAAAGTCGGAATTCCGAGATAACAGTCGGAAATCCGAGATAAAAGTCGGAATTCCCAGAAAAAAGTCGGAATTCTCAGAAAAAAGCCGGAATTCCGAGATAAAAGTCGGAATTCCGAGATAACAGTCGGAATTTCGAGATAAAAGTCGAAATTTCGAGATAAAAGTCGGAATTTCAAGAAAAAAGTCGGAATTCCGAGATAAAAGTCGGAATTCCGAGATTCAAGTAGGAATTATAAAAAAAATTAAATTGCGAAATAGTTGACCCTTTTACGCTTCCGTACAAATGCTCAAAAGAACAATGCGTGTTTGGTTTCACGGAAAGTTCATTCGACAAAAACTCTATTTACTTTAATGTTCATTTTGTGTTGTGTTATGTTGGTGCCCCAAGTAGCACACCCATATTGGGACCATATTGGTACAATATTGTGAAAATATTGGCAAAATATTCAAATAATAATATTGGCGTAAAAAAAAATTTGAACATTCGGCGATATTGGTCCAATATTTAAAAAATAATATTGGTCTAATATTCTCGAAGCAATATTGGCCTCAAAATATTAGGCGATATTAGTACAATATCGCTATAGCACACTTACATTGGAATAATATTGGTGAAATATTGGCAAAATATTAGAACGTAATATTGGCGAGATAAAATTATAATTATTTCGGGATATTGGCTCAATATTACTTGGACATTATACAAATAATATTAGTGAAATATTGAGGAAGCAATATTGGCCCCAAAATATTTAGGGATTTTGGTACAATATCATTTGCATATATTGGTAAAATATTCAAAGTGAATATGTTGTCTTGAAAACATTGATGAAATATTTCCAGAAAATGTCGAATATTTTAAAAATTCTACAATTTCGTTTCTACTTCAATTTATCACTGAGTAGATTGACTTGTAAACGCATTGTGAGGAGCCTTATTTAATATATGTTACTATGATTCAGCTGTTGTTCCATATGTGGGGCCACCTAGCGGTTTCTTACCCAAGTTTAATCATAATTCATTACAATATTGTTTATTGAATATTCGGCCAATATTCAAATTTCAATCCTAGTGATAAATGTATTCTGTAATATTGTATCAATATTGTCTTTCAAATATTGGCGTAAGGTTTTTGTAACAATCTCAATCAATATAGGGTCAATATAATTTTAAGAATATGGATGTGCTATCAAACTTGGATATACAGTATTGTTTTTTATCTCTAAGATCGATATGAGAGTTATATTGAAATCGAAATATTGGAGCTAGATGCTGAAAACAATATGTAGGCAATATCGCTCTATAGATATTGGTGAAAATCATTGAACCAATATTTCATGAAACAATATACATTCAGAACAGGTTGAGCCAATATTCCGCCCATATTATTAATGAAATATTGTTTTTCCAATATGAACCCATATTGGTTCAATATTATTTTTACATTTACAATATATCCATATTGGCCCAATATGAAAACAAGATTCAGCCAACATGAGGTGCTACCTGGGTGGTGTGCAAAAATAATATATTTTTTAAATTTTCTATTGGTTACAGGTCAAAATAACATCGACTTTATTACTGCATGACGTTATTGGTAAATACAATATTTCCATAATAATATGCCTATGGTATCTCTAAAACTGGAACCTATCAGCAATTAAAAAAGCAACTTTAAATGCATCAGTTTTTTCCAAGATAACTTTTGAGTTCCATTATCGTAATTACATGAATATTTCATTAAAAAAAAATGTTCGAAGGCTGTCAAACATAAGGAAATTCGCATATTAATAGGACTGAGCTTAGTATAATAAGTTTGGTCAATACAGATTTTCTTCATTACAGTTAACATAGAAAACGCTAATATGCATCTGGCTTTTGCTCTATTGTCTGTGTTACATATAAGTGATGTTCTAAGCGCTGGTAGGTTGTTGTTTTTTTATGAATATTTTTTAAAAGTAACTGTTTCCATTTCATCACGCGATAAAACAAACTATATCAAGTAAATTCAGTTTCTGTTTGAGAAATAAGACAAACGAAACGCCATCTTGAGTTCTATTAACGAAAATAAAATTATTGAAAAACATTCCACTATTGGAGTTCCCCAAGGTTTAATTCTGGCTCCAATTTTCTATTTGATCTATGTTAATAGTATAACCAAAATAAAATTGATACGGAAACATTTTTCTTTTGCAGATGATACTGTACTTTATAATTCAGCCAGAGATGAAAAAAAATTAGAAAACAATTTCGAAAAAAGATATTCTTTTGTTTGAAAAATGGATAGATGAAACTAATTTAACTATTAACATTGAAAAACTGTTTACATGATTTTCAAACAAAAAAATATAGACCAAATTAAATTGAATGTAAAAATAAAGAATAAAATATGAATGAAGTTGAAGAACACAAATATCTAGGCCTATTAATTAATAAGACTTTAAATTTGGAATCCCATGTGGATAAAATGAAAAAATCAATTATTGCTTTAGTTGGAGCAATAAGAAGAATCGATTTTTTAAATTTTCAGATTCAAAATCTCATTTACAATGCCCATATTGTTTCGCATATCAGATATCTAATAACAATACTCTCATCTTGCAGTAAAAATCAAATAGGCATAATATATCGTTTAATGAATAAAGCAATAAAAGTAATATTTAAAAAACCATGGGAAACACCATCCATAGAATTAACTATACAAAGATACTAAGCATTTTACATTAGAAAAACTAATAAATTTTGAAAAAGCCAAATTTGTATACAAGCTAACAAATAATTTGCAAAAAAGTAACAGTAATTTGACAAAAAAACGCCATTCAAAAATTAATTCTGACAATTACAGAACTGAAAGTTTTCAAAATGAGTATTATTAATGGAAAAATACATGATGGTGCTCAGTTTCAATGCAGATCGATGATAATAATAATTAATTATTTAAGTTGCGCTTTTTATTTTCCTACACCTAGTGCCCCACCTAAATAAATAATTTTTTGCTTTTGGCATGACATAGAAAAAATTTTGTATACAACTCGTGCAAAAATTGTTTATTGCACTCGACATGAAATTGTTTGACGATGCCATTAGGCCGAGTTGGACAACACGTCGAGACTTACTTTTTGAACTTGTTGCATAAATAACTACTAAAAGGTCGCAGTGGGAAGGCTTGTAGCATGAAAGTCCTGAACAAATCTTATTTACTCGTCATTCCAACCATCATATTCCATAAATATTAAAACTGTTTTCACATCAAGGAAAAAAATACTTTTGGTTTGGAGATAAACCAGTTCATGCATGTTTTGACATATAATAGTTAAATTAGAAAACCATTATAAACCTGAGAATGACTATGTGAATGGATGTTTCAAAGTAATCAAGATGATCTATCCTGAAAATTGAAAATGTATCAGTGATAAAGTCCGTTGGAAGCTGATGCTTTTAATTTTTCAAAGCCAATTCTATATTGAAGGGGTTTGAATCATCTAATCCATTTTTTTTTGTCAACAGGGAACTTCTATCTAGGAACAGTTCAGGTAACTAACAGGTTATTATAATTAACAGCTGAACCTAAAGGATGAAAATGCTTGAATTTTTTCGAGAGAAATGCATAGAAATTATAATATATATACTTACTCTAGAATGCCAATCCCCTCTTCGTGGGACACTGAAAAGTGTTGTAAAATTCCAAATGTTTTCATCAATGCGCATGCCCATAACCAGTCTCCTAGCTCTGCAGCGTTGACAAATTTCAGAAAATTTTATCTTTGTAGTCGAGATTCTGTAGAAAATAATCTAACATTACTGTGAATCCTACCCAAATTCCCGTTGACTTGTTGGGATCGTGCAACAGTGTTAACAGAAATATTCCTGGAATACATTATTTTTAGTATAAGTACCTACATGAATATGAATTGTTGATGGCAAATCTAATAAATAACATAAATAGAGCAGAAATAATTCCCATCTTTGATAAAACTGAGAATATTAATCCTTTCTTTACGTTTGGCTTATATAAATCATTTTAAGCTTGACGAGAGCAATGCATGACATGGCATGGTGATCCAACAACTTCACTCACAAGCTAGCTCACTCCTCTGGATCATCGCAGAAAGGTTGGCGATCTGTCTGTGTTTTTAGATATTTCCGAAATATTATCAATCGTTCCACCGTTAGCGGTCCCTTCGAGACTGACCCGTCGAGCTCCAGTCCTCAGCACATCCATATGCCGTCACTTTGGAGACATGCAGACCATCTGTTTCCCAGAATATCAATTCTTACCTACCTTCCTTTGGTTCTCACGATGTTCTCTGCACAATACAGGATGTTTCTTTCCGTGGGAATCAGAACTTAAAAAAAAATCATAAAATACCTATATTTCAGAAACGTCACAAATAGTAACCTACTCAAGATATATTTTTTCATTGTTATTTTATTCGATGAATTTCTCGGATATAATCAGTTTCACAACATAGGTATGCCCACCAAAACTTTTCGTGTCTCATAGACTGCCCTGACACCAACGTATTATTAAATCGATTTTACTCAATATCATGAATCATTTAAAAATCGCACTGAAACCCACCCTGGTATGAATGAAACTGGTCCTGATCATGCGCACTAAATAATGCATCGAACTTTTTACAACACTTTCGTCCCATTGAATTGGCATTCTAGAGTAAGTATATATATTATAATTTCTATGGAGAAATGCTTTATACGAACATACCTAGTTCTGCAACTGCTTTATTTCTGGTTCAAAAAAATTGATTTTCTCCTTATATCTTTGAAACCGCTTCGTACTTTTTCTTATTTCGGTAAATAAATTCAAAGTAAGTGAAACATATATTTCTTCCATTATGATATTTTTTTAAGTTTCATCAGTGGCGTAACATACCATGCAACGTTTTTAATCGAACTAGGCCGCACTAATCGTCCCCTATCGTGACATAAATTGATCTCTCAACTTTATCTGTTCAGCGGGCAAATGAGCGTATTTTTTCTACGAACTCATTAAAAGAACAATATTGAAGTTTATTCCTCTTCTGTTATCATAACAGTTTTGATTCACAGCCTGAAGTTCTTAGGGTGCTCGAAATAGAGAAGATTAGTGTGACGTCAAAGTGGCTGAAACTTGGTAAACCTTTCCAAACATTGAAATTGTTTTTTTCGGCAAAAGGTTTCAACTAACTCAGTCGTCATTGAAAACAATATCAATTATCCTTATTGTCGACGGAATTATGCAAAATCATCAAATCAATAATTCCTTATGGGATTTTAACACGTATTACAAGTTTGTTTGGAAACGTTTTATAAGCTCCGCCCACTTGTGACGTCAGGGCTGATTTAGTCTATTGCTCGAGCATCACGAACCAATCTATTTGTGAGTCGCTCTTGATACGGTCGTAATGCTCCATACGCGTTATAAAACAACGAAATGTGTTCCAAGCATACTAGATGTTTGTAGCTTACATGATAATCCTTTTTACAGCACGAATTCACATAGAGACAAACAAATCAATGTTTTCAAATGTTAAACCGAAAAAGCCCGCCTAAACAAAAAAAATGACAGGAACCTATTTCAGGGGAAGATGAAGGAAAATTGGAAATATAATATTCATAGAAATAACAGGGGCGTATTATTACTTCCACTCAAACTATTATAGGGCATGTGTTAACAGCCAATGATGAAAATTATACAAACTTTTATCCTGGAAAAATGTATGTTGGTGCAAAACAGAACACTCTTCGGTTTCCAATATATTGGGAAAAAAATGATTTTTTTTGTTAAAGGACACCCCAGACTTTAATAGAGAAAGTGCCCCCCTGTCGAATCGGCTGAATTTCTGATATGTTGTAGTCCAAGTTATTCCAAACAAAAAGTCCATGGTCTTAACTTTTTCTATAGGCTAGTTTTGACGCAAGAGGGCGTTGAAAGTTCTCATTTTTTCTCTATTGTCAAACAACTAAAAACGGTACCCTGGATAATTTTCACTGTTTTGAGTAATTAAGAACTAAACATTCATCAATATAAGATAATATTATTATAAGATTTTTCATTGGTGTCATTACAGATGGTCAATTATACAGTGTGTTCGAACTGGTATGGTGAAACTAATACTTAAAGTCGATAATGAAACTCGAGGAGGCTATGATAAAAATAGGTCTAATTCATTTTGATATATCCGATTATTTCATCGATGCTCAAGGAGTGTGATGGAGGAACTCCAGGCCATATAAGTTAATGGTATACCACTTCATTTATATATTTTTTACAGAATAGCGAGACATAAAATATGTATGAAAATTAACATCCGTTAAAAATCAACATAAATCTTACAGAATAACCCATATTATATGTCACATTTAACGTACTTTTTGAACCTGATGGCATCGTTGACCCTAATGAAAAACTGTCGAGTAAACCCTAATAATAATTTATAGGGTTTTTCATTTGGGAACATATCAATACGATCAAAGAAACTGACATTGTAGTTGATTCGCAGTTGTTTTTTAGTTATTTAATAGTATTTCGATGACGAAATTCCACTCTCATCCTCCATGGACCTGGAATATCAATACGTTCGTCAAATTCTAATAAAATGTTTCTCAAATCCTGCCTATTATATTGTACAAGAGATTGTAGTACATTCATTTCATCGGTTTCTTCGTCCTCTATTGTACTCACAGCCATAACTGTTGTGATATCAATTTAAAAACGAAAGTTAACCAGACAACAGGATCCAGAACAAAAATTTATTTCATAATATACAGGGCGATACGAAAAAAAATGGGTTGGATGGTGGAACGCATTATTTTAAAATGAAATATTAGGAAAAACATCTGTGTAACCATCATTCGCCTCTCTACCACTATTGATTGTCTCTGAATTAGTTGGATGTTAGGAATTTTTGGACGAAATTGCAGAACCGTAAAAATCCCTGCGTTACAATGATGCCTTCAAATTATACAGGATGGTCGAAAAATATTTTTCAGTACGGAACTTTCCGAATTTAACTTTCGCTTTCTTTTAAAACGAACACTCAGTATATTTTTCGACTATGTGATGTAGTAAACGGGATTCATAAACATTTTTTGAATGTAGATCCCTTGGCGATTTGTAACCATTTTCGAATTATTGAACATTAAAAATTGCAAGTAGCTGGACACACTGTATAATATAAGTTGTGTATATTCGACTTTTTGTTTGCAATAACTTCGACTACAACATATCAAAAATTCAGCTGATTCGACAGGGCGCCACTTTCCCTAATGATGTATATACTTTCAACACCCTTTATTCCAGAAATGAAGCATGCGAAACCACGGTTTTTCTTTTCAAATAACCTAAGAAGTTATGCCCTTTATTACGACCAGTATATAATTATGAAGCACCAGAGGGGCTATTTTTGACCGTAAGCAATATCAACGAGTACACGTATCGTTCCAGTCTTAGTTACAGATAGTATGTCAAAGACTTGCAGATAACATCAGAATGTGACGATACGAGTACACGTTATCATTGCGAACGGTCAAAAATTGCACCCCAGGTCTACCTAAATATTATTATTACTAAAACCACTAATGCAGGTACCACGCGACGAAGCAGCACAACTTTGTGAGGATCGCTCTATGGAACTTGTGACCATCCTAGATGCTGAAAAAAACGAGGCTATCTTCCAGCTATTGAATGCAAATGGTGAGTGTGATAATTGAGCGTCTTGTATCAGGAGAGAATATGTAATAGGTCTTTCTCATGAGACGGCGATTTCTGATTTGATTAATGAACAGTAAAATAGATTTTTTACAGACTCCAAAAATACTTTTTTTTTGAATTTTGGGCTAGCAATTCACTAAAAAAACCAATTACAAGTTGGAAATTTTAAATTTTCTTATTGGTCAGTCGACTGACTCGTCATCACTTGACTTGCCAATAAAAAACCTGGTAAACTGGCAACCTTGGTTAAAAACACTTCAACATTTTGAACTACTCAGATGAACTACCGATCAGAATAGGTCTGTTCTTTTTCTTACACCATTTTTACACCGTATCACTCTCTGATGCAACATCGTTCCGAGTTCCCATGGAACAAACAGAGAACGCATGTAAAATATGAAGGTTGTTTTTGGTGGATTGATGGAATGGAACGACCAGTGAAGAAAAAAAGGGCCAAATGCTAAATATAACAAAATGAAAAACGATTGAAGTAGTCATATTTATTCAAAGAATTGATTATTAAGTTTTTTCTAAATCATCTTTGTGCATTTTAATTGGTATTCCAAGAAGAACAAACGCATGACAGGAATTAATAGTAGGTAAGTGCTATTTACCTGATTTAAAGGTAGGAAATTAGGCATGAACATCTAAATTTTTCTCAATATTTCAGGCAGATTTTAGTATTCTATAAACCAGTCTGGTCCAATTTCACATCATCGACATTGTTTGTGGAGTGAAAATTAATTTTTCTAAATGAAGCACTGTTTTATGCCTAATTGTGAAAATAGTGACGGAAACACTAACAAATAACAATAACAAATTGCATTATCTCCATAGGATTCTTTGACAGCACTGATATAAAACAGATGAATTGAGTTAGAATAAAAATAAGTAAGTACCATACTAACTTTTTGGTTTTTGCATGACGTACTTCAGCACTTATGAATTTCATATTATTTGCAAAAAAGTCATGGACTATTTCGCTGGTTACTTCAGGTAGATTATTAGAATCTGCTTTCTCAAAACCAAGAATCAATCTATTAGACATTTTGATTGACCTCAATTCCCACAATACAGAATACAAATTCAACACACCACAGAAACACAATGTTTTGCTTATAAATAAACAACGTAATGTTATTTTATAAATTGTAGTAGTTCAAAAGTCTCGTCTCATTTTGCTGTCAATGTCAATGCTGTACCAAGGTTGCCATTTAAAAGGAAAACTTTCAAGTTTGAATTATTTAAGTTTCGCACCCAAAAAATGAAAATGTTATTTTTTTGGCGGAAAGAGAAACATTTTTTTTTTTTTGATTATGTTATATTATAATGTTATCCTTATTAGAAACTGTAATTTAAAAAATCGATGAGAAAGACCCGTTGAGGAAACTCATCCCTATCCAGTACAACGCTCACAACTGACGGCATAGTGCATAAAGGAGTTGTTTCGTATGGCACCATAATTCTGAATTTAATTCATGCTGGGTCAAATGACCACTCCAAAATTGGCCTGGGCTTGTAGTCTATTGATTATGTTAGTGCTAGTCCCTTCTTTTTATTATTTTTTGTTTATGAAGAAGGAAACAATTTGGTGAATTCACTTACATAGCAACAAAGTTTTCATGGCGACATGCGCAGTAGGAACCACCTGTTACGTATCATTTGTCATCTGTCATGTATCATCGTCATGTGTTGTCGTCATGTTGTCATTTACAGAGTTTTCATGGCGACATGCGCAGTAGCAACCACCTGTTACGTATTATTTGTTATCTGTCATGTGCCATCCGTCAAGTGCCATGTGTTATCTGTCATGCGTCAACTCCCATGTAGCATCAAAGTGCCAAATGCCATTTGTCATTTGCCATCTGCCATTATCACATTCTGCTGGATTTATTAATTCAAGCGTAGCTCGAAGTACTGAGCGAAAGTAGTGGAATCGGACCTAAATAAAAAGTTTCATAAGTTTGAATCCAAATTATTGAATGGCAGACTATCTACTGATAATCCTCGTGATCAAACCTTGTAGGTAATCAGATGATAAAAAGAAGCTCCAGGTTGCTAATTTTATAAAAATCATATTATAAGTTTAACTTTTGTGGAAAAGTCCGGTAATATCACGAATTCAAGTAATGATGCCAAACTCTGTTTGGGCGACCAACCATACGGAAGATTTAGTCGATTGATGACCATATTTGGAATCATACTCTCGTTTGCAAATATATTATAAAGATCTCTGAGGAACAGATCTTGTTCAAACAATTTATCGATTGAAATAGAGGAAACTAAAAAATTGACTTAACACATTCGTGGGCGGACCTCTATAGCCGTCATGAGCGCTGGGACATGCCTGCTATAGCAGACATTTCATATTGTGCCGAACCGTCCCCAGCAGACTGCAAGAACTCTCCCAGAGTGATGGAAGGGGTAGACGCTTTAAAATGCAGGTATCTTCATGCAGTTCGCGCGCAAATTCAGTATTGGGGCTAAGTGAATATGTTTAAATTGACTGTCTAAAATGTTTTTTTTTTAGTTTTTTATCAGAGTGCTATAAATTATTCTTCTAAGGAAAATGTTTTGGAAAAATGTCTTTTCTAGTTGGAAAGTTGACATATTTATTTTTTACTTCAATAAGCATTAGTATATCTTTCGCTATATTTTGTGCGATTGTTCTTTTAGTTGGAAATTACAGTTCTCCTTCTGTTTTTCTTTTTTGTGACGGTTGTAGCAGGTCCATCACAATTTTTTGTGTGGTGGGACAGAACTGATATTGCCGTCATCTGCTTTTTGTCAAAATAAGAAACAAAAATTTTCATTTCATACAATTCGTCACATTTGGAAAAAATAAACTCGATTCTGTAAAAAAATTGGTGGTGATTTTTTCGAACTGCTACTGTCGAATGTGTCAATATTGGGATCAAAGAATGACTTTCCTGAACAGTATCAAATAAATCAAATGAATGGTACCTATCCATTTCTGTGTTAAAGGAACCGATGCTGCCTTCTGGATATCCGGATATAAAAACTCTAGTGAGGATATCTGGTACTGGTTGCATGGAGAAGAAATAAAATACACCAACTGGGGTACTGGAGAACCTAATGGATATAAAGAAGATAGGAGTTGCATTGAAGTATTCAGGAGAAATTCCAGTGCTGCCTGGAACGACCAGCCGTGTAAAGACCAGCGTGGTTTCATTTGTAAGTAAATACGAAATACATGTTACAGAACTGAAAGTGTCACTGTCGATGATAAGGTGTGTTTTGATGAAAGCACCAACGCTGCAAACACGCCAACCCTCTCACCGTGAAGATACTCGCTCACTTGTACACTTTTTGTATTGCGCAATCTGAAAAATGGCGCCATTCTCAAATTGCAAGGTGAGACTATCGTTGCAACTTCAAAAATTGCGCAACAATCAAAACTTGACTACACTTTTGAGACTTGCGTCCACTTGAGAAATTGCAGTGTGTGAACGGCCAAAAGGAATAATATTGCGCAACCTACAAATGGACCGACAAGTTGGTTAAATAATGTGTCGCAATATTACTTCTAGCGCAACTTTGATGTGTTGATGTTTTGGGTTTGAGGTTAATGAAATAATAAGACGTTTTGAAATAAGACGTTTTCGCAAGAAATTTTGTAGAATGCTTCGTCGCCAGTCCTTAATTCTTGTAATAAAGTATTTGCTGCTCCATATCGGTTTTTAATCCATTCACGAACCCAAATTGTCCTTTTTTAAGGTTACTTTTTCGTCTCCTATTTTGTCTTCTTCGCAGCAATATAAGGGCTACGGTAGCACCAGCCTTTCTTTGTTCATGACAATACATTATTGAAATAAAACATACCACACCAAAATTTTATCAAAAAAGAATTCAAAGCAGAAAGAGCAACTTTTTAATGGCTAGATATTATTTTATTGCAATAAAAAGTGGGTAACGTGTGAGTAGCCCTTCAACTATTGAAAATGTCTTCGACATTTTTAAATTGCGCAGTTCATTTATGTCGGAATTTGTGTGAACAGATCGAGCAATTGTGGAATGGCGCCAGAAAAACTTTCGCCACAAAAATGTACAAGTGTGCGAGTACCTTAACACCAATCATTTCTCTACAATGCCCGTGGCTTACAGTCAAATAGTTGGAACAAAACTACCTTAGAGTGACTTCATTTTTATCGGTTTGCTTCAAGATTGACCTCACGCCAAGGCAGTTAGATCAAACTATTTCATCGAGAGCAGCGGGCTTAGGAGGGGTAGGAATTTACTAACAAAGTTTCTTTCATACAGGTGGTCCTAAGAAATCAACTGAAAACTTCTATCTGGGAACAGAGAAGGTGAGTAGATGTGTATAGACATTATCATCAGTTATCAAGTAATCCAGTACGATTGGGTTTTGAGACGAGGATCGATTGTAGCGCCACCAAACTCAGTATGCTAGTTGTTGGAACCATGATAAACACGAAAAAAAAAAAGGTTTACCGAACTTCCAGTGGTGGAAAAAAAGAGATTTTTGATGTAATTTTGGAAAGAATATGATTTATCGGAAAAACGACTCAACAAGGTGAAGAACAATTCAATTTTCCACAAAAATTATTCCTTGCAATTTCTTATGAAATGCCCTCGTTTTCTCAGAAAACGTGATTGAACGCCGACATCAAAATTCAGGTTCACGCTTATCCTCCGCTGGAAGTTCTGGCGGAGCCGAATATTTGATTGGTCATAACTCTGCTTGATATGATCGGATAAGGAAAAAGAAGAGTTCATATTGTTTCTGAAGACTCCTACCTCCTCATGCAAATATAATATGCGAGTATTTGAGTACCTAAAATGTGTTTTGTCGCACTTCACGGAGATGTTTGCGAATGATCCGAAAATAATGAATAATTTAGTAAATATGGAATTATTATACTTAAGAAGCAACCCATACTCTTTTTAGACTATATGCAACAATTTCAAAGTAGTGTGACAGGTCCCACTTATACATGCAAAAAAAAACTTTGTTTTACTCCTGCCTCATATTCAACTTACCCATTCTCTTCACTAAATGTTGAAAATAATCGCTTATTCATATTTTGCGTATATACAATGTGACCCATTTAAGATGGAAACACCCTTATAAAACTTACATTTTTCAACCGATTGGAATAATTTTTTTTTTCGTTAGGTAGACATTCAAAAAGTCTACTAGGGCACCAAATTTCATGATTGAATCTCCATTTCCAGGACCAACTAATCTTATTTTTCAAGGTCAAAAATCTAAAAAAATTACTAGCGATTTTTTTTAGAAAAAATCTGACTACACCATTAGATTTGCACCATTTTCAAACGGTTCATATGTAAATTACGTTGAAATGCGTCAATCAATAAAAAAGTAATAAGGAAATGAAATTTGAAACATATGCCGTTTAATCGACTCACGTATTCAATTTTAGAACTTTTATCAAAATTCGGAACACACCACCGTATTAAGGAGGTTTCGATATATCACTAGTCAAAATTTTATTGAAATCTGTAAATAAATTAAAAAATTATAAGATAATAAAATTTGCAAAAAATATTAATGGATTTTCAGGAAATAGTTATTTACCGAACAAGTGCGGAAAGTAGTACTTTTCCGCACGCGGAAGGGCGGAAAAGACATTTTCCGTAAGAGTTAGGTACAATATTTTTCCTACGAGTGTTTTTGTCCATCTTATTTATGAAAAAACAAGGATTTTAATGAACACGTTATTATAAAAATGCTACAAAATGACTAATAAGACAGAATTGTTACATAGATCATTTAGTTAGTCCTAAATATCATCATTTTCAAAAATACAAAAATCGTGCGGAAAAGTAAAAATCGTACGGAAAAGTAAAAATCGTGTGGAAAAGTAACTTTTCCGAACGATTTTAAATCGTACGGAAAAGTACAACTTTCAAAACGAAAAATCGTGCGGAAAAGTTACTTTTCCGCACGCTCGTAGGAAAATAGTTATTTACGTAACAAGTGCGGAAAGTAGTACTTTTCCGCACGCGACGGCAGTTGCACGAACGACGCAGAGCGGAGTTCGGGCAAGCCGTTAAGGGCGGAAAAGACATTTTCCGTAAGAGTTAAGTACAATATTTTTCCTACGAGTGTTTTTGTCCATCTTATTTAAGAAAAAACAAAGTTTTTAATAAACAAGTTTTTATAATAATGCTACAAAATGACTAATAAGACAGAATAGTTACATAGATCATTTAGGTGTAGTTAGTCCTAAATATCATCCTCATTTACAACAATACAAAAATCGTGCGGAAAAGTAACTTTTCTGCACGATTTTAAATCGTACGGAAAAATACAACTTTCAAAACGAAAAATCATGCGGAAAAGTTACTTTTCCGCATGCTCGGAGGAAAATGTCATTTTATCTCATAATTTTTATTTATCAACAGATTTCAATGAAATTATAGTCAGTGATATTCCGAAACACCCTCAATGCAGTAGTGTAGTCAAAGTTTCGATTAAAGTTCTGAAATTGAATTGGTCATTCCCTTATAACTTTTTCATTTATTGGCACATTTCAACGTAATTTACATATGAACCATTTGAAAATGTCGCGAATCCAGTGGTGTAGTCAGATTTTCTGAGAAAACGAGTATATTCATAAGGTATTACTGGAAATCATTCTTGTGGAGAATTGAATTATCTCTCAACCTACCGAAATCGTTTTTTGATAAATCTTATATTTTCTGAAATAATAACAAAAAAAAGTTATATATTTTTTTTTATGAATATTTTTTTGGGTTCCACCCCTGATTTTTTGGTAAACTATTTTTTTTCTAATAATACATGATGTCGAGATGTCATGTGCCGAGTTTCAGAGTGCTAAAATTCATTCTTCACTTTTTGCTCGAGTTTGTCTGTCGTTACTGGATTAAAGAAAATGAGCTTTCCTTTCACCTCACACTTTTTTCGTAAGAATTCCTAGAATCCTCCTGAAAATTATCACTTGAGGAATGAAAAATGAGATGTTGAAAATAGTGGTTTCGTGTGAAGATAAACCTTCAGTATATCCATTACTATACCAAAGGTTCCAAACAGTGCAGTGCTAGTTTGGCGATTTTCAGTAGAAATTAAACTCCACGGGATACGATCACAATCACAGAAAGCTATCGATTCCAACCAAATTGAAATACTTTCAGGTATCTCGCGACGAAGCATCGCAGCTGTGTGAGAAGAGGTCCATGGAACTTGTGAGCATTCAAACCGCTGAGAAAAATGAAGCTATTTTCGACTTGTTGCAATCCAATGGTGAGTGTGTAGTATTCTTTCGCTGTGGCTTGTATCTTCTGCAGCAAAAATATTCATGTCTACGGGGGTTCATGTATAGTTACATTAATTTTTTCATTATAAACAATTAATGTTTTCAGGTTGGTCAGTTATATCCATTCTATAAATCTGAATCTAAATCTAAACAATTTTAAAATCTGAGTAGGACGATATTCAGTAGAAATGCAAGAGAAGCTTTCCAAAATAAGTCGGGGGTTATGGAACAATGATCAAATTTTCACTTATAATTGCACGAGTGGTTTGTATTTTATCGGGGAAATTTGGGTTGTTTATTGAGAAACGCTTTCCTAGTAATTCGACGAGAATAACTATCAACTATTAAAAACACGACACCGGAGGTGGAGAAACATATCAATGTCAAACTATTCATTTTGGCAACCAACACCGCGATAATTGATAAACAAATGAATAAGTGAAAAAACCACTAGTGTATTTGTCAACAGTAAAAACACAAGATAAATTTCTTTTTGTAACGAAATAATTTTGCCAATCAGTAATTTTACGAGAAAAACTGACATGACAAAATCGCGAGACCGAAGGTCGAGCGATTTTGTCAAATGTCAGTTTTAAAATTTTGAGTGAAAAAGAAATGTATCCTTGAAAGAAAAGCTCGAGTGTTTTGGCAAGATAAATTAACGACCGAATATATGAATGAACAACAACAATAATTATCTTTTTGTACAACTGACATTAAAAATGACGTTTTTAATTCATTGACACATGAACTAAAAACTGACGTTTTCACAAAATCACTTTTAACACTAGTGTTAAAAGTACTTTTAACACTAGTGTTAAAAGTAAAATGACAGATGAGATGATGGATACTCAGTAATATAGATCTCTCTAATAGAAACACTTCAATCAGATATTATAATCAGAACACCTACTCAAGAGGAATCGTTTATAAAAGTTCACACATGTATTTGGTCGTTTGCGCAATTGATAATACTAATTCCTTTTGAAGTTACAAACGAAGTAGTATTTAGTCCAACTGTAGAATGTCCTTCATCACTGACAAATAATGACATTCATAAATAAAGTGCGTTGGGGTTTATTATATTTGAAGTATCTGTCAGTCAGCCTTGTAATCCAAAGATCGTGTGTTCGAATCCTTATGGATCTTATTTTTTTTTTGTTTTTTTCTTACTAGCAGTAACTGTTGAACAAAAAATTTTGTATGATACATTTGTTAAAAGTGATTTTATTTTGCTCGTGGGGTTGCTCCACTCGCTAACGCTCGTTTCGCAATATTCCCCACTCACAAAATAAAATGCCACTTTTAACACTTGTATCATAAATAACTATTATTGATACAATTAAATTATTTAAATGAACAATTATTAAATGCACAATTGTTATAAATTGTTTGGTTTGGTGTACTGATTTCAAAATTTTCTTCTCTGGTATTCACACATGTAGAATATTCATTTTGATTTTTCTCACTCGTAAGGAACTAATAAGATTTTCGTGATGTTCAGGAACAATTTGGAGGTAAGGTTTAATAGAAGATGATGATGAGTGTCCCGTTATCTTTATAAGTTGTTGGTCACTTACTCCTGCTTTTGCTAACTGGGAAACTGTACTAGCACGGTTCGAATGATTGGTAATTTTATTATTTGTGATGTCGAGTCCAATTTTAGTTGCAGAATATTTGGTCCAAGTAGAAATCGTATTCATACCCAGTGGAACATTTTTGTACCAACCTTTGGAATTTTTATTTTTACAAAAGGGATTTGAAGTTAAAAAAAGCCGTTCAGATGTTATGTTTTCATTTCTTTTTTTGTAACAGTAATTTTAACAATGCAACGGGACAAATACATTCATCCATTTCATTTTTTGTTATCCATTTGCTGTCTGCCAATTTTTTCGACCCACCCTGTGTCGTCTTTGAAAATATTGTATTCAAATCTTCCTGTTGAAGTTCCATCTTGATTTTTTTCTTCTTTAAAATAGTAAATTTTACAGTTTGTAGCTTCTCCCCCCTGCAAGCTAATTCATAAGAAGCTATATGAAAGAATCTTTTTTGTAATCCCTCTGGGTTCTCTATATTCCACAATTTTGCCATTTTTACTATATCTTTATTGTTCAATGCTACAGAACCTCCTTTTCTTTTCTCTGGAATAACTTGTAATTTTTTCCGTCTACTATTTCTCGCATCACGAGCTTCTTTAAAATTTAACTGCATATTCTTTATAATCTTCTCCATTCCTCTTTTTCATATTATAGGCCCAATCCTTTAATATATCTGCTACTTCTTGTAACGGAGTTATTTTCGACAGTTCGTAATTTCGTATTTGACAAAAGTCCATAAATGTCTCCATATTGACGTTTTAGTATTTTTTGTGGATTGCGGGATTGCTTTTTCTACATAACGACTCATGTTGTAATGTTTCAGTATCAACTATCAACAATAATAGGTACTTCCGGTACTTCAATAACTGACAGGACAGACATTGAAGTGATGTAAGCATACTAGATGTAGACGCTTAAGAGGAACAGGTATTTTTGTACAACTGACATTAAAAATGACGTTTTTAATTCATTGACACATGAACTAAAAACTGACGTTTTCACAAAATCACTTTTAACACTAGTGTTAAAAGTACTTTTAACACTAGTGTTAAAAGTAAAATGACAGATGAGATGATGGATACTCAGTAATATAGATCTCTCTAATAGAAACACTTTAATCAGATATTAATACTATTATAACAATCAGAATCAAAATTACTTATAAATATGTATTTGGCAATTTGTACAATTTGTGATATTAACTGACGAAGTAACTGCAGAAGCTTCATCGGCAATCAATGATGGTGCTATTATTGAAGTGGGATGATCAAATAATGCTGGGAGAGAACTAGAACTTATACCAGGAAACATTTTATCAGCTATTTTATTTTTATTTTCAATGGAATCCTCGATATAACCCTCAGCTACAGTTGAGGACTTCCACCCGCCATGTCGTTTTATTGTAGTCAAATTTGCTCCTGAATTCGCTAACAGAGATGCTGAAGATCTTCGAAAGCAATGGCCGGTAAACTGCTGCGGATCTGGTAATTTCAGAAATTCAGCAATAGTGGAAGGCATCTTCCCAAAAGTATTTATTCCAACTGGTTGAATAGTGCATTTGTAGTTAGAGTAATTCAGGAAAAATCGACGGTGAGTAACAGAAGTTGGGCGTAATACAGCATATTCACGGTAATAATTCACGTAGTGTCCAACGATGCAAAAACTTCTTTGAATGTTGGTTTTGTATCCGAAATATGGATTAGTAATGACTGTATAGTTTCTTCAATGTCATCTACGCTCAATTTGCAGAGTTCTTCACGACGGCACGCTCCAAATAATCCAAAAATGGTTGCCACTTTAATCATAAGATATTTGGTATCGGGAGCTTCATTTAAAAATCTGTCAATCTGTTCCCTTGTCAGAATTTTCGATTTTTTCGGACGGTATCCGACACTTTTTCGTTTCAAAAATGCGACTAATTTATGGTATTTACTTATATCCACGTTTTCCTTGATTTTCAGTTCAGCTTTTATCATAGAGAATTTAGACCACAGTGTTGATGATTTCCATAACCGTAGAGCATCTGACTTGTAATCCAAAGATCGTGTGTTCGAATCCTTATGGATCTTATTTTTTTTTGTTTTTTTCTTACTAGCAGTAACTGTTGAACAAAAAATTTTGTATGATACATTTGTTAAAAGTGATTTTATTTTGCTCGTGGGGTTGCTCCACTCGCTAACGCTCGTTTCGCAATATTCCCCACTCACAAAATAAAATGCCACTTTTAACACTTGTATCATAAATAACTATTTTATCGGTGGTAAAAAACGATGCACCTTTTTTATCGCTGTCAAACTGACAAAACAGTCATCTTTAAATGACACATTTTATACAGGAGTTAATTTATTAGTATAAATCTGTTCGGGCTACCTCGTTAACTTTTCGATGTCTTGGTGTAGACCCTCTAGAAGGTGTAGGAATCTTTAGAATTATGGTGCACCCTATCAGTTTTATCTGACTCTTCAAAGATACCGTATTGACGACTCTATTAGAGAATGTAAATACAAATCAAATCAGTTTCAATTCATTCCAAGACCCTACCTGGGTATACAACTTGCCAAGTATACAACTTGGTGCAAGAAAAATAATGAAGGCCTCAATTCAAAAGAGATAACTGGAATAAATAACTCAGTAATCAAATCTCATAAATATCTACTCTGCTGAACAATGTCAACTGATCCGTAATATGTTTCAGAAATCAATTATGCCGTCTGGACATCGGGAAATAAGAACTTCGAAGGAAAAAACTGGACCTGGTCGGATGAGGAAGTAATAATATACTCCAACTGGGGTCCAGGTGAACCGAATGGAGCTAGAGGAAATGAAAACTGTATAGAAGTTTACAAAAAGAATTCCACAGTGTTCTGGAATGATCACCCATGTGGAGATAAGCGTGGTTATATTTGTGAGAAAATATCAGAGTGTGAAACAAAACTTCTTACTGTTACTGTCGATGATAAAATGTGTTCCAGAAGCACCAATGCTTCTAACACACCATCAAAGAAGTTTTATCTCAGCACTGAAAGGGTTGGTTCTGCTTTTCTTCCAAATGTTTTTTTTGCAATCTCATCATAATCTCATCATCATCATCATCATATTAATTTTGAGTTTCTCTGACATAATGCAATGAAACATCTCCATCAAGTTCATGTAACGATAGTTATTGTTTGAATTACTGTTCAATATATCGGTCTCTATAATTCCACACTGATTATACAGTATCGGAAAGTTTTTATTTTGGGTATCGTGGTTTCGTGAGAGCGTAAAGTATAATAGCTTGCTATACAGTATCGGAAACTTTTCATCTGGGGTATAGACAGAAATCTACGCGAGCAACAAGGAACGCAATGATATGATAATACCACATAAAAGAGAGAGACGCACTACTGCGCGGCTCTCCTGTTGCCGTGCACGACGAATTAACAGCTCAGTTGATATCCCTTCCTCGAGCGAGTAGAGGAGAAATTGTAATGCTCTCTCAACATTATAGCAAGCTATTCTTCACGCTCTCATCAAACCACCATACGCCAGATGAAAACTTTCCGATACTGTATGTTGAGAGAGCATTACAATTTTTCCTGTACTCACTATAGGAAGGGATATCGACGTGCGCTGTTATCGGTGTGTCGCATTGCCACGTGGTCCGTTAATGAGTCGGGTGGGGTAACAGGAGAGGCACACGGTGGTGCGTCTCTTTTATTTATGTGGTATTATCATATCATTGCGTTCCGTGTTACTCGCGTGAATTTCTGTCTATACCCCAGATAAAAAGTTTCCTATATCTACTGTATATCAAGCTGACTATGTATGTACTTATTTTATGATGATATTTTGTTTGTTTTGGTTGGTTTCCTGGTTTTGCCGTGGTCTCCTATGGAAATTTAAACCAAAGACGACCACGAAAAAACCCGGAAACCAACCAAGGCTATTCTTCGGGGGGCTCACCCACCCGAGACCCACCCACTCGATAGGCCATCTTACCCATCTAGGGCGTAATTACCTATATCCTTAACGGTACGCCAGTTGCCGGTGTGTTTCAAGTGGCGCCATCTCTGTTTTATCAACTAACTAAATATTGAAAGTGAATTTTTCCCAGAGGTGTTTTCATCACGGATGCTGGTGGAAGAAAATTAATTTTGGATAATTCCTTATATTTCCCATACGTGGCGCCACATGCGCGACACGCGTTGATGCACAGCAAGAATGGATAAATGATATTGTTTTCATCGATAGAGTGGTCATCTGAAGTTTCGAAGAGGGGTTTTGTTGAATTTCATTTCTACACAATCCAAACAGAGAATGTTTCAAATATGATCACAAGCTATTCTTCCTGGATTGGCAAGGACTGCATTTAATCATGTCAAAGGGTGCTCTAACGGCCACCCACCCGATGAACTTTCTTACCCATTTAGGGTGTAATTACTTATATTCCTAACGGTACGCCAATTGCCAGTGTGTTTCAAGCGGCGCCATCTCTTGACTTTTTTATCAACTATCTAAATTTCGAAAGTGAATTTTTCTCAAGGGTGTTTTCATCACGAATGCTGGTGGAATGAAATTAATTTTGAATAATTCCTTATATTTCTCATAGATGGCGCCACAGGCGTGACACGCGTTGATGCACATCAAGAATGGATAAATGATCTGGTTTTCATCGATAGAGTGGTCATCTGAAGTTTTGAAGGGGGGTTGTTGAATTTTATTTCAACTTCTTCCGTGCGCTGTTTCCAGATGGAAACAAGGTGTTTTCAAAAGACTAATTTGACCCATTTCACACATCTGAAAAAGTTAAAGGGCACGTCCTCAATCTCAACTGTGTATACCAGTTAGCTCCTTCTTTATTTCTCACTGAATTTTTCTATTCGTCTTACAATGTTCCCGAATCCCTTCAACACAAGAAAGTGAATTGAAGGTACAGTTCTAGCTCTTGAGTTCGTATGACTTTTATGTAATATAATTTGGAACATGTTTGTGTAATATTATTTCCGTCTTACAGGCCTCGCGTTCCCAAGCATTGAAGCTTTGCCAGGACATGTACATGCAGCTTGCCAGCGTGCGCAATAAAGATGAGAACACTGTTTTATTTGAGATGATACGTGCGAAAGGTAAGAATAATGGAGAATTTGATTGATGATGATGATGATGATTGAGAAATGGACGTTTTTGGGCGGACAGAACCAAGGACATTACACACAGGACTGCTCGATTCCTTCCGTGACGTACCTCAGTGGCCCCCTACCTAGTCCATTGCCCACCTCAACAATAAATTTCTTTCATTCGGAGGCCACCGCATTACGTCATTTCAAGGTCATTTCTGATACAAACATTGGAGATAGCAATCGAGCGGTCCTGTGTGTAATGTCCTTGGACAGAACCATAAGCTCACACCGCAGCTATTGGAATCGTTTGGTCTGTTCCGAATAGACCATTCCTGAACACCTGACAGGTCGGCCATCTTTACATGAGGGGCAAGCTACATTTGTTTACGGTTCACGGTTCAGTTGCATTATTATTTTTGTTTGGTCAACACCATGGTTTTTGAGGAAAGTTTTTACTTTCGAAGTTTATGGTATTTAGTAATAACAGAAAGAGACTGCTTGTGAAATTATTGCAATTATGTCGCTGTTTTGCTACACTATCGGGATATGTTTTTGCGAGATATTTAAAGAAAATTGAAGTGCTAAATAGCATTGACCCGTACACCCTTACAGTTAGTGAATGTTTGACGTTTCTGTTGAAGGACCTCGTTTTGAACTCCTTATCCATGCATTATGACATTTACCAGATAATGCATTCAAATAACTTCCTCAATTAGTTGAAACGGCAGCAGGAATTCCAAAAAATTATACTCTGTTCCTTTCAGCTCGCATAGAGCATTTCAGAACCGAACAAAACGCACGCATTTCCAATGATATTACAGATTATTTTGTTGAACTAGAAAACTTTCCAATAAATTTGCTTGGCAAACACAAATACAATCCAAATGGATATTACACTTTATTTTAGTTGTGTCTAAATACCATCAATCACGAAAGTCAAACCTATTATCTATTATAAAAAAGTACATGACAGAAACTTAAAAATTGATATGAACAATAAAGCAATTAAAACAAAAACAAACTTTATTTGTCCCTCAAGTAAAGCTGGCCGACCTGTCAATGACCTGTCATAATGGAATGGTCTATTCCTCAAAGTGGAGTCCATCGGAACGGGAGTACCAGACCCCAAGAAGGAGCCCGCTTGGATGGGGGAAGGGGTGAATGTTGGACCCGGGATATGAGCCCACCGCTATTGGGGTCAAAAATGTTGCGGGGTGGGGTTGCGGGGAAGGGGGGAAAATAAAAATATATTGGAGGATCCCGAAAAGGAGCCCTCCAATAGTGTAGGGCAACTTATGGGACCTTTGGGGGCCAACCGGATGAGGGAAGAGAAGTCGCCGCACGTGGGGTCCCCACACGTGCGAAAAGTTAAATGAAACTGAGTGCGCCTGGTTACCAGAGTATAGTGGTTGAGTAATTCTCACAATACGCGCACAATACATTAAGATTAGGGGGATTTTAGAGTGTCCCCAACACGCAGTCCGGGCAGCTAATCCTTGTCCCCTGTGATATGTACTGTCGGACACTAGATGTCCCACGGATCCTGGCATCACAAGCGGTTTACGGTTTGAGTCGTGAGCTGGTACGCGGCGATGCTTCAGCAAAGGATTAAGGGGGTTTTTAGGCCCTGCACCCTACTAATGGCTATTGCCTAAAAGGGCCCCGGTTGTTCCCTATTCGCCAACTAGGACGCGCCTAGTAGGTAGCTCCACCTTACCATATTGGGAAGGCAAATTGATTTATATGGGAGTTCATCTTCCCAAAACCGAATACATAGGTATTTCATCTATTTTCAAGAAAAGGGCTTCAAAAGGAATAGGTGATTTCCATAGTATGGTCTCATATCTACTCCTTCGAGAGAACAAAGGAATCGAGAATCTTTAGGTAGTTTTCGTGCATTGTTTTCTCTTGGTGGAGTTACTGGAGCGGAATGGAGTGTGTAGTTCAGTTCTGTTTGGTAAAAGCCATGTTGCGAGAAATGACACTGACAAATATGTCGAAGAAAATGGTTAGTGTTGCCTTTGGTCGGGGTTTCTTCTCAAACGTCGACATTTCAGTTCCTTAAAATATTCATGCCTAAAGTCCAAACGTTTCGACTATGATAGCAACATACATTTTCAGTGAATTGTGTATCAACTGAAACTGAAGCTCTCGTTCCTGGTACGTCATCTCAGATGCTGTTGCGACGTCAAAAGACGATGGTGTATTCGCGCGTATATAGTTTCCACTAGATTTGCCTTTATTTTGGCGCTTTTCAGTGCTGTGTGCCAGATTTTTCCCTTCCTTCCTGTTGAAGTTTTCTTGGTGCATGTGTATTTATATGGCATCTAAATGCATCCTGTGAGGTACTGTAGACTTCTTGGTGCTTCTCAAAAGACAACTTCAATTGTGCTTGACCAAACTGGTACCAATATTCCTTCTCGTTTGTCCGATATAAATCTTACCACAATTACATGGAATCGTGTAAACTCCTGATGTTTTCTTCCTGTACATTTTATGGCCTTGTTTCCCGTTTCTGGTGACCAATACAAGGTTTTTTTCGAATTCCATTGAAAACTGGACTTTTGGGTGAAAACTATTACTAATAGATGTTTCTCATAAAAAAATTGGTTGATCCATTCTCTCACAAGTAACTAAATATAGGAATCGGCTGCATCGAATAGCCCAAATCCATTAACATCGGAATATTCGATTTTCACAATGAAGAATTATATAAATATCATCAATAATCTAACAGTTCGAAGAATAATTGTGATACCATCAGCTAATATAACAGAGCCTATGAATTTTCAGTTAATCATTAATTTTCCATTTTGTCTTAACATCAAGCTATATTTGTAGCATATATCAGTAGATTATGACATGCTGACGAGTGATAATCATTTACTGAAATCTTCAACTATTTTGATTTGCAATTCGAACGATCACCAATTCAAAATAAATTGATATTCTGATTATTTCACACAGGAACTTCCCTACTCCCTACTCCCTACTGGATATCAGGATATAAAACACCTAAAGGGCCCTGGCAATGGCTGGATAATAAGAATATAACATATTTCAACTGGGCGAATGGAGAACCTAGTTACAAAGGAACCAGCAACATCTGTCTTGAAGTCGCACTGAAGAATTCTTTGCAATGGAATGACCAATATTGTTCTGACCAACGCTTTTTCGTTTGCGAGAAACTGAACCCAGTTGTGAAAATTACAGTGAAGGGAAATTTGACCATATCTTATAATTTAGAAAGAAGTGGAGAAAGTGACTGTACTGTGGATATAAACACTAAATGAATTATAGATTGGCGCAATGTTTGTTGAATAAAAATAAATCATTAATGACAATTTTATTCTCATTTTCTTTAGTTCGAGATTTTCTATCGCTATTCTATCGCTTTGTATATGTTGCTTTCTTCCCGTGACGTCAGAATGTACAACTCTCTTTCTCCTTGTCTTTGCGTTACATCTTTCTCTCTCATGTAACGAAATGTGCCTAAACGTGATGCATTCTTGAAATTCTTTTTCAATTCTTGTCCAATCATCGAATACCGTATCGGCGACTAAGAAGTTTCACCTAAATTAAATATGCATAATTTAAAGTTTCGGTGATTAATACATAGGTGTATATATATAGAAGAATCCTTTCAATATATATATATATATATATATATATATATATATATATATATTTTACACTTGTTAATACCATAAAACCCTAAATCACTCACATTTCAGAAAATTGTTTGATAAAAAGCATTACGTATATGGGATTGAAAATCTGGCCATGTCTACTTATAAAACCATCAACCAAATCGGACAGAGTGGATGTAAGCGACGTATAAAGGATAACAAGGAGCGCTTTCCAGACAAACAACAGTTCTATCTTCAAAGATGATCAGGATTAAGTTGGAAAAGGAATGACGGATCAAAGGAAGCCGCAATGCCATCTTTCCTGCAGTAAGTGGAAAAATAAAGGGATTCGACCACTACTGTTAGTAAAGATTATTTATTGACTTCTTTTCAGGTTTTCGGTACTTTTGTTTTCTTTCCTTTTGTTGTTGAGAAGTTAAATTCCAAATCTGCTAGTGTTGAGGGGTTTTTCAGAACCGTATTGTTAATTTATCTAGCTAGTTGAAATGCTTCAAAATTGAATAGTATTGTGAGAAATTTTTCTAGAACGAGAATACAATTAAACTTCACTATCATTAGACATAAATCATACAATCCTATAGAGAGGCATTATTAAATATTCAAATTTAAAAATTCATTCAGAAGAAAATCGTGACAAAGCTACCTATGACGATCATTATGGTACTAGCAGTGAAGATTATCAGACAAGCAGGGCCGTAACGAGGGCGGGGCAAGGGAGGCTTTGGACGCGGGCGCTAGCCCGCAGGGGGTGCCAAATTGACTTTGGGCTAGCCCGCAGAGGGCGCCAAAATGACTTTGGATCTGAATAATATTAGCTATCTGAGGTTTTATTTACTATTGTTAGGGGGCGAAAACCAACATGCTCGCCACGGGCGCCATCCATCTAGTTACGGCTCTGCAGACGAGGCATTAGCCAAGTCTCATAACACAGCTAGCCATAATGATTGTTTATGATCTGAATTTCATACAAAATTTTATATTCCGATGATTTCTTACGTAAGGTAACAATGGAATTGTTTGTTCAATTTTGTTTTAATAGCGATTTATATACCAAGTGCGTTATATATATCTTAACGCCGGAGGGTAACATTCACCCGAGGGTCTCTGGCCCGAGGGATGAATGTTGCCCGAAGGGCGTTAGGATCTAGTGACGCTCGTGGTGCATACAAGATTTTATTTTTCACGAAAAAATTATTTTAAACGACTTTGTTTCCTACATAATTTTTTTATTTTTCACGAAAAAATTACTTCATAAATTTCTTCTCATAGTATTTACTGCGTTCTGGTCGGCAACTGAGCACAAGTGAGCTTCTATGCAATTGTCATGGAAACATTGAAGAGGTTGCTAAGGGTTGTTTATTTAATAAAATAAAATGACTCTGCATTTTTGTAAGAATTGACAAGCTTATTAGTGGAGGAAACTAAAAACGGTTGTGTTCATAATAATTATGGAGATCCCACAGAATGTGACGCTCAATGCTGAAAAAGTGTTGGGAAATTTACTTCCTGTGAAATCCAAATGCTTATACGAGAAGGAGTATGACCATTTTTTGAAATGAAGAGATGAAAACAGAGTGAATACCTTAAATGAAACTGTGTGTAAGGATATTAACAAGTTGCGGGTTGCCCTTTCAGACCTGATATTAATCCGGCTATGAAAGCTGCACCCTAGTTGCTTATTCGGGTATATAATAACCACTTTAATTAAATAGCAAATTGTCTTCTAGGATAATACCGTAATCCCTCAAAGTATGTTACAGGAAATCGCTATAATCTTGTGCATTCATTCACGGACGTGGCAAATATATTCAATTTTCTCCTCTGTTTTTATTTTGACGTGAAAAACTGGCCATTAATAATGAAGTATGAAATACGACGAAATAAGTGAATGAAGAATTTCATCTGACACTGAAATCATATACGCGTTTTCAGTTAGTTGACCCACATCAGTACTTTGAGGATGAACAACACTTGCTTGCAAACAAAACAAAAACAAACAAAATCTTCCTGGTCAGATAATGATACATGACCCCATCCATTCGGCCTGATTTTTGACATCGTCCCGGTTTTGCTACCGTTCATTTCTTGCGCCAAAAATATTTACTTATAAAATAAATTTGTTCCGGTTTTATTGGAGTTTTTATGGGAGGGGAGTAATTTTTCGTAGTTCTGTGCCTTCCACTACGAAGACAATCGTCCTTCATGTGTGTTGCTATAAAGCCCAACCAAGGGTATGCATAGTGAAAACACATGGGAATTGATCTTTTTTTGTGCCGATTACCTGAAAGAATGATGATTGAAAATCATTCACGCATGAATGATTTTCATTTCATCATTATCATCATTTCATCATTTTCCTTTCCGATCATTTTTAGCAGAGTTATGACCAATCAAATATTCGGCTCCGCCAGAACTTTCAGCGGCGGGTAAGCGTGCATAAGGGTCAAGTAGCTCAGTGGTTGAGACTGAAAGCGATCAAAACCATTGACTGCTGGTCGGCTAGGTTCGAATCCTCAGCGACTTCAGATTTTTATCTGATGGCCCGAGAAAGCGCTAGAAATCTTACGTTAAAAGGTAAGACCTCGTTAATCCTTGGCTCGTACAAGTTTCGACTTTTGAAGGCTGCGGTTCGTAAGGGGACGACAGCTGGTTAACGGAAAAAACAATTTTAACAATTTTAACCTGAAAGTTGATGTCGGCGTTCAATCACGTTTTCTGAGAAAACGAACGTATTTCATAAGAAATTACTAAGAATAATTTGTGTGGAGAATTGGATTGTGTTTCACCTTGTTGAGTTGTTTTTTCGATAAGTCATACACTTTCCAAGATTACAGCAAAAATAAAAAAATATGTTTCACCCCTGGAATTTTAGTAAAATTTTTTTCGTGTTTATCATGGTTCCAACTATTAGCATAGGAATTTTGGTGGTGTTACAATCGATCCTCGTCTCAAAACCCAATCGTACTGAATTAATACAAAAATGGAGATATAAACTACTGAAGCCATTTGTTCTACAATATCTTCATCACGGTTAGTGAAAATGTTTGGTATCACCCTCGTAATAGCCATTAATTATGATGACGGTGACAAAACTGTCAATATTCCCCTTTTATTTCACGTGATTGTAAATAAACTGGGTTAAAATTGGATCGGAGTCCCGTTTGTTACACAACGGCTATAAACCGTGTTATCAGCGCACAACATTCATCTTTCCGGAATCATTATTCGAAAATCTGATAGTGGCGCAGAGTCACGAGTGATATAGTGTTATTAAATGAAATTCTAATGAAACCGAACGTAGTTAGGGAACGAAAACTTCGCAACGAAGTCTGGAAATGACGAGAAAGTCCCAAACTTTCCGAATAATCGTATATTATAGCATACGAATTAGGAATTTAACCGATTAAACTCTCAAAATATTTTGAGCACGATTTGCTTGGGAAACAGTTGATTTACAATAATTAAAATCAATTTGAAATTATTGCGCATAAAACCATTTGCCAAAAATCAAAATCATGAAAAAATTATTTGTATAGTTTAATCAATTCAAAATAGTACGAGTGATATACGGCTAGATTATTTTTTTGTTTTGTTGTTGTTGTTAAAATTGTGTTTTCCGTTAACCTGCTGTCGTCCCCCTACGAACGGCAGCCCTCAGAAGTCGAAACTTGTGCGAGCTAAGGATCAACGAGGTCTTACCTTTTAACGTGCGATTCCTAGCACGACCCGAGAGAAAAGATCTCGAAAGGAGGTCGTCCGTAATTCTCCACCCAAACCATAACTTCGCATAGCGTTGCTTGGCTCGAGAAATCGATGACCCATGCGCTCTACCATTCGAGCTATCCTATCCTGAATAATTTAGATTAAAGCTTACAACAAAGAATTTCATTGAAGATTTCACACCAAAATATATTAAATTAATGGTTAATTCAACTGACTTGTAGATTATTCTGAGAGAAAACAAGTTGTAACATCAGTGGGCCATGAATGGTTTTTGTTGATATAATGACAGTTACGCGTTGGTATTAGTGGCGGTGTTTGTATGTGAGAAAGGAAAATTCATTTTGCGACATTTTCAACCTAAAATTACATTGCACGTCACGCAGAACGCAGAACTAAAATGGTTTTGACTGGTCCATGCGGATTGTCTATTGGGAAGTGATGTGGAAAGGAATTCTTGCAAATTTCAGCCCAGTATTCACGAAAAGATAAGTTGAATAAAATTGTTTCAAATATTAAGTTCATGTAGTCAAGCATAGGTAGATTTGATTGATATACATTTTTTACCGATGGACCTATTCATCGTTGAAATACAAGTTCTCACAATATTTTCAGACACTTTCAAAATATTTAGTGAATATATAATTATGAAATATTATCTCCTTTCATATAAAAAATAACATTCCATTTGTACATAAAAGCAAAATGTTAACTGTCACATGTCAAATATTTGACAGAAAAATTTCCACTTATTAATTTCGCCCAGGGTACCCAGGAGGATAAAAATTTCCGGAAATTTTTTGATTTGCCATGGCAACTAAATACAAATCAATTTTTTGATTGGCTGAAAAAGTGAGGTGTGAAATTTTCTTACCGAATCCCCCGCGTGCTCGAATTAATTGCTGGAAATTTATCTCGTACATGAATTTTCAAAAAATTCATGTACTCGAAAAATTTCCGGCAATAATTCAAGCACTAGGCAGATTATAAGTGATAATAAAATTTGACATTTTCTAACCAATTTTTCACAAACAACAAATCCTAAACTCAATATTTTTGTTTGTAAGTACAGTTGTGTTAAATGAAGTGTTGTAGAGCAATTCCAGATTATTGTAAATCAAGCTTGTTGATATATACAGGTTGTTCCAGAATAAAGGGGACAAACTCCTCACTTCATTTCAAACATATACCCTAAAATGAGTATTAACCGAGTTACAGTTTTGAAAATAATATATTTGAGCAAGTGATTTCTTAACGGACGGAGGTTGTTAATATTTACTTTTCAATTGGCATATTTATATTTTGAAGAAAAACGATAATAACCGATTCCAAATGAAGTATCCTCAGAGATAACAATTGTTATCAGTATTGATGTTATTTATATATTATGTGATTTGTTTCTCACAAATCTCGACAATCTAACAATGGAGTGCCAAGACATTTTCCTCAGAATGGCTCGAAATGGATAATAGCTCCTCACAGCCAAACGAATCCGTGAAAATGTCTGCATTTTTGATACGTGATAGTACTTTCCAGGTAGAATAGGGTAGTTCAGGTGTTGAAAGCAAACTATGAATGGAACTTTCGATATATACACCAAAATTCTTGAAAACACTATCTTTTTTATAAGTCTTACATTAAAGTTTACAAATATAAATAACTGTTTATTCATATGATTGTTTACGAAATGAATAAGTGTATGAATCGAAAACAATATATTGGTAAGAATAACATTCATAATAATAACAATAATAATAAAGAACATCGAAAACAAAGTAAAACCAGCCATTGCAAATACATCCAATTGGAAATCGCCTGGTTTTGGGCTGACCAATTTTTGGCTGAAAAAGCTTCATACAGCACATAGAGTTTACAACAGAATATGATTAACACCAACCGAATCATTCTGGATTGGCTGTCAAAGAAAAGAACATATCTAATAACCAAAAATTAAAACACAGAACAAGCGAAGATGCAGAAATTTTCACGGATTCTTTTGGTTGTGAGATGCTGTCATCCATTTCGAGCCATTCTGAGGAAAATGTCTTGGCACCCCGATGTCAGATTATCGAGGTTTGTGAGAAATAAATAACATATCATATGTGAATGACATTAATAGTGATCACAATTGTTATCTCTGTGGATATATGATTGAGATTTCCCCGTTTTCCCCCATTACAGCTCGCTGAGCCTCGTTAGGAACATTTTGGAAAACATATTCGGTATTACTGGATATAAGATATATTTAGAATCGAATATTACGGCCTCTCTTCAAAAAATACCCAAAAAATGACATTTTACGAAAATATAAATTATTCTAGCGTTATCTTGTAGCATGGAAAGATGTATGGAAGGTCTTGGAATTTGTACCTCGTTCCATAGGCAGTGTAGAGCGTTGTATGAATTTTTTTCGAAAACGGTGCCTAATAACTGAGGAATAACATTTTTCAGTCGGGTTCTAGGCGCCAAATAGTCGAATTCTATCCCAACAAGAAATGAGAGCTCTGCGATGGATGAGCAAAAACCCAAAAAAATTAAAAAATCCATTTTCAAAGCTCCATATCTCGAAAACTGTCCATTTTTGAGCTTTGTGGCTGTAAACACTTTTGATCAGCTAATCAAGAACCACAACATACCAAAAATTCAGACAAATTCACGAAAAGCCATTTCCCCTAAGAAATGTTCGGGGTCCTTTGTGTCATTGATTAGTTATTCTACACGGTTAACGAAACAAAAAATGTACGCAGCACGTCCGAAAATAGTAATAGTAAACAATTTTTTTTTTGTTTTTCATGTTCCAGTTTACAGGATATATTTTTGAACATATCCACTAAGTGAAAGTTTTCGAATTCGAATTCGCATCAATTTTTCTCCTTGCGCATAATCCACATTCTGGAATTCGATATCTCGTTACGCGCTAATGAGGGAATAAGGGAACTTCTAAACTATGTCGAAGCAGTATTATACATCGTCATTAAAACTCCATTCAGTCAAATACACCAAGTCAAAGTATCAGTAGATAACTACGCCGCACGTACAGAACTTTACAAAGTTATGTATTGTTGTCGAGAAATTCTCACGGAAGCGTTTTCAAAACCCACTACCTAAGAGTAGCTGCGATGACAGGACGTCTTACAAGTCTTCGGGAGACCTCTTTTGTTAATTTCCTGAAAACCCCAACCTCATCTATATTGTTCATTATCGATCAACCGGTACAAAGAGATATTTCCTTCACAACAAAATATCTTGTATCTTTAAACGAGCAATTCTTGTATACAGTGTTTCTGTAGACCTGTGGGACAGTTAAATAAATCTTGGACCAATAGAAGTGTTTGGAATATTATGATTCCATATCATACGCCACTATGAAAGCTATTAGACTAGGATCCCACGCCTATTTTCAAAAATGATTAAAACCTTCTAGAGGTGGCACCTGATATTTCGCATAGAAGGTCCTTTATGAATCAAGTACCAATTAATTCGTTGGAACGACTTTTTTCATATTATATATTTATATTTATATACACTTTGATTGTAGAAATAAAATTCACCACATTTAGCGTCATAAGTTTTATTTAATTGGTGAATAATTTTATATTACTAAATACATGCAAAAATAGACAATAAGACGTATTGAGTTTGAGAGTAAACAAAAAATTAACAAAGAATACCGAAAACCTAACTGTATGATTCTAAATAAAAGAAATATAATGATATTCCAGTCTATTAACATTGAATTTCACATCAATTTGCGCAGTTAACACATATAATTTTAGCATGGCTTAAACACAGAAATTTATGACACTTTACCCAATAATATCTAGTTTTGCTCTCTTTGCGACACTCTGAGCACCTTTTTCTGGTCCCTGAAGGAATCTCTGACTTTTCAGCACCAGTAGAATAAGTTGAAAATGATTGTTTACGTTTTTCTTGAACTTCCGGTGGTATATTTTGAGCAAGGGAACGGCATTTTACGTGATCATCTACCAAAGATAAGGCCAAATTTCTCAAGAACTTTCGTCTGAGTAATTTTGAATCCAGGTTATTAGCGGTATGAATAACCTGGGCATTAATCCCTGCAATGTTCATCAATCCAAAAAATATCACCATAGGCCAACGTTTTGTTTTACGTGCAACGTCATAATGCGATGATAAAAGATCTACTGTAAGGACACCACCCTTTGTCGAATTGTAACAGGTAATCATTTCTGGTTTATGTTTATCACCGGAAATGGGACCTATAAAATCATCATGATGTAAACTGGAAACAAGAAGAACATTTCTGTTCTTTTTTGGTACATACGACAGCAGGGTAATATTTTCTTGGTACCCAAACATACTAGATGTTATTGGTCTATCCTTTACATTCAAAAATTCTGGTGGAAGTTCCCTCTTGTTCTTACGAATAGTACCAAGGTAAGTTATTTTGAACTGTTTCACCAGAAAGTTAACCAAACTAATAGATGCAAAATAATTATATCATTTTGTACTCGAAGTGGTCCTTCCGGCTGTTGGCCTACATATACTTCAAGGTTGAATGTGTAAGACATTTTTGCGTCGACTACGGAAAACACTTTGATACCATATTTGTTGGGTTTACTTGGAATGTACTGTCTGAATGCACATCTTCCCCTAAACCCTAATAACATTTCATCTAGTGTAACGTAGTGACCTAAAGTATAATGTTTTTGACAGTTCGTAACAAATAAGTCAAAGAGAGCTCTTATAGGCGCTAATTTATCAGTTGCTTTTCTAAAATCTCTAGTTGTGAGATCATCAAATCGCAGTACTCGCAACATAAATTTAAATCTATATTGTGACATAGTCAACCAAAATATTTCCACTCCAAAACCTTTTCGATTCGACAGATCTTCTAAATTCAGGCGACTACTTTTTAAAGTTCCAGCTATATACAGAAGGCCAAGGAACGCTTTTATCTCTATTTTATCTGTAGGACGGACAGATCTTTGTCTTGTAAAATTGCCTGATGTGGATTGAATGAACTTACTAGTCTCTGCCACAATAATGTCTAATATATCATCAGAAAATATCAGTTCCCAACACTGAATTGGAGTTTTGGCTTCCCTGCCTGACTGTTTTACTCCAGGAAGGTGACGAATTAAATTTTCAGATCTTGTACGTACGTTTTTCTTTATTGTCCTGTGTTTTTTCCATATCGTTACTTTATCCTTACCAATAAAGCAAGGTTCTCTTGTCGGCCGGAAAATAGGTTCTTCCAATTCATCACCACTCTGTTCAGTATCCGTATTTTCCTCTCTTACTTCAACACCATCTTGTTCGTGCTCCGAATCACTTTCACTTTCTGCATCACTTCCTTCTGGGATAGAAATATCTTGTAATAATCGCTGAAGCCGCTCCTGCTCCTGCTCATAAGACATTTTTAATTATTTCTGAAATGAATGATTTATTATTTCACAGTAATAAATATGTAAATATAGTATTCAGTACCTTCGACTGCAATGAAACTCCAAAATTCAACACAGACTCAAGCGTTATAAAGACAGTCACAAATGGTGGCGCCGGGTCTCTCACGCCCTACCGTTCGATTACTTCGTTCGTGGAACTTAAAACAAACTAATTCCGGTAACCCACGTTGACGACACGAAATCTAGGAAGGTACTGAAACACTTAAGGTCGTCACTTGAAGATACTCAAAATTATAACACAAACAATATCGCTCGGGCCTGACAGGCCCGGCGCCACCCATAGAAGGTTTTAATAACAGACTGAATCTTCCTTCAAATTGACCTCGCTAAAAAACTAACCATACTTGAAAATTACACCCATCTCAATGAGTTAACAGTTGACACCGAGAAAACTAAAATTATTTGTTTCTCACAAGGTGGTTTTAGAGTTGATGAATCTTCAACATTTCTATTCGAAAACAAGAAAGTCGAGATTACCTCCAAGTACTCTTACCTTGGTGTCTCATTTGTATCATCCAGTCTCTTCAGAGAAATGACAATTAAATCGGTGATAAAAGGTAAACAGGCAATAGGTGCTATACTTCCTGTCATTTCCAAAACCAAAACTGATTCTTGGAAATGCAAAAATGAAACTTTTTGATAGCCTAGTTGTGAGTGTTATGTTCAGTTGTGTTGCCGTGTGGTGTCTTAGATATGCTGAAATGTTGGAGCGTGTTCACATGGTTTTCCTCAAAAGAATCTTACTGTTGCCTATTACGTCACCTGACTTTGTGGTTAGGCTAGAAACTGGTCGAGTGAAATTGATTTACAATGTTCTAAAACTATGTCTAAATTGGATAACCAGAACATGGATGAAACTCGATTACCTAAGATCTGTCTCAAAAGACAGCTCACACTTGACAACTGTGACGACACTTCAATTGAAAAATCTCTTCACTTCTTTAAACTTACCCGAAATTTGGTCCCAAATTGAACGTGGTTCCATAACAAGTCATAAAAAAATTATATTACTCAAATTCCAGGAAAAACTATTTCAACAAGATGTTTCACTCTCAAGCCGTGCTACATTTCTTTCTCTCCATTATTTTTCAGAGTCAGCAGGTCAAACCAAGATTTCTTAAGTCTCAATTTACCCATCCAAGTCAAAAGAACCATTGCACAACTCCGTCTTTGTAATAAATACATTATTAAATTCACATTGAATGGCTCCACATATAGAATAGATCCGAGGCAAATTTGTACAATATGTAACATGAATGAGCTAGAAACTATAGAACATATTTTGTTTGAGTGTCCAATTTATTGTGCAATGAAACCCCAAAATTTCGACTCGCTAATCAGCCTTGACAACCTTATCCATTCTCTTGATAATATTACCCCAAAATCTGCCAAGGTCGTAACTAACTATATCTGGAACGTCTTGAGGCTCCGATCTTTCGTGATTAATGAATGAGTTTACTTACAATAATATGTACTTTACTTCAATATTCTGTTCTTTCTCTTGCTGACCTGTATTCTTATCTGTTTGCTCTTCTTATTTTTTTTTCTTTTCTAGGTAAATGTTTAGTAACAATAATAATAGTGATCTATGTTAACGCCTGTATTTTCGAATCCTTGCTATGAACTACAGTTCAATTAGGATGAAACAATAAATGTATTCTATTCTAATAACAGACTGAATCTTCCTTTGTCGCTTCATTTTGCCGAGATGCCCAACTTTTTCCTTTACAAAAAATAGCCGAGTTTACATTCCGAAATACTGAGTCATATTTTTTTTTGGAATATTTGATTAACTGTGATTTACATTTCATCGGGATATTTATCGTTTTTTTCTGTTCTTTTACTACTTTTCGTTCAGTTCGCAATGATTAGTTATTTGTTTATTGTTGAGTTTTCTGTAATCCTTGTATTTGTAGTGCATGTTCTTTCAAGTTTGTACTTGGACATGGCTGCGTTTGTATGAAAGATCTAAGGTTAGTATCATTGTTTAAATATCCCGTACATATCACATATCCAACTAGTTAATTTAAAATTACTGTTCTGATTTTTGATGAAATAAGCACGTTAAACATGTTATGTCATATTTTTTAACAAAATTGAATAAATACGAAATGTAAACATGTCATGACAATGACAATTGTCCAACGTCATCATGACAAATATTCATTTATCAATCTGTAATGACTTTACCGCCATCTACGAACGATCGTGAAGCTAATCCGATCTAATAAAATATGAAGAATCACGTAGGCCGTACCTTAACAGATTTGGTAGGCCGATTTCACAGGTATAAATGAACGCACCAGGGTTTCTATCCATCTTGGTCTGCTGCATTATTACTCATGTCCAATCCCTCTAAAGGAAAATCAATGGTGACATTCAGTTTTCCTTGAAATCTATCTGTTAGAGAAAAACTTTTCAAATGGAATACTAAAATTTTCGGGAATTTTTGAATTGGTAATGATTTCATGCACTTCCTTCTCATCTTGCACTTCGTACATGTCGGCGCCTCGTCACCATCCAAAGTTTCTTCCTTTATGAATGAATCCAAACAATGTGAAATTCTTAATTGGCCTGTTCTTTGATGATCGTTTGTTGATCGAAGGATATTGAACAGTGACCACAATGAGAACATTTCAATGTAGATTTTTAACATACCAACATGGGTATCTACAATTTTGGAATTGTTCGTTTTTAAATATCTTGACCATGGGTGCTATTCTTGACCGTTCGCAATAGGAACGAGTGATCGAATCGTTACATTCTGAGTTACTGATAACATTTCAACCCCTTGCAAAGAACATCAGAATGTGAGGCTACGTGTCCACGTCATCATTGCGAACGGTCAAGAATAGCACCCCATGACTCTTGAGACTTCTCGCTGTCACTTAATTTCTCATCTATCTCTGACATAATGGGTTTTGGCTTCTTCGTTACTGTATTCACGCTTTCATGTAAACCCTCTAAAAGGCATCTTAAGAACTCCTGAGCATCTTCCTGGGCATAACCGATGAAACGAGGAGCCAATCTTTGGATTTGAATTTTTAAGGAGACAGTATTTACAACATGATCTGACGAATCTTCTGACCAAAGTTCCTTGATCACCTCAGAAAATGCTGTGAATGAAGCTTCATTTCTAGATATGCTTGTGTTTGAATTCCTTGTATAAACGTCTCTATTCAAATACTCCAATAACCATCTTGTGTTCGATAAACACTGAATGAGTGGTATTAGCCAGATGAATAGTTATTGTCTGACAGCTATTTGCCATATATTCATCTGAAACAATTACCTTAGTTTATGTACCTTCGAGTAATATATTATTTTCATCAGTTAGATTTCAAATGAAGTCTGAAAAAAATCAGAGATCATCTATGTGGTTTCTGCACAAATGTTAAAAAAAATCTCCTGAAATGTGAATTTTAGGGCATGGAACAACCAAATTTCCTATATCTAAGAAATTGAATATATTGATATTCCAGGTTGTGATAAAAAAAATTAAATAACCACATTAATCGTTTTTTTCCCTACAAATTCATTCTCTTATGTTTTTTTTCCTAGTTTTCCGAATAAGCCGAGAAATTGGCATTGAAGAATTAATGAGTAGGACATCAAATTGATTTCCGTGCGCGGTGTTGCCGATTTTCTCACCACGGCTCGGGAGATTAAGTCGGCTGTGGTGAAAGCTTTGAAAAATATCTTTCCTATGTCTCTAAGACGCGGTAGTTAAAAAACAAGCCACGAATACCTTTTAATCTAGATAGAGCTGGAGATGTAGCTGAAGCAATTGTTTCTGGCTGGTGTGAATTCACAACATCACTATATTCCGAAACCTTATCAGTGTTAGCAGACGATACGGTAGCGCCATGTCAGTCGGGAATGATATCCTTGCTGATATTTCTCGCTTGGCTTGGCCCGTTATCCGTCTCGTCCGAGCGACCCTTTGTGCCTGCAAATTAATTGTCCAGCTCTTCAGTTGTTTCCCAGGCCCCACTATTCAATTCTGTCCGGATTTCGAGTGGATGAAAAGAAGGCCGGAATGTTTTAATTTCCCAATTCGCACATGATCGGACTAAGATACTAATTGAACTTCAAAGAATTTCTGCTGACTGAACAATTTCTCAATTATCAACTTTCCTTGATTCATCTTATAAAGTATTTCCAATAATGATCGTTCACTTTGTGGCTCTGATAGTACGTCAAATCGTTTTGCTCATTTTCAATTACGATGTAAAGTGGCATCGTCACAGAGTAGGATGTGACTTTCAAAGCAGTATACAGTAACCACAGACAAATGTAAGCTACAAGTGAAGAATGAATCGTAGCACTTTGAAACTCGGCACATGACTTCTTGACATCATGTATTGTTAGAAAAATAAAATATTCACCAAAAAATCGGTGGTGGAACCCAAACAAATTTTTATTTTAAAATATTATAATTTTTTTTGCTGTTGTTTCGGAAAGTATAAGATTTATCAAGAAACAAATTCAACAATGTGAAAGATAATTCAATTCTCCACAAGAAATATACTTGGTAATTTCTCACAAAATGCGCTCGTTTTCATACGACAATTTTTCTTCAGCATGAGTAACCAAAGCCTTTTCTTCAGCAGAAGTAACCATAGACTTTTCTTCAGCAGGAGTAACCAAAGGCATTTTTTCAGCGGGAGTAACCTGAGGCTTTTCTTCAGCGGGAGTAACCAAAGGCTTTTCTTCAGCGGGAGTAACCAAAGGCTTTTCTTCAGAGGGAGTAACCTAAGGCTTTTCTTCAGCGGGAGTAACCACTGGCTTTTCTTCAGCGAGAGTAACCAAAAGCTTTTCTTCAGCAAGAGTAACCAAAGATTTTTTTTCAGCAGCAGTAACTGAAGGTTTTTCTTCAGCGGGAGTAACCGAAGGCTTTTCTTCAGCGGGAGTAACCAAAGGCTTTTCTTCAGCGGGAGTAACTAAAGGCTTTTCTTCAGCGGGAGTAACCAAAGGTTTTTCTTCAGCGGGAGTAACCACTGGCTTTTCTTCAGCGGGAGTAACCAAAGGCCTTTCTTCAGCGGGGGTAACCAAAGGCTTTTCATCAGCGGGAATAACCAAAGGCTTTTCTTCAGCAGAAGTAACCAAAGGCTTTTCTTCAGCGGGAGTAACCAAAGGCTTTTCTTCAGCGAGAGTAACCAAAGGCTTTTCTTCAGCGGGAGTAACCAAAGGCTTTTCTTCAGCGGGAGTAACCAAAAGCTTTTCTTCAGCGCGAGTAACCAAAGGCTTTTCTTCAGAGTGAGTGAACGAAGGCTTTTCTTCAGTGTAATTTAACAAAAGCTTTTTCAAATTACCTATAATATCAAATTGTTTTTCACTGGTGTATTCTGCAGTAGTAAATGACTTCAGAATCCTCCATACCAAATTTGGTAACTGTAGGAATAATTCCATTTTTAAGGCTTTTCAAGAAATAAATCCGTGAAGTGCGACAAAACACATTTTAGGTACGCAAATATTCTCATATTATATTTGTATGAGAAGGTAGGAGTCTTCAGAAACGATATGAACTTTTCCTTTTCCTTCTCCGATCATTTTTAGCAGAGTTATGACCAATCAAATATTCGGCTCCGCCAGAACTTTCAGCGGCGGTTAAGGATGAACCTGAAATTTGATGTAGGCGTTCAATCGCGTTTTCTGGGAAAACGAGCGCATTCCATAAAAAATTACTAAGAATCATTTTTGTGGAGAATTGAATTTGAATTTTCTTTCACCTTGTTTAGTTGTTTTTGCGATAAATCACATGCTTTCCAAGATTACAGCAAAAATCTCTTCATTTATTTTTAAACAAAAAAAAAATATGTTCCACCACTGGAATTTCGGTAAACATTTTTTTTCGTGTTTATCATGGTTCTAACAACTAGCATACCGAGTTTGGTGGTGCTACAATCGATCCTCGTCTCAAAACCCAATCGTACTGGATTATTTGGAATATTATTCAACTGGGAATTGGGAGTTCATTCATACAAACCCCATATTGAAATTTCACTGAACTGAATCATGTGAAAAGCATTACATCAACGAATATCAGCTCAAATTGCTATACATTTTAAAGACACATTTTTTTATTTCATGCCGCAGAAATCACGTCAGATCATTTAGAGGTTTTCATTTTCATTTGGGGTTTACCGGAACATCAAACAACATTCCGTCAGGGATTTGATCACCAAAAAATCTTTAAATGTGAACTTTGCCGCAAGCAATGTCATATTCGGAGATTGAAACTGCTGCTCTTGATATTTCCTCCATCCACCCTTCAGTCTGGATGTCTGTCTTGATGGCGTAATTCATCCCTGAAAGCGATTTTGATATTTATGAGGATAACAACTGCCAACATACCTTATTTGAGTAACATTAACAAGCGTTTTGGGAGGCTGTTAAATTACACTACTCATAATCTTATGCTTGGGATCAGTCACAGCCGACTTAATCTCCCGAGCCGTGTTGAGAAAATCGGCAACACCGCATGGAAAGCAGTTTGACGTCCTACTCATTAATTCTTTAATGTGGATTTCTCGGCTTATTCGGTCATCGATTTAATAAAAGAAAAAAAAGGTGGTTTATTTGGGATTTGAACCCTCAGCCCCACTATCCGAAATCTGAATGTTCGCTCACTCTGCACTCGCTGCTACGAGCTGTGGAAACTATTCAAAAATATAGAATTCGATTCTCATCAATCTTTATATTGAATTCACCTATTCGCCCCTCCCCAACTTTAACGCCACTGGATTAATATCGATTTCTTAATCCCCAAAATTTCCTATACAAAAAAGGAATACGTTTATATCCACAAATCTCAACGGTTTTCCAGGTATTTGAAGTTGAATAAGTGCGTGCGTATCAAAATCTTTACTATTTTTGAAAGGAATGCGAAAGTAACTATTTATAACATTATATACAACATATTTTATACCTTGCATTGAGTATAAATTCAAATATTTCGAAAATTGTTGACATTTACGAGGGATTTTGTTCACATAAATTTCCCGATATTTAAAACTTACATAGCCACTAACAAAATAATCACTAATGAGTATACGTATCACATACGCACCCACTTATGCAACTTCAAATATCTCGAAAACCATTGATATTTGTGAAACGAAACGTATTCCTTTTTTGAATGGGAAATATTGGGGATTAAGAAAAAGAAGACGAAATCGATATTAATCCGGTGGCGTAAAAGTTGGGGAGGGGCGAATAGGGGTACCCACCTGCCGTACGCCCCTGTTTAGAGTTATAAACACATGATTTACCTCGAAATATGAAACTGAATTCTGTCAAGTGACATACCAAATTTCATTGAGAAAAGTTAAGCCGTTATGGAGTTATTCTGGAAAATATATTTTTTTGTGTCACTTTCAACACCCTGTAACTCGGTTAATACTCATCCTAGGCTATATGTTTATTGGCCTTGAATGAAGTGAGGATTCTACCCTCGGAGTTTGTCCCCTTTATTCTGGGACACCCTGTATATTATATTTTTAATAACACTATTGTGAAGTGCAAACCTCAAGCTTGAACCCACATACTTCCTGAATGAAGTGAGGATTCTACCCTCGGAGTTTGTCCCCTTTATTCTGGGACACCCTGTATATTATATTTTTAATAACACTATTGTGAAGTGCAAACCTCAAGCTTGAACTCACATACTTCATTTTTCATGTAGTTTAGTATGACCGATTATTTTTGAAAAAATTGCCGGGATTATAGGTGAGTTAAAAACTGAGGCAGGAGTAAAACCCAGTTTTTTCTTTGGCATGTACAAGTGAAACGTGTCTCAGTAGTCTAAAATCGTTGCATATGATCCAAAGAGGGTACTGATTCCTGCTTCAGTATAATTATTTCATATCAACTAAAATATTCAGGTCCTCCGTATATATCGTAGAAGAGTTATGTGAAGTGGGACAAAACACATTTTGGGTACTCAGATACTCACATGTTATATTTGCATGAGGAAGTAGAAGTCTTCAGGAACGATACACACTTTTTCTTTTCCTTCTAATATAATTTTTAGCTAAGTTATGGCAAATCTAATTTTCGGCGCTGTCGGAAATTGCAGTGGTGGGTTAACGCGAGCTTGAAATTTGATATCGAAATTCAATCAGGTTTTCTGAGAAAACGAGTGCATTTTGTGAGAAATTACTAGATATATTTCTTGTGGAGAATTGAATTATCTTTCGCCATATTGAAATTGTTTCTTGATAAATCGTATACTTATACCAAATTATTTGGGGTTCCACCCCTGATATTTTTTTTCTAACAAAATATGACGTCAAGAAGTCATGTGCCGACTTTCAAAGTGCTACGATTCTTTCTCCACTGTGGTTACTGTACTGTCAGTAATTTTGTGGTAATAAACTCAAAGATTCCACTTTAGCAGTTTCTTTATCAACGATCAATTTTGTGTACATTCAACATCCTCGCTAAAGAAAGAACTAGTCAATTTTCGTATTATGAACAAAAAACCATAATAATACTGCCTCAACGTAAACGATTTCAATCGATATGGAATTCGACTTCCATCTCCTTTTTACGAAGTGCAGACAGGAGTTATTACAGTAATGTGGTTAGTATCGAACCGTTCAGGGACAGAAAACGAATTCCTCCGACAGATTCCTTCCAGAACTTGCTAAAAATGTTGACGTTATTTTTTTGCGTCTCCGAATGCCGGAAATGTTATCCAAACATCTTGACGTTGGTAGTGAGTAAGCGCAGAAACGCAAAAGAAATCAAATGTTATCAGAACGACTACTCTTCGTTTGTTTAAGTGCAAGTGGGTTTATTTTCTCCCGCCACTCAATCTTCAATGCTCTTCGAAAACAATGCTAGAAACGACAAAGAAAATATAACTGAGATCGATTTATGATATTGAATCTTTTTGGACAGGGCAGGTTCACATTATAGACTAAATAAAATATACATTTATGCGCTAGCGTTGTAATTCGCGCTAATAAACCGCTAGTGCATAAAATGTTGTATGTATCACGTGGGTAAAATGCGTTTATGGCCTTCGGCGTGTGATGGACCTCGGCTGACGCCATCGGGCCATCATCTACGCCGCAGGCCATAAACGCCTACTTTACGCCCTTGATACATAAATAACTATTATAGGACAGCTGAAAGATATTTTTGAGTAGGTATTTGAGGCAACACGAAAATTGGTATATACTACTTTTATGACAACTGAATACAAAAATGCAGACCTGGCTGGAGGGTAGTGGGGCTCAAGCAACAATTTTTAAAATTGCAACAAATATTTATGAGGCATTTTGAATGCATTTTGAATGCCTCATAAATATTGGTTTCCCCGCGGGAGTCGCTGCGACTGACTGTAACTACAAGTCGCTGCCTCATTTGTGGTGAAATATTAGTTATGGATTATTTAATTCATTGGGCTGGGGCAGGACGACTCTAATGTTATCCGACTTACCCTGCACTGACGAGCGGCAAGAACCGTGAAATGCGTCTGCAGGTGGTCTTCCCCATGAAGGATAATCTGCTGTATAATTACAAAAAGCAATTGCAACTGGGTGTTCTTGGAATAACGTTGCACAAATATATGTCAGATGTAATTCAATGTCCGTCGTGGTATTAGCCAGGGAAGTAGTTGTTTTCTCTCAGATGTTTGCCTCATATTTTCCACATGGTGGACATATTTGGAGAGAAGGGTACTTCGACATTGTCAATTTTTCTATTTCATTTATTTGATACTCTCCGGCAAAAATTCTCGAACTCTGTTCACTTCTTGGTGTATTTGCTACCGAGGATTGCTCATTGGTTTCCCCACGGGTGGCGTTGCAACTGACTTTTACTGTAAGTCGCTGCTTCATTTGTGAGGAAATATTAGTTATACAGTGGATTATAATTCATTGGGCTGGGGTAGGACGACTCTAATGTTGTCCGACCTACCCTGTCACTGACGAGCGGCAAGAACCTCGAAACGCGTCTGCAGGTGGTCTCCCCAGCCAAATGAAGGATAATTTGCTGTATAATTACAATAAGCAATTGAAACAGATGTAATTCATTGTCCATCGTGGTATTAGCCAGGGAAATAGTTGTTTTCTGTCAGATGTTTGCCTCATATTTTCCACATGGATTCGACATTGTCGATTTTATTATTTCATTTATGTTACACGGTGTTGAAGGTGACAAAAATATATGTTTTCTAGAATAACTCCATAACGACCAAACTTTTCTAAATGAAATTTGGTTTGCCACTTGACAGCATTTATTTCCATATTTATAAAAAAAAAACTCAATTACACCTTGCACTAGCCAATCCTGAGGTCATATACATACAAGCCTCGAATAGGGTTGAAAAGTATATCGATTTGGAGCAAAATGAAGATATTTTCACGAGTGGCTCCGGGGGATAACATACCGAGAATTCGAGTTTTCAGAACAGTGCTTATTTGTTTCCCTCGTGTTTCTATTTACGGTACGAAACTACAGAGGGTGATTCGTTAAGTCGTTTTGAGAAAAAAGTTTGTATGAACATGTGTTCGGAGTTGCTTTTTTTCTGAGATACAGGGCATTGATTTTTTTTTCAAACGCCTTTGTATCTCAGAAACGAAGCAACTCCGAACATATGTTCATAAAAACTTTTCTTCTCAAAACGACTTAGCGAATCATCCTCTGTAGTTTCGTACCGTCAATAGAAACACGAGGGAAACAAATAAGCACTGTTCTGAAAAATCGAATTCTCGGTATGTTATCCCCAGGAGCCACTCGTAAAATTATCTTCATTTTACTCCAAACCTATTCAAACCTATTCGAGGCTTGTATGCGAAAATGGGGCACCTAAATCTGTCACTAGCTGACGGTCTATATCTGTTTGTTGAAGTATCATGATTCATAACAATATAACCAACAGATTTCATACCTTGCATAGAGTATAATTTCAAATATTTTGAAAATTATTGGCATTGACGAGGGATTGTTACAAAGCTTCTAACAAAATAATCAATAACAAGTATCCATATATCACATACGCACCCACTTATTCAACTTCAAATATCTTGAAAACCGTTGATATTTTTGATAACGAAACCATTCCCTTTTTGTGTAATGGAAATATTGGGGATTCTGAAAAAGAATGGGAATGGGCGATTAGGGGTACCCACCTGCCGTACAGGGTTATAAACAAACGATTTCCACTGAAGTTTGAAACTGAATGCTGTCAAGTACCATACCAAATTTCATTAAATAAAATTTGGCCGTTATGGAGTTAGACTGAAAAACATATATTTGTCGCTTTCAACACCTTGTAACTCGGTTAATACTCATCTTAGGGTATATGTTTATTGGTTTATTGCCCTTAAAATGAAGTGAGGATTCTACCATCGGAGTTTGTCCCCTTTATTCTGGGACACCCTGTAGAAATAATTGTACCCACCTATTAGTGTTTCACGAGACGAGAAATCTCGTCTCGAAGGCACTTTCTCGTCTCGTCTCGATCATCGAGACGAGAAATAAACAAACTCTCGTCTCGATGTTTTTCTCGAAGACAATTTCTCGATCTCGATTCGAGACTCTCGATATTTCGAGAGAATTTTTGATTATTTAAAAGTTTTTAAAACTTTATCGGATTGTCTTCAAGACGAAAAATACTGTACATTACCTATGGTCGCCTTAGGAATTAATATGCTTCTAGATAAATTGGAAACCTGGGCTTTTGAGCTAGACGAATGCCCAAATAGAAATACAACCGACGAACAAGTTATAGAAGCTCTTCAAGCAGCAAGGAATAAAATCGTCAAACACTATTCAAAAACCAATTGGATATATTGTGTTGCATTAATATTGGATCCACGACATAAGACCGAAACATTCAACTTGACGAATTGGGGAAGAGATTTGAAGCAACAAGCAATATCTAAATTCGAAAACTTGTATAAAGAAGTTTATTACGTAAATTATGTTGTTACTTCCAATAACGATTTTTCTTCAACATCGCATCCTTGTACTGATGACAATACCGACGATTTTGATTTGCAAAGTTTATTTAGAGAGCATGACTGGAGAAAAGAACTAGATGAATATTGTTTGTCTAAGAGAGCTGAAGGGAATCAAGATATTTTAGAGTGGTGGAGAAAAAACGAGGCCATATATCCGACTTTATCAAAGATGGCTCGTGATTTTTTAAGTATACAAGCTACTTTAGTGCCGGCAGAAAGACTTTTTTCAAAAGCAACACTAACCATTAGTAAAGAACGAAGTCGATTAACTGGAGAATCGGCTCAACTTTTACTGTGTTTGAATTCTTTGCTATGTAACAAAGATATATTTACAAGTGTATAAACAACAATTTTGTTATCTGTTAGAAAACTTTGTGTATTTTTCATTCATTTTCTTATGTTTTGTTAATTTTTGAGTATTTAAATTTAGTTTTCGTGTTAATCGTGTTTAATAGTTTTTAAGACGTTTGAGCTCTTTAAGAATATGAAAATATTCATTTTTACCTTTGTCCTTTTTATTTGATTTGTTTTCTTTGTGATTTTTTTTTGGTTTGTTATGTTCTTATGTTTAAAATGAATTAAAATTATTTCTTAGCATAGTTTTTTATTTTCTCTTTTCTGGCGTATTTAGAGCTGTGAGTTATTGCAGCACATATATTTTTTCGAGATCGAGAAATCTCGAAATAATTTCTCGATCTCGAAAAATCTCGAAGTGGGTTTTCTCGATCTCGTCTCGAAAAACCCCATTAGTCTCGTCTCTATCTCGTCTCGAAATCGAGACGAGACGAGACGAGAAATCTCGAATTTCGAGAGTCTCGTGAAAGACTACCACCTATATGTATAGGTAAGGATACTAATCAATCGCCTACTTGACATGTCCTATGAGGTCTAGAAGAAAAAAGTAATTTGATTTATTCTATTCATTCTCCGTAAGTTCGATCAGAAATACAGTACGGTTTCCATGGTTACTGCATGGATACTTTTATATTGACAATAATTTCATAAAAATAAATGAAATGGTAAATTAATTCTTTAGTGTGGAAGACGGTTCAAGTTTTAATAAAGAAATGTTCTCTTTTTCTCTCTTCTATGGTAACTGATGAAGGAAGTGCTATTGTCTGGAGAGAAACAAGACCAATTAAAAGTTCAGATAAATTGAGATAAACTTGAGATTATTCCTTTCCAACCACGAAGTTCAAATCCTTTGTAGGGGGAATCAGGAACTTATTTCCTTATATAAACAAGTTTCTCCGACAATTAATATGCGCTTTGTCTACTGTAACGTGAGGAATTTGCCTTCAAAGGAAAATTTTAAAGGTGGAAAGGTTGAAACTATCAGGAAAACTGAGCTTGAAAAAGGTGTCTGCGGTGAAATAATTAAGAAAAATGAATTATTCGATGAATATAAATATGAAAATGAGATAAAAAGACTATACACAGGAATAGATAAGCTTACTTTTGCATACTTGTTCATTTTCACGAACACAGTTTGTAACTTCTGTCAAACAAGTATTTTTCTACAACTGTCAAAAAAAATCCACTTTTTTATGTGGTTTGTGTGCGTAAAATATTACAATATTCCACTATCAACATACGATTTCATTATTAAACGGAAAAGCGTAAAAAAAGTGCACTTGCTAGGCAACCGACAGTTTCATGCAACAACAGTGACAGATCCGAATAATAACGAAATCCTGTCATAAAGCCAGTTCTCATTTTCTTTGGCAACTATAATAACCTATATATATCTGATATCCAAATGTTTCACCAAATAATATTCTTACCATTCTTACTATTTAATAAGTATTATCAAAATTCCAAACTATCGCGGCGAATATATTCAGGGGTAATATAATAAGTGGTATGATTATTACCGATAATTTTTTGGAATATTAATGAATTGCAATCCCAAAGCTGAAAATACAACGAGTCCGCAGGACGAGTTGTATTTTCTTGCATTGGGATTGCCAATGAATTGATATTCCAAAAAATTATAGGTTTTTAATCATACCACGAATTATATTTAGGACGACAATATATCATATATCGATTTGAAATATAGCAAAATCGTGTCACCTGGTAATTGATGCTTTACTTCTAGCCGTATTCAACGGAATACTCTTTTCCACGGCCTCATCTATGATACCAATGGACATTCGTCCCCAACGATCGCTCATATTGATAAATAACGATAACTAGTCAAAACACATTTTGACGTTTATAATTTAAATCATTATTTCTACTTGACAGATAGTAAAACAAAAACTAAGCAGGTTTATCACTGTGAAAATACAGCGACAAGCAATATTTTCACTGTAGTTCCGAGTCTATTGGCTGAATTTCAAAATTTGAAATCCACTGATTGGTTGTTAAGCAAGGAAATATATTGTCAAAATAATAGCATATACCTCTAAGGAACTGTTGGACCTAATCTACACTAGGTAATCCAAGGGCTGTTGGGCCGTCAGAAACTAGTTGACAACAATAATTAATGAAATTTGTGAAATTGGGCATCTATCCAGATAACGAATTCTTGATAACTATAAATTTAAATAGAAATGAAAAGTGATGAAGATTGAACGGAGAAAATCGTGGATAGTGCAAATATGAGATTTCCTTGACATAATTCACAGAAAGAAAAAGGTATTCGTTGCTTCACGAGGATTGTTTATTTATTTTGAATACAAATCAATAATTCCAAGAATTGTAGGTAGGAATAAACAACAAAAACTATTTCTTCTAGTTTTCCTTCAAATATTATATCGAAATTATTATAGTCTGTCATCGTTATCTTCCTGTCGCCCCCAAGACTTTTTATTGTTTTGAATCCAGAATGCTAATGAAATTTATATGAAGCAAAACTTTCAACTGGAGTTTGATTTCCACATTCACTCGAATTTTCTTGGAGAAAGTTAACTCGTCTTCCATAATGGGACTCTTATATTTCATCGCTGGCTTTTTCTTGAAATATTAGGTTCCCGGAAATGAATGAAAAAGTTTCTGACTTTTTGCCAGATGAGCACAGATATTTGAATATTCAGTTCGACTCTTTCTCCTTTTCGGATATGGCTTAATTCTATAGCGAGAGTTTCCTCTCTATTCGAAATCGTTGCACATTTCAGATGTCTTATATTTCAGAAAAAATAATTAGTTTTTTTTCTTATTATTACCAAGTTTCTCTATTATACGATAGCCGACTTAATCTCCCGAGCCGTGGTGAAGAAATTCGGCAACATTGTCAATACGTCTTTCGATGGTGGCCCTGCATAGTTAAAGTTCTGTTGTTTACATAAGTTTAGTAAGTTAGGTAAATAATTTATGGTTAATTATTGTGTTCAGATCGATTAACTTAACGTAAGATTCATGTAAAATGGTGTACGAAATGTTAATAAAAATCTAGTGTTCGATTTATTAATGAAAGTGTGTTCAAAGTGCTTCAAAAATAGTGTTAAACTTTAATGTGATTATGAATTTGCTTCCGGAGGGAAAATTTATGCAAAAATGCCCAGTCGTTGTTGTGTGACAGGGTGCAAATCGAATTACGATTACCAAGAAAATAATATCTCGGTATTTTCTTTCCCGAAAGACGAAGAATTTCGAAAGAAATGGATTTCTCCCGAAATGTGAATTTTAGGGCATGAAACAACCAAACTTGACAGATTTCCCATATCTAAGAAATAGAATATATTGCCATTCCAGGTTGTGATGAAGAAAATGAAATAACAACATTAATCATCGTTGTTTTCTCTAAAAATTCATTCTCTTACGTTTTTTTCCTAGTTTTCCGAATAAGCCAAGAAATTCACATCAAAGAATTAATGAGTAGGACGTCAAATTGATTTCCGTGCGGTGTTGCCGATTTTCTCACCACGGCTCACAAAACATACTCAGATGATATCAGGTAAAATACTCGGATTAATTATTTATTAATTCTATCGAACTCAATAAGGTGAACGCAAGATCACTTTTGCAAATAATTAAATGATAAAAAATTTCCTTATCAGCCTATTATTTGAAATATAATGCATGAAACAAAATTATTCGATTTTTACTTTACTCTCTAGTAAAAATTAGTTCAGTTTTTCGGAGATTGGCACTCCATCAAGTCAGTAATGCTGCACGGAAAAAATGTGTGTAGTTTTTTTTTCACAATTGTTTGAAATCAACAAACAAATTGTGTCTGGAATGGTTACAGAAACAATTATGTGTAGAAATTTTGCACATTATTGTTTACTCTAATTATCAAGAATAATAAAGATAAAACGCAGAAATCTGAAAAATCAGGCGCCTATAAATTGAATTGTGGATCTTGCTCCAAAATATATATCGGCCAGACAGGTAGACCATTTAAAAGCCGCATACGTGAACACCGTATGAATTATGTAAACAATAAAACACTCTCATCATATGCCAATCATATTTTGGAGGAAGGCCATGACTTCGATGAAAACTTCGAAATTCTTCATGAAAATAATAATAATAAATTCATCTTGTTTATTAAATGATTAACTGGACCTGAACGGTTCCCCTTTGTTAAATTTGTTCAATTGAGCGGTGTTTGTGCTTTGAGATTTCCAAGTAGGTTCATTGTTATGTCAATTTTATAAGTTGTACCAGTCTAGGTATTAGCGAGAATTATTAGGTAGAACCTAATTATGTTTTAGGTAAGTAAGGTATTTAAGTAATTTCAATGAAGAATAGTTTAATGTACTACATTCGCTTGAAAAAGATACTGTGTATTGAAACATGTCGCAAAGACAATACATTTTGTAGAAATTTGAATCGTTTTTTACCTTAGTGTCAGAACTATGGATTTTCATCAAGTAACGGCCACGTAAATCCAAAAATTATAACTATTAATGGTTATTTAACGAACAAGTGTATTAATAAGGGCGATTAACAATCGAGATAATTTAACGCGTGAGCGGAGCGAGCGCGTTAATGTTTGAGATTGTTAATCGCCATTTTAATTCACGAGTTTGTTACAAAACTTTTCCGTCGACAGTAGTTTTCGAAAATAGAGATATCTCACTTTCAATGTTTATTTATCTAACGTTACGATAAAAAACAATCACTATTTCCTATTTATATTAACTCTACTCAAAGATAGTTTAATTTTTCTTAGTGGTAGTTTTGTATAATTTTTTATTATTTATTTTCAAATTGAAATTAAGAAAAAAAAAAAAGTTACCATCGATGGGTTTTGAACTCTCGACCTTAGTGTTGCATGACACGTGAACTTTACCGTTACGCCACGGGACCATATATGGTTATGAGTGACAACTGGTGTAATGAACATTTTCTGAAATTTTATTTGAAAATTGACAAATAAATAATGACAGATAGTACTAACCAATATAAAATGTATAAAAGCAATGTATGTTGGGTTGCATATAAACAAATCGTTGATTAATAGAAAATCATTCATTAACAGGGGTCATTAATCAACGATTTTGAGTGCGTTAAAATGCATCATAAATGAACGGTCGACGGAAATAACATTTTAACCAACATATTTCATACCTTGCAATAAGTATAAATTCAAATATTTCGAAGATTGTTGGCATTTGCGAGAGATTTAGTTCACAAAAATTTCCCGATATTTAAAACTTACATAGCCACTAACAAAATAATTACTAATGAGTATCTGTATCACATACGCACCCACTTATTCAACTTTAAGTATCTCGAAAACCGTTGATATTTCTGAAACGAAAAGTCTTCCTTTGTTGTATAGGAAATATTGAGGATTAAGAAAAAGAAGACAAAATCGATTATCCAGTGGCGTGAAAGTTGTGGAGGGGCGAATAGGGCTACCCACCTTTTTTAATTTAGTTCTGATTCTGATAACGTGTTGAACATTCCAAAATTTTTACCCCCTAGTAGTTAAATACCCCTTATTTATAGAAAATTCCTCAATAAATTAGATCCCAATGTGGACAGTGTCAGAATTGTTCACAAGATTGTTTATAATTTTTGTATAAGCTATCGAAGTGTTAAAAATGAATGAATGAAGGGGCCTCAAGGGGTTATACAACCCAAAACTTCTCAAATTTCTATTACATTATCTATCACTTTGTGCGTACCTATCGCTAACAATTTCCTAAAAACTGTTGAAAATTAATTAGAATCTATCGGCGTGTGGAAATTTCCAGAATGATGATTTCCAGCGCATAAACTTATTTCACAGCATTAGACCGTCAGCTAGTGACAGATTTAGGTGCCCCATTTTCCTAAATCTGTCACTAGCTAGTGACAGATTTACATTGCAAAGTAACTATTTTGGATTTTCATATTATACCAGTACATCAGTGAGTTTCAGATATTCTACTGAGTATATTTTTGTGAGCATGAACTTATATAAAAAGGGTCGTTCGTTAAGGCGTACTCTGATTGCTCTACTTGCTAAAAGAATTACAAATGAAGTACAAGTGTTAGAGAGAGATGAACATATGTGAAAATGATCTTGAGCAGCTAGATCAGTCTTTAATGAACAAGGCTAAACATACGCTGTGACCTGGAGAATCAAACCAGTGCCTCCCAAACAAAGCTAACTGAAAGCGATTTCATACAATTTCTAAAAAAAATCGAAAATTTTTTATTGCTACAAAAACGAAAATTTTTACAATTTATTGAGTCTTAGGCCGGTCGCCCACCAAGGATGCATCAAGCACACAGCATACAGCACGTGACAAGAAAAACATGTTTTATGGTACATAATCTCCCACATATCAGCAAGAATTGATTGGTAGTAAACAGATGATTTTCGGTATACGTAACATTGGTGATTTTGACAAAATATTTGAAATGGACATTTAGATCTTTGTTGAATTAATTTCCTTTCACTCTATAATTTTCGATACAGACTTGCACTTTTGAAAAATCCATATTTTGTTATTGCTTTTCTCCAACTAATTTTTTGCTCAGGCTAAATAGTATTTTAAATCAAATTATTATTTTCAACCATTCTTTTTAGTCAAATATTTTCTTCGATCGATAAATAGTGATAGTCTATTCAAAATTGATTTTGTTGGAGGTGTGATTCGACAATGAATTATTAACAAAAAGGCAGTATTATCCCAAAAAAATTATATACCTTTTGATAGACATAATCAATTCGATTGAAGTGATAAAAAAATTAGTTTGAAACAAAGACAGGCTGAACTACAGTATACTAATATATTACCTACATCACCATTTCATAAGGAAGAATTCAGATCTCAAACGAACACAATTCATCGCCTAGTGAATGTGAACGTCAGACAGAAACACAAATGAATATAATGTTACTACACTGTATGTGAAATCCACTCTAATAAGAAAAGTTATAACTTTCCCATATATATTCTTAAGAATGAAACGAGATCTGCAAAGTAAATAGCTTCCCCGTTTCAGGATGAATAAATCAAAATCAAGTTCTTTCAATATAAAACTCAATAACAACTTTCTTTTGAAAATGAGCTCTTTGAGTGACATGCATTTTTAAAGGGAATTCAGAAGCTTATTTATAGAAAACTTGCTTGGGCATGAAGTATTTCTCTGCGTAAATTTTTTAAAGTAGTATTCTCTTTTATGAATGTATGGTTTATTATATTGTTCTAGTAGATATGATTTTTAAAAACGATTTTAATTTTTCAATTTTATTCTATATTGCCTGCTGTTGAGAAGCATCTTGCCAGAATATACAAAGCTAACCCTGTCCAATCGTACTTCATACTAGTATGTGGCATTTTCCCATTTCCAAATATCTACTTTTTCCACTATCTGACTAGGACCAGGAAAACATGAATCCAGTATCACAGAGTTCAACAGAGGGGTTTTACTTCATGGACAGAATGTATACATGTGAATATCATAGAAAAATCAACAAAATATTCAGACACCAATACGCTAAATACATTTGAGGCCTGAAGAAACCGATCACTTTTGTTAAAACGTTGTAAATGACATTGTTAAGCACTGAGTTTTGTGTGATTATAACACTCAAACTAGCTTTCCTTGCACTCCATTATACAGGGTGTTCCTTAAAGACATGCTAATATTTGAGGGGGTGATTCTTTGACTTATTTTAAGGAAAAAACTTTCTATAAACGTATGTCCTAAAAGTCCTAACTTTTGAGATACAGGGTGATAAAGTTTTGAAAAAAAAAACAGTTTTTTAATAATAACTGAGATAATATTGTAGACGTTTTTATAAAATTTGGTACATGTTTTCTATGCATCAAGGTGCATTTTTTAATGCACAAACATTTTCATTTTCTCAACCAGTGGCGTCCGTACGGGTTTTGCATTGAATATTTTTGGAGAAAAATATACTACGCCACTGCTTTCTCCTGAAAAAAAAAATACCTTTGAGATCCTCATTTATTTTTGAGCAAATTTAATCTCTTGAGTTTTCTTTGTCCGCCGCATGGTTTTCGCTTAAAAAAATAAAAATCGTTTTACTTCAGGATCAATTCCTCAAAAATCTGATGTGGTGTGGAAATGATTGTGCATCGACTTAAAGCAAATAAAGGGATCAGATTTGTTCCAAAATGAATGAGAATCAAAAAAAATATGGATTTCAGCTTGTACAAAAACGAATTTTATTTTATTTTATAAAAGTAAGTTTAAATGAACGGATCAAATTCATTAATTATTGACAATACTAACACTGATTATAAAAATTGTTGGAAATGACCACCTTCACTTAATAGGCATGCTTCCGCCCGTCTACGCATGGAATTACGCACACGTTGAAATATTCCAGGCGTATTTCGAATAGTTTCACACGAGGCAACTATTCACTCTCTTAAATCTTCTAAAGTATTAACGGGAGTTTTATACACTAGAGTTTTAAGGTGCCCCCATAAAAAGAAATCTAAACTGTTGAGATCAGGGGATCTTGCTGGCCATTGCTGAGGTCCTCCGCTTTCAGTCGATGCACAAACATTTCACACCGCATCAGATTTTTGAAGAATTGATCCTGAAATGAAACGATTTTTATTTTTTTAAGCGAAAACCATGCGGCGGACAAAGAAAACTCAGGAGATCAAATTTGCTCAAAAATAAATGAGGATCTCAAAAGTATTTTTTTTCAGGAGAAAGCAGTGGCGTAGTATTTTTTTCTCCAAAAATATTCAATGCAAAACCCGTACGGACGCCACTGGTTGAGAAAATGAAAATGTTTGTGCATTAAAAAATGCACCTTGATGCATAGAAAACATGTATCAAATTTTATAAAAACGTCTACAATATTATCTCAGTTATTATTAAAAAACTGATTTTTTTTCAAAACTTTATCACCCTGTATCTCAAAAGTTAGGACTTTTAGGACATACGTTTATAGAAAGTTTTTTGCTTAAAATAAGTCAAAGAATCACCCCCTCAAATATTAGCATGTCTTTAAGGAAGACAAAAAAAGAATTTTGTATTTTTAGAATGCCCGAAATAGGTGAGTGAGAATTACCATTTGGTTAAACCGAAGGCTGTATTTTTTAAAGGGATCGAGACTGCCAAGGGTTTTTTATTTTTATGCTTTCAAATGACTAAACAACCAAAAATTATGATCTCTGGATTACCCTGAACTGCATTTTTAACCATAAAGACGATTGTGAAATGTCCTAAGGACATCATCGATCAGAGCCAGGATATCCCATGGTTGTCATAAGACATTCATCCTGAAGACATAATAAGGATGCAGGGTTTGGTAACATTTTCATCTCCCAGGGACAATTTTGGGTTACCTGTAAACATTCCCGAGACGTCCGAGTCATGCAGAATTTGATCCAAGTTGTGACCTAAGTTGTATCCCTGTTTCATCCCTGTGACTTGCATGGGACATCCTAACGGAGCGGAGTTTGGTAACATTTTCATCTCCCAAGGACTTATTTGGGATACCTAGGAACATCCCTTCGACAATCGGTCCCAACATGGTCATCGTGATATCTGGGAAGCGAAAGCTTTTTTTCAATTATAACTTGTATTCAAAACCATGTGAAACTATCAAAATATAAGCCATTGTATCAGACTCTGAATTTATTCAAAATTCGCCTTCATCCTTCAAACAGAGAAACTTTAATCATAATTTAACTTACCCGCATAACAATTATAAAGCTTAACCCCAAGAACAACCGCCAGGACCAGTATACTTCTTGTAATTTCCATATCTCCTTCTCAGGCGTCACCCAAAAAAACGAAACTTTTTGCACGAAAAACTTGTATTCGATAAGTTTTATCCGAAAGCGATTTGTCGTGAGGAATCCGATGGGGAATACACGTGTTTCCAAATCGACGAGATGAGGCAGACTGCCGGAAAATCTAACAGGTGCTCGATGCTCGCAGTTGGTGATGACAAAGGGCTCCTGCGCGAAAAAACTAAAATATTCTCAAGCGAGAAAGGGTTCAGTTATTTCGACATTTATCTTGTGGTAAAATATTCAAGCGATTTCCCATGCATCTTCTGCGCGGAGTTATGGAATACTTTTTTATGTTATTTTGCAATGTCTTAAAGTTCTATCATATTAGGACTACGGAGTCGAATTTTAATAGTTTCACAGAAGGAGCAAAAGGGCAATTAATATCCACTGATATTTGATTATATTATACAGGGTATTAGGTAATACGATATATATTTTCAACAGCCAATAGGTGAGGTCATTTGGTACCATACTAACATTGTTTAAATATAAGGAGGATAGTTGGTCAACCTTATGGGATTAATATTGGATTCAAATGGAGGCGACATGTAGATGGCGTCAGTGGTGTTCACATCCAAGTCATGTCGCAACTTGAATGGCAGAATACGTAATTTGGCAGTCACGTTGAATTTCCGTAAAGTAGATGACGGATCATGTGAATTGTAAATAGAGTGGGTAGGTGGCACCATGCAATGACTGCAATAAAATTAGAAATATCGTTGTTTGATAATACAGAATTATCAAACAACGGAAATATGGTTCAATTCAAGAAATTATTTCTTCTGACTTCTGATGTTTCATGGACCGTATCCGCTATAATTAGGGTCACACCGTAAAGTAGGTAGGTATATTTGGGGTGTGGTGACTTAGTTGTTAGTTTGAAATGTGGATTCAGTGGATGCGTGTTAGTATTTATTAAAAGCAATTTGGACAGTGGTAAATGGTGGCAGGAATATATAAATGTCACTTTTTAGTTTAGTTATTAGGTGGAACTTGATTTAAATCATTTTAAAGCTAGCTGGTTACAACTGAGCATTATTGCAAAGTAATCGCCTTTAATTTATTTCAGATTGATATTTCTAAACAGCCCTCATCTTCAATTACCCCTTTCTAACCTCAAAAATAGGTATGGTGCCAGAATATCAAATCAAGCTTACAGGTTCGCCTGAACCACATTTAAGCAAATAACACTATACGTATCATATATGTGAACTAATAATCTTGATTTCAGACTTCGTATTCGATAACACCTTTCATGCCATTTTAAACAGCTTTCTCAGATTATATATTTCGGTATATTTCAGAAAAAAATACTTCATATTATTATTCATGAGTCATTTTTACATAAAACGAACCTCCTCCGTATGAAATAGGAAATATTAAATTTGTTACTTAATTATTTTTTTAAGGCATCGAGCACAGTGGTCTTACTTAATTATAATAATTTTTTTTTTCAAGATTTCAATATTAAAAAATCTCTTAAAATCTCTCATGGGTGACTCTTCTTTGGATCCGTGCCTGAGTCATAATACATTTGCAGTAAACTCATCCAGAAACATATTTACAATAACTACTTTGCTTGCTTTATTGCTCGCGGCTGCTAGTTTAGTTATGCGAATTTGTAAATTCCAATCCCTTATATAACCAGCGCGATTTCTTCAAAGATGTACTTGGCAGTACATCGCAGTACCCTGTGCCCCTGTGTAAACTAGTAATATTTTACAATCATTGCTGTCATGGCAGAAATTGAAGGGACTTCCGCTTATTAGATGAAGTCTGTCTTTGAGGAACAGGCATTTTTATCAAAGGTAATACCATGAGTCCTTCAAATTTTATCGATAAATTTTTATTTTCCACGAACACTTTTGTATTTGACAAAAGTATGAAAATAAACCGATTGATGAAATTACGAGTCCGTAGGACGGTGATTTTATCTAATTCGGTTTGTTTGAATGCTTTTGCCTAAAAATAAAAAAGTTTTGAGTGTTTTAAAAATAAAAGTTTATCTAATTAAATTTGAAGAACGAGTTGTATTTGGAGAGATTATTTATTGAACAAATCAAAGGAAGAACAATTAATTCATCAGTATTTCATTAACATGAGGAGAAAAGAAGGAAATTTTAGTATTCGAAACTGTACATTTTAAAATATCAAACAACGATATAGGCTTTCTGTGATCCAGAAAAGATGCTTAAGTGCATACGATATAGATATCTAGAAATTATGATGGTTTAAAGCAAATCTTACTAATGCTTTCTGACGAAACAAAGAGATGGCGCCACACCTCTCCATTGTACAAGGTTGATAATTGAAAATTTCTTCTGTCGTTGTATGAAGATTTTCATACATTAGTATGAAACCACAAAAAACAATTTGAATTTAACAAAAATTAATTGTACGCCATCTTCATTTGAGTTCAGGAATATCGGTCTACAAGCGGCTACAATTTTGTCCAAGACATAAAAGTCGTCGTTTGCGATAGCCACCGATTTCAATTGTTTAGAACTCGTCAACGATATCTGCCATAAACTTGGTTATGTTCATGAGCTATTTACGTGTTTGAAATTTGAGTGTTTATTGAAATGTGTCGTTTATGTTATTATTTTGCTAAAAAAGTGAAAAGTTAATGGCTATTAATAATAAGGTAACTTTTCATTCATGATAGTTTTTATTTTAACCTTGTATATAAGCCAATTCAACAGAATCGACGCGGTAAACCTTATAGTTTTGACAGTTTAAAGGTAAACAATATTTTATCAAGTTCAGATTGATATTTGTAATGCCAATTCATAATATTAATTCAGAATACTAGACATAAAAAATAAAAAAATGTCAGGGTGATTCGTGATACTATTTTATTTTATTAAAAATAATCCAATATAAAATATAAATAATTAAATATACCTCCATTCAGGCTGTTTCGAATATATACAATAATCCTAAATGTAACTACTATCTCAATAAAACAATGAAAAAGACCCTCGGAAGGTATACATTTTAAAGATATATACAAGTTTCTTGTGATCTGGTGTAGTTCAAATATCAAAGGGGTGAAAAATATACAACATATAATAATAAAACAGTCATTCAAGAATTTATTCAATATCACATATTCAGTACAAATTGTACTTGGTCATTAATTGTAAAGATGGCAATAATAAGTTAGCACATTCAATAGTTTAATATAAAATTCATCAATATTTAAAATCTTATCAAAGTGTAAATACAATAAATAAAATGTTGAAAGTTCCCTTAAGAATGATTACTAGATTAAGTATCAGAGTAATACTTAAGAAATCATATTCAGTTCTTCTGAAAATGATTCTGGAAACATCAACTTATGTATGTGTTCAAATCGAATGCTAATGTAAATGAAATTTTAAAACTTATTTCGAAGGTAAAATTGTTGTATATCGGTGGTAAAAGGTCATCCTGTCCAGTGCCCTGAAAATTCAAAATGAGTATTAAATTTTTATCAAAGATAAAATTAAAATATACTTTTTTCTACAACTGTCAAGAAAGTCTACTTTTTTGTGAAGTTTGTGTGCTTATTATATTTCATTATCAAAATACAATTTCACTATTCAACGGAAAAGCGCGAAGAAAAAAACAGGTTTTTGTACAACTGTCGAAAAAACTTGACATTTCTGCATCTCTATTGATGCGTAAGAGTTTACTTTTTTTAATGCCAAAATAATTCACAAAATACACATAAAATATTACTTTTTGAAGGATTTATTTTCAACAGAGTCAATTATTAATTGATCACTCATCATAAAACAATTTCATTCATTGGAATAATAATTGACAGTAATAGGCCCGTCAGATAGTGACAGATTTAGGTGCCCCATTTTCGCATACAACCCTCGAATAAGGTTGAAAAGTATATCGATTTGGAGTAAAATGAAGATATTTTTACGAGTGGCTCCTGGGGATAACATACCCAGAATTCGATTTTTAAGAACAGTGCTTATTTGTTTCCCTCGTGTTTCTATTTACGGTACGAAACTACAGAGGGTGAGTTGTTAGGTCGCCTTAAGGAAAACAGTCCCTATGAACATATGTCCGGAATTGCTTCGTTTCTGAGATACAAAGGCGTTTGAAAAAAAAATCAATGCCCTGTATCTCAGAAAAAAAGCAACTCCGAACACATGTTCATACAAACTTTTTTCTCAAAACGACTTAACGAATCACCCTCTGTAGTTTCGTACCGTAAATAGAAACACGAGGGAAACAAATAAGCACTGTTCTGAAAACTCGAATTCTCGGTATGTTATCCCCCGGAGCCACTCGTAAAAATATCTTCATTTTACTCCAAATCGATATACTTTTCAACCCTATTCGAGGCTTGTATGCGAAAATGGGGCACCTAAATCTGTCACTAGCTGACGGTCTATAAAGTTTGAACAATTATTTCCAACATAAATTCCCTAAGCTGTCCCATGTTGCTGCTGATCAGAAACGTTAGATATTTCTTGAAGAGTTGATTTCACAATTTTATCAGATATTTTAATTTGTTTGGAAGAAGACGGACAATTCAATATTTCGTTAGAAATCTCAATTTTGTTATTCCAAACATCTTCTATATATACTTCTGTTACGGAGGCAGATTTCCAGCCACCGTGACGTTTTATGGATGTAATGTTGCCCCCTGCATTGGCCAGAAGAGTTACAGAAACAGTGACCTGTGTAGCTCTTATACGTGTCTTTCCCAAGCCATTTTTCAATCAAGCTGGGATTTCTCCTATTTCATTCATTCCCACATGATGGTTAATACATTTTCCTCTTGAATATTTCCAAAATAATCTGTTACTTTTTGTATGAGGCGGCCTTAGTTCTCTATAGTTGCAGTATACCTCAATATAAACAACAACAACAATTTGTAACATGAAACGTTCTTGCGCAATAGGTCATCGTATCAGGTATTTTAACAATCAATATAGTTCCAGCATCTTCAATGGCATCAATAGTTATATGTAATAATGCTTCACGGCGACAAGCACCGCTGATACCCAAAATTAGGATAACCTTCAATTAAAAAATGTTGAAATCACTACTAATCTTACAAAATTATAAATATATCTGTACCTTATAAAGCAATGCACATCGACCAGCAACAGCAAAAGAGACATGAGTCAGAACAACCCCAAGGCCATACATAGAAGGTGTCACCAACCGGAATGGGCAAATTCTGAAGAAGAAGACAATAAACCTCGTCTTCAAACCAACAAAGAAAATATCGGAATACCTATTAGAGAAAATGAGGGGAGTTACTCCTCTTATCAAAATTCCTATTTTTTGTACTCACCTGTACACTGTTTGGAAATTTAGATTTTGAAAACTCAAATACAAGTTTATGCAATGCACCAATTTTTATGCAAAAAATCTGGCCGGAAAATTTACTTAAACAGCTGATTGGCTTATGGGAATTTTCTTCTTTTGGATCATCCGCAAACATCTCCGTGAAGTGCGAAAAAACACATTTTAGGTACACAAATACTCGCATATCATGTTTGGTAGGAGTCTTCAGAAACGATATGAACTTTTCCTTTTCCTTCTCCGATCATTTTTAGGAGAGTTATAACCAATCAAATATTCGGCTCCCCCAGAACTTTCAGCGGCGGTAAGCGTGAACATGAAAATTGATGTCGGCGTTCAGTCACATTTTCTGAGAAAACGTGCGTATTTCATTAGAAATTACTAGGAATAAATTTTGTTTAGAATTGAATTGTCTTTCAGCTTGTTGAGATGTTTTTCTGATAAATCATATACTTTCCAAGATTACAGCAGGAATCTATTTATATATTTTTAAACGAAAAAAAAAATATGTTCCACCCCTGGAATTTTGGTAAACTATTTTTCTTTCGTGTTTATCATGGTTCCAACTACTAACCACCAAGTTTGGTGGTGCTACAGTCGATCCTCGTCACAAAATCCAATCGTACTGGATTATATGTACATGTATAAATTCATTCATATCATCCCGATATGGATGCTCGGAAAGAAAATATTCTCGTACAAGACTATCCGTAACAATTCAGAATATATGAATCTTGGAAACTCTTTTTGTATACCTAATACAGTCTGTAAGCCACTTTTTATGAAGTTGTCCCGGAGCGAATACATAGTTCTTGCTATCTCCGAGATTGTTTATAGACGGAAAGATTCTCATTATAATTCAGAAAATGTTACAGTCTGTATATAATGCAGTGAAATTTTAGAACGAAAAACATCTCGTAAAAGAAAAGAAAATCGAGTTTCAACAGAAAGATTTAATCCTCCGCATTATGTGCTCCATTCCTGATGTCATGTCGTTTCAGCTTGAACTGGCGTTCATCTAATGAAACATTCCGGGTTCTAACACTTCACATAGGAAAGCGATTCCAAGTGGACAAATAAGAAACTAGAGGTACTTGAAAATTATATAAGTGATACTGAAATCATTACACTCCTCTAACTCTCACATTAATGAAATCATTTTTCAAGGTTTAAGTGTTAAAAATATTTTTAACACTAATGTTTAAAATGAGTTTGATATTATGAATTAAAAACGTCATTTTTAATGACAGTTGTACAAAAAATTATAGGTGAAGTTGAACAACTTGCAAAGAAATGGCGAAGGTTCAAATTCCAAACAAACTTAGGGACAATGAGTGAAATATAGTTGAACCTTCACCATTTCTTACGGATATGTTCCACGCTGCATATATAAGCAGACGTACCACGTTTCAATCAGCGGCAGATATTCTGGCTCTCTGATTGGTTGCGACCAAACACAAGTGCATTTTGCTCATCCAGACTGAAACGTGGTGCATTTTGCACTGGCGTGAATTAGTTTTTTGCTCGCAATCGACACACACACCTAACCTGAGCAAGCTAACCTAGCTTGCCTGTTCACCACAGAGAGCTAGAATATCTTCCATTGACTGAAATGTATTTTTAAACTTAATTATCAAGAACTATCAAGAACAAGAATAATTATCAAGAACTGTGAACTTATATAAAACAAGAAAGCTACTGGATATACACTCCATATACAAATTGAAAATATGCACATTCATTCATCTTGTTAAAAATAACATGAAACATTCCACTTTAAGTTTCAAAATTAATAATGACCAACATAATCACTTGACCAGACAAGCCCAAAATTTATATGTCAATAAAATCAAGGCGAATATTGGAAATAAATTAATTTATTTCGATGGTGTGAAATTTTACAATGAACTTCCAAATTATTTAAAAACTTATGGTAAATTGCGATTCAAGAATAACCTAAAAAAATACTTACAACTTTGAATCCATTCCAATTCTGATTTCATTATATTTAAATTAATTTTTAATATTGTTACTTATATTATGTGAAATTATTTAAATTTTGTTTTTTTCCCCTATTATAAACTGTATGTTTCTTGGGAATAAATTGAATTGAATATATATATATTGAATATATTTGATTATATGCTTCCGCACTACATCTAATCAAATAACGTAATGAAGTGTCTATCCTAAATTTTGAAAAACTGATTTATTATTGAATATTGAGGATGTGATTTCAATGTGTGAATTCAACCGCTCCTCAGCTGTGACGCTCGTGTCTTCTTGTAATATGATTGGCTGAAGTTTGGGATGGTGCGGACATGGCCGAAAGTGACCAATCGGAATCATTCGCGACCTGACGTCTCACGACTTCCAACCTCGTATTCTGTGTCTGATCATTTGAATTCTTTAGTTTAGTTTGGCGTTTTCAATAATTTTTAACTCTATAAATTGATGAAATAAAAAATTGAAAACTAATACGACTAACGTGAGAATGCAATATTTCGAACTATATTTTTTTGTTTTTCTAAAAATGACTGGAGGTATAAGTAAATTCCATTGATTTATATCAATAAATAATGATAAGAGAGTTCGATTCACGTCTAGGGAATAATATTGCAAGAAACATGTACAGGCGACATCGCATTATGACGTGCGACATCGCATTTGAAGTCACATACATGTATCCAATCAATTGAGGCAATGTGAAAATGTCAGCCTCAAAGAAAATCATTGTGATGTCTTTCAGACGTGAAATGCGACGTCACATAGAAAGTCACTAACAGGTGTTATACATATCCACATTACATATCACAAATAGGTCACACTGTGATATCAACTGTTTCTCATAGTTTTCTAGATCTCCATTTTCTCTACACACTAGAAAGGGGGAGCCGAGAGTGTTGACAACCTCTGGGGTGTACTACCTATTCAATACAACCACTTTGTTTGAACCTAGAGAACAATTTTCTTCTACTTATATTCATCCAAACTTCTGACAGGCATTTTCGTACAACCTGACTATTTGCATCTTCATATAAGAACAGTTAACACCAGTGTAGACACTCTAGACAAATCGTGAAATCCTTTTGAACGACACACACTATTATTCTTTCTCGAAATTTAAATGCCAAGTCTAATCCAACGATTATCGGTCGGTAAACACAAGATTCGAACGCCGATTTCTAGGTTATGTTTGCTTATGAAACAACGAGAAACAAAGGAAGACGCTAACTCAGGGACGAGTTCGCACACCACAGTTGTGTGCATCCTATAATTTTCGTCTCATACATGTCTAAATGTGACATCTCGACTTGGTAGATTTGTTGACGTCATATAGGTGCGGTCTGATGAATTTTGCTGCCACGTCACATTTCTTCCTGTTTGTGAAGTGTTTTTGTGACTGTAACATCGAATATACGTCGAATATAGGTAAAGACTGAACTTCGCATTGGTGCAACATTGTTACATCACATAATTCTTGATGTCACACGATGGTTGGCTAGTAATATCACTCCTGGATAGCTGGTTTAATTGTTGTTTAAGTAACAAGTAAAGTAAAGACGTGTTAACATTCGAGGTGAGCGAGTTCGAGCAGAGGCAAAGCCTAGGCTTGTCGCTTGCCGAGGATGTTAACAGTCGATACATTCCGTGTTACTTATTAAGTTTTTTCCGCTGCTTGTTGACATTTCTCAAAGTTTGCCTGGATTGAAGTTTGTTTTCTTGCCCTTCCTTCATGATAATTCGTTCCGCTATTTCATTCTTGCTTGCGCGCGTAACTAGGTTACCGAATACACAGACAACAATAATATTCAAAAGTCTCATAACCTACAAATGAAGCTGAAGGTATTACTTGTCAAAGTCAAAGTCATTATTACCCTAGGCATGTAAATGTCACTATTTACATTCCGTTGTCAAGATGAATTAGTAAACGAATGATAAAGGCCATTTACCTGTTTTGTTGCTGAGCATCATGTATGACTATTTACAGTGTCGGCAGCGGGAAAAAAATATATAAAAAACGAGTACTTACATTCAATCCTCGTCGATTCCAAATTCCTCCATTGATAATATCCTCGGCCTCACCAGCGCCACCCTGTTGTACTTAGGGCTCTTGTACTTCGTTTGGATGGACTGCTGTTCTTTCATGGGCGAATCCTTGAGCGTTTTCATTTGCCGTTTAACCACCGGACTCAAGTCTTTGAGCGTGTAACCGCTGACCTTCTTCAACTTCTTCGGCCAAGGGGTGCGTTTCGAGAGGGTGTGTCGGGCCAATGCGATGCTGGCTGACGCCAGTTTGGAAGGGAAATGGTTGAGGTATTCGTCGCCTTCGAGAAGAACCAGTTCGCTGATATACTGCGGTTTTGAAAAATACCGATTAATTTCGACACGTGACAAAACATATTCAGAGAAAAGGCATGAAAATCATCATCTGATATGACAGAATCAATCAGAACAACATTATATTTAATATTTCCATTTTATATTAAAAATTCCATATGAAGCGGGACATTTTCGATGAATTACAGCGATATATTACTAGGAAGCGGCAATTTAATTCATGTATAAAAATTCGCATATGCCACAGTGCAATTGTCGCTTTGACAGCGGCAAAAGTTAGCTTTAACTTTTTCAGCGACAAATACACGAGTGATTTTTTCACTTATTCATTTGTTTATCAAATATCGCGGTGTTGGTTGCCAAAATGAATAGTTTGACATTGATATGTTTCTGAATTTTTAATTCATTAAATTGTCCTGCCAAATTACACTCGAGGTTTGTATTGATATCGGGTAAATTTGTGTTGTTCAAATTCTAAACTGTTTCCTTTTAGGCCAATCAAATAATTATATTTTGAGGAATTAATTTCCAGCAAGCTGGAAATCATTTAATTACCTTCATTCGGTCCCAAATGCGTGTAATCTAAGTTTGCACCATTCCAGGAGTTGAGCTTAACTTTTGATAGCCAAAAAACCGCCAAATTTTTGCACTTTTTTTATTTTTTTGCTTATAGCTGCAAAACGGTGCGTCGGACGGAAAATGTTATTCCATTCAATAATACGGAAGACAAAATTCTGCGTCGAATGACATCTGAAAACTTCAAATTCCGTTCAGAGGTATAGCCGAAATCGAATGTTAAAAAAAAGAAAATTTCGTAGTTCGGTGCAAACTTACATTTTGCGGCTTTCCAAGACGACATTTCTTGAAAACAGATAGTCTTATTGAAAAAACCCATAAAATAAAAGTTGTAGAAGTAGGTGAGGATAGTCCCTTTGAAGATGATCCAGATGAAGGGGGCCTCGATATGCAATCGCGCCGTCTGAGCTTCTCAGATGAAGGACCATCGACATCAAAGAAAATGCGAACATGAATGCTGCCACATTTTGTGTTGCATGCCTATTATATATTGATTTATGCCACAAACTGTTCATCAATGAAGTGTTTTCGTTTCTTCATTGCACCTTAACTATTAGGAACTATGATTATGAAATTTTATTCTCTACAACTTTTATTCAATGAATTTTTTCAATAAGACTATCTGTTTTCAAGAAATGTCGTCTTGGAAAGCCGCAAAATGTAAGTTTGCACCGAACTACGAAATTTTCTTTTTTTTAACATTCGATTTCGGCTATACCTCTGAACGGAATTTGATGTTTTCAGATGTCATTCGACGCAGAATTTTGTCCTCCGTATTATTGAATGGAATAACATTTTCCGTCCGACGCACCGTTTTGCAGCTATAAGCAAAAAAATAAAAAAAGTGCAAAAATGTGGCGGTTTTTTGGCTATCAAAAGTTAAGCTCACCACCTGAGATGGTGCAAACTCAGATTACACGCATTTAGGACCAAATAGAGGTATTAAAACGATTTCCAGTTTGCTGGAAATTAATTCCTCAAAACGGTTTTTTTCGATTTAATTTTATTAGCCTATTTAGCAATTTCACTCGGATAACTGTCAACCTAAAAACATTCCACCTTCGGTGTCATGTTTTTAATAGTTGACAGTTATTCTCGTCGAATTGCTAGAAAACAGTTTCTCACTGAACAACCAAAATTTACCCGATAAAATACAAACCACTTGTGCAATTATAAGTAAAAATTTCACACCTCACTTTTCTAGCCAATCAAATAATTCGTTTTTGTTCAGATGCCATGGCGACCCAAAAAAATTTCCGGAAATTTTTATCATTCAGTACCCTGGGCGAAATTAATAAGAGGAAATTTCTCTGTCAAATATTTGACATGTGACAGTCGAGTGAAGTTCAATTTTTTTCTGGTTATTGAAGGTGTGGAGATTAGAAGTTCGTGGAAAATATTATCTGGTAAGAGACCTATTTTTATTAATTTATCGCTATTTTGATTGTACAATAAAGATTAGGCTGAAAAGCTATTTTGATTGTACAGTAGAGATTTGGTTGAGTAATAATTCAAGTGCTTATATCTTATTATTGTCGTTATTAATCCGTTATTATACCGTTCATTACATTTGACTGATAGGAGTGATCACATTATTGCATCTTGGATTATTCTGACATGAATTAAGTAGCCTCTAGGAACTAAAGAGCTGTTTTTGTGAATTATAGTTTTTAAACATCTGGACATCATGTATTATTACAAAAAAAAATTGTTTACCGAAAAATGAGGGGTGTGACCTAAAAAAATTTTCATTTAAAAAAAATATAATTTTTTTGTTGTTATTTCAGAAAATATAAGATTTATCAAAAAAGATTTCGATAGGTTGGGAGATAATTCAATTCTCCACAAGAATGATTTTCAGTAGTACCTCATGAAATACGCTCGTTTTCTCAGAAAACATAGTTTAACGCCGACGTCACATTTCATGCTCGCGCTAATCCGCCATAACTTTGCTAAAAATTATAGTAGAAGGAAAAGAAAAATTGCATATCGTTCCTGAAGACTTCTACATCCTCATGCAAATATAACATGTGAGTATCTGAGTACCTAAAATGTGTTTTGTCCCACTTCACATAACCCTTCTACGATATTTACGGAGGATCCCAAAGTCATGGATATTTCAGTTGATATGAAATAATTATACTGGAGCAGGAATCAGTACCCTCTTTGGACCATATGCAACGATTTTAGACTAGTAAGACAAGTCTAACTTATACATGCCAAAGAAAAAAGTGTTTTTTACTCATGCCTCAGTTTTAAACTCACCCATAATCTCGGCAATTTCTTCAGTAAATGTTGCCTGAGGTTTGCACTTCACAATAGTGCATTATATATATATATATATATATATATATATATATATATATATATATATATATGCAGAATATGAATAAGCGATTATTTTCAACATTTAGTGAAGAGAATGCCAATTTTATGGGTGAGTTGAAAATGAGGCAGGAGTAAAACAAAGTTTTTTTTTGGCATGTATAAGTGGGACCTGTCACACTACTTTAATATTGTTGCATATAGTCCAAAGAGGGTATGGGTTGCTGCTTTAGTTTAAAAATTCCATATATATTTACTAAATTATTCATGATTTTTTGATCACCCGCAAACATCTCCGTGAAGTGCGATAAAACACATAAGTATAAGGTACTCAAATACTCGCATATTATATTTGCCTCAGAAGGTAGGGGTCTTCAGAAGCACAGTTATGATAAATCAAATATTCGGCTCCGCCAGAACTTTCAGCGGCGGGTATGCGTGAACCTGAAATTTCATAAGAAATTACAAGGAATTATTTTTGTGGAGAATTGAATTGTCTTTGACCCTGTTGAGTTGTTTATTTGATGAATCATATACTTACCAAGAATACAGCAAGAGTTTTTTTTTTTAAGCGAATAAAAAAATATGTTCCATCCCTGGAATTTTCGTAAACAATTTTTTTTTCGTGTTTATCATGGTTCCAACAACTAGCATACCAAATTTGGTGGTGCCACAATCGATTCTTGTCTCAAAACCCAATCGTACTGGATTATAACACATTATTGGCTATTTTAAAGTGGTTGACAAAATGTATGAGTATGAGTAGAATTGTTCTGGACCTCCATTGTCTAGAAACAAAGAAAATTAATTCTCTGCATGTGTTTGAGTCGCGAAATTTCAACAGTTAACATCTACTGTCGATATCAAGTGTGTGAATGCGACAAGATATCTCGTATAATAAGTATCCAAAAACGTCTTCAGTCCCAGGCGCTGGATAAATAAGTAATTGAAACTCACCATGGCCAAGTGTATCGTTTTATCGTCCATTTTATGTTCCGTAGAAAGGTGTTGGATGAAGCAGTGAATTGTTGGAGCCTGCATCCTGAACTTTAACACCTTCAGGATGAGCTGCTCCATTTTGAGGACTTGCTTCGAAGAAAATGTGTCGCCAGTTAGATACGACCACTCTTTCGAATCTATTGGATGATACTCCTCCATTTTGGTTGCGAGCATCATAGCCGCAGCACCGACTAGTTGAAATTTATTGCGTACCTACGAAAAAAAGCACATGTTTGAATCGTCCAATTGACCATATTCACCGTCGCCATATTGTCATGCGACAATACCAACTTACCCCGGGTTCTCAACTAAGAATAACTTTTTTTTTAGGTAGATAACTTATTTATTTATTGAGTAAATAACTTCCAGACAAAACAAGTTCTGGTATGAGGAAGTTGTACATACAATAATAATAAAAATAATAATAAATAATGAAAAAAGATCAACAATTGCAATTGAAATTAAAAAAAAATACATATACAGTGCCCGCCAAAAAGTATGTACCATATGGGAAAAAAGTTTATTATTAGAGTATTAGAAAATAGATTATTGGGAAAAGTTTGTGCATGTCCGATAACCTAAAAATCGATTCTGACACATGTCACGTGATCGCTGGTATGGCGGCAAATTGAAAAAAATTACTATGAGAACACAAAAAGTGGTGTAAAATGGCAAGATATCAAAAAAAGTGATTTGAAAAAGTTGCTTAGAATTAAATTTTATACACATATACGAAGTTTGAAAAGATAATGAGAGAAAATTGAAAATGAATTTTTTTTTTTTTTTATATTTTCCTAGCTGTATAAAAATATCAAATTATTATCATATGAATAGCTTGACCATACTGAAACATTTGTATTTCAATGATAATGACAAAACTTTCTCATTTTCTCTACACCAGTAAACACTAAATTAAAAAAATTGGATTTTGTTAAAACCCTGGCTGTTACATTGGTTCGTATCTAACACTTATATCAGAATTCCACGACCATTGTGATGACATGACACTCCAGAAACATGATGTTTTCCAGATTATAATCAAGTTTCGATAATAATCGTGCCAGAGCGTTTCACATGCAATGTTGAAAACTCAAGCCTCTTTAATTTGACGAACTATTTTTAAGATTATGTGCGAAGGGAAACGTTGGTGCACGATTATCATCAAAAATGGATTATAATCTGAAAAACACGATATTTTTGGATTTTCCTATCATCGCAATAATAGTGGAATTGTGATATATCTATTAGATACGAACAAATGTAACAGCAAGGGTTCTGACAAAATTTAAATTTTTTCAATTTAGTGCTCTCTGGTGTGGAGAAAATGAGAAAGATTTGTTATTATCATCGGAATACGAATATTCCAGTATAGTCAAGCAATTCATAAGAAAATAATTTGATATTTTTCTACAGCTAGAAAACTATTTAAAAAAAATTGCTGTTTTCAATATTTCCACATAAGTTTCTCAAACTTTGTATATGTGTATAAAATTGAATTCTAAGCAACTTTTTCAATTAACTTTTTCCGATATCTTGCCATTTTATCCGACTTTTTGACTATTCATGGTAATTTTTTTCAATTTGCCGCCATACCAGCGATCACGTGACATGTGTCAAAATCGATTTTTAGGTTATCGGACATGCACAAACTTTTACCAAGAATCTTTTTTTCAATACTCTAATAATAAACTTTTTTCTCATATGGTACATACTTTTTGGCGGTATACAGAGTGACCCATTTGTTATTTATGATCCGATTCCGAAATTTCTTTTTTTAATAGATGGACCATCAATAGTTCTAGTTGAGTGACATACATTCGAAATGCAACATACTAAAGATTTTGAAAATTACGTAGGAATGCGTTCATCAATAAAAAAGTTATATGGGTGTAAAATTTGAAAATTTTGTCAATTAATCAACCCACCACTTTAATTTCAGAACTTTCATCAAAATTCTGACAAGACCACTGGATTCAAAATATTTCGAAATATATTTGGTCAGAATTTCATCGAAATCTGTTCATGAATAAAAAGATGAATTTTTTTTTCAAAAATTCACAATTTTTATAAATCTGAAACTGGACAAACAATATTTATAATATTATTTGTATATTTCTTGATCTTGCAAAAGCATTTGATACGGTTAGTCATCAATTACTATTAAATAAACTGGAAAAAATTGGTTTTCGCGGAATATCATACAAACTATTAGAAAGCTATCTCTCTAACAGAATTCAGTATGTAGAAATTAATGAAAAATTAAGCGATCCAGAAATATTTGAATATGGTGTGCCTCAAGGTTCAGTCTTAGGTCCACTTTTATTCAATATTTATCTTAACGATCTATTAAGTATTGAAAGTAGATGTAAAATTCACTGTTTTGCAGATGATACTGTTATTATATATGAGGCTTCCAATTGGAATCAACTTCAAGAAATAGTTGAGAGAGACATTAAAATAATTAAAAGTTGGTTTGATGATAACCTACTAACAATAAATTTTGAAAAAACGAAATACCTTCCATTCACGTCATACAGAAACACATTACCAAATTTAGGACCTCTCAAAATTGATGACAAAAAAATTCATGAAACTGACTGTATCAAATATTTAGGTATAATGATTGACAAACATTTGAGATGGGATTCACACATTGACTACGTAATAAAAAAATTGAGATATCTTTTGTCAAAATTCAAGTTATTGAAAAAAGTTTTCAATATCAGTCATCTGGAAATATTATATTATTCACTTGTTCAATCACACATAAATTATGGAATTTTGGGATGGGGTGGAGTTAATAAAAACTTTCTAAAAAATTTAGAAATTCTTCAAAAATGGTTTTTGAAAATAATCTATAATAAAAATTATACATACTCATCGGACGACTTATTCAAAATAAGTAAAAAAATGGACATTAGACAATTATTTTGTTATAATATTATTTTACATATATATAAAAAGAAAGTTGTTCATTTCATCTCACATATTTATAATACACGAAACAAAAATACAACTACTTTGAAAAATCAAGTTCATAAAACAATAGGTCAAAAAAATTTTACTTATGTCATTCCTCATTTGTATGACTCATTACCAAATGAAATAAAAAGCACCAAATCACTTTTTTCCTTAAAAAAACAACTTAATGAATGGATAATGAATAAAGAAAGACAATTTTTCCACAATTTTTGTTAACAGAATAAAAATCACAAACTGTCCATATTTGTTATATCATTATTATGTATTATTATTTAATAAAATAACTTAATTTCCTTATTTTTATTCAGCCCTTACAACAAGTAAATCTTCGTAAGGCTTTTCCGTTTTATTTTTGCATGAAACGTACAATTTATTATTAATATTATACTGTACTTCATATATTGTTGCAAATAAACTTATTATTATTATTATTATTATTAATAACATGTGGTTCAACTCTGCCTGCCCAAAATGGCTTTCATTTACGAACTATCGTATAAAAAGTAAAAAGTATATGCCATTTGCGTCTTTTATTTTGTGTGAAAAGAGCCTCCTATTTTCATCTACAGTTTGGCCTAAATATGAAAATTACTCATATACCTACAATTATTATTTCCTGAAGTTACATGAGTTGTCAAAGGCAGCTTCATACTCACTACAGAAATCTGACTGAGAAATCGATCGACATAATTGATGCATAAATGGAATGTTTCGTCACAAAATTTATACTCCTCAGATACACTGGCTAACCAGTCTACGAGTACACTTCTGGAATTCCAAGTGATCTCACTCTGTTTCAGCATGTAGGAGGGATTCGGATTGGGTCCCCTGTCTTCTAATTCATGGAGGTACTGCCATATTTCCTGAAATCATAATATAGCTGAGGATAAAAATCTTTTGATTTGTGGTACATATTCACAGCTAATTTTCGCACAAACTGACGAAACAAAACGTTGGAAATCGAAGATTTGCCCTCGACAGCAAACCCCTGGTTGGTTGGTTGGTGGTTGGTTTGAGGCTGACGAGCCAGATTCAGGGTTTACCCGTGAGGGTGACCCTAACACTGAGACCATCTGGGGTCTATTGTATTATTCTGTCGTCAGTAGTTCCTAGTTAAATAGGCCTGTGTCTTTTATCAGGTTTAGTAATCTATTTGCTAGGTGTTTCGGATTCATGCCTATTTCTAGGTTGGTCTGTCCGAATATTCTATAGCGCTTGTTATACAGCGCATCGCATTCAAAGATGATGTGAGAGGCTGTTTCCTCCTCGTCACCACAAAGTCTGCACTCCACGGTTTCTCTGTTTATTCCCATGGTGTACAGGTGTTTCCTAAGGTCGCAATGTCCGGTTAGTAAGCCGGTAAGTATGCGTATCTTAGGTCTGTTCAAGTTGAGAGTGTCAGCCGTCAGTGTTTGGCTTAAATGCCTCACCATGGCTGTGCTGTGTCGATGCCCTTCGATTTGGTCCCAGTATGTTTGGTGTTTTGTTTTCTTCCACTCATTTATTAGGTTTCCGCATCGGGTTTTGCTTATATCAAACACTGGTTCTGGGCCTATGAATGGTAGTTCAGAAGCTCGTCTGGCAAGTTGGTCTGCTTTTTCAATACCTTCTATTCCTCTATGTCCAGGCACCCACACAAGTGTTACCTTGTTGTGTTTTGCCAGTTCATTGAGGCTCTGAAGGCATTCCCATACTTGCTTTGACTTGATCTGTACTGAATTCAGAGCTTTTATTGCGCTCTGGCTATCAGAGAGAATGTAGATGTGTTCTCTTTTGTATCCACTGTCTAGATTCATCTATATGCATGTCCTTATGGCATGTGTCTCAGTTTGGAATACTGTGGTGTCATTGCCAAGTGGAAGTATTATGTTCCTTTTTGGCCTCACCCCATGTATTCCTGCTCCAGTTCCTATCTCTGTTTTGGAGCCATCTGTGTACCAGATGATGTTGCCAGATGATAGTGATTCTACTCCCGTGTCCCATTCGTCCCACTTGAGCTGTGTTCTGAATAGTTTTTCGTATGAGTATTTAGGTAGCATATAGTCTGATATCATTTCCAGCTCGGTGATGTTGACTACTTGAGTAATTTTGGTGTGCCCAATTTGTGGTTGGGATCTCCAATTATCTGTTTGTATTAGTCTGTATGCACTCATCCTTGCCTCCCCCATGACTGTGATGTCTAAAGGTGGGAGGTTCAGGATGATTTCCATTGCAGCGGTCGGGGTGCTGCTCATGGCGCTCGTGACACACAGACAGGCGAGCCTCTGAAGTTTGCAAACCCCTGAAAAGCAGAGCTTGTGCGAGCAAAAGAGATGCGGGACCTACAGTGGATTCCGAACCACTTTGGCTCCATGACGGCCGGCGGTGGGGATCAAACCAGAGCCGCCTGGGTGAAAACAAACGCTCTATACCAATCGGGAGTGAGATGTTTCAATTGTAACCAGCACAAAGTATCCGAGGCCACGAATGGAATGTAGAAATGTAAAGGTTTGGGACATTTTGAATCAAAAAAATATTTCATTATTATTTTCTGCTTTTTATGGTTAGGTATGTGAATGAAATTTTGGAATTGATTTTAGGTTCTTGTAATGTCGTCTGTCTTCCATATGGGTATCAAATTTTAGATTATTAGGATGCTTGGACGCGGGTGAAATATACAATTTGAAAATTCACATTATTATTATTAGTGAAATCACGTTCCTCTTAAAAAGAAGCCTATACACTATAACTGGACTCAAAACGCAAAGATTCATCTTTATACAAAATTTGATCCAAATAGTTAAAGCCGGTTCCAAGATCCAAAAATTCACAACAATATTATTATTATTATAAGTAAAATCGCTTTTTTCAGGAAAGACGACCATTTAGATGGATTCAAGAAGCAGATCCCTATCTGATTTCAAAATTTGATCCAAGCAATTTGTCCGAGCAAGGGAGACCCGGGACCTACAGCTTAAAAAGCGGATTCCGAACCACTTTAGCTCCGTGATGGCGGTGGGGTCGAACCCGGGCCTGGGCCTGGGTGAGAACAAAAAATCTTGACACCTCGACCACTTCGCTATAATCGAAAATAATAAACATGACTAATTTAGTAATTTTTGTTCTTATGGTGGGTTGGTTCCCTGTATTATGCGCAAATAACTAGGCAAATAAATAAAGGGGAAGTTATTCGCAGGCGGCCAACTCACCAAAAAAAATCAAAAATTACTGCTTATGTTTAAAAGAAGGTCGAATTCTTGTGTAAAACTGCTGTTTTTGAAGAATGATTTGTGAAATATCTGATAAGCGTCTGAAAAAAAGGTAGACTGAAAATCGTGTTTGATTTTCAAGATTCAAAGGAGCATAACTCGAGATCGCCACGATTTTTTTTTTTCAGATTCGTTTCCACGAGACCAAACCTCGTATTGTAACTCCCCTTTTTTTTTATTTCAATGTGGGGCCCGATAAACTTACCTTTACCATTTTCTTTTTCAAAATGCTAGGTAAATCACAAGATTGAAATAAATTACCTCTTTATATTCATCACAGTGTAGCAGAGCAGTTGGAAAATAATCTCCCTCCTTCTTCGGATATGATATCCTATTTTCTTTATCGATTATTAAGAAAGATTTTTCCACTAGTTCTTCCGATTCTTTCTGTAAAAAATAGAAAATGCATGGTATTCAGATCTGAAACATATGTTTCAATTTTTGTTTGAAAAAAATTCCAAGAACTACTTTTTATAATACTAATCAGGTTATAAGTAAGGTAATGGGAATAAAAATAAAATATTGTTGAAAATCAATACCTGGTTTTCCTTCAGTATCTCAGTGTCGATCACTGTAAGTTTAACTTTTTTTGTATTGTTTCGTACGCCATTTTGCAGTATTTGAAGTTTTTCTTTGTTGGCCATAAAAGATTTTTTCTGTCCATTTTTGATTCCCAGATTTGCTGCTGCTGATGAAAACTTTTTGGTCGCAACATGTTTGTTGATTTCATTGTCTTCGTGAATTTGAAAAGTGGCCATTTCTATCCTTTTTATAAATTTCAATAGAATGTAACGGGATGACAAAATGGAAACAAAAATCACAGTTTTTCACAATTGGATGGATTGACCCAACTAGGTATGTGCGTATTCACGAAGGAAATATAAAAACTCAAAGAACGTCAGGTGAACTGACGTTTTTGCAGTTTTTGTTGTTTTTTATTTATTTATTTATTCACCCGTACTTGATCGTATGCAAAGAAGTTGGTGGATTGAAATGCATGAGTGATCTCAAAGTTCCTGAAAACAGTTATTGCATGCAAACCAATTCTATTTTTCAACTTTGTAACACCCAATTTTCTAATATTAACGATAACCAGAGATATCCGTACAGGTCCTGACATCTACTGATGTACCAATACAATTATAGTACAGTCGCCGAAGTAAAATATACGTTATAGTTACCTAATATATCGGCATGGACATTTTCCTTCATAGACTGTTAGTAGAGGTCCCATATATCAAAAAACTTCTATTCCAACATGGACTAAACAGTATAAAACAATTGACAATTTATTCTCTCAAATGTATCCCTGAGATAACTGGCAGCAAACAATCAGGTCACCCTGATGTGGGTGCCAGGTCACAGAGGAATTAAATGCAACAAAGAAGCAGATTGCCTTGCCAAAGAAACAAACACACAATTTTCCCGCCCAGAACCCTTCTGTGGACTCTCCAAAGCCCACTTGAAACAAGAGTTCCGACGCTGGGAAACCGATGAAATGAAATCAAACTGGAATAAAGTGCTAGGACAAAGACAAGCGAAAAGACTAGTGTGTCTATCGCCAAAGAAAGCTAAACAGCTTCTCGAGTTGGACAAAGACTTGAAGATGGTAACGGGACTCCTCACTGGACACTGCCCTCTGGGGTACCACCTTAAAAAGTTGGGTAAATCAGAGAGTGATAGTTGCCGCTACTGCGAGAACTTCGCGGAAACTGAAGAACATCTGCTTTGCGAGTGCCCAGCCCTTTTCTCCTGCAAGAGGCTTAAGTTCCTTGGAGGGACCTTCTTAACGCCCCTCCGACATCAGGAACTTAGCTTCCAGGAAACTGATGAACTTCACAAGAAGTCTCGGAATCACGTGCCTCGAATAGATCAAGGGTCATGCCCGTACAAAACAACTGCCTGTACGGCCTGTACGACCCTCCTACACTCAAATGTGAAAAAAGCGTGGGTGTTTTCGATCAATATTCTCATATTTTTTTGTTCAATTCAACAATACTGAGCGTTCAAGAGCTCAAAAGACCTTTTTCAAGCACCCCACGCTTTTTTTACATTTGAGTAAATAAATTGTCATTTATTTTTTCCTTTTCAGTCCATATGTTGGAAGAAAAGCGTGTTCTTTAGTTTTTTAAGCTATTATTTTTTTTGTGACTAAAAAATCGAAATCGACGACCCCAAAAACCATACCAATTTTAAATCGATTCGGAGCAATATCACAAATCTCGTCCGCCATCTTGGGGCTGCGCCTCAGCTATTAATTTGCAGGCTCTACTACATAATAGACAGTTTTTCGTCCTTGGTACATAAATAACTATTTCAGATTATGCAACTGAAATACATCTTTTTGATGTCTTATGTATTTTAATATCTAGCTTGGTTTTCGAAAAAAAAAAATGATAATTTTGATATTTTCAATGTGGTTAGGGCTAAATAAGCGCCTTATAGTTCAAATAACTAAACCAAATTTCAATCAAATCGGTTTGAGAATATTCATGATATTTTATAAATACTGTTTTTTTTTTAACTTCAGCGCCCTCCTATATCTCAGAAACGAAGCAACTTCGGACATATGTTAAGAGGAACTTTTTTTCTTGAAACGACCTAACGAATCACCCTCTGTAGTTTCGTACCGTAGCTAGGAAACAAAAAAAAATCAGAATTTTTTTTGAAAAACGCATCTGAAACAAAAAACTCAAATGTCGCTTCTCCAGTATCGAGAAGAGAAAATATGGCCGTGCTTCATAAACCCTGCGTGAGCACCATGTAGCTGAATCGGCCTTAATCTATCATGCAGGGTGGGCATGCATGTATCTAAATCGGCCTTAAGCCGGCCTTCCACACCAGCTTTTTGCCGCTGGCTTCTTATCTCTAGCCAATCAGAGTACTTCAAAAGTAGCGCCAGCGGCAAAAAAGCTGGTGTGGAAGGCCGGCTTTACAAGGTTTATTCGTTTGCATCAAGGTGTAGCGTGGAGTAATTTACACCACATTTTGAATCCAGTTTAACGGAATGCAGTTCAAACAAAGGAATATGTCAAATTAATCTGCAAACGAATACTAAAATCGAGTGTAAATCACACCAGGTGTAGGAAAGTGCTACACTTTGATGCAAACGAATAAACCTTAAAGCACTTTCCTACACCTGGTGTAATTTACACTCGATTTTAGCACAGAATTCTTAATTTGTCAAAGTGTCAGTTAATTGAACTATTTGGTGTTCTATGGCAGTTAGAGATATTTTTGTGATCTGTGGTGGATTTTCAATAATTTCAATTTTGACTTCGCCATTTTATTGTACCAATTTAGTTTAATTTCCGAAGCTTACGTAGTATAATATATTTATGATATTTTGGAATTATGTTTAAAGATGTAGATTATGATTTCAAAATGTGTGAAAAATAACTGATATCAAAATACAGTGAAGTAGATTCGATTCGTTTAGCATGTTATATGAACGGATAACAATTTTCTTGAAGGTAATCAATATTGCATAGGACTTTGACATGTCTGTGCACTACAAATTCAAATCGGCCTTAGAATATGATACGGTCACTTTCGATGGTTTACATATATCAGTGAAGGATTTGAAGAACGCTATTATACAGCAGAAGAGAATTGGAAAGAGCTCAGATTTTGATTTACAAGTAACAAATGCTCAAACCAAGGAAGGTAAGTTGATGCATGGTGTTAAGAAACAAAACTCCGAACCGGATAATTTCAGTATATGAAGATGGAAGCACATTAATACCCAAAAATACATCACTTCTCATCGCTAGAATACCAGTGATTCCTCAGAAAACTAAACAGTGGGAAGGTTATGGAGGAGATAATACTCCTCCGGCAATGTTAGATGAAGGGGGACCTATCGGTAAAGCAGTAGATTTGTCTAGTTTAGATGCACCTGAAGATGACAAAATCAAAGCTATGATGTCGCAGTCTACCCAGGATTATGACCCTAGCAAGTAAGAACTAAGTACAGTTGTACTCACATAGCTGAAACAGTGAAAACATGCACGCCCATAATGTGCATTCATCGTACAATATCCAATATATCCAGTGATAAGGCATTCAACATGAATGTTTGCGTAATAAATGAGAATTTCACATGTTCAGCTATGTGGGTAGAACTGTACACTTTTCATTTTAGTGTATATCTAACAACAAATCTAAGATGATTTCTTTAAAAAGTATCCTTCCTATATGCCAACCAGGTCACAGCTGCTACAAAATCTATAGCTCAATGATAGAATTGTTGGTTGTGTATTTTTTAAAGGGACTGGCTCCTGCATGGTCCGACTGCTCACTTTTTTAGCATTTGGTGCTGGTCCGATTGTACAATAACATTTTGTTCGGGCCGGTCTGACTGAACAAACAAGAAGAAGGCAAACTGAGTTGAAAATGGGTGAATTTGTTTTTTCGCTCGCACTTGACACACAAACCTATCCTGAGTAATCTAACCTAGCTTGCGAGTTCACCACAGGGTACTTTTTCAAATGTGTATCAAAACAAGAAGGCGAAAAAACAAATTCACTCATTTTCAAGTTAGCCTTCTTCTTGTCTGTATGGTCAGACCGGCCCCGAACAAAATGTTATTGTACGGTCTGACCGGCCCCGAACCCTAAATTAGTAGGTAGGTAGGTAGATTGGGTTTCAATCCTATCATCGTAGAAAAATATTTCATTTTCCAAGGCTTATTTCTGTAATATCCTTGTCTCCTCAACTCCCACTGTCTAATGAAACTCATTAAATGTCTTTCTATTTCAGTTACATGAAAATTCGAGGTTCTAATCAAGTAGGAGCTGTTCCTCCCAATTATAAATGCTACAAGTGTCACCAAAGTGGCCATTGGATAAAAGACTGTACTATGAGCCAAGGACCAGTAAGTATTCACATTCTCTCAGACAATTCTGATATATTTTTTAATTTCTTACAATTATGGTGTACAGGTATGAACTTTAATTCTAATATTCTTTTTATGCTCCACAAATAGATTATAAAATAAAATGCATTAAAGAAAATGTATCTATAGCTAATATGTTAAAACACAAAAACTTCTCCTAATTTGAGTCCTTTGACATTTATTTTTTGACGGCTGCCATCAATCAATCAATCAAATCAAATCGACTCCAGAAATGGCGTCCTCTTTCTCATGTCAACACTGTCAACATTCCATGGACATGATGATTGTGATTGCTAATTGAATTTCAAGGAATTTTATTAAACTTTTGTATGTCATACGAAAGTAATAGTCCATGCTCAAAGTGGAATATCAAGTTTTATTGAATTGTGTAATTTTTTCCAAAAAAAATCTAAAAACCATTTGAAAGTCAATAGTTGTGGTGTATTAAAAAAAAAAATGTGCAAATTTCTTATATTATTATTAAAATAACATATTCATCGAGGTTAATATTATTATTATTAATGTTGACTTGACTTTCGAATAACTAGTCCATTGAAGTAACTTTTCATTTTCTTAGATGAAATAAGAAAAGGAAAAAAAAATATAACTTTTGTCCAGTTTCCACTAACACTTTACTACTCTATTACCACAGGTTTCGGCTGTTACACCATTTTCAAGTAACTTGAAACCGGTCGTAATAGAGTAGTAAAGTGTTAGTGGAAACTGGACAAAAGTTATATTTTTTCTTCCTTTTCTTATTTTATCATGAATTTCCACGAAATAAATAGATCATCAATCAAACAAATTTTCTTAGATTTGTATTCAAAATTAATAAACAATCCTCGTGAAGCAACGAATACCTTTTTCTTTCTTTGAACTATGTCAAGGAAATCTCATATTTGCACTATCCACGATTTTCTCCGTTTAATCTTCATTACTTTTCATTTCTACTTAAATTAAATTTATAGTTATTAAGAATATCTGGATAGATGCCCAATTTCACAAATTTCATTAATTATTGTTGTCAACTAGTTTCTGACGGCCAAACAGCCATAGCTAGCTTGGATTACCTAGTGTAGATTAGCTCCAATAGTTCCTTAGAGGTATATGCTATTATTTTGAATATATTTGCCGCAATAGTTTGCAATTTTGATAATACCTATTTAATAGTAAGAATGGTAAGAATATTATTGGTGAAACATTTGTATATCAGATATTTATAGGTTATTAGTTGCCAAAGAAAATGAGAATTAGCTTTATGACAGGATTTTGTTATTATTCGGATCTGTCACTGTTGTTGCATGAAACTGCCGGTTGCCTAGCAACAGCCGTTGAAAAAAGTGCATTTTTTTTATGCTGTTCTGTTTAATAATGAAATCGTATGTTGATAGTGACATATTGTAATACTTTTACGCACACAAACCACACAAAAAAAAGTGCACTTTTTTTGACAGTTGTAAAAAAATAAATTTTCCAGGACCCCCTTGAAATTAGGAAGAGTACTGGAATACCTAGAAGTTTTATGGTAACTGTTGAAGGACCTCTGGTACCCGGAGCTATGATGACGCCCAATGGACAGTTTGCAGTTCCTCTTGTTGACCATCAAGCATACAACCAAAAAGGTGTCCCGACACCTGTACCAGAACCAAAACTTGATATCCCAGAAGAATTGGTTTGTAATATTTGTTCAGATCTTTTGACTGATGCCGTTATGATTCCATGTTGCGGCAATTCTTTTTGCGACGAATGTATTCGAGGAGTACTATTGGAAAGTGAGGATCATGAGTGTCCTGATTGCCATGAGAAAGATATTTCACCAGACACTCTCATTCCGAATAGGTAGGGTGTGAATATTATATTACAGGTTTTGTATGTATTCAGAGCTCGCCATAAAGTATGGTATAATAATAATCATAAAATAAATTGAAAAGTGTAAACCCTTTTTTACAATAACAAGTATTATTGGTCATACTTATTACTATAATTTATAACTATGATTTTACATATAGACAAGGTGTTTCTAAAATTGGAACGATAAAGAAAATGGGTTGTAATATGGGACATAATGTAATAATAATAATAATAATAATAATAATAAATGCTTTTATTGACAAATATTCACGTACAAACTACAATGAACTACTGGATAAATGAAGATTTGTAGAATTTTGTCAAAAGGCAAAGGAGTAACAATAAATGACAAGAATTTTTGTTTTTGAAGCAATAAACATTTTTCAAAATATGGGCGCTTTTAGTTAACTTTGTTTGGGAGGCACTGGTTTGATTCTCTGGGCCACAGTGTGTCTGCCTACTGGCAGTGTGTTTCAGCTTGGTTTGCATAGGCTGAAGACCTATGATCAGTGATTAACAAAATATTCCTTTTTTTTTTTCGACAAAAATTTATTCTTTCGTTTCATTTTGTTATAATTCAGGAGCTATATTAATAAAAGTATTTTGTATTTCTGTTATTCACTTCAGTTGACTTTGTTCTATTGAAAGTTTCTTGAAAGCAATGTATCCTAAATTTTCTTTAAATTCAAAATATATACCCTAAATGAGGTGTTTCTCATTTGAATGGATCCTGCTAGACTTTCAGTTTAATGTTAATTGTTTTTTGTAGATTTTTGAGAACATCAGTTGCTAATTTCAAGAATACTACAGGATATGTCAAAAAACGAGTTTACAAAGAGCCTGTTTACACTGAAATAACCAATTCAAATTCAGTGAAAGGAGTAAGTATAGTTCTAGTGGAAAATTAAATAAATTATCAGTTGTACATTGCTAGCTTCATATGAAAGTGGTTAAAAACTTTGAGTTGTAACAAAATCCATTTCAGCTTACACCGCCTCCGCGTGACGTCGTACCTACAGTTGAAAATGAAACAGAACAAAAAACAGTAATTTCAGAGGCTGACTCTACAGAATCCAGCAGGACTAATAAAATTTCTGAATCTGTTAAAGATAGTGAAATCAACGATCCAGCAAAATCAACTGAATCAGATTCAATAGAGGGTCCGCCTGGTGTTTCTCCAAGAAGATCTCCTAAAGAGCACTCCAAACATAAAGATGATTCTCCCAGAGACTCAAGAAACTCTCCCAAGGAAACAAGGCAGCGTAAGCTTCAATATTTCATAATACACAGTATAATACACAATAATGAAATACAATTATCATAAGGTACCAATAAATATCTCATTTTTTATGTTCTAAGATCCAAGGCTTTTGCTTGAAGTAATCATATTATGCTAACATATTAAAGACTATGTATAAAATTCATTACAGATGTATTAGGCTTGATGAGAAAGTTTCATTTTGAAATTTTTCTTAAAATAAGAGGAGCAGTACTTTTGAAGAGTGTAGACAACTAATTATACATTTGATTGAGGTTAGGTTGGAATGGACGACCCTATAGTTGGTATGGGACTTTTTAGTTGACACAGGACTCTTCAGTTGGTTAGACTAGCATTGAACATAGATTTCATTTTCTGTTGAAAACAGTAATTTATTTTTATGGATTAAACAGGTTATTTGATTAGTTACTTTGAAAATGTTTACTTTACTTGATCATTAATGGTGATTTAACAAACAAGTGTATTAATAAGGGCGATTAATAATCGAGATAATAATGTTAGAGATTTTTTATTGCCATTTTAATTCATGAGTTCGTTACAAAACTTTTCCGTCAACCATAATTCTCAAAAATAGAGATATCTTACTTTCAATGTTTATTTATATAACAATACCATAAAAAATAATCACTATTTCCTATTTGTATTAACTCTAATCAAGGATAGTTTAATTTTCCTTAGTGGTAGTTTTATTTTATTTTTTCAAATTTAAAAAAATATTGCTCTTTGTGGATTTGAACTGTCGACCTCAGTGTCACCTCTCTCGTCTGTCAGGCAAACGTTACCATTACGCAACGTGACTTTCTATTATTTCAAGTGACAACTGGTGTATTGAAGATTTTCTGAAATTTTCATTTTAGAATTGACTAACCAATATAAAATGTATTAGAGCAATGTATATTGGGTTGCATATAATAAAATTTGTTGATTAATAGAAAATCATTCATTAACAGGGGTCATTAATAAACGATTTTGAGTGCCTTAAAATACATCATAAATGAACGGTCGACGGAAATGTACATTAAACTTTCTTAAAAGTTTTCAAAAATATACAGTATAAGTTTTTGATTGAAGTCTGGAATCTGAGATGCAGAGTTGCAAAAAATCACGACTTTTTTGAAAAAATCAATAAACCTGATTTTTTTTGATTAAATCGTGATTTTTTGATTTATAATGATTTTTTCCTTAAATTTGGAAATAAACTTGACAAACAAATCACATTTTTCAATTTTCATGGAAAATGTTCCCGTTTTTTCAACAAGATATGTTTTTACGCTTACATAATGTATATGTATTTTGAATAAACTCTTTCTTTTTTTGAATTTTCTGATGAGTTATCTGCTTCAGAGACTTGTTTCTACAGCAATTTATAATTTGATTTGAATCACGATTAAAAATGAAAAAATGACTTGATTTAAATCATGATTTGAATCGTCGCAACCCTTGCAAGTTGCTAATTAAAATTGTTATATTGCATAGTATATACATATAAATAAATGAAAAATATCATTTTTTGTTTGCTAACTCTATCACTTTTTGGTGGATAACATGATAACATGAATTTGGGATAGGAGTTGGGTAATCAAATTAATGAATATTTTCAACCTATTACCCCAAAAAATATGGCATCCTCGGGAGCTCAAAGCTCACTAAACTAATTATTTTGTTCCGTGCGTCATACATTGAAAGGTAAGGGCTACGTATTCCCTAGCTCATACAAATCTCGTCCCTAGTTTTCGATTTTTTATTTCATCATCCTTTTATCGAGATAAAAATTATTGAAAACGCCAAGCTAAACTACCGAATTTAGACGATCTGGCGTAGAAGAGGCGGGAAGACGTGGACGTCAGTGCGCGAGTGATTCTGATTGGTCACTTTCGGCCATGTCTGCACCATACCAAACTTCAGCCAATCATATTACAAGAAGACAATGACGTCAGAGCCGGGAAGAGTTTGAATTCATTTATAAAGAGATTACGTTTTCAATATTGAATAATAAATCAGTTTTTCAAAATTTAGGGTGGACAAATGGTTAAGACTATTTTATAAATTATCTTCCATTAATTATTAATGTGAAAAAAAGTGCTTATTTCAAGATGCTGGAAATGCCTATTAGTAGTATAGAATAGGATGCCCACTGTATTTACAAAACGCGCACCAAGTGAAATTGATGTTTCTATTTCTCAAAATATTCCTGCATAGGTATGTCTTATATTATGAGGTGGAGGTTAACGGAATCAGTTGGAATGTGGAATTGGAAGATGACACCTTGAAGCACCAATTCATTGAAAGATAAAGAACTTTTGTGGATACCAAGAAAGATTTAATGATTTTACTCTAGCTCGTTGATAGATTTTGTTTCGGATAGATATTTTCATCATGTAGGGAATTGAAAGACGTTTCAATTGAGTTGTCACTCGACCTCTTTGCCAGCTAAAAAATTCTATACTCTTAATCATCCAAAAGTTAACGGAGGGGGGCGGGGTATTTTATGTCCGGACTGTATAAAGAAATTCTTAACAAAGTTCTGCAAATGTCTTGGATTTCAGAACCACTTGTTCTTGATTTATTTAATGGCTTTCTGTCGAATATTTTTAGTATTCCACCATATCAGTTGTTTATTTCTGTGATTGAATTTGTTTTTCTTCAGGTTCAAGCCGTAGACGTCGTAGTAGAGATAGAAGTGTATCTCCAAGGAAAAAATCACGTCATCATCGATCACCTTCTTTTGGTGGCTCTGGGTATGTTATATCAATTTCACTCATTCATTTAATTACTTACATTCCTCAAGTGACATCTATTTTAATTTTTGTCACACTTGCATGTCGAAATTTTCAACTATATGGAGTGAATTTTCAATAACTGAGTGTTTATTCTTTGTAAAGCTCACCTGAAAGAAAATCAGGAACACCAACCGTTGATGAACCATCTGGAAAATTTAACCCACCTACGAGTTACAACAACACCATACCGCCAGGATCCATTCCTCCCATAATTGGACAAGCTGCGTCAATTCAGCCCATCGCAGGAGTTTACCCGCAAATTCAACCGGCAATGGGCGGATTTCCTACAGCCCAGGGACCACCGCCTAATTACAGATTTCCTCCGCCAGGAGGTGCTCCTTATATGGCGCCAGGGTAAGAAACAAAATAAATATAAATGATGTTTAGTGGATGCTTGACCTCATTAGGGATGTTATTCTGCTAACAATAAGAAGAAAACGAATTGCTGAAAATTCTATAAACTGAGTCAAAATGGGATACTTGTATTAACATGTTTTCATTAGTATATTTGGAATTTGAAGAATGAGCCAAACCATGTTATACATTTCCTTTAAATCTTTCCAAATGTTTATTTTCTTCTGTTTGTTTCAGGCCTTTCAACGTTACACAAAGGCCTATGTTTGATTCAAGGCCTCCCTTGGGTGGTCCATTGCCGAATTTCAATCCCAATTTCCCGCCTGGATCTAGAGGTCATCGTGAGTATGGTAGGAGAATGATGGATAGAACACCTGCAGGGTAAGTGGTACTGCATTCGTTATTGATTTTTGAAGTGGATAGGGTTCTATAAAAAATAATAATGATATAATAATAAGAATTTTTGTTTTTGAAGCAATCAAAAATTTTCAAAATATTGGCGCTTTTAAATACTTTTGTTTGGAAGGCACTGGTTATTATATAGGCCATATGAAGTCATCACCACATTCTTTGAGAATTATGGTTGAAATCTCGTCTATGCCAGTTGAATGTTTCTTTCGCAAGATTAATATTAGTTGTAGTGTGTTGTAGTCTACGTTACACCACATTTTGAATCGAGTGTAGTTGAGTGCAGCTAACACAAAGGAATGTGTCATTGCAATAGGCAAACTGATATTAAAATCAAGTGTAAATTACACCAAGTGTAGGAAAGTGCTTCACCTCGAAAGAACCTATTATACTTATATTTGATTTTTTTATCAAAGTTCATGAATTCAAAATGGCGGCTCCAAGATGGCGGACGAGATTTGTGATTATGGTCGGATTCGATTCAAAATTGGTATGTGAGGTTTTTTTAGGTCGTATATTTCGAATTTTCAGTCAAAATTCATAAATTAAAGATGGCGGCTCCAAGATGTCATTATGGTCTGATTCGATTCAAAATTAGTGTGTGAGGGTTTTCGGGGTCAGAGATTATGAATTTTTTGTAAAAATTTGTGAATTCTAGATGGCGGCCCCAGATTATGGACGAGTATTGTGATTATGGTCAGATTCAATTCAAAATTGGTATGGTTTTGGTGTCGGAGATTACGATTTTTCAGTAAAAACATAAAATAATAGTTTAAAAAAACTAAAGAACACGCTTTACTTCCCATGGACTAGGTTAGGTTAGGTTTAAATGTGAGTGAGCCCATATCAGGCTCTCCACTGCAGCCAATGGCCTATTGTGGCTCTCCCATGGACTAAAAAGTAAAAAAAAAAAAAAATTATTGACAATTTAATTTCTCAAATGCAAAAAAGCGTGGGTGCTTTCGATCTATATTCTATTTTTTAGTTTAATTTAACAATACAGAGCGTTCAAGAGCTCAAGAGAACTTTATCGAGCACCCCACGCTTTTTATTAATTGTCAATTATTTTTTACTTTTTAGTCCATGGGAAGTAAAGCGTGTTCTTTAGTTTTTTAAACTATTATTTTTGTTTTATTATTTACCATACTCCATAGATATTTCAATTTGTTATTTGAGTCATTATCTATGGAGTTCAGGAACTTATTTTAATTATAGAAATAGTTTTTTTGAAAATAATATTACAATTTTTTTCTGTATTTTTAATTATTTATTCATTTTTAAACTATATTATGGTGTTAACATTCAGATTGAGCTGACTTGGTAAGACTTGAATTTAACATTAAACATTGAATTTTTTTTTTTTCAGAATTATTGATGATCCACTAGCTGCATTCAATAGGCTGCTAAGAGAAAAAGATGAACAGAAGCGTCGAGCAAAGCAGAGAAGTTTCCGGAGAAGTTATAGTCGGAGTCGTAGTCGAAGTTTCAGCAGATCACCTGTTAGACGAAGAAGTAGATCTCCTAAGTCAAACAGGCGTTCTAGGAGCAGGTCAAGGTCATTTTCTTTGAGTCGGTAAGTTAATATTGATTTGAAACGATATCGTTAATATTATAAAACAAGTTAAAAAAACTAATTAGCCTATAGTTACCCAACATGACCAAGATGCCCTTTTTATGAAGTGGTTTTCCAATAGCAAGTTTTAAACCTTTTTAAAAACCTCCTCGAGCAAAGGACTTGATTGCCGACTAAGTTAAGATGTTGGCTATTTCAGATATGCAGGCATACAGGACATGGATTGGTACATCATCAATTCCAGTGCTTCTTTTGTTTTTCATGTTCTTGATTATGGTTACCAGTGTTACCGCCTTATCAGGTGTCCTGGTTATTAAAAATAATATAATCATAAAATTTATTAGTCCTGTTCGAAACAGGGCTTGAAATGTTTTTTGAACTGGACACTCTGAACAGCTTTCTCCAGTGGATTTACTGTTGGAAAATATTGTTCATAATTTGGTTGTACCATTTCTTCTGATAGATTCAAAATTCCTTCGACACCTACACAGCTGAACCTCCTTCTTTTCCTTCCCCTATTTGTTGTATCTTCAAACCAGAATGTAATTTGGCATATTAAAATACTTGATTTGTTGATTTCCTTGCCAAAGTTTAGTTGGCATACAGCCAAATTGTACATGTCACCGTACAGTTGCTATACCTTGTTTAGGCAATTTTCAATTTTTTATGATTGTTTCAACATCACTTTCAATATTATCGCGCGACAGAATCAATCTCTACACACAAAATCATTTCAATACAGTGAGTACAAGATAAGGAGGTCCACCAAGCTTTGGATTTCGTAATGTTTTTTAATATTTTAACATTACATTTCAATCTGGTATCAAAAATTATTTTTTTCACACAGGAGGATGAAAAATAATAAAATATAAAAGCTTCAACAAGCTATTTCAATTTTCCATCAGTCTTCTATCTGACAAGCTTCCATAAGTCACAAAATTAGCACAACTGAAAAAAAAATTAAAAGTGCAATAAAACTATTTGTTTCATATTACAAACAGGGCAGGACCTCACTTGGAAAACTTGTATAACATTATACAGGGTGTTAGCTAATCTCTTGCACTCCCGTGAAGGACGGGTGTTTAATGCCATTTTATAACGAATGGCAGGTGTGAACATTTCGAAAAAAAAAAATTTGGAAATTTTCAATTTTGTTCGAAAATTCGGAAAATCTTAGAAACCGCTGAAATCCTGTAATGTTCAGAGAACATTGTGAGAGCCGAGGGAAAGTGGTAGGAAGGAATAAGGAATCGGAACTTGGAAAAAAAAATTCATAATTTTACAGTGGATACAGTGGATAGAGCCAGGGTTGAAAAAATTCGAATAAAGCGCGAAAAAATCGTTTTTTTTTAAATTTTTTCATTATATCATCATACAGTTTAACTATAATTTTGCATAAAACGTAGTAAAAAATGTTAATTTACCATGGATATTTACTATATGTTGCCAACAAAAATAAATGAAGTAAGAGAGAGAGAAACTTTTTCTGGCTGGTTAATAATAGGCGAAATCTCCGTAGTCTCGGTATTGTTGGGTTCCTTATGATCGTCCCTAACCGATTATGCAATAAAATACATGGTATCCTATTTTAAAAAAAAATTAACTTCTAAGTCGTTGCTTTTTGGGACACTCTGTATAAATGAAACTTAAACCATTAGAGAGATCGAATGATACCCTACAACTTTTGTATTTAACATTTTTTTGTAACATATAAAATAAAAAAGTTACGGGTAGGGCGACGGACCCTTGGTTCTTACTGTATATATACAAACACTTGTATATATTTTCGAAACAGATCCGTAAAAAAATCCGATTTTGCGCGGTAAACACAGTTTGTTAATAAAAATGACAAAGTGAACATGCTACGCCAATATAGTCAAAGTTGGCAACACTTTTCCTTGAATAAATGGACTATTTACATATACGTTTTTCGATTTTTGACAGTTTCAAGTTTTTATTCATTGAAAAATAATTTGTTCTTCAAGGAATTTGACTTTGGAAACGGTATAATCTTGTTCTCTATCATTTCGGAAAAAAATTATGGAGTATATGGAGATATAAAATGCTTTGGAGTGTAAATAATAATATGTGCATATCAAAATTCATAATTATTGATGGTAAAGGTTAAGAAAGAAAACTTTCACATATGAATGAAAATACGCTAAAAACACTCGAACGAAACAAACGAAATTCAGATGCCTTACCTTTTCATTTCCAAACAAGGGTTTGTTGTGGAACACATCACTCGAGGAAATTTTAAATGACTACAACTATACTTTTTTTCTCACCAAACACTAACCACACATTTATTCAGCTATTTTCACTATTTGTCTGAAATAACATTGATTAATTCAAAAAAACTACAGAAACAGATTGTTACAGATTGTTATAGAAAAAACAAAATATCGGCTCCAATATGGCGGACGAGATTTGTGATTTTAGTCCGATTCTATTCAAAATTAGTATGTAGAGGTTTTCGAGTTCGAAGAACATGAATTTTTGAATTAAAAAATTCATTAATCCAAGATGACGGACGAGTTTTGTAATTATAATCTGATTGAAATTGAAAATGGCGGCTCCATGATGGCTAAATATTTAGATGGCCTCCTCATTGAACAGCTAGATAGCTCAAAACTCACAGGAAACAGGCCTTGTGCACAAATGAAATAATATTAAAAAACTTTTCATAAACAAGCTTTCATTCAAATGTACTAAAAAGAAGAAAAAATTATTTCTTTAGATGAGTAATGTAGGTTATTTTTTCGGTTACAAATTTAAAAGCTTGCCTCTCTCGTATTTGAACTGAAAACTTTGCGCGGCAAGCTTTTGAATCGGAAACTCGCAGAATAACCTGCATTACACATCCAAAGAAATAATTTTTTAATGAAATCTTGTGTTTAAGAAGTTTTTTTTTTATATTATTGAGCAGGTGGTTGTTGAAACCAGTCCATGATATTAATAAGAATACTCCATCAACTTGATAATTATATGAAAAAATTACCTCAGCTATACCAGATTAATATAGCAGATGAAATCAATATCCCTGGTAGCTCACCCTAGAAATATAAATTAATTATTTCATTTTATAATCTGAATATATCTTGAATCATCGAATAAATATCTTGAGCCAATCAGCCAAAGAATTTCAATAGTTGGTTCAATTCCTAAATCAATTAAAAATATGTGAGAAAAATAACTACCTGTGATTCCTGAACTGAAGAAACCGCTAATATTTATTAACTTTGCACCTTAAAATTGTAGGTCTCGATCGAGGTCGTTTTCGGGCAGTCTTAGAGGATCGCCCCACAGGCAACTGTCTCCTTCGAGGCGGTCGCCACCACCTCTTTTGAATTCTCGAAGGGGGCCCTCTAGATATCGATCACCTCTGAGATCACCTCCAAGGTTAGTTGTTGTAGAATCAGTGTTTTTTCAGGGTTCGATGCATGAGTAGATTTTTGAATCATTTAAATCAGTGATGTATTAAATTTATATTGTGAGTTGTATTATGGTTGTTAACAAGTAGATATTTATTCAACTGTTTTAACTGCTCTTGCATAAAGGGTTTTAAATGATGTTTTCAAAATGCACCGCAAATCCAAAGGAAAATAGGTTATTGTCATCGCGATTCCGGAGGCACTGCAGCCATAAAGGCGTATGGCGATCCTTATGTATTCTGGAGTAAGCTTTGTTACTATCACGTCATTGACTTTTTCCATCGGGGCACCAAGAAAAAATCAAGTGCGCTCAGATTGTTACAGTGATGGAATTAGTACCTGTACACATAGAGAAACGCCACATGTAGTTTTTGAATCATATTTTTTTAGAGAATTAGAAATACTGGAAAAAATCACTTCGTCAAATAACGTCTTGACCAGCTAAAAGCATAGGTAGTTTATTTTTGAAAGAAACATGTATTCAAGAGGAACTGAAACTAGTGAAACAGTACATAATGGCTTTGGTAAAGATAAAAAAGATATAACACTACGTATTCATGCCAATATTGGAAACATTTCCCTACACAAAGGGGTGGCTTGCCTATGCATTCCCGACACTGCCAAGCAGTTTCTTTTTTTCATTATATAACACTGCTTACATCCCTTATAACATTTTCCTTATTTTTAAGAGTCTTCTGGTACAGGAATGACGTCAACAATATGACCAATATTCTTCTTAGAATTTTTAGACGGTCTGGTAAGGGTAATTATTCCATAACAAAAAAAATGTGAAACTCACATCAAATAACCCTATAAAAGAAAATCTCTGTTTTATTTAATGGCTCAGTGGAAATGTTTATAACTTACCTAGCTCGGCGGTTTATTGGGTTAGAAAATTATCAAAAACGTAGCCTCCATTTTTGGGGGAGGAAACTTTTGGCATGATGGCAGGTCCAATTTTAAAATCTAACTGCATCCGCAGAGTCACTCATGGAAATTTTGCCTTAATGGCTTTCAGAGCTATTGCTCATCCAACAATGGATTATTTGGCACAATTTGGCTCGTATTGATGATCGAAGCCATCTCACCTCTTCAGAAGAATCACTTTCACTAATCTCAATAATGGCCAAAAGGACACAAATTGACAGCTCCCTTCCCCGATTTTTGGTATGTCATAGTTCTGTCACAGAACAAAACAAAATGTGGCGTCACCTACTGGCAGCCACTTATACCTCTTAAACAATTGTATTTTCTGAATAAATATCGGAAATATATAATCAACGAGAGAGTCTAGCTTAGGATAAGACAAGAGCTTTGCGATAATCTCAATCAGGACAAGAAAGATAGTGAATTTCACTCATTTTGTATTTTCCATGAAACCCCAGTAAAAGAACAGCAGATCTCATTACTTTAAAAGGGAGACCGCACCCCTAATAAGTTTTTATTTACAGGAAACTGTTTTGTCTCAAAATTTCATTGAAACACTTGTGAGATTATTGTTACCAACTAACCTCATTAAGATTCCCTGAAACACACACGTAGCACAGACAGATTCCTGTAATAGTATTCCACAAAGATTAAAATAGCCTTTGCTATACATCAATTACATGACAGCGCCACCTGCTAATCAGTAGCTGTAACAGCAGAAGGGCGTTATTTGCAAATATTTCACATTACCTTTTTGGTAACAATTTAGCGACAAAATGAACGCTACACACCTTGGATGTTGATATACAGTGCGGCATTTTATTATGATATGATCGCTAGGGACCACCTTCCCTTGTTAACTTTTGAACGGTTCGCCATACAAACGGGGGATAAAACAATTTAGGGGGTATCAACTATAATAATTTTTTAAAATCAAAGTCATGCTGAATGCTCGACAGATCGTGGGGGGTAAAAATTTCAATGAATATACTGGAGTTTTATCCCAACACCAAACCGCTCAGTATCAGTATATTCATTACTACACCAAACGTTCCAAACAGTGCAGTACAAGTTGAAAATTTCAAATGGTATGTGGGGTCAAGTGAAAAGAGAATTCAATTCTCTCTACAACCATCTGACTATTTTCGATTTCGTGAATACCTTTTTTCACAATTTCGATCTTGATGTGGCTCCCAGCGCCATACTACTCAAAAATAGTATCGTTAGTACCCTTCAAAATATGACACTAAGGTAAAAAACGATTAAAATTTCCACAAAATTTATTTGCTTTGCGACATGTTTCGATACACAGTATCTTTTTCAAGCGAATGTAGTACATTAAACTATTCTTCATTGAAATTACTCAAATACCTTTCTTACCCATCAACATAATTAGGGACTACCTATAATTATCGAAATTCTTCATGTGGAAAATAAGGGCATTAGGCTTAATTAATTCTTGGAAATTAATAAATTGAAAAATTCATCTTGTTTATTGAATGATCAACTGGACCTGAACGGTTCCCCTTTGTTAAATTTGTTCAATGGAGCAGTGGTTGTGTTTTGAGATTTCCAGGTAGGTTCATTGTTATGTCAATTTTATAAGTTGTATGAGTCTAGGTATTAGCGATAATTATAGGTAGTCCCTAATTATGTTAATGGGTAAGAAAGGCATTTAAGTAATTTCAATGAAGAATAGTTTAATGTACTACATTCGCTTGAAAAAGACACTGTGTATCGAAACATATCGCAAAGGCAATACATTTTGTGGACATTTTAATCGTTTTTTACCTTAGTGTCATAACTAAGGATTTCCATCAAGTAACGGCCGAGTCGATCCAAAAAAAAACCCTTCAAAATATTTTCGGTTCCATTGGGTGTTATGAATAAAAACTAGCAAAAGCTTTTACTATAGGTTTGTCTCTCTCATCAGTTAATAAAATAGATAGGTCTGTTTCAAGAAATCTAAGTAAAAGCATTTGCTTGAGGTTTATTCATTAGACCCAATTGTTCCACATCAAACAGTTCAAATTGAAGATAATTGAATTCTCAATTCAACCAAGAAATTTCTTTTCAAAAAATACTTTAACTCAATTCAGAAATATTTGGAGACTCCATTCACCTAGGCACCTGTACTTTTATAATTTACCTGCATTGAATGTAATATAAAAATTCTTCATATATTTTTTTATATATTTATATTTTATTGTATTTCTTTGATCAATTGATAGTATTATATTTTATTGTATTTTATTGATACACTGATATTTCTTTTAACTTCATTGAATATTAGGAATGTAATAGTCTTACTCTATTCTATATTAGTCTGTATAACACAATTCACTCAGTTATTCGTACCCCTTTTTGACTTGCTACAAATGTTATTATGCCTAAAGTTTCATTTAAAAATCGAAAGTTTAAATCACTTCTGGGACCCTATTCTCAAATGTCGACTACCCTATGTCGCATTCGACAAAATATTTCTATTACTTTTCTCGACAAAGCATCAAAAAGAGATGGATATATTTTGTGGCATGCGACATAGGGTAGTAGACATTTGAGAATCGGGCCCCTGGTGAGACCAGAAGTTGTATGAAGCTGAACCACTTATAAAAAAATGCCGTTTTAGGTCGTACATAAATCCTCCAAATTTCTGTGGACACCCGGTATATATTGACAATTTCTAGTTTCAAAATGTTCAAATTTTAATAGTTTTGTTAATATTATTTGCTTCTCCTCTGTCATACTGAGAGTGCAAATTTGTTTTTGTAGTGATTGTGTTATCTTTTATATTCAGTATATTGTAGATATAGTAACTTAATTCAAGCTATGATAATTCTGATCGAAAGAACAATCCATCCTTTTTTCTTTTGGCATTCAAACAAGTTTTTCTTTGTTTCAGATCCAGACTTAGAGATCGAGACTATGACGATGATAGGGACTATAATAGAGATGAACGTCCTTTCAAAGAGAATCGCAGAAATAGAGATAATAGAGATCGCAGATCGAGGGATAGAGATCGTGACAGATACTATGACAATTTCGATGACAAAAGGGGACCACCACCCAGGCAGCAGCAGCAACAATGGGGCCCACAGACCATGCCGCCGAGGCCAATGCAGGATGGTTACTATCCACCGCCAGCCATGCAGCAGGGATACCAGACTAACAGGTACTCTTTCATTTTTTTTATTTATAAATGTATTGGCGATTTTTTCATGAAATTGTTGGAAGTTTGTCTAAGATATGGTAAAAGCATCAAACATGCGGTTGGTGACACTGAGTATCTGATTGAAATAATACACTAAATTAGCAATATGACATATTATTTGGGATGAAGTGAAAAAATATCATATCAAAAACTCTTCCAACTTTGCAAAATCAATTTCACCCAAACCACTTCTTTAAATGCAGCTGTATATTCACCCTGATTCCTTTTGGAAATGGCGCATTTTGAAACCCATGAACTTTTACATGGTTTAAGATGGGCGGGTATGTATAGGTTTGAGGTATGACCCAATTTTTTTTATAATTCCCCCAAATTTGATGCATATATGAGGTTACATATTATATGTTCAAATATAGTTGATTACATTAATTATATGACAAAAGCAAAAAAAGGTGGAATTGTAGCAACATTGATATACAATATGTCCCACTTCAACTCGGTACAACTTTATTCACATAAAAATCATGTATACCCTTTGAACCATGAAGTTGTACTAACTTTTGGAGTTGAAGTGAGAAATGAAGGGTACCTTGATAATTTAGCGGTTATTAAATTTGCCACCATTTTTTTTTATATATATATATACAGAGTAACCCATTTGCAAACAGGCCACCTCTCTAAAACTGTTATTTATTATCTGATTCAGAAGTTTTTTTTTTTTTTCAATTGATAGAGAATCAAAAGTTCTAGTTAAGTGCCATAAATTCGAAGTAAAAATCAAAACTTCAAGGCCTAGTTCAAATTGTTTTCAAGATCAAAAATCCAAAAAAACATACTAGCGATTTTTTTTAATAGAATTTGGCGACGTTAGTGGATTCACGACATTTTCAAATAGTTTATGTGATAATTACGTAAGAATGCGTCCATCAATAAAAAAGTTATAAGGGATTCAATTGAAAAATTATGTCAATAAATCAACCCAAAACTTTCAGATCTTTTATCAGAATTCTGGCTACACCACTGGATTCAGAATATTTCAAAATATGTTTGGTCAGAATTTCATCGAAATCTGTTCATAAATAAACAAATTATAAAATAATAAAATAAAATTTTTCTAAAATTCCACTAAATAACGTTCTTTTTAAATTTTATGAAATTATGGCAAAATATATTTCGAAATAATCTGAATCCAGTGGTGTAGTCAGAATTTTGACCAAAGTTCTGAAATTTGAAGTTTTGGAGGTTGATTTATTGACATAATTTTCAAATTTGAATCCCTTATAACTTTTTTATTGATGGACGCATACTTACGTTATTTTCACATAAACCATTTAAAAATGTCGTGAACCCAGTCGTGTCATCAAATTCTATTTAAAAAAATCGCTAGTATGATTTTTGGATTTTTGACCTTGAAAAAAATTCGAGGTAGGCCTTAAAATTTTTATTTTTATTTCGAATTTATGGCTCTCAACTAGAACTATTATTGCTCTATCAATTGAAAAAAACTTCTGAAAAGGATAATAAATAACAGTTTTAGAGAGGTGGTCCGCTTTCAAATGGGTCACTCTGAATATTCTCTGATGACCGAAAACTGATAGTTACTCAAGATTTTATTTAATCATAAAACATATTCTTAGAAAGCAGATTTGGATTGATCATATTTAAATTTGCCTCTATTTATTAAAGTATTCCATAAAAGCAATACATATTTCTCTTTGATCTCTGGTGGTGGAGACACAAATCATCAACAAATTTTGTCCTCATTTGAAAAGGTTGTAGAGCTACTGAACTTCAATTTTGACAGACTTTCCCTGAAGGGGCACAATAGCTGAAGTTGAAATAGAACGTTAAAATTTGATACAAATATGTGTGAAATCAGAATAGAAACAACTTTTCCCTTTACAATTTTTGAAAACAACTTATATTTAATCTGAACATTAAAATCTATTCAACTTACCTAATACCTAATCAGGTTTCAGCTTCATTGCATACCTACATACGATTTCATAATGAATTAGGCATAAAAGTCTACTGGTTAACTGAGAGTAAAAATCTTTATATTGTATTATGTCAACTCTGTATTATATTTTTTGGTCACCTAACCAAGCTCTTCCGCATGACCATGTCAAAATGCGACACCTAGCTTGTCAACAGTAACAGTAGGAATATTCATAAAATGCCAAATATATGACATATATTCAACTAAAACAAAAATGGAGATGGGTAGATTTGAACCCGCAGACTCTCTCGCCATGGACCATTTCAGACTTGAGATTGACAAGTTGACATTAACAATTTGAACTGATTAAATCTCATACCTAATTTGATTTCTTTAAAAAAATCCGGCGCTAAGGACTGTCATACTTTACTTTTATTGTTCAATAGGTACATAATATATAATTCAACACCTAAATTATCACTACTTATAAAATGACAACATGAAATACGTTGGTGTCTCTCTGTCTATAGAGCCAACCTCACAATTTTCTGTATGCAACTTCGGTTGGTAGGCCATGAATGAATTCACTTTAGTGAGAAATTACTATAAGCGCATGACATAAGTACAATAGTTTAAGTGAAGTAGAGTTATTTTAGACTGAGGTTTATCAAGAAATTGGAGAAACAAGTTGACAAGTAAACAAGTGTTAAAGAGGTAGGTGTTCAATCATGTCCATAATCATAACTACAAAACTGTCAGATATACCGTAGTTTAAGTGAAGTGGAATTATTTTATTATGGTTTTATCGGGAAATCGTGAGACCGGTTTTCGTCACAGGGAAGTAGGTGTTGATTATCTCAATGGAGATGTGGTAAATCAATGATTTAAGAAAACCTCAAGGTATTTGGAACGGTACGGTAGGCGCCAAAAGTTTTCCATTCACGGTCTATGAGACGTAAGTCGATCATAACAATAAATTTGGTTTTAGTTCGAAAATATGAATGTTCCCCTTTTCAATAAATTTGGTGTTCTGACTACGATTTTCCCACCATTTAAACCATCCAATCTTGTATCGGAGGCGCTAGGCAACACTGCTCTGTCACTAGTGGCAGTGTCAGTAACTTTTATAGTCCTGGCGATCAGATAGCAAGAAAGTGATTGGTTGATAAAGTTCTCTTGAGCTCTTGAACGCTCTGTATTGTGAAATTAAACTAAAAAATATGAGAATATAGATCGAAAGCACCCACGCTTTCTTTACATTTGAGAAATTAAATTGTCAATTATTTTTTACTTTTTGGTCCATGGGAAGTAAAGCGTGTTCTTTAGTTTTTTAAACTATTATTTTTTTAACCGTATATTTTGACAGTCAGATGCTTTTCACTATTTTTACGGATTTTTATAATTTTCATTTCGCGAGTTTTTCAACTTTTTTCGAGATAAGGGAAGGGGGACGAGCCCCCCTACCAATTTTATTTTCTCCGTGATCAAATTCGTCAAAAAACTTTCGAAACCCTACTCATTCCGTATCTACCTTTCGGGGAGCAGGGGAGGATAATTTTTTTGACATTATGTGAAATTTCAGCTCCGAAGGATATTATGATTTCCGACGTGAATGATATCGGGTCAAACTAGAAAGTGAGGTGAAATATACTTCGAAAACCAAATGATTTATCGCAAATTGTCTTTGACCATTTTGTTCAGAAAATCATTCCGCTACTTCGTCTTAATTCACGTCTAATCTTTTCCAAAATTCCCCAATTGTTATATTCTGACGACAAAAAGGACAAGGAGGCTGCCCAATTCTCTCTTCTCAATTTTATATATTACCTGGTCTATTTATTTCGGGATATATTTCTCAATTTCCTTACCAGCTGCAGCGCGTTGTTGCCATTACTCTGGACGTGATAATTTTTGTGCCCTGATCGATCAAAACATTCCGACTTTAGAGGCTTGTATTTCAATAATTAGACGGACAAATTTTTCCAGATTTAGTTATTAGCATTGTTATCGAATTTATTGACTTTTGTTAGTTTTCCATCAAATTTGTAAGACGCGTTTTTTCTGTACAGCGTGTTATTTGAAACAATGATTGCATTTGGCATATGGTGCTATGATATAAAAGTCTATTGGGAAGCAACTTTGAGTTCAATTATCTCCGATTCTAAACGGACGAAAATTCTCAACAATTCTAGCGTTCCAAATACCTTAAGTGTTTTATTTCTTGGTTAATGTTATATACTGAACAATAAATTGTAACTGTAATTGTAGCGACATGTCCCATGCTTCATTGTGACATTTTCATTTTATTTGATGTATTTTTTTTTATGAAATCTATTTTTTAGTGTGTTTGATTAATGAAGCATATATTATACATGAATAAAGTACTTACAACTGGTTGCGTTTTTATGACGAACAATCCTTTCCTCTTTTCTAGATTTAGTGTCATAAGAGTTCATGATATAAGCAAGATATCTTTCACTAGTTCATTTTTAGAGATCTATTGATTATTTTTTTGCAAACTTGGATTGAATCATATCGAAAATGACTTCACATTCATAAAGGTTTTAAGATGTTGATCTATCTTCCAAACCTTCTAATGAGTGTAATATCCACAGTTTTCTCAACTACAAGCTACGAGACGACAGGGCGTCATTGTTGGAAAATAAAATTTGTCTATAATTACATTCTGTCCATAAATTAACACGCCCTGTTAACTTTTGAACAAAATGCTGTCTGGCCGACATTACTCACTAGTGACTTATGGATTATAACTCACTAGTGTGTTATTTGATAGTTTACTTGTCTGAAATGACATTAATAATGACAGTCATAACTGTCATGTGTTGGATGAAAAAATTTATTTGTGTTTGAAATTTTGTTGTACAGAGAACTGAAAGACGTTTTGAATGAGGTATCACTCGACCCCCAATCCGTTCAAAATTTAACAGTGGGGGGTTATTTTATGGACAGGTATATATATTCATATACTTATTCCTTGATTTTCCCATTTTTGCCACTTGATCTTTTCTAGTGTGTTAATATACACTAATGAAAAGATATACTGAAGTTCACTTTGTCTAGAAATATAATAGTTATTTAGACAACAAGTGCAAAAAGTAAGTATTTATTGCACTCGACGTGAAATAAACAATTTTTGCACGAGTTGCATACAAGATTTTTTCTACGTTCATGCAAAAAGCAAAAAATGATTTATCAAGGTACGGCACTAGGTGTTGGAAAATGAAAAGCGCAACTTACATTATAGATTATTACTATAGATTCGCATTGAAACAGATCACTATCATCTATTTTCCATTAATAATACTCATTTTAAAACTTTCAATTCTGTAATTGTTAGAAATAATTTTTGACTGACGTTTCTATAATCACAGTTGCATTATAAAAATCAGAATCATAGTAGCCGTGAGCGCGTATGTTATCACGAGGTGTGGTCATAGTACAGACAGTTTGCTCTATTCAGGTAGACGGTTTAGAACAAAGTGGATCAGTTTTGATTATGGAGTTTTTCTCGGGAAGGCATTGGTTTAGCTCTGGCTGCTAACATTAATACAAAATAATATAAAATATGTAACTGTTTAAAACGTATGGCCATTCTCACAGAATATCTGCTAAATATGTATTGGGTTTGAACATTTATGTTTGTCATGATGACAGCACGTTGAAGTTGAATGACACATGAGTGCAATAAAAACTTTATTACACTAGTGCAATAAAGAACTTCTTTTTCCACTAAATATAATTCACTAAAGTTTTGCTTTTTGCATGAATGTAGAAAAAATATATTAAGGACCATCAAGAATTTTTTATTCACGTTACTTTGCAGAATTTTTTCAAGGTATTGATTTTACATGCATTAGTAAATATTCGAACTCTGAAGTCTTGTTGAATTTTGTAACTTGTATTCTGCGAAATATATCATCATGTTTGTTAAAATGTAGGTTATAAACATGATTCAGTATTAATGTAGTGAGTTGATTTCGTTTTGGTCGTCCATTGTCTGAAGAAGGGCAGAAGTCAAATGACGTCGGAAATGAGGGTAATCATCAACTTATCCGTTCAAATTTCGAATTAGAACTTTTAAGTGGCTTGATTGTGCCTATTTACACATAAATACAGGGTGTTAATTAGGTACGTTGACAACTTCGGGGGGTGATTTTTTGAAAGTTTTCAGTACGAAAAGTTCATATAAACATTGTACCAAACGGCTTGGTTTTCGAGATACAGGGTAATAAATATACATTTTTTTCAAGATTTTTTGGAGTTAACATTTTCGACAATAGTCAGTTCAAATTGGGCAAGTATAATCCATTCAATAGTATGCACGATACAAAATATTTCATTTCTCAAATAATTAACAGGGTCCTCCTTTTTTCAGAGTCAAGCTTTGTTCAACCCTTCAGAATATTTTTTTTCGTCGTCACTGACCTATTATGAGACAAGAATGATCAATGTTGTTTCATTTAACATATTTTTGTTCTATTAAAGTTTTTCATTTTCTGGTACGGTTCAGGAGCTACAATGAAAATATTAATGCGAACATTTTCCAGTATCGCATAACAAAGAAATTTGAGAAGCAAATATTCTCACAAACTTCTAAGGGTGATTCTTTGATAGTTTTTAAGACGAAAAGTTTATATAAATATATGTCCTAAACGGCTTGGTTTTCGAGATAAAAGGTGATAAAATAATTTTTTTTCAATATTTTTTGGAGTAGATTTCGACATTTTCGACAATAATCAGTTCAAATTACGCGAGTACAATTCAATAGTAGACACGATACAGAATAATTCATTTCTTTAATAATTCACAAGGTCCTACTTTTCTGTGGGTATTAGATTAAATATCTTCCTGTACAACATTATCTATTTTGTATCCGCGGAAGCTTTTGAATTTGTTACTCACAGAATAACCTCGATCAAACAATGAAAGAAATTATTTTTTTTATTTGTATAAAAGCTTGTCTTCATATTTTTTATTTTATAATTTTTAATCATCGTAAATTTTTCTGATTTTCAAAAAAAATATTTCTTCCAATTCACAATAATTGAGAATGTTTTATTTTCAAATTTTTCTAATGTTATGGGATACTGGAAAATGTTTGCATTAATATTTTCGTTATAGCTCCTAATCCATACAAGTAAATTAAAAACTTCAAGAAAATAAAATGATGATGAAACACCATTGATTATTCTTCTCTCACAATTGCTTGACTCTAAAAAAAGGAGGACCCTGTGAATTATTTAAAAAATTAATTATTATGTTTCCTGTGTACTATTGAATTGTACTCTAATTTGAACTGATTATTGTCGAAAATGTCGAAGTCTACTACAAAAAATATTGAAAAAAAAAATATTTTTATTACCCTGTATCTCGAAAACCAAGTCGTTTAGGACATATGTTTATATGAACTTTTGGTCCTGAAAACTATCAAAAATTCACCCTTCGAAGTTTGTAAGAATATTTTCTTCTCAAATTTCTTTATGTTATGCGAAACTGGAAAATGTTCGCATTAATATTTTCATTGTAGTTCCTGAACCATACAAGGAAATGAAAAACTACAAGAGAACGAAAAGATGTTAAATGAAACAACATTGATTCTGTGTCATAATATGTCAGTGACTGCGGAAAAAAAATATGAAGGGTTGAACAAGGCTTGACTCTGAAAAAAGGAATTATTTGAGAACTGAATTATTTTGTAACGTGCGTACTACTGAATGGATTGTACTTGCCTAATTTGAACTGATTATTGTCAAAAATGTCAAAGCTAACTCCAAAAAAATCTCGAAAAAAATGTATTTTTATCACCCTGTATATCGAAAACCAAGCCGTTTGGGACATATGTTTATATGAACTTTTCGTCCTGAAACCTTTCAAAGAATCACCTCCTGAAGTTTGTCAGCGTACTTAATTAACACCCTGTATAATATATCTAGGAAGATATGAAATGTTAATTTTAGTAAGTTTTTCATAAAGTTAGTTATTCCTAACCCTGTCATAAATGATGAGATTGTTAATAATAATGTTGGTACTACAAGTTGATAATAGTGCTTTTACCATTCTTATACAGACTTCTTAATGCTTTCAAATAATGAAATGATTATGAAAAAACATGAGGTAACAGGTATACGTACATGTTCAGTACCTATGTGGATGAATATGAAATGAAACTTGTAATTTATATCATGGACATTTTCATTCCCTTTTTTGAGATGTAATTATCTCATGTTGAATATTTATTTTTGTCTGATATGTATGTGATGTTATTTTTCACTTGGACCAAATCAGCCGGTCCGAACAACAAAAAAATAGTTTTTGTATAGAAAAGTAACATCACTTCATGTATTGGTTTGTAAGATTATATTAAAGTGAAATACATGAAATATGTTATATGAATTCCACGAATGGAAAACTGGTTATGTTCATATATTCCACGTCATTTATTTTTAATATTTCACCTGTGATAGTTTGTACTGTGATATTTACGGGTAAATTGTGATATTTTCATATAATAAATTTTTATTATATAGTTATTAACTGTTATGATATTTGTATATATTTAATAATTATTATTGTTATTGTAAGAGTTCCCTAAATTCCATTGAATCAATAAAATACTTAAACTTTGCCAGTTATGATTTTTTTACCCGACTGAAATGTATAAATGGCACATTTCAAAATCATTTCGTATCTATGCATATCCCTGTGGATCAAAGCAATTTTCAATACCTAAGCTTTGAAAATTTTCGACATTCCTTTTTTTAGTTATTCCTGAGAGAAAAACTACATCACTTCAACTATACTCATTTTCCTTTTCAATGAATATGTCGAAAATACTATAGGTATGTAAAATTCAATGAAGGAATTGACAAACATTGGATTTGTTTATTGTTTTCATAATTTACTATGTAGATAAATTTCGCTCCATAATAGAATATTCGGAAATATTGAGATAAAATTAAAATTTGGCCTCGCAAAGCCAAAATAATCCTTGGAACTAAGTTTGAAACAAAGTTTTGGGTGTTAAATGAAAAGTTACCTCATTGGTTAAATCATTTGAGAAAAAGTACCAACAAGAACAATTCAATTACAAACAATACTGAAAGACGAAATCGTGGCTGTTAAAAATACTTATAAATATGACATTTTCAAAGCCCATAAATATGTTCATAACTAATCCATTACATCCCTGCCAGTATTCATTTATTTATTTATTTATTTAAGAATTCACCCAACAGACTCACATAGAGCACATTCTTGTGCAGGCTGATACAAAGTGAAATAACACATTTTTACAATTCATATTGTGTTTTTCGTTAGAGAACATTACATAATTATATAGTACTAGTTAGAGTGACCATCGTAAAAATTTTTACTTATAGATACTCTCTCCAAACTTTGGATTCTTTTGATCAAGACGGCCACCGTTTTCCTCTGCGACTTTTTTTGTTTCGAATTTTTTTTTATGCGTTTTTTACTCAAAACGACCTAACGAATCACCATCTGTAATTTCATATCGTAGTTAGGAAACACGAGGGAAACGCATAAAAAAAATTCGAAACAAAAAAGTCGCAGAGGATGACGGTGGCAGACTTGATCCAAAGAATCCATACAGAAAGTTTGGAGAAAGTATTTATCAGTAACACTCTAACAATACTTATGTGTTAATAAAAAAAATATATACCGGGTGTCCACGGAAAGTGGCTCGCCCCTATAACTTTTTTGGTTTTGCAGATATTGAACTGAAATTTGGAGGATCTGTATGAAACATAAAACTTGCATTTTTTGACAAGTAACTCAGCTTCAGCAAGTTCTAACATTTCTGTGGAATATTGTAAGATATTTCTTAAAATGAAACACCATTTCAGATTAAAATGAGATTCAAATACATTGGGTAACCTGTGACTTTCATAACTGATAAAACAGAGTAATTAAGGTGCATTGAAAAAAAACATCACTTGTCGATATATTAATTTACCTCACTTCTCCAAATCTGAATTAGGAAACTATTGTGTACGCAACTGATTGAAAAACATGTTAATAATATTATTTATGCAAGGAGACAATAGGTTTTGGATTGATGGTTTTGTTATATCATTTGTGTTGGTCACAGGTTACTCGATGAATTTTAATATTATTTTAATCTCAAGAAGAAAGATCTAACCGTAATATTTTTAAGCTTGTTGTTTCTTCGAGACCTAATAGTGTGCGGTATCAAATTAATCGTAATGAAATGCTCTTTTTTCTGACCCGACAAGCCATTATGTTGCCATTTGAAAAAAATAGTAATTATAATTTAAAAATTATCCAGCAGATGCATTTTCACCGAAAACCGTAAAGTTATATTTTTCCGAATACTTTAGGACTAAAATTAATAATTTGAACGTATTCATAGCCCTCTAGGTTCAAAAATAAATTTCAACATTAAAAAAAAATTGTTACAAAAAGTAACAAATGATACATGGTTGTATTCAGAATGTCATATAGAGACAAAAAAAGTGAAAATATACCGGGTGTCTCATTTAAAAATGGAAATTTTATATCACTTCCGGTGAGACCGGATGGTGCATGAAACTGAGTCACTTGTCAAAAATGCAGTTTTATGTATTATATAGATCTTCAAATTTCATCCCAATATCTTAAAAAAAAAGTTATAGGGGCGAGCCACCTTCCCGGACAACCAGCATATTGAAAATACAGGATGGCCCACGAGGTTTTGGCCAGGGAATATCTCGGAACTCGAAAGTAGTAGAGAATTGAAATTTTGGGGTTGTAAATTAAAGCAGTTGGTGCAGCTTTTTCTAATATTATGTTTCCCAATAGCTCTTTGTTCTGGGTCAGGTACTTCAATATCCTTTGTCCCACGACGTTTTTTAATAAAATATGGATGATTATTATAATTTTGCCTTGTTTTAATCGTCAGAAAAAATATAGGACTGCCCAAATATTGCAATTGCTCCAGACGTCGTGGCACAAAGGATATTGAAATACCTGTAGTTCTTAAATTAATCGTTTTAGATCACAAGTATGAGGAACATATAAATGCCAAAATATACAGGTTGTCTTATTAATAATTTTTAATCTGATGTCACGTGACCGAGAACAAAAAGCTCATTGGGTAACATAAAATCAGAAAAATCTGCACCAATTGCTTTAACTTACAACCCCAAAATTTCAATTCTCTACCACTCTCAAGTTCCGAGATATTCACTGGCCAAAATCTCGTGGGCCACCCTGTATAATATACAGTGCGGCTTTGTATAGTCCCCCTCTTAACTTTCAAACTGTTCGACGTACAAATATGAAAAAAAAAAAGTTGGGGCAGTATCACCGATACTAATTCTTGAAATAAAATATGTGAAGATTGTTCAATTGGCAAATGTCACATTGTTGAAAAGAGAATTCGATAATAATTATTATTAATGTTGCCTTAACTCATTTTAATGATTTTTCTTCAAAATAATCAAACAATATTTTGTGAAGCTACGAATACCTTTATCTTTACTCTATTTCAAGAAAAATTCATAGTCACACTAACCAAGATTTGCTTTATATGGTCTTCATCACTTTCAATTTCTATATATTAATGTCAACTAGTATCTGAAGACCAAAAGCCCCCCCCCCTCCCCAGCTATTTCTGAAACATTTGTATATTGAATATTTATAGACTATTAGGAAAAAGGAAAAAAAAACTGGCTCTTTGACAAGATTTCGTTGTTAACTATTCGGATATATCGAATTTGAATTAGCTCATAGCAGTTGATAGAGATAGAGATAGTGTGTGGTTTCTTTGATCATTAATAGACTACCTAAGCCTTGACGTCATAAGTGGGCGGAGCTTAGGAAACCTTCCCAAACAAACTTGTGATACGTGTTAAAAAGCCTATAAGGAATTAATGATTTGATGATTTTGCATAATTCTGTCGACAATAAGGAAAATTTATATTATTTTCAATAAAGACTCATTTAGTTAAAACCTTTTGACGAAAAAATAAATTTCAATGTTTGGAAATGTTTACCAAGTTTCAGCCACTTTGACGTCACACTTAGGTATGTCCTGTATTTTGGAATTGTTTGTGTTTACACAGTGCAATTCTACTCTTGGTCAGTGTCTCAGGTATCAGGTCAAGTCAGGTCTTCCCTATATAGCACAAGTTTTTTTGAAGGCTTCAGAGGGTTGGTCGTAAAGGACGGAAAGAACAAGTTCTTGGTAGTCTGTATTTTGGCGAAGGATCCGCAACAAATGTGAATATTTTACCGAAGGAGACAATCGTATGTACATGATTTGGCGAAAGATTCTTGTTTAATAAGTTGGCGAAGGAATACAGTTCAATTTGTATCTTAGTCATATCAAAAGTCTACTCACTATTTCATTATCTTTTAATTGTGCACTGATTCGCCTAACGTTCACTCAACTAAAATACAAACATTTAAAGGTGTAACACTCACTTCAATTTTAAAAACAATGTACTTTTAATACCTACTGCAAATAATAATAGGGTTTTATTCATTTTGTTATAATTAAGAGCAGAATTTAAGGACAAGAAAGTAAATTTGATAGGAAACCTAGCTTAGAAGCGTTTAATATTCCACATTATTGTGCCAAATAATAGTCATCTCTGTTATACAGAGATAATCTTACATCCTTAAGCTGATCTGGCGTAACGTTTGTACATCGCTGGATTATTTTTCTCCCTGAAGTTTAATGGTCCTTCAAAATTGATAGGTATAAATGGTCACTTGTAAAAATCCTCAAAAAAAAATAGATGGGTGCTAAATCAGGCGATCTAGGTGGCCATTCTATAGAACCATACTAACAAAACGTCCAGAAAACGTTTCTTTCGGAAATTTGATTACTGTCTGTGTATTGTGAGCTGGACAACCATATGGTATAACCTAATTTATGAATAATTGTAAAAAGGAGGGTCGGAGTTACCATACATAAAAAATGATCAACTAAAATGTCCATCCAACGTTGAGTTTCTGAGATTACTGCAATCGCATGTTAACACTAAGATGATTATTTTTCCCGAGTCCGATTGTGTTGAAAAAAAAAAACAAAAAATATATTCACCCGTGTATCGGAAACTTTTCATGTGGGGTATAGACAGAAATCTACGCGACCAACAAGGAACGCAATGATATGATAATAACACATAAATAAGAGAGACGCACTACTGTACGCCTCTCCTGTTACCCCACCCGACGCATTAACGGACCACGTGGCAATGCGACACACCGCACACAGCTCACGTCCATATCCCTTCCTCGAGCGAGTAGGGGAGAAATTGTAATGCTCTCTCAGCATAATAGCAAGCTATTTTTTTTACGCTCTCATGAAACCACCATACCCAAAATGAAAACTTTCCGATACTATATAAAATGTTTACAAGAAAAATTCACACCTACTTTTTAACCAATAAGATGCCTTAATTTTGACTAGTTACCATGGCAACTGAAAAAATTTCCGGAAATTTTTTCGTGGCGCCACGATATTTAAGTGGAAATTTTTTGACAGTTGAAAACGTAAACATATGATCTACAACCATTAAACAATGTAGATATACCTGTGAATAATGCAAAATTTCTATAAGAATGAACATTATTACTTATTATTCGCTTTAAGTTTCATTAAACAGAAAACACAAATTTGTTTAATTATTATGCATTAACAATTTATATTTCCAAAAAAAGTAGGATCTACAAACATAGTAAGATTTAAATGTTGCCTGAATTCTAGCCCATTCTCTCTTCTTAATGGTGAATAAGAAAGTGACGAATTAATTAGATGTCTGTGTTTTAAGACGTATATGTAATATTTTGAAACAATTTTGTTCAAATCTCCTTTACGCAAAAGGCCATATTCACTTGACATCTACAGCAGACTTTCTTGGAATTTTGTAAACAAACCATTCCACTCTAACGCTTCCTGTTCTTGCATCTTGCATTAAATTCGTTAAATATATTAATTTTGGATGACATATTTGCACTTGACTCAACTCTTTGCAGTATTTACATAAATTGTACTTTTCAAAGCATTTAATGTTTCTCAAATTGTTTAACGCAAATGCTTACAAGAAATGTTTTACATAAGAATATCTTTGTTTGCTGGTTTACTATACAGTAACTCAATGTAATTTAACAATATAAACCTCATCTGTCAAAAGCATGGCCGCCTATACCACCTACTGCAACAAACCATGTTAATATTATATTTTTTACATTAGAAGTGTTATGGATTACTTTAACAAAAAATACATTTCTACCACCTTTAGTGACCTAAAATTATGAAAGGGCGATAAGACTGATCTAATACCCATCTGAGTTTTAGCATTTGATGTAACTAAAGTTGGTAATATTTTTTATTTAACGAAACATGGTAGACTTGACAAGCAGTGAAATTAATTTGAAATGTCACATTGGATTATTAATTTTTTTCCAAATCATGGTGTGAAATTTTTTTATACCGAATACCACGCAAGCTTAAATTATTTCCAAGAAAAACAAGATTTTTTGAGGTGCATTAAATGTGAAATTATCTCCTGAACAATGTTCAAAACGTGTTTATTTAAATGGTAATCAAATTTTCAAAATTTTTCCGGCGTGTCCCCAGACCCTCCGGATGTGCCCCCCCCCCCCAATCAAAATCCTGGATCCGCCCCTGTAATAGTGTATAGGTTTCACGCTTCTCCCACATTCGACGTACTCCACGTCAGAAAAAAATATGAGGGGTGTCATTGTTTCCCGAATAAGTGCAAATAAAACTGGAAATGGTTCGAGCATTTTTTTTTAACTACTTTAAATCATTGTTAAAGAAAACTAACCAACCATACACAGTGTCAGGCATAAAAGTTCGCAGCATATGGAAAACAAATTATTATTGATTTCTAAAAAAAAATCATTCTGGATAAATACCACTGCTTCATCCCAAACCTGAATTGCAAACACCAGAATTGGAATTTTTTAGGACCCTAGAGGAGGGATATTCAAAAACATGCTCTGTTTTTAAAAAAATATGATCCCATCACTTTCTTTTTTACAATAGAATCAAAAGTCAAGCGCGCAATAGAATCAAAAGTCAAGCGGAAATATTGTTCAGAATCGAATGTTGATACAGAAATTCAAATCATAGATGTCCCCACCTTCCTCGCTTCTATCAGAGAATCACATTTATCTAAATATCTGACAGAATTTCGCAAAATCTTGCTGCAAATAGTAAATGAAACTGAATGATCTCAAAAATATGATGCCAGAATGAAAATTAATAAAATAATTGGGGGTTAAGTGGCTGCAGTGTTCGGCACTTCAGATTTGAACTTCGCCTTTTGGTTAAACTATCTTTTTGTTTTCCAATAAAGACTATTATTATTATTATTATTATATTTGTATCAAAATATGTTATTCGTAGTGTGAAAATAATAGTCTATTTTTCAACAATAGATGAAAATACTGTTTTTTTTTCTTGAGGAGTTTGCCCACGAGCGAAGCGGATTACAATTTTTAGAACTTAAATATTTATAAACTGTCAAACGAGATGACGTTCGTTTGCTGATTCAAGTGCCAAGTGAAAAACTACCACTTTCATGTAGGGTATCCGGTTGAAAAATTATCATTTCCATGTGCATGACTAGAAAAAGTAATTTTATTCTGTTATCATACCTTGGACATAATTCACTTTTAGTTACTATTTGCAGCAAGATTTTGTGAAATTCCGTCACATATTTCAATTAATGTGATTTTTCGATGGGAGGGAGAAAGGAGAAAACACCCAAAGAGTAATATCATATATAACAATATACCATCCGTCTAGTATTATAACATGGGTATGGTATATCATAATCAACAAGGTGCCGGTAAATGATCGACTATAATCTCTATAATGAAACTATAGTTCAAATGATTTTCACATAAAGAGGGTTTACAAAACCACAATTGTTTCGCTTTACAAAAGCTTCTTCAAGTGGTGAAGATATACTAAATTACTTTAAATACTCATATTACTTTAAATACTTATCTAAAATTAATTAGGTTTCGGTTGTATACCTAACTCCCAATAAATTAACGATAAGTACCTTTACATTTCCATTAATTACATCTAACCTTTCCAGGAAAACAAATTTATGAGTGGTGACGAATTTGATTCGAGTTGGTCATTGAGCAAGTACTGAGAATTTTTCCATTTATTAATCTCCATACTTTCTAAAAGATTCAGCTTCTTACCTTTGTTTTCAACATGAAGGATTTCAAAATCATTGTCGAAAATATGGTTTTCGGTTGAAAAATGGTTAGCATACGTGGAATTTGTTTTCCCGTTTACAAAACTACTTCTGTGCTCAGCTAGGCGTTGTTTGAAGGTTCTACCAGTTTGACCAAGATAAAACCTGGGGCAACTACCACAGTTCAATTTATAGACTCAACACTTTTGTTGTTTTTTCACCCTATCTTTATTGTTTTTAATATGTCTGCCCAAACTATTGTCTGTTTTAAATGCAATATTTAAACCTTGCTTTTTCAAAAAATTACCTATATTATTGCTTGGTTCACCTATATATGTAATTGTTTTCAACCTTTGGTGGTCTTTTGTAGTAGGAAAAACTTCTTGAATAGCTTTTTTTGTATTTCTTCTTGGTCAGAAGGTTGTCTATCAAAATGAACTGTATAATTAACAAATATTGCCTATCGTGGCATTACAAGATACAAAATAAGTGAAAATTGCTCTTTTTCAAATCTGACATAATATCAATAATATGACATTTGTATTTCGAAGTTCCTCAATTCGAATTGGGGGAACTGGGTGCAAGAGATGGCAAGAAGTTAATTTAAATTTTGGTAAATATATCTCTAAGGACGCCACTTCTCAGTGTCTCATGTCCCATGCGACACCTGTTTTTTTTAGTGTCTGGCACTTTCATAACCTCAAATGGTTAAGTGATGGAGACTCTTCTTCTCTTATATCCCTCGAGTGGGTGGCCTTGTGGCTATCTAGTTAGAAGCCAGCCTTGCAATTATTCCATTGAGAATATAGATGGAGAGTAAACTACTGGAATATTTTCAAGAACTCTAATGGGATTTCAAATTATGAAGATTACTTTTATTTTCAAATGTTTATGATATAGACCCACTCAGAATAAAGTTAGGGCGTTCCTTCATTGAATGAAGAAGTGGCCTTGATGAATCTTCTCAGAAGCAATTATCAGAGAAATACGTAGGTGAAAGGTTGCTTGGCAGCCTTCCAGTCAATCTGCGAAATGTGTTTCTGCTAGATGGCGCTCAGAATTTAGGAGGGACACTGAAAAGTGTTGTAAAATTCCAAATGTTTTCATCAATGCGCATGCCCATAACCGGTCTCCTAGCTCTGCAGCGTTGACAAATTTCAGAAAATTTTATCTTTGTAGTCGAGATTCTGTCGAAAATAATCTAACATAACTGTGAAGCCTACCCAAATTCCCGTTGACTTGTTGGGATCGTGCAACAGTGTTATCAGTTTTCAATTGTCGCAGAGGAACGAAGGTAGTTTGCCAGAGCCGGTTTGGGTTAGTTTGGTGGTTTAGGCGATTTGTGTTCATTGTGAAATTCATTAACGTTATTGTGTTTATTTAGATGTGCTTTTCTTATTACTGTTGTTTACTTCAATTATTCATCGGTAGTGTGTATGTTATTGGTTTTCGGGTTTTTCTGTAGAGAAATTGTAATTTTGACAATGTTGACGTGCTTGGTTCTATGGTGTGGAAATAAAGGAAATATTTATTCCTGGAATGCATTATTTTTAGTAAGTACCTACTTGAATATGAATTGTTGATGGCAAATCTAATAAATAACATAAATAGAGCAGAAATAACTCCCATCTTTGATAAAACTGAGAATATTAATCCTTTCTTTACGTTTGGCTTATATAAATCATTTTAAGCTTGACGAGAGCAAAAGGCATGACATGGCATGGTGATCCAACAACTTCACTCACAAGCTAGCTCACTCCTCTGGAACATCGCAGAAAGGTTGGCGATCTGTCTGTGTTTTATAGATATTTCCATGAACGATGCTCTTCCGAAATATTATCAATCGTTCCACCGTTAATAGCGGTCCCTTCGAGACTGACCCGTCGAGCTCCAGTCCTCAGCAAATCCATATGCCGTCACTTTGGAGACATGACGATCATCTGTTTCCCAGAATATCAATTCCTACCTACCTTCCTTTGGTTCTCACGATGTTTTCTGAACAATACAGGATGTTTCTTTCCGTGGGAATCAGAACTTCACCAATAGTTACCTACTCAAGATATATTTTTTCATTGTTATTTTATTCGATAAATTTCTCGGATATAATCAGTTTCACAACATAGGTATGCTCACCAAAACTTATCGTGTCTCATAGACTGCCCTGACACCAACGTATTATCAAATCGATTTTACTCAATATCATGAATCATTTAAAAATCTCACTGAAACCCACTCTGGTATGAATGAAACTGGTCCTGATCATGCGCACTAAATAATGCATCGAACTTTTTACAACACTTTCGTCCCATTGAATTGGCATTCTAGAGTAAGTATATATATTATAATTTCTATGGGAACCAATGAAATGAGCTGATGCGTAATACTTAGGCTAGGCGGCCTGCAAAAGTTGTGTACAGGTAGTTCTTGTCCCAACCGCAACTACACTGAATATGGCTCCAAAAACTGATATCGCCAGTCAAATTAGTAACAAAGAAATGGCTATAAGCACAAAAAGGATGCCTTAAATAAAGGTTAATTTCAAATTTGAAATTTTTCAACAAACAGCTTCCTTAGACTCGAATAAGGATGCTTAATTTATGATAAATGCATTCCTTTCGGTCTATGTGGTGGCCTTTGCATGGTTTCTCACAAAACTTTTCACACCAGTTGTTCCCTTTCTTAAGCATACTCACATATCAAGAATGAATTTGTAATGTCAAAGAACGCCTTGGTTCTATATTGGACGTAAAGAAGAGCCGATTGGCCTCCCAGAGCATTTTAAAATTCTGAGGTTTGTATTGCCTTTTAGCTGGTGTGCAGAGCTATTTTTGCAACAGATGCAGTTTGGATGTTTTTATTCCTAACTAGTTGTAACACCCGGCGTTGCCCGGGTAAAAAATCTATGATCTTGGACAATTTCACTTGAGTGTTTTTTCCCGTACGTTCTAGAACCTTCCGAGTACACTACTCTGGTTCATTTCACGATTTTCACGAATTTTCTAGAATTTTATAGAATATTATAGAAATCTCGAAAATATTCAAGATTTTTATTTAATTTTCCAAAAATAAAGTGCCTAGAAAGTTTCATTACCATGCTCTTCATCCTGTTTAACGAACTTTCGAGAACTTTACTTGAGTGTCTTTTCAATACATTCTAGAACATTACGCTTATTTCACGAATATTTCGAAAATTTTATAACTTTCAGGAAGGTTCTAGAGCATTCTAGAACATTCTTCTGTATATTCTAGAAGTATATTTTTAAATTTCCTGGAGATTTCCAGAACGTTTCTTCACCACGCCTTCTGCCTGATGGCCGACTTTTCAAAAACTGTATTTAAGGATCTTTTCAGTATGTTAAAAACATTATGAGACCTCTGTTCTAGTTCATTCCACGAAGATCTCGAATTTTCTAGAACTTTCCAGAAGCTACAATAATATTCTGGAGTTTTCTTTCTTATATTATAGGAATGTCTTTTTCATATTCTAGAATATTCCAGAAAGTTACATCACCACGCCCTCTCCCTGATTACCGAACTTTTGAAAACTTACTCAGTTGTATTTTCAGTATGTTCTAGATTATTACGCAGGCTATGTGCTAGCTTATCCAACGAAGCTCTTTATATTTCTAGAAGTATCTAGAAGCTTCGAATACATTGACTGTTCTTTCTCATATTCTAGAAATTTCATTTATATGTTTTAGATATTTCCAGGAAATTGCCTCCCCACGCCCTCTTCCTGATAGCCGAACTTCCGAAAAATGCACTTGGGGGTCTTTTCTGTATGTTATAAAACATTACGAAGACCCTGTTCTAGTTTATTCCAAACACACTATTAAAAATACTCACATTTAATATTTCACAACAATAAAGGCTCACAGACAACTTTTATCTTCTTCGCTTCAAAATAAAAAATACTCACATGTGATACTTCAAAATAAAGGCTCACAGATAACTTCTCTCCTTTTCGTTTCGAAATCGCTTGTTTCGCTGTTCAATTCGAACTAACTCTGGCAGGCGACATCGGGCTCTTATATATTCAGATATTAGGATATTCGTGAAAGTTTGAGAATATTTTCTTTCTCACACCTTCTAGAATGTTCTCGACATTATCGTCCGCCGTAACAACAGGTTCCAGACGTTCTTCTGCTCGCCGACTACCATTGTCGATTTTATGGCGAAGGCGCTGGTAGCAGTTTTCAACTTAAAAATAATATATATCATATCTTTAACAACACGCCCTTTAGGTTAAAATGGGAACTTTCTTGTTCGAGGGGGGATAAAGGGCTATCACACAATATAAGTCCCTTTATCGTGCCGGGACTCCTTTTTAAGTTTTAGCGGCACGCACATTTTATCAATTTAGTTTTATTATATATAATGATTATTAGGCCACTAAGATCAACAAGCTCTACGAACGTAAATTACACTGCTGTTAGTCTAATGTGGATGTGGCGCAAAATGCAGTGATTTAAATATTTGAAAACACTTCAAAGGCACGCTACAATATTAATACATAAACAGCTCTTGGCGCGCTGTCATAGACGCTTTCAGTCGGTGTTGAAGCCCAACGTTGCCACGTTGCGGTGCTACACTTGCCCGAAGTGAGAGGCTTATGGTTATTGCATTCGTGGAAGAAGTTGCCTAAATCAATACCAAAATTCTCCAGCTAGGTAGGGAAGTTAGTATCTGATGAGTAGCCGTCAGACGGTTGGGCATTCAAAGGGTAAAATATTGGCATTGTTATATGCTGGAGGTGATTATGAGAAGTAGGATGAATATTCTCAAAGACTTGTCTGAAATGGCGAAGAAAAATTTATTCATAATATTTTCAGACATTGGCTCTATAAAACCATACAGTAAATGGGTTTGAGAGCCAGCAACATCAAATGTATCATATATTGGCAGTGCAATATTATCCAACTCACAATTCGTGCAACTTTCCTAGTTTAAATGTGCCAAACTGATGCCAGCCTAGGACGCTGAAATGTCTTAATCGGCCCTGCTTATTGGTATTATTGCTTTAGACATTTTCATGTCAAAAATGTTTTATAGGGAAAAAAAGGGATTGATAAATTCTTTTCCGCACTGATAACATCACTACTATATTGCTTACATCAATACAATAGTCATTTGCATCATATTTCAGCTCAGAGGGACATCAACAAGTATATTTTGAGTCACGAAGAGCCCCTATTCGGACGGGGGTTTGATGATGCTCACGAAAGTAAATTTGGGCTTCCCTAAATTGACATTCTCTCGCAATCATGATTGATGCTTAATGCCCCACAATGTCTGTTGGCATCTGGAACTAGAGGCAACTCAAGTGGATGAATATTCATTATTCTTCATCCTTCATCCTTTTCAGCTGGATTGTGGTACTTCAGAAAATTATCAGAGTTCGTGCAAGAGGTATCCTGATCGTTCCATGTTGGACAGACAAATCAATATTCCCCCCAGACAATGGAGACAATTTCCAGGTGAAGGGTTCTTGAGAGATACACAAGAAATTTGACTCCTGGCACCCAAATACTATGAGATTTGGGACCCTGTTCTTGTTGTCATACGGCATTTAGGATATTTTTATCCCAACGAAGACCTGAAAGAGGAGTTGGTCGCGAGAGAAATAATAACTCTTACGTTCATTACGGTTTACGGTGCTCAAAAGAATTATGTTATATTAACCTCTAATATGAAAGGGAAAGATAATGGTTTAATCATAAAAAATTCAATAAAAAAAATGGTAATAACGGGCATCACTGACCGGTTCTCAATATTTTGTATTTTTGACGAAGGCGTTATCGTCGACAGACTATTTGTTACCCTCAAGAAGGAATTAGTGTCTAAGTCGATTTGCGCTTGAATCAAGAAAACTTTAGCTGAAAGTGGTGTATTGGTCTGAGCAGGTGGAACCTCTTCAGATAAAATTTCATCAATTGCTGGGTGGTCGCAAAAATAAAATCAAGTTGTTTTTTTCGCTTGATTCTATAATAAACAAAATAAAGGATGAGAATGAATTCATTTCTCGGTCGCAATTTGTCAGTCGAAGTTGTTATATGACAAAATAAATTTCTTCTGTCTGAATCATCGCAACTGACTTTAAACATCTACACACGAACTTACTTAAGTGAAGTTCGATCATAATTATATGACCCCACCCATGATCATCTCCAGTTGCAATGACATGGCTTTAAAAATAATGACACGTAAATATGGCCGAACGCATAGCAACACGGCGGGTTTAGGGGAGAGCGGGGTACATGCGAGCTTTAAATATTGTGGTACGATTGGCAGAAAACGGGGAAACTACACAGTTAAATCATTGAGGACAAGGCGTGAATATAATTATAAGATCAAACGAACTTACTTAAGTGAAGTTCGATCATAATTATATGACCCCACCCATGATCATCTCCAGTTGCAATGACATGGCTTTAAAAATAATGACACGTAAATATGGCCGAACGCATAGCAACACGGCGGGTTTAGGGGAGAGCGGGGTACATGCGAGCTTTAAATATTGTGGTACGATTGGCAGAAAACGGGGAAACTACACAGTTAAATCATTGAGGACAAGGCGTGAATATAATTATAAGATCAAACGAACTTACTTAAGTGAAGTTCGATCATAATTATATGACCCCACCCATGATCATCTCCAGTTGCAATGACATGGCTTTAAAAATAATGACACGTAAATATGGCCGAACGCATAGCAACACGGCGGGTTTAGGGGAGAGCGGGGTACATGCGAGCTTTAAATATTGTGGTACGATTGGCAGAAAACGGGGAAACTACACAGTTAAATCATTGAGGACAAGGCGTGAATATAATTATAAGATCAAACGAACTTACTTAAGTGAAGTTCGATCATAATTATATGACCCCACCCATGATCATCTCCAGTTGCAATGACATGGCTTTAAAAATAATGACACGTAAATATGGCCGGACGCATAGCAACACGGTGGGTTTAGGGGAGAGCGGGGTACATGCGAGCTTTAAATATTGTGGTACGATTGGCAGAAAACGGGGAAACTACACAGTTAAATCATTGAGGACAAGGCGTGAATATAATTATAAGATCAAACGAACTTACCTAAGTGAAGTTCGATCATAATTATATGACCCCACCCATGATCATCTCCAGTTGCAATGACATGCCTTTAAAAATAATGACACGTAAATATGGCCGAACGCATAGCAACACGGCGGGTTTAGGGGAGAGCGGGGTACATGCGAGCTTTAAATATTGTGGTACGATTGGCAGAAAACGGGGAAACTACACAGTTAAATCATTGAGGACAAGGCGTGAATATAATTATAAGATCAAACGAACTTACTTAAGTGAAGTTCGATCATAATTATATGACCCCACCCATGATCATCTCCAGTTGCAATGACATGGCTTTAAAAATAATGACACGTAAATATGGCCGAACGCATAGCAACACGGCGGGTTTAGGGGAGAGCGGGGTACATGCGAGCTTTAAATATTGTGGTACGATTGGCAGAAAACGGGGAAACTACACAGTTAAATCATTGAGGACAAGGCGTGAATATAATTATAAGATCAAACGAACTTACCTAAGTGAAGTTCGATCATAATTATATGACCCCACCCATGATCATCTCCAGTTGCAATGACATGGCTTTAAAAATAATGACACGTAAATATGGCCGAACGCATAGCAACACGGCGGGTTTAGGGGAGAGCGGGGTACATGCGAGCTTTAAATATTGTGGTACGATTGGCAGAAAACGGGGAAACTACACAGTTAAATCATTGAGGACAAGGCGTGAATATAATTATAAGATCAAACGAACTTACTTAAGTGAAGTTCGATCATAATTATATGACCCCACCCATGATCATCTCCAGTTGCAATGACATGCCTTTAAAAATAATGACACGTAAATATGGCCGGACGCATAGCAACACGGTGGGTTTAGGGGAGAGCGGGGTACATGCGAGCTTTAAATATTGTGGTACGATTGGCAGAAAACGGGGAAACTACACAGTTAAATCATTGAGGACAAGGCGTGAATATAATTATAAGATCAAACGAACTTACTTAAGTGAAGTTCGATCATAATTATATGACCCCACCCATGATCATCTCCAGTTGCAATGACATGGCTTTAAAAATAATGACACGTAAATATGGCCGAACGCATAGCAACACGGCGGGTTTAGGGGAGAGCGGGGTACATGCGAGCTTTAAATATTGTGGTACGATTGGCAGAAAACGGGGAAACTACACAGTTAAATCATTGAGGACAAGGCGTGAATATAATTATAAGATCAAACGAACTTACCTAAGTGAAGTTCGATCATAATTATATGACCCCACCCATGATCATCTCCAGTTGCAATGACATGCCTTTAAAAATAATGACACGTAAATATGGCCGGACGCATAGCAACACGGTGGGTTTAGGGGAGAGCGGGGTGCATGCGAGCTTTAAATATTGTGGTAAGATTGGCAGAAAACGGGGAAACTACACAGTTAAATCATTGAGGACAAGGCGTGAATATAATTATAAGATCAAACGAACTTACCTAAGTGAAGTTCGATCATAATTATATGACCCCACCCATGATCATCTCCAGTTGCAATGACATGGCTTTAAAAATAATGACACGTAAATATGGCCGAACGCATAGCAACACGGCGGGTTTAGGGGAGAGCGGGGTACATGCGAGCTTTAAATATTGTGGTACGATTGGCAGAAAACGGGGAAACTACACAGTTAAATCATTGAGGACAAGGCGTGAATATAATTATAAGATCAAACGAACTTACTTAAGTGAAGTTCGATCATAATTATATGACCCCACCCATGATCATCTCCAGTTGCAATGACATGGCTTTAAAAATAATGACACGTAAATATGGCCGAACGCATAGCAACACGGCGGGTTTAGGGGAGAGCGGGGTACATGCGAGCTTTAAATATTGTGGTACGATTGGCAGAAAACGGGAAAACTACACAGTTAAATCATTGAGGACAAGGCGTGAATATAATTATAAGATCAAACGAACTTACTTAAGTGAAGTTTGATCATAATTATATGACCCCACCCATGATCATCTCCAGTTGCAATGACATGGCTTTAAAAATAATGACACGTAAATATGGCCGAACGCATAGCAACACGGCGGGTTTAGGAGAAAGCGGGGTACATGCTAACTTTAAATATTGTTGTACGATTGGCAGAAAACGGGGAAACTACACAGTTAAATAATTGAGGACCAGGCGTGAATATAATTATAAGATCAAACGAACTTACCTAAGTGAAGTTCGATCATTATTATATGAAACGCCTTGTCCGAGATGATCATACCCGCCCTTAAACCCCACCCTTGATCATCTCCAGTTGCAATGACATGGCTTTAAAAATAATGACACGTAAATATGGCCGAACGCATAGCACCACGGCGGGTTTAGGGCAGAGCGGGGTACATGCGAGCTTTAAATATTGTGGTACATTTGGCAGGAAACGGGGAAACTACACAGTTAAATCATCTCGGACAAGGCGTTTCATATAATTATGATCGAACTTCACTTAGGTAAGTTCGTTTGATCTTACAACAATACAATAATTCCCTCACATTCGAGCTACATTTGCCAAGCTGTACGCTCCATTCGATTCATCGTATTATGGAGAGTGCAAACAAATGTTGGTGCCTGTCGTCAATAACAAGCAGAAAATTGTATTAATCAAACTACTGTTGATAAAATTTCATTTCTTGTATCTAATGTAAAAAAAAGTAAGTATTCATTGTGAAGTGCTAATAAAAAGGGAAAATCATGTTAGAAGTGTTATAAACATCATTTTAGTAAGCTCTAGTGCAGCATGCATTTGAATGTTTAGAGTTTATAAATTCATACCATACTTTTTTCTACGAACATTCAAACACATACATTTTATTTTTTAGGTTGATTTCTCTTGACAGTTTCAAGACCTAATCTGTCTGGCAGTAACCATAATGATGTAAAATGGCTAAAACTCTGCTTACTTAATTCTTGAACGGCCCCTTTCGTTAAATTCTCAAGCACTCCTGTAGAGTCTAGAACGCCTAAAAACATTCAGATCCTGATTCATTGGCGAGTACCGATGGCTTTGCTGTCTACTGACATTTTTTAGGTCGTATGTATTATGGAAATCATGACAGCAGGAAAGTTTATGATAAAAAGTGTTATTAAAAATATTACAGTTTTGTTTATGATTCAGATGGTCGTATAAAAAGTATAGTGTATAATGTGCATGAAGTGACCCATTTCCCACTCGTAGCTATATGAACAATTGTAGTACAAAATTTCATGTACCGACTCGTGGGAAATGTATGCCATTTCATGCTCATTGGACAATATACTATTTCTCACCCAAGATCTTCATAGATACTTGTATTTATAACTTTCAATTCATCCAAATATCTGTGTAGTTCAAGACACCCCTACTTTTTCCTAAGGGCTACAAGAAATGAGTTTTTATCATCTAACTTTGAATTTCTAAAATGAAAATTGAAATTTTATACGATGCTGAGTTAATTTCGGATAAAGGGATAATATAACTGATATAGCTATCATGGCATTAATCTGAAGAGAGACTCTTTTGTAATGAAATTTAATGAGAAAGTTTGAAAATTGTGTTTTCCATTTGTATAAAATAATATGTCGTCCATTGTATAAAACTTAAAAAAATTAAAAATACTTTTTTCTACTAGCGTGCGGAAAATGCACTTTTCCGCACTCATTTTAGTTTTGAAAGAGTCACTTTTCCGCACTAGTGCGGAAAAGTAGATTTATTTAGTTTTTGCGGATTATACTGACATTTAAATATTGCGTTGCAGAAGGTTAAAATAGAAAACTTACCAAGTATGGTTGTATAATTTAATATATATTTAATAATAAATATTCTTTATGTTAACTTTTGGGAGTTTTTTCCGCTAGTAGAAAAAATAGTGTACCTAACACGAGCGTAAAGTGTCTTTTCCGCACGCGATTTCTGGCCGAACTCCGCCAGCGCGTATCACTTTCCGCACATCTTTTTTCAGGATCATCAACTGTTACTGGTGGAGTATTGGGAAGATCCAATATCACTTTCTGTATCAGAAATCATGCTACGTATAGCCCAAACTGACGTGATTCAATAAAGCACTGTCAGCTGACCTCACAACATGGCTGTCATGGGGGGACAAAAAAAAAGCATTTGACATTTGCTGAAATGAAAATTCGTTTTTTGTGGGTGTTCGTGGATATTTGCGATTTTTTTTAACTTTACAGACATTAAGTGATTCACACGTAGCCTTATGGAATATGGGTTCAATGGGTTTATTATTGTTCAGCTTGGTTTGTTTGTCCCCCTATGACATTGTTCCGCTGTCATATTACGTCACTGACTGTGCTCTATAATGACGCGATACAGCGACATCAGGTAACTAGACGGAGGTGAAAATTAGTAGTGAATTTTCGTCTCTGTGGACGAAAGTTGTAACATTATTAGATTTTCTCTCGCTGGTGACGGAAATCAAATTGTCGGGGTTAATACCTCAAGTGCTCACAATACTATCGATAGTAATTCTGTCAGAAATCAACAAGATCAAATTGGTTGGTAACACCACGAGATTGTTATCGATATTATTGAATTGTCTGTGAAAGTGTAAGACAAAAATAAGAAAATAAATACGACACAACTCGCTGGAAAAAGCACTAATATGCTCGTTATGTATGTAATTTACAATTTATGTCCATCAAATTCGTTTGTTTTCACTGCATTCGTGGCAATTTAGGGAACTCGTAACTATTATGTACTGTACTGTTTATTATGATTTTACCATTATTTCTGTATCAAAGTTCAGTATGTGACTATTTCCAATTACTTTATGAGTTTTTCTTAAAAAATTTCAATTCGATGAGAAGATGTTTCATTAGTTTTTTACTTCGAAACTATTGTATTTGTAAAATCTTAATTTTTACAATCTCATCATTTCGATTTACAGTTTTGATTTCAATATTCATTATATTCGAATTGTTCATCAATATTTCTTCGAATAAAGTTTTTTACATAATTTTTGTGCTTCATTTGGAAAGCAGCGCCTGTAAAATAGATCTGTTTTAGCTCTGGAACCTATCCAATGTGCAGAGGAGTCCCGTTTCCAGTTCCAGAAACTCTCCGCAGATATTCTTATAGTTATGAACATTGGTTTGATTTTACCGTTCATTCTTTAAATGTCATATGTGTCTTGACTCGTAATAATTTTTTTTTGTCTCTTTTGATATCTAAATGAATCGTTAAATTGCAACAGAGTCAGGAAACAAATGAAATGTGTTTCATATTCAACCATAAATTTTACTGGCATAATGTAACACCCATTTTCATGTTTGTTTAGGTTCGGGCAGGGTCCCCCTCATCGAGAATTTGGACCACCTTTCATGAACAAGGAATCCCCTTTCAACCAGCCTCTGCCTCAAACGATACATAGTATTCAGCCCCAAAGACAATACCAAGATATCGCTCCTCCTGGTGTTGATGATGACATTGCACCGCCGGGTGTGGAGGAACCACCATTCAAACCTGAGAAAAAGGAAAGCCCGAAAAAGGAAGAAAAGGAAAAAGTTGCACCTGAAAAACGTACAGACAAAAGAGAATCTGATAAGTCTAAACGCAGGCACGAGAAAAGAAGCAGAACACCTGAGAGAGCAAGAAATCCCAGCCCTAAAAGGAAATCAAAGTCCAGAGATAGAGACACACCGGACAAACACAGGAGACGGAGACGTGATTCCTCTGATAAAGAAGATAAAGACAAAAGGCGGGATCACTCTGATGATGAAAGATCAAAAAAAAATAAAGATAAAAAGAAGCACAAGGACAAAAAAGAATCCGAAAAGAGAAAAAAACGTGACAAAAAAGACAAACACAAGAAAGAGAGCAAAGAAAAGAAAGCAAAAGATGAATTCAAACAAATCATACCTAAGAATGTAGACGAGGATGACGAAGAGAGCGAAAATAAAAAGATAATAAGTAAAAAGAAGCGTGAGGAACTGGAAGTACGTGGTTTGGAGAATAAGAAGATAGATGCGCCCAAAGAAGAAAAGAGGCTAGAATCTGTTGAAGAAGAACAGAGGTTGGAAGCGCCGAAAGAAGAAAAGCGCAAAGCTCAGGAGAAGGTACAGGAAAAGAAGAAGGTCCAGGATGGCGCCGAGAAAATAGAACTATTCAAGCAAATAGAAGTCAAAAAACGAAGAATATCGGTGGCAGAGGAAAGAGAGTACACCCCAGAACCTGAAGAACCTAAATCTGATTTGTATGGTGAAATTTCAACTGAAGACATAGATACCTCTGTAATGGAAAGTTATGGAAAATTAGAGAACGAATTGTCTTTTGAAGGAGATGAAGAATTCAGTCAGCAAACCCAAGAAGAACTTGAAGAAGCGATGGAAGAAGGTGAAATAAAAGAATTGGATGATGAGGAGAAAGATGTACTAGAACTCCATACAACGGACATGGATTTAAAAACTGAGATTGATAAAAGCGATATTTTGGCTCCAGTTCCTGAAAAATCGAAATGGGAAAATGATGATGATGGTCTCACTAGTCCCAAAGATAGCAACAAATCAGATTCTAAATCTGATAAGTCGGGAAAAGTGACCAATGAAGTGTTGAAGAGGGCAGAAAACGCAATTTTCGCTAAAGCAATAAATGCCATACGTCCAATTGAAATCAAAAAAATAGGTGCAGATCGTGCAAAATTGTATGCGGGGGAAAAGGAAATTGAGAAATCTTTCAACCAGTTCCAGGTCACCATAGGATCTAATGTTGCTAAAAGTGAAACTACTCAACCACCCCCTGTTAGGCTATCGGTGAAAGAACGACTGGGCGTTAAAGTTGAAGATACAGATAAAGTTATAAATCTGAGCAGAAGATCGAGAACAATTTCTCCGTTTAGTAGGAGAGGTGAAAGCGGAAGGAATTTCGCGGCAGGAGAAAGGCGTGTTGAAGTAAACGAGTATAAGAATAGAAATAGGCGATCTAGGTCAAGGAGGCAGGACGATAGTAGAGACAGGCGTAGAAACAGAAATGATGCCCAACACAGTAGACATGATAAACGTAATGATCGTAGAAGAGAAAAAAGCAAGAAAGAAGATAAGTCGAAGCATGATGAAGATAACAAAAAATCTAAGAGGAAAAGGTCTCGTTCGAAAAGTGAAAGCGAAGACAGAAAAGATAAACATAAAAAGAAAGACAAAAAAATAAAAAAAGAAAAGTTGAAAAAGAAGGACGAATTCGATTCGAAGATCGAGAAAGAAGAAAAAGATGAACAGAAAGTCCAAGTAGCAAGTAAACGAAAAGCCACTATTGATGAAGCAACTTTCGAACCAGACTATGATGAATCCCACTCAGAAGAGGACGATAAGGATAAGAAAAAAGTATCTAAGAAAGAATCAGATAGTTCTAGTTCTGAATCCGAATCAGAATCTAGCTCAGAGGAAGAACGCAAGAAGAAAAAACATAAGAAGCATAAGAAGAAAAAGAAGAGAGAAACAAGCAGTAGCAGTAGTAGTTCATCTTCGGAATCTGATTCCAGTGAAAGTGAAAGAGAACGTAAGAAAAGAAAACACAAAAAAACCAAAAAAAAGAAGAGGAAATCTAAACATAAATGATGAAACCTTTCGTGAATATGAATTGTGTTTTGTAATTTGTTAAGAAAAGTGGAGTTGGTAACCTTTATTTCTTACAAAATGATTTTTGTATATAGCTAAGTCGATGTATAATCAAATAAAATGTTGAATAATCATTCAAATGTTGTTAGTTTTCACTTACACATGCACTCAGTTGTTCGCTTCAAATGACAAAGTGTTTGCTAGTTTATTCCAATTTTTATGTTTTGACGATGATAAACAATATTTTCAACTGTGAGTTTTGTAATTCCTAACAAGGCCATACCCAGGATTTTTCCGGGTGGGAGGGGGGAAGGATTAATTTGAATGAACCTCGAAGAAGACAGGAAAACGTTTTCTAAAGGACAAAAAGTTGTTTTTCGAATGAACTAGTTTATTTAGTTTAAAAAATACTGATTTATCACTTCTTCAGCTGGGACATCATTATCACCATAATTATATGAAAAGTTCTTGGCCACAGGAGTTTATGATATATGTTTTAAGTATTGGTAAAGTGGAAAAGATTCTCTTTGCAGTATATGTTACCGGCATTGTCACAAATATTTTCGGTAGTGTATTGCACACTACACTCTCCAAGAGCTTCAACAGCACATGAAGGTCAATCAGAATCAAAACAAAATATAACATAAAAAAAGACGAAAGAAACTTCGAAAATGGCAAAAAAATTATAAAATTTGTATTTCCATTACAGTAATAGGAATTTAAAAAAAAAAAACTACTAGAGTAAGAATATTGAAGATCAACTAGTAAGTAACTAACTATTAATGACTATAATCATTATGATGCATTATCATGGTTACTCTCAAATAATTTCTAAGATGATTTTTTTCAAATCTATGTTAGATAAGCTGTACAAACCTTTATTCAAACATTTACAAATTGAAATTCGAAATATTTACATGTTGAATATCAGCATAATAGACTCTAAAATTTAATTTATTTTGTTATATATGTCTATTTTGAAGCCATATGTTCGGTATTTTTATTTATCACACGGAATGAAACGGAGATCTGGAAAATCCATAATACATTACCAATAATACAGATGAAAAAAAGGTTTATAATATTAAATAAAAGACATATTTTTGATGTTTCTCGCTAAAGCTTTGGATGAAGTGTCTATCAGGATTATTACTGAAATCTTCCAAAATCTGCTCAGGAACTTTGTATTTCTTTAAATTTCAGAAGGCCATTGTGAATTCCGACCCATCTTGTCTGACACATGGCTGTCAATATTTTTGATATTGAATCAGGAAAAAAGAAAAACAAAAAGAAACATTTTTCTAAAATTTCCAATTCCAAACCATTTCGGAACATCTTCGTATCATGCGTATGTATTTATCCTGGGTTACAATGTACAATACATGGAAAATGTCAGTTCTGACAATTAGTTATTGAGTTAATTCAAGAGCAATGTTGCCACTAACCATTTTTTTAAAATAATTGATAAGAAAGAACATATAGAAGATAACTTATTCTAGATTAAAAAAAATTGAAATGTACTACTACATTACTTATTTCTAAGCATTTGAAAGAATTTTAATGTTTTTTATGAATAGCCCAAATTTCTCTATCAAAAGCATGCCATCCTTTCAATAATTCAATTTTGGGTAGCCTAGCATTGGATAAAAGAGAAAAACCAAAAAACTTATTACATTGGATAGGTTTAGCAATAACAGGAACAAGAACACTAGGATGAATTTCAGAGGAATGTATTCATAGCTATTGAAGCTAGAGAAATTCTTAGTATGGTGAAGTTGATGAGTGAAAAACCGAAAAAGAATTCCTTGAAAGTCATTTAAATTTATTGAAAACTTACCCTCCCAACCGTTTGATGATGCAGAATTAGAGCTTCTAAATAAAGGTCTGAAATTTGGTATCAGTGTTCCTAAGCGAGATCTGGATAAGGTGGTGACAAGTGTTGAAAGTGCCTTTCAGAACTTGCCAAAGACCTCGAAAGATTTCGTTCGAGAGGCATGCAAGAACAAAATTTCAGAAGATATAAGTAAAGTCAGAAGTATTAGTCTAACAAAGAGAAGAAAATCATTAAAATATTGATGAAAAGGGCATTTTCTATCTGAAAGCAGGCAAAACCAATAAAGTGGTGATTCTTGATAAATCCGATCATCGAGAAAGGGTGGACAACCTCATTGAAACCGGTCCATACACACAGTTGACTAGAAACTTACTGGCGCGAGATGGTTTCAGATACGAAAACCACCCTAATCGAATGCAAGACATTGGTCAAATGAAAGTTGTAAAGGACCCTGCAACTTTCAAACCCAATTGTACCAAAAATATACTGCCTACCAAAGATTCACAAACCTCAGAAGTCTGTTCGACCAACCGTCTTGTCGATAGTGTCTTCCTTATATAAAATAGCGAAATGGCTCACAAAAAAGTTCGAGAATCTTCCAGTGTTACAACCAAGCTTGAGCGTAATAAAACTCACTAGAATTTATCGACCATGTTGGGAACGTAAGACTGGATGGAGATATCTTAACCTCTTTTGATGTGAGTTCTTCGTTTCCAAGTGTCCCAATCAGAAAACCTTGGTAGTATCTGAGATAGCAACAGTTTCCAACAACGAAACTATATCGTTAACGTATGAAACAAAAACGAAAAACAGTTGCCATTTTTAGATACATCCCTGAGAGTTCTCAACATTGCATACAGCAAAAAATGGCAGGATTGAATTTTTTGGTGAATCAACTCTTGTTGTTCCCACTCAACAAGGAAAAACAGAAAATGATATCAGGGAGGTAGCTGAGCTAAATAGTTATCATGTAGAGTTGATGGACAAACTGATCATCATAGATTTAAGAAAACCTTTCTTAACTCTACGAATTTTCAAAAAAAGGAAATATAATAATAATAATAACGTTTAATATTCCCAATAAACAACAATATGTTTATGATAGGGAACACAAGTGATGAACTGAAAAAATATTTATAATGTACACATATATACGAGAAAGCAGTAAAAGTAGAATAACTTGAAAGGGAAATAAATACAGAACATGATTTAGTGAATATTTTGAGAAATTAATATTTTTTTTATATTAATAGATATTTCTTCAATTTAATTTTGCATGATGTTAAACTTTTTGACACTTCATGAATTTCAGTAAATTATTATATTGGATTATACCATTACGGTAAATAGATCGTTTGCCTATGATTAATATGATTAACTGTTAATTTTAAATTGGAATTCTTTAGTTTATTTTTGACAGAAAAAACTAATGAAGATATTTCGTATTTATATAAAGAGCTTATATCAAAAAGTCTCCGGGGTTTATATAGACTTATAGTTGGTTCGCAATAGTCTTAATAGAAAATACATTTTATTGCTTTGTTTTGAAGAATTTTTAGTGGTTTGAGAACACATGATATGGCAGTTCCCCATATTGTAATTTTGAGTAAATTAATGAAAAATATATGCATTTTCTATACCTCAAAGGAACTTGATTTCGAATTCTATAAAGAACCCCAATAACTGGAGATACTCTTTTTCTCAGTATTTCAATATGTGTAGACCATGAGAAATATTGATCAATATATAAAACCAACAATTTTATTTCATTAGAGTATTTGATCGAACAATTTTTGAATTGAATGGGAATTTTATAAAAATCAGATAATAGTAATTTACGTAACAAGTTCGGAAAACACTGTTGTCCGAGTGGACAAGATTCTAGGACGAGCGTAGCGAGTCCTGGAAGTCAGCGAGTCCAAAAAAACTGTTTTCGGACGTGTTGCGTACACCATTTTTTCGGCAACCGTGTAGAATAACAAATTGAGACGCATTTATTTTTTATATTTCTTTGTAGAAGAAAATTTCGAACATTTTAATTCTGGTTTGTATTAAATATAGAAATGCGAACAGAAGATAGGTACTAACAGAAACATTCTAATTTTAATTCATATAAATATTTTTGTTGAAATTCGAGCATTTCCCGGATTAGTCCGAAAAGTACGTACTTCCCGGACGGTTGCCGAAAACGGTCTTTTGCAAACATACATATATGAAGATTTCAAATAATTTATTGTTAATTTGTGGAAAGATATGAACAGTGGCGGATCCAGGATTTCTTTCAGGGGGGGGGCGCACAGTACCGAATTCACATGAAAGTTATACAGAAGGAATTGTACAAAATATTGAAAAGTAAAACATTTCATTAAAAAAAAATATATATAGGGGAAAGGGTTAACGGGGATTTTCAGTCAATTACAAACGGCAAAATCTTTTTATTACAAAATCATCAAATTATATATATATATACAGAAAACTCATCGCGGGAGCGCGGGGATTCACCCACCGTAGAGGTTTTGGGTATATTTCGGATTGCATCGCACGAAGACGAAGCATCATTTACCCGTCACCCTGCCGTCCCTTGTGTTTCTTTTCGTGATGTCGAGTCCTCAACATTGTGAAACTCGCAAATTATTATGTATCCAGATCAAAATGTAAATCGCTCAGGGGGGGGGGGCACCCCCCTGGATCCGCCACTGGATATGAAGGTGGTAATACAAAACTTTGCGCAAACTACAACAAATTGTAGGTACTCTCAGAGATAAAACAGAGGAAAGAAAAAAACTGAGAAAATGAATATTGGGGAGATGGTGGAGTAAAACAGTTATTCTGTGTACTTGATGGACAATATGATGAAAACCCTTTGTAACTCTATGAATTTTCAATAAGAGAAAAACTCTCCTAAATATATACAAAACTCAAGGTTTTGACGGCTCCTTTAGAACCCTCAATATGAAGGTATATATATATATATATATATATATAACTCTTTTCTTAGGGCACCTTCAGTAGTAGCAGGCTCCTATGGATCTTCTTCAATTATTCGGATTTTATTCTGACTTTTGTAGGCCTATTTAGCAGCGTCGAAGTCGAATATGCATTTTCATTTTGATTTTTGTTCGAAAAAATGAATAGGATATTCATAAAATCTGTTGTGGAATCATCTGCGGCTGAAAGACAAACTTTAGTCGCTATTTTCCATCGTTCAAGACAACCTCTTGGGAGGTATTCATGTTGAAAAGGGGAACATTCTCCATGAAAATTGAAAAATGTTATTTATTTGTAATATCTTACAGAAAACAACTACTTCCCCGGCTGAAGCCATGCTGGACATTGAACTACATCTGATAGATATTGTGAAAAGACTCTAACTGAAAATGAAAAATCTGAAAGTGAAAATTCGCATTTTCATTCAGATAGTTGATTTTTTTATTTTCTCTAGTTTTCATTGAAAATTCATCAAATAAATTAGATACGAAGAATGTTATTAAAAAATATCACTCACAGAAATCGTTCATTTCATTGAAGCAAGGTTCGCTTCTCTCGCATTTAATCCCCAATACATTTTGGTCAACGAAAATCTATTTCGCTCAGCCAAGCTCATCAGGAAGACTGATAGAATTGGAAAGCAGGCTCTTCAGAAGCGGTGATAAGCTGATGGGGGGGTTCAACCAAAGAATTCGAGAAAAGAAAATTATTTTTTTGCGGTGGTTAGTGGTTAATTGTGATTTTTTTAAACTTTACTAAATTTAGTGATCCTATTATTTGATGCCAAGGACGTGTTCTTAGAATTTTTTTCGCAGAAAATCCGCAAAAAGGATATGGTCCATACCATAAATGTCCTCTGAATTAGTCTTTCTTCATTGAGTCAGCCCGAGGCAAGTGGCCATTCCCAGGTTGAAAGGAGGTGGTGCTACAGGCACTTTGTAATCTGGAGTGGGCACAAAAGTGACTTGTCACAATAAAAGAATGTTACAAAATTAATTTGAAAAAATTGTATTTTTTTATTCAGTTAATTTCGAATGGATGCCAATGACAGGCAGTGATTTCAACAGGTTTTGTAAATGAATTGTACAAATAATCTCAATATAATTTATTAAATACCTATTTCATATTTATATAACATAGAACAAATCAAGCATAACAAGTTCATGAGTACATAATTCAAAAATGTATGTGTGTGAACAAAATGATGAAAAATCTAATAGTTCAATTCATTTCGTAAATGCAATTCAAACTATAAATATCTGCATACAAATTGAAGATTTAGATCACTGTAGAATGAACAGTTATATAAAGCTTAAAAATGTGCATCTGAACATCTAGCTTTATTCAAATATTCAATGAAACACTCTCCTATGGATCATAGAAAACTAACTGATCAAAATCTCCTATTCTCAATACATCATCACAAAAAATCAATTGGAGAGGTCAATTATCTCAAACATCAATGCTGAGAAATGTTTCCCAGATAAATTACTTTCTTTTTAAATAATGCTGTTTTCATTTAAAGGTCAACCAAACATAAAAAAGTCAGTTAAACTCTACTAATCCAGTTGAATATAGGAAATATGAAAAAAGATTTGAAAAAATAGATAAAGTTTTCTTTAATGAACATTATCAAATCATGAAGATGATTACAGCTGACAGAATCAAGATAAAGATGATCTTTATGATTGCACATGTAATGGTTGCCATTTCCAAAGTACAATATTAAAAAAACAAAGAAGAAATTTGGTAAAGTTCTTTCTGTTTTTTCGAAAATTTTTATATTTGAAAGTTATGGAGATTGGACTACAGTTCAATTTTATTAATATTTTTAAAATTACTTTCCCTATTATTTTCATTTAGAGGAGTGTTGTTTTATATCATCAACGTTTCGTCTCGTTAATTTCATATTTTTAAATGCATAAGAATGAAAGAATTTTCTTCGATAATCTTGTAATTGTGTTGTAAAATAAATTAAATTAGATCCATTATTTTACTGATGTCTCAAAGTTCAGCTCTTACTGGAACAAACTGAAATCAATGTTCATCGAAAGTGATAAGAAAAATTTGTTGAGACTCAACAGCTGATATTTCACATAAACTTTAGCACGTTTCAATCATACATAGAGGAAAAAATAGTAACAAAACCTGATGTACTCGGAGTGAGTTTAAACCAACATTTAAAAAAGGAAAATATTTTCCAAACTCTCCCTGTCTTCCAATTAAATGTCATTTAGGCAATCTTTTTTTTTTTGTGTTGGTCACACAAACCACTGGCAGCATCAATATTGTTTGGTGAGTTCAGGTATCGCACATTTAAAAATTTGTTTCACACCTAAATTATCATAGACACTGGATCTTCGAGATTTTCTTTGAAGGCTTGAAGCCACCGGGCACCTACAGCTCCGTCTACTGTCCGATGGTCGCAACTCAATGTCACCGAAAGGAATTCAGATGATTTGAAGCTGAAAAATTAAGTACAATAGAAAGCATAGAAATTGTATGTACTTTATACAGTGAGGACCAAAAGTCCGTAGCCCTCCTGTAACTTCTTTATTTTACATATTACAAAAACATGTTAAATACATAAGTTGTTGGGTTTTATTCGATCTCTCTAATGGTTTAAGTTTTATTTATACAGAGTGTATCAAAAAAGCGCAGCGACTTAGAAGTTAGTTTTTTTAAATAGGACACCCTGTATATCATCAGGCATCCAACAATACCAAGTTTGATGCTGTTATCTCCAAAGACTACGGAAATATCGCCTATTATTTTATCCATAAGCCCAATGAGTAGAAGAGAGAACTTTTTCTGGCGGGCCAATAAATTCTCTCTCGCACTCATTGAGCTTATGAATGAAAAAATAGGCGATATCTCCGTAGTGTTTGGCATCAAACTTGGTATTGTTGGATTTCTTATGATCACCTCTAACAGATCATGCAATGAAGTACAGAGTGCACTATTTAAAAAGAACTTCAAAGTCGCAACGTTTTTTTGAGACATGTAATATGTAAAATGAAGAAGTTACCGGGGGGGAGGACTTTTGTTCCTAACTGCATATACCATACCCCTTACACTATACAAAATAAACTAACTTCAACTCAATACAGTGTGCAAGCATATCAGATTAGTTCATCATAAGGTAAAGTGAAGACAATTATTATAGATACAAGCAACTGAAACTGCAACCAATTAGTACGATGGACATTCCAAAACGGTACTATCACACTTAATATTTTGTTAATCTATATTGTAATCTGTATGCTCCGTAATGTAGAAGACTATATTTCGAGGTTTTACTCTGAATTTATATGTGCTTGTGTTACTTGCCATAAATACAGGGTGTTTCAGAATTCAGTATCAAGATTTCAGGGGCGTGTTTCTTAGGTCAAAAAAAGACTTTCTTTCTCATAAACATGTGTCCGCAATCGCTTTATTTCTGAGATACAGGATGTTTAACAAAAAAATCAGTTCTTTTTCAATATCTCTAAACCACTTTGGCTTTTCTTTTTAATTTTGGTACATGCAAAGTACACATAAAAATATTTTTTCCATGGCGAACGTTTTTTAATTTTCATCAGTGGCGTCTCTGTAAACATGCTCTGTCATTTTTGATCAAAATAATGATACGCTACTGTTTTTTTTTTGTCAAATTAGTATAATTTTCATAATTGTCTTCTATTTTTCCACAAACATGGTCTCTTGACTATTTTCCGTCCGACGGACGGTTTTCGATTTAAAAAATAAAAGGTCATCATTCGCTTGTACCTATGTGATTTTTTGTATGTCTCATTTTCTTTTTAAATCAAAAACTGTTCTTCGTAGGAAAAAAAGTCAAGGGACCATTTTTATGAATAGATAGAGGACACTCATAAAAAATATAATATTCATTTAAAAAAACAGTAGCGTATCATTATCATTTTTGTTAAATTTCAACACCCTGTATATTAGAAATTAAGCAGTTGCGGACATGTGTTCATAGGAAATAAAGTCTTATATTGACCTGAAATAAACGCCCCCTAATTCTTGATACTGAATTTTGAAACACCCTGTATACTCTGAGAAGAAATATTTATTTAAATAGGTTTCCCTAAGATACAATAATATTGAAAAGATATATCAATATAAATTAATATAATTTATAAACATAATATGTAAAATACATACATTTCAAACCTAAAATGATGAAGATGAAAGCATCATTGCAGAATATGAGTCAAACCATACATTTTTTTTTTCTTCAGAATCATCAAAACCAAAAATCACTTAATTTCCCGCATTTTTACAAACAAATTGAATCATTTGTACCAACAAAATTTTCGCAAAAAACTAAAACTGAATGCGGTAGATTATTGAACTGATCACAACTTTAAAAACAAAGAATTTATTGTATTTGATAATTTTACTTTTGATACATGAATATTGTTCAAATAGGAAATTTTTTGTGTCCTTGGTTATGTCTACATCTATTAGAAGTTTCTAAACCAGTTTGAATTGTTGCAAATTGGGGTTTTGTCATAGCAGTTCTTTAAGAAGCACTCACCCTTTTTCCGAATCTGAATCAGCAATCAATCGCTTGGTGGTAGTACCTATAGCCAGAATACAACTTTGCGGAGGATTGATTATGGCACAGAAGTTACTGACTCCAAACATTCCTAAATTGGATACGCTGATGGTACCTCCTTGGAATTCTTGAGGTTGCAATTTGCCTTCACGAGCTTTCGCTGCTAGCACTTTAACTGTTTTGTTAATTTCAACCACTCCTTTCCTTTCTGCTTCGAATACAATAGGTGTGATCAATCCTTTGTCTGTTGATACCGCAACGCTCACATCTACATTTTTATACTGACGAATCACAGAATCCATCCAACTCGAATTCGCTTCGGGAACCTAGAATAAATAGACAAATAGATATACTTTTCGACGACTAAGATTTACAGAAACACAAAGAAATTGGTACAACCGAGATATTGAAAACTATGGTTTTAGAGGCATTTTTCACAAATGGAGATAATCATATTCACAAACAAATTTTCAAGACCACTGCACATTCCTCAATAGGATAAAAAAATCGAAAGGAAGGTATTAATTTATTTCCCATGAGGAAAAAAGAAAATGAACAAAAACAATAATGCACTCAATACTAACTTAAGAGTTTTCGATTTAATTCACAAAAGGTCCACCATACACCTACAGTTGTTTCGTGGTCTACCACTCATCAGGGAGGCTTTATGGAGTCTCTTGGAATTAAATCGAATACACTGAAATAGTTGTGCACTAACACAAAGAAGAATAAGCTGAAGAATTGCTTTTGACATCCACAGTCAAATAGCGGAAACTTAATTTGGATCGAACCCTAGACCAAAGACAGAGGATCATCCTGTATTATATCATTCTACTGATTTTATATGCTATTTTTTGTATTCTTTCAAGTACTATATTGTATAATATAAAGTTATACTGATTCATAACGTAATAACTGTAAACCATATATTTTTCTTGTAATTGGGATTATTCCTGTTAAGACAATAAACCTTTTTATTTTTTATATCATTATTACTGAAAACACCATTATATTTCCTGTTCTACAAAAAGCTTGGTTGATGAGTAATAGTAGCAAAACTAACCTTCACACTAGCTTGGGCTACGGCTTTGATGATGAAATCATTGACACTCAGTTTAACACCAGACTTTTCCAATTTTTTGTTGAACTTTGCTCTGATTACCATCAACTTATCTACATTTGCTTCCACTGATAAGTAGTAGTGGGGAATATTTTGTTTGGACTGCAAAAGTCTCTTGGCAATGGCACCCCTCATACCTGTCACTGGAATATCTACATAGGGTGACGCCGAAGGTGTTGATGTAGGAGGTGCAGGGCCTCCCTTAGCTGCCTTGGCACCAGCAGCTGGAACATCAGAGGAAGTTATGGATCCGAATAGGCCAGTTCCTTTACCTAGGACAAAATCAGTTTTTGTTTCCTTTGATGATACATGAGCAATGACAAAATTGTAAAGGACTGAATTATCAATTTTTCTTCATGTTTATAATAATAATAATAACTTTATTATTCCCAAGAAACATATGCTGCTTATATTGGGGAAACATCGAAATTAAATTTCTTGAACAAAACAAAAAATATATACAGGGTGTCCCAGAATACAGGTGACAAACTCCGAGGGTAGAATCCTCACTTCATTTTAAGTCTGAATGTTCCAATAAACATATACCCTAAAATGAGTATTAACCGAGTTACAGGGTGTCGAAAGTGAAACAAAAAAATAGATTTTCCAGAATAACTCCATAACGGCTTAACTTTCCTTAATGACATTTAGTATGTCACTTGACAGCATTCAGTTTCATATTCCAAGGCAAATCATGTGTTTGTAACTCTGAACAGGGGCGTACAGCAGGTGGGTACCCCTATTCGCCCCTCCCCAACTTTCACGCCACTGGATTAATATCGATTTCGTCTTCTTTTTCTTAATCCCCAATATTTTCTATACAAAAAAGGAATACGTTTCGTTTCACAAAAATATCAACGGTTTCGAGATGTTTAAAGTTGAATAAGTGGGTGCCTATGTGATACGGATACTCATTAGTGCTTATTTTGTTAGTGGCTATGTAAGTTTTAAATATCGGGAAATTTTTGTGAACTAATTCCCTCGCAAATGCCAAAAATCTTCGAAATATTTGAATTTATACTCATTGCAAGGTATGAAATATGTTGGTTATAATGTTATAAATAGTTACCGTCACATTCCTTTCAAAAATAGTAAAGATTTTGATATGCACACACTTAGTCAACTTCAAATATTTCGAAAACCGTTGATATTTGTGATTTTTGATTTGATTTGTGAATTATTTTATAAAAATAAAAAATAAATCAAATTATAAATATGTACCTTGAAGCCTGATATTTCTTTGTTCGGCCAGTTTTTTTGCCATTGGACTGGCATAAACTCTATCTCCAGTTGAGGCCTGAGGAGAAGGTACAGATGGGGTAGCAGTTGGTGCTGGTGGTATAGGAGACGGTGTTGTGGCAGCTGGTGCTTGAGGAGCAGCTGCTTTAGGAGGAGCAGCAGCTGCACTGTCATCTTTGAAGTCTTTGAAAGAGGCAACGTCCGATTCATTCTCCACTATAATACAAACTAGTTTTCCTGGAAAAGACAGATTAGTGTATAACAAATCCATCAGCCAACAACATGAAACAAATTAAAATATAGTTATCATCATAATATTGTGTATGCTTGTTGAAACTGTTGAAATTAAAAATATTCATTTTCAAAGTTGGTGGAATTGTAGAATGAATCTCTAGATTCATACTTACCTTTTAAATTTTTAACTTACCAATCGGAACATCTTTACTGCCAGCTGGCAAGAGAATTTTTGCCAAATATCCTTCTTCAGGAGTTTCAAAGCCCATTGTTGCTTTATCGGTCTCAATTTCAGCTAGCAGGTCACCCTCATTCAACTTGTCACCTTCCTTTTTTTCCCAGCTGACAATGGTTCCTGATTCCATCGTAGGAGAAAGAGCTGGAAGGGTAACTCTGGTGTGAGGTGGCATATCGCTGGAATAATGTCTTACTAGATTTTCTTCTACAATAGCCAACTTTTGAAATATTGAATAGTGGCCTTCCCGACACATGGACCTGAAAGGGAAGTATGCGAAGATTATCTTTTATATATAAAAAGAATGGGGTTATTGGAAGCCGAAATCGTTACTGTATGTTATGTAACTGATCATTCCCATAAATTTACTTATGCTCCTGCAGGAAAACAGAAAAATGAATGCTTACCTTTGAAAATGCCTTCTTTTCGTACATTCTGTTGCTACAGTTCGGATAACTTTTGATCCATCTGTTTTTCTCAATATTTCTTTAGCAACATGGCCTCTTAAGATGAACGTTCGGAACATTTCTTGTAATTTAAGAGTACTTGAAAATTTGATTAAAACTGTAAGTTCAAGCAATATATTAGAGGGCGACCTGAGCGACTCACCAACACAATCTTTCTCTAGGTCATTTAGAAGACGGGCTTTCACGATCACTGATCACGTTATTTGAAAATGAACGAAATAAAATGATGACTTGACAATCTTGACATTGACTGATGACAGTAGATGCCGAGTGCCGAGATGGATCCATAAATGAAAATAATGAAATAGAGCACTGTCAGTGACGTAATATGACAGTTGCGGAACAATGTCATAGGGGGGCAAACAAACCAAACTGAACAAAAATAAACCCATTGAACCCATTTTCCATAAGGCTACGTGAATCGTTCTCTTCAATTTTCTGTGAAAAGTGATTTATAAAAATCGCAATTATCCACTAACACACACAAAAAACGAATTTTCATTTCATCATATGTCAAATGCTTTGTTTGCCCCCCCCATTACAACCATGATGTGTTGTGGCGTCAGCTGAATGGTGACTTTATATCTTTGGTTACTCTGGTTAGTAATTTGGCGGTCCGTATATATACCAAATTCCTGAAAATTCGGTTACTATTTCCTGAAACTTCGGTGATTTATCTGTCATCAGAGCAACCGTACTAAGAGTAAGAAGTCTCTCATTTCCTATCTCCGTAACTGTACATTGGACAAATTTCAGCGCGACAATTGACGTCACCGGGTGAGTAGTCGTTGACACAGAACACCCGACTGACAGTACTGACACCTGACAAATGTGTTCCGTGTCAGTGATTAAAGTATTTACCACAGAACTTAACTCTGTGTTTAAGTTCTGTCGTGATTACTCATGCCAAGTTCATATGACAGCCTTTTGTACTTGAGCTCACAGAGTTTTGTTTTCTGATTGGTCACGTAATGATACAGAACGACATGTTCTCAGTTCAACAGCCAATCAAAAAGTAATATGCTATAAGCGGGAGCTATCATGTGCACCTAGCTAGCGTCACTAGCGCCAGTGATTAATGATTGTGATTTGTGAATGACAGAGACAAGTGAGTCATTTCCATTTGCATTGCGTAGATTGTTGTCTTGGTTGAACTTATTTTTATGATTGGATTGGTTGATGGTGTTTGTGGTGTTTAGTTCTACTCGTTCTACTCGATACTTTTGAAGAAAGTCATAGTTGTCTTTGGGGTTGTGTTGTTCGGATATGTTTTGTTTGAAGAGAATAACTGTTTAGATACTATCTAGTGTTTTCATTTTAATTATTATAAAGAGTAATAGTGTAGCAACCATAAATGGCTCACGTTAAAAATATTCCACCATTATCAAGGACCTTCAAGATTTTTTCTGGTTTCTTCGTTTTGCTGTGTACCTTTAACCAGGTAAGCTCACTTAATTTGATTTGAAAGTAATAGAAATAGAATACTTATTACACTAAGAGAACCTATAATTGAACAATTTTACCAGTAGCCTTCATAGTGATATGGTTTCACCCGAGTTTCACCATTCAATGATATTGAACAAAAATCGCTATTATGTAGCTACATGCCTGAAATACCTTAAATTTATATATGATTCGCAAGATGTATCAGACCTTTCTTCCAAGATGTTTTATTGAACAGTCTAGTTTACAAAACCTGAGAATTGATGAAAAAAAAAACTTTGTGGTTGTGCTAGGTTCACAATATCATTCTTATTTCAAAAGTAATTTTTTTATCCGTGGACCGATTTGAGCAAAATTTTACGAACAAATCGTTTAGGTAGCCTGTTATTGTAGAAACAAAAATTAAACTTATTTCTATTAAAATTGTGGTTTGTAGAAAGTATACTCATAATTAATACAATTATGAAATGGTAGTGAATACTTTGAAGGTTGGTACTGAAAAATCTTCCTTCAAAAAAATTAAATTGGGTCATTTCTATTTTATCTAGGTCACAAGATCACTGAAAATTTCTATTCCACAACATCAAATATTGCTTTTGTGCTATGATGATGGGTACTGATATTTCTGTAGACAATTATTTGACATCTTGGTTCATAAAAAGTTTGTATAGTTTGGAGGTGGTCTCAAATTTTATATATCTTCAGAATTACACCTGAATTTTTGCTTCAACACTTTAAATCGCTGAATTATATCTGATTGTTTAAATAAATTCAATGTGTATATTAATATTACAGTTCTATAGATATTAGTGAACAATGAAAATCTTTACGTTATTATGCAAAACAACTAACAAGTTTAATTTCAAATCAGTATCTATTTGATTGTGATTATTACCAAAATAAGTTTCAGTGTCTACTATCAATAAAAAATTTCAATATGAGAGGAGCTCTGAAAAAAAAAATGGTATACTTGAGAACTTTCAGATTTATATTGGTTAACTCCGTTTCTGAAGAAATGTCAATACTTCTGGAATACCCTCTGCAAAGTTCTGTTGTAATAATGCCATTTAGCGTGAACAGATATTGTTGAAATAAACTCAAAAATGATTCAAATACATTTATTTGTAAAATGGTACATGTTTAAAAAAGACTTAAACAACAAAAATAATTTCTTCCTGTTCCTTACAGATTTATACCCCCCTCAGATTCCTAACCCCTTTCAGCTTCGTAATCATGGGTACAGATTGTTCCAAAAATTTGTGATTGTGAATTATCAATAGCTATGAAAATACTTTTGAGATTCAAAATGAAATTCATAGGGCGCATGCAAAAGATACTTAGTAAGGAGGACTGTAAATATTCAAGGTCATACTTAAGCAACTGGAATAATTAAATAAAAATCCCATATAAGTCTAAACTATATTTTCAGATTGCTTGCAATTCATTTGCAGCAAAAAATCTGTAATGTAACTACAGATTCATCAATTATAGAGTATTCAAGAAAAGACTCTTGGGAAAAGTTTGTGCATGTCCGATAACCTAAAAATCGATTTTGATACATGTCACGTGATCGCTGGTATGGCGGCAAATTGAAAACATTTACTATGAATAGGCAAAAAGTCGAGTAAAATGGCAATATATCGAAAAAAGTGATTTGAAAAAGTTGATTAGAATTCAATTTTATGCACATATACAAAGTTTGACAAAATGATATGAGAAAATTGAAAATGGCAATTTTTTAAAAATATTTTCCTAGCTTTATAAAAATATAAAATTATTTTCTTATGAATAGCTTAACCATACTAAAATATTTGTATTTCAATGATAATAACAAAACTTTCTCATTTTTTCCACACCAGAGAGCACTTTAAAAAAATTGAATTTTGTCAGAACCCTTGCTGTTACATTGGTTCGTATCTAACAGTTATATTAGAATTCCACGATTATTGCGATGATCAAGAAATCCAAAAATATCGTGTTTTTCCGATTATAATCAATTTTTGATGATAATCGTACACGAACGTTTCACTTCGCACATAATCTTATAAATAGTGCGTCAAATTAAAGAGGCTAGAGTTTTCAACATTACATGCGAAGTGAAACGCTCTGACACGATTATCATCGAAACTCGACTATAATCTGTAAAACACCATGTTTCTGGAGTGTCATGTCATCAGAATGGTCGTGGAATTCTGATATAACTGTTAGATACGAACCAATGCAACAGCCAGGGTTTGACATAATCCAATTTTTTTAATTTAGTGCTCACTGGTGTGGAGAAAATGGGAAAAATTTGTCATTCTCATTCAAATACAAATGTTTCAGTATGGTCAAGCTATTCATAAGATAATGATTTGATATTTTCATACAACTAGGAAAATATTTAAAGAAATAGCTATTTTCAAGTTTCCCTCATTATCTTTTCAAACTTTGTATGTGTGTATAAAATTCAATTCTAAGCAACTTTTTGAAATAACTTTTTTTGATATCTTGCCATTTTACCCCACTTTTTACCTTTTCATAGTAATTTTTTCAATTTGCCGCCATACCAGCGTTCACGTGACATGTGTCAAAATAGATTTTTAGGTTATCGGACATGCACAAACGTTTCCCAAGAATCTTTTTTCCATTACTCTAATAATAAACTTTTTTCCCATATGGTACATACTTTTTGGCGGACACTGTATATGGTTCAATTCAGAATGGAATAAAATATTCTAATAATGAAAATTGGGAAATTCCATTTGAAATTGAAAAGTTGATAACACTTCTGGTGAAACCGGAATTCCTCTATAAGATTCGAAAATGGACTATAATTGAAAAATATCTCCCAAACAGTATTTCCAAAATTCAAATGTCTGCCTTTGAAAATAACCAGATGGTGTGACGTAATACATCTCGTGACCATCCGGTATATAAATATAAATTATATCTTTGAACAGGCAACAAATGGAAAATTCATATTCAAATGTTGACGAAAACAACCTTTGAAATGACAAAAAACTACATCGCAATGAATAAATCGGGGAACCTATTTTATTTACAGTAATTTTATTCCTCGTGCTTCAAAAGTTGAGAATCGAATGTTTGTTAACTTCATATTAGACCGGTTGAAAGTGGAACATCTCAACTTGTGAATAATAGAAGAACTGTCACTGATCACAACAAAATATTGTTGTATTGGACACCGAGTCTATTTTTCATATTTTGGGATCATCAATATTAATCCCGTGATATGATGACATTGGGCAGATTAAAAAAAAAATGTAGCGGTTGCCAGAATCAACGTTTTAAAACATTTATAATTTATTCATATATTTATTTCCTCAATAATTACAAGATACACAATAGACGCGATACAAGTAATAATAACACAGAATAAAAAAATACTATTTGAAAATCAGTTTTTGAGATTAATAAACTCACTTCTCATACACGTATCTACTTGTAAGGTGAAGTGAGACACTGTGTATGATACCTAATTGAAATGAAGCTTTTGATTATTATTATTATTTCCAATCATTTGATGGATGTTATATTACTATTGAAGAGCAAATAGTAATCAAAACCTATCATCTCCTTGACTAGACACGTAGTTCAAAAGTTCATCTTGAATCATCGCTACTTTACTGGCCTATTTTCACAATCTATTTCTGAATCACTCGAAAAATTATTCAAGATGAATAAAACTTGAAAACTTTAAAAATTATATCAACGATCTTCGATGACGGTCATCAAGGCTAACGTTAAATTGCTTGTGATTTCACTTAACTTAGTGTGGATTCATGTAGCGCAAATTAACAATTATCAATTAACCAGCATCATACAAAATATAGCATTCATGAACCCAAATTAACTATTATGGTATTTAGTTAATCTTTCTTCGATACTTTAGTTTCAGATGGTATTTGGTCATTGTAAATAAAAAACAGTCTTTTAAATTCAGAATATACTAGTTGCTAATTGTTAATTGATAATTGTTAATTGGTGATGCATGAATCGACACTTAGTGTGGATTTATGCAGCACCAATTTACAATTATCAATTACAATTAACAATTATCAATTACAATTAACAATTATCAATTACAATTAACAATTATCAATTACAATTAACAATTATCAATTAACAATTATTAACAATGCAGAAACAATTATAAATTAGCAGAAATTAGTAAGCATGCGCACAAGTCCGAGATCCCTATTTAAAATACCTTAAATTATTTTTTTGATTTTCATAATGTACATCGAAATGGAAGAAGCTGAATATTTTTATTCATTGTTAATGATGTTGAAGTTTTTTCGTATTGAAAAAGGGAGAAAAGGAGATGGACTGTCAAGCCTATTAGTAGGCAAAGAAAACATCCACGACAGTGAAGTTATCGACATCCACAAAGTACACTGAGAAAAAAATATCGAAATTTTAATTAATTTTAATTTTAAAAATGCGAAAATTGCGATTTACGTGTTTTGAGGAAGGCAGAATTGTTGAAAACTATGAAAAATTAGTTTTTTGTGTGTTTTTGAGAAATCAGACCAAGGAAGCTGCCAATTTGGAGGTTATGATACTGTCAATATGCTCGCCAGCAAAGTATCCGGACTGTCGCTAGACGCCTTAATGACAATGACTTATTTTTTGCAAGTATAAGACAAGTAAATTTACAAATTGTCAGATTTGACGCAACGATGGAGTAATATTATTTCAATTGAACTGTCATTATTATTCAATTCTATATAGTAATGCATGGCATCACTTAAAAATCGTATATTCAACAGATACATAATTGAAAATTGTGGATAAAATAATTTACAAATATAAAAAAGAGTACTTGAAATAATAAAATAGACACACATGCATTGGCTAAAAGACTTAAAAGAGTATAAAACACTATATTACAAAATTAACATAATTGCCACGAGGTGTATCAATAGAGCATAGAGCAAGTGTTAGCTGATCACAACATGGCGGTCATGGGGGGACAAACAATGCATTTGACATTTGATGAAATTAAAATTCGTTTTTTGTGGGTGTTAGTGGATAATTGCGATTTTTATAAACTTTACAGACATTAACTGATTCACTTGGCCCTATGGAAAATGGGTTCAATGGGTTTGTTTTTCTTCAGTTTGGCTTGTTTGTCCCCCTATAACATTGTTCCGCAACTGTTATATTACGTCACTGGCAGTGCTCTATTGAGTTTACATTTGAAAAGTATAAATGTAAACAATGAAATGTAAGTGTATAGTTATAAAATTCCACCAAACGATAATAGGCCTATAACTCTGGATTTTTTTTGTATGGTTCTCTTCGAGATGATGATATGAAATGGTTAAATGAAATAGTAAAATCGACAATGTCGAAGTACCCTTCTCTCCAATTATTTCCACCATGTGGAAAATATGAGGAAAAAATCTGACAGAAAACAACCACTTTCCTGGCTAATACCACGACGGATATTGAATTACATCTGACAGATATTTTTGCAACGTTCTTCCAAGAAGACCCAGTTGCAATTGCTTATTGAAATTATATAGCAGATTATCCTTCATTTGGCTGGGGAAGACCACCTACAGACGCGTTTCGCGGTTCTTGCCGCTCGTCAGTGACAGGGTAGGTCGAACAACATTAGAGTCGTCCTGCCCCAGCGGCCAGCCCAATGAATCATAATCCACTGTATATATAACTAATATTTCCTCACACATGAAGCAGCGACTTTCAGTAAAAGTCGGTCGCAGCGCTACCCGTGGGGAAACCAATAAGCAATCTTCGGTAGCAAAGACACCAGGAAGTGAACAGAGTTCGAGAATTTTTGCAACTGGGTTTTCTTGGAGGAACGTTGCACAACTATCTATCAGATGTAATTCAATGTCCGTCGTGGTATTGGCCAGGAAAGTAGTCAAATTGTTTACTCATATTTTCCACATGCTGGAAATATTTGGAGAGAAGGGTACTGCGACATTTTCGATTTTACTATTTCATTTATTTGATATTCTCCGGCAAAAATTCTCGAAATATGAAATGGTGACTAGCGGGATTAAGTTTTTCCTACTAACACAATATACTTGTAATCAGACAACTATTCAACTGGCAAGGCTTGTCTTATCATCCATTACATGCTTTACTTTTAGTCACTGAACAGGTGGTGTTTTATCTAAGGTCAATAATTTTAGCAAAAATGAGGACAAAATCAGAAGAGAAAGGAAACATTCACAATAAAACTATACAAATGTGCTTGCTCCCTCGTACAAGCCTGGCAATATTGTTTAAAAAAAATATTACGAACAATTGTGATTATTTTGCGACCATTTCCAAGTTCCGTTTCGGTGCGACTTTTGACAGAGAAAATTGCTCGGAAAATCGTTTCCTTACGTTCGCTATTACTCTTTTAGACTTTTACGGCCGAATTTTTAACAAAAGTATGAATAGATAATTGATTCACTCTGATGCCTAACTTGAAAAAAGTTTCCTTTTTTTTTTAATTTGTAAAGTAAAAGTACTAATTTAATTTTTGGATTGGATCTGATGATCTTTGTTACGTTGTTTTATTTGTTTATTGTTCAATTTGTGTTATTACCCTTTTATCCAATTTAAATAAGAATAGGTTTTAGTTTTGAAATATCTGTTCATTTCCTTACAAATTTATATTAAAGAGCTTTTTTACTGACAACTCACATGTTTAAACAACTATGGAAATATTATAGCAAATAATGCCATTTGAAAAACAACAACTACAAATCAGTAAAACGCAAATTCCACTCCACTTTGAGATATAATGGACTTCTACCACATATAACAACTAACAATTTTCTATGCCCTAAAGTACTTTTGTACTAAGGGCAAGTTTTTAAATTTAAATTACAATGGATCCATCGATGAGCATTGCAAAGGTGTCGATATTGGGGGGTAATGGGGGTAATTAACCCCCCCCCCCCCCATGAAAGTTATATACTAGTATTTTTAAAACAAATTAATTTAGGCCTTTACCCCATCCCAAGAAAAAAATCAAAGCCTCTACCCCCCAAGAAAGTCTTTACCATGACATGATAAGTATTCAAAGGGCATCAAACTATTCCCAGCACGCGGGTGGCGATAACCCTTGCGGGGGCCCTACCTGACTGACCGTTGCCGCTTTCCAATTATTTTTGTAAGAAATAATGTTCCGAAATGCATTGTTTATAATCAGTTATCCGTCCTATTTGAATCCATCAGTACTCAGTACGCAGGTAACCATATGAATATTTCGGTATTCCGATTCCGCTTAACCGGACTATTCCACTGATGCTGAAATACGCGTTTTTGATCGGTGGATTGTTTTATAACGATAATTGAAAACAACATGTTTTCGGTTTTGAAGGTCCGCTCTTGATTGGATATTGGATACCTATTTGATGTGTTTTCGATTTTGTAGTTCGCTTTTTCATTGGTTGTTTTATAAAACTAACTTACCACCAGCAAGATGCTATAATGACAACACCGAACTTAGACCAAAACCATTAATTCATATCAACTTCACAATATTCGACAAATTTTGCATACACGTTGATTAATACAATCACTAAAACCAAAACTATTAGACAGACAGACTAGAAGTAAAAATTGCAACGAAAGACGCGCTCTGTGATTGGTCACTTGCAATTTTCTTCAACGGACAGTTTGAATTTACCGAACTCGCAAGTGACATTATTCAAGCTATACAGTACGGCAAGATGGATAGAAACCCTGGTGGATTGACTGATTCGCTTTTGTTTCACCCAAAGTTGTTAATGCTGTAATACGATGGGATTAGCTTTCCCGTTGTCAGTAGATGGCGCATTATCAAAAAATAGCCGAGTTTACATTCCGAAGTACCTACTGAGTCATATTTTTTTTGGAATATTTGAAACTTGACTGTTTATGACTATGTTTATAATTTTTGATTAACTGTGATTTACATTTCATCGGGATATTTATCGTTTTTTTCTGTTCTTTTACTACTTTTCGTTCAGTTCGCAATGATTAGTTATTTGTTTATTGTTGAGTTTTCTGTAATTCTTGTAATTATTTGTAGTACATAATGTTTTTTCAAGTTTGTACTTGGACATGGCTGCGTTTGTATGAAAGATCTAAGGTTAGTATCATTGTTTAAATATCCCGTACATATCACATATCCAATTAGTTAATTTAAAATTACTGTTCTGATTTTTGATGAAATAAGCACGTTAAACATGTTATGTCGTATTTTTTAACAAAATTGAATAAATACGAAATGTAAACATGTCGTGACAATGACAATTGTCCAACGTCATCATGACAAGTATTCATTTATCAATCTGTAATGACTTTACCGCCATCTACGAACGATCGTGAAGCTAATCCGATCTAATAAAATATGAAGAATCACGTAGGCCGTACCTTAACAGTTTTGGTAGACCGATTTCACAGGTATAAATGAACGCACCAGGGTTTCTATCCATCTTGCAATGCGGCTTTCAATAGTCCCCCCCCCCTGTTAACTTTTGAACGGTTTGACGTAGGAACATGAATAAAAAACAGTTTCGAGGGTTTTACCAATACTACTTTTTGAAATAAAAAATATGGTGATTACCCAATAGGGGCGCGGGGGGGCCATCAACTAAAAATTTTTTAATGGCATGGGGGGTCAAGTGGCACATCGTCGAGAAGGAAATTCCATTCTCTTTACAAACATCTGAATTTTTTTGAATTTCGTTATTATTTTTTTTGCAATTTTAATTGGAAATATCAAATATAAATGTGGAACTGAATACTACTCACACCTCGATAAATTTGAACGGTTTGATGTGGAACAATGAAACCAAAATTTTTTTGAAGGGTATTACCGATACTACTTTTTGAGAGAGAAAACATTGCAATTACTCGACATATGGCGCTGGAGGAACATTTATAAAAAAAAAATCGAAAAGCATAAAAATCGAAATGGGGAAGAAAATTATGAACAAAATTCAAAAATATTTAGATGGTTGTGAAGAGAATTGAATTCTCTTTTCAACGATGTGCCACTCGACCCCCCATGCCATTTAAAAATTTTGAGTCGTCGCCCCCCCCCCCCCCCGCGCCCCTTATTGAGCAATCACCAAATGTTTTATTTCAAAAAGTACTATTGGTGAAACCCTCGAAACGGTTTTTCACTTATGTTTCTACGTCGAACCGTTCAAAAGTTAACAGGGTGGGGGGGCTATAAAAAGCCGCACTGTATATTCAAAACAAGTCCTCGAAAATTTGACCCCAAAAGATCAAAGGGCCGCCCTTGAGTGCCGCTTCTGAGCGCCGAGACAATAAATATGATTTGAGGTAGGCCCGGTCTGGCCAGGGCGGCTGGTTGGCGTTCGCCGAGGGCCTCCGGCTCAAGGGGCCACAAGTTAAACCGTTTTTTTAAAACGATCGCCGCACCGTTCAGCGAGAGGTAGTGACGCGACAGCGGCGCGGCGCGCCTGCGCCCTGTCAGGACTCAAGCAGACAGCTCAGCCACAGCTTAGATATCTGATCTATCTATCTATTAAACATAGGCTAACTATTTTGCCTTGAGAAGACATAGTGTCCTCGTTATATTTACGGCGGGGGGGCTCAAATCACCGTCTAGCCGAGGGCCACCAATGGAGCCAGACCGGGCCTGATTTGAGGTAATATGATTCAGCAGTGCTCAAGTTCTATTGTTATATCCTGGAAATATACAAACAAATATTCATGTACCTATATTGTTTGTTTAATCAATTCTCAGAGTTTCGTCTGTGTATTTTTATCGATTTTATACCCCAGTTGAAAATCATCAAATATCTAAGAATTGTACGTGATTGCTTTTCAAACAACAACTTTAAAAAATGGGTCAACTAATCAATGAATTGGTTGCCAGTGTATTATCAAATTCGAAAGAAATAGCACGTGCGATTTTTAAGAATTATCAAATGTGTTTGTTATAGTTACAAAAATAAATCGGTTAGGTTAGGCATAAAAAAATTCATGATTATATTTTTTATTTTGAGTGCCTGAGTTTTATAATTCTTTTTTGAATGCGTCTATAAAATAGGATTTTTTTAAGCTATAATAGGGGTTGATTCATGAGGGTTGAAGAGTTGTAAAATGAAATTAGTACATATTTTAAGCAACAACATTCTTAAATTAAAACACTGAAAAATAATGAGATATTTTTGAGGGTAACTATTTTTTTTAATTAAGCTACAATAGGGGTTGATATGAGGGTTCAAATGTTGCAAAATGAAATTAAGACATATTTTAAGCAACATAGTTCTTGAATTGTTTCAATGTGATAAATTAATCATTTTTTTAGGGTGAATATTTTTTTACATTAAGCTCTAACAAGGGTTGATTTTTAAGGGTGGAAAAATTTTGTTCTAAGACATAAAATAATCATTATTCAAATAATCCAAACCAAATTTTACACATATTAAGCTAGAAATAGTAATTTACATAACAAGTCCGGAAAACACTGTTTTCGGACGTGTTGCGTACACATTTTTTTCGGAAATCGTGTAGAATAACAAATCGAGACAAATTTATTTATTATGTCTTGGTAGAAGAAAATTTCGAACATTGTAATTCTTATTTGTATTAAATATTGAAATTGGAACAAAAGATAGGTACTTACTAACAGAAACATTCTGATTCTTATTTATATTAATATTCATATTAAAATTTGATCATTTCCCGGACTAATCCGGAAAGTACGTACTTCCCGGACTAGTCCGGGAAGTGATACTTTCTCAAAGAAAAATCGTCCGGGAAGTAGGCACTTCCCGGACGGTTGCCAAAAATAGTAATTTACGTAACAAGTCCAGAAAACACAATTTTTTTGGACGAGTGGACAAGATTCTAGGACCAGCGTAGCGAGTCCTGGAAGTCTGCGAGTCCAAAAAAACTGTTTTCGGACGTGTTGCGTACACAATTTTTTCGGCAACCGTGTAGAATAACAAATCGAAACACATTTATTTTTTATATTTCTTGGTAGAAGAAAATTTCGAACATTTTAATTCTTATTTGTATTAAATATTGAAATTGGAACAAAAGATAGATACTTACTAACAGAAACATTCTGATTCTTATTTATATTAATATTCATATTAAAATTTGATCATTTCCCGGACTAATCCGGAAAGTACGTACTTCCCGGACTAGTCCGGGAAGTGATACTTTCTCAAAGAAAAATCGTCCGGGAAGTAGGCACTTCCCGGACGGTTGCCGAAAATAGTAATTTACGTAACAAGTCCAGAAAACACAATTTTTTTGGACGAGTGGACAAGATTCTAGGACCAGCGTAGCGAGTCCTGGAAGTCTGCGAGTCCAAAAAAACTGTTTTCGGACGTGTTGCGTACACAATTTTTTCGGCAACCGTGTAGAATAACAAATCGAAACACATTTATTTTTTATATTTCTTGGTAGAAGAAAATTTCGAACATTTTAATTCTTCCGGGAAGTACCTACTTCCCGGACGGTTACCGAAAAATGTTATTTTTTGCGTTTTGACAATTAAGGTTAGTTTTCACCCGTGAAAGATAAACAGCGCCCATCGGCATAATAAAGATTTTGAAGTAGAGGGTAAGATGAGTCTAGTTCCAAATTTGTATGCAAATCGATGCAGGAGGAAAAAAATGCGAGGTTTTGCAATTTGTTGAGATTCATTTAAAGGACTATATTGGGAATTTGGGATAACTGTAGAGGGTGGCGTGTGGTGTTAGTAACACAGCCTATACTCAGAGCACATCGATGCCACTAAAAGTAAACACCAAATAAACAAACAATAAAAATATGGAAATTGATTGTGTCTTGTGTGTGAGTATTTGATAGAAAGAGCTCATTTCATCGATAGTTTCGTAAATATCCTTATTAAAATTCACTCTCTGTATTGAGCATATGTACAGTATCGGAAACTTTTCATCTGGGGTATAGACAGAAATCTACGCGAGCCTAAAGGAACGCAATGATATGATAGTACCACATGAATAAGAGAGACGCACTACTGTGCGCCTCTCCTGTTACCCCGCCCGACGCATTACTGGACCACGTGGCAATGCGACACAACGCAGTCACCGCACGCAGCTCACATCGATATCCCTTTCTCGAGCGAGTCGAGGAGAAATTGTAATCTCTCTCAACATATAGCAAGCTATTCTTTACGCTCTCATGAAACCACCATACCCAAGATGAAAACTTTCCGATACTGTGTAGAATTTTTGAAAATTGTTTCGTACCCTCTTTAGATTGTCCATTAAAAGCTAACCACCATGTATATTGAAAGAAACGCTCGTTTTGTAACAATTGTAACCCGCAATGAACCATTTAAGCCATGTACAATGATGTCTTCATTAAAAAAAAATAAGATAAAAAAATGGCTGAGAATAGTTGGTGACTAATACTGTACGTAGGAAATGATTGGAAATGATTAACCATGTTTACTCGTATCGTAGATAACGACTGTCATAATAATTGTGATTCTGACATCATTTGAGTTATATTTGCACACCTCATTTCTACACGTGCAATTTCTAAGTAAGGAAAATATATTCAATGTCCCATAAAATATCCAGTTTAAAGGAAAATTCCGAAACACGGCAATTAAATATAAATTTGTCCATCTTTCCACACTTTTTATTAACTAGTTATATTTCAGAATTTTGAGTAATTTACCGGTATTTTCATGAAAACACATTATTTTCAGCTAAAATTGGAAGAAAGTTTCCTTTCCTTTGGTGGTAATACAATATCGTATTTATACAGGACATTGTGGTAGGTGTAATCCTTTTCTTTGTAAATGATTTATTAGCTATAACAGATGATTCATCAGTATAATGTTAACAAACTGATAAGGAGTCCAATAGGCGAGGACACGAAAAAATATCGCTCCAAATATGCTTTGAAATACACAACGCATATACAGATCGGAGCACCCTGATAAAATCTACATTTTCCAACCTATTGGAACGATTTCTTTTTCATTAGGTAGACATTCAAACAGTCTACTAGGACACCAAATTTCACGAATGAATCTCCATTTCCAGAGCCAACTAATCCGATTTTTCAAGGTCATAATTCTAAAAAAAAATTTTTTTTTTGAAAAAATCTGACTACACGACTAAATTTGCGACATTTTCAAATGGTTTGATTTTGAATTACGTTAAAATGCGTCAATCAATAAAAAAGTTATAAGAGAATGAAATTTGAAAAATATGCCCTTTAAACAACCAACCAATTCAATTTCAGAATGTTTATCAAAATTCGGAATACACCACTGTATTCAGGGGGTCTTGATATATCATTGGTCGAAGTTTCATCGAAATCTATTCATAAATAAGAAAATAAGATAATAAAATTTGAAATTTGAAAAATATACACAATTAAAATTCATGTGTTCAATTTCTACGCACTCAAATGTCTACGTATGGTTAGTTCGTTCTGGTTCAATTATACTAAATAATTACTCCTTTTTTTTAGATTCAAATAATTTAAACCCTGAACTGAATTTCCTAAAAAAGAAATGAACCTGAAAGTTACAATTTTAAAATTAATTTATTTGTGTTCGCAATTTAGAGTAAACTACAGGCATTACATCACCCCAGAGTTGGGTCGGATACAGGAAAAACAGATCCGAATACCGGATACGGATATTTTCAATGTATCCGGATACTTTAAAAAAAATTACGGATACTTTTACCTAAAAATGTACTCAGATACAAGTATTCGGATACTTTTACGGATACTTTTAGAGTTAGTTAAAATAGTATTTTAATGTATACAAGTAAAAATACTACATAATAACGTATTAACCTATTGCAATTGAGTCATAAATACAGTAATATTGGAAAACTGAAAAACAACTAAAATTAAAACGAATATTTTATTTTCAATTATACACAGGTATTAAAAAATTGATACAAAAAATGTTCACAAATGAAATGAATTTTATCAGGGTTCTTTATAAGGAATGGATAATTGATATGGGAATTATGAAATGGTCACGCACATACGACATAGATTATGATTCAACAAGATTGATTGGTACTTGGTATCTTTTACCGCCTTACCTCACCCCATTTTCGAGGATGCTGAACTTAGAGTTTGGGTGTCCCAACCACGTAAACGGAAGAAAACAAGCCCCAAGTGGGGAAAGTTTTCATCTTGGGTATGGTGGTTTCATGAGAGCGTAAAGAATAGCTTGCTATATGTTGAGAGAGCATTACAATGTCTCCTCGACTCGCTCGAGAAAGGGATATCGACGTGAGCTGTTAATTCGTCGAGTGGGGTAACAGGATAGGCGCACAGTAGTGCGCCTCTCTTATTCATGAGGTATTATCATATCATTGCGTTCCTTGTTGCTCGTGTAGATTTCTGTCTATACCCAGCTGAAAAGTTTTCGATACTGTATACCCCAGATGAAAAGTTTGCGATACTTTATACCACAGATGAAATGTTTCAGGTACTGTATGTCAACAACTGCTTTCGTGACTATCATGATTTATGTATACCACTTTCTCTCCACATTTAGTATTCGAAGTAACAGTAACATGGAGTACCTCAGGGTTCCAATTTAGGGCCCTTACTGTTTGTTATGTTCATTAATGACTTGTCCTCAGTTCTCAAGTATTCAAGCTGTTTATTATTTGCAGATGATCTAAAAATTTTTAAAAAAATTGAAACTATCAGAGATAGTGTTAAGTTACAGAAGGACTTGCAATATGTTTGCGAGTGGAGCTGTAAGAATAAACTATTCTTCAATTTAAACAAATGTTGTGTTATGAGAATAACAAAGTTGAGGGAGCCGATAATATTTGATTACATGATGCAAGGGGAAGGGTTACAGAGCGTTAGGGAAATGAAAGATCTGGGTATTACATATGATGATAGACTCTCCTTTTCGAACCATATTAAAAATATCATTAAATCAGCAAACCGTATGTTAGGCTTTATAGTGAGGCAAACATCAAATTTTTCCAATATAGAAGCTATAAAGATTCTGTACTGCACTCTAGTCAGATCGAAACTTGAATTCGGATCAGAAGTTTGGTTAGGAGAATATCAAATTACACTTTCTGAAGTAGAAAAAATTCAAAACAAATTTTTGAGATTCTTGTACTACAAAAAATATCGTATCTATCCTGACTACAGAGTAGTTAGAACTACACAATTGAGAAATGAATTCAGAATATTGCCGCTGGACAACAGAAGAAGTCAAAATATATTAATATTTCTATTCAAAATATTGAATTATAAAGTCAACTCTCCTGAACTCCTTTCACGGATAAGATTTAATGTGCCAGCAAGGAGAACGAGAAATTCTCTTATGTTCAATATACCCCTGGTTTCTAGTACCGTAAGGTCTCCGCTTATAATCATGTTGCGACTAGCCAATACATTAAATTTATTGATGGATATAGATTGGACAGTTTCATTGAAGGCTTTCAAAGAGATCGTTACACAGTATATCAGAAACTTCAATTAATCTTATGTATTAGACTGTAAGCCATACAATTTAAATGTAAATTAAAATTTCAAACTTTTTTTTTTTTTTATTCATGTAAAAAGGCCTTGTAGGCCTGTTTGAATAATAAATAAATAAATAAATAAATGTGTGATGCCCGTCTGACTTTTCACTCACCATACTAACGGCACTGTTGTTAAAAATAAACAACACATTATGCTGTATTGTTCTGATGGTAAAATGGCATAAGTAGAACTTTTCATTTGAAGGAAAATGTTTATATTGACATAACATCTATTTTAAATGTTATATGACCGTGAGACTTTCGTGGTCGTGATTATTAAGTATTATCAGAATCAATGGCAATTGAATCAATTAAAGACTCGACTGCATTCTTCAAGTGTTAAGATTTAAGTAGACCGGTGAGAGGGCAAGACCTCACACATTAAAGTTATTCATGACAACTGTGCTTGAAATAATAATTGAAGTCACTTAATCGTACAAACCAGAACATTTTTATATAAGTATTTCAATTTCTCTTTATAGGCCAGTAGAAATAGACAATCAATTCATAATAATTCCAAAAATTTTAAAACTTTTATACAATGTCGGGAAAGGTTTAAAAACAAACTATAAAATTTTGCAACCTGTTTCGAAATCTGCAACATTGTCAAAATTGCAATTAACTTGAATTTTGATGTATATTCGTTGAGAAAATTCTAAAAGTTCTGCAAACTTGGAGTAGTATTAAATATATTATTTCACATCACGAATCAAGTTTGCAACCAAATCAAGTGTACGGAGCACTTTTTTTATCACAAACTAATGTTTTTCTTTGATATACCAAAAAAACTGGGAGTAGTATTAAATACATTATTTCATATCACGAATCAAGTTTGCAACCATTTCGGCAACAACAAAAGCCCTTTTCCAGCTCATCATTACAACACCAGACAAAAAACATTGCACACTCACCCGCTTGTCAAAAAGTCAATATCTCAAAAATCATTTTTACATTTTGCACCCAAGATGTACAACCATTTCAGAGGATATAAAATCGAAAAAAATTATGTAAAATTCAAAAATCAATTTAAAAAATTTGTTCTGTTTAATGATAGGCAATTTTTTATTAATCTAATCGAGAATTATATAATTTTTTCACTTCTTATATTATACATATTGTCCTTAGAAATTGTATTTAGTATTATTATTATTATTATTGTAATGAATTATATCATAAGGTTATTTATGTATGTTTTTTTTCCTTTTTTTTTCATGTTTTTCAAATCGAAACAAGTGTTTTGCACTCATCGATATTTTAACTTTATTTACAGTGCATGTATTTTTGTCTTAGGTCTATATCTTACGTCACTGAATAAAGTTTATATTATTATTATTATTTAAGTGTACGGAAAACTTTTTTTATCAAAAACTTATGTTTTTCTTTGATATATAAAAAAAAAATTCAAAAGTTCAAACTTGACACAGACACATCGGAAATATATTCCGAAGCGTTGTACAGATTTGCAACCTTTTACGTTGACCGGAACATATATTTTTTTATTTCGTCATTTTTTTATCGAGGTGGTCTCGAAATAATTACAAAAGTTTTGAAACTTTGTTGCAAATTTTGAAAACATCTATTCTGATTCATTCACAAATTGGCAACCTAATCTTAAAATAATTAGATTTTTCTAAATTGCGTTATGTTCCACCTTGAGACCACCTTGATAAAAAAAATTACCATGAATTAAAAAATATATGTTCCGGTCGAAATAAAAGGTTGCTAATCTGCACAACTCTTCGGAATATTTTTTAGATGTATCTGTCAAATTTGCTGAAATTTTCTCTTATGGTATATCAAAGAAAAACATTATAGGTCGATAAAAAAATATGTTCCGTACACTTGAATTGGTTGCAAACCTGATTCGTGATATGAACCAATATATTCAATACGACTCTGAGTTTGCAAAACTTTTGGAATTTAATTTAACGAGTATATCAAATTTCAAGTTAATTACAATTTTCGATTCTACTGGCCTATTACATTATGTCTACGAATTCTTTGAGTAATCTTTGACCATAAACGGTTAATTATAGTTGGATTAACTTTAGGAGGAACCATGAAAAATACGCAAATATAACCAGTATTCTCAGAGAAAATTATTCAAAGGCAACATAAAGTTTGTTACTGTATAAATCCAAACAGAAATATAAAAGCAATTAAGCAATTCGAAACTTTCCAGGAATGTCTTATGGCGGTTAATAAAATATATAGCATCGGTCGTAACAACCAAGACAAAATTCGTGGGACGGCATTAATTTTTGTATTTTTTTCTGAATTGGAAGGAGTAGTCTTTGAATTGAGTGGAGAATTAAACATTTTCAAATTGGCATTTTTTACTGTTTTGCCAAATTTGAGTTTTTAAAGTGTATCCGATTCACCGAAATCGTTAGTACGAATGCATGACATTAAACGGCCACCTTAATGCCAATGTATAGAATACATAGAATTTCCCTATGTCTAAAGAGCGAGTCACCGTACTGTATATGTAGCAATCTTCAGACATTATCATCTACTGTATTGAAATTTTAGATTGAGTTTTCATCAGATCTTTCAAATGGTCTTCGCCCCTGGTCTACAATAATTTCTCGGCCACACGTTAGCATAATATTACAAATCGATAAAAAATTGTGTCAAATACCATCTGAGTCTCAATTCACACTCGATGTTGCTGATTTAAATTCAGTGGGCATTTTGTTTTTGTATTACCTGACCGAAAGCTATTTGTATTATTTCAGTCCAGTATGGAATTTTAATAGTCTTTGAATGACGTTATCCTTCATTTTCATTGTAATATTATTGCTTATTAAAGAAATCTGCATGCATTGTTCACAATGAGCTTGTCTCTCTTGACAAGCTTATTGTGAACAATGCATGCAGATTTCTTTAATTTGTATTTGTGGTTGAATTAATCACGCAAGTTCTGGGTATTGCTTTGTTTGAGGGGCTGGAGTTCAGATGGCGCCCGTAGTTTAGTGAACGCTAGGCTGCGGGCGGTGTCTCAGCTTCTGCCTTTACATGGAGATTTTGTGAATCGTTTGTTGCAGAAATTAGTTATTGTCTGCAGAGACCTACCCTATACTGATGAGGTTAAGAACCCAGAAATCGATCTATAGGTAGGTGGTCCAAATGTTTCAATGAACATTTCCATGCAACTAACAATTGCGGAGACATCCTTGTAGGACTCTGCACGGAAATTCATTAGATATAATTCAACGTTCGTCGTGGTATTAGCCAGGAAAGTAGTTGTTTTCTGATGGATTTTCGACCCAATTATTCCTATTGTATAGGATTATGGCAATAAACGTCGTCCTGGTAGTGCAGGACATCTTGTTTCTCTCTAATATTATTGCGTTTCTGGATTTTGAAAAAAGGAGAACACATAGATACGAATCTTGATTCATTGCAGTGTCTCATGTATGACTGATCGGCGTACAATTATGTCGACGTCTGTGATGTAATACTACTGAAATTAAATATTGTCCGGGGTCGATTTTTGAGTATATTTTAAGAAGCGATAATGTTAAAAGCAAGATGGATAGAAACCCTGGTGCGTTCATTTATACCTGTGAAATCGGCCTACCAAAACTGTTAAGGTACGGCCTACGTGATTCTTCTTATTTTATTAGATCGGATTAGCTTCACGATCGTTCGTAGATGGCGGTAAAGTCATTACAAATTGATAAATGAATACTTGTCATGATGACGTTGGACAATTGTCATCGTCATGACATGTTTACATTTCGTATTTATTCAATTTTTTTAAAAAATACGACATCATGTTTAACGTGCTTATTTCATCAAAAATCAGAACAGTAATTTTAAATTAACTAGTTGGATATGTGATATGTACGGGATATTTGAACAATGATACTAACCTTAGATCTTTCGTACAAACGCAGCCATGTCCAAGTACAAACTTGAAAAAACATTATGCACTACAAATACAAGAATTACAGAAAACTCAACAATAAACAAATAACTAATCATTGCGAACTGAACGAAAAGTAGTAAAAGAACAGAAAAAACGATAAATATCCCAATGAATCGTAAATCACAGTTAATCAAAAATTATAAACATAGTCATAAACAGTCAAATTTCAAATATTCCAAAAAAAATATGACTCAGTACTTCGGAATGTAAACTCGGCTATTTTTTGATAATGCGCCATCTACTGACAACGGGAAAGCTAATCCCATCTTATTACAGCATTAACAACTTTGGGTGAAACAAAAGCGAATCAGTCAATCCACCAGGGTTTCTATCCATCTTGGTTAAAAGTATATGATTATTGGAATATCACCATATCCTTCGAAGAAAGTGGACTTGACTGATGATCAAACAAACCATTGTCATCATTGTGGATATCACCACATACGGAAAATGGGAAAAGTTCAAACAGTGCAACACCATCTAGATTGAAGGGTTCGAATTGCAGACACACTTCTGGACAAGAATTAGCAGTTACAAAACACCCGCCTCGAAACTTCGCGAAGAACAGTGTAAATGAAGATTCAACAAAAAGATATTTATCGTATCATTGAATATTCAGCTTCCTTTAAGTTGAGTAAATCGACCGATGGTGTCGCTACTATCGCTAGGAAAATGGCGACTTAGGCAGTATTTGTTTGTTTACATTTGTTTATGTGACAATATATTTCCTTGCTCAACAACCAATCAGTGGATTTCAAATTTTGAAATTCAGCCAATACAATCGGAACTACAGTGAAAATATAGCGTGTCGCTGTGTTTCCACGGTGATAAACCTGCTTAGTTTTTGTTTTACTATCTGTCAAGTGAAAATAATGACTTAAATTATAAACGTCAAATTTATGTGTTTTGACTAGTTATCTTTATTTATCAATATGAGCGATCGTTGGGAACAAATGTCCATTGGTATCATAGATGAGGCCGTGGAAAATAGTATTCCGTTGAATACGGCTAGAAGTAAAGCATCAATTACCAGGTGACACGATTTTTCTTTATTTCAAATCGATATATTGTCGTCCTAAATATAATTCGTGGTATGATTAAAAACCTATAATTTTTTGGAATATCAATTCATTGGTAATCCCAATGCAAGATTAATTAATATGAAATAATTATACTGAAGCAGGAATCAGTACCCTCTTTGGACCATATGCAACGATTTCAGACTAGTGAAACAAGTCTCACTTATACATGCCAAAGAAAAAACTGGGTTTTACTCCTGCCTCAGTTTTAAACTCACCCATAATCCCGGCAATTTCTTCAGTAAATGTTGAAAATAATCGCTCATACACATCCTACATAAAAAATGAAGTATGTGATTTCAAGCTTGAGGTTTGCGCTTCACAATAGTGTTATAAATCATATATGCAGTATTTGAATGAGCCATTATTTTCAACATTTACTGAAGAGAATGCCGATTTTATGGGTAAGTTGAAAATGGGGCAGGAGTAAAACAAAGGTTTTTTTTTTGGCCTGTATAAGTGGGACCTGTCACACTACTCTAAAATTGTTGCATATAGTCCAAAGAGGGTATGGGTTGCTGCTTTAGTAAAATAATTCCATATTCACTAAATTATTCATGATTTTCGGATCGTCCGCAAACATTTCCGTGAAGTGCGACATAACACATTTTAGGTACTCAAATACTCGCATATTATATTTGCAGGAAAAGGTAGGAGTCTTCTCCGATTATTTTTAGCAGAGTTATGACCGATCAAATATTTGGCTCTGCCACAACTTCCAGCGGCGAGTAAGCATAAACCTGAAAGTTGATGTCGGCGTTCACTGAAGTTTTCTGAGAAAACGAGCGCATTTCATAAAAAATTTCTGGTAATCGTTTTTGTGGAGAATTGCATTGTCTTCCACTTCGTTGAGTTGTTTTTCCGATAAATCATATACTTTCCAAGATTACAGCAAAATCGATTTATTTATTTTTAAACGAAAAAAAAATATATGTTCCACTCCTGGAATTTTGGTAAACAATTTTTTTTCGTGTTTATCATGTTTCCAACTACTAGCAGTAGCAGGAGTGCTCTTATTTTTATTGCCGTTTCAATCGGGCTTAGAAATACTGTACGTTCTCTGATTTCAAGAAGCCGGGATGCTCTTTATCCTTGAGACAGTACAGATATAAATAGTCCTTGGTTCAGTTTGGCAAATATGAGAATGCACGAATTTAGAATGAGAAAGTACTTGGACGATAAAGAGGGTAGTAACTGTGATAAAAAAAATCACTTAACTTCCTAGAGTACTTCGCGATGCGACAGTACAACAGACCTGACCACTTGTAACTCATACTTGTTTAAGGGACTGTGCTGAGGAGCCCTTTTGCTACAGCGATTCTATAGGCGTGGCGATTTCACATTCAGAGCTAGATTTGTCAAGCTGTAATTATTATTTACCAACGCACTGATTCAAATATAGCAACTAAATCATGCCATAAATGATTCATTTGTTACCAAATCTAAACAATGCCTATAAACATTGTATATCGTTGTTTTTCTTTTTTTTTTTTTTGATAACGTGATATTTAATTTATGTTATTTACTGATGGACTTGCGATATTATTACTCAGATGAATAACGTTATTACATGTCGGTAATTAATGTCATAGGTATACATTTTCTCAACTAACGTTCATTACAATTATAAATTTGCCAATGCCATATATTAAACAAACGTAGTTTTTCCGGAAATGCTATTGCGAAATGATTTTTTAATTGTTTATCAAAAACACATATCCGTTCGCAACGTTGCGTTGGCCATATCAGAATATAATATTGTTGAAAGACTACTGAGCACCAGTGGCGTCTCAGTGGCAGAAGTTTCATACATAATAACATTTTGGAATTTGAATTGCCAAATCGTCGACACTTCCAAAGATTTCGGGGTGGGACATTTTACCCCTACCCCTCGTATCGATTTCAAACAAGGACAGGCTTCTAGAGGACGTTTGATTCTATATTACTATGTCTGCGGAAGCACCTCAAGCTGCTTTCAAAAGAAAGGTAAAAACTCGATCTATTCACGTGCTGTAATGTTTTTTTAAAATTATTTTGTATTTGAATTTTTTTTTGAATTTGTAATAATTGCATGCATTTTTTGGACATTTTTGAGATTTTTTATTTGTCAAAATGTTGATTGAAAATTCAATATCCATTACAGCACATACGTAGAATCAAACGTCTTCTAGAAGCTTCTCCTTGGTTGAAATCGAACCGTTAATTAACTATTGACTCTTTTACCCTAAAAAGCGTCCCAAATGTGATCGTGCTCATGGCCTCTTAAGAGTGCAGAGTACCTAGAATCAATGGCGTACAAAAATAATATAAATTTTTAAATCTATAGCTAATTTCTGTTGTATTATTTTTTGACCTGTCTTATATTAATTATGAAGCTTTCTAAATATTAGTCAATATTTATGAAATACGAACTATACTAAAGGTATAAATCTTTTTTGTTTTAAGATATCTATTAAAATTTTGGTATTCAAATAACACCCTATATCTGCCAATAAATTTTTTTTTCTACAACTAGTATTACAATATTTCACTATCACATATGATTTCATTAGTAAACGGAAAAGCGTAAAAAAGTGCACTTTTTTTAACGGCTGTTGCTAGGCGACAGTTTCATGCAACAATAGTGACCATTCTTACTATTAAATAAGTATTATCAAAATTTCAAACTATCGCGGCGAATATATTCAAAATAATAGCATATACCTCTGGGAATTGTTCGACCTATAATCTACACTAGGTAATCTAAGGTGGCTGTGGCTGTTTGGCGGTCAGAAACTAGTTGACAACAATAATTAATGAAATTTGTGAAATTAGGCATCTATCCAGATAACGAAATGAAAAGTGATGAAGATTGAACGGAGAAAATCGTGGATAGTGCAAATATGAGATTTCCTTGACATAGTTCAAAGAAAGAAAAAGGTATTCGTTGCTTCACGAGGATTGTTTATTTATTTTGAATACAAATCTAAGAAAATGAAAAGTTAATTCGATGGACTAGTTATTCGAAAGTCAAGTCAACATTAATAATAATAATAATATTGATCTCGATGAATATGTTATTTTAATACTCGCTTCAAATTTTCCATTTTGCGGGATAGTGTGAAGAGAAAGGGATTTCGACTCTGTCGATATTATTCGTTTCATTTGTTTTAAACTCTCCGGCATACTCTTCGAACTTTGTTCGAATAATGAATCAATAAAAATATGCCAAATTCATTTCATATTTGCCAAAAAATATGAATTGGTAATTTTTTTTGGCAGTTGTAGAAAAAATATTGTATGAAACTCGTGAGTAAAGTGTTTTTTTTTACTCGTAGGATTGCCAACATTACCTACTCGTAAAAAAAGTATCACTTCACTTACTTGATACATAAATTACTATTTTAATTCTCTTGTTAAGCATCGTATTTTGTTACAGGTGATTGGAGCCACAAATAATGAATCGACCAATCGTACAGTCCCTACAACTGGCCATTGCATATGGTACGGAGAATGCTACAAAAAAGGCACCTTCATGCAAAACTGCCCCTACAGCGGACTGCCTAAACCTCTGAAGAATAATACCGCAATAGATATTATGAAACGAAGATGCCCCTCATTATCTCCGGATGCTCTTTGCTGTGACAGTGCTCAGATATTAAATTTTGATAGTAATTTAGCGGTCCCTGAAGGTTTGCTGAGCAGATGTCCGGCATGCATGGACAATCTCGTCAAACATATTTGCCAACTTACCTGTTCACCCATACAGTCCACTTTCATGAAAGTGAACACCACCGAAACGACCCAAAATACGACGTATATCACGGCTGTCGATATTCATCTTTCGAAGGATTATTTTGAGGGCACCTTCAATTCTTGCAAGCAAGTTAGCATGCCTTCGTCCGGTATGAAAGCGTTAGATATTATGTGCGGTGGTTGGGGTTCCACCAGATGCTCGCCTTCGAAATGGTTCACGTATATGGGCCAAAACACTACTCCTCAAGTGCCCTTTCAAATGAACTATTTGACCGATGCTGACCCCAAAAATGGTATCACTCCTTTGAACATAACGACAGTATCCTGCAAGAAAGCTCTGAACGTAAGTATTTTATATTTCCCGTTGTGGCGGTTCTTGGGCATTTTTTTGGGTTTTGAGACAGATATACATGACACGCTTTACTCCCAACATGGACTAAAAAGTAAAAAATAATTTTCACTCATAATCTCCCTAGTTCTTAAATTATTGCCGGAAATTTTTCGAGTACATGAGTTTTTACTTATTATCTCCCTAGTGCTTGAATTATTGACGGAAATTTTTCGAGTGCATGAAATTTTTGAAAATCACCCGAAGCGACGAAGGCAATTTTAGGCAAGGTTTGAATCTTTGAAGTTGATTATTATTGACATTATTTTTTGGGTTTGTAATCTTCCACAATCTGAAAATGAAAAAAATGTTAATCCAAAGAAATCAGTTATGGAAAAACTGTTGTCATGGCAACTGTTGCTATGGTTACGAGAATACAAAAACCCGATTCCCATGGTGCAGAAATGCGTGGTTGCCAAGTTGTGTTGTCCGCTTTAGTTTAGCTGAAACCAGTTACAGACAAAAGGTTGTCATGGTAACCGTTGTTATGGTGAACAGTAAACAAAAATACTTTTCCTGTTTTGCGGAAATGCATGGTTACCAAGTTGGGTCAGTTATAGTTTAGCTGAAATTAGTTATGAAAAAAAAAACTGTTGTCATGGCAACCGTTGCTATGGTTACGGGAATACAAAAACCCGATTCTCATGGTGCGGCAATGCGGGGTTGCCAAGTTGTCCGCTTTAGTTTAGCTAGAACCAGTTACGGAAAACTGTTGCCATAGCAACCGTTGCTATGGTTACGAAAATACAAATACCCGGTGCCCTTGGTGCGGAAATGCGTGGTTGTCAAGTTGGGTCAGTTATAGTTACGGCAAAAGAAAAAAAAATAATTCAAAAAATGAACAAAGTAGTAACATGAAGACGAGCGGGTCCGGCCGACATTTCATTAGATTTTTACTTGAGCAAAAAATGTTCAAGAAAATTACTATTATAAAATAATTAGGGATAACAGAGTTGAGGTATGGAGACAGTAAGAGACAGGCCCGGACTGACCAGGTCCGCAGGTCCGCGATTTAATGAATGGTAAAGTCAATAAAAGTCAAAAATCATAATATTTGTATACAAACCCAGCTGAATTACTTCTTTATAAGTACCAAAATAGCGTAAAAAATCGTTATCATTGTTTTCAAGCGCCTAATTTCCAAAAATTTCATTACATAACCCCCGGTATGGGGCCCCTCCACAAGTTTTAGCTGAGGGCTTCAAATAGTCCCAGCCCGGGCCTGGTAGGAGAATTTGGATATTGTCCTTATAAAGGATGAAATGGATTTTATTTATATTCACCGTATATTATTTAATCGTACTCAGTATCGGAAAGTTTTCATCTGGGGTATGATGGTTTTATGAGAGCGTGAAGAATAGCTTGCTATATTGTTGAGAGAGCATTACCATTTCTCCTCTACTCGCTCGAGAAAAGGATATCAACGTGAGCTGTTAATTCGTCGGGCGAGCTAACAGGAGAGGCGCACAGTAGTGCGTCTCAAGCGAGTAGAGGAGAAATTGTAATGCTCTCTCAACATATAGCAAGGTTTTCTTTACGCTCTCATAAAACTACCATACCCCAGATGAAAATTTTCCGATACTGTAGAGTAAAGTGTAGTAGACGTGATATTCATTACAAATAAATAGAATAGAATATATTTTTTAGGCACTTCTCAAATTTATGTTCCGAGATAATGTAATGTTTCCTGTTTTTATTCCAATATCCTTTTCTGTGCGGTCAATAATACCCATGAAGAGAAAAAAAAACATGTTTTTGTATTTTCGTGCGTCAATTTACTGAGAATTTTGGACAGGCTCCAAATCTAAATTTAAAATATAAACTCATTCGAATTAATACATTTTTATTGAATCAATTTTTGTGATTATGCCGGACTGATTTACTTTATTTGCATTATTTTTGCCAGACTTGTTTCAGGAAGATGCATGAGCATTTATCTAATTCATATGCGATCGGTCATTTTGAACTCGAACTACCGTCTGACCGGATATATTTGAATACATTTTATGTTTCACTGATTCTAGATGCGGTACCTTCATCTACAGGGTGATATAGTGATAGGAATTAGCTCAATCGGCTAAAAATTGATTTATTTTCATCTAATTTTGTTTATACTTTCATTGAAGTGATTCAAGCTTAACATAAGTGAGTTGATTGAATTAAGTTGAATCATAATCTTCGCCCCCGAAAACTTACAGATACTAATTTTGAATAGAATCGTGTCATAATTACAAAACTCGTCCGCCATATTGGAGCCGCCATTTTGTTGTCTCTTTTAACAAAAATTTCATAATGCATTGTCACCGGAATTCTGTACACCTACCAAATTTCAAATCAATCGGACGATTAGAACAGGTCTAAAAATTGGTTACAATAATGGTAATAATAATAATAAAGTGCAATGTTTGAAAAAAGTCAATTTTGAATTATTGATCAATCAAAGTCTGGCCAGGAAGTTTTTAGGCAACCCACTCGCTTTATACAGAGTTAGTCAAAAGTATGGACGCGCCCATTTTTCTCAGTTCGCATGAACGTTGAAGGATATTCTAATCTGCACCTTTTTGTTAATTAAAATATTTTTTTGATGTGCCATTGGTGGAGGACTGACGTCATTGGCAATATTTTTAAATGGAATCATTAATCAAGGTAGACAGCTTGTTCTTTTTTTGTTTCAGTAGTACTATCATTTCCACACTCTCAATAGATACAGTGTGTTTCGTAATTTTTTATCCACCTCTGTAAATCACGTACCTATTGCTTGATTTGTTTAAAAATTTGCTTTGTGGGGGAATGTAGCCAGATGGATATTCCAGCGATACGGCAATTTCAATCAACCAGTGGCGTACGTAAGTTTTCATAAAAAATAAGCTTTTAAATGCTACATTACCAGTTTTTTCATTAAGAAATTCCACTTACGATATTTGGGATAATTTTAAGTGTCAAAAATATGGAATATGGAATATGGAATAGATCCATTAATAGTTGAAGAAATATTTGATAACAAAAGAAAAAATATTTAATTTCGTTTTTAAACTTTAAAATTAGTGTATTAATTCCATTTGTCTATTAGGTCTGTCGACATAGACCATATTTTTGACATGACTTTATAGAAAAAAAGTCAAGTAGTGTAAGATCTGGACTTCCTGCTGGCCAATAGATTGTAGCACGTTCTTTTTATATCAAATATTTCTTCAACTATTAATGGATTAGTTCCAGGTTTTGATACTTAAAATTATCCTAAACATCGTGGAATTTCTCAATGAAACAAATGTTAATGTAGCATCTGAAACCTTTTTTTATGGTTACATTCTCCGTCTGAGTGAATTTTTGAACAAATCAAGCAATAGGTAAGTGAATTACAGAGGTGGACAACATATTACAAAACACACTGTATCTATCGAGATAGTTGAAATGATATTAATACTACTGAACAAGCTTTTTAACGATACTAAACTTGACATATGGTATGGTTCCATTAAATAAATTGGCGATGACGTCACTCCTCCACCAGTGGCACATCAAAAAAAAAATATTTATTTTAATTCACAAAAAGGTGCAGAGTAAAATATCCTTTAACTTTTACAGAAACTTTTTTCGATAGTTCTAATATTAACTGAGAAAAATGGGCGGGTCCATACATTTGACTAACGTCTAATTCTGTATATTTCAACATACTTTTGATATAAATTCTTTTTATCCATTAAATAGATGGGTGGGAATCGGATCTAATTCGGATCTTAGAGTATCCCACACAGCATGAAGGCATCTTAAAGACGTCTTCAAGACGTCCACCCTAAGATATTCGGGATGTCTTCAAGACGTCCAGCAATATCTTGAAGACGTCCAAAAGACATCGTTAAGACGTCCATTGTTACAAAACGGGACGTCTTGAAGACGTTTTCGATACGTCCATGTGGACATAATCGAGACGTCTTAAAGACATCTTTGGAATTTCCAGTTTATGTCCAATACGGGCCTGAATGGACCCTTTTCTGAACATTAAAAAATAAAAAGACTTTATTTAGTATTCAGTACCTACCTTGTAGGTTTGAAATTAAATTGAAAAACAAAATTGCAGATATTTTATTAAATTATATTTTATAACTTTTTTTCTATAACTTTTTGTTTTTACTAAACATCGTACGATCTTCCGCTTTCGTCAGCTAAGACTGAATACATTTCTCAGTTTCCTTCCGATCGGTAAAAACTTTTGTCATCTCACTGGCACCTAGAACAATAATAAACATTCAAAAATCATGAAAAAAAAAACAGTTTTTTAGTATTTTAACAAAAAACTATATCACCTATTATTGGTTAATAGCAGTTTTGCAGTTGAATAAGTATTTCAAGCCCAAATCATTTGTGATAGGCTATGCAGCACATGTTTAACGAAATGGTAATTACTTGCTCCATCTCCTCTACCCATTTTGGCCATTCCAGTGACCTGAAAAATTATGATCAATACAATAATAGCCTCGTTATCAATATTTATCTTCTTACCCATTCATTGACATATTCGAGTAATTGATATTGAAACAACACATTCATTACACTGAACACTCAACAAAATGTCAGAACGACGCAACAATTTCTCGCAACATCCCAACACAACAATACAAGTTACGATATTACGAAATACGAACTATTGCGGAATGGAGAGTAATTCCGAAGTGGGACGACTCACGAGGAGTTCCGACGCCCGACGAGTAAAATGCCGAATCCATTTCAATTCTATGATTGGTTAAATTCCACCAATGGAAATATCGGATTTTTATTCTCACGTTTGTTGGTATTTAAGATTGATACAGAAAATTCAAAACAAGAACGGTTATGAGTGAAGCAAGCTTCACGCATAGTGGAAGACAATGAGAAATGTTATGCGTGGCGCTGGAGGCGGCGTTGCCACCTGTTGGTTGGGAGATCATGTATTTTTCTCTAAGATTTTGGTTGTACATATCATTGGCAAAGTTATTCAAATTATATATTCTCCCACTGAAATAATAATTTTATGTGGTTCTGCTGACTTATATGTTATTTAGCATAGATATTTCACTGAACTTTACTGCCCCTTTTAGAAAAACTTATTGGGAAAAAATCAACATTCTGGACCAATATGGGACGTATTGAAGTCGTCCATTCATGTACGTCCCTAAGACATCCCGAAACAGACGTCTTTAAGACGTCCATTTTATGTCTCTGGACGTTCAGGCATTTTAAAGACATAAATTGGACATCTTTAAGACGTCCAGTGCTGTGTGGGTATAGGGTACTAGGTACTATATGAATTCCATTTTTAAGGATAAGTCACCAGCTTGCAGCTGTGTGGATTGTGAAGATAGTTGTCCCGTTCCTCCACCTCAGCCGCCAGCACCCCAGCCATTTGTTGTCGCGGGTGTTGAGGGTTACGCCTTCGTGATGACTGTAGTTTTCATTCTTGGATCAGGAATATTCCTTGTGGGAATGTATGCTTGTAAGGAAGGAAATAACTTGGGTAAGTCTATTGTACCTGCATTGTTTTATTGTTTCATTCGGTTAGATTTGGTGTTTTGTGATAATACTCAAAGAACTAGTTTGATTCGCACCATCACGTCGTGAGTAAATTATGAATTCAAGATTGCTTTCATATAGAATATGAAATTTTAGGAAATTATGAATAATTTATCTTACAAATTTTATTTTTCATTCATTGAAGTTCAATGTAAATATTGCTGAAGTGACCAAGGCAAGGCTTCGCGGCCGGTGTTTGAACTAGAATTTTCTATCAGTCTTTGGATTTTTTTCCTAATGTTTTGTGCAGTGGGAAGGAGTCGGCCGCTCGCACTAGCGAAAAGCTACGAAGAAATTGCTAATGAAAATATTGTTGTAGTTTTACTACTGCTAATGGTCTACAACAACTGAAGACTACACAATTAAAATATATTTTAATTATCAGTTGTGATTACATTAATGTTCAATCATAAAAACACAATTTTTTGCACAAAATCCCTTTGGCACAAATTTCCTTTGACACAAATTTCTTTTGACACAAAATTCCTTTGTCACTGATTTCCTTTGCCGCATAATTCCTATGCCCCATCTAAGGATCAATTTGATCCAAAGCTTGATCCATCACTGAAGCAGAGTTCTAGATAAATTTGATCTACAGTTGTTCTGGCTTACAATTGCTTATTGTCCTAATAGACCAAGGCCAATAATTTTTTGAATAAAAAAAATTCTTAGCAGTATGTGGATGGTCGGAAAATTTTGGGTGATGTATAGGTAAATCAAGAAACACCAAGACGACTCACTTAAAGTTCCGGGAGGGATGGTAAGGATAGCTAAATATACTTTTTGATGCATGGATATTGGTTTTTCACGATTTGTGGCAGAGAAGATGCCGATGCACTGATTATTAATAAATCCATTGAAGTAGCAAAAAATTCCAATAAAATGGTAATAATTGTTGGTCAACACATAGATCTTTTAGTTCTTTTTAAACCAACTCAATTCAAATGATTCGAACATTTATTTTCACAAACCCGATTCCGGCAATGTAAATGTTACTTTCTACAGCCGCGATAGTTTTAAACATAAATCTCATAAAGAATATTGTGGCATTTTCGCATTGGTTTTCTGGTTGCGGCGATACGACTTCCACTTTCGCCGGAAAAGAAAATAAAAAACAGTAAAATCATTAGTAGCCAACGTTTATTGAATCTAGCAGAAATTTTTGATAATAAAAATGGTCTGAATAAATTTCTTTGAACATAAATTTCCGAATTTAACGAGATGAATTTTCTAAAACAAAAATGTTTGAGTAGAAATTTCAAAATTTATTCGATTTGATAAACGGTCAAGTTATATTTGATCAGATTATTTCCCAAATATATCAATTAACCAATAACATTTATTCCACAACGTACATAATTATTTTAATTAAATTAATGAACATAATTATTTACGGCAATATGTCACGACTTGTGAAATGTATTGCATACATTCAGGCAACTGTCAAGAAGGACCATGCAGTTTATTCGCAAAAGGAACGAAGCGGGTTTATTAGTGAATAAATTTTGACAGATGAGGAAAATAATCAAATTTAAATTCGTATATAATCGGAAAATAAATATTTTGTTATGAAAATATTACAACTCATTCAAAACACTGAAAAGAACTTTTTCACCAACTCAGAAATCGGCTTATGCATAAGTTTATCCATCGTTCGATTTTTAATTTCACTGACATTAAGTTGGCTAGTCAACTCGACAAATTCAGTGTTTCCACCCTATCGTCATTAGTCTGAAGACCTGCTGTACGTCTGCATATCAGAACTGGTTCTTTTGATAAACTGCAAAGCTTTGGAACTCATTGCCTATGAAGGTATTTCCAAAAGTTCAAAACCCTCAAAAGTTCAAAAAAAATATTAATTCCTATCTCCTATCCCTCCCCACCCTTGATTCCCACAAAGTTATTCGAACACGCAGATTTTTTCCATTTTCTGTGAAACTGAACAGTATCTTTGTAAAATCGTTATAATAAATCCAGGGATTAAAATTATTCAATAATAATATTTTTATACAGTGACCGCCAAAAAGTATGTACCATATGTGAAAAAAGTTTATTATTAGGTTATTGAAAAAAAAATTCTTGAGAAAAGTTTGTGCATGTCCGATAACCTAAAAAATCAATTTTGACAAATGTCACGTGATCGCTGGTATGGCGTCAAATTGAAAAAAATTACAATGAATAGGCAAAAAGTCGGGTAAAATGGCAAGATATCGAAAAAATTAATTTGAAAAAGTTGTTTAGAAATCAATTTTATATACATATACAAAGTTTAAAAAGATAATGAGAAAAAATTGAAAATAGCTGTTTATTTTAAATAAAAAATAAAAATATCAAATTATTATCTTATGAATAGCTTGACCATACTGGACATTTGTATTTCAATGATAATGACAAAACTTTCTCATTTTCTACCAGTGAGCACTAAAGTAAAAAAATTGGATTTTGTCAAAACCCTTGCTGTTATATTGATTTGTATCTAACAGTTATATCAGAATTCCACGACCATTGTCATGACATGGCACTCAGGAAACATGGTGTTTTCTAGATTATAATCAAGTTTCGATGATAATTGTGCCAGAGCGTTTCACTTCGCATGCAATGTTGAAAACTCTAGCCTCTTCAATTTGACGCACTATTTTTAAGATTCTGTGAGAAGTGAAACGTTTGTGCACGATTATCATCAAAAATTGATTATAATCGAAAAACACGATATTTTTGGATTTTTCTATTATAGCAATAATCGTGGAATTCTGCTATAACTGTTAGATACGAACCAATGTAACAGCAAGGGTTCTGACAAAATTCAATTTTTTTAATTTAGTGCTCTCTGGTGTGGAGAAAATGAGAAAGTTCTGTTATTCTCATCGGAATACGAATATTTCCGTATGGTCAAGCTATTCATAAGAAAATACTTTGATATTTTTGATACAGCTAGGAAAATATTTTAAAAAAATTGCTATTTTCAATTTTCCCACATTCTTTTTCCAAACTGTCTATATGTGTATAAAATTGAATTCTAAGCAACTTTTTCAAATAATTTTTTTCGATAGCTTGCCATTTTACTCGACTTTTTGCCTATTTATAGTAATTTTTTTCAATTTGCCGCCATGCCAACGATCACGTGACATTTGTCAAAATCGATTTTCAGGTTATCGGACATGCACAAACTTTTACCAAGAATTTTTTTTCCAATACTCTAATAATAAACTTTTTTCCCATATGGTAGGTACACACTATTTGGCGGTCACTGTATAATATTGAGATGAATTTGAATTTAATGTAGTTGGAAGATTTCTCAATTGAAAATCGAGAATGCTTGATATTCAGCAAATAGTCTGAACATAAATAATACAGCTGTAACAAATTGCTTAATTATTTTGTGCTTTTATTTATTCAATCTTTGCTAGCACAATTTACAAAGGAGTTCTCAGATAAATATAAGAAATTGGTACTTATTTTATTCTTGAAGCAGTAACATCGAAAATGGTTAGGTAAATGTACATATCAGACTGGTTTTTTACTTAGAGCACAGTTTCATGTTTTTGGTGATATTTTTATTGGTGTTTGTTTGCACTGTAGCTGAACCGAGTGGTTTTGAAATTTTTTCGCAGGAAGCAATAGGTACAACTATGAGAGAGAACAATTCCACGAAGAAATAGAAAATAGAGCAGAGGATCGCGAAGGTATAAAAATTATGCCAGCTTTTGTCTGTCACTTATGTCGTGTGATGTTCTTTTCATTTCTGTCTTAGTATACAGACTGGTTTTCCTTGGCTTCATACAGGGTGGCCCAGGGTTAAACCGGCAAACGTTCAGTATCGGTTCTTCAGGTGAAAATGAGATTTTTTCTTCATATAAGCATGTGTCCCAATTTGATTCGTTTTAAAGATACAGGGTGTCAAAATTTTAGAAAAAATTACTCTTATTTATTTTAAGTACATCACAATGAGCCTTTTTTTAACCGCAAATAAGCATGCCTAATTTAATAAAATCAGCCAAAAAGTTTTGGAGTAAAGAATGAAAAAGTGATTTTTTCTAAAAACTTTGACAATCTGTATCTCGAAAACGAAGCAAGTTGGGACACATGCTTGTACGAAGAAAAAACTTTCATCTAAAAAACCGATACTGAACGTTTGGCGATTTAATCTTGGGTCACCCTGTGTAATAGATTATGATGTGGAAATAACAAACGAAATGTTTATTTTAAACTGTTTTACGAACTCCATTTATCTATACTGTATTATATATACGAATCCATTAAGATTATTCTGGAATGGATTACCAGCCTGTATGTAAAGTGAAAAAGTATTTGTTCTATTTTTAATAGTAGATGCTGTGTGGAAATTTTCATAGTATTAAATGTATGAGTTTGTACAAAAACTCCTAAAGGATAGTAATATAAATGATTTAAGTTTAAGTAGTTGGCTTGGAAACTGAAGTGTTTTTTATCATTCAGCAGAAATATTTTAGGTTACAAGTGGTCCTAATAACAATATCATCCAACTAAATTTGCTCTAATTTGGGAATGTTTTTGTATAAAACGGAAACTAACCCTTGTATTCTGTTGTTCATTGTAAATAAATTCTTTGCAGTATCGTAATACAATCATGTTGTCTTGATGACATATCAAGAACCCTACTTAAGGGGATTACATGTAATAAAAAAAATTAAAAATACAGAATCAGTTCAAAATCGAACAATTAATCAGGCTGATTCTGCATTTTTTAAAGATGTGAAGAAGTATTTGCATGAATTTTTCATCTAATGATTTCTGAGCCTTGTCTCATTACATATAAGTTTGTCAATGAATAGTATTGAAATATATTAATTTGACATTTATTTATTGATCATGCCAGGTATCGTATCACTTATAATGGAATTCTTGCTAACCTTAGTTTGTCTCCACCACTTACATGACTTAGTTTCAAACACCATCTAGCCTAGACCACAATGATAAACCCAGCTTTCTAAACCTTATGCCAAATATTTTTTCTTTTTATTGTGGGAACAGTAAATCACAACAAAATTTCGACTGAATCGCAAATAAAAAAATGATCATTTCCCACGAATATGAATACGAGTGGGAAATAAGGATTGTGTGCAAGTTATACACAGTATTTTGAAAGTGCAACTCCCATGACAGGGCTATGTTAAAAAATAACTTTCAAAGTGTTACCGCAGAAGAAATATTTCCAACAATTCCATTCTTGATGTGTATAATTGCTTCTAAAGAGCCTGATTTCCAATTATATCAATCTCCCTGACGAGCTTGGCAAAGCGAAATAGATTTTCGTCGACCAAAATGTATTGGGATTAAATGCGAGAGAAGCGAACCTTGCTTCAATGAAATGAACGATTTCTGTGAGTGATATTTTTTAATAACATTCTCCCTATCTTAAATGAACATTTTTACAAATTTTCACAATATCTATCAGATGTAGTTCAGTGTCCAGCGTGGCTTTAGCCGGGGAAGTAGTTGTTTTCTGTTAGATATTACAAATAAATTACATTTTTCATTTTTCAATTTTGTTGGAGAATGTTCCCCTTTTATATACAGTACTTCTTCTACGGCTTTAAAATATAATAGAGAAATGAAAAAAATTAACTACTAAATAAAAAAAAGGTAGATATGGGGTGGGATTGAACCATCAATCGTCAGACCATGACGGGAGCGCTGGACCACTGAGCTGCTTCGCTTAACATTATTAATGGAGTAACCTGTTTTTTTCTTTGAAGGAGTTTTCTTTAATGAATACACAATTACTTAATTTTTTTTATTTATTTATTTATTTATTCAAACGGAATCAACCCCATTATAACCTAAAATTACAATAATATAAACTTATATCAATAAAAAGTTATTGCTTATTACTAAAAGAGATACAGAATGTTTTAACAGTAAACAACTATGTACAGCAAAGAATACAAACTGAAATAGAATGTAACATAGAATAAAATTTGGAAATGGGTTACAACATACATAAACATTATGAGTTACGTCATTACATAAACAATCACCTACTTATATTATTCAAAGATTTTTTTAAATTATCAAAAGAGACTCCAAAAATACTGATGTCTTTGTCATTCAATAACTTTAGGGTTCTTTCTAAGGGTGTATGCTTGCCATAATTTGTATGATGGAATGGTATATGAAATAAGTTGCTGTGTCTGAGATTTCTGTTCGGAACATGAATGTTGACAGATTCAAGTAATTCAGGACAAGTCATCAGTCCGTTTAGCAGCTTGAATTCAAAGCATAGATCTGTGAGATTTCTTCTTGTTTGTAATGGTTTTAGACCCATTTCTTGCAACAAATTAAAATAGTCATGGTTCTGTACTCGAAGAATCAATTTAAAAGAACAAAATCTTAAAATTTATTTTGCACTAGAGTTACACTGAGAGAGAGAGAGATAGAGAGAGAGAGAGAGAGAGTATGCTTTATTGTTCAAAGATACAAGATCTTGTTGACGAAGGCCTAAAACTAACCTTAGACTAAAGTAAAAACACACAAAAATAGATGAAATGGAAAAAAACGTCACTGATACATTACAATATCTTATGAAACAATATAAAAGCTAGGACATGAGAAACACCTTACAACATATTAAAAACAAGTTCGAGCTAAAATGCAAAATGCAAATAGGGTTTTTCCAACAGGAGTGCTTTTACTCCCTTTCTGAAATTTTCTATAGATCTCATTTCTTTAATATGTTTTGGTAAGTGATTGAACATATTACCCCCTTCATAAATCACTGAATCTTTAATTAGTGTCAATGATGGAATCGGAAGTTTAATGTTGCCAGCTTGACAGGTGACGTGATGTGTGTATGTAGTGTCAAATTTGTGAAGATGTTTTTTAATTAGACATACCGTTTCCAAAACAAAAATTGCAAATACTGTTAATATTTTGTGTTTAATAAAAAGAGGCTTGCAGGAATCACGAATTTTTGCTTTGCACATATACTTTACTGCACGTTTTTGTAATACAAAAACAGAGTCTATAAGATTCATATTACACACCCCCCAGAATGGGATTCCATATCTGAAGTGGGATTCTACTAAAGAATGGTACACAACCTTGGAGGAAGAAAGACCAAGTTAATTCGATGTTACTCTTACCGCATAACATCCAGAAGACAGTTTTTTGTTCAAAATTGAAACATGTTCCTCGAATTTTAATCTGCAATCTATATGAATACCTAGAAATCTTGTATGTTCAGTATTTCCTATAACATCATCACCCATGACCAGCTCATCTAATTCACCTTTGAGAGTTTGGTCGTTGGATAACTTTATTGGTGTGAATAGCTTCAGGTCATCTGCAAACATAAAAAATTCACAGTTATCAAAATAGCATCCAATGTCATTCACAAAAATGTTGAATATATAACAGTGTCCAACAATGTGACCCTTGTGGCACCCCAGATGTTACTATTATATCACTCGATTTGCATCGCCCAATTTTAACCTGTTGGGTACGACCAGTCGAAAAACTTCCAAACCAATTTACCAAGTGTTCTAAAAAACCGAAATTCCCGATCTTCTTCAATAAAATATGGTGATTCATTGTGATTCATCGTGTTGTCAGGTGAGGATATTAAATTAAAGACATTGACGGTTTCCTGGTTACTATCACGGGATATGTCACCTCCTGATGTACCCCTTTTCGCGTACATAAAAAAATTAAAAACTATGTGTACCAACGTGATTTTCAAACGGATGGAGAATTCGTGCTAAGGTAAATTTTCCCAACTGCTAATTTCTGAACTTTCGGTGGTTTTAAGGTTTGTTGGTCGTGGTCAATACTGACGTTTCAAAAGCGGTGTGACAGAGGACGAAGCGTTGGGGTCGTTCGTCTGAGCATGACAGTCTGTCTCGTCCGGTGATGCGAACTACCACGAACATTTTCATGGCCGGTGCTATTCTGAAACACCATCAGTTACGGTTCTACCGTTAGCAGTTTCATCGATATTGCCTCGACGAGTTCAGGCTGCACACCCCTTTGTTGTTACTTTGGACTGGAGACTTGTCAACCGCCTCTTTCCCAGGGCTTGTGCTTATACTCTCAACTAGGTCCAAGGCTTTGTAATTTGGAGTTTTGAGAGATTCTGTTCAAAAAAAAAACTTTTACTCTCCCTAGGTTTTTACGATATTCTTCAAAAATTACTGGGTTTTCCTTTTCATGAGTAGCAGAAGTTCAAAAAACCGTTTCATAATTAAAGTATTCTTACATTATTAAAAACATTGTGTTGTTTTAAATGATAAATTATTCTGGAAATAATTCACAACTCAGTATTGGATGCAGGTCATGATCTTAGTGGTGAGGAATATGACTTCAGGAACAGCAAATTCAATCATATGTGGAATATACTTGGTTTAAATAGTATGATAGGCTTATCCTAGTCTCAATTATTTTTTTTATGTAATGAGATTAATGCACATCTTTTTAACATAATTTGAGTACACTTCTATTTTGGGTATGAATAACAGTACTAACTAAGATTTAATATTTGGTTGTTTCTCAAATATTGGAAAAAGTGACCATGAATTCCCATTTTATCACATTCATGGTTATTTGTTTTCGAATATTCTGAGTATATATTTTGTAATGATTAATTACGTCATGAAATCTAGATACATTCAAATTCTCCAATGGTTTGTGATATTACCTAAAACGTTCAAGTAAAACGCTCAAATAAACAAAAATAATAATATAATGATAAATAATGGTTAGTGATTACTAAATAATGGGAAACGGATTGTAAACAATCAGAACTTCTCGTAAACTTGAACGCTAAGGATATTTTCGTCGGCAGGTCTCAAAAAAAAACTGCTGCCCTGTATGACTGTCGTAAAGCTTCTGCAAGTGCTACCTTGCGGTGCTTCATAAATATCGCCTTTCTCTTTTATACGAGAGATGCGTATTATTTACATTTCAAGTCAAATTTATTTTTCAATTCAGTGAGATGATCGAGTCTACAATGATGATCGGCAATAACCATGAAACCAGTATTTGAGTATTCCCACATTCTGCATCAATACATAAGTTTGTCTATGAGATTTAGGGCTCTTTGCAGAGTAGTTCTTATAGAAGCTTCGCGAGAATCTGAGAGATATAATGCAATGGTCATAAGGGACAGTAGTTATTTCATTGGTACTTGCTAATGCCTCTATTTTATAAGTTTGTGTGAAAGTCTATCACTATTTTATAATGATCATATGTTTAGCAGTGCCAAACCTCTTTATATTATTAATAACTAACAAACAACTAGATTTTTTTTTATTGGATAGAATTACGATATAATAGAGCCATCCTCAAGTTTACACAAAAAAAATTAGAAATGCATTATTAAAATTGCAGTTCTTCATATGGTCGTAGCTTGAGACTAAAAACAAATCTCTGTTGCTACAGTAAAAACTATTTACCTTAAATTATCAGCCAGCATTTGCTTTCACTGGATGCTAATAATATTATCATTTCTCGGGTTCTATGGTTTTTTTTGTGATAAAAATTTTAGTATTGAGAGCAGTCAATAATTTATTTGAAAGGTGAATTTGAATGTATCTGTACCATATTTAATGAATCCTGCCTGTTTTTCATGTGGACATTTGGTAGATTACTTGGGTTATGGTTGGTTACAGTGGGTTTGATCAATGGACAAAGATCTGACGAGTTGAGGACTGCATTGAGCCGTAGGTTGGCTGTTGCCGGTCATCATTCTTCCCAGGTGGCACTAGGAGAGGGTGAAGACAGCCCTCTCCAGACTTCGAAACGATCCAGTATGTTCAATGATCTTTCAGTGCTTAGCCACCACAAAAATTCAAATACTCTCTCTTTTCTCTTAATCCGGTACGATTGGGTTTTGAGACAAGAATCGATTGTAGCACCACCAAACTTGGTATGCTAGTAATTGGAACCATGATAAACACGAAAAAATTTTTTTTACCAAAATTCCAGTGGTGGAACATATTTTTTTTTCGTTTAAAAATATATAAATAGATTTTTGTTGTAATCTTGGAAAGTTTTGATTTATCGGAAAAACAACTCAACAGGGTGACAAACAATTCAATTTTCCACAAAAATTATTCTTAGTAATTTCTTATGAAATGCGCTCGTTTTATCAAAAAACGTGATTGAACGCCGATATCAAATTGCAGGTTCACCCTTACCCGCTGCTGAAAGTTCTGGCGGAGCCGAATATTTGATTGGTCATAACTCTGCTAAAAATGATCGGAGAAGGAAAGGAAAAGTTCATATCGTTTCTGAAGACTCCTACCTTCTCATGCAAATATAATATTATATATATATATATATATTTGTCGCACTTCACGGAGATGTTTTGCGGATGATCCGAAAATCATGAATAATTTAGTAAATATGGAATTATTATAGTAAAGCAGCAACCCATACCCTCTTTGGATTATATGCAATAATTTTAAATTTTCAACTTACCCATAAAATCGGCATTCTCTTCACTAAATGTTGAAAATAATCGCTTATTCATATCCTGCATATATATATATATATTTAATAACACTATTGTGAAGTGCAAACCTCAAGCTTGAAATCACATACTTAATTTTTTATGTAGGATGCGTATGAGCGATTTTTTTAACATTTACTGATGAAATTGCCGAGATTATGGGCGAGTTGAAAAATGAGGCAGAAATAAAACCACTTTTTTTCTTTGGCATGTATAAGTGAGACTTGTCTCACTAGTCTTGAATCGTTGGATATGGTCCAAAGAGGCTACTGATTCCTGCTTCAGTATAATTATTTCATATCAACTAAAATATCTATGACTTTCGGATCCTCCGTAAATATCGATGAAGGGTTATGTTAAGTAGGACAAAACACATTTTAGGTACTCAAATACTCACATGTTATATTTGCATGAGAAAACAGAAGTCTTCAGCATTTTCGGCCCTGCCTGAACTTGCAGTGGCGGGTTGGCGCGAGCATGAAATGTGACGTCGGCGTTAAACCACGTTTTCTAATATATAGATTTGAGGAAAATTAATAGTGAGTTACTTTCAAAGGTAAGTTGTCTATATGTAAAAGTAACTGCATAGTTTTTGTTTTGCCATCTTCACAGAATTTAAATGATCACCAAAGAGATTATTTGATTTCTATTATTGGTTATTTTTTAACTTTCATGAAAATACCCAGTGCTACAATTCCCCAGTGAATATGTAGTGTTTTTCCTTCATAGTTTTATAGAAAGTTTTGTGGCATCTGCTCTAGAATACAAATTTTATCATAATGAATATTCTAATTGATTGAGTATAGTAAAATAAGAAACGAGTTAAAATTGAATTTTTTTGGTGGCTATGCAACAAGCTGTTAGGAAAAAATTTATGAATATTGTCTGAAAAGGATCTTTAAAAGCATGATTTTTTTTTGTTTTGGGGAGCTTTTAGATTGAATGTTGCATGAAAAATACATATTGGTTATTGGTGTATAAAAATATAAACTCATTAATTTACAGAGACAATAATTTCTAACTTTTTTGGTATTTAATTCCTTGCTTTTAATGTAATGTTTTCGGGTATGTAAATTGGTTCACCCTTTAACATGTCATTTCACTTCTCATCGGAAGATTATTTCAAATTTGGTAAATGACTGTTCTGTGGTTATCAAAAACAAGACCTTTGTCAGTTTAGCCAGTTGATGAAAAAAAAATATTGAGAGCCGAAATTTTTATGATATCCAAATATAGCTGAAGTTTGGGTATAAAACGGAATTCAAATGTGCAAATTATCACTGAAAGGAGGGTATGTTTTTTTGGGCCATTTGCTCCCGGTCATAAGATTTTACACACTTTTAGTTCTATAAAAAAGAAACATTTTCCCAAAATTGCAACTTCTAAACCATTCCGGAACATCTTCAAATAAGTTCTTCAAGAGCATATTTGTGAAGACAAAAAATGATGAAATATTCATCTTGGCAACAAGCGTAAAAGCGAAAATATCAGTTCTGACAATGAGTCATTGAATTTATTCAGGAACAATGTTGCCACTTTCTTTTTTTTGAAAATAATTGATAAGAACATATTATAGAAGGTAACTTATTCTAGATTGAAAAAAATTAAAATGTACTACTACACTACCCATTTCTAAGCATTTGAAAGAATTTGAATATTTTTTCAGGAATATCCCAAATTTCCCATCAAAAGCATACGCTCCTTTGTAAATGTCTTTCTCCACACTCATCGCATAATTCACCAATTCTGAGTGTCGGCATAAAAGTCGCAAGGTCGAGAGTTCAACAAAATGCAATCCAATAATTTTCGTTTTTTTTTTTCATTAAAAATAGGTTTTTTTATTATTGATGAAAACTTTGTCAAGTGTATTTTGTACATTAGTTTATTATTATTTTGTATGCATCTTTTTTTGGAGTAAGATTTAAATAGTATTAGTTAACCTATAGTTAGATATTTTTTATGAATTCGTGTATACTTTTCATTTCATTATAATAAAATATTTGATTGTGGAGAAAGTACATTCTGTTACTCGGTTAGAATGAATATTCGTTATGCACGTGGTTCCTTCCCCTCGCTTATCGGATCTCGCTCAGAACTTCCCAGTCGCATTAATTTTTTTTTTAATTTTGGTACTAATTATACAGTTCTGTTACAGTGAACTGACATACAAAACAAATTTCAATCAGATTGGATGATCCTTGAATACATTTTTTATTATGAATTATTAATAACTCATAATATGCAATTAACTCACTCAAAAGTTAGATGTAGATAGTATCCAAAAACAAAATAGCTTTTCAAATATGCACGCACAGCTTCTTAAGTTAATCTGTCTAACATAGTGCATTTTTTCTCCTTATTCTGCCAAATGCTGTCACATTATTCCACAGTGAACTCTTGACTTCTTCCTAAGCAATATGTAACATCTCACGTTAACTGGAGGTCCTGTCAAATTTTCAGTAACTCAAGGCGAATGAATGTACATTTGAAAATTCTGTACAAAATGATAACATTGTAGTCTGCTTCATCTCAAAACACGTTGCAATAACTTCTCTCCGAAAAGGCTGTGTACTGTGTACTGTTCACTCAGTAATCAGAGAACAGTATTTTGATGGAGGCACAAAAGCATAACACAGCATGTTGTTAAGGTATTTGGAACGGTATGGTATGCGCCAAAAGTTTTCCATTCACGGCCTATTAGACGTAAGTCTATAATAAAAGTAAATTTGGTGTTCTGACTGTACGATTTTCCCATCACAAGATGGATTCGCTTTTGTTTCACCCAAAGTTGTTAATGCTGTAATAAGATGGGATTAGCTTTCCCGTTGTCAGTAGATGGCGCATTATCAAAAAATAGCCGAGTTTACATTCCGAAGTACTGTCATATTTTTTTTTGGAATATTTGAAATTTGACTGTTTATGACTATGTTTATAATTTTTGATTAACTGTGATTTACATTTCATCGGGATATTTATCGTTTTTTTCTGTTCTTTTACTACTTTTCGTTCAGTTCGCAATGATTAGTTATTTGTTTATTGTTGAGTTTTCTGTAATTCTTGTAATTATTTGTAGTACATAATGTTTTTTCAAGTTTGTACTTGGACATGGCTGCGTTTGTATGAAAGATCTAAGGTTAGTATCATTGTTTAAATATCCCGCACATATCACATATCCAACTAGTTAATTTAAAATTACTGTTCTGATTTTTGATGAAATAAGCACGTTAAACAAAATTGAATAAATACGAAATGTAAACATGTCATGACAATGACAATTATCCAACGTCATCATGACAAGTATTCATTTATCAATCTGTAATGACTTTACCGCCATCTACGAACAATCGTGAAGCTAATCCGATCTAATAAAATATGAAGAATCACGTAGGCCGTACCTCAACAGTTTTGGTAGGCCGATTTCACAGGTATAAATTAACGCACCAGGGTTTCTACCCATCTTGTCCCATCATTTAAACCACCCAATCTTGTATCGGAGGCGCTAGTCAACACTGCTCTGTCACTAGTGTCAGTGTCAGTAACTTATATAGTCCTGGCGATCAGATAGCTTGAAAGTGATTGAAAACTGATAAATTAACGCGATGCGATGCGATGCCTCCAACCAATTTTGTTCACAAAGCATGTTTCATTAAAAACTATTTGAACAAAGACGGTTAGATATTTTTCACTAATTTTACAGATATTTCCAAATTTGATTTCGCAAGTTTTTGCAACTTTTTTTTATAAGGTGTGGCGAGCTCACCGACAGACATAATTAGTTTTCGTCGTAATTTTCCATGTATGAAACCGTTGGAATTTTTTCCGAAATCCTACGCTATCTAGCTATCGAAGGCGGTTAGAAGGTTGACATTTTTTTAAACCGTATTATTTGACAGTCAGATAATTTTCACTTTTTTTACGGGTTTTTTCGATTGAATTATTTTTCCTAATTATTTTCCATGTCCGAAATGGTTGATGAATTTACTAATTGCCTTCGCGTTCTCTATCTAGCTTTCGATGGGGCAGGGGAGGGGGGGTTTAAACCAAATCATTCGACGATCAGATGCTTTTCACTATTTTTACAAATTTTTCTAATTTTCATTTCGCGAGTTTTTCAACTTTTTTCGAGAAAAGGAAAGGGGGACGAGCCCCCCTACCTTTTTTTTCTCCGTGATCAAATTCGTCAAAAAACTTTCGAACCCCTATTCATTTTGTATCTAGCTTTCGAGAAGCAGGGGAGGATAATTTTTTTGAGATTATGTCATCGGAACTGAAACAACATGTGAAATTTCAACTCCGAGGAAAATTATAATTTTGGACGTGAATGCTATCGGGTCCAAGTAGAAAGTGAGGTGAAATGTACTTCGAAAACCAAATGAGTTATCACAAATTGTCTTAGGCCATTTTATTCAGAAAATTATTCCACTAGTTCGTCTTAATTCATGTCTAATCTTTTTCAGAATTCCCCAATTCTTATTCTGACGACAATATGGGCAAGGAGGCTGCCCAATTCTCTATTCTTAATTTTCTATATTTCCTGGTCTATTTATTTCGGGATATATTTCTCAATTTCCTTACCAGCTGCAGCGCCTTGTTGCCATTACTCTGGACTTGGTCATTTTTGTGCTCAGATCGATCAAAACATTCCGACTTTAGAGACTTGTATTTTGATAATTAGACGGACGAATTTTTCCAGATTTGGTTATTAGAATTGTTATCAAGTTTATTGACCTGTGTTAGTTTTTCATCAAATTTGTAAGACGCGTTTCTTCTGTACAGCGTGTTATTTGAAACAATGATTGCATTTGGCCTATGGTGCTATGATATAAAGTCTATTGGGAAGCAACTTTGAGTCCAATTATCCCCGATTCTGAACGGACGAAAATTCTCAAAAAAATTTAGCTGATGTAGTCACTGTCGAGAAATATCATATCAAATTTTCATTGAATTTGTAAGAAAACGATTCTAGCATTCCAAATACCTTAACAGGAAATAAAAATCTTTGCACTTTTCAAAGGTTATCTTTGATTTGTTACACATTAATTATTGTTACTAATTGTCTACACTCTGTTTAATGAGGCTATATAGATTTATTTTTGGAAATTGAATCAAAATATTTTGACTGATATCTATTTGAATCTGTTTAATTTATTTTTATATTGGTACATGAAATGTATCATGACGCACCATTCAAGTGAATATCACGTTAATATCTATAATAATATCTTTTCCACTTGAAGAAGCTGTGAAACGATTGTCCTGGTTTTGTAAACCTATTTTTTGTAAAAATCATCAATATGTACTATAGTTTTATTACAGATATTGACATGGATTTCCATCAAATATCAGCTATGTCAGTTCAAAACAAGAATATCGTATTGTTGACTAATCAGAATTATTACTAAGTTATGAATAATAACATTTGAATGACCAAAACCATTCTTCTTTTTTCTTGATTTAGTAGTCTAAAAGTTCTCAAGGTGAACTTATACGTCTGGTTAAAATTAATCGGTTCATTTATATTTTGAAGTAGCAACATTTTTTACCAATGTTGATTCAGAGGTGATAAAAATCTCAACGTAATGTTTCTGTGCCACAGGTGTCACTACTGATGGTCATGAAATGGATACTCAATCTGTAAATAAGACAACAGATTATGACAATCCATCATCTTTAATTGAAAAACTGGGCGCCAACACCGATTCAGTACTTCAGAAAATGTTTGAGAAATGGGGAACCTTTTGTGCAGAGAAACCATGGCTGATGTTATTCTTAGGCGCCTGTCTTGTAATTGGCCTTGGGCATGGGATAAAATATCTGCAGGTATTTACCACTCTTGAAGAACACACAAACTTTTGACATCAATAATTTGTTTGAAGGTGACCACAGATCCTGTTGAATTGTGGGCATCGCCAGTATCCAGAAGTCGAGTGGAAAAAGAATTCTTTGATAGCCATTTCGAGCCGTTCTTCCGAATGGAACAGATCATTATTAAGGCCGTTGGACTTCCAGACATACACCACAACACTTCTGATGGCTTTGTGAAGTTCGGCCCTGCATTCAATGATACGTTCCTCTTAGCTGTTTTGGAACTGCAACAAAAAATCCAATCAATTGGCGAAGGAACATCACACAGCTTCGATAAAATTTGTTTTGCTCCTTTGAGGGCACCTGGAGAAACGGAGACGTCTGTAGATGAATGTACCGTACAAAGTATTTGGGGATATTACCAAAATGATATTGATACTTTCGAGAGAACTGAAGAAGATCCTGACCACTATAAAACGAACTATCTGGATAGATTCGTTAAATGTGCAGCGTAAGTTATATTTTTGTATTTTGAAATTCTGTTGAAATTACTCAAGGACAAGTTCTAGTTCATGATAAGTAGCCAGTTTCGAATGAAACATGCATCTTTAGATCATTTTGAGATTTCTGATTATAATGTTTGGGTATTTTTTTTTACAGCAGAAAACTTACGGTTATGTTTTATGCTTAAAAGCATCTATCTACTTTTGAACGGATAAAGAGAGAAAGAGAGAGAAATTTACTTTATTGTCTAAGAAACTGAATTTCTTATTGACAAAGCATGCAGGTTTATAACAAATAATGAACTGAATAAACATATACTGGATACATTTTGTAATGTGTAAATGTGTATAAATGAAATAATAATAATAATTCCTCCAAGGGGTCCTTGGTGGAATGATGGACACGCTGCTCTCCAATCTGAAAATCATACTGGATTGCCGTGATGCGGCAGAAATCTTAGCCGGAAGAATACAGAGGGCCATCATCCTTGGTTCACTCCCTCATAAACACTCGTAGAGTGGTACCCAAAGGCATAGCCTGTGCGGGTAGAAGACTGCTATTATTATTTGCATATATACCGGGTGACCACGAGGTGAGGTCTGGCCTCCAATTTTTCTATAGTTTTGAAGATACAGATTTCAAATTTGGTATGTCGCTCTACGCATATTTTGACGCCACTACTGAAAATTCACCACTTTCGGTTTAACCGGAAGTGACCCCAAACTTTTTTTTTCAAATAACACCCTGTACATATTTTTTTATTATCCAAAAGATGTTTTTCCCAATTGTGATGATTTAAGTTTGAATTTCATGACCAACTTTGTTCGATTGAACAATCAATTGTATCTCCGCCATTTTTCAACCAATTTTCAATTTTGAAAAACAGTGTTATCACAAATTGCGTGCTCTTTTGAATAATGAAAAAATATGTACAGGGTGTTATTTAAAAAAAAAGTTTGGGGTCACTGCCGGTTAAACCGGAAGTGGTTAATTTTCAGTAGAGGGATCAAAATATGCGTATTTAAGTACTATAGCGACATACCAAATTTGAAATCTGTAACTTCAAAACTATAGAAAAATTAGGGGGCGTACCTCACCTCGTGGCCAGCAAAAATTTTTTGAAGGGTTGCCTATACTACTTTTTGAGAGAAGCAATTACTCGACAGATGGCGCTGGGGGCTTATTAACTTAAAATTTCGAAAGGCATAAAAATCGAAATTGGGAAAAAATTATGAACAGTCAAAAATATTTAGATGTAAAGATAATTGAATTCTCTTTTCACCGATGTGCCACTTGACCCCCATGCTGTTTAAAAATTTTGAGTTGATGGGCTCCCCCTCCCCCCTATTGAGCAATCACCATATTTTTTATTTCAAAAAGTAGTACTGGTGGAACCCTCGAAACGGGTTTTCATTCATGTTTCTACACCGTTCAAAAGTTAACGGTGGGGGGGGGGGGCTATTAAAATCCGCACTGTATAATTTTTACAGAATAAACAGGTATATTAATATGTGTGAACCTGAACATACAGCCCATACAGCTTGCAGAGATTCCACTACATTTATATATTTTTCACAGAATAACCATATATTAAATATGTGTGAAAATTAAGATGCGTTGAAAATTAACATACACCTTACAGAATTACAATGATATTCTATTTACCAGTCAAAAAACTATGTCAAGGACTAATGAATTAAATTGTTTCAGCAATCCTTACGATCCTCAAGATTGTTTGGCACCATATGGAGGTCCCGTAGATCCAGCTATAGCACTCGGTGGGTTTCTTGAACCAGGAGGTAGTCTCGCCAACAATCCAAATTATAAGAATGCTACGGTTGTCATACTAACTTTTCTCGTTAATAACCACCACAATAAATCTCTGGTATCGCCAGCACTTGAATGGGAAAAGGAATTCATAGCCTTCATGAAAAACTGGACAGCTACTGGGAAACCTGATTTCATGGACGTTGGTTACACTTCCGAACGATCTTTAGAAGATGAACTGGACCGTCAAGGTCAATCTGATATTGTGACCATTCTCATATCTTACTTGATAATGTTTGCATACATAGCGATTGCATTGGGACAAGTGAATAGCTGGTCCAGATTGTTGATAGATAGCAAAATAACCCTGGGTCTAGGAGGTATAATTATTGTACTGTCCTCGGTAATTTCTTCCATTGGGATATTTTCTTTCATTGGTGTACCAGCCACCTTGATTATTGTCGAGGTGATTCCATTCTTGGTTCTAGCAGTAGGGGTAGATAATATATTCATCCTAGTCCAGTCTCATCAAAGAGATACTAGAAAACCTAACGAAACAAATTCTCAGCACATCGGACGAATCCTTGGTCAAGTGGGACCATCGATGTTGCTCACCAGTCTATCTGAAAGTTGTTGCTTTTTCCTCGGAGGTCTTTCTGATATGCCGGCTGTCAGAGCATTTGCTTTGTATGCAGGTGTGGCCCTTTTAATCGATTTTCTACTTCAGATTACATGTTTTGTCAGTCTCTTGTCATTAGACACGGTTCGTCAGCAGGCCAACCGCTACGATGTTTGTTGCTTCATCCAAGGAACGAAGAAGAGCGAACCTACACTTGTTGGCCAAGAAGGTCTTCTCTATACTTTCTTCAAGTCTGTATATGTACCATTCCTCATGAAAAAAACAGTGAGATGTGTTGTAGTTGTGGTATTTTTCGGTTGGCTGTGCTCGTCTTTTGCAGTAGTGCCACATGTGGAGGTTGGCCTTGACAAAGAACTGTCTGTGCCACTAGATAGCTTCGTTCTGAAATATTTCCAATTTCTGAAGGCTTACTTGAGTATAGGGCCACCAGTATATTTTGTTGTTAAAGGTGGGTTAGATTACAGCTTGCCAGAAGCACAAAATTTGGTGTGTGCAGGGCAGTTTTGTGCTGTAGATTCTTTGGTGACACAGATATTCATTGCGAGTAAGATACCCAAAACTAGTTATATCACGAGACCCAGTGACAGCTGGATTGATGACTACTTTGACTGGAGTGCGAGTCCTGATTGCTGCAAATATCGGAAGACAGATCATGGATTCTGTCCACATGATAGATCTTGTGAGTAAATCAACACTATTTTAATTTCTTAACAGAAAAATATTCTATTCTGTGACTAAAAATCTTTATAGTAGTAGTAGTAGTATTTTTATAGTAAATCTGACGAAATCTGCTTTAATGGCAGACAATGAAGGACCCCATACTGGCCTTATGGGTTTTTGTGGTTACCAGTTAAATTGGCTGGAATTGTACGAGTAGTTTTTGAAATATAGCCCCTCAAAGGTATGATTTTGTACATGAAGGCACAACAAAAAGACGTTTTTTCGTGAATCTGTGCCTAAAGCTGGGTTCCCAATGGCGCTTTTTTTCTTTTCGCGTTTCGCGTCATTCATGCTGATTGGCGAATTCCCGACACTATTCACCAATAGACAAAGAAAGTCATGACGTCACAATTGTCATTCTTGTCAAAACTTCAAACTCCAAACAAACCTCTGTCAAATTTAAATCAGCTTGAAAGATATTTATTCTGTAAAGGTTTTTGATAGAAGATTGTGTTCATACAAAAACAACTTTATTTTGCCAAACTAATAAGCAAAGCATCAACAGAGGTGCGTTTCAATATTACGTCCGACGTACAACCTTTGTGTTCTGTGGTACAACTTTTTATATATTATATATTTATATATATATAGAATCAGTTTTTGACACATTTTCCGCGTCTATCGCGAATCAGAGTACTAGAAGTAGGTGTGACGCGCGACGCCAAAAGCGGCATTCGTTTGATGAATGATTCAATTCACTTGAATACCGCCAACAGGGTGTTGACTAAATTCTTCAATATGATGAAAATAGTTGTTTATTCTACACTGTGAGAAAATTGAATTTCACTGGCTTACGGAAAAGACAAAGTTACATTTTCTACGGCTAGCCGAGAGAATAAGTTTTATATTTTCACGCTAGGTGGCGATGCTATTAAACGTCATTATAAATTAAAATAAATTGTTGGCAGTTGTCAGCGTTTGCAAATTCATTAAATCAGAAGTTGTCAATATTTGATTGAAATTAACTTTTCAGTTTTTCAATTATTGAATTAAAAAAAAATTACCAACAATTATTGTGTAGGATAAAAAATTATGTGTAAGCCACGACAATAAAGTGCTTCAAGAAGTGGCCAGGCTCGGCTGCGCCTCGCTGTCCATATCTCCTTTTGGCCTGAAAATTTCCACTTTACCCTCTAGATATACAATATACTATTATTTGCATTTGCAAACAGAAAAAAAAACTGTGTATTTGGGTTGATGAAAAAATAAGAGTTAATTTGATAAATTATGTTGCACAGATTTCGTACCCAGTATCATCAGCTTTAGAGTGTTAGTAAATACAAAATCATACCTTATATATTGAAATACACTCATAGGATCATGTTGGGCCCGTTAGAACTTTTGATCAGGATAATGAAGAAAATAACAAATTACAATTTCAGATAATTTCACCAAGACTCATAAGACCATTGGGGTGTCCTTTATATCCTTTAAATATTATATAAAATGGATTACAAGTTTTAATATATACAGTGTGACCCACTTAAAACCGGAGCACCCTTATAAAACTTACATTTTTCAACCGATTGTAATGATTTCGTTTTTTTTTTTCGTTAAGTAGACATTCAAAAAGTCCACTAGGACACCAAATTTCATGAATAAATCTCCTTTTTTCCAGGGCGAACTAATCTTATTTTTCAAGGTCGAAAATCTAAAACAATTACTAGCGATTTTTTTAGAAAAAATATGACTACACCACTGGATTCGCAACATTTTCAAATGGTTCATATGTGAATCACGTTGAAATGCGTCTGTCAATAAAAAAGTTATAGGGGAATGAAAGTTGAGAAATATGCCGTTTTATCAACACTCCAATTCAATTTCAGAACATTTATCAAAATTCGAAATACACCACTGTATTCAGGAGGTTGAGATACATCCCTGGTCAAAATTTTAACGAAATCTGTTCATAAATAAGAAAATCATAAGTAAATAAAATTGGGAATATGTTTATGAAATTTCGAGACCTCCTGAATACAGTGGTGTATTCCGAATTTTCATAAAAGTTCTGAAATTGAATTGGTGGGTTGATTAAACGGCATATTTTTCAAATTTCTTTCCGTTATCAATTTTTTATTGATTGACACATTTCAACGTATTTTGAAAATGTCGCGAATCTAGTGGTGTAGTCAGATTTTTTCTAAAAAAATCGCAAATTTTTAGATTTTTCACTTTGAAAAAAGAAATTAGTTGGCCCTGGAAATTTATTCATGAAATTCGGTGTCCTAGTGGACTTTTTAAATGTCTACCTAACGAAAAAAAAAATCATTCCAACCGGTTGAAAAATGTAAGCTTCTTAAGGGTGATCTTAAGACATATTTCATGTTCGTTTATGAGCGTGTTGTGGCGAATTTCTGTTAACAAATGATTTTCTATTTTTAATGTTAATATTTGCATTAAAATAGATTTTATTCCATTTGGCTGATACACACTGCATACCAATTGGTATCATAAAATTACTTTTGGAATACTGTTATACATTTTCATCCCAAACCAGCAAGGGAATTGTTGCAGTGAAAAAGGGATTGCTTGAACATTCAAGCAAATGAATATACAGTGCGCCGCTAAATTATGGAATAAATTCATTATTTCTGAATATGAAGATATTTCGGAAAAATCCTCGGACTGGTCGATTTTCTTTTACAATGGGCCAATTTTTTAACACCACCCAAAATATATAGGGTTATCCGCATTTGAGTAAAAATGACCGGTGATATTTTTAAATGGGACACCCAGTATATTTTTCCATATTTGGTTAGGGATCGTCATTACGAATCCAGTGATACCAGGTTTGATGAGATTATGTCAAACGGCTGCGGAGATATGGACTAAGACTCCACGCGATTCAGAAGGTTAAAAGTCTGTCTCTGTTTAGCAGCGCACTGTATATATATATATATATATATATATATATATATATATATATATATATATATATTTAATTTGTTTCACCGAACAGTATACAAAAATAATATCTATTAATTTTTCAGTATCACAATGTGCTCTTTGTAACATGACTATGCGAGAAGATAACCATAGACCAAATCAAGAAGACTTTGAACGATATATTTCTTTCTTTGTGCTTGACAACCCAGATGAAGATTGTCCAAAAGCAGGTCATGCAGCCTATGGTCAAGGAGTTACTTTTGAAACGAATTCCACAACAGAACTTTCCAAAGTAAAAGCATCCTATTTTAGGGCCTATCACGATGTACTGAGATCATCAGAAGATTTTATCGAGGGCATGAAATCCACCAGAAAAATAGCAGAGAACATCTCCAGAACAATTGGAGTAGAAGTTTTTCCCTACTCGGTGTACTATGTGTTTTTCGAGCAGTATTTGACAATGTGGAGAGACACTATATTCACCGTCGTGGTTGGTCTTGCAAGTGTATTCGTCGTGACATTCCTACTTATGGGCTTGGATATTTTCTCAAGTTTTGTGGTAGTCATAACCATAACAATGATCATAATAAATCTCTGTGGTCTCTTGTACTGGTGGAATATACCCCTGAATGCCATATCACTAGTGAATCTAGTCATGGCGGTAGGAATATCTGTGGAATTCTGCTCTCATTTAGTTCACAGTTTCTCGATGTCTATTAAGCCTAGTCGAATAGAGAGGGCAGCAGATGCATTGACCAAGATGGGCAGTTCAGTATTCTCAGGAATCACCCTTACGAAATTTGGAGGAATCATCGTCCTGTGCTTTGCAAAATCTCAGATATTCCAAGTTTTCTACTTCAGGATGTACTTAGGGATTGTGTTGTACGGTGCATCTCATGGGCTCATTTTGTTACCTGTACTGCTCAGTTTTATAGGTAAGTTTGTAAGAATTTCCTTAAATGCATGCAGATGCTGGGATTTATACTAATGCTATCATTGTTTTGGAACTCCAGATCAACAAATTGATTCAAAAAAATATTTGCCAGAATGTCAACAAAACTAATTGATTTTTGTAGTTACACAATTTTGATGTGTTGGGCTGAAATGGTGATGGAATTTTTTAAAAGTTTACAATATGAAACAAGACTGAAAAATGCGCATAGCTCTTTATTCCAAATTAACTGGTTGATTCATAACACATATATTTTCTTTAGCCAACATCTGTCAACATTTGCACTAACGGTGTGAACACACATAAAAACGATTTTAAGTTAATTTAATCTAATATATTTTTTCTACGTTCATGCAAAAAACAAAACTTTATTGAACTATATTTGGTGGAAAAACTGTCTCTTTATTGCACTGAGTGCAATAAAGACTTTATTGCACTCATCTGTCATTCTACTATAGCGTTCTGTCATCATGACAGACTTAAACTTTCAAATCGACGCCAAATTTAGCCCATTTTCTGTGAGATTGTATTACGTTTTAAATAGTTGCATGTTTCATCATATTCATTATATAATGGAATATGAAATTACTAGAAAATGCAATTTGTTAAAAATAAAAATATTTCCTTCGAATATCATCTGAATTACACCAAATGATTTTGAATTACTTTTAGCAGATAGATTTAAACAATCAATGTCTTCCTTACAGTTTAGTGCCACCTAAATGAAACATTTTCTGGTTTTTGCCTGAACGTAGAAAAAATATTGTATGAAACTCATGCAAAAAGAGTTTATTGCACTCGACGTGAAATTGTCCAACGAGGCCATCAGGCCTCGAGCAGTATTTTTAAACTAGCTTAGTGAAAGACCAAATATTATCATATCATATGTAAGTGTAAGATAAAGTTTGATCATATTGCTTTATTCATATTATTTTGTATATGAAATGGGAATGTGCTTCATGTCTAGACAACAATTTAAAATAGCTATCAGGCCAACTCCAAGAAATTAATTGAGAATATTCTGATAAAAATGCTTTTTATTGTCTTGTGAACCATAATTGTTTCTTTTGTAATGTACATGGTGCAGGTGTTTGTAGTTTTTTGTATGTAATGAATTTTGTTTCTCCATAAGAGTACCAGATATTAACTGATTATTTGCCATATCCAATAATTTCATGTCTACAAATGGTTAATAATGAATTTAAATATTGAATTTTATGCATAATGAATTTAAAGTTGGACTGAAATTTTGATTATCAATATTTGGACTGAAATTTTGATTATCAATATTTCAAATTTTTTGTTATGCACAACGCTTCACAAATTTATGTTGGATACTTATAGTCGAAGAGCTGAGGGACCAAAAATGTGACAGTTTTATAAAGACTGATATTTTGATATTAAGTCATAAATAGGTTGAATATTAATAGCCTGACGTCAGTCAGCCAGTTTTTGGGTGGTTCCGAAGTTGTAAAACCTGAAAATTGGTGTGTGGATAGCCAGACAACTAAAGAACTATGTGAACATAGTCAGTCAGCAGAATGTTAAGGCAACACGCGTTAGCAGCCCGCTAAACCTGTCAAAAAATTTGGTTGGTGTAAATAGAATCCTCATTTCATTTTAAGACTATAAGTTTCAATAAATATATACCCTAAGATGTAAGATGAATAATAATCGAGTTACAGGCTATTGAAAGTGACAAAGAAATATATGTTTTTCAGAATAACTCCATAACGGATAGACTTTTCTTAATAAAATTTGGTGTCACTTGACATACATGTTTTTTTACAACTTCGGAACTACCTCCGCGACAGTTGTCACAAAAACTGGCTGACGGCAGGCTATTAATATTCAATTTATTTATTACCTAATATCAAAATATCATCCTTTAAAAAAAAACTGTTGCATTTATGTTCCTCAGTTCTTCGACTATTAGTGAAAGAATATAGTTATTGCAAATTTTATTATGAAATTTCATTTCCTTATCAAATTTCTTTCTCATGTACTTTTCCTTTTTATAACAATCCTCTATGGCTTTGGCATTTCCAACAATATAATGTTAATCTGCATTTCCAATAATATAATGCTAATCTGCTATATTTGCTGTCTTTTGTCTCCAATAAACAATTCTCATATATTTATATCATACTAAACATTGTTTATCCATCAGTTCTTTGGTCTAAAGAGAAAGAAAGAGAGAAGAGAAAGAGAGAGAAAATATGTGTTTACTGCTTATTATTAAAGATATACAGTATCGGAAAGTTTTCACCTGTGGTATGGTGGTTTTATGAGAGCGTAAAAAAAACCTTGCTATATGTTGAGAGAGCATTACAATTTCTCCTCTACTCGCTTGAGGAAGAGATATCGACGTGAGTTGTTACTTCGTCTGGTGAGCCAACAGGAAGAGGCGCGCAGTAGTGCGTCTCTCTTGTTTATGTGGTATGTGTTCCTTGTTGCTCGCGTAGATTTCTGTCTATACCACAGATAAAGAAATCTGCATTGCATTGTTCACAATGAGCTTGTCAAGAAAGAAACAAAATGTCCTGCACTACCAGGACGACGTTTATTGTCATAATCCTCTACAATAGGAATAATTGGGTCGAAAATCTATCAGAAAACAACTACTTTCCTGAGTAATACCACGACGAACGTTGAATTACATCTCATGAGTTTCGATCTATAGGTGGTCCAAATGTTTCAGTGAACATTTCCATGCAACTAGCAATTGCGGAGACATCCTTGTAGGACTCTGCACGGAAATTCCTTAGATGTAATTCAACGTTCGTCGTGGTATTAGCCCGGAAAGTAGTTGTTTTCTGATAGATTTTCGACCCAATTATTCCTATTGTATAGGATTATGGCAATAAGCGTCGTTGGTAGTGCAGGACATCTTGTTTCTCTCTTATACCACAGATGAAAAGTTTCTGATACTGTAGAACCTTTTTGACAAACACTGGTGAAAATAAATAGAACATATAATTAAATAAATGATCACATCCAAATAAATATAGCATAATGTAGTTACAATAAAATAATACGTATCTAAATAATCACATCCAAGTAACTATATTCTCACTAGTAGCGAAGTGGCCGAGGTGTTAAGAGCGTTTGCTCTCACCCAGGCAGCCCGGGTTCGACCCCACCGCCATCATGGAGCTAAAGTGGTTCGGAATCCACTTTTTAAGCTGTAGGTCCCGGGTCTTCCTTGCTCGGACAAGCTCTGCTTTTGAGGGGTTTTTGAGGGTTACGAAAACCTGAGAGATTTGTAATAACAAATTTTATCAAATTTTTTTTGACTTCTACCTCTCTTATGCTTCACGAATTTCATAGCTAGCTTATTGACTATTTATCACTAACTGAATTATATGTAACCTTGATGAGAACTGTTGGTTTCGATACAATTCAGAAACTTAAAAAATACCCAAACACCAAAAGTATGACAGTTTCACTCATGCATGTTTCGCCAACAAAGTTAGCATATAAGCTGTAACCTTTCTAATTGATAGAAGAAGAATGTGTTAAGGTAACTTCTTTCGAAAATTCAATTAAACCTGAGATAATTCTCCAATGTCTAAAGATTAACTATATTTAAAAAAAAAAAGTTTCTGGATTTACAAATTAAATAGCCTTACAGTTACTTTCATGCATATAACCTTTGCAGAAACTTTTATAAGCTTAGCAATGTGGAACATACACAGTGGACGAATTGCATGGGAATCTATTTGTAGCCATTGACGCCAAGTGTATTAAAAAGGGAACAACCTTGAACAGAAAAATAAAAAAATTATCAATGAACTGAAAAACGATTCTTTCAACACTATTCCTCTCAAACTTTTGATAAGAAGAGCTAGATCTAACTAAAGGCCTGCCATTTGGCATTAATGTTTCCCAGGGTGATATGGAGAATATAATACTGAGAGTTAAAAGTGCCAATCAACATTTGTCAGCGACCTCTATTGGTTTTGTTAGAATTTAATTTATAATTACGGGTGAAAAATGAGAAATAAAAATTCCTATGTTTTTATAGCACTTTATATTTGCCACCCTTATGTCCATATCACTAATTCAAGGTCTAATATTTTTGGGGAAAATTGTTTTCAGTTCAAATGTTTCTGCTGTGTACAATTTAATTTTAGAATTTGTATTACTAAATTTTTCAAATGGCAATATTCAGGAGATTCTTCTTATTCAACTTCAAATATCTTGAAAACTATTTAATGAAACCTCTCCCTTTCTTGTATGGGAAATGTTGCTGATTGAGAAAAAGAAAACGAAATCGATATTAATCGAGTGGCGTGAAAGTTGGGGAGGGGCGATTTGGGGTACCCACCTGCCGTACGCCCCTGTTTGAAGTTACAAACACATGATTTGCAATGCAATTTGGAACTAAATGCTGTCAAGTGACATACTAAATTTCATTAAGAAAAGTTGAGCTGTTATGGAGTTATTCTGCAAAACGTATAATTTATTGTCACACTTTCAACACCCTGTAACTCGGTTATTATTCATCTTAGGGTATATGTTTATGGAAACAGTAACCTTTAGAAGGCTGAAAGTAATATTATTATTATGAAATAATCAATTCAACCGTGAAAAATTGTAATTTGCTTTTGTGTTATTGTGTGTTGCGCTTTTTCGTTTTTTTTTTACGTTCATCAAGCATTCACTTGTGGATTCATAACTATTCTGCTGTCATACAGGGTCGCCCATGAATAAAGAGAAATTGGCCAAACACAGGAAGTTAAACGGGGAACATTACCAGGAAACCAATTTTGGCAGAGTAAGATCAATTGTATAATTTAAATTTATTACATTCTATATTTTTCTCTTCTAAGTATTATTATTTGTTTCTCTTCTAAGTCATATTTATGGATAATGCTTTTTTTGTTTCCATTTAGGCTTCATTTAGTACAGAATGTTCAACTATTGTTTTGTATTGTGATTGGAACTCGCCTATAAACTGAAATTATTTGCTTTAATCTGCTTGACAATCAGAATAGAGATCACAGTATTTAAAATATGTTATACCTTTCTTCTGGAGTGCCAAAGAGATTGAATGAACTAACATTCAATTTTCTTTATTACCAACTCTGCTGAAGAATTACAATTGAATTCTCAGGTAATATACTTGAAGATTTGCGAGTATGTTTTCTAGCTTTTGCATTTTGTTTCGATTTAAGTATGTGAATTACTAACAGTGGTTTATTTTATTGCTATTTGGGTTAAGAGGGTATTCCTTATGAGTATCTTCTCCCTTATATTATTTTTATTTTATTCAAAAACAGAAATATGAGTATTTTTTTTTATTTCTCCTTTAGATATCAGTTCTTTAAATAATAATGAAAAAAGATTATGCAAATCTTATTTGAAGGAAATATTTCAAACCAACCTTATCCCTCACCTACATGGTGTTTATTCAGACTAAAAAGAAATCGTACTGCTTCATGGCACAATATTGAACTAGAATTTGGTTGCTGAAACTGCGTACATTGACGCATTCAGGTGCAATTGTGCTCTTAGCAACTGGTAGTAGATTGTAAAATATTGAACGGTACATTTAAATAACAATTTCCAGCTGTTTTCTGTATTATTGGTTATGTTATGTGTTATGATCAACCAATCATTTCAAATTTCGGTTCTCAAAGGTTAAACAAATTGTGAAATTGATAAAAATGTTGACTCAGTAAGTTGTATTGAAAATCTTATGATGATCCAATGGTCAAATTTGATTGCATGTGATGTTTTTTAAAATAATAAAAGATAAAGTTCCAAATATTATTATGAAGCTCATAAATTCAGTTGTCAAACGTCATAATTTGACTTCATTGTGTATCACTAAATACATTCATAAATTTGGTGATCTTCAATTTTATTGATATGTGTAAATGGATAATTCATGAATTTTACGGCAATTTTTGGTAACTTTTAGTCTGTTATGACACCTCTTCATTGAATGAAAGTTCTTGGTTGGCTTGAACTTTTATGTCATTATGTTGGTATTTCTGACAAAAACTAACACTAGAGTTGACAAATAAATTCTCATTTATTCATGAATTTTATCGGACCATACAAATACATACATACATACAGTTTCTTCTTTGTTATATACAGTGACCGCCAAAAAATATGTACCATATGGGGAAAAGGTTTATTTATATTAGAAAAGATTCTTGGGAAAAGTTTGTGCATATCCGATAACCTAAAAATCGATTTTGACAAATGTCACGTGGTCGCTGGTATGGCACTTTAATACAGAGGATTTTTTTTTCATATCCTACAAAGTCGAGGAAATAGTCATAAAAAGGGCCATAATTGAAAGGGGTGGTAGGGGGTAAAACCTGGACGAAAACTCCTTTCTTTGGAGGGTTGCTTTTCTTGGTCCCTAAAGAGCCACCTATAATTTCAGAGCTTAATCATCATTCCAATTCCATTTTTCCAATTTTTGAACCTAACCGGTCCCGAATCATGAATAATTTAGTAAATATGGATTTATACTGAAGCAGCAACCCATACCCTTTTTGGACATGCAATAATTTTAAAGTAGTGAGACAGGTCCCACTTATACATGCCAAAATATATATATAATATATATATATATATATATATATATATATATATATATATATATATATATATATATATATATTTAATAACACTATTGTGAAATGCAAACCTCAAGCTTGAAATCACGTACTACATTTTTTATGTAGGATGTGTATGAGCGATTACTTTCAACTTTTACTGAAGAAACTGCTGGGATTATGGGTGAGTTGAAAACTGAGGCAGGAGTAAAACCCAGTGTCTTCTTTGGCATGTATAAGTAGGACTTGTCTCACTAGTCTTAAATCGTTGCATATGGTCCAAAGAGGATACTGATTCCTACTTCAGTATAATTATTTCATATCAACTAAAATATCAATGACTTTCGGATCCTCCGTAAATATCGTAGAAGGGTTATGTGACGTGGGACAAAACAAGGTACTCAGATACTCACATGTTATATTTGCATGAGGATGTAGAAGTCTTCAGGAACGATATGCACTTTTTCTTTTCCTTCTATACTATTATTATTAGCAAAGTTATGACAAATCTAATGTTTGGCCCTGCGAACTTGCAGTGGCGGGTTAGCTCGAGCATGAAATGTGACGTCGGCGTTTAACCACGTTTTCTGAGAAAACGAGCGTATTTCATAAGGTATTACTGAAAATCATTCTTGTGGAGAATTGAATTATCTCTCGACCTATCGAAATCGTTTTTTGATAAATCTTATATTATCTGAAATAACAAAAAAAATTATATTTTTTTTAAATGACATTTTTTTTAGATTCCACCCCTGATTTTTTGGTAAACAATTTTTTTCTAATAATACATGATGTCGAGATGTCATGTGCCGAGTTTCAGATTGTTACAAGTCATTCTTCACTTTTTGCTCGAGTTTGTCGTTACTGGATTAATATACATTAAGAGTCATCTGCATTCATATGATCTCTTTATTTAAATCCTTGTATACAGGGTGTAATCTAACCTCTTGCACTCCCGTGAAGGACGGGTGTATAATGCCATTTTATAACGAATGGCAGGCAAATTCAAAAAAAAATTGCGGAAAGTTTAAATTGTGTTGGAAAATTCGTCGAAATTTTGGGAACCGCTGTCCGCCGAACGTCAGCTGACCGGAGCAGAGCCACAATATACTGAAACTGCCGGATGGAAGAAACTGTGTAATTTTGAACTAGTGGTTTCCAAGATTTTCAGAATTTTCCAACAAAATTTGAAATTTTCACAATTTTTTTTCGAATTTTTCACACCTGACATTCGTTATAAAATGGCATTATAAACCGTTCTTCACAGGAGTGCAAGAGGTTACATTACACCCTGTATATAAATAATTATTAGCAGTACAAATAGCAAATGCACCACTTTTTCTCTGGAGTCAGGAGTGCATCTAGTAGTGGTGTTCTCTCTGATCTAGGCTGATTATAATATATAATATTATCTTATTTTCCAAATTATTATTTACTTAATGAAGATTTGTCTAAAGTTGTAAAACTGTCAAATTGTATTTGTTAGTTAGTTAGTAGTATAAAGTAAAAATTGTGTTGGCAAAACGTGATGTAGTATAATTGAAGTAATTTTGGAATTAGTATAGTTGTTCTGCTTTGATTGTATTCACAAGGAAGATTCCAAAAAAAACTTGAGGACAACACCAGTTGATCAATCAGTTTAGGCACTGACACTGATTGACAGTCATTTTATATAGGCAGATCCATAAATTCAACAGATTTAATCTCAGAAAAAACTAGAAAGTTTACGATACAGTAAAAAAAGTGGCATTTGGTTATATCATTTCCAGATAAATCATGCAAAACCAACATAAATTTCTCATTGGAGAAGTTGTAAAAGTATGAATATCCAACCATTTGGTTAAATGATGGACAGAGTGAAATTATTGTGTTCATAATAATAACAAACTATGAAGAACATATTCCTATTTTTTATCAGACAAGTCCGTTAATCAAAATAATCCTCATTGAATCAGTAGATTTATATGATAAACAATAATTCATCTCCAGATTAAATCAAATTTACAATTCAGAGATATAGGGGCAGATCAGTCACATAAGGAATACCCTGTTGATACAATTATACGGCAATCCCTATATAAATACAACATGTATTTCAGGCGTGATGCAAAGAAGACGCAGATATGTCCGCCAACCACATCTGGATGGACCAGAAGAGTCATCAGTGGTGTCACCTTTGTTGCCATCCACATCGGGCAATAGCTATGATGCTATAAGTTCAGTGACATAATACCATCGATTAGTATATTCAAAAGTTCTGTTGTGATATTGACCTCTTTCGTCATGGATGTGATGTGTGATTATAAACTTTTATGTCTGTTTTCATATCAGTGCTCTGTGGAATTGTTAGGTAATCATTAAAATTAGGTGAATTTAAATTGAACAGTTGAACAGAAGTATTCGAAAAAGTTTGATCAACTCAATTTTTGTATCGTGTTAAAAGAGTATTTTGGCTGGTGATTAATCATACTTGAAACAAAAATTTGTTTTGTGCATTCATGCATTTTAGAGTAAATTATATCAACCCAAATCACTTAATATTTGATCAATATACAAATAAAAGTTGTAATTAGCAAAGAATTCTCTCTGCTGAACTATCTGAAACACATTTTGAATATTAATCTCACAATATCATCTCAAAACTGGCCGTTGTACTAATCACTACTTATTATCTCCCAAGACCTCAGATCTTTTCATTGGGAAACATCGCTTCTGTCACAAGTGGATTTATGTATTATTATATTTTTCCTATGAAATCGAAATGGAGTATTATGCAAAGATTACAAAATGTATTATTCCGTGATCTTTGCAAACTACTATACTTTTTCTGTGAGTTCTTCAAACTAACATTCAAAATATAGTAGACATTAACACAAAATACATTATTTTGATGCTTTCTCTTGATAAATAAGAATAAAAATCTACATAAAAAGTATAAAAAACTTAAATTCATCTATTGCAGTAAAAGCTAATAAAAAAACGTTTTTGTATAACTTTCAGATTGTTAAATGTTTATATTTTCTTGTAATATTGCACTATTCATGTTAATGGTTATGGCCTCATGCCTCATGGTGGACAGGCCAATTGGTCTAACCTATACTATAAAAATTGTTGTTGAGGAACTTTGAAATAATGGCAATTTTTTTAAGAACCTTTCCTACCAGCATCAAGTAAATTTTTTCATACTCTTGAAGTACATATTCTTCACATTTTTACATATTCTTACTTATAAAAATCAGGAATCAATATTTTGAAAGTTTCAAATTGTCAATGACCAGCTATAATAAAATTTCTTAGAGTTTGGTTTTAGTAAGTAAAAATTATTTCTTGTGTCTATTATAGCTATCTGGCTTCTTCAGTTTCAAATTTGCCTGACACATTAAAAATTACATGATACATAAAATTTCTGTAAATCTTCTTTTGATACAAAAAACGAGGTCTTGAGTCAAACCCTCTGCCACTGTAGTATTTGTGGTTTAAAAACTGCCTGCAAAGTAGCAGAGGCGCAAATATGAAACTATATCAAAATTTGCTACTTATGATTCATATAAGGCAGTCATAAAAAAAATATGGTTGAACTACATAAAATCCAAGCAAAAGATGTTAGTTTCTATTTGTACAAGGCAATCAATACTAGTTTTTTTAAGGTATGTTGAAATACATAGGAAGAAATGGTAAACTCTTACATTTTCAGTATTGGGGTGAATTTTTTGAATAATTTGAATACTTTGGAAATCTGTTTTGTAACGATACAAGCTGCATTACCGTTTTTTCTCTACTCTCTGATGGAAATAGCAGCTTACTAAACACTGATTAGTGTTCTAAATATCTGATGAAAGTACCAGGAGACCTAAATTGATCATCCTTTCCAGTTAAAACAGGAAAGTAGTATTGGTTAAGTAGTCATTTTCGTGTTTTTACCAAATATGCGATTTTCATAGGAAAAACATACTTTTTATATTAAACAATTTGAAGAATTGCATTTTCTTAGCATACTTGACCAACATCAATAGTTATGAGGAAATATAAAAGAAAATTATTTTATTCATTTTGACTAGAGGTATAAAAAATTAACTACTGACCAAATCTAGTAATTTTCATCCAAACTGATTAATCCTGTTAAAGACATGTCTGTGCCTTTTTCAAAGTTTACCAAGACTTAATTATTTATAAGTAACTGTATTATTTGGCAGGTGATAGTTACAAATGAAAAGCTGGCTTTATTTATTTATTAGTTATATTCACAGGGTGATTGTATTAGCTTTATTTGTTAGGGGAATGATATAAACTCTGGTTTGAAGATATCAGGAATATAAAAGTGTCTAGATAGAAACTGTTTAGTAATAACAGAAAAATGATAAGTATGAATATACCCACACTTTTCATCTAGATGCCACACTTGAAATAAGAGCAATCGAATATTTCACTCGGATACTTGAAAACAAAAACAAATTTTCTCTCATGTAAATTTTTTATAACCTGTTGCCAATTTTCATCAATTTCTGTATTCACATTCCATTAAAAAAAATTATTATATCAATATGAATTATTTTATAGCTTGAAATTTTATTTAAATAAATGTATTTTGCAAATAATGTTTTTATTTACCCTTTTTATCTCATGTTTTTTTAAAATAACGTTACCTATTGCAGTTCAATGAAGGATCAGAGAACATTCGCGTGCAGAGCAGCAGGCTCGGATAGTTTTTGATAAAAAATTCTGTAGAAATGGATGAACATGAAGTTACTGCAGATAAAAACATACTATGTGTAGTTAAATATGACTGCAAATAATTATTCTAAACAACTTTTCCTAATAACAATTGTCGACATTGTAAAAGAGTTGCTTACTCTTATAACAAATTGATATTTTTTTCAAACTACTCAAACGGTGAATGTACCAGTTAGCCAGCCACCGCCAGTTGTCAGCCAAATCGTGATGAAAGCCTTAATAATAGTGAAACTACTGCTCAAATTGCCTTTGCCTCGGTCATATATTGAAAGTATGGGCCCGAAATTAAAGTTTACACTCACGGCTAAAAGTAAAACTAAGGTCACTTTTGAGTCGTTGGCCGGAAATATTCAAGGGACGAAAAAGTAAGGTAATATCAGTTCCAATTTACGGCCACCAAAACGCAGGATTTTCAAATGTGAAAATAACTTAAGGTAAGGTGTCCAAAAACAGGATTTTTGTAATCCAATGAAATACATCAACGATGTAACTCCAAAATCCGTGAAACTTGTAGTAAATATATATTCCAAGAAGCAAGATCGAAGATGGATTGCGCGGGAAAGTAGGATTTATTCATTCTTCCACAAAAGTAAGGTAGTCGATGCTATAGTCGGAGTTCTCTTTGGGCAATGGTACTTGTAGCGAGATAGGTCCTGTCCTGTTAGCAAAAAGCCTATTTGTTCAACTTCCTGCACTAGGAAAAGATATTTTAGAAACGTCAATTTTGATAGTTGCATAGTTGTATAGCTATTAAACAAGAACGAATTGAGGAATAGGAATGCGAAGGTTAGTTTCTCAAAGTATTCTATTTCATGATTATTTTTGGTCGTGACCATTTTTAGAAGTACCTACCCTTGATTTTTAAGTGGCCAAATCAGCTCGAACATTAGTAAACCTACAGAGATATTGAAAACTTATACAATTTTTATTCAACTTTCTTAAAAAAATGCCCATGAAAAATCAATTATGACATATGTGTCTTCTATAACTTTCTTATATACATTATTGTTTTACAAATTTCAACTTCTTTCTCCAGAAGATGAATTTTCCTCTTTGGCATGACGGATAGATAATAATATTGTATTCTCACAATAAAAATGAAGTCTTCATGGGTTAAATATCTGATCTTTATAACACTTCTATCTTCATAATTACATTAAAAATTTCAATTGTCACCTCCAGAAGATGAATTTCCCTCTTTGGCCTACTGTTGAAATCTCACAATAAAAATTAAGCCTTTGTAGGTTCAACCAGATCCAAATCAGCTTCTGAAAGAACTGCATTTGGTGGAATCTCGCTGGGTCCATCTCTGTCCCATGCATTATCAAAATTATACACCAATTCCAAATCAGGTCTGTCCATTAAATGCGGTTTTAATTTAAAAGACTCTCGTAAGTCCAAAAGCGCCACCGTATCAGAATAGTCACAGCTAGTTATATACTTGAATAACTCATCAGGTGTATATATTCCTGGAACACCTTTTTTAGTGAAGAACTAAAAAAAAACCATTTAACTAAAACCTGTCTGAAAATGAAAACACTACTCTCTACGTATTAAAAGTCTAAAAGATTCATGTCACTTACAATTTAGTTTCGTTCAGAAATGAATCGACAGACTTATCGCGAAAATTCAATCACTTTTGGTATTACTACTGAGAATAGATATAGCACGATAATTCAAGATATCAGATTTATTCCCTGATTTATGTATTGGGGTTACATAAAAAAATTTCCAGTATTCAGAAAATTCACCTGAATTAAGGGATTTGTTGAAAACGTAAAAGAGAGGAAAGTGCAAAACTACAATTTTTGAGAAAAATGGGGGGAATACCATCAGGACCAAGGCCTTCACTTATATTGAGTTTAGATATATATATATATATATATATATATATATATATATATATATATATATATATATATCTTCATACCACATTATATATATATATAAAGTGTTGTTTGAAAGTAAAAAAAAACTTGTAAAACGAATGTATTCCAGTGTATACATTAAGTTGGTGAAAAGAAGCAAACATTTTGAGTGTTTTATTTTTCGCGGTAGAACGTACACTTGGAATGACAGTCATCATTTAAAATAGCCCCGTATCTCCTAAATTACTTGAGACCACCAAAAATTTCAATTGGATTTTTTGTTCAGGAGACCAAAACACGTAAGTTTGCTTTATTAATTTATTTATTTGAATGATAAGACATAGGGTTAACGTTCCTGTCAATAGGGACATCAAAACATATGAACCCCCCCCACTAATGCTGGTGGATATTTTTTAAATCTTCCGAGGAAACAGGCTGATTATTGAATATGGCCACGGTCCAGTTTAAGAGGTTGTATACGATAATTAAAACAAAAAAAAATAATATTCAACTTACATTGATGACGTTATTGCAGTCCCTGTAGAGAAAGTTGAAAGCATTCTCATGGCTGGGTTCGACAGACTGACTAACGTCGATAAAATAACATTCCTTGTTATGCCACAAAATATTATACTCCGATAGATCCGCATGAATTAAATTCGCCTTCTCGAGCAAAGTTTTCATGGCTTCTATCACCTAAAAAATAAAAAATACCTAAACATTATAAATAATTCTAGACACCCTACATGAAACTTGAAAGATAGAAGTAACAATAAAGCAGACTGAAACGTTACCTCGTCATAAGCAACAATATAGTCTGCTTCCTTCATCTTAGCATCCTTCAACTTTGGAGCAGGTGTATAATCCTCTCCAATGAAGGACATAACCAGAACATGTTTTTTGAGTGTAACTACTTGTGGGCAGAGAATCCCAGCTCTTTTTAGTCTCATAAGATTAGCCATTTCTTTTTCAGCCCAAATATGAACAGTTTTTCTGGCAGTTTGTTTGCCAATTCTGTCCTTGAAACGATGATCATCTTTAATATATTTATTACGTTGTTTAAATTCCGAAAGAGTCGTCTTAAAGACTTTAATGACACATTCTTTTGGTAAATTTTCAGCAAATGGAGACGAAAGATCAGAGTCAGCATGAAGTATCACAGCTTCCTTACCTGTAATTTAAACAAAAATCACAGAATAAAATAAAATATGAATATATAATTTTTTATTATTTTTTATTTATTTTTTTATTATGGAATTGGATTTTAGAACCAGGATTAAGTCACTTATATTTTATAACATTTAATATTTAATAAAGTACCTAATGGCCATCTGATGTCACGTATTGTTGACATTTTATATGATGAAACTGAAAACTTGGCGTTTTTGCAACAACCTTTAGTATTAAAATTTCAAAGATTGGGCCTGCATTTTAGTGCATTTGACATGGATTATGATACAGGTATAATTAAAAGTTAATTAATCTTTCATACAAACTAATACAACAAAATTGGGGTTTTCAATCCAAGGCAACTACTTTTTCAGAACTGCAATATTCGGCAACATATACATTGAACAACACTGAACATCTTACAATATAGTTACCAAACAAGTAACAAAAACAACACGTATTAACCCGCCAGAACTATGAAGTCAGTCAATTGGACAAAAAAACTTTAATGGATCAGGGACCGAAACTTTATAATTATCAAGATGGTTGATGTTGTAGATGTAGCTTTAGTTGATGAATTTGCGATTCTACTGTTTCATGATATAGACTGTTCCATGAATGTCAAAAAACTAGTGTTGTTCTCAATCTTGTAATGTAAGGTTGTTGATATGAAAGTTCAATAAATAAAAACTTTAATTAAGTGACATTGGTTTAATTAAACACCAATATGTTTTCAGTTCATCAGTTGTGTTTTTCCTATCAGAAACATGTTGTTTCTTGGGAATATTAAAGGTTATTATTATTATTATTATCAATAAAACAAAACATGGTGGCAGCGGATGAAAACCAAAAGGTACAAAAAGTCTTGGTAACGAAAAGGATTGCCAAAATAAATCAGAAATAAGCAGGTTAGAAATCCGGCGTGAAAAAGGGCTACAAAAGCTAGAAGAAAATGGATGCCAAATTGCCAGAGGACATGAAATTCACTGGAAATGTAAGTGGGAAATTCAAGAGATTCCTACAAAACTTTGAGATATATATGATAGCCAGTGGAAAAAATTAACAAAGTGATGAACGAAAAGTGGCTACTCTGTTAGATATAATAAGCCAAGAGGGTATAAACACATACAACATGTTTGCACTAACTGATGGTTCCTGCTCTCTTTTCATGCTGGAAACGGTATGCCTATTTCACAAAAAGAGTCATTAGTATTATTTAGGAGATCACTGAAGTTGATTCTCACAGAAGAAGTATTCTATGACGTCAGTGAATACCTTAACAAAAACGTGGGTGCTTAATAATTATAATTGAAATTGTATCTTCTTGTATTATACAGTATCGGAAAGTTTTCATCGGGGGTATGCTGGTTTCATACGAGCGTAAAGAATAGCTTGCTATTATGTTGAGAGAGTATTAAGATTTTTCCTCGACTCGTTCGAGGAAGGAATATCGACGTGGATGTTAATTCGTCGGACGAGGTAGTAGGGGAGGCGTACCGTAGTGCGTCTCTCTTGTTTATGTGGTATTATCATATAATTGCGTTCCTTGTTGCTCGCGTAGATTTCTGTCTATACCCCCGATGAAAACTTTTTGATACTGTATATACTGTTTAAGTTAAATATGTGTGTTTACATTTATGTTTGTGTTATATGTATTCACTATATTTACCCTTTTTCTAGCCTTTGTCAATGAGATGTAAATTTTCAGACAATAACGAATATTTTGATTCATTGATTGGTGGAAGATCAAAAGAAAAATTTAATTTTTAAAAATGTAGCATACAAATATATTATTGAATTTTGTAATTGTATATTGATTGTGTATGGATGTTATAACCCATTTGGTGTATTGTGTTATATATTTGACTTTTTGAAGTGTTTTTATACCAATGTGGTCTTTTTAATGAATAAATTTGATTTGATAAATTTTGCAGAATCGATGCTAGCAACGATGGAAGCACCAACAATTCTAAAAAAGCATAGTAAAATAGGTCAAAAATATTTTCGGGTTAGCAATAAGAACAATAATTTTACTACTATATTCCTAAAAAAAATAAGTTCTATAAAGTCCAAATTTGACTCACCACATGGAAACACCCACGTAAATTCCGTAACTTTTCACATACTACTGTAATTATTTTCTGTTTCTATCCATTTTGAAAAGTTTAAATTTATTTTCTATGTCAAAAATTATGGAAGTTACAGGGATGTTTCCATGTGAAGTAAGACAGATTTGGATTATTCAGAACTGATTCATTTCAGGCACAAAGTTTCTGATCACGAATCCAAAGATATTTTTGATTGTTTTTTTTTTCCTATAAGATTTCGGAAATGTCAATGAGTCCATTGCTTCTGGCGTGCACTGAAATCACTTCAAATGATCCCTTCAAAGTGGCTTTGTACATAATTTATGGAGTGTCTACCAATTCTACAAAATTAAGAATTCTACTGCAAAAATTACGTGGGTGTGAGGTCTGCCTGGTTAAAGCCCAACTTACCAATGCTTATTACACCATTTACTCTTTCGAGCAGCTGATTGTTCACCATCTTATAAAGAAGTAATGTAGTGAATTCATCTAGACCGAATTCTGCGGTGGCTTGATCTTCCTTTTTATCATGAATTTTATGTCTTCTAGTTTGTTCTTGTTTAGAATGCATTTTCAAGCTAAAAAATTAAATAACATGTTATCTGATGAATGTACGAGTTCGATAAATTTACAGGGTTGTCCCGAGTATTCTAATGCTGGTTTTACTGAATGAATCGCTATTTTTGGAAGTTGGGAATTGAACCAAAAAAAATTTGAAGAAAACTTGAGCTGCATAGTAGCTCTCTTGAGTGAACATTTGTCTGTCGCAGTAACCTAATCATTCCAATGTTTGCACTATAATTAGATCAATGTGCAACCAAGTGGCCTAGGGGGTGCATATATTTTTACTTTTTCCAATAATTCAAGAGTATCTATCAGACGATTCAAAATTTTATAGATAAACATGGTGTCAAACCATTGCCTTGTGTGGATCAGAGGATTCAAATTCATTACTGACAGCATGTTGGAGTCTGCATACGAAGTACACTCAATTTACACGAATTTTTCCAAAGCGTTCGATAGGGTGAATCATAATGCCTTGATTCAAAAATTAAAGAATTTCAGTATTAAGGGAAACCTTCTCTCCTGGATTGAGAGCTATCTAGATAGCCGACGCCAGTTTGTTTGTATCGCGAACTTTAAATCTCATGACATCATCGTCACGTCAGGTGTACCTCAAGGATCCCACCTAGGTCCCCTACTATTTAACGTATTCGTAAACGATATTAAGTCTTGTTTCTATCATTCTAAATTTCTTTTATTTTCCGACGATCTGAAATTGTATTCCATGATAACATCTGAACTGGACTGCATGTTGTTACAGTCAGATCTACAAAACTTGGCCAACTGGTGTGAGTTAAATGACATGGAATTGAATCTTGCAAAATGTCATATTGCGCTATTTCATAGATCTCGTTACACCACTCAGTTTCAGTACAGTATCAATGGTGTCGACTTAGATGTAAAGGAACATGTGAAAGACATAGGAGTTACTTTCGATCCTCAACTTTCTTTTACTGTACATATATCAAATATAATTACCAAATCTCTTCAACTTTTAGGCTTTGTCAAAAGAATCACTCAAGGCTTTACAAACGTTAACACACTTAAGTTGTTGTACTTTTCTTTAAGCAGATCTCATTTAGAATACGCTTCATGTGTCTGGTCACCTTTTTACCAAACTCATATAACCAAACTAGAGATTGTAGAACAAAAATGTTTGCGCTATGTAGCTTTCAAACAGGGTATCAATATAGCAAATATTGATTATGCAAACATACAAAATGAATTAAATTTGCTGCAGGATCTTAGAACACTATATGATATTTTCAACTCTCTTATACCATGCCCTCAATTACTTGTTGAAATTGGTATCCCCAGGACTACTCATTCAACCAACACTTTCAATATACCCTTTTGTAGGATTAACTATGGACGGAACACATTTGTTGCTCGTTCAACCAATTTAGCAAATCAGTACAACGAATGTCTCGACTTTTTCGATACCCGTGATAGTTTTGTACTCCAATTAAAAGACCTAGTCATGTGATCATATTTAGCTTTATGCTTTTGTTCATATTCGTTCATAAACACTTGTGTTGTAAATTAAATTTTAACTTACTTTAGCTCTGTTTACTATTAACATTTATTATCTGTAAATAATTAAATAAATAGGCCGTGAATGGAAAGCTTTTGGAGCATACCGTACCGTTCCAAATACCTTAAACACTGAATTCCTTAATATTTTTTTACCTGTTAAAAACTTTATTAGATAATTTCAAATCGAAAGTTTCTCCATCCCCTGTTTGAAACTCGGGGGGAAATGAAAGCAATTTACAAGCATTTTTCCTGCTATTCATTACAACATCATGTTTTGTAACCACAGTTCCGTTTTTTTGGACTTTGTAACCACACTGTGGTATAGATGCAATTTCTCGTTGGAGTGAATCAAACCTGTCCCAATCTTTTCTGTCTCTTATGTCTATAACCTCTTCTTCTTCAGAGTCACTTTCAAAATCTGAAAAAAGTAACTCATTTAAAAACATACTGATTATCCGTTGATATCAAGGGATATTTAATTTTAAATACTGAAGAAGAAATTATTAATAATACCTAGACCCTAACGTTAGTTTATAATAACGAAAAGTACAGTGGGGTAAGGTGAAACAAAGAGGTAACGTAGATTATTGATTTATTTGGCTTGACGGAATACCTCAGGGAAGTGTCCTTGGACCAATTTTGTTTTTGATTTATGTCAACGATATTGATACTGTCAATGGTTGTGATTTCATCGATCTTTTTGCAGACGACACACTTATATCAATCGCATCGGATAATCTGGAATCAGCAATTGAGAAAATGAATATCTTCTTGGAAAATATGTATGAATACTTGAACCAAGATAAACTCAAACTTATTATTGCTAAAACAAAATATATGATTTTATCGACCCGTCATAAAATATCATCAATTGATAGAAACAGCTTTAACTTACAAATTGCAGGCGAGGAAATTGAGTTTGTAAGTGAATTTAAATACTTAGTTTTAATACTGGACAACTGTTTATCTTTCCAAGTTCATTTTGATTTCATCCTCAAAAAAATCTCGAAAAAAATTTATTTTTTTTCCAGAATATCAACCCGACTCTCAATTATTTCCAAGATTACACTTTACAACTGTATAATACAACCCCATTTTGATTATTGTGCCAGTCTATTATACTCATTCGACCAAAACAAGATAAGTGCCCTCCAGAAACTACAAAACCGTGGGATGAGAATCATATTGCAAGTTAATAGATATACAAATATTGCAGTTATGCTGAGTACATTGCAGTGGCTCTCTGTTTCTCAACGAAATAGCAATGATTTTCATTTTTAAATTGATACACAACTTGCTCCCATGTTACCTTGAAGAATTTGTATATATAAACACCAACTTCATAAATATCCTACAAGAGCAAGTACTTCCCAACAATTTCACCTGCCTAGGACTCATCTCTCCAATACGATAAAATCCTTATTTTATAAGGGACTGAATGAATACAATAAACTGCCTAAAACTTTGAGAGAATCTACAACTATTTTTGTATTTAAAAAGAAACTCGTAGAGCATATAAAGTCTCTTGGGTAAAGTATTTTGTGTGCATCTTTCTTTATCTTCTTTGTTGAAACATTTATCATTTTATTTATATTCAGATGATGTATACTGATGTAAACCAAACTAGTTATATAAAAAAAATGTATGTATATTAGGATGTCCTATTTGAAACAAACAAATAAAGATTATTATTATTCATGAGAATATAAATTATTTTTGGCAGACGAATTTTGATCTGCGGTTGATTGAAAGAGATGCTTATCTGGGCCAACTGCTCCTGGTCGTAAGATTTTACACACTTTTACGTCTATAAAAAAGAAACATTTTCCCAAAATTTCAACTTCCAAACCATTCCGGAACATCTTCAAATAAGCGGAGTTTGTGAATGCAAAATATGATAAAATAGACACTTTGGCAACAAAGCTTATGTGTTTATCCTGGGTGTCAATGTACAATAAATAGAAAATGTCAGTTTTGATAATTAGTTATTGAATTATTTCAAGAGCAAGAGCTACTTGTGAAGTAGTCAAAATAGTTGTACAACAAAAAAAATCTGAGTATCAGATTTAGTTTTAGCATGAGCAAATTTTTTCCTTAAGAACTAACACATAATTGCATAAACACCACATCTTTCTTAGTTATTAGTGTTAGGTTTTGGGCCATTTTGCGTTAACCAACCATAATATGTTAACTTTTTGTATTTTTCAACATTTATAGTGGTAAATAAAGCATAGTGGCTATTTCCCACTTGGATGTTACATGTTCATCTTCTTGGGTAAAAACCATCATTATACACTTGTAGAATAATATACTATCATAACATAATACCAGTGTGGTGCACTAGATTTTGTAAAAATTTGTTATTGCAAGTCTCCCAGGTTTTCGGAGAAAACCCCTCAAAAGCGCTGAGCTTGTGCAAGCAAGGGAGATTCGAGACCTACAGCTTCCAAACCACTTTAGCTCCGAGATTGCAGAGGGGGTCAAACTAGAGCCGTCTGGGTGAGAGCAACCGCTCTTAACACCTTGACCACTTCACTACAGCTGAAAAGTAAATATGCCACCAACAATCAGTAAGTAGCTCCAAGATGCTGGGCCAAATAATAGTAATAGCCGCTCTTTATCTAATAGGCTATGCCTTTGGGTACACTCTACTCATGTTTAAGAGGGATGATTATCGTTTTTATTATAAAAATTATTACTGTCATCGATATAATAAAGAAACATCGTTTGATCTAAAATGCGTACTTTTGATAGCTCAACTTTGATACCTTACTTTATCTGCCAATCTTGTGTTATCATAAACTAATGATAATCTTAGATCATTATCATACTCAGACTCACTCACCGTCATTCAGGGGTGTTCTTCGATAATTGTCAAATGATATGGATACTTTTGAGGCCCCATTGAACTTTTCTTCGGTGCGTTTCAAATGATCATCATATTCTTTATCAAACTGTATCTGAAGCATCCGGGCAATAGTTTCATCGCTTTCAAAATCATCATTGGAAATAGCCTTCAGTACATCTGAGGGTATATCTTGATTCTCTACATCTGTTTTTGAGACCAACTTAGCTTCGTCTTTTACTTTTTTCTCTTCTTTTGCTTGTAGATCTCTTGCTACTTCTTCAGATATTATATCACTGAAATTAACCGGATCAGGTTTCTCGATTTTAGCCCAAGAACAAGACATTCTGCTTCCGTTCTGTTTCCAATTTAATTTTTTTTATAATTTAGTCTTGTGTAATACAGTGCAATATGTTTCAGTAACTTCTCACAGTTCTCAACAACAACAGAACAGAATTTAAATATAGAAATAGTAATAATAATAGAACACAAAACACAATTTGGGTTTGTTATTTAATTTAGGTTTGTTTGGTTTTAAACTGGAACGGTAATGACAGAGTAGAAATAGGCCCAAACGGAACCTTGGAACCGAACGCCCTGTCAACGTGTCAACTATAACTAATGCACAACCATACAACCAAAGAGTAGAGTGATTACCTTACCTTAATCTTTGGCACAACTCCGAGCTACTCGAGACTGGCAATTAGGGTTGCGTTCAGACAATACACGAAGAGTTGTAGCACAGAACGACAGAACACCTAGGTTGTACGTCGGATGACTTTTCTGAACGCAACCCAGCACCTGTACTTATTATTGGTAAACGATAAAATAATACAATTCTTTAATTATATTTTATTTTTTCAGAATAAAAGTGAGTGTAAAAAGTTGCAGAATTGTATTATTTAATCGTTTACCAACAATTAATTGATTAATTCAATGAGTTTCTTCCATAAAATCATACTAATATAGATTATAGAGTCCATTTACTTCATCGGCAATGAAGTCTGGCAATAATGTTTTTTGTCAGAAAAACAGTGGGGGACAATATTGAGCAAACATTGTGTTTTTTAGGGATTCTAGCTCTGGTATTGAATTCCCAGTTTTTCTGGACCGGCAAAGCTCAAGAAATAAATTATAACTTCCGCATTAGTAACTCTGCCAGTTTCATATTTCGGTTAGACAATCACAACGGCATGAGAAAATAAATCACATGTTCAGAATAATTTTTCCTGGCGTCCAGGGCCGGCTTCACGCCAGCAATACATCAAAACTTCTTTATACAGGGAACTCTGCCAGTTTCATATTTAGGTTAGACAATCACAATAATATGAGAAAACAAGCCATATATGATCAGAATAATTTTTCCGGGCGTCCAAGGCCGGCTTATTCACTCCAGCAATAAATTACAACATCCTTAAAAGGAACTCTGCCAGTTTCATATTTTGGTTAGACAATCACAATGGCATGAGAAAACAAACCACATGCTCAGAATAATTTTTCAGATTTTAGCAGCCCTGTCGCTTCAGGCCAACAAAACGCACCTATCTCTGCTCCTTTGTTTCTGTGGCAGTGTAGGTGTTCTGTGTTTTATTACACAGCGCTAAGAGTTCAGAGTAATAAAAGACATAGAGATGCCCTGCCTATACCTACACAAATACCTGTTTTGAAGTGAACATGAACTCTCATTTTTTATACAATTTGTGGGTGAGGGGGTGATAGATGGTGAAATGTTATATCGACAGTTTGTTTACATTTGGAGTAAGAAGGACAAACGAAGAATGACAACTTGATCCGAATGAAATGAGCGGGCATGCACGAAACTACCCGAATGAATACGGACTTAACATGTATACGGCTCTCGCATGTAAACAAACAGTTATGTTCACTTCAAGACAAGGATGGAGAAGGCATCTCTATGGTCTTTTATTACTCTGAGGCTGTGAGTGCTGTGCTGTGACTTTTGACGTTAAATATAAATAGCTACATTGCTACATAAAATAAACTAATAAACTATAGCAATAGCATTATTAGCAATCTTAGCATTCACAATTCATTTATTATTTACATTATATTATATTACATTTGAACTTGATTAGCTTCCAATACCTTTGGTTTTGAGAAATGGATGTGCTGGAGAATGAGGACTACAAGCATTCAATTATAACTTTACAAGATTTCCCATTTATTTGCCGAATCTGTTGTTTGAAACAAAGCGATTTGAGATTGTTCGAAGAACAAGGTTATTTGTTGGATTTATTCCACTCCATCACGAAAATAGATGTAAGTTGCTTAAATAATCCTTTTTTTTTACGAAATGGTTAATGAATATGATTGCCCGTGATCACTGTATGTAGAACTGACCGAACTTTAGTGAAGAAAATAGGAATCTCTCTGGGTTTCATACATCAACAGTTCAGTTACTTACTATGTGAAACAAATATACTAGGTTTTGGAAGTGAAGTAAAATTGATAATCCCACAAGGGTCAGGTAGCCGAGTGGTTAAGAACATTGTGTTCCAGCATTCATGCTGCTTATCATGTAGGTTCAAATCCTAGCGACTAAAGTTTTTTCTGACGGCCCAAGGAAGTGCTAGAAATCACACGTTGAATGGTAAGATCTCGTTAATCCTTGGCTCGCACAAGTTTTGACTTTTGAGGGCTGGTTAACGGAAAAAAACAAAAACAAACAATCATTGCTCCACTCCAAACTCTGATATGACTATGAAACATAGCCCAGCTGAAATAGATTTTCCTAATGTATGGAAAGCTGATGCAGAATCTCAAGGCTTGTGTATTTTGTCATCTCTAAGTTTATAAAGTACTTATACTAGTTTGCTATATTATTCAAAGATAACTTTTACTCTGATATAAATGCTGAAGAGAAGTTATTCAAATGACCCACCAAAAACCAAATGAATGTAAATAATGATTTTGTTTAAGGTTTTCTTATACTTTTCTTGGTTGGCAATTATTGTTGACTCCATCAAAACTTTTATTTCAATTCCTGTGAAAAGTGTTTTATAAAATTATTTCAATAAATTTAAAAAATGTAAAATTGTTCAAATAAACCATACCTTAGAAAATCTTTATTAAGGTATTTGGAACGCTAGAATCGTTTTCTTACAAATTTAATGAAAATTTGATATATTTCTCGACAGTGACTACATCAGCTGAATTTTTTTGAGAGTTTTTGTCCGTTTAGAATCGGAGATAATTGGACTCAAAGTTGCTTCCCAATAGACTTTTATATCATAGCACCATAGGCCAAATGCAATCATTGTTTCAAATAAAACGCTATACAGAAGAAATGCGTCTTACAAATTTGATAGAAAACTAACACAAGTCAATAAACTTGATAACAATGCTGATAACTAAATCTGGAAAAATTCGCCCGTCTAATTATCGAAATACAAGCCTCTAAAGTCGGAATGATTTGATCGATCAGAGCACAAAAATGACCACGACCAGAGTAATGGCAACAACGCGCTGCAGCTGGTAAGGAAATTGAGAAATATATCCCGAAATAAATAGACCAGGAAACATAGAAAATAGAGAATTGGGCAGCCTCCTTGCCCATATTGTCAGAATATAACAATTGGGGATTTTGGAAAAGATTAGACGTGAATTAAGACCAAGGACCGGAATAATTTTCTGAACAAAATGGTCAAAGACAATTTGTGATAACTCATTAGGTTTTCGAAGTATATTTCACCTCACTTTCTAGTTTGACGCGGTAGCAATCACGTCGGAAATCATAATATCCTACGGAGTTGAAATTTCACATGTTTCAGTTCCGATGATGTCAAAAAAATTATCTTCTGCTCCCAGAAAGCTAGATAAGAATGAGTAGGGTTTTGAAAGTTTTTTGACGACTTTGATCACGGAGAAAAAAAATTTGGTAAGGGGGATCGTCCTCCTTCCCTCTTCTCGAAAAAAGTTGAAAAACTCTCGAAATGAAAATTAGAAAAATCCGTAAAAATGGTGGAAAACATCTGATCGTCGAATGATTTGGTTAAAAGAAAAATCACCCCCCTGTCCCATCGAAAGCTAGATAGAGAACGCGAAGGAAATCAGTAAATTCATCAACAATTTTGGCCATGGAAAATAATTAGAAGAAAAAATTCAATCGGGGTGCTCGCCACCTTTCCCCATCACGAAACAAATTGGGAAAACTCGCAAAATGGAAATCGAAAAAACCCGTAAAAATAGTGAACATTATCTGACTGTCAAATAATACGGTTTCAAAAAATATCAACCGTCTAACCCCATTCGATAGCTAGCGATAGCGTAGGATTTCCGAAAAATTTCCAACTGTTTCATACATGGAAAATTACGTCGAAAACTATGTCTGTCGGTGGGCTCGCCACACCCCTCTATAAAAAAAGTTGCAAAAACTCGCGAAATCAGATTCGGAAAAATCTGTAAAAATAGTGACAAATATCTAACCGTCGAATATTACAATTTAAAAAAATTTCACCCGCCTGCCTAGATTGAGAATTTTCTGATTATTTCGGACGATGAAAATTACGACAAGGGCTCAGCTCCACATAAAGTTGCGAAAAATTACGAAAACTGAATATGTAACAATTGTGGTAAACATCGAATCGTCGAGTAATTTTCGTAACTTGGCCAGTATGTAGGTATGTATCCAGTAATATGAGATTCGTGCCGAGAAAATAAATCATGATACAGATAATTTCTGTATTAGGGCTATTCTTTCAAATTGGGATGACAAACCCATTACTAAATCAAGCAGATCTTTCAATAAGACAGAAGGAAATTATCCTTCCATACATCGAGAAATTTTATATGTGGTTTGGGCCGTAAAACATTTTAAACCTTATTTGTTTTCGAGAAAATTTGTCATTAGCACAGACTGCTGGCCATTAATATATATATTCGGTATGATGGACCCATCAAATAGACTTAAAAAAAATTCTTGGTCTCGTAGAGTATGATTTTTATGTATTATCCTCGGAGATGAACAAATAGTCTAGTAGCGAAGGCGTTATCTAGAGTCGAAATATCTTCCTTTATTTAATGTCTGTGTTTGCATATTCATAACTGATTGATTGCTTTGAATATTTTTATTACTTTCAAATGTGATTTTTTGGTTTTGTTGTTGAAGGTCCGTTCAACAGAGGAATTTCCGAAAAATATTTGCAATGTATGCATCAGTGAACTAGAAGATATATCATTTTTCATTGATATTTCAAAGAACAATGATGCTAGTTTTGGAAAGAACTTGCAACCGAAAAAAGAAATTACAGAATGCACAAATGAAATTGAAAGCGGAATGTTACGAAATATAAAGATAAATGAAGAAAATGGGGAGGATATGTTCGCCCAGGGTTCTCAAATTTGTCTAATTTGTTCGTCCTCAGCAAGTAGCCCAATGCCGTTTAAAGAGAAAGCACAACTGATACATCTTTTTGAAAATATCACTAACATTGATGTGAGTATCTTCCCGGTTGTTGTTTTTATTTTAGTGTTGTATTTTATTTATTTTTTCCAGGTGAAATCTGAATTTGACATCTTGAATATGTATAGCATATGCAAGAAATGTGCCTACGAATTAGAAAAGATTTCATCATTTGTCACTTCATCACTTTGTAATAATCAGAAGCTCGAACATGTCATTGGTAGACATAAGACTGTGAAAACTGAAAATTATTCAGATACAATTGACATAGAATTATCAACGTGTCAAGAATTGAAACTTGTCATTGATAGGAATGAAACAATGACTGAAAAGACTGTTTTGAAGACTGAAGAAATTTTTTATGGAAGTAAAGTGAAACCTGAAATTATTGATATCAAGAAAGAAATTATTGACAACGAAATTGTAACTTCTAATGACAATGTGGTGAACCATATACCTCTATGTGCGGAAAATCCATTTATGTGTGACCATTGCCAGAAAAGTTTCTCAAAGAAGTGGAATTTGCAACAGCATTTACTCACTCATAGTGAAAACAAGCCCTTCAAATGTGAAATCTGCGAAAAATGTTTCAGTCGGAAAGGTTATTTGCAGAGGCATTTCCACACCCATAGTGGAGAAAAACCAATCAAATGCGAAATCTGCCAAAAACGTTTCATGCGGAAATTTGAATTGCAACAACATATGCTATCTCATAATGGAATAAATCCATTTAAATGTGATTACTGCGAAAAAAGTTTCAAGCAGAAACCAAGTTTGCAACTGCATGTGCTAACTCACACTGGAGAAAAGCCATTCAAATGTGATAAATGCGAGAAAAGTTTCAAACAGAAACCACATTTGACAGGGCATATGCGCAGTCACAGTGGAGAAAAGCCATTTAAATGTGAACGATGCCAAAAATGTTTCAGTTGGAAAAGCAATTTACAAAAACATATGCCCACTCACAGTGAAAAAACTCCATTCAAATGTGATTGCTGTGAAAAACGTTTCAAGCAAAAACCAAATTTGAATCGGCATATGCTCATCACTCATAGTGAAGAAAAACCATTCAAGTGCGATTGCTGCGAAAAAAAATTCAAGGAGAAATCGCAGTTGAAAACGCATATGCTCACTCACGGCGGAGAAAAACCATTCAAATGTGACATTTGCGAAAAACATTTCATTCAGAAACTACATCTGAAAGCGCATATGCTCATTCACAGCGGGGAAAAGCAATTCAAATGTAATAGCTGCGAAAAATGTTTCAGTGTAAAGATTTATTTGCAAGCGCATATGTTCACACACAGTGCAGAAAGACCATTCAAATGTGATATCTGCAAAAAAGGATTCATTCAGAAATGTAAACTGAAACAGCATATGCTTTCTCATACTGGAGATAAACCGTTTAAATGTGATATCTGCGAAAAACGTTTCTTTAGGAAATGTATATTGCAACAACATGTACTCTCTCATAGGGGTGACAAACCATTTAAATGTGATTACTGCAAAAAAAAATTCACGCAGAAACTATATTTGAAAAGGCATATGCGCGTTCACAGTGGAGAAAAACCATTCAAATGTGATTTCTGCGTAAAAAGTTTCAGTCAAAAACTACATGTGACAGCGCATATGCTCATTCACAGTGGGAAAAGGCTATTCAAATGTGAAAGTTGCGAAAAATGTTTCACTAGGAAGGGTTATTTGCAAGCGCATATGCTCACACACAGTGCAGAAAAACCATTCAATTGTGATATCTGCAAAAGAGGTTTCATTCAGAAATGTAAATGGAAAGAACATATGCTCTCTCACACTGGAAAGCAACCGTTCAAATGCAATGTCTGCAAAAAACGTTTCTTTAAGAAATGTATATTGCATCAACATATGCTCATTCATAATAGAGTAAAATCATTCAAATGCGATTGCTGTGATAAGGATTTCTATGAGATATTCAATTTGGAACAACACATGCTCACTCACTCTGCAACTATTGATATCAAGGAAGAAATTATCGATATCAAGGAAGAAATTATCGATACCAAGGAAGAAATTATCGATAGCGAACTTGAACCTTCTACTGTCAGTGATAGAAATCCTTTTCGAGTTTCAGGCAGAAACCACATTTGAAAGGACGCATTCACAGTGCAAAAAAAACCATTCTATTATGATATCTGCAAAAAACGTTTCTTTAAGAAATGTATATTGCAACAACATATGCTCACTCATAGCAGAGTAAAAACATTCAAATGTGATTGCTGTGATAAGGGTTTCAATCAGAAATTCAATTTGAAATAACACATGCAATTATTGATATCAAGGAAGAAGTTCTACTGCGCGCCGCTCCTGTTACCTCGTCCGACGAATTAACAACTCACGTCGATATCCCTTCCTCGAGCGAGTAGAGGAGAAATTGTAATGCTTTCTCAACATATAGCAAGGTTTTCTTTACGCTCTCATAAAACCACCATACCCCAGATGAAAACTTTCCGATACTGTATATATTTTTCCATGGTAGAAAAAATATTTATTATTACTAATCCTAAAAGATGGCATAGGTTTCTATAAAAATTGCAAGAGTTGTGCGAAGCAAAAATTGTTTCTATATCTAATAAAACGACCTAGATCGATTTAAAAAAAATATTTATAATGTAAGGGCTTCCGGTAGAAACAGGGCTGCTAGATGTGAACTGAGCCCTTAATTCTGCCCCATTCGATTTTTTTGAGAAAAACGAAATTTCAAACAAAAAACTTGTTGGAAATGAAAAATCATTCTATAAAAATAAATTAAAATTATTTTCACTCTTCATTGAGCCCTTCCTTTTTTTCTGACAGAGTGGTCTGCCAATCGATTTGAGACGAAGAGCGGTTAGAAATAACGTGTTATTCATGCCTATGCACATCATCAGTGGCAATTTGTATATTGATAAAACCTCGTATGATCGCTTGGTTCTGGGTTGTCTCAATTGAGGTCGTATATACTTACAATGAGAGAAATACTTTCAGAGTTTCAGGTGGAAACTACATTTGAAAGGGCGTTATTCACAGTGAAGAAAAGCCATTCAAATGTGGTAGCTGCAAAAAATGAAAATGAATTAATAATGTTGCTAGTTACAGATGATTTTAATTAATAAGTCATGCACCGAGATATGGGGGTTTTAGGTCTGAACCAGAATTTGGTGTTAGTTATACGATAAAAAAATCTAGTGTTTTTCCCAATTTTTCACTTCTCAGGTAGATATTTCTGAGTTCTATGAACTCATTTTATTCTCAGGAAAATATGAGAGTGTTGCTCTTGAAGTTATAGATTATTTTTATTTCTGGTTTTATAGTCGTGAGAAATGTCCACAAATAGGAATGTTGGTAATATTTTTCCTTACTTAAACAACAGTAATATATAAACAGTTAGCAATGTAATATATACAGAAAAAATAATCCTACCGACTGCGCCATATAATTCAATTCAATTCAAAATTATTGATAATTGAATTATTATACAGTTACTTGAAAACGTGCATACCCTAATATATCCACATTTAGAAATACGAATCCACCGAATGTTACTACAATATCATGACTTCACAATACAGAAAAGGATGATAAGATATATGGCAAGTCTACGTCAAAAAGACTTCTATAGAAGTACCTTCATTAAACTGTTTCTTTCAACATTGCCTTGATTGTATACCTTCATTAAACCTTCATCATAAAAATGAACATTAAGAAAAATGAATCCAGCTACACATTAAAGATAACATGATGCATGAACATAATACTCGTAATGGTAGTAACCTGTGATTACCTTACTCTCGACTGGCTTTTGGCCAGGGCACATCAAGTTATCAGGGTATTTTTTATTATCTGATACAATATTGCACTTCAGCTGTTCGGAAACAGACATAGTTTAGGTGAGTTAAAAAACGCTGTACTTGACCGTACAAAAAGTTATGTTTATAAAACTTGATACATAATATACCATTTAAAACTCTGGTTGTTGTAGAATCACTTCAATTTACTACAATATATAATTTCTTAGATTTTATATTGTATGATTTAACATGAATATATTATTTTATTATTGTGCTTACCTTTTTTAATATGTTTACTCAACTTTAGGTATGTATTATTTAATCTCATTCACTTCCGATAAAATTATTAAATCATATATCCTTGAAAACTACTTTCTTAAGAAATATCATAATCATAACTTAAGTAATGTTTCCTTTTATGTCTAATAATGAATAAAATGTTATTGTAATATTTTGTTTTATTTATTTACACATGTAATAATAATAATAATATATTCATTGAATCAAATACAATGTTTTAAAAAAATTATATAACAAACAAAACATTTTATCTGATACAATTGGATAAAAAGAAAAACCCAAAGCTTTTGCTGTCCATGGTAAACTAATAATGTATTCATATGTAGGTAGCTGTGGATTTTACCACAGGTTTTAACATATATTATCAATAAAGTGTAATTAATGAATCAAAAATAAATAAATAGTACTACAACAATTACAATTAATAAATGACAACAATAACAAATAACAATATTAGAAATAATGCAATGTCTGAAAAGGATTATAGAATAGAAGGGTGTTTTGACTGCCATTTCATTGTCAAAGTAAAAATATATTTTATTGTCAGTAGTTGCAAAAACTTATATACAAAGTTGCATCAACTTGATAAAACTAAAAAAAAAAATATTCACCCAGATAATTTTAACTCCGTAGATGATGTGGTGTTGCAGGTTTTCTCAAGTTTACGTGCAGCTATAAAAACAAATAATGTTCCAGCAAATCCCATTGATACACCCAGGAGAGCTGAATAATTTTTTATATCCCATCCTCAAAGGGATATTGATATGAATGGATTAGAATCAATAACAAGTGATACAAAATTATTATCATTTATTCAGAAATATTTGTATAATCTTAATTTAAAAAGCTGGATTGCACCACCACCTAGCCTATAAAATTTGAATAGGTACAATAAAATGTTTGAATGTACAAAAACAGAATTTCTAAATTCAAAATAACTAAAGCTTCATACGATATGTTCCCAAAGGCAAACTATAAACAAATAAATATCGAGGCTATAATTGAATTCATCCTATACATTTATGTAACCGTATTGAGAAGGTAGTTGGAGTAAGTCAAAAGAGATCGACATTAACATCAGGAAATAGATATATACAGGTTCTCTTTTCTAGTGATTTATTCAGTGCAATCTTCAATAATATGTACAACACTCATGTTATAAAATTTAATAAGAAAAATCTAACCTAACAGCTGGATGAATATGGTTATTTATTTAATTATCATCTCTCAATCATTAAGTAACCTTATATAAAAAACCCTATCAGCACGGTTACATTCAACTAACTAATGTTAAATTGTTAAAATGATCAGATTGACAATACCAGTCTGATTGCACAACTGACATTAAATATTTCATGGAGAAGGGACAACACGAAATATCTTTCATCTAGTATGTGAGTACACTTAATGAAATTTGTAATGAAATATAAAGCTTACATATTAGGAACATAAAAACTCAACAAGAACCCATAACTTCTCTTGTTCGTAAATATTAGGCTAAGCTATAGAAGTTTTTTCACCCACAAAATAAAAGACGTAAATGGCTTATGATAATTTTTATAAGATAGTTCGTTAATGAAATCTCCGGTTTTCGCCCTAGAAAAATCACTGTGGAATTTTTTAAACTAATAGTGAAAAAAATAACATTTTTTGTTTTTGCAAATATTCCCAAAACTATTAAAGAAATCGTTTCACAGTCAATAGAACTTTTGTAGAGAATTATTAAACCTACAAAATGGTTTTTTGTACTACCGGATCGGTGCGTTTTCGTCTGCGAAAATCCGGGAAAACTTCAAAACAAGAGACCATTTTTCAAAACTTCACAATTTTTATAAATCTGAAACAGGATAAACAATATTTCGGAAACTGATAGATAATAACACGTGGTTCAACTCTGCGCAATATGTTTTCTGTCCAATGTGTAGTTTTTGCACAAACGCGTTATAAACACTTCAAGGGCTTATCATCATATTCAAATTGAAAGTCATCTGGCAGTAAAGATCAGACACTACAATTTGTATATTTTGGATTTTCACCTGAGAGGTGTCAAATGTGTTGAAAATACCACTGAAAGTTGCTCTAAACGTGTGTTCATGGCATAGTCGAGTAGCAGTAGTGGGGGAACGAGGAGAGGAGAGTATAACCGCGCGGCGATTTGAACAATGCAATTCCCCCACTACCGTTCCTCGATTCTGCCACAAATACACCTCCAAGCGTTTGGAGCAACTTTCAGTGATATTTTCAACACATTTCCCACCTCTTAGGTGAAAATCCAAAATATACACATTATAAAAATTGATATCTTCTTCCACATGCCTTCAACACAATTTGATTATGACGATTTCCCTTAAATCTGCGCATCTTGCAAGATGTGCCCTTAAATTGTTTATAACGCGATTGTACAAAAACTACACATCGGACAGAAAACATCTTGCGCACATATTATTATCTATCACTTTCCACAATAGTGTTTGTTCATCTTCAGATCTGTACAAATTATGAATTTTTTAAATCTTTTTTGAGGTTTTCCCGGATTTTCTCAGTGGAAAATGCACTGATCCTGTCGCTTAAAAAACTGTTTTGTAGGTGTTATAATTCTCTACAAAAGTTACAGTGACTGTAAAACGATTCCTTCAGTATTTTTTGCGATATTTGCAAGAAACCAAAAAAAAAATTAATTTTTTTCGCTATTTCTTGTTTAAAAAATTACACAAAGCAATTTTGCTGGGCGAAAACCGGAGATTTCATTTACGAAATATCTTATAAAAAGTAGTATAGGCCATTTGCGTCTTTTATTTTTATCTACAGCTTGGATTATATTCATAAATACTTTAGAATGTAAAAAGTAACTCTCAGTCTCTTGTGAATGAAATAAGGGAAGTGTACACTTTCGAATTGGTGAGGTGTTATTTATAAGTAACACTGATATTAACAAGAGTCAATTGCTCTATGATAGAATTATATAAACATTCTTCTGCCAGAACTAGCCCATTAGTGCAATATTAAAATTTAGTGGAAAATTTTTGATACAAGAATTCAAGAAAACTGCATATCACAATATCTGTTTTGGTAATGGTACTCTACTACTTGTATGCAATTCATCCTGAACGGATGACAGATCTTGATCAGATTTTTAGTAGCCCACTTCGAACCGATCTCAAATTTTTTAGTCCATATAAAAATCACAAGAACCCCTGCACTGGTCCTCGAGATATCAACTAGTAGTCAATTTATATTCCTCCCAAAATAGCCGAGTAGAAAAAATTAATTATAAGGTTTTGTCATTTGGGGATTATACACAACAAACGAATTGCTTTCAAAATCAAGATTTCTTAGTAGGGTGAGCTTCACCCCCAAAAATCACCCCTAATACGCATTGCAGTGGTTTATCTCGTTTTTCTCAGAAACCGTCGGTCGCATAGAAAATTGTACTTACAAAAAATATTCCTCATATTTTCAACAAAAAAAGGTACCATCAGTTATTTTATTTTATTCAATGCATTTCGAACAATAATATTTCGCTTTCGAGCAACCTTCTTTTTTTTTAAACACGGCCCTGTTATTTTTTTTACAAAATTCAAAGCCATTTTTTATCCTGAAAAACGTCATATATTATTTATAGTTGATAAATCTGTTTTTCTACTAGCACGCGGAAAAGTCTACTAGCGTGCGTAAAAGTGTACTTTTCCGCATTCATTTTAGTTTTGAAAGTGTCACTTTTCCGGACTAGTGCGGTTAGGTAATAGTATATTACACAACAAGAGTTGTAAGAAGCGTATTACGCACGTCTATAGAGAATGTTACGCGCGAGCCGCGAAGTAATTCTGGAAGTGCGTAACTCGAGTTGTGTACTATACTTCTTCTATGACCACATTCATTTCATAAAAAATTAGGATTACATTTTATTGATGCTTTTACAAATCGGATAAAAGAACTCGAAAAAGACGAATGAACGTGCGTTTTTAGTTTATGAATCGGCAATATGAATTATCAGACATTTTGGGGGCATCCATTAATTAGGTGAGGCAATTTTGGCGATTTTTCGACCCCCCTCTCCCCTTCGTGAGATTTCGTGAGTTTTTGCTCGAGCCCCTCACATCTCCCCTAATCTCACGTGAGATTTTTCAAAATGCGTATTTGTAATGTAAATGAGTTAATCTGTGCTCGACTGCATTAGATTTATTTAAAAAAACAATGTCCTTATAATTTTTTTAATTTAAGACTAGTTCAGTATTTATTTTTTACTCAATTAATATTCTCGCAAATTTTACTCTTTTCTTGCAGAAAAAAAATTAACGTGATATTTGCCTTCGTGACCACCCTCTCCCCCTCGTGAGATTGAGTGAGATTTCGTTCGAACCCCACCCCCGCCGAACGCCACACGTAATTTAATAGATGCCCGCTTTCCCTTATCCTCCACGTCTTCAGGATTCAAGTTGAGTAACTCCTGCTTTCTACAAGCACCAATACCGAAAATTACAACTACCTGGAATAAAAAAGTATCAATACTTGCCTGTTGAATTATATAATTATTGTAGATCTAGCATTGAATAAACTGACCAAAGTGACGATTCTTCAAAATATGCTAACATAACATTTTCTGAAAATTAATTGATTTTGTGTTTCAGCTTCCAGTCAATGAATTTTTCCACTAAATCAGGTGGTGTACACATTTCATCTTCGCTTCTACTGCATATTTTTCACTTATTTGTTATTAGAGATTTAGCTTCAAATGATCTTGGCAAATCCAAAAACTTGTAACAAATCGCACAATTATTATGAAACTTCAAAATATTATCGGCATCGCGGCCTGCTAACGTCGTGCGATTTGCTACCGTATTGGTTGTTCTCTCTCTCTCTCCCCAATATTATGGTCGTTGCATCCAATGGAGCATTTGACCAGCTCGAGCTAAGACTAAGAAACATGGACGGGATGGATTAATGGTGATTAGGTAGATTGCGAGATGAGTCTGGATGTGAGTGAATGAAACCTCACATAGCTTGAACTTGTTTTTAGATCGTATACTTCATTCATGCATATTAATTATATTGTTTAACAGTTAAGATGTTCTCTGGAAATAATATACAAACCGTGATCTATGATAGTATGGACATAATGAATGATGGTATATAAAAACATTATAGTTTAATATTATTAAAGTTACTGTAATTCATGATTGTTTTAATTATTTTTGGATTTAGGGGCCAGATGAGCACCTCTGTCATATTTAATGGTGCTGGAACGCTGTTCCTTATAAATTCATAGTAAATATCATTTCGTGGTGATTCGTTTATGGGACACTCCAGAAAAGTATGATTTATAGTCTCCCTTTGACCACATTCACAATAAGGATCATCTTTGCATCCTATTCTATATTAGGTGTCCTCCTGTGCAACATTCTTATAAATGTTATTTGTCTTCTTGACACTAATGGTTTCTGAGAAAAACGAAAAAACACAGCAATGCTTGTTAGGGGTGGTTTTTTGTGGTGAAGCTCACACTTTTGGCTTTTGAACTGTTTTTATTTTAAAAAGTTTCCTTTTTGCCTGCATAATCTCAATATATCAAAACTTTATTATTTTTTTTTCTCCAAATTTTGCTAATATCAATGAATTATTTTTATAGTGGTTGTTTTCTGATATTTTCCACTGAAAGTCTTATTTCTTATTCAATGGATTTAACTAAGTCAATTAATTCTATACCCTTCTATCTGTCAGAAATAAATGCACCATCTAAACTTTGACTCTCTTTATTCCCATATGGAAAAGGGAAACAATGGAAACAGCACAAGAGTAATGTAACATTGTTTTTAAAATTAACAAGAATGTTATTCAGAAAAAACGTATAATTTAATAAAGGTATTAAATATGGAGTAACGTCCATTTATTTTGTTTAAATAATAATAAATGTCTTAAAAGAACTGTTACAATTTGTGAACAAATTCTGGAAGCCAAATTCAGACACTCAGTATATAACTCAGTATAAAAAATATCTTAAGTGATATGCGCGAAAAAACTGAGTTCGAGAACTGCAGCAGAAATAGAATAATTCAATAATGTAAAAAGTTTTGGTAATTTAGCAGCCATAGCAATTTTGGGACCTATTCTTTTCCTTATATATATAAACTCCCTTGCTATTTGTACTTGACGGGAAAAATCAAAATGTTTGCGGATGACATAACAATGAAATACATTGGAAAAAATTTGAGTGAAATTAAAAGTAACATGACAAGCGATCTTGAAAAAATAACATTATGGCTTATATCACATAAACTAACTAACATTGATTTTTAAAAAATCTTCGTTTATGTTCATCGCAAAAAAATCTTCTAGTATCGACTTGAAAAATCCTATTGGATTAAAAAATGATAGTATACAATACTCTCCCACATTAAAATTTCTGGGACTTTATGTAGATGGTGGTAAAAACATATAGAGGTTTTCAGGAAACGGATTTCTCCAATTATTGGAATTCTTTTCAAGATCAGGAATTTTTTAGCCCTTAAACATCTCAAGATTTATTTCTCGTTAATTTATTCTAAATTACAATACATGATTTTTATTTGGGGTGCAGCAACAAATTTATTGCTAGGGCCACTAAAGACCCTACAGAATAAAATTATCAAATGTATATTCAAACTTGATTATTATGAGTCAACTACTAATTTGTTTAAACCAAAAAAGCTTCTGGATATTCATTCATTATATAAAATGAAATTGTGTACCTTCATTCATTTAGTTAAAAATAATATGAAACATTCTAATTTAATATTCAAAATCAATAGTTCAACATAATTATTCAACCAGATATTCCAACAATATAACAATGAATAAAAATAAGACAAATATTGGTCAAAAATCAATACTATGTAATGGAATAAAATTTTACAATGAATTACTCAATGAATTGAAAAATTATGGTAAAATCCGATTTAAAATTATTTTAAAAAAACATTTAACGAGTTGAGTTTAGAAAAAAATAATAATCTTTCTGATTCCATCATTTTCAGTTCTGAAACTTTCAGATACATCTTGTTAATTTCTATGAATTGTTCAATTTCTTCTTTAATTTGTGTTGCATAAGTATTGTTATTATTCAATGTATTATTTTTTTTTACCCCTCTATAAACAGAAATGTTTCTTGGGATCATCAAAGTATTATTATAGCCGACCATTTTTTTTTAAAGTAGAGTTTTGCATTGTTGAAAAATGTGATGACTTTATGATGACATAAAAGGGAAAACTGGATCAAACCCAGAAATTCTTATGTTCTAGATTGGAGAAAGAATGGAAAACACTGAAAATTTCTAGGGGAGAGTGCGACTGAATTACCGCTTAGGCCTTTCTTGATGATGATGATGAACAATAATGAAAACTAGCATAACTCAGAAATAGGCTATCACTTCAATAATCTTAAAAAATAATAAAGACCACTCAATGTTGGTAGAGAAATACAATTATTACTTTTTCAATTGGTACGACTTAGGCATGAAAAAATTGGAGACGAAGTAATGTATCAAAGCCATTGGCGCAGCCAGGAGGAGGGGCTTTGGGGCTGCAGCCCCCCCCCAAGCCACTAAATTACTACCGTTATTCATAACGCTTGGATGACTAAAAAAAAACTCTATTAACTGATGAATTGCATGTTCAGCCCCCCAAACTGAAATCCTGGCTGCGCCACTGATCAAAGCTATTTCATTTTTTGCTTTAATGAAAGTGTCTCTGATCTTCCCATATTCCTGACGAATGATTTGAATCTTGACATTTTCATATATGCTGGAACATGTCTGTTGAGTTCCAATTTGTTATTTTTATGTGTCTCATTTTAAACAGAGCTCCAGAATAAAAAAAATGGTAAAACGACGGTTGGTAATCACTGTCATTAAAATACAAACCCTTCTCTATTACATGTTTCATGGATAGTTACTTCTTTGTCAAAAAATTTGATATGATAATTCTCATTCATACGACTTATGTTCTGATATTGTTCGTAGCGATACGATTTTGAAAACTAACTTTCTAATTAAAACTACAAAGATTTCAACTATTGGTCACCAATTATCTTATATATACAAATGGCAGTATGAAAGAGTTCATTTTCTTATTGTTAAAAAAGTCTTTTTCCAGGAAGTATTACTAATTTAATTAGCTGAATGAATATAGTACAGAGGCGTAACTAGCTTTTTATGTGACGTGCAAAATTTTGCACCAGTTTTTTTTTTCAGGAGAAATAACAGCAATATAAATATAAATGGATTTTTGTCACTTGTGCTTCTGTTACATTTGCCTAGTTACTGCACTTATGGAATGCAATAAAAATTAAATAAATATTGAAACATTAGAAAAATATAATAAAATTTCTATAAATATTGGTGAAAATAAATTCGGTTAGTCTCAGTATAGTACATATTTGATAAATGAGAAAGATTCATTCAACAAGAACAATAATTTAGTAGGAATTAGAACACCGTAACTTCATTCTCATTTAAGAAAAAAATGTACTCTATGAATACCCTTGATGAAGATGATTTGAATGCTATAAAAAATTTCGTTTTTTAAGGTCTTTTAGACAATTTTATACACAACCAATGGTATCATTACTACAACACCGCCTCTGCCTATCTATCTTCGTGGTGGTTTCTTGCTTGCCACTTGAAATCGCTTTCCATTATCCACTGTTGCCCTTCACCGAAACTGCACGCTTTCAATAGAGGTAGGTTGACATCACTATTGTCAGGTTTTGTCAAACAGCTGCCAGTGTTGACATGCTTAATGGTTTTATCCTGAAATTAGACAATTCGCATTTATAAGAAAAGATATAACTATGAGATATTCAATTCAATTTAATCCCAAGAAACATACAGTTTATAATAGGGAAAAAAACAAAATTTAAATAATTTCACATAATATAAGTAAAATATTAAAAATTAATTTAAATATAATGAAATCAGAATTGGAATGGATTCAAAGGAGTAAGTATTTTTTTAGGATATTCTTGTATCGCAATTTACCATAAGTTTTTAAATAATTTGGAAGTTTATCGTAAAATTTCACACGAAATAAATTGATTTCTTTTCAATATTCGTCTTGATTTTTGTGACATATAAATTTTGGGCTTGTCTGGTCAAGTGATTATATTGGTCATTATTAATTTTGAAACTTAAAGTGGAATGTTTCATGTTATTTTTAACAAGATGAATGAATGTGCATATTTTCAATTTGTATAGGGAATGTATATCCAATAGCTTTCTTGGTTTATATAAGTTCACAGTTGGTTCTTGATAATCAAGTTTAAAAATACATTTAATTATTTTATTTTGTAATATTTTTGAAGTCCCAAGAATTTTAGTGTCGAGCAGTATTTAATGTATTCATTGTTTGATTTTATAGGGTCTTTCAAATTATTGTATGACGATTTTTTTGTAATGAACATAAATGAGGATTTTTCATAATTTAATGTCAGTTCACTTTTCCACCATATATTATTGTGGTATCATCGGCAAACATTTTAACTTTTCCAGATAACTTTAAATCTGCTAAAGAATTTATATAAATGAGAAAAAGGATTGGTCCCAAAATAGATCCTTGTGGAACTCCACAGATGACAGTTTTCTTAGTACTGCATTTGTTTCCTATATAGACAAACTGTTTTCTATCTGAAATATAATTTTGGAACCATTTATAAACAGGTCCCCTGATACCTATTTCATACATAATATTCAACAAAATTTCGTGATCTACGGTATCAAATGCTTTGCGAAGATAGATATCGAACATGAAACATTTCATGAAAAACATGGTTTTGATGAAAACCAGTTTGGATTTTAAGAAGACAGTGGTACTCAATCAGCAGCATTACAATTGATAAAATTCGAGAACTAGACAAAGGAAATTATGTGGTTGCGATATTCATGGACCTTAAAAAATCTGATACCGTTGATCACATAACACTGTTCTGTTGAAACATTTGGAGTCTATGGGAATCAGAGGCATTGTAAATGGTCTCCTTAAATCATATCTATCTTATAGAATAATCAGCACTAAATCTGGTAACTTTGAAACTAGCAAGCTTTTTATTAATGATGGAGTTCTTCAGGGTTCCGTTTTAAGTCCAATTTTATATTTATTATATATTCAAAATATTTCCATAATGGGTTTAGAAGGTAAATACACCATTTATGCAGATGATACAGTGATTTTATATGAGAACTCTAATCCTTTAATTTTAGAAACCATGATCAACAAAGATATGAAAAAATATGAAAAGTGGTTTTAGTCTAATCTAATTTAGTCATTAAATACAAATAAATCTGAATACATAATTTTTCAACGAAAAAATAAACAAAAAATAAATCTCAACTTGAAAATAAAAATGATGTTTTAAAACAAACTCTACATGTAAAGTATCTAGGAAAATGGATTGATGAAAAATTGAACTGGGAAAAACATATGAAGTGCTTATGACAAAAATGTCTCCCTTAATTGGAGCCCTGAGAAGATGTTGCAAACTCAATCCAAAAATTGCAGATATGATTGTACATTCTCATATAATAAGTAGAATTACCTTTCATAAATATTTGGGGAAAATGTTTTAAAAATAATTTCAACAAAATTTCCAATTTATATAAAAAAGCATGTATCGTCTTCGATATCCACAGATAAATTTTCGTTAGAAGAACTCTACACAATAGAAACTTTCAAAATGTCTTTCAATATTGTGAATAAAAAAGTTAAATCAAACTTCATATTAACTAGAAATTCTGAAATTCATAGTATCATAGTAGACAACATAACTTGTTCCATATTGATCCTGCTAACTCAATTTTTGGACAAAAGAGATTCACACGTTCAGCTCTGTCAAATTTTAATAGATTACCAATTGAGATAAAACATTCCAGAAACATCTTACAATTTAAAAATCGACTAAAAAAGTACATGCTTGCACAAAGAAATAAACCTTATTAATATCCATTTTCAGTATGTGATATTATTGTAACCCTTAGTTGGGCACAAAAATTGCCTTCGGCTAGCTACAGGATTTGGGAGGCAAGGGCGTAGGTCGACGTCACTCGATAATCCTCACAGGTCCGACTAGTGGCACTGAGAATAAGCTTTCTTTATTTATGATGTTAATGGGACGCCATCTACAGTATAAAATGAAATCAGAAAACTTATTCCCAGGCCGATCTCTGTAGAAAGACCTTTACTGCGCTGAAAGAAAGGTGTCCCCAACTCCAAATAAATGACACAGTAACATGTAACAATTTAATCCAGTGTTCAAGACTCAAACAAGTTATGGACCTGAGCAAAATAGTGGGTCCTCCAAGTCGAAATCAAAAGGATTCATATTAATATATAACTGTCTTACCTGGTCTGAATGCATTCAAACCTGACACAACTAATATAGGAATATCACGACTTGTTGGCTTCCTTGGACTTTGTCTGGTCCTAACTGGTTCCAAAATCACAGTCCTCACGGAGATCTCTAAAATCAGGTCTGCTTCTCTATATCTAACTAGACTCTAGAGGTCTATTTGATCGGTTTTACGATACCCAAAAGGCTTTACTACTCCCTCCGATTGAATAATTCCATAGCAAGCTTTACAATACCAAGACAGGCTTTATAATACTTTGATAGGCTGATCGATACTCCAATAGGCTTCACCATACCATAGCAGGCTTCTCAATTCTCCAATAAGCTTTACAATACCATGGCAGGCTTTACAGTACTTCAGTAGGTTTAACAGTACCATGTAGGCTTTATAATACCGTGTAGACCCAGTCAAAACTTAGGCACAAATCCAACATTATGGAATATGTCTCCCATAACGTGCTCTACACTTGACCCTCTTAATTTCCTGGCAGAGCTGTGGCAAAAAGAAAAGAAATTTGTAAGACATGCTTCCTTCTATAAAAAAATGCTCGTGAGGCGAGTCACCTACAAAAAGTTCAGTAAATTAAATACAGCAAAATATTCACCTCTCAATTACATGGTCTTAGCAGCAATAGGTAGGTTGTCAAAAGTAATTTACTTCAAAATTAAAAATCAAAAATCAACCTCCTGTGAGCATCAGCGTTACCAGGTCAGAAATGCACAAATGGTGTTTCAAGGAGTTCCGTCCTCTCCAAAAATTAATTTAATAAAAAACATATTTCCTTTCATTGTTGCCAACACTCTTTTCATTGGATCTTGCCACAGAACAGAACCGAGCAGTATAGTTTACTCATTACTACACCAAAGGTTCCGAACACTGCAGTGCAAGAACAGAACAGCAGTCCGTGATCTCATATGTAAATAAAGAGGCAAATAAATATATTTGTCTCTTTTCCCATGTAAGCCAAACTTTATGTCGAACCGATTCAAAGAAACGAGACTATTTTAACCAAACGAAATAGAGAAGAAGAACAGGTGACGTCTGAATGACTGTTAATCACCTATGTTCGTGTTGTTTTGAAAACAATCCTTGATAAACAAACAATCATAGTTTTAAATAAATCGACAGAGATATTCGTGAGCACCATGATCTGTGGAAATAAAAATGGTTATATATCATGTAGAATCGGATGGTATGTCAAAACCTACAACTTAACTCATACTTATAACCTTGATCATAATAGTCGGAACACAACACATGAAACTAGGTAAACAGAGTGTTCGACTCTTAACGAATACTTTACCCTGAAACTGATCAAGATAATAAATGAATATAAAGAATTAAGTCAATAACAGCTTTTGACAGTTATAGGTATCAGATATGTTATTTTGTGATGAAATGATGGAACTTCATGATTAAACGTACGTTTACAAAATGTGAACGTTACACACCCTCTTCCTCAAGAAAGGAAAATTTAACTTGTTGAATTTTTCTAAACAGTAAATTACATAACTTTAATAATTAACATTGGTCATCAGGATTCCCAATAAAATCCAATAAAACCCTATAAAACCCCAGTGAATTTATAGGAATATTCACCACACCTAAAAGAGCTATCAACTCAAAAGAATGAACAAAAATTTCTCGGAGGTACTCCAAAAGTCATTGAAGGCAGCTCAACCCACCGTAGCTTTAACGGTCTCTCACACCAATTGAACAAACCAGCAACAAACAGTTGGCCTCCTACAGACAAACAAATTTCAGTCTACTAACTGTAAATATCAAATTTGTGTTGAAGCCACCAACCCCGAAGGAGAAATGCTTCAACACCATTGTGGAATGTGGAACATGCCAACATTCCCATAAACTAAGAAATCGGAAAACGAACCTGTCGAAACAGAAACGAAGTCCCAAGGCCAATGGACTTCCAAGATACTAACAGTATCTGTAGCTGAAAGCTCCAAGCCATATCCCACAAAGACAATTTTCAATTTTCCCGAACCAATTCCATGTTCTGCACAGCACGAATGATTTCGAAGCCAATCAGGATTTCAAATAAATCTGGCATATTCGAAAGCTCCAAAACTGACACAAAGTCCAGAGAAAACTAAAATGTCTACTGGATAGTTGAGTGGACACTCAATATTGGAAATGACTACCCGCATAACCAACATTGATTCCTACTGGTATTATTTATGGAGGTACGTATAACTACCTATTGCTATTACTAAATCCTTTTATCAATAAACCAAAACTAAACCCATTAAGAATTTATTGGAATTCAACATCCAAGAACATTGATAAATTAATTCACTTTTCCTTACAGAAAATGAACAGGATCAAAAAAAACCGAATAGCATCAAAATTGTAGAATGACACTCCATGAAAATAATTACAGCTTTGTTGCTGTCGTGAGACTTTGTGGATGCAACCCATTACCAGCTATTGTGGATGCCAAAATCTCACTAGTTGGAAACTGTGTCCATGTTTTAGTTGCTTTAGGCCTACGCCAGGGACAGCCAACTTCTGCCCCAAATAAAATAACAACTGTTCCAATTTGTTCAAGATGTAAGTATTCAAACAAGAAAATATATCTACTCAGACTTGCATGTCTTCCAATAACTAGAAACAGTATTCCAGCTTATTTAAATTACAGCTAAATTATTATTTTTTTGTTGTAGAAGCACTCGAGAAAACTTCTACATTTTAACTTTTCAAGTTAACACTATTTACAAGGTATACCTATACAATATTTACAATATTTCAATGAAATACCTATATTCATGAATATATACAAACCTCTTTAGATTATCCATAAAGAATAACTTTAAAGAATAATAAATATAAAGTACTTTATTTACACTTGTGAAGTTGATCAGACTACACAAACTTGAAGACTCAAGATTTTTCCAGAGAAATTTCAAAATATAATTTTTCCATTCTCTATCATGAATTAATTCATGCCTGGAAGTAAATTCCAATATAATATCAAATTCAAATATTGAATTACTTTCTGTCCTATCGCATCCACAGACAGACAGACAGACAGACTTCCCACACTCAATAACATGTCAACTAGGTGACCATAAATACCATCAGTCAATTGCCAAGACTTTCAAAAACCTCAAATATCAAACCTATGTGAATCGTGTTCAAAATACAAAATTTCACCTATTTTGTCAAAATCGTTTTTCCTAGATTAAATTTTATTACAAAAACGTAATCTCAAAATTTCTAAGTTCGGTTCTAGGAACGATCAGAACAAAATAAAACAAATCAAGGTTGTAATGAGTAATCATGGGTTTTGACAAAAGACCAATATCTCCAACACTACAGTGTTACTCAAATGATTCCTGTAGCTATTCTGACAAATCAGAATTGGACCCAAAGTAAGGCTTTAACTTGGACACATGCCAAGTACCTGCTGGTGAGTCATCCATATTACTCAACTCATAAGCCACTTTCGATAAAACTTTCCTTACTTTACATAAGACATACTTGGGTGCTAATTTTGATGCAAATTCATTTGCAGCATCTGATAACACAAAATTTCGCTTCCAGACTTTTTCATTTTCTTTAAAAACATGTTCACGCTTCCTTAAATTGTAATAGTGAGTGTTCCTAACGTAGGACGCTGAGAGTTTCTCCTGAACCCTTTTATACAGGGGAATGAGTTTTCTCAACTCTTCAGAATAATTTCTCCTAGCTTCTGCGGTATTATTCAGCACAAAATCAACTGTATCTCCATAATAATCTCCAGAGACAGGGGCTATTCTGCCAAAATTAAGAAAATTTGGGCTGAAACCAGTTACCTCATGAGTGGCGGAGTTCAGTGCGTGCTGAATTCGCAAAATTTCCTTATCCCAGTGCTTGTGGGATTCTTTTATGAAACACCTTATGGAAGTTCCTATTGTACGATTAACCCTCTCTGTAGGGTTCACCTGAGGGTGGTACCTACAATTATACCAAACTTTAGAAATGTTGTACTGCTTGACAAACTCATTGAAAACTTTCCCAGTATGAGCTGAAGCATTATCTAACAATAATATCTGAGGAACTCCATAAGTTAAAAATACATCCTCAAGGAAAGCAGTGATTGTTTGAGCCGTCGCATTTCTTACTGGCTTCAAAACAACAAATTTTGAAAAATAATCTGAAGCTACTATAAGGAATTTATTACCTTTGGAACTTCTAGGGAAAGGCCCCATTACATCAGTACTAACCAACTGAAAGGGAAAACTAACTTTCTTCTCCTTACCCATCAATCCAAACCTTTGAGCATTCATCACCTTTTGACTACAGCATTCAGGACATTGTCGAACATATTTCAATATGTCCCCTCTCATTCGTGGCCAGTAATATAGCTCTGCCACTTTCTTTAAAGTTTTGAAATAACCCAAATGACTAGACGTAGGCAAATTATGAGAATCATAAATAACTTTCTGTCTCTGGTCAAATGGTACTAATAATTTCCATTCTGATATGTTACTTTTCAAAGCTATTTTTCTAGGGGTGTGCTTGAAAATATAATCATCTTTAACCATCCAATGAGAATATTTTTCAGGATTTTTAATAATTCTATTTTTCAATTTCAGGTACCAAGGTTCAAGGTTTTCCAAAGAGATTCCTAAAATATTTATCTCATCAGAAATGGGAGCTCTTGACAAAGCATCTGGAGCAACATGAAGTTTACCCTTTCTATGAATTATTTCAAAATCAAATGCAGAGAGTCTCATAGCCCATCGACTAAGACGACCAGAACTACCAGACATCTTTGAAAGGTATTTCAAACTTGCATGATCTGAAATTATTTTAAATCGAACTCCGTCTACATAGGGTCTGAACTTCTCTAATGAAAAAACTAGGGCAAGACACTCACGTTCCGTTGCTGAATAATTTCTTTCTGCTCGATTCAAACTCCTACTAGCATACGCTATGACTTTTTCTTCACCATTCTGGACTTGAGTAAGTAAACTTCCCAATCCTACCTCGCTGGCGTCCGCTTGTATGCAGAATTCAACTGAAAAGTCAGGAGCAGTAAGAATCGGTGTTGAAATTAATTTTTGTTTGATTTCTATGAAAGCTTTTTCTGCCTCGTCATTCCAAACAATTGATTGCCTTTTACCTTTACCTTTCAATAAATCGTTTAATGGACCAATAAGGGTACTGAAATGAGGAATAAAACGCCTGTACCAGGAACACATTCCGACAAAACGTTTTATCTGTGTCGTAGTCTCAGGTCTAGGGTAATCTACCATAGCTCTTATTTTATCTGGGGAAGTTCTCAAACCTCTATGATCTACTACAAAACCCAGATAAATTAATGACTCTCTGAAAAATTGACATTTTTTAAAATTGACAGTCAGATTAGCATCTGCTAATCGCCTGTAGACTTCTTCTAACAAAGCAATATGTTCTGAAAAAGTTGGAGTACATAAAACGATGTCATCTAAATAAACAAACACCTTAGGTTGTAACTCCGGACCTAAAATCCTATCCATCAACCTTTGTGTTATAGCGGCAGAGTTTGAGAGGCCAAAAGGAAGTCGCTTGTGGTGGAATAAACCACGTCCAGGAATTGAAAAAGCTGTTTTCTCCTTACTCTCATCATCTAGGGGTATTTGCCAAAATGCACTTCGAAGATCAATTGTCGATATAAATTTAGCATCGCTAAGCATATTCAGGATATCATCTACTAAAGGTAAAGGATAAGAATCCTTTTTAGTTATCTCGTTCAGGGCTCTACCATCAAAACAAAATCTGTATTCACCATTAGCCTTTTTTACCAATAATACTGGTGAGCTCCAAGGACTGAACGAAGCTTCAACGATACCTAATGCTAGCATTCTATCTAGTTCTTTATTAAGATGTTCCAGCATATATGGGGACATCCTATACTGTCTCTTTTTAAACGGACGATGCTCTCCTGTATCGATATGGGCCGTTATTTTATCAGTAAAGCCTAGCTGATCTTCAGAAGCGATTGATTTGAACAAGTCCATAACCCTATTCATTTCTAAAATTTGTGTACTAGAAAGATTGTTAAAAGTACTGACCCTTGTTTCTTTATTTTCAGGTGGAGTTGACAAAATGTTGATTTTCAATCCTAACTCGCTTTGGATTTGCCAAGAATTATCAGAAAAATCAATTGAGAGTTTAAAAATTTTGCAAAAGTCACTTCCCAGGATAAGTCCACATTGAAGCGAAGGAATAATTGACACAGTTATCAACTTGCAAAAACCTCCAAGGCATAATGGAATTTGACAAATGCCTGTTACAGTTTGAACTTTACCATCTGCAGTCCTAACAATATTTTTTTGACTTCTATCTACTTTGATTTTGTATTTCTTCAATAGATCCAAGGAATGCAACCCTAAACAAGTTAAATTAGCTCCACTGTCAAGTAAAGATATAATTTCTTCATTAAAAAGACTCACCACAATATAAGGTCTATTGTCAAACGGTTTAGAAATAAATAAAGGTGATACACTACCTAGTTCTGAATTTCTTTCTATTTGAACATTTTCAACGGTCAAATTTTTTTTGAATCATTTTTACAAGAATTTTTCGTTAGTTTTCTTTTCACACTTACTTGAGAATTATTATTTTTCCTAAAGCCTTTCTTAACACTACAGACCTGATGAAGGCTTAAATCACCAGTCTGATTCACTAGTTTTTTTTGTTACAAGAGGGGCAAGTAATTTTTGTAAAATCAGGTTTACCACATAAATAACAAAAGATCTTACGATTTTCTCTACATTGTTCCATTTTATGACCTAATTTTCTACACCTGTGGCATCTAATATTACTGGTTTTCGAAAATGTATTTACTTGTGATGTTGAAGGAAGGTTTGAATTAGAATCAGTTTTGTTATTGAACAATTTTTTCTTGTGAGTAATTTTGGAAGAAAAATTTTTATCTCCTGGTGCCTCAAGATAAGCTAGATCAGTCTCTAAACAATTGAGAGATTTGGGTGGTAAATATTTATTTTTGATCTGAGCTGCTTCATCGATTCTTTTACAAAAACTTATCAACTCAGAAGTATCGCCAATATTTTGCAAAACTAAGTGATCTACGTATTTGGGCAAAATATTTTTTCTAATTATTTTCAAACGCTCCTTTTCATCTAACTGTTTACTGAGCCTACTAAAAAGACTATGCATTATTGCCACAAAAATATCAATAGGTTCATCACGACCCTGAGTACGATTCTTGATTTCATCTAGAAGTTTCTCCTCATAATCTGTGGGCAAAAATGCATTTTCTAATTGACTCACTAAATCTTGCCAATTATTCACATTTTGTTTGACTGATCTATACCAAATTAAAGCTCTACCAGTAAATAAATCTGTACTTGAATTAAAAAGTTCTTGTTCAGGTACATTACGAGATTGAGAAAGTTCTTTAACTCTTTCCAAAAATGATTTTAAACTAGTAGTGCCATCATACTGAATACCCCATTTGTAAACTGGTACCGACTTTCCAACTCCTGAAGAAGAAAGAATTGAAGTATTTGGGTTTGCATCATTTACAACATTCATTGATAATTTTGCTTCAAGTTCAATGCAAGATGCCTTGGCATCATTTATGAAATCTGAATAAAAAATATTTGTCTCCTCTGGTTGTTCAGGGACTTTGAAACGTTTAACTCTTCCTGTCAGAGATGTCAATCGAGTTTCAATAATTTTAAACATAGGATCTGATGTTGGACCCCTAAAACTCAGAATCAATGATTCTAGATCAGAGAAAGTTTTGTCAATAAAACTCTTTTCACTTTTAACCTCAAAATCGTTATCTTCTAACCGAGCTAAAACTGTTTCCGTTGCAAGCAACCTAGTTAAAATAACCCTTTTTGATGTTAAAGTTTTTCTTACAGCTTTCACATCACGAATACGCAATTCATAATCTATTTCTTCTTCGGAAAGATATAATGGTTCCATTTTTATTTCAATATTCAAAATACCAATATATTCTCAAATAATGTGAATAACACAGTTTAAAATAAGTTCCACTAAAATTCCTTACACAAAATAAAATATCTCACACACAATAAAATACCTAACAATCAAATAACACTTGAACACTGTCAATAAATAAATTTCAAAGCTGTCATTGACCCAACAATAATCCAAAAATATTTTATTTGCCAATCCGGGAGACTTCCACAGGACAGCTGATACACATACATGAAATTTCCCAAGCCGTAGAACTCAGTTCCTAAAGACACACCATCCACAATTTATTCACAGCTAGAGAGATCTCTCCAGCACAGTATCAAACCTCTGGGGATTGTCGAACGAAAACGTAAGCCTCACGTTGGCACGCCATTTTATGTAACCCTTAGTTGGGCACAAAAATTGCCTTCGGCTAGCTACAGGATTTGGGAGGCAAGGGCGTAGGTCGACGTCACTCGATAATCCTCACAGGTCCGACTAGTGGCACTGAGAATAAGCTTTCTTTATTTATGATGTTAATGGGACGCCATCTACAGTATAAAATGAAATCAGAAAACTTATTCCCAGGCCGATCTCTGTAGAAAGACCTTTACTGCGCTGAAAGAAAGGTGTCCCCAACTCCAAATAAATGACACAGTAACATGTAACAATTTAATCCAGTGTTCAAGACTCAAACAAGTTATGGACCTGAGCAAAATAGTGGGTCCTCCAAGTCGAAATCAAAAGGATTCATATTAATATATAACTGTCTTACCTGGTCTGAATGCATTCAAACCTGACACAACTAATATAGGAATATCACGACTTGTTGGCTTCCTTGGACTTTGTCTGGTCCTAACTGGTTCCAAAATCACAGTCCTCACGGAGATCTCTAAAATCAGGTCTGCTTCTCTATATCTAACTAGACTCTAGAGGTCTATTTGATCGGTTTTACGATACCCAAAAGGCTTTACAACACCACAGCAGACTACTCCCTCCGATTGAATAATTCCATAGCAAGCTTTACAATACCAAGACAGGCTTTATAATACTTTGATAGGCTGATCGATACTCCAATAGGCTTCACCATACCATAGCAGGCTTCTCAATTCTCCAATAAGCTTTACAATACCATGGCAGGCTTTACAGTACTTCAGTAGGTTTAACAGTACCATGTAGGCTTTATAATACCGTGTAGACCCAGTCAAAACTTAGGCACAAATCCAACATTATGGAATATGTCTCCCATAACGTGCTCTACACTTGACCCTCTTAATTTCCTGGCAGAGCTGTGGCAAAAAGAAAAGAAATTTGTAAGACATGCTTCCTTCTATAAAAAAATGCTCGTGAGGCGAGTCACCTACAAAAAGTTCAGTAAATTAAATACAGCAAAATATTCACCTCTCAATTACATGGTCTTAGCAGCAATAGGTAGGTTGTCAAAAGTAATTTACTTCAAAATTAAAAATCAAAAATCAACCTCCTGTGAGCATCAGCGTTACCAGGTCAGAAATGCACAAATGGTGTTTCAAGGAGTTCCGTCCTCTCCAAAAATTAATTTAATAAAAAACATATTTCCTTTCATTGTTGCCAACACTCTTTTCATTGGATCTTGCCACAGAACAGAACCGAGCAGTATAGTTTACTCATTACTACACCAAAGGTTCCGAACACTGCAGTGCAAGAACAGAACAGCAGTCCGTGATCTCATATGTAAATAAAGAGGCAAATAAATATATTTGTCTCTTTTCCCATGTAAGCCAAACTTTATGTCGAACCGATTCAAAGAAACGAGACTATTTTAACCAAACGAAATAGAGAAGAAGAACAGGTGACGTCTGAATGACTGTTAATCACCTATGTTCGTGTTGTTTTGAAAACAATCCTTGATAAACAAACAATCATAGTTTTAAATAAATCGACAGAGATATTCGTGAGCACCATGATCTGTGGAAATAAAAATGGTTATATATCATGTAGAATCGGATGGTATGTCAAAACCTACAACTTAACTCATACTTATAACCTTGATCATAATAGTCGGAACACAACACATGAAACTAGGTAAACAGAGTGTTCGACTCTTAACGAATACTTTACCCTGAAACTGATCAAGATAATAAATGAATATAAAGAATTAAGTCAATAACAGCTTTTGACAGTTATAGGTATCAGATATGTTATTTTGTGATGAAATGATGGAACTTCATGATTAAACGTACGTTTACAAAATGTGAACGTTACATTATCAAGGCCTCCTCTATTTTTAATTTACCAACTACTGTTCTTTGTGTATCTGTATTTCTGTATTTATTATTATTATTTTAATTGATTACCTGTTATTTCAATTTTTGTACCTCGAAGTATCTCACTAAAATTTACAGAAATTGTTTGAAATGTTCATGAACAGTCTCCATACCAGTTTTACGTAGCTGTCTGTCTGTTTTGTGATGTTTTTATAGAAACATTATTTAACTTCTGAATAACTTTTTATACTCCTTATATTTTTGACGTTTTGATGTATTATGTATTAATAAACCTGTATTATTATTATATTTAAAAAAATACTGTTATTCAAAATGTTATTAGTTGAATTTATTTTATTCATTCATAATATCCCAAGAAACAGGATTGTTTGTGATAGGGATACAAAAAATAATGATAATAACAATATCTTACAAATCTACATAAAAAATAATATACAATTGATATAGATACAATTCAAAAGCAACTTAAAAAGAGAAGAAAAAAAGTTTTTTAATTTTTTTTATTTCATTTGGTAGTGAATTGTAGATATCTATACCATCATGATATATCGATTTTTTTCCAAAATTAGTTTTGAAATTGCTGAGGCTTAAACAGTTTGCTTGTCTTGTTTGATGATTATGGATTTTATTGATTTCAATGAAATTTAAATTAGAAACTTTCTGCTTTAATCGAATTAAGTGAATAAATGAACAAATTTTTACTTTATAAAGGGAATTCAAATTCAGTAAATTATTAGGTTTATATAAGTTTACTGTTGGTTCTAAAAAAGGCAAGTTGTAAATACATTTCAAAGATTTATTTTGTAGTTTTTTTAGAGGTTTCAAAACTGAATTATTAGCGGTTCCTCAGATTGATATCAAATACTGTAGGTTACAATGGATAAGACAAAAGTAAATATTTTTAAGGTATTTGAGGGGAACAAATTTCCTTATTTTAAACAGTACACCAATGACTGGATTGATTTTTTTTCTCAATTTATCAACATGATTATTCCATGATAGTTTTTCATCAATAATAAGACCCAAAAATTTAGTAATTTTGGTGTATTTTATAGAGTTAGATCCAAATAATAGCGGATGAACGGAATTGTTTGTGGTTTTTTTAGAAACAAACATAAATGTTGATTTATTAAAGTTTAGAGTAAGTTTAAAACGTTGTAGCCATTTTGAAATTACATTTAGGTCACTTTCCATATTTTCACATATCTCTTTGAAGTCAGTGGCAAAATATATTAATGTAGTATCATCAGCAAATAGTTTTATTTTTCCTTTCAATTTCAAATTTGTAATGCTACTCACCACATCATCATATAGCCACGCTTGGTTACCACCCATTCCATGGCACCTTACCAGTTTAACAGGCCCAGTTCTGGTGCTTGCATCTAGACAATTATCATCTGACATGATTTGCTGCCTCTTTGTATAAGCAAAGACTTGATTACCACCTAGATTATGACAATAAGTCATTCCTAAGTTTTCTCCAGACTTCCTGCCCATCGTATCCAAGCAGTTCTTAGTTTGTACATTACGTATCTATAAAAATACAATATTGTAGCAAAACATTTCAAATCATATAAATGGTTTCATATTTGGAATCAGTTGCTACTTACATCTCCCAGATAATAGTAATCCAATGGCATTTGGGATTCAGGATAAACATTTTCCAGGTACCATCTGAAACTTTTACATTTCAGTTTCTCCCTTAGTTCTCTCCTTGAAGAAATGTCTCCCACAGGTACATTCCTTGCTCCTAAGAACAGACAAATTTACTTTATTGCTTATATTTTATCATATTACATTGGCAAAGCATGCAATTTTCGGATATCAACAATATGGTTGAAGAAATCAGCTTTCTGGTTTATTAAATGGACTGGTGCTGTTGTCAAAGAAATAATGTGCTATGTGTGGTATATACAGATTAAAAAGTACTGTTATGTTTAAATGCAATGAAAATGACGTGACTCGGAAACATTAGTTTTTTGGTAATTCTATTCTATTTGTGCATGTGCAAGTATTTTCAAATAATTCCAATTAAACAATATTATAAATATTGACTTAAAAAAATCAGATCACTACTCAAGATTTCAAAAAGCAAGTAAATATCAGTGAAGTACACACTAGTGTTTCTTTAAAAAACACAAAAAAATCGTTTCTATTGGATGAACACTTGCTTTCAAATATGACTTACAGGGTGTTTCTAATTGAATGCTGATCCTAAAGGGTGATTTTCGTTGAATATAAGATAAATTATTTATATCAACATGGGCCCGCAACCGCTTTATTTCCCCAACATCTCTAAAATCACTTTGGCTTTTACTTGCCCTGCCATATTTTTTATCAAAATAATGATACACCACTGTTTTTTTCCAAATGAATATTATTGCCCTTTTTCTTCTCATAAAAATGGTTTCTTGCCTCTTTATCGTCCGGCGAACGGTTTCCGATTTATTTATCCATTCATTATATCCCAAGAAATAGGATTGTTTATGATAGGGATACAAAAAAATAATAATATTAACAATACCTTACAAATCTACATAAAAAATAATACACAATTGATAAAGGTACAATTCAAAAGCAACTTAAAAAGAGAGGAAAAAAAGTATTCATGTTGATTGAATTCAAAATAGTTAGGCAGGAAAATAAAATAAATTATGGAAAAATTAAGCCATTTTAGAATAATTAACAATGAAAATAGCTTTTAATTCTATTTTTTAAAATCATCACTTCTTTAATTTTTTAAATTTCATTTGGTAGTGAATTGTAGATATCTATTCCATCATGGTATATCGATTTTTTTCCAAAATTTAAAGTATAAAATGCTTTCATTTGCTTATACCTATATGATTTCTTAAAAACCCATTAGTTTCTCGACTTTTGGTTGTTTTTATTTAATAAGTTTGTTAATTGAAGGCAACAAGAAAATTCAAGGTACTTCAACCCTTCATTTGAAGTCAGACACCTCATGGCATTTAATGTGTTCCTAAGTTTCAAAACAGATGCTGATATAACTTGTTTTCTAAAATATTAAAAACAATAAAAACGAAAATAACCCTTTTCAGGAAACTAATAGCTCTCCAATATACTGTTAGGTAGATATTTCAAACGAAAGACGACTTTGTAGTTATGTAGAACCTATCACATCTAAAGCCACGTCAAGTACCTATTTGACAATAGCTATCGCAATGATCCTGCGTGTATATTGAGATGGTACCCATCAGACATTCAGAAACAGTTAAAGCATGCGAGACAGAGAACACACCTCAAGCAAAAGACAAACAATCATGCTGTTAAAAGAAATGACCTGGGTTAATATTATAGTAGAATTCCTTCCATTGATCCAACCAGACCTCTGCCAGGCGAGCATTGTTATGGTTGACGATCTTACTTGTCCCGCCAGGGAAGGAATACGGAGTTGATTTTCTAAATACATGTCCCACATGAGAACAAGTCGCTATTTCCAGCTGACCACCGCACATCCACACCTACAGGCACCATGACGAAAAACATAACATGCGCCTTATTAGTCAACTGATATATTAGCAATTTCATTAACAGGAAAAAAAATTAATGGCCATTTGAGGGTAAGCACAACAAGCTCATCATGCTCGATTTTTTATAATGGGTTGGTTAGGAGAGATTTCGATGATTGTTACACCCTGTGTCTGATGACGATTATTTCATTCAAGGAAGGCAGTTTTGAATGAAATTTAAAGATTTCTATATTTGGTACGTGAAAACTTTAACGTTTTGCCATTATTATATTGTGGGGTTGGGAAGATTTTTGGATGCAAATGAAAAACATTTCCATATAAAATTTCTCAGAAAATGTTACTCTTCGTCAAATACACTATATAAAAACATAAAATGCATCATACAATAATAGTGACTATTTCATTTCATATTCGAGGTATGTTGAATAATATGAAAAATGCTCAAGAATAAAGTAAGTACCTACCTAGTTTTCATTTTTATTTTTATAACTATTGTTTTTTCATAATACACGAAAACTATATTTGAGAAAGTGGTTTATAATTTAATGAAGGTATAAAATATGAAGTCACCTATTTCAAAAAATATGTTTTTCGGGGAAGTACATACTTCCCGGACGATTTTTTTTTGAGAAAGTATCACTTACTTCCCGGACTAGTCCGGGAAATACGTACTTTTCGGACTAGTCCGGGAATCCTCAAATTTTAATATAAATATTAATATAAATAAGAATTAGAATGTTTCTGTTAGTAGCTATCTTTTGTTCCAATTTCAATATTCAATACAAATAAGAATTAAAATGTTCGAAATTTTCTTCTACCAAGAAATATAATAAATAAATGTGTCTCGATTTGTTATTCTATACGGTTGCCGAAAAAATTGTGTACGCAACACGTCCAAAAACAGTGTTTTCCGGACTTGTTACGTAAATTACTATTTTATTGGTTTTTAGTGCCTACCCTATTTACTATCAATCTAAAATTGTATACTGATTAAGTAAATGAAAACTATACAGAATTAAAAAAAAAATCAGTTATCTGAATGAAAATGCGAATTTTCACTTTCAGATTTTTTCTTTCCTTTTCAGTTACGAGTCTTTTCACAATATCTATCAGATGTAGTTCAATGTCCAGCGTGGCTTCTGCCGGGGAAGTAGTTGTTTTCTGTTAGATATTACAAATAAATCACATTTTTCATTTTTCAATTTTCATGGAGAATGTTCCCCTTTTCTACATGAATACATCCCAAGAGGTTATCTTGAACGATGGAAAATAGCGACTAAAGTTTGTCTTTCAGTCGCAGATGATTCCACAACAGATTTTATGAATGTCCTATTCATATTTTCGAACTAAAATCAAAATGTAATTGTTACGGGAGGTGACTTTGACTTAATTTTTATTTCCTTTATTCTAAGTTTTTAAATCAAATAACATTTTTGTGTACTTGAAAATGATAGGTACCTATTTAGCCTACTCTACTCCTGAGCTATTTTAATATTTTTTTTTTTTAAGATCAATCAAGGAATGGTTTCTGGATAGACTTTTTTTGATTGTAGGGCTGTGTTCCTGGGATATGGATGTATGAAAAATCCTGAGGTCTGAGAGAGAAGATAACTACAGGACATAGCAAAATGTGTTTTTTTTTATTATTTTAGCTTATATTTCGATAATGGTTGCCTTAGAGAAAACATCTTCATTAACAAAATTTTGCAAGAGAAAGTCTTATCCATATTCCTCTTTTCCCCAACACTTTTTTAGTTTAAAGCTGTAAAAAATCGTAATTTTTTTGTAGAACACCTATTTGCAAAATTTATAAAAATACTTTCTGACGATATTTATATGCAGGGCACTGGCAAACTGTGAAAACCCAGACATTAGCAGTTCAACGATGGTCAGTTGTCACCATAGCTGACCAAGTAATCAAATCAACATATTGACAATTTATGATAAATTTAACAATATTTCATGAATTTTGCTTTTATTAAATATACAAAATTCTTGATATTACATATAATATATAAATAGGCAGCTTCAATAGGTACTTTTTTATTGCTATTTTTTTATTTTGTCTGTATTCAATAGAATTGATGATACCATTAGTTAACTAAGGTTTAATACCTTTTCCGTCGACCGTACATTTATGAAGTATTGTAAAGCATCCAAAATCGTTGATTAATGACCTCTATTAATGAATGATTTTCTATTAATCAATTCATCAATTCCTTCCTTTAGTTTCAGTATTTGTAAGATTTCGAATATTAATATTTACAATAATTAAACTACCTCTAAGGAAAATTAAAGTAACTTTGAAATAGTTAATATAAATAGGAAATAGTGACTGTTGTTTATCTTAAATAAATAAAAATTGAAAGTACGGTCGACAGAAAAGTTCTGTAACAAACTCGTGAATGAAATAACTGTTATTAAATTTAGAACAGCCCAACTAGCATTAAAACAATTAGCCATTATAATATAACAAGTTTTTAGTGATTTTCGACAAATATGTTTGGATCGGCGATAAACTGGATCTCTTTCATTTTACCAGTTAACAAAAATATTGAATGAAGCCATTCAACTGACCCCATCCCTAAATAATTGTGATAGTAATTGGAAATGTCTTTTCTAGACTAAATACTGATTCATTTGATTCTGTACACCCGGTGGAATGAATAATTGGTATATTTTAAAATATTTGGTCCACATGTTATATTAATGGCAATAAAAAATAATTTTGATAAAAAAATTCAAGACAAATGTTAAGTTTTCAAAAATTTGTAAATTAACATAATAAATCGGTATGTTAGATGTAAATTAACTGATTTAACTTGTACCTGCTGAAATTATAACAAAAAGCACCTGAACCCCATTTTTTCGAAGGTCCTAGTCCTCTTATACTATACACTATATTATATATACTACATTATAAGAGAGTAAAAGTGGAATAAGAAAGGTATTCAAACTGTAATATATTCAATAATTTTCTGCATATATGTATACCCACATATGAGTCTACCTACACACGGATTAGAATAGATAATGATGTAATTCGCGAATTATAGTTCTACATGATTTTGAAAACAACTTTATGCTCCACAACTTTGATTCTGATCTAAATGTTAACCATATAGAAAGAGGAGACTTTATATATTTACAATCAAGATGTGAAAATTACTTTGTTTAAAAACATTACAATTTTCAACAGCTAGGAATTAGCGTTTTTGGGATAAGGAGAAAATTGTCATCAACTTTCTCATGCCAGATTTAGTCATATCCAGTTATGCTAATGAAGCCATTTTTGCTAAAATTTGCCATCATCAAAATATAAGTAAAGTAAAACATTACAAAAATAATTTTTTTCGCTATGTCCTGTAGTTAGCCCCCTTCCACAGCCCGTAAGTCAAAAAAGTGGGCATAGAAGTCTGTTGCAACCCATTTTCAAACATTCATTGATTGAAAAATCCATACAGCACAGAAAATAAGCAACATTTGGATGGTATGATGTAAATTTGATGGTGTGTGTGTGTATGTATGAGAGCCAGTGTGAACTCCTATATAGAGAGTGAATTAGGAGACTCCAAGATTATGCAATGTTTAATTTTTATTTAAAGATACATTTTATACAAAATATCTTTGTTTGTAAAAACCTTTCCTTATCTTGGAAAACACTCAAAACGGTATACTTTTCTATCAGTTTTCTGTAGAGTGTAAATAAATATACAGGATATTGAGAAAAATCACCACTTCACGAGATATAGAAAATATTATTGAAAAAATCTGTCCCAGGTTACTATTCACACACACACCCAAACACACACATAAATTTTAGGATTTCACAGGAATTTCATTAAAAAAATCTCATTTTTACTGTATTAAAGATAAGCATTTGTTAGTAACAAATTGTCAAATAATGATGTTAATGAGACTGTTAACATAATAAGTTCCACCATCAATAGTCTCTATAGCTGTAACATATCAAACCTGGGTTCATTGCGTAATAAAATTCTCCCCATTCGTCCATCCAAACTTCGGCTACTCTGGCAGCGTTGTGTAGCACTATTTTCGACACACCGCCCGGGAAAGTGTAGGGAGACTTATCTCTGAAAACATGCCCTACATGGGAACAAGGGATAATTTCCAGTATTCCACCGCACTGCCATACCTAGACATTTGTCATTGAAGATAAATAAAATATAAATGACGAAATTATATGTAAAATCTAACGAGGATTCTGATTGGAAGTTTATCAACAGTCTGGCCCCCCGAAAATTACCAGTAGACATTAAAAACACTTATTTTTATACCATATACAGGGTGTGTGCATGGTTTTTTCTATACAAGCTATCGACTTGTTTTTTTTTTAATATTTTCATTCATATTTGGGATTCCCCAAAATAAAATATACAACTAAGTTCTGTTTTTTTAAATGGCAACCCCCCATTTTTGTTACATTTTTGGATTTGCCACTAAATTCTCGATATAACGCACCCGGGTTTCATAGACTTATCTGCAGTAGTTTTTGACTTATGTCAATTAATGTGTCAAAATAGCGTCGAGCATGGACCCACAAAATAATTCATAACTTCAGAACCTTTCAAGATAACTCAACCAACTTTTTTCCAGTCGATTCCTTAAGCTTCAGCACATCTTTTGAAATGCAGGCGAAATCGAAATTACAAATTGCAATAACTCGACTTTTTCAAATGCAACACCCTGTATTTTATTTTACCATTTACTTTAACAGTGACTTCGATTTTGCCTTCATTTTAAAAGATGCGTTGAAGCTTAAGGAATCGACTAGAGAAAAGTTGGCTGAGTTATGTTGAATGGTTCTGAAATTATAAATTTTTCTGTGAGTCCATGCACCATGCTATTATGACACAATAATTGACATAAGTCAAAAACTACTACAGATAAGTCTATGAAACCCGGCTGCGTTATATCGACAATTTAGTGACGAATTCAAAAATATAGCAAGAATGTGGGGTTAACGTTCAAAAGAACAGAACTTAGTTGTGTATTTTATTTTGGGACATCCTCCATACGAATGAAAATATTTTCAGAATCTGCTTCATAGTCGGATATATATATATATATTTGAAAAAAAAATATAAATCAAGTTGATAGCTTCGATAGGAAAAAAAAAGTTATGGACCATGCATGCACCCCTGGGTCATCCTGTATATTACCCTTATTCTTACCTCCTTTCCATTACAGAGTTTTCCTTCTAGTTGGAAAAAAAAAATTGCACACCTTCCTCAAAGCAATCAGAGTGTCACATCTTTCTCTCTCTTTATATAGCTGCAGGAGTATCTCAATCTCCACAGCTTTTTTTTTGAGAGTCACCCCTTTCAAAGGCGAAAACAAGACCAAGTTCATAGGCCGCACATGCCTTAAAAAGAAATGCCCCAATCCCAGAATCTTCATAATGGCGTACCATTCAGAGAAGCAGGTCTAAACTTGACATGCACTATCCAGTACTATTCTGTATTGGAGCCACTCCTCTCGCTGTTGACTGGGGAAGTACAACCGTAAGACGGACGATTTAGGGTGCAAGCTTCTATGAAGATGCATCACTTTGCGAGTTGTTGCAACTCTTTTTGAGTCTATTTTCAAAAAATAGAGTCAGTTCGTAATGGTAGCATACCTATTTATCGTAGCGACTTCGTTCCTCTTCGACAGTGTTTGTGCTGATACTTGCCATTGGGAGTTGTTGACTAAGGTTAGCTCTTGGGAACGGTGTTGTTCCAACCTTGGGTAAGTATACGTCTTTCAAGCATAAAAATCATATAAGATGCTTCCATCTATTATTGTTTCTAGTAGTATTATTACTAGTATAATCATTAATTAAAACTACTTGTATAAGTTAGAAATTCGGTATCATTATACATTGAAATAAACCCTTCCATGAATGCAAAATTGAATTTGAAGAGACACAGGGTGGTGATGAAAGAGTTTCATTATAACTTATAGAATAGATTAATTATATACATAATTACCAGTTCGAACTGGCAATTATGTATAATTGTCACATACACGTGTACAAGGTACTTGTAACATTGCAATTGCTTTAAAGACTCACTTGTATTATAATATACTATTACTTAGTATCTGAAATAAACCTTTTAAAGCTACTACTGGAAGACTTCTCATATGATCAAGAAAAATGTCTAGTCATTTAACTGTGGATGGATGTATCAAGCTAAGAGCCAAAAATCCATGATAGTCGCTGAGCAGTAACAGTATTCAATGTTTCAGGATGCTGAATCTAATCAAGGTATATTCAACAGATCGATGAATATTATATGAGGCATTGTTTTGATACAATATTATCTCTTACCCTAAAACTCATTTCCAAGTTTTCTCCACCCCAAATATCCATTCCTTCATCATAAGAACCAAGTTCATAAAAATAATCCCTATCAATGGAGAAAAGTCCTCCGGCCATTGTTGGAGTTCTCAGAGGGGCGGTTCTATCACCATTCCGCCTATCCATTTCTCTTTGAGGCACCCGATACCTGAAAATTGAATAAAAAAATGTATTTATTTTATTTTGGTACATCATCAGCATAATTTTGAATGTCTCCGATAGTCTTCAAATCAAAAAGATCATTAATATATATATATTGAATAAAAATGGCCCTAAAACTGTTCCTTGGGGATCTCCATATTCAAATACTTTTGAATCGCTAATATGACTGTTGATCTTAACATGTTGGATTCTATTGTAAAGATAGTTTTTTAATAATTCCAGAGTTTTTCCGCGAAATCCTATATTTTCTAGTTCTCTGAGTAGATTTGAATGCGAAACTGTATCAAAGGCCTTTGATAAGTCAAGAAATGTAGTTAGAGTTGGTATCTTTTTATCCAATGAATCATAAATTTTTTGAGTGAAATTACAGATGGCATCTTGTGTTGATTTATTTTTCCTGAATCCAAATTGTTTGTTTGATAAAATATTAAATTTTTCTAAGAAACTTGAAATTAGTGTGATTGGTCTATAATTTTGTGCTTCATTTTTAGGTCCTGATTTATAAATTGGTTTGATAACACCGATTTTGAAAGCTTTTGGGCATTTTCCTGTATTAAAAATGGAATTAATTAAGTGAGCTATGGGTTCAGCAATGACATCATTCATTGCTATTAGAACTTCAGACGTTATACCATCTATACCAGGACTTTTATTCAACTTCAGAGATTTTATTGTACTTTTAATTTCGCCTTCATTAGTTTCTTCCAGTAGAAAGGAATTTCGATTGATGGGTATTGGATAATTTGAGATATTAATTTTATTTTTTATTTTCCTAGCCAAATTTTCTCCAACTTTCGAATAATATTCAACAAAATGATTCACTATTAATTTTTTATCTGATGTGTCATCATTATTTTTTAATTTAATCATTTTTATCAATTCATTTGATTTGTTTTCTATGCATATTTTTTAAATACATTTCCATAAGCTTTTCGGAGAATAATTATTTTGTTCAATTTGGTTACTGTAATATTTAATTTTGGCTTCTTTTATTATCGACGTTAATTTATTTTTATAGGTAGTATAATCAAGTTTCAAGGTCGCGCCAATATAAAACTATACTTTTTTAGAATTGAAGGTGGTATTCCATCCGGCCCAGGACCCTTGTTAACATCTAAGTTAGAGAGTTTTGTGTAAATATCGGAAATTTTGATGTCACAATAGGGTATATCAGCGTTAGTAGATAGAACAGGTATAGTTTTTGTTATCTACATATTCCTACTAAATATTCAAGCAAGTCAACCAATAAGTTTGCTAATCATTTGAGAACTCAGTAATGTAACAATACCGATCTTGCAGTACCAAATAATATATATTCATTGCACAAATTATAAAATCATAATAATAATAAACTCACCATCTGAAGTTTAATTTCCAATTGAATCCTCCCCAAGTCATATCAGAAGCAGTTATGTACTCGAAAGTTTCGTCCGATATCACGTCGATTATCGGACAAACTACCGTCTTCCTGTCTTCAACTATTCTAGCCAGCAATGGTTCCAACCAACCCTCAGTGCACTCACAGTGAGCATCCAGAAAAGTTATCACCTGACCTTTCACATGTTTAGCTCCCAGAAGGCGAGCCCTTATCAGGCCTGATCGTTTTTCTGTCCGTAGAACGTAAACAGGAACTGGAAGTGTTTTTACATATTCTTCTAATTTTTTTCCTAGGTGATCTGGGAAAAAAGAAAAATCAATAAACACCGCAGTTTTTATTTATTTATTTATAAACCGGTTACCCCAATATCCCCAATACAGTTTTTTTGTTGTATGTACCTGCTGGCAAAATGGCAGCCAGACATGCCACAATAAAGTTAAAATATTTTGGGTTTTCGCGAATTCGGACAGACCATAGAACCACAGAATACCTTGGATCTCTTCTGATAGCGCACTTTGTATTTTTTGATAAACTAAATTTCTAATAGTTACAGAAAAAAAATAATGGATCATATTTTATTGATATGTGATCAATGGTACAAGACCATAACATTGTAGTGTACCTTGAATCATCACCTATAAGTTAGATAATATTTATTGGAAACAACATTTTCATACAGAAATTTGTATTTTATAAATTTACTACAAAAAGATATAATATTATTATAAGTATAATATAATTTTTATTTGTATACGAGTGTAAAAAAAGTCACAATTGGAGAGTTTAGCATTAGGTCACGACCCCTGTCGGGAAATATTTGAATCTGTCGAGTAAATGCTACCACGTGCTAATCAGCTGTTTTTTGTTGTGTACAACTTAACTTTTGAATATTGTTATTATTTCCTTCGATATTTTGATAACACTTCAATCTAACACTTGAGGGATATGAAAAACCACTCGAGGGGATTACAATAATAAGTCAAACACGAGAAAATTGAACGAATCTAGAAATGATGATTTCATACTTTCACATAAAGAAATGTAAACAAACAAACAAACACTGCCTAAGTCGCCATTTTACTAGCGATAGTAGCGACCCCATCGGTCGATTTACTCTCCTACATGAAATTTATAATTTAAAATTAGGCAATTGAAAAATGGTCAGGGTCAACAGGATTTTTTTTCCCGCTTCTACTAGGTGGCACACTGATCTATACCAAATAACGAAATAACTGGATAAAACTGCCATATGATATGGCACATTAATCATCAATAAGAAATGATTCAGGTATGATGTGCTTTAACACACAAAACTCAATAGACAATTAGTTAAGAAATAAACTGCAAAACCAAAAGTAGTTTACATATTAGTAGAAAACGACAATAATTGGACAACCACTGTTCTGCTTGCTTGCGCTCTAATGATAAACTTGCTGTCGGGAATATGGCAGCATTTGTAAAAAAACCGAATGATGATCCAAGGTAAATTGATAATAACAATAATAATTAACGTTTTTATTGGTAGAAGGAAAAAATAAAACATACATCAATAATTACTGGAAAAACAAATTGCCACAATCTTGTTAGGGAGAATCTGATTGCGGAAAAGTTTTTTCCAATTTTCCATGCATCTCAAGATTTTTTTGGGCTTTCAAATGTCAAAATATGGTGATGAGCCTCAAAATATCTAACCATACCTAAATGTAGACTCAAACCAAACTATCACCAACTTAAATTAAAGCGATAGGCCTATAGTTTTCCATAAATTTTTTTACCACATTTAAAAATCGGTCTAACTTTGGCAATTTTCATTCTTTTGGAATGATTCCTGTTTCGAAAAATATAGTTATCAATTTAGTTAATAAAATGGGTTAATTCTGACTTTACTGCCTCAACAAGTTTGACTTTTGTTAGATAGTGGGAATGAATGAATGGGAATGAGTAGTAACAAGGCTGCCATGTCAGGGGGGTGTTTGAATGAAATTCTATGACCTATGTATTTATATAGTGAAATAAGAAATATGCTGTGATTTCTACAAAAGAGGCAGATTTGAAACCACTTGTAGTGGGTATTGCAAATTTAGCTGACATAAACACCATTTTTTATGCAGTGTGGCCATTTTATCTCAGAAGGATTTTGTATTTTGACTATGTTTTGCAATATTAGGTTTTGTATAATATATTGAAATCTAATAATATTTGTTCGGAAAAATTTTTGCAATTGATTTTTAACTAACTCAGAACTATATGACAATGCAATTTCTTTTATGTTAACGAGCAATTCTTGTTCATATATATATAAGGTTTTGCTTTTTAAGTTCAACTATAAAGGCGTCTTACTTAATCTAACTAGTGTAATAAAGAACTTCTTTTTCCACTAAATATAGTTCAATAATGTTTTGCTTTTTGCATGAATGTAGAAAAACTTATTTATTTCAGTGTTATTTGTTTATATTTTAGTATTATTGTATTATATTTTTACCCTGGATTTCATTGATTGAATAAATTAAAATTACTTCAACGATATTTTCATGAGAAATATAACGTTTTTACTATACCTCTCTCACTTGCGTCATCAACAAGTATGACTTCCTTCAAAAGAGGTCTTGGTGACCTATTTATCACACTCCACACAGTCCTAAGCAGGGTAGACCAAGCTTCGTTGTGGAAAACTATCACAATTGAGGTTGTCGGTAGAAGGGTTGGGTACTTTTTGTCCTTGCAACTGCAACATAACCCAAATATCTTCTTGAAAAAGCTGTCAAATAATATAATCAAGTTTAATATTCATATAAAAAACGTGAACCCTCACTGCTGGAAATATATAATGCAAACAAATGAAAATACTACAATACCAGAGGTAACTGACACTACATCATTAACTATCAATGAAAAAGTCTTCTTAAAACTATAAAATAGGTACAACAGAAAACAAAAATATATTTACTGGAGTTATTTTCTGTTGGAGACTTGCTCATGAATATACCTATTGCATAGGTTTAAACAAAAGACTGTATTACCTAATACATGTTTTCATTATACCACAATACTTTGACATCTGTCTTGTGAAGGATTATTTGATAATAACAAGAACTTTTCAATCAATGACATATTACGGTTACGCCATAAACATTCCGAACTGCGGTCACATTCTAAGAACAATTTTTATTCCGCTTGTTCCACAGAACATGGTTGCCAGTCAACCCAAAAATCGGCAAAGCTGAGTTTCTGCTCAATTATCTGCTTATATGTAATGTAAAAAAAAAACTTGTGCTTAGAATGGGACCCTGTGTTGATCGCAGCTAAAAGTGTAAATAACGCAGTTCAGCCGTAACATGTCATTGTTTTCTGTAAAACAAATCCTAATATATTAATGAAAAGGTCAAAGCCGTACATCCAAGAGGAAGACATACTTATTTAAGAAAGACGAGGACTCAAATTGAGGTGGTAGAAATAAATATAAATGCAGAATTATCAATATTAACGATATATTCATATTGAAAACTGAAAACAAACACTCATTTGGACCAACCAGGAATATTTCAGTCGTATGCATAGTCATTTGCCAACACATCAACTCTCACAATATTCACAATACAAAGTCAACTTTACGAATTATAATTTTCTTAAAGTTTTCAACCCCATTTTGACCCCCTTAGACGGCCTAACAAACTCAGGCATTTTTCTAGTCAAATCGATCACGGCAAACAACATATTTGAAAATGGAAGGTGAACAAAATCAACTTTACGAATTATAATTTTCTTCAAGTTTTCAACCCCATTTTCACCCTCTTAGACGTCCTGACAAACTCAGGCACCCCATTTTTCTAGTCAATTTGACCACGGCAAACAACATATTTGAAAATGAATGGTATACAAAGTCAACTTCTCGAATTTATTTATTTTTATTTTCAATATTTTGTAAAAATCAATTGTTAGAATTATTAGATTTTAAGATACATTTGTGCAATACTTATATCCTTAAGTAAAGTGAATTTTAATAGTATTACTCTGTTGTTGTAATGTATATTATATTATTGTTGTTTAACTACTTTTCTGAGACCAGCACATGCTGTGCTGCTTTGGAATAACCTTTTTTTGGATAGTGCTGCTATCACAAATTCTAATCAATATTGTGATATACATGTAACTGTTGTAGCATTATTTGAATAAAGTTCTTGAAAAAAAAAACCCCATTTCCTGGAAAACCGATGCACTGATTACTGATTTGACCTTGGGACAACCATTTTCAAGTATTAGAGGTATACAAAGTCTCCACAATAGAAATTAAAATTTCGATATTTTTTTCTCAGTGTACTTTGTGGATGTAGATAATTATTTTTTTTTTATTTTTTTGAGAGTCCCAGATAAATAAATCTTAATTCAATAGAGATCTGACTAATGAACAAACAGTACATAAATTTGAGAGACATTTTTGTTAAGTTTGTCCTATAACTTGAAAAAATATTTTTTTTAATTTTTTTGGTTGAATGTAATGTTCGAATGCTCCAGATAAATCCACCCTAACACATGGTATTAGATCTCATTGACAACAAAATTTCATTTCAATTAAATAAATTCGATGATGCTGGTAAATCTCAAACTGCGTGAAATATCATGAAATACATTTACTAATATATTTCACTTCTTGAATGTAATTACTGTTTACAAACAATATTTCATGAATGAGCAATTCTGCAGAGGTTATTTGTCTGTGGATTGCATGCTGGTACTTATAAACGACCTTTAACTTCAATAAGTTGTGTCATAGTCGGTATTCTGCTTTCACTGTGGCTCGGCTCATTCGAAAACTCGACTATTAAATCAATTAATGCTGGTTCAATTAATGCGGGAAAGCGTACCTATTTGAATTTCTAATTAGCTGTTTAATCTTAAAAGCCATAAATTGTGTTTATAAGGTCCAAATTCTTTCTGCTCATTAGATATTCCATGTTCCTTGTAATATCTATGAAACTAGTTTTCAAGCTATGCTAGGTGATATCTAAAAACCGTGTTTCTGTTGCTTAATTTTGCATAATGCTTGACGCATTACAATGGTTATCAATAAAAGAAAGGTTCTATAGATCAGCAATGATATTTATTGTCAAAACTATTAATAATATGTTACCATCATATTTTGATGAATTCATCACATATAGAAATAGTGCTCACAATTATGAGACGGGACAAATCAATCATTTTCATTTGCCAAGATGCAGTTTAACCAGCTCAATGAAAATATTGTTTTATAAAGGTTTAAACGAATTCAATAAGCTGCCTCAAGACATTAAACAAAGCAAAAGTCTTTATATATTCAAGTCTAAATTGAATAATTTTATAAAAACAAATACGGTATTGTAGAAAAAATGTGATTGATATAGCATAATAATGGACATACGTATTAATTTTTATTATTATTATTATTATTATGGTTCAATGTGCATTGTATTTTATGTATATTCTAAGTAGTTACTTAACTTTGAGGTTTGTTTTTTTTTCTTTTTTTTTTTTGTTGTTTTTCCATTGTTTTAACAATAATATGTTATATTTATATGTATTACTTTAGGTCACATTATTTGATTTGTTTCTTTAAAATTGTATGTATATTAGGATTTCCTTCCTAAATAAATAAACGTATTCATTCATTCATTCATTCATAATGTGGACATATACATGACGAATACAATGTGTTTCAGCCTGTAAATATTGATATCACGTAATATACAAGAAGTATTGGGAGTATCAAGGATCATCAACATTTTGAAGACTGGCAATTTAAAATGCGAGTACCTTCCAAATATATCTGTCATAATTTCATTGGAACATTAAATACACAGTGGCCACGTTTATACCGTGCGCGAATTTGGTACTCTGACCAAGTTGACCTTAGCAAATTCGGACCAATGGAGTAAGTTACTGCCTATTTACACCATGTTTAATCAGTAAACAGTTTGGTTCTCATTTGGTTTGTTTGGTAATCATTTAGACAACACAACTCTAACCTATAAAAAGGTTTGCAACTCTACTAACCCATATTTTATGACATAAAATGGATATTAGGGCACTCTTAGTACATTAGAAACTAGACTTAGGGCTTACCAAGAATTCAAACCAAATTTTGCATCTTTCTGGAAAGTCAAGGCCGTAGGTGTTTACACCATCTTGGTCATATAACTATTTTGGTCTGGTACGCAACAATTTTCGGTACCAAACCAAGCTGGTTACCTGACCAAGCGTACTGTATACACCAAGATGACCAAGACTATTTGGTTGAAATAAAGTCATTAGTCAGCTTACCAAGAGACGGTATAAACGTGGCCACTGAGAACCAAGCTCGTTTCATTAGAAATCAATAAGGTGCTAGATTTATGGAATCAACCACCTCTGTTCGCCATCCTTCCATACCAAAAAAGGCAATTGCCAGTGAAGGAAAGACACTAAGATTGCGTTTACAGAAGTCCAGAGAGTCTCTCACCCGTATTATGGGTTGCAAGCTGATGGAATAGGAACGTAAGTATGACAATAAAATGAAAATCAACGAACCTCATGGTTATCCGAGTCTCCAGACTCATCATGTCATCGACCCGGTTGATGTTGATAAACACATGTTCACAGTACTTGTGGATGATAATGAAATGTTTTGATTCGTGTTGTGTCTTGTGTGTGGCAGTGTGGCCCTGTCTTCAGCTACTAGTACTGCCTTTAGCTCTTAATTCGGTTCGACATTCAGTGTCTTTCCTTCACAAACATTTTCATTATCGATTTGTCAGAAAATTTCATTTCACATAAAAATTAGTGCATTGCAGAATACTTGCATACGAGCTGTCAAAATTTCAAATTTCCAAACGGTGTACAGGGGGGAACAAAAAATAGAATCTTGATCAAGAGTAAACTACGCTGGCTGTGACTCCAAATTTTAATATTATTTGCAATTCTGAACAACCTCCTTGAATGAACTTTTTGATGATATCAATAATAAGTAAGGGGTATTCTACACTTGATCAAAATTTCTATTTTTTGTTCCCCCTGTACACCATTTGAAAATTTCAAATTTTGACAACTTCTATGCAAGTATACTGCAATGCGCTAATTTTTATGAAGAATATTTTCTGACAGATCGATAATAAAAAAGTTTTCTAAATTGTGCAAATTTTTGAAATTCGATGGTATACAGTCTGGATCACATTTTGATAGGCAATTAATTTCATGTGTATTCGTCTATTTATGAAACATGATGAGAAGTATGTTTCATCCGTTAAACAGAACAGTGAAGGTCGACCTCTCTTCGGATCTTAGATTATTAGGGATAAAGGCCGGTTAGGTTAGTAGTGTGCAGGTTGAGTGATAAAGGGAGGAGGTTGGGTTAGAGCTCCGAGCTGAACATCGGATGCGAGCGAGATAAGCTTTTGCAATAGCAGATATCTACCTTTACCTATGTATATGGAAAAAAGTAATTTGAAAAGTCATATTTTAGTACCTGTCAACAGAGATAAAATGTCAAGCTTTTTTCCAGTCACGGAAAAAAAATATTAATATAACTTACCCATCCAACCTCACATCAGTCAAAGATCTATTTAGCGATATCATATCACTAGCTAACAAATTAAATTGATTGAGTTTGAACTTTTCTTTCATGAGTGCCTCTTTTTCAGCTGGTATGTGAACAGCCTTGCCATGTTCCCCAACCCTTCCAGACACAGGAAGAACTGAGGGAGCAGGCCGCCATCTCCGCAAACTGCCTGGTTTATATGTAGGTGGTACTCCTCCTGTGATTTCTCTACCACTGAAATTAAAAGAAATAATGATAATATTGTCTATTGTGAAAGTATTATGTACATTACATGTATAGAATAATCTTTCTCTACGACTATTGTATTTTACATTGATTACATAGGTATTGATTATTTGTTGAAGCATGAAGATGATTCCAAGACACCGTGGATCCTAACTTATTATTCAACGGCACTCGGCCAATCACAGATTCAGAATTTTCAGAATCCACGGTAACTGAGAGGTTTAGACCAATGACAAAACAGCAAATGTACCAAACAAATTTCTCAAGAAGGCTTTGCTTCATTGGACTTGCCACGGCTTAGCATCCGCGAATGTCAGATTGACTGTTTTCTTTCTTAGTTTAAACTTTAGCTCTTGATGAAATCTTCATGCAACAAAGGTATTTCTAATAATATTTATCTGAATATTCTACACAATCTTGGTTTTTGGTCAAACAGAGTTTGTGTGAGTACCTGAATGGTCCAGTGGTACGGAACCGCGAAAAGTTAAAGGTTGTTATAAGAGCGTGAGTTCGAATCCTACTAATGGAAGTTTTTTTTCCCCTCAAGCATTTAGTTATTCATGTATAATTGTTATTCTTCCTTATATTGCTTTGTAATTTATACTACTTTTTGGTAATGAAGGCAATAATTTCGATAGATACCTATAAGTACCACAAACTGAGCTTTCGTCATAAAGGACCCCGCACCGTTTCAATGGGAAATTGGCTTTCGGTAAATTTGCTCGAACTTTTTATATATTGTAGAAATCGTGATGCTGATCAAATGTCTCCACTGCGCGAATACTCTAAATTCAACGGTTTAAATCATACAGGGTGTTCAAGTTCACTTTTCCAAAATTTCAAATGGCGATTGTGAAGCCATTTCTTCGAATATATGAAATAAATCAACCATGCATCGATTATTTATATGGCCAATACAAATCCACTATAGATTATAGTAATTCCTTCATATACCCACGATATGCAGGGTGAGTCCAAGGCTAGCAATTTTTTTAGTAATTTGTAAAAAATTGAGCGGTGGAATTCCATTCTGGAATTCCATTCATTTTCAGATATTTTGAAGAATACTAAGATCAAATTCAATTGATGATGTTAGCATCTCCTGAATCAGACTGCCATATTTTATACAAGATGTTTTATTTCTCATGAATCCGTCCTGCTTGTTGATATATTCAAATGCCTGGAATTCCGGAAAACTTGGTGATAAACTTGATCGTTTATGATTAAAGTTGACTCTGCAGATGTACAAAATATACAGGGTCTATCAAAAATAATTGCCTTTTCATGAATAAAATTAATTTCAAAACCCCAACTACTTAAGAGAAAATCATCAGGAAAGGCCATTATTTTTGATAGGCCTTGTATATTTAATACATCTGCAGAGTATAGTATTATCATAAACGATCGAGTTTGTTACTATGTTATCCGAAATTCCAGACATTCTAAATATATCAACGAGCAGGACGGGTTCATGAGAAATAAAACATTTTGTATAAAATATCTCAAAATATCTCAGTATCCTTCAAAATATCTGGAAATGAATGGAATTCCACCGGTCAATTTTTTACAAATCACTAAAAAAATTGCTAGCCTTGGATTCACCCTGTAAATCATGAGTATGTGCAGGAATTACTGTATGCAATAGTGGATTTTTATTGGCCATATAAATAATCGATGTATGATTAATTTGGTTTATATATTCGAAAAAATGGATCCACTTTATTTTTTGTTTTCTGTTATTAAATTATTTTTTGTACAACTGACATTAAAAATTACGTTTTTAATTCATTGACACATGAACTAAAAACTGACGTTTTCACAAAATCACTTTTAACACTAGTGTTAAAAGTACTTTTAACACTAGTGTTAAAAGTAAAATGACAGATGAGATGATGGATACTCAGTAATATAGATCTCTCTAACACTTCAATCAGATATTATAAACAGAGCACCTACTCAAGAGGAATCGTTTATAAAAGTTCACACATGTATTTGGCCGTTTGCGCAATTGGTAATACTAATTCCTTTTGAAGTTAAAAACGAAGTAGTATTTAGTCCAACTGTAGAATGTCCTTCATCACTGACAAATAATGACATTCATAAATAAAGTGCGTTGGGGTTTATTATTTTGAAGTATCTGTCAGTCAGCCAAAGATCGTGTGTTCGAATCCTTATGGATCTTATTTTTTTTTGTTTTTTTCTTACTAGCAGTAACTGTTGAACAAAAAATTTTGTATGATACATTTGTTAAAAGTGATTTTATTTTGCTCGTGGGGTTGCTCCACTCGCTAACGCTCGTTTCGCAATATTCCCCACTCACAAAATAAAATGCCACTTTTAACACTTGTATCATAAATAACTATTTAATTTATGAATTATGTAGTGTTTTCTTTTTTATAAAGATAATTATTTAAAACAATTGTCAATATATGTTGAGCTGACTAGTCTGATAAGTTTTTATGATTACACTACAAGTTTATAAAGCTTTAACGATGAATAAATTATCCATTTATCTATATAAGTCTTAAAACAAATATATTTTAAAAGGAGGTTTTGTATTTAAAACATGTTTTGAAGCAATGTTTTGAAAGAAATGTTTCAAAACATGCCAACCCTGTTATACTCTTTCAATTGCTTTTAATTACTGTGATACTGTGTTAGTTAAAAAAAGAATAAGGGTATGGTGAAAAACTTTTCTTAAATACCACTACTGGTAATAGAATAACAACTGAAAAACTCAGAAGATTAGTTATTTATTGTTGTATGAGTATCCCATTAGCTATAAAAAAACACGAAAGAAAAGCCAATGCTGATATGTGATGAAACCGAATACCTTTCCTATGGTTCTGTGACATTTATGACAGTTGCCGAGAAGGTTTATCATATAGAGAATAGTGTTGTTCATTAAGACATACTTGAAGTTGATATTTTCAAACGAGAAAGACAAATGAAGTACAAGTGTTAGAGAGACATGAACATGGGTGAAAATGATCTCGATCGACTACAGCAGCCTTCAATGAACAAGCCTAATGAGTGAATCGGATGAAACAAATAAAATATCAATTAATTCTCAATGACATGTCAGATCAATACGACTCGTAAGTCACTAGTGTTTAATTGACTTCATAAGATGAATGTAAACAGGAGCATTATGAAACCTTTAATTTTGATTTTCAATGCCATACTTTCTTCAGCTTCTTTTCAACGTCGTTTGAGGCTATCCACAGAGTGAAATAGTAAGGGCATTGGTTTGGAAATGATAACTACAAAACCATTTAACTAAATTTGGGCTCTAGGGCTATCAGCTTCAGCTCAAATTGAAAGTTAAATTAGAAAATGGCAATCCAAATTTGGTAATTGAAAATGACTGATATTGAAACAGGATGTTTCTTACCTTCTGGGAATACCCACTTGATTTCTTGGATCATTGTCACTGTCACTATCAACTAGAGGTTCTGCTATAATTTCTGAGTACTGTTCTGTTTTGCATGAACCACCGATACATTCTGAGTAGAAAGATAAAACTATTACATCAACCAAAAACCAAACTAAAGAGGTTAGAAGTATCACTCTGCAGGTGTGTATTCTCAGCTTACCATGTAACATTTTATTGAAATCTATTTAATTACTATACATCACAAGTTATAGCTTTTCGTATATTTATCACAGATTTTTATTTTTGAGAATTGAATATGAAAATGTCAATCTTTAAAGTATAAACAATCAATTGTATTGTTTTTCTCTACTCTAACATGATTTTCGTTCATTAACCGCACTAACGCATACTTCACTATAGGTAACCACTACTTCTTCCTGATATTTTAGATATTAGTTTTCATTTTGATACCTCCATTTCAAGAATTTTTATTTTTACACGTCGCACATTCCGCAGACCGCGAGAGAAACCACCACGAAACCACGTCTCTTGAACTACTCTGACGTAGTGCCCAGTGACAGTGACGTAACTGACGTATGTCATTCATACTGTCCACAACCCACAACACATTTGTCCAGCCATATTTTTGCGGCGGAAATTTGTAGACAGTAATACAGTATTAGCGAAGGCTCAGGGCTAGTGTGAAAAATCCTTGAAATTTCGACTTACTAACTCGAAATCCGACGTACCAACCCGAAATTGAAATTTCGGATTAGTTTGTCGAGGGGCGAACCGTGATCATTCCCAAAAACGATAAGTTTTCTGTTCCAGAGAATTACAGACCGATGACATACTTGAATGCATGTTATAAAATGTGTACCCGCATATTATAGATGCGATCACTCTACGCAGTTGATCCGTCTTAGTGAGCAAAGAGGATCGACAGATGTATCACGCAGGACTGATTCCGTTACTCTATAAAATTGACCTTTTGCGATGGCCAGGGGTGCTATTCTAGAGTTTGTACGTATGCGGATTCGAATTACTATTTCTTACCAATACACATGAAACATGAATGTTTTTCCCTCTCTTTCGTATACGATTTGAAACCGAATGGCTCAAGAATACACCCCCAGATCGATTACCGCAAGGCATTTGGTACAACTTCGCATGTGCTCATATTATATGCTCGCTGCCTTGCTGTACCCGATGAAATAGTGAGAAGCATTGAACAAAACTGATGCCACTCTGGATGACTCGCTTTACCATAGAAAAGACGTATTTCAGAAAAAATCCCTCATCGACCCCCATATTTTCTGTATACCTTCGGAGAAAATATGATCTACATCAGTTCAGGTAGTGGAATAGAAATGGAGTTCGGTATGGAAAAATATGAAATGTGACACACGGTTCATGTCGATTTGGACATCGTTTCTGTATTCCATGCTGTTCTGTGCTAATTTATTACATCAGTTTTTTTTTTAATTGGTTTGTTCCTGCTTTCAACAAAGGGTAGGGGTTACAGAAGAACCTCTTTATAGAACCCCTTTTCTTTGCTTAGGGCCACTTGCACCGTATTTGTGTTAAGCGTCTGTTAAAAAAACTACGATTAAATTATTAAATCTTAGATTAACTGTTTGACTTGCACCGACGATCAACTAAACTAGATTAATATTAAGCCATAGTTCTGGTTATTTTTTGATAAGTTGGTATGTATGGTGTAACATGGTTGTGTTCTGTGGCTAGTCTAACCTAGTTTTTGATAATTTTGTGTTTTTGACAAATTTCGAATTTCGGTATTTCAGATAATTTAATTTTAGTATTCGGATTATTCGGAATGCCAGACAAACTGAAAGTGTCCAGAAATCGCTCATGCAATTTCACGATAAATGAAAAAACATGTCTGTTTACCCTTGTTGCAAAATATAAACTTATATTAGAGAATAAAAAAACCGATGCGGTTACCAACCAAGATAAAATGAATACGTGGGAGAAAGTAGCAAGAGAATTTAATTCTTTATCTCCGGGGAATGTTCAGAGACCAACAGATGTGTTAAAACGATTTTACGAAAATAAAAAAAAAGAATTGCGGAAGAGATGTGCCAATATAAAAATGCATATTAAAGGCACTGGTGGTGGTCCTCCACTTCCAGTAGAAGACAGGCATACAACTGATGATTTGCTGCTATCAATCATAAATGAGAAGACTGTCAGTGGCATGAATCCACCATATGGAGGTGATGTTGACAGCGAATCTGAAGATGAAGTTAAAAATGGGGCTGAAGGGTTGACAAATGTAATAAATAATAAAATAGAACTCGTATTTGACCAACAAAGCAAACCTGATTCTTCAATATATGTAAGTAATTATAGAAATTACAATTTTGGTACCATAGCCATTAGCAAACAAATTATTGTGCCGGTGAAGAACGGTGCAAAATGCATTAGTTTTGGAATTAAACTTGGGACATTTTATTTTATAGGATAAGGAATTGGAGCTTGTGAATACCCCTGAATTAGAAAGTACAGAATCAACAACAAGAATAGCACCGTTGCAGGAGAATGTACGTTATCTAATAATATCTCTAAATGTTTATGTTTGAAAAATCTCAAATCAAAAATAAAATATATTCAGGTGTAAATAAAAATTAAAGCACTAGACCAACATTTCAATATTTGCATTTTATTTATCAATCGCACTGATTTTAGATCCAGAAAAACAAGACATGGGCGTCATATAAACCTTCAGATTTATTAGAAAAGGTTAGCTCTCCACTAAAAAGGAAAATCTCAAAAGTTTTATCACATTCTCAAGAGGAAAATATACCTGGTAAGAATATCAAGCAAATAATTTGTAGTTTTTTAAAAATCTATTTTAACTTAGGTCCTTCAACATTTGAGAAAACACCAAAAAACAGTTCTAGAAGACGTCCTGCAGTAGTTGTGAAATCACTAACTTCTTCAGAAGTAGCTGCAAAGTATGACAAACTATTGGATTGTCGCCTAGAAATAGTTGCCTATACAAAAAAGGAGTTGGAGCAAAGAGTTCAACAAAATGTTACTAAACATGAGAAGGAAATGTTGCTTTTAGATATTCAACTTGAGATTGAAAGAGAAAAGTTGAAAAGAATTAAGAAGTCTGATTATCTATAATAAAAGCACATGTATTTTGATGTATCTTTCAAAATATGTATTTACACCTATTCAACAATAAAAATAATATAAAAACTTAGGATTCAAGTGGATCTAACCATGAGTTTTACATGCCGTAAATTTACGCAAAAATAATATTTATCAAAGGACAAATACATACATAAATTCCGAATAAATACCCTATTATTTATAATGAAGAAAATGCAATAAAAAATAAAAACAGCTTGGATAGTTACATCTTCATTTCGAAATAAATATTCTGAATACACAAATCAAACTTAAAAAAAATTACAATGTGATGGTAACACTAAAAATTACAATTACAGAAAAAACAATGGACTTGAAATTGTTAGCGACAAATGAAACCATGACTGTTACGTACCAATAATAATTATTTGAACTATAAGTTTGCAAAATATTCATTAATTATTTGGTGTTGGTAACCTTCATGTGCTACACCTTGTACAGGGATGTCTTGCATTTGACCCATATTGATAAGGTAATTTAGTTCTTCTTCTTCAATGTCGAATGGCTGTGGAGGATTTGGTTCATGCATATCTTTTGCTATGTTGTGTAATACTGCTGTAGCGGGAATTACAGCTAGAACTGTGTTCATTTTGAGTCGCAGTCCATAAGCCAGCACAGGAAATCTTCGTTTCCATATCCCTATTGATCTTTCCACTGTGTTCCTTGTCCGAATAAGTGACTCGTTGTATAGTGTTTGTGCTCTGTTTATAGGGTTACCCAATGGTGTCAGAAAGTAATTTCTCACCTCATATCCACTGTCACCTGAAATAGTTTCTTAAAATTGACAATGCAACAGGTACCGCTATTGTATAAGTCATGTTAACTCACCAGCTAACAGTGCCAACACATGTTTATTTAATAAAGTTGAAGGAAGAAAATTTGTATTTCGTGCAAAAAAAATTATTTTAAAAATCGTAGCAAATCGCTTTCGACTGTTAGGTCATCATCAGTGTGTAGGTAATCGTCAGGTGTACAAGAAGCCATATAAAAACATCATGTCCATGGACCAAGTTGAAATTAAAAATTTTACATACCTAATATAAAACTTATTTAAAATTGAACAATTTTCATCCTGTTCGAGGATTATTCTGGATTAAGATATGGAATACTACATTATATCTGCCTGAATGTTCCACTTCAACATTCAGACAGATATGATGTAGTATTCCATATCATAATCCAGAATATTCCTCGAACAGGATGAAAATTGTTCAATTTTAAATAAGTTTTAAATAAGTAAAATTTTAAATTTCAACTTAGTCCATGGACATGATGTTTTTATACGGCTTCTTGTACACCTGACGAGTACGCACTGATGATGACCTAACAGTCGAAAGCGCTTTGCTACGATTTTTAAAATAATTTTTTTTGCACGAAATACAAATTTTCTTCCTTCAAGTATATTGAAGCGTGCACACAGCTTGACAATTTCACTAGTCAATAAAGGACCAGGCTTTATTATATGGATGTCTCCTAATTTTTATTATTAAAAGCACACAAGGAGTTGCATATGAAGTTATATCACAAAATATTTTTTTAGTGTATACAAAAATCAGCTGGGTTGTTTTTTTTTAATGTGAGATACTCAATATGAAGTATGCACCTAGTAGCACACAGTTTGGAAAAGTTCCATGTTCGAATTTGCGGCGAATTCTACAGTTATTAAAAATGGTATTATCATGGACAGAACCTGGCCATCTCCCAACAACATCCAAAAATCTTAGAGAGGCATCACATATAACTTGAGTATTTATAGAAAAATATCCTTTTCTATTCCTATATACTTCAGCTTCATCACCTCCTACAAATTAATTATTATTTTTAATACAGATATATATGTTTGTACGAGGTTTGTACACTATTTCAGATAATGAAAGTGTGAAACAGAGTAATTTATCTACCTGGTGACTGAATTTTTATATGAGTGCCATCAACAACACCGATCACTCGAGGAAATGCAGCTCTGTCATAAAATTCTGTTTGAACTTGAAGTCTTTCTTCAGGTGTTGGCATTTTAACAAAGTTTCTATAAAGCTGTGCCAAACTTATAGAGACTCGTTGTACTACTCGACTAGCTGTGGATTCATGCATCCCCATAAAGTCGGCTACAGCAGCCAAATGCCCCGAGCTTGCATAAAATCTTAGAGTAGTTAGCAGCTGATTTATTGGTGAAACACTATTGTTTCTAAAAACAATTATTGTATAATTGTCACATTTATCTTTCACACTGACCAAAAAAATAAAAAAATTGTACACTAGATATTTACAAGTCGTGGGGGTATTCTAGTTGATCTTCTATTATGTCCATAATTCGAAGAACTGTCCCTTTTAATAATCTGAACCTTCTGAGAAAAGTTAATTCATCCATATCTTGAAAATAATTTGACCTTTCATAAATACGTCTAGGAAAGCCAAACTCTATAATTTCCAAGATATCTAAATCGTCTTCTAGGAAAATATCATCTTCCAATTCTAAATCCATGATTCTTCATAAAAAAAAATTACCACCACCTAAAATGTATGGTTATGTTTCAAAGTTTACTATTAAACTCTTATTTGATCCCCCGATTTTAGGGGATTTAATTTAACAGCTAGTTAAGGCTATTAAACCAAGTTTACGACACGGTGCAAGATAATCTTATACATTAAACTTAGTTTGGCACTTAAACTAAGGTTTAGTAGCACGGTGCAAGTGGCCCTTATAAAAGGTAATTTGATGTACCTGTCTAGCCGAATTTTAGAATAAATGAAGTTCTGTGTTCTGAAAATTTGGTTTCGTGTCTGTTCTCAGATTGTTATCACAGAACTCATAATTATGTCATAAGATATAATTATGGGTTCTGTGGCTGTTATAGGTTGGGTTTGTGGTTCTATTTTCATTTTTGTTTTTGTTTTTAATTTTCTCGGGACTCTTGACTTCTGAGTGAGTCAAGAGAGTGGAGTGTTTGCAGTTTGCATGTAGATTGTAGGGGCGGTATTTTTTATTATAGAGAAAAAATGTAAGTTTACAAAATTTAGCATTGAATTTAAACCTAGTGCAGATTTTAAGTTGTATACAGCATGTAAAATAAAAGATTAAAAAAAGACACTAATAACAAGTTTGATTTGAACAGAAATAAAATAAGAGCTCTACCTAGTGATAACATTTTTGATTGGCAATTTGGTTGATAAACATTCGATTTATTATTACTCCTCCTTTTAATTTATTTTATTTTACGTGCCGTATAAAGTCATCAAGCAACTACAACCATTTTTGTTTTAGGTCTAAAACATTTGAAAAGTTGGTGAAATGTCCCTTCAACTCTCAACATATACTGACTCAGAGCTCCCTTCAACGCCATATTATTCGCTGTATGGTGAATTATCCTAATTACGTTGTATGTCCTTATAATGCAATGCATAGATTCAGAGACAAAACTTTGTTACATGAACATATGCTACAATGCGAATCAAAAAAAGAATTTGCTGAAATTAATGAGGAACTTAAACAAGACACCTGTTACCATATTGACAACATCAGAAACTTCAACCTGGAATATGAAAATTGGGATGAGAATTAAAAACGTTAAGCTCAAATGTGCAACTAGCCAATAGTTGGGTAACAATTTCATTTATTCAATAATCAATTTCAATATAGCACTTCAACAAATACATTCATACCACAGTATTGCCATGCTAAACCCATTGGCAGTAACTAACATTCGACTATATTGTGGAAAAAAGGAATTTAAATTTTCATTTTGATATTTTATTACATGTTGAATTTGCACCTTTACTTGGGATGCTTTAATTTATTAACAATTAGTTATAGAATCCCAACTGAAGGTACAAATTCAACATGTACTAAAATACAGTGGTGTCTGCTTAGTCTGGTTCACAAGTGCTTTTTTTTCCAACTTTTTTCAGCAGAATTGCGTCCAGGTGATATTTGAAAAAAATTAAACTCCTCTCGAAAATTGCAAAAATTATAATCAATTTCTTCCAATGAACAACAAAGCTTTGGAACTCACTGCCTTCGGAAGTATACCCTGAGACACACAGCCTGCAGAAATTCCAAAACATCAATTCTTTCCTATTTTCCCACGGTTCTAACAATGTTCTCTGAACATTAAAAAAACATTTTTTTCGTGGGAACCAGACCAGACACTTCGATTTGCTGCCGTACATTCTCTGTTCATATTTATTAGATTCAGATGTGTAATATTTACAGAGTACCTTGTTGCAAAGTAAATTCCAGGTATTCATGTATAATTTTGTTTATTTCGTTTTTATGCACTATCAGATGAACTTGTTCATGAATTTTTTATTTTTTTTTCAGAGGTTATGAAAAACCATCAACTGGCCCAATTGATGTCAATACATAAAACGTATTAGAATAAGAGAATAAATAGGATTAAAATGGTTGATATAGGATATTCTTTCCAATTTTATATATTTTGTTATTAATTAGTTTAATTTAATTGTTGTGCTAATTTGTGCTTTCTCCAAATACATTGGGTACTTTCTGGAATAGGATACCTTTTCAAATTGCCAAGTTTTTATTTGAGAGCCTTAAAACGTTTCCCAGTAGCATTAAAACAATGGAGACCATATAAAATGTGATTAATAAAAAAAATTACTTAGTTTTGTTAGTTAAATAAGTAATCTTGTATAAACAAGAGTGAAAAAAATAAAGAAATGCAAGAATGCCAAGTTTCACTATATTTTTGGTATTATAATTCAAAACTCTTCAATATTATGTTTTGTGCTATGTAAACATAATTTCTAGACGATTTCGGGTAGTGGTTTTTCAATGAGGGAAGTGGGTTTTTAATAAATAGAAAGTACAAGAATATTCTCATTTGAATCAGTAAAATTAATGTTTTATTGATTAGGTATTCTTGTTTTTTAAGTCAATGGTCTTCACAATAAGTTAATAAGGTCAAAGAACCTTAGGTACAATGAGTGATCTTATCAGCATTATTAAAATAAATTTTTCATTGATTAGGTATTCTTGTTTTTAATGTCGATCATCTTAATAATAAGTCAATAACGTCAATAAATTAAAATAAAATTACTTAGAACATCAATATAATTTTTCAAATTTTACAAGTCCTAGTCTACAATTACCAATGTTTTTATCTCCTATTTTAATTCAGTACGATTGGGTTTTAAGACAAGAATTGATTGTAGCACCAACAAACTTGGTATGCTAGTAGTTGGAACCATGATAAACACGAAAAAAAAAATTGTTTACCAAAATTCCTGGGGTGTGGAACATAATTTTTTTTTTCGTTTAAAATTATATAAATAGATTTTTGCTGTAAACTTGGAAAGTATATGATTTATCGGAAAAACAACTCAACAGGGTGAAGAACAATTCAATTTTCCACAAAAATTATTCCCAGTAATTTCTTATGAAATACGCTCGTTTTATTATAAGACGTGATTGAACGCCGTAAAGTTCGAGTTTCATGGCCAACTTTGTTCGATTGAACAATCAACTGGATCTCCGCCATTTTTCAACCAATTTTCAATTTTGAAGAACAGTGTTATCACAAATTGCCTGCTTTTTCTGATAATGAAAAAATATGTACAGGGTGTCATATGAAAAAAAAGTTTTGGGTCACTTCCGGTTTAACCGAAAGTGATGAATTTTCAGTAGAGGCTTCAAATATGCGTACTCAATTATTATAGCGACACACCAAATTTGAAATTGGTATCTTCAAAACTATAGAAAAATTGGGGGGCGTACCCGGTATATCAGGGCCTCGCACAACAAGTTGGCACCATGCCTCGCACTCACTAAGGCCGGCTCTGGATACAGGGCCCGACGGGGATATTCCTTATTACGGAAAAAAGTGATGGTAATAATGCGGTTTCGTCGAAAAGACCTGACTGAGATATCATTAATGAAAAACAAAATAATAATAATGATCAATTATTAGGTAATTTAAGGTGGCATTCAAATTCATGCAGCATTTATAAACTCACTACATATAAAAAGGAGTCCCTTAACTCTAAAACTGTTTAAAAACCAGACTGAGGTTGTTTTAAAAAAATGGAATTTTAAAATACTTTTTCCGTCGACCGTTCATTTATGATGTATTTTAACGCAATCAAAATCGTTGATTAATGACCCCTGTTAATGAATGATTTTCTATTAATCAACGATTTGATTATATGCAACCCAACATACATTGCTCTTATACATTTTATATTGGTTGGTACTATCTGTCATTATTTATTTGTCAATTTTCAAATAAAATTTTAGAAAATGTTTATTACACCAGTTGTCACTCAAAACCATATATGGTCCCGTGGCGTAGTGGTAAAGTGCACCTGGCTTGCAACACTGAGTTCGAGAGTTCAAAACCCACCGAGGTTAAACTTTTTTTTTCTTTATTTCAATTTGAAAATAAATAATAAAAAATAAAATAAAACTACCACTGAGAAAAATTAAACTATCTTTGAGTAGAGATAATATAAATAGGAAATATAGTGATTGTTTTTTATCGTAACGTTAAATAAATAAACATTGAAAATAAGATATCTCTATTTTTGAAAACTTCTGTCGACGGAAAAGTTTTGTAACAAACTCGTGAATTAAAATGGCGATTAACAATCTCAAACATTAACGCGCTCGCTCCGCTCACGCGTTAAAATATCTCGATTGTTAATCGCCCTTATTAATACACTTGTTCGTTAAATAACTATTTCCATCGACCGTTTATTTATGATGTATTTTAACGCACTAAAAATCGTTAATGAATGATTTTCTATTAATCAACGATTTGCTTGTATGCAACCCAACAAACATTGCTCTAATACATTTTATATTGGTTAGTACTGTCAGTATTTATTTTTCAATTATGAAATAAAATTTCAGAGACCCTTCAATAGACCAGTAGTCGTCACATAAAATAAAAGAAGTCTGGTGGCGTTATGGAAAATTCAGTCAGACAGCCGATACTTAGGTCGAGGCAGGGCGTCCTTCTGCTCTCTTCACCGAGAGTAGAAAGGATCGCTACTTCTGCGTCCGTCTATCCATCCTCCCCTGACCCCCCCTGGGTTAAGAAGAATGTGTAGATGTTAGATGGCATGTCATATGTTGTGAAATGTATATAAACTTTGGAAATAAATCCCTATTTATTTATTTATTTATACTTAGGTCGATAGTTCAAACCCACACGAGGGCAAATTTTTTTTGTTTTTTTTTTATTTCAATTTGGAAAAATAAAATAAAAACTACCCCGAAGGAAAATTAAACTATGAGTTGATATAAAAAGGAAATAGTGATTGTTTTTTATCGTATCGTTGAATAAATAAACATTGAAAGTAAAATATATCTATTTTTGAAAACTACGGTCGACGGAAAAGTTTTGTAACAAACTCGTGAATTATAATGGCGATTAACAATCTCAAATATCTCGATTGTTAATTGCCCTAATTATACACTTGTTCGTTAAATAACTAATTCAAGTATTGAAAATAATGGTTTCATGAAAATGTCAATAAATTCAATTGTATTTGGCAGCCATCTGAGATCCTCTCTTTGAACCAGCCTTTTCCGATTATTCCTGTAGAATGATTTTAACAGTGTACCAACAAAAGTAATTTGCTAGCAGCTGCATGGTGAGCTACAGATAAGGGTTGTTTGTTATTGAATTACCGATTCGCACATGTGACATCCGATACTCAATTCCCATTTTGTGAATGGATTTCTTTCACACGTAACAAATTGTGTTCAAATCGAATTGTGAATGTATGGGCGTTTGTACAAACCCCTTCTGTGGGCGATACAGCGAGCTTTTCAATCGCCATGGAAGTTATAACTTAGAAGAGCCATATTTTCTCTATACATGGTTTTAATTTCCGTATAGTAACCCGACACCGTTTATTTTATTTGCAATATTAAATGATTTTCTGTCAAACTGTGTTTTATTGACAGTGACATTACTATTACTAATATAGTAAAATGACAGTAGGGTGTGGTAAAGTGCCACTTTAATAAACGATTTTGAATTTAGTAAAATAGCAATTATAAGTAAAAATGCAAAAATAGTAATTTATGTAGGAATGCTACTCGTGAAAAAAAGTATCACTTTACTGACGAGTTTCATACAGTATTTTTTCTACAACTGTCAAAAAAAAACCAATTAACATTTCTTTGCAAATATTAAATGAATTTGGCATATTTTTATTGATTCATTATTCGAACAAAGTTCGAAGAGAATGCCGGAGAGTTGAGTTTCAAACAAATGAAACGAATAATTTCGACAGAGTCGAAATCCCTTTCTCTTCACACTATCCCGCAAAATGGAAAATTTGAAGCGAATATTGAAATAACATATTCATCGAGGTCAATATTATTATTAATAACTAGTCCATCGAAGTAACTTTTCATTTTCTTAGATTTGTATTCAAAATGAATAAACAATCCTCGTGAAGCAATGAATACCTTTTTCTTTCTTTGAACTATGTCAAGGAAATCTCATATTTGTACTATCCACGATTTTCTCCGCTCAATCTTCATCACTTTTCATTTCTACTTAAATTAAATTTATAGTTATCAAGAATTCGTTATCTGTATATAGATGCCCAATTTTACATATTTCATTAATTATTGCTGACAACTGGTTTCTGACGGCCAAACAGTCATAGCTACCTTGGATTACCTAGTGTAGATTAGGTCCAATAGTTCCTTAGAGGTATATGCTATTATTTTAAATATATCTGCCGCGATAGTTTGGAATTTTGATAATACTTATTTAATAGTAAGAATGCTAAGAATATTATTGGTGCGTATCAAAATCTTTACTATTTTTGAAAGGAATGTGAAGGTAACTATTTATAACATTATAACCAACATATTTCATACCTTGCAATGAGTATAAATTCAAATATTTCGAAAATTCTTGGCATTTACGAGGGATTTTGTTCACAAAAATTTCCCGATATTTAAAACTTATATAGCCAGTAACAAAATCATCACTAATGAGTATCCGTATCACATACGCACCCACTTATTCAACTTCAAATATCTCGAAAACCGTTGATATTTGTGAAACGAAACGTATTCCTTTTTTATATAGGAAACATTGGGATTGGGACACCCTGTATATATGTATAATTATAATATAAATTAGAAAAAAATCGAAGTGAGAGTAGAGTCCAAATTTGGAGTAAAGGTATACAATTGGAAACTGAGCAACTTTTTTATTTAGCATTTTTCGAAATTTCCCAAAAAAAAACTTGATTTTTTGAGGATTTTTGAAAAAAATGTCAAATTTGACAGGTTTAGAGTAGCACGTGAAAAACAAAAGAGGCTGTTTTTTACTCATTTTTCAAGCACAAACTAACTGCGGAGTCAAATTTTCATTATATTTGTTAATAAAAAAAACTTATAAAATATTGGAAACAAAATTTTTGCGTAGGTGGCTGTGATGCCAAATCTACTTTTCTTCTCCGTTTTGAAATTCAGAATTTTGATAACTCAAATACAAGTTTTTCGCGAAGCACCAACTTTTATGAAGAAAAAAATTTTCTGACAAATGCATAGTATTGCATGGGTAAAAAAAAAGTTTGCAATAAAAAAGTTTCCCATATGGTGCAAACTTTTTGAAACTCATATTTTATTTACCATAGTGCGGGACTTGGGAATGAGTAGTACCAATAGAGTTGGTACTTCTCAATTGCCAGAACGGACTCAATATATATCCCCCGGTGGCCCCGGTGCTTCAGGCAACACCGGTGTCTTGTCTATATGTAGGAGTGTCTTTACTCGTTAGTGGTCATATAACACTCTCAGCGCCGCATTTACTCTCATGCGGAACTTGAAAATGATCGCAAACTTGGGGAACGATAAAGGAAGATATTTTCTTTTTGTACACCACTTTGCGACTGTTTTGCATTTTTTCTCTACAAACAAATAACCACAATTGTTTAATTATAATATTTTTTTTGGTAAAAATTTGGTTTACTGGAATTTACCAAACTCAGGTACTTTGATATGAAACGAAAGAACACTGTCACTAACTAATACAATTCACACACCATGCACCCCCTAAGGTTGAGGCCTGGAGAAAAGAGAGCCCCAGTATTGATATATATATACTCGGACACTCCCCTCCCCCTTCCACCACCCCCGCTCTCCGAGCGGATCCTCATCCTGATGATTGGCGATCAGCAGAATGAAATCTGACCGTGTGATATGGAGTGCTCAGCCTTTTTGCGCCTGAAGCTCCCTTATATCTGACATGAGTTGAATTGTTACAATGGCTTTAAATGTGCATGATGCCCCCCAAAAACTGGCTGAAGGCCCTGTCGTGGGGGCTGAGGGCCCCCGCGTGTCTGTCTAATTTCGCAGAATCCTGGTTCCTGAAACATATAAGGTATGGTTAGTATATCTCTATAATACCTGTTGAAGTTGCCGTTGGAGTCGCCGGAGCTCCTGCCTTCGTCTTACTTCTTCAGGGGTGTCGTTGTCTAGTTGGTTTACAGGCCGTCTGTATTTGTCTCTGTCTCGGTCGTCTTGCTCGAGTCTATTTTCGTGTAGGTCTGTCAGTAGTGGGTTCGTGTGGATTTCTACTCTCCGGAGTGTAGTCTCTGCACGCTGTCTTAATAGTCTGTCGATGTAGTCCGGGTGGATGTCTAGGTCTCGGTAGATGAACCTGTTTGGCATGTAGCGCGGTGCGTACAATTGAACTCTAAGCCTAGTTATATAGGGAGTTTGCAGGTAGGCTGGATGGAGACGTAATTAACGGAACAAGGGTGAAACAATATAAACTTAAACCCTGGAGGTGATGGATATTACCTGGGTTGTCAAATTTATAAATTCAAAAGTGGAGACCTACACAAATCGAGTTGCTCGTTGAGGGTTCTAAATTTCGGGTTTTTAATTGATTTATTAATTTCCATGGCTTCCAACATATGCGGGAAATGCTCTGCAGTATATACAGGCCAAACCGGTAGAAATTTTGACGTAAGGTTCCGTGAACACGTCGGTTTAGACAAAAAATCAACAATGTACGAACATCTACAAGAATCCAAACACAAGATAAGTAAAGACAACCTCAAAATTCTACACACATGTAATAAAGGGAAGACAATGAATCTGTTGGAAGCCATGGAAATTAATAAATCAATAAAAAACCCGAAATTTAGAACCCTCAACGAGCAACTCGATTTGTGTAGGTCTCCACTTTTGAATTTATAAATTTGACAACCCAGGTAATTTCCATCACCTCCAAGGTTTAAGTTTATATTGTTTCACCCTTGTTCCCTTAATTACCTCTCCATCCAGCCTACCTGCAAACTCCCTATATAATTCGGCTTAGAGTTCAATTGTATTACTTAGTTAGTTTTTATACTTGATAATGGGATAAAACCGGTCGTAACAATAAAAATCTAGTGGAAATAAGACAAAAGAGTGTTCTTTCGTTTCATCAAAGTGATCATGAATTTCCACAAAATAAATAAGTCATCAATCACACAAATCAAACTCAGGTAGTTTGGCACATTCTGTATAAAAGTACCTTCCAATTACATCTTATTTTCATTAGTCAGATTTCAAATGAAAAATCTGAAAAAAATCAGAAATTATTTATGTGGTTTCTGCACTTATCAAAAAAAATATTTTAAAAAAATCTCCCGAAATGTGAATTTTAGGGCATGGAAAAACCAAACTTGACAGATTTCCCATATATAAGAAATTGAATTAAATGCGATTCCAGTTGGTGATGAAAAAAATTAAATAACCACATTAATCGTCGTTCTTTCCTCTAAAAATTCAATCTCTTATGTTTTTTCCTAGTTTTCCGAATAAGCAGAATTAATGCGTAGGACGTCAAATTGCTTTCCATGCGGTGTTGCCGATTTTCTCACCACGGCTCTGTGATACTTTTCTTTCGAAACATAAAAATTTATAATGATTATACAAATCATGAAATTAGCCAATATCAACTGAGAATTATTTTACCTAGTTACCACGTATTTATAAGTGAATGTACCCTTGACGACGTGGTATAATCGATTTGATGTTTCGCTATGGTAACAAAGTGAATACTACTATTATTTAACATCACTTCCTACAAATATGACGGCTACCCAAAATATCAAAACTGTTAATTTCACTCGACGCTACGGGCGGATCTAGGCAACTTTTCTGAGGAGGAAACATTTCTGGGGGGGGGGTAAAACATATATTAAATCGAAAACAAAGATAATTTTTGAATTATTATAGTTTGCGTTAAGGATCGAGTCCGTCTAGGGGGGAGGGGAATTACCCCAATTACCCCTCTATATAGATCCGCCCTTGCTCGACGCGCTTTTAGCTATGGCGCGTTTCATCGCGTTTGGCACCAGGGGCTCCTTTTGCCAAAGTTCCATCTTATGGCTTGCCTCTCCTGTTGTGTTCCTTGCTATCTAGCTTCGTCTCATACCGATCTCTCCACGTGATCGTCGATGGAGTATCATCCGATACCCTACTAATAAATACTATGGTGTTCCACAAGGATCCATTCTAGCACCAACACTGTTTTTTCATCACATCGATGATTTGTTGGGAGCTACCTCATGCCCAGTGCACAGCCTTCATACTGCTTTCTCTTCCAAAGCTCCAATATCAGCAAGTGAAAGCAAAAATGAGCGGGGAAGAATCGTGAATGAAACAAATAGAGACTTATCAAAAATTTTAAAATGGGGGTCCAACAACTTGGTAGAATTCAATGCGAATAACCAATGAAATCTCCCATTTCAATGCTTGGTATTACCATCAGCAGTACCTCATCATGGAAGGTCCATTGCCAAAAGTGCTTCTCAAAAACTTGGATTTCTATTTTGTCCCCAGAGGTATTTAACTTCCCGCCAACTGATTATCTTATATAATTAACAAATCCGACCTATCCTGGAACACTGTTCCCATATAGGCAGGGTAGCACCCAAACACACATGGAAACTTTTAGATTATGTCAAAAAAGAGCCATTCATCTCGTCGGTGATACTTCGCTCACATGCTCGCTTACTTATCTGGAACAACGCAGAATGGTTGGGAATCTAACTCTGTTTCACAGATATTTCCATAAACGATGCTCTTCCGAAATATCATCATTCGTTCAACCGCGTTAGCGGTGCCGCCAAGCTCAGTCCTCACATCCATATGCCATCATTTTGGAAACATGCCGAATATCTCTTTCCCATCGTTCGTTCTTCCAACGAACGCCAAAGCTTTGGAACTCGCTGCCTCGGAAAGTGTTCCCTGAGGCATACAGCCTCCACAATGATCGCCCGTTTCTATTCAAACTCTTGACATTATTTTATAATTTGAATGTTTCAACACTACTTGTATAATAATAATAATAATAATATAATAATAATAATAATATATAATAGGCATAGGGTCACCCATTTATTTTATATGGATGACCTCAAACTGTATGCCTCTGGAGAAAGGGACCTACATCAGTCCTTAAGGGTGGTGCAAGAGTACACGCGTGCTATCGGAATGGAGCTCGGGATTGACAAATGTGTCACGGTTCATCTCACAAGAGGACGATGCGAGGGATACGGAGAGGATGTCCAGCTCGTAGACGGAAGCATCCTACATCATCTTGATGCCGGAGAGACGTATACCTACTTGGGAGTGGAGCAACGCCGCTCCCAAGAGGTGAACATAGCTAAAAACTCTCTCCGCGGCAAGTATCAGCACAAACTCCGACAGATCTGGTCGTCAGAACTTTTGGGGAAGAACAAAGTTGCTGCAACTAATATGCTTGCCGTTCCGATCTTACTCTACTCCTTTGGAGTGGTGAAATGGACTCAAGAGGAGCTGCGACAACTCGATGTGAAAACTCGTAAGATGATGCATCTTAATAGGAGCTTGCATCCTAAATCGTCCGTTCCACGGTTATACTTCCCCAGACAACAGGGAGGCCGGGGACTTTTGAGCTTGGAGTGTCTACATAACAGCAAGGTGCTGGATGGAGCCTGTAAAGTCATCAGGAGTTCAGATCCCCTTCTCTGCATGGTCCGCGACCATGAAAAAGCAGGGATTGGAGCATTTTTTTTCAAGGCAGCAATCCGCGCAGCTGATGAACTTGGTCTCGTATTCGACACTAAACGGGCAAACCCAAACTCAGTCACTGAGTTGGAACCCGTTCAGCAAAAACCTCACATCAAAGCTGCGGAGACTGAGGTCCTCCTGCAGCTGCACAAGGATAAGCCAATGCATGGGGTCTTCTTCAAGAACATTGAAGACCTTGGCTTATCCAAAAACTTGACCTTTGCTTTCCTCAGGTCAAGTGAGCTGAAGTCGGAGACCGAGGGATTCATAATGGCTTGCCAGGATGGTGTCTTCAACACCCTGGTCTACCGTAGCCGCGTGATGGGTATAGAGATCCCGACACTAGATGAAGAGCGTATCGTGGGGCGCCTGAGACCCTTATGCATTTGCTTTCAACATGTCCAGCATACGCAGTCTCAGCCTATATCCACAGGCATAACGCGGCTCTACGAGTGTTGTACTACCATCTAAGACACTCGTACGATATAGACGAGACACCGGTGTTGCCTTATGCTCCGGGGGATATTGAGTCCGTTGTGGAGAATGAGAAGTGCCGAATATATCGGAACTACTCATTCCCCATCCTCAGGCAAATACAAGCAATAAGCCTGATGTAGTCCTTCTCGACCATCAGGGTAAGACGATTTTCGTCATGGAGTTTTCGGCTCCTGGTGAAACGAACATCGTCCGAAAAGAGGAGGAGAAACGGACTAAATATCGATACTTACTCTTTGAACTCCGCAGGCTCTACCCAAACCATTCTGTTAAAATGGTGGTTCTGATTATAGGGGTCCTTGGTGGAATGATGGACACACTGCTCTCGAACTTAAAAATCATACCGGCTTGCCGTAATATGGCAGAAATCTTAGCCGGACGAATGCAGAAGGCCGTCATCCTTGGTTCACTGCGTCTGCTCAGGGCACATGATTCTCGGACCCAGTAATCGTTTACCCCACGGACGTGGGAAGTGGTTATCTGGATAAACGATCCAACGCGCCCTCCGGATGTGTCGGAGCTCCGGAGACAGGGCCTGACTGAAATATCCTCTGGAAAAAAAAAATAAAAGAGTTGCAGTTCTAAGAAGGGGTAGTATATTTTTATTATAGATATGTTTAGCATTAATTTTTGTTTTGAAGTAATTTATTTTTACTCATTCACTGTATAGAACATAGAAAGTTACTGAAAAAGTGTCAATTATTCATCAACTCTTTCCAATCCTTCATTTTTAAGGAAAATGTTCAGTCCTGAAATCGCCCCCTAACAGTGTAACGATGTGTGCACCAACTGCAGTAAATCTTACCTATCTCTCACCCTCAAAATCGAATCAAACCACACTTTGTTTGGCACAAATTGGTTTTGAACGAGCTGAAGCCTAACCAGCCATGAAATTAAACTCGACAAGAAGGTATAAATACAAAGTTACCGAAGGATACTCTTCAGACAGTCGCGAAGTATTATCAAGTAACATTGCATTGTAAACCATACCAACCATACAAGCCACCAATATCGACGAAATATTTTTGTTTTCATCCAACATGATACAGTTCAAAAAAATAACAACCAGTAAATCCGTTCTACTCTTTTTGATCTTTTTAACGACGACGACTCATTGCTTTCTGCAAAATGAACATCGTGAGACATCTAGAAGAAGTAATGATCGTGAAAATCGCAACTTCCCAGAAAGAAGACAAGTTGGAAAAAATCTGAATATCCGAAACATGGTCCATAAATTTGACGAAAAAGACCGAATGTACGAAAACTTGTATGACAGGCGAAGTTTCAGAACAGGGACCCCAGAAAAAAGTGAATCAAATGAAAGGCGAAAACTGGGATTCTCGAGTAATAACAACCGGAGAGAATCAAGAATTTTAGCTGAAACGAATGACAATAGAGCAAGCGTTAACAACAGGCAACGCTTCTCATTTGATCAAAACCGGAACGCAGAAAACTCAAGAAATCGCAATGTTGACAACAGAAGGCATATGAATAGAATTGATCTCGACCGTGAAAATCGAAGATATTTTTCTAAGAATGAAAGAATTTTGGCGAGAAGCGATTCAGAAAATCGTAGACAAATTGCTGTTGATAGAAGAATAAACAGAGTAATTCCTTCTACGGGTGAGCAATTCAGAGCGTATTCGTCTAGAAGTGACTCCACTAGACAGATACAAAATGCTCGAATACATTTTGAAAGGGAAGATACACGAGATGCTCGACTTGTAGTTTCATCTCGTAACAACCGTTTAATGAATGAAATATCGAAATCAAACTCTGCCATAAATTTGCGTGAAAATACACGAATCTCCGACAGAAGAGAAAACATGAACACTCGAAATGTGATCAGACAAACACCGCAGCATCGCCAAGAGAGAAACAAAGTGTTCAGATCTGATATGAGTAGACGTATGCCAGAAATTGATCAAACGAGAAACACTTTCGCTAGTAGGTTACGTCAAGAAACCAGGCGAGACTTGACCAGGAACCGGTTTGTCAGAGTATCCAACAATAACAGCATAAGAAATGTGCCAACAATCAAATTAACGAGAACCGAGTTTGAAGTAAATTCCAGGAATGGAAACGAACATCTCAGGGAAAATATTTCTCGGAAATCAACCGGTCAAACTCAAGAGAGGAGAGTAATTCCAACAAAATATACTTCCCCATCAGTTGATGTACGTTCTGACAAATCTGCAATTGTATCACAACTCAAAATTTCGAATTCGTATGCAGTACGATATTTACCAGAAAAGGTTATTTCTCCAGGATCTGCAGAGCTTCGAGAAAAATCTTCCCAGGAAGGCTATGAATATTTCAAACAAAATCTGGGTATCAAGATGTGGGCGAATGCAGCACAAGTCATACTGGGCATTTACTTGATTGGGCAAATATTTTTGAGTTCGTCCATGAAAACTAAGCCAAGGTAAGATGCACAAATTAACATGTTTTTCTCCACTACACTTCTTTTTCATTTCATTCAAATAATTTGTTAAATTGGTAACCATTTCCTATACAGTGGGTCCATCCGGGAACTGCTTCGATCAATATATAGAGAAATATTTATATTTATATATGTATTTGATTATTTTTAATACGATATTGTCAGCCAATCGTCATGAGAAAACATTTTAAATCGACCAATAGCATCAAAATTACACTGAAAATTTCACACCTCACTTTTTCAGCCAATCAAAAAATTGGTTTTTATTTAGTTGCCATGGCAACCCAAAAAATTTCCGGAAATTTTTATCCTCCTGGGTACCCTGGGCGAAATTAATAAGTGGAAATTTTTCTGTCAAATATTTGACAAGTGATAGTTAACATTTTACTTTTATGTACAAATGGAATGTTATTTTTCATATGAAAGGAGATAATATTTCATAATTATATATTCACTAAATATTTCGAATGTGTCTGAAAATATTTTGAGAACTTGCATTTCAACGATGAATAAAAAATGTATATCAATCAAATCTATCTATGCTTGACTTGATGAACTTAATATTTGAAACAATTTTATTCTACATATCTTTTCGTGAATACTCGGCTGAAATTTGTAAGAATTCCTTTCCACAGCACTTCCCAATAGATAATCCGCATGGACCAGTCAAAACTATTTTAGTTCTGCGTGATGTGCAATGTAATTTTAGGTTGAAAATGTCGCAAAATGAATTTTCCTTTCTCACATACAAACACCGCCACTAATAATAATAACGCGTAACTGTCATTATATCAACAAAAACCATTCATGGCCCACTGATGTTACAACTTGTTTTCTCTCAGAATAATCTACAAGTCAGTTGAATTAACCATTAATTTAATATATTTTGGTGTGAAATTTTCTTACCGAATCCCCCGCATGCTTGAATTAAATGCTGGAAATTTATCTCGTACAAGAATTTTTTAAGAAAATCACGCGCGTCGCTGCGCGACTCGGGTCATTTTCAAAAAATTCATGTACTCGAAAAATTTCCGGCAATAATTCAAGCACTAGGGAGATTATAAGTAATAATTTGTTAGTACCAAATTACAGCGACTATTTCATTCACACATTGCTGCACCTATGAAATTCGGTGGTTGAAGTCACATGACATGCAATATGAGTGAATATTCAAGTAAACACAATAATTTAGGTAAACACGCGGATATTTACGTAAACAAACAAAGAAAAGTGTCAAGTTTGACATAACTCAAAATTGAAATGTCTCGTTTTCGGTTATGTTCTACTACGGAAATTAGTAAAAATGTAAGCTAATCCATTCCGAAAAACACCAGGAGTAAAGAGTCTGTCTGGAGATAATTTATATCTTTTTTGAAGCGCATATGAACTTGAATATGAATGATTTCACGCTGTTCATGAAATAGTCTCCCTAAATATCACTCGATCATGACAAATAGAGACTATTATTTTCTTTAATTCATCTCGAGTAACTTGTATTTTGAGACAATTCAATTCGACAATATGAACATTAATAATTATTATAGAATAACTCCATCCAGCTAAAGCTGTCGGGAGTTATTCTGATTATTAATGTTCATATGGTCTCATTTAATTGTAAAAATACAAAGTACTCTCCATAGAATTATGAAGAAAATAATAGAAATGAAGAAAGTAATTGTCATGGTCTTGTGATATTACCTACGATAATTTTTTCACGTCGTTTGATTGGATCTTTGTTTAATGAATACCTAAGAAAGTTAGCCATTGACTTGGTTGTCAAGATGACACTGACAAACGTCAAGCAGAATTACATTCCTGGTAATAATTTTTTTTTTCTACAACTATCAAAAAAGTCCACTTTTTTGTGTAGTTTGTATGCGTAAAGTATTACAATATTTCACTATCAACATACGATTTCATTATTAAACGGAAAAGCGTAAAAACACTTTTTTTAACGGCTCTTGCTGGGCAAACGACAGTTTCATGCAACAACAGTGACAGATCCGAGTAATAACATTTTCTTTGGCAACTAATAACCTATAAATATCTGATATACAAATGTTTCACCAATAATATTCTTACCATTCTTACTATTAAATAAGTATTATCAAAATTCCAAACTATCGCGGCGAATATATTCAAAATAATAGCATATACCTCTGAGAAACTATTTGATCTAATCTACACTAGGTAATCCAAGGTAACTATGGCTGTTTGGCCGACAGAAACTAGTTGACAACAATAATTAATGAAATTTGTGAAATTGGTCATCTATACAGATAACGAATTCTTGATAACTATAAATTTAATTTAAGTAGAAATGAAAAGTGATGCAGATTGAACGGAGAAAATCGTGGATAGTGCAAATATGAGATTTCCTTGACATAATTCAAAGAAAGAAAAAGGTATTCGTTGCTTCACGAGGATTGTTTATTTATTTTGAATACAAATCTAAGAAAATGAAAAGTTACTTCGATGGACTAGTTATTCGAAAGTCAAGTCAACATTAATAATAATAATATTTACCTTGATGAATATGTTATTTCAATATTCGCTTCAAATTTTCCATTTTGCGGGATAGTGTGAAGAGAAAGGGGTTTCGACTCTGTCGAAATTATTCGTTTCATTTGTTTGAAACTCAACTCTCCGGCATACTCTTCAAACTTTGTTCGAATAATGAATCAATAAAAATATGCCAAATTCATTTCATATTAGCAAAAAAAATATGAATTGGTTATTTTTTTTGACAGTTGTAGAAAAAATACTGTATGAAACTCGTGAGTAAAGTGTTTTTTTACTCGTAGGAATGCCGTACTCCGCCTACGGCGTCGTGCGTCAACATTTCCTACTCGTAAAAAAAGAATCACTTTACTCACTTGATAAATAAATTACTATTTTTATTATTTTAACTAGATTAGCACTCGTTTTTGTTGCCATTAAGGAATCTCACTAGTGGACTCCGTCCACTACATTTTTTTTATCAAAAATGAAAATATTTATTCTCATTGTTTCTTCATAAAGCTTAAATTTAATTCTTTATTTTTCAGATTTCACATGTTTGCTGTAGGTTCCATGAAAGACAAGATGCATTAAGAAGTTGTGATTTTGGGAATCATTTCTTCAATATTTTGAACTAATGACAACCGCTATGCCAAGGTATATTCTGTAATTAGATTAATAAGTAATGTTAATAGGAAATTATTGAAAATGAACAAATATGCAACCTCATCAACACAAAGTCTATCAAAATCTCGGAAAAGAAATATTTATTAACCTAGCATAGTAGCATATATTGTATTATTATAATATAGAAAATTGAAATAAATGTTAAAGAATTTATTACTTTTTTATTTTATTCCGTTTGAAATTCGTGTGGGTGTGGAGATAAAAAGAGAGGCGAAGAATGGTGATGTCACCATATGAAATTAATCTACTACTTGAAGTGGATTGCATAAAAAAAACATTTACCAAGAGAATATGCTTTCAATTTTGCTCAAAAGAACATTGTGTTCTCATATTCGGAAAGTTCGTTCAACATCAAAATTATTCACTTATTTGTTTTTTCACGTGATGTGTTATTTTTTAAAAATAATTATTTTGGAACCTCCTACTGGGAGTCATGCTAATAAAACTTCATTTCAAATAACCAGCTTCGGTTTGATCAAGAAACAGGGGAACACTGATTCTGCCTTTCGACGTGTGTTTATCCAGAGGCGGCGCTTTCCTACACTTACAAAAGGTAATTTTTTTCTTCCAGATTTCTAAATTTCTTTTTTTCTACTTCATTTGGTGGGGAGAGCACACTGTATAATTTTCCGATTTAAAAGCTTGCCGCTTTCGTCTTCCAACTGAAAACTTTTCTACTTTTTAGCGCATTTGAATTAAAACTTGTCTCTAAAAAGATTTTTCATTAATAATTTGTTGTTTGTTGCTCTGACATTTTTTTATTTGAAAACTAACTTATTGTTCTTCCTTATTCCTTCGTTTGGTCCGACCTAAGCCCTTCCTTATAACATACAATGCAAACGGGATTGTTTTGCAGTCTTTTGCTCCATGTCCCACTTCGGTGCATTTAAGACAAGCTTCTTGGGTCCAAACTGGTGGCATCTGAAACATCTGGTTTCAGGGTATCGTGATTTAATGCTTAACTCTCCAACTGAATTAACATTATTAGATCACTATTGGTGAATGATCTACGGAACTTGTATATGAATCAAAAAATTACCAAATCTTGAGATTTAACATTGGCAAGATTTTGTAGAACACTAACAAAACTATGAGATAGAGATAAGCTGAAATAATATCATAAGAACAATGTTTTGTTGTACGTACCTTCATTCTTGAAAACCAAAATTTTCAAATTGTGAGTTTTTTATAAATTTCGTAGGTGGAAATAAATTTGAGAACTTTCAGGCAACAGCCAATATATTTATCTGCAAAAAAAAACAACCTTACTAACATTTGTAACAAATACCTTTTATCCTTTCAATAATCATTACATCACAATTTTTTTTTGGGCCCATTCAGTCGACAATAAGTAACTGGTACTCATTCATAACCAAAACAATAGATTTATTTGCTGGAATGGTTATCGAGCTGCATTTCCAATACTGCTCCTATGATAAATTGGTTTCCGGGTGGTCTTCAAAGAAGACCATGACAAAAGACGTGAAAGCCTACATTCCCATATTGATTGGTTCATTAAACTAGTCTATTGAAACCCTATTTATGGTGATGTCAGCTCTTTGATTCAATATCCTTACGGCCACCTTTGGTGAAAAATGGCTGACTCCTATTTCTTTCAAAGCTTTGCCTCTAGTATCTTCAACTCCAGTTGCCCCTTCCAAAGCTAGAATCGTTTCTCTCAGTAATAATGCACTGCCTTTACTCAGATTCAATAAATTGCACGATTCGATTATCCTAAAATATAAATATGTATTATTGATACAACATAACGTAATATACAGTGTGACCCATTTAAGATGGAAGCACCCATATAAAACTTACATTTGTCAACCGATTTGAATGATTTTGTTTTCTTCAGTTAGACATTCAAAAAGTCTACTAGTACACCAAATTTCATGTATAAATCTCCATTTCCAGGGCCAACTAATCTTATTTTTCAAGGTCAAAAATCTAAAAAAAATTACAAGCGATTTTTAAAAAAAATTCTGACTACACCACTAGATTCGCGACATTTTCAAATGGAACATATGTGAATTATGTTGAAATGCGTCAATCAATAAAAAAGTTATGAGGGAATGAAATTTGATACATATGCCGTTTAATCAACCCACCAATTCAATTTCAGAACTTTTATCAAAATTCGAAATACACCACTGTATCAGGAGATTTCGATATATCACTGGTCAAAATTTCATCGAAATCTGTTCATAAATAAGAACATCATAAGAAAATAAAATTTCAAAATGGAATTTCAGGAAAATGTCATTTTATCTCAAAATGTCTTATTTTTTTAATTATCAACAGATTTCGATGAAAGTATGGTCAGTAATATTTCAAGACACTCTGAATCCAGTGGTGTAGTCAAAGTTGTTACAAAAGTTTTGAAATTGAAGTGGTGGGTTGATTAAAAGGCATATTTCTGAAATTTCATTCCCCTATAACCTTTTTATTATTATACACATTCCAACGTTATTTACACGTGAACCATTTGAAAATATCGTGAATCCAGTGGCGTAGTCAGATTTTTTCTAAAAAAATCGCTAGTAATTTTTTTAGATTTTTGACCTTGCAAAATAAGATTAGTTGGCCCTGGAAATGGAGATTTATCCATGAAATTTGGTGTTCTAGCAGACTTTTTGAATGTCTACCTGACGAAACCAAAATCATTCGAATCGGTTGAAAAATATAAGTCTTTTTATGGGTGCTTTTATCTTAAATGGGTCACACTGTATAACATATTTAAACTGTTACTTGACCGTCATTTCCAGACTTTGTGTGGTTGAACTCTACCAAACTACTACTGCTCGGAACTTACTGTGTGAAATAATTATGCGGTCTCTCACTAAACTGAGAGAATAGTGGAATCAAATTCCTGGTGATGTCGAACTTGAACTGTAAGGAGCCTCCTTCGCTAAACCTATTGTCAAGCACCAGCTCCTCAAATAAATAGGTGTCTAGTTGTTGTGCTATTGAACGCCAAACAAAGGCGAATAATTTACTTTGTAAACTTTTTTGTAGCTGATGGAGACGTTTTGACAAAGTTTCGAACATCGGACATGCTGTGGGTGTTAGAGACAAACTTCGAAACTCTTTCTCCAGCTTAATGATAGACCACCTGAAATCCAATAATGCAAAATAAACAATATATTAGTTATCATATTCCAATAATAATTTTGATGATCTTTAAGGTGGCCATAGACTAGTATACATTTTGATTTTTGATCAAAAATAGGAATACGATATTCATAAAATCTGTTGTGGAATCATCTGCGGCTATTCATATTTTCGAACAAAAATTAAAATGCAATGCCCATGACAGGTCTATGTCAAAAAATAACTTTCAAAGTGTTACCGCAGAAGAAATATTTCCAATTACTTCATCCTTAATGTGTATAATTGCTTCTGAAGAGCCTGATTTCCAATTCTATCAATCCCCCTGATGGGCTTGGCAAAGCGAAATAGATTTTCGTCGACCAAAATATAATGGGGATTAAATGCGAGAGAAGCGAACCTTGCTTCAATGAAATGAACGATTTCTGTGAGTGATATTTTTTAATAGCATTCTCCCTACCTTATTTAATGAATTTTCAATGAAAACAAGAAAAAATTAAAAAATCAACTATCTGAATGAAAATGCGAATTTTCACTTTCAGATTTTTTCTTTCAGTTTTGCAGAAGTGCCCAAGAAGTAAAACATAATGTTAAATTGTTGTTGTGTAGCTGGTTGCAAATACAATGATTTCAAAATATCTAAAAGAGCTTTCATCATACTATTATCTTTATAATTTTTCAATAAACCATTTAACATCATATTTCCTACAAACACTCACCTAAAAGAGTGACCAAACACCATCATTCAACCGTTTTAGAAACAGATTTAATAATTTTTAATTTCCGGGTTCATACCGTCAGTATACTTTGATTTATCATCGGTACCCATATGCAGGTGTAAATATCAGTCACCACGCTATAAGAACGTAGTAGACTATTTTTATCCTCATCTAACTTATGTATTTTGATTAAAAGATTGACAACAGGTAATATAAGTAGATTTTCAACTACTCATCAGAGCAATAGTATTTTAATGCAAAAAATAACAATCAAAACCACAACAAAATAAGGTTTCAGTACAAGAGAGCACAACTCATCATACTAACTGGCACCTCTATTCTATCCACTTCTGACCTCTGAAATAGCGACAATATTGACCAAATTTCGAAAATAGTGAGAAAAGTGACACGATTTTAAAACGTTGACCAATAGTGACAATAGTGACTCACTGGCAACCCTGGGGTCGTAGGAAAAATATTGTACATAACTCGTTGAAGTGTATTTTCTGCACTCTTTGCTCGTGTGAAATGTGAGGACTTTTTTCATCTTCATGAAGAACACGGTATTTCTGTTTAGTTAACCATTATTATTCTCGAAAAACTTCACATAAAGTACAGACATTGCCAGTTCTCCTAGTGTTGAAAAGCCTTCTCTCACCTTTCTTTGCGGTATCCTTTACTTCTACTCTTAACCTCAGCAATAACAGTTTCGGCTAATGTATAGAGAAGATCCTTTCTCATATGCCTATAGAGAGAAAGAGTCTCTGCAAATACTGTATCTTTATCTATATCGGTAATATTACCCTCATCAAAGTCGGCTAAGGCAGGACTAGTGGGTTGCTGTGCTGTTTCCAATTGGCTCTTGTAGTAATAAAGATTCAAATAATGCTGAAATAAAACAGTTCTTCTGCAAAATCTATAAAATCGAACTCCATTTCACAACACCAAAAAATAGCAATTCTAATTCCCCAGTCGAAAGATTTCATTCGGCATTTCAAATCACTGTTTGAATTTGTATTTTATGTTTTCAATTATTGTTTCATCACTTTGTATATTGACATTTTTTTATGATTTTTAAAATATGATATAGCTATGAAAAAAAGTGATTGTGAAATCCTGAAATTTATTACAGATTTTCACGCTGATCCTTCAGCCGTATTAACAAGGATATTTCAGGTTTGTAAGGCAACAATCACTTTTGTCAGAATAGTATTTTCTGTAACAAGGTTAGAACGAAAATTCGATGCGAGTGGGAAGTTCCGGAGCGCGTGCTGAAAAGCGAACGCGGAGGAACCACGAGCATAACGAATTTTCATTCTAACCGTGTAACAGACTGTGCTTTCTCCACAACCACAAATTTTACATATAATCAAATGGAAAGCCAACGAACAATTAATTTGACATTTCAATTCACATCTTGTCACTATGATGCCAGTCAAGGCTAACGTTATTATTGGTACGTTAGAATAATATTCTTAAACAAGTGATTGATGAAATACACAAAATATGCATAAGACCGCAAGTGTTGTAGAACATTTTTTCAGAGAGAGAGAATGTTAGTATTTTGTTATCAAATTTGATTTCAGAATGAGCCTTTCCAGTCATTTTCAGAAAAACTAAATTTTGAAATATTCCATTCTCATGTAACTCGTATCCAGTTTTCGATTTTTTATTTCATCAATGTATAGAGTTAAAAATTATTGAAAACGTAAAACTATAATACTACGGAATTCAAATGATCAGACGCAGAAGAAGAGGCGGGAAGCCGTATAACGTCAGTGAGCGAGTGATTCTGATTGGTTATTGTTGGCCATGTTCACGCCATTCCAAACTTCAGCCAATTACAAGAAGACACTGACGTCACGGCTGAGGAGCGTTTGAATTTACACCTATTGAAATCACGTTTTTAATATTCAATAATAAATCAGTTTTTCAAAATTTAGGGTGGACAAATGGTTAGGACTATTTTATAAACTGCCCTCAATTATGTCACCTGGAAAAAAGAGAATATTTTAAGATGCTGAAAATGCCCATTGGAAAATTCTGTAACGGTTGTGGAGAAATTACATTATATTACTGTACAAAATAATCAGTGGTATTATTCAGAGCTCATGTTTCACAAGTAAAAAAACTAAGTTATTGTTCTCATATCATTACTAATATTATTGAATATGTATTTGATTACTGCCCTAGCCTACTCTTTTGGCTAAAGAGCATCTTCCAATGGTTCAAAAAAGTGGTATTCCAACTGACTTCATGTTGAGAATTATTTTGATGTTGAATAATGTGATTTAATATCCATTTTCCGTCGATCGTCCATTTATGATGTATTTTAACACACTCAAAATCGTTAATGACCCCTATTAATGAATGATTTTCTATTAATCAATTTATCAATTCCTTCCTTTAGTTTCAATAATTGTACAATTTCGAATATTAATATTTACAATAATAAAACTAGCACTAAGGAAAATTAAACTAACTTTGAATAGAGTTAATATAAATAGGAAATCGTTAAATAAATAAAAATTGAAAGTAAGATATATTTATTTTTGAAAACTACAGTCGACGGAAAAGTTTTGTAACAAACTCGTAAATTAAAATGGCGATTAATCGTCCTTATTAATTCACTTGTTCCTTAAATAACTATTATTGAGAGTATTTAATAAAAATACATTCCTTGTTTAACAAACCTAACTTATTTCTCAACGAATTTCTTTAAATGGTAGTTATGTAAAGTTGACTAACAGGAATTGAGAATATTGAAATACAGCATCATTTCATGAAATAAATTGATGATTCTATCATATCAGCCAATTTTCTTAATAGAATTATTATTGGACGAAATGTGTAACTTGACTCATTTTTTTTAAATTTAATTTTCATGTAAGAACTGTATTAGTCAAGAATTCCATGTCTGACACTTTTCAAAATCTCGTTTGATATTTAAATTTCTCCTCGAAATCATTCACTCATGTTGAATTATTGTGTTGTTTTCTTTTTTGTTAAATCTGTGACTGAGGACTTTTCTCAAAAAAATTCTTTGAGATCTAATTCAATATTATGATTATCATATATAAATTGTCACCATTATGTTTTTGCTTTATGTAGGGTTTTGAACGATTTCAATTGGTCTTCGTATTGAAATAATATAGAAACATGCAATTTATCGGTTTGTTGATTTCCGTACTACAATATGTTCCAAATGTATTAGCCAAATTTGAGTTTTAAAAGTATCACCGATTGGCCGTGCAAGTGGAAGTGAGGAAGCATGAAATTTAAGAATACCTTAAATTCATGCTATAATTTACTGCCAATTTTTTGTAATACCGAGTTCATGCACCGAAAATATTTATTTCCCATAGGTTTAAAATTTTTGTTCTGTTCTGTGTGTCATATAAAGCTTACCTTAAGAAGTCAGTAGCTCTGTATTTTTCATTTTTACAATATGATTCATATAATCAATTAAATACACAATTTTAAATAATTTGAGAAGATTAAGAGGTTTTCACAGATAATAATATATCCCTGGAAATTTTAAATATCAATTTTTCCTCTGCATATTTCGCATTGACAAAGAATCTCGGTAACATTCAAAGCAAGTTTATGTACAGTCAATACCTACCAACATAGATCCCCAGTCAATCAACACATTTTCGATATAATAGATGCTGTTTGCAATACTCGGTATCTTCGATTCAATAATGTTCCCCTCTTCTGCATTGACTAGTTGTAACAATCTAACTCTGAAATCGTCCAGAAGTTCCAATTGCAGCTCTAAAAATTGCAATCTATGACCTGGCTGGGATAAGGATTCATATCTTTCTGTTATAGTTTGCAGTAGAGTTATAACGGCATCAGCACAAGTTGTTATTTTCAAGTCTTCTACATCTGATGTGAGCGGCTCAAAAGCATCTAAGGAATGTGGCGGGAGCATGGCATCCATTTTATCAATTGCATCTAAAAAATTATATTTGCTGAATGTGATTCCTTTGTGCATGAAGATTACAATCATAAAACTTCTAACAGAATTCCGAACAAGAATTTTTCTTTTAAGGAACATACACCATATTTTTAATAATTCAGTAAATATTTTACTTTCACTTAATACATCCTGATAAACAGAGTGCTAACTGACGGTTTCTGAAAGTTTTGAGCTTATTCAGTTTACTCACATTTTTTTTCCATGGCAATCCATTTGACAAAAACTTGCGCCTGAGTGAGAACAGCAAGTACACTCGGTTGATTTGGTGGATACTCATATGTTTCCCTTAATTCTCTGTCAAAACCGAGAGCTTCATCTATTGAATGGGAAAACGCGAAATCATCAAATTGTAAGTTAGGCAAATCTGAATGTAATTTTTCTACTGCTATTTGTACGAGACCTCTCATCAACTCTAACTGAAAAAAATATCGAAACAATTTGTTACCATAGTATTACATCTCTGTTTATAACTATCATATTTAACTTTTAAACATCAGTGATTTTTTACATGATTGCTCATATACACGGAATTTTTATTAGCCACACACCTGGATAGATCTGGTCATGTAGTGATTGCGAAAGATGAGGACAACAAAGAGAGTATTGTAAAGAGTATCCAACTGGTTGGAGCATGAGGATCTTGATCTTGAAGACGAAAAACCTGAAAGTGCCCTGCTGACTACAAAGAGGAAATTGAACCTGAGTCAATTCGATGTACATGGTGTCCCAAGAAATTTATCTCAAAGTTAGGTGTTTGGCTAGACACGAAGCTTATTTTTGCCAATCACATAGATAAAGTAACGATAAAAGAGAAAAAAGAAAAAACATTAGTTGCCTCAATAATGACGAATAAGAAAGGACACAGAGGTCCCAGAGCATCCAAAAGTAGATTGCTAATGAGCGTGGCTCACTTCAAAATTCTGTATGCAGCACCAGCCTGGCACACAGTGATGTACAATACGAAACTAGTGCTGAACCAATAGGGATTCAGAGAAAAATGTGCATAAGAATATGCACTGTATACAAGAAGATCTCAGCAGAAGCAATAGGAGTAATAGCTAGGCATACGCCTTATAGTTCTTAAAATTGAAGAAAGGAGCAAAAAATACCAATACAATCTTGAGAACTAGCCCAATGTTGAAGTGGAACAATGGTAAATATGAAAGTTGTACGAATACACTCATTACCAACATACAACATAGGAGAGTGGGTTGATAGACCTCATGGGGAAGTCGACTATTTCCTGGCCAAGCGTTATCTGGTTACGGTTGTTTCCGAAAATACTTATACACACAATTTTCTATCTTCTAAAGAATCATTATTAACATACGAAGGAGGTTTGAGTTTGGAACCTGAGTTTCAGCTCTTTTTAAAACCTATATATGAAGAAACTGCCCAACTTCCATAACTGGTAAATCTACAAAATTCGAAATAAGATATGAAAGAATCAAATGTCAATATTTACCTTGGCATCGGTATGATGTAAACCTAGCTTCTCTATGACAGGTTGTACGTATTTATCTACAAAATCTCTATGATCTCTTACCCATGTCAAGATCTGGGTAAAATACCTACAAAGGAGAAAACCAAGTCACTGGATATTTGTGATATGATCAATTTTGATATTACCATTCTGGCTTATCCAACCTGTTGGTTTGCCTTGCACCATAAAAATGATAAATGAATCTCTTCCTCAAAGGCTGAATCAACAGGTGTATTGGTAAGCATAACGGAGGAAAATCTGATAGTAAAGCTGACGTCACAATCGGAACACTACTTTCACTGGGTAATTCGATTTGCAGTAAATATTCTGTTAATGTCTGTAACTTTTGAATATGATTTGGTAGAGGAACAATTAAGGAAAAATTGGTGCTTACAAATGGCCACTTTATTGCCACCAGAATCTCTCCAAAATCTCTAAAATGAAATAGTTTAGCACATGTAAGGTGGTATATTTAAAATACCTAAAATAGTGATATTTCTTCTATAACTTGAAATTTTATACCACACTTACTTAGCAAGTTTTTCTTTTAGAATGTTATGCCAATAACGGATCGTTTCTTTCAGGTAATCTTGCAAATGAACACCAACAAAATCTGTCAAATTTCTACTTATTTCAGTCAAATTTGCAAAGAGTGTTGCACATCTTTCATCATCGCCTTTTCCTACTTCCCTTTGTAGATCCTGGCTGAAAAATATAAATCTTAAATTAACTGGGGGTCACATACTTTCGAAGTCATTTGAACACGCATGATAAACTGATTTTGCTAAAACTACAAGGGATTTTTCAAAGGTGTCTAAAGGGATGAATATTATACTCCACCACTGCGGCCAAGAGGACTTATTGTGCTTCCCCTGAACAAGTTTTTCACCCATCCGCTTATTCAATTATAAAATCAGATGAAAATGAAAGAACGACAGATAATATTATCTCCAAACTCTTAAAAATCATACCTTAGACCTTCAATGTGTTGCACAACTCTCAGATACTGCAGAGTACATTGTAATCTATTAAGTTTTTCAAAATATTTATTAATGTTTCTTCTAACTTCTTCAACAGCATCCAAATCTTCCTTAATGAGCAACATGACTTCTTTCGATCTATTAATAATATCTTCAGCATTTTTCACAACTTTTTCAGCTTCTTTTATACTTTTGCCAATTGTACATTCAGTACTGGATATATCTATCTGGAATGGTCATGATTTTTAATGTATTAAATGAGCAGCAATTACTCGTCACTTTCGAGCAGTGGAATCACTCATAAAAGCTTCTGAATTTTCACCAACTAATGGCACACAACGGGTGTGAAGTTATCCACATAAACAAATGTACACTGAGAAAAAGTTAAATCGGCTGGTAATTTTTTTTTTCTTACTTGAATGGCGAATTAGACATGGGATATGAGTATTAGCATATTTTTTTATGCCATGAGAGAGGGTGAAATGGGTGCGATATTATTTAAATGAATAAATTTAGTATTAAAAGGGCGTTGTAGAATATTTTTGATGGCATATTTGTTGCTAGGTGTCTAAACTACATACTTGAAGGCATATGAATTCATTTGTAGCCCCGTCGGAGAAGGTGTGGTGGGGGAGAGTTTGTCAAAAAAAAATCAATTTTCTGGTGAAAAAACATTATACAGTTTTTTAGATTGGATATTCGTTTTCAGGAGGTTGAAATACATGTGGGTATATGAATTCATTTGTATTTCACACCAGTTGGCACAAAACTAACACATTTTTAATAAAAAATTGTTAATTTCAATGAGAAAAATTATTAAAAACAAATTTTAAAGTCAGGTAAAAGTTCTGCCAAATTACAAGCCATATCTGCAGTAATTAACTCACTAGTACAGCTGACGCCAAACAATAACGCATGATTGTTTTGTTAAAATTGTTGTTGTTAAAATTGTTTTTTCCATTGAGCAGCTGTCGTCTCCTTACGAACGGCAGCCCTCAAAAGTCGAAACTTGTGCGAGCCAAGGATTAACGATGCATTGAGCAGATAAAACGATATTTCAAGTGAAAAATTAGAAAGATACGTATTTTATTTCTCGCTAATATTTTTATTAATTTTTTTGCAAATCTTCTCGGTCTCCAGAAAAACACCTCAAACCAATCAAAGAGTTTGGGCATGCTAATAATCTTCCACAGGTGTTTCTGAAAGTTGATTATCAACCAATTAAACTAGCATTTGCGGAGATAGCCTTGTACGAACTCTGGGTGAATAAATATATATATAATTCAACGTTCGTCTTGGTATTAGCCAGAAACGTGGTTGTTTTCTGATGGATTTTTGACCCAAATATATTCCTATTGAATACGTTAATTGCAGTGAGCAATCCTAGTATGGCAAGACATCTAGTTTCCCAAGTAAAAATCAATGGATGAATCCACAGCACAAATGCAAATTGCATGTTGTCTGTGATTGTCACAAACTATGGCACCAGGCCCACTTGACTTTGGATTATGAGATTATTAGATGATCATAACGATTATACCTATTTAGTAATAAACATAATTCTATTTTGATGTATGACCACTAGTTCAGAAATTATTTTAGGTATGCAGTGAGAATGATTTCATTTGTGCTGAATAAAAGTTGGTATTCTTTCAAGACTACAGTCAAAAAGTCTAGTAATTTTACTCGGTAATCATGTATCCTACCTGTTTTTGGACTGAAATTTTTTCTTTGATTAAATTATTTCGTAACTCAGAGCATACTTGGGCATCCAATAATGTTTTTCCATATTTTTCATTCAAATCTTGGATAACTTTAAGTTTTATTTCGTTTGAATAAAACATTCTATTTTCCTGTAATGAGTTGGCATAACCTATAATACAACAAAAAAGGCAATATTTAACAATTATATTAAGTTTATATTAGTGGAATTATCACCCACTACAATTAAAATATTACAGATGCAGATATACCTTATTCTCTATTTTTATTAATATTGACAATATGACAATTTAATACTTTAAAGTTTGAATAATTTGAACTGCCACCTCTTCACCTCTAGTCACAACTCCAGGGTTGCAGGTTGCATTGCAGCTGCCGCTCCAGAATTTTTTTCATCGATCGAGTGTCAAAATTGTACTAAATGGTACTAAAGGTGAGTTCCCAATGCATAGTTTTTGCTTTTCGCGTCACGCATTCTGATTGGCGGATTCTTGACACAATTCACCAATTCGCCAATCAGAATGAGTGAAGATGGCGTAACCCGCAACGCGAAAAACAAAAACGATACATTGGGAACTCACCCTAAATTGAATAAAATCGCACGAATCGTCGGATACCCTTGGTGCACCTGCGAATTAACAATTATAATTTTCAAATGTGAATTTGGAAATGCTATTTAGGCATTTTTTTGTGTTCCGCATTGAATTAATGGGTTTTTAAGCGAACTTCTGCTTCGGTTCCAGTTGGAGGCATTGCTATGTAGCAGACAGCAGCCTAAAACTGGGATTCATTTGATTTTATTTTTGCAGTAGATTTACATGAATTGTACCGACGCGCAACGTACTGAAGTGGGTGGATGAAATGTACTAGAAACGGCAACCCTGTACCTATTTCTTCTTCTTCTCTCGAATCTTTCAGATCTATGTGCAAGTGGTAAAAGGAAATCCGTCCCGTCTCGGCTTGGTTACCGGCGTAATTACCAGAACCATATCCATAAAAACGTATGCGTGACCCAGGGAACGTGCTTTCTATAGATGACTGTTTGAAATATACTTCCAAGATAGGGATGTTAACAAATAATCCAGTAAAGACAAACTCGAGTAAAAAGTGAAGAATGAATTGTAGCACTCTGAAACTCGGCACATGACATCTCGAAATCATGCATTATTAGAAAAACAGTTGTTTACCAAAAAATCAGGGGTGGAACCTAAAAAATTTAGTATTTGAATATATATAATTTTTTTTTTTGTTATTTCAGGAAATATAAAATTTATCAAAAAACGATTTCGATAGGTCGAGAGATAATTCAATTCTCCACAAGAATGATTTTCAGTAAAACCTCATGAAATACGCTCATTTTCTCAGAAAATGTGGTTTAACGCCAACGTCACATTTCATGCTCGCGCTAATCCGCCACTGCAAGTTCAGACAGGGCCGAAAATTAGATTTGTCATAATTTTGCTCAAAATTATAGTAAAAGAAAAATTGCATATCGTTTCTGAAGACTTCTACTTCCTTATGCAAATATAACATGTGAGTATCTGAGTACCTAAAATGTGTTTTGTCCCAATTCACATAACCCTTCTACGATATTTACGGAGGATCCAAAAGTTATGGATATTTTAGTTTATATGAAATAATTATATTGGAGCAGAAATCAGTATCCTCTTTGGACCATATGGGACGATTTAAGACTAGTGAGACAAGTCTCACTTAAACATGCTAAAGAAAAAACTGGGTTTTACTCCTGTCTCAGTTTTACACTCACCCATAATCCCGGTAATTTCTTCAGTAAATGTTGAAAATAATCGCTCATACACATCCTACATAAAAAATAAAGTATCTGATTTCAAGCTTGAGGTTTACACTTCCCAATAGTGTCATTAAATATATATATGCAGGATATGAATAAGAGATTATTTTCAATATTTACTGGAGAGAATGCCGGTTTTATGGGTAAGTTGAAAATGAGGCAGGAGTAAAACAAAGTTTTTTTGGCATGTATAAATGAGACCTGTCACACTACTTTAAAATTGTTGCATATAGTCTAAAGAGGGTATGGGTTGCTGCTTCAGTATAATCATTCCATATTCACTAAATTATTCATGACTTTAGGATTATCCGCAAGCATCTCCGTGAAGTGCAACAAAGCACACTCAAATACTCTATTTGCATAAGAAGGTAGGCGTCTTCAGAAACGATATGAACTTTTCCTTTTCCTTCTCCGATCATTTTTAGCAGAGTTATGACCAATCAAATATTCGGCTCCACTGCGGCGGGTAAGGTTGAACCTGAAATCCTGAAGTTGTTCAAACACGTTTTCTGACAAAACGAGCGCATTTCATAAGAAATTACTAGGAATAATTTTTGTCGAAAATTGAATTGTTTTTCACCCTGTTCAGTTGTTTTTTCGATAAATCATATACTTTCCAAGATTACAGCAAAAATCTATTTATATATTTTTACACAAAAAAAAAAGGATGTTCCACCCCTGGAATTTTGGCAAACAATTTTTTTTCGTGTTAATCATGGTTCCACCGTTCAAACAACTAGCATACCAAATTTGGTGATGCCACAATCGATTCTTGTCTCAAAACCCAATCGTACTGGATTAAAAGTGGAAGTTGAAATCTTTCATTCAAAGATGCAATATGGACAGGATTTCGAAATTCACTAAAAATCCAATAAATATATTTATATAACATATATTTACTAAACCTAAGTTAGTATTTACATGAAAAAAAAAAAAAACTGACCAAGCCAGCTAATGCCAGAATATCAGAAATAAAATATTCAATTGACCCAGCTTTCGCAGAATTTTAATATTATATACAAAAATGAAGATTCATGATAAAATATGCATAATATATCAACTATGATAAACAGTAATAATAATAGAGAAAATCTAAAATGGCATCTTGTCGAACAGAGTAACTAATACACAGATAAAACAAAAGTTACAATAAAAAACTATTTAACATATTTTTTCATCGTATAAGTATATTATGGTTTAAAAATGTGTTCTTTGAAGCTACTTCATAAAGTTCTTTCATACAGAAAGCATATTATACGTATTTACTATTAGGTATTGTAAGATCGGTTAAACTAAAAACTATAAATCTGGACACATTTTTCCATTCAGTGAAAACTGAATTGTTATTATCACAATGGATATTATTTAATAGTATATATTGCATTTTGAAATATTTTATATATTTGTCAAGATAATCAAGTAGAAATTGTGTCTCTTCCAATATACATATTCATTAGAAAAATATTTAAAATAGTAGGAATAACTTAAAACTATAATTAAATTAGAGAAAAAGGAATAATGTAACATTTTTTCAAATTTAATTACAATAGTCACACTATTACTCTCGTTAATATGAGCGATTATTTCATCTGTTACACCATGAAGTGACTCTTGAAAGTTTCCTTATATCAGAACACCTCGGTAATATAAAAATACAATTGCAGAACTTATTACAATTGTACTCCACAATCCAGTCAATAGTGTATCAAACTATGATAAAATCTGCTTCGAGTGATTATGACCTTTAGAATTTATGATTGTACCTCACAATCTAGTCAACAGTGGTGTAAACTTTAATGAAATCAGCTTCAAGTTATTATACCTTTCAAATTTTACATCAATCAAGTTACTCATTTCAAAATTTATTTTGGTTTTCATATTGGTCTGAATATAAGAAAATTATCAAAAGATACTTTTCGTACCCTTTAGGAAAAACATCACAATATACTTGAGATATATATGAAAAATATTAATCATAAAGGCAGGAATTTTGTCAAAGCACTATCATTCACATTTTGGGTGAACGTTTCATTAAAAAAAAAAACTATATCTAATTTTGTTTGCATAAGCAAGAGTATATCAAATCAAAAAATAGACCATTTGAAACTGCTGAAAAATAAATTAGTGTTAATCTCAGACTCAATTCATAACATTAGTTATCTTTTCGCACCAAATATTCAGTTTAAAAACAAAATCACGTAATTTTTTTTAAGGTAACTTTTTTGAATCGAGTTCAATAAAATTTAATGCCTTCAAAAATATGGGTGAAAATTTCATTGTATACTTCGATTTACGAATGGTAAGGCGTAACATAAGTAGCAGGGAAGAGTCCCTTGCGATGTCCAATTTCTCCTTGCCACCAATGTTGATCCGAACTATCTGTTACTGTTATGACATCTCCTCTCTTGAATTCAAGTTCTCCCACTTCTTGAGGCGTGAAATCATACAAAGCCTGTACCAAGCACTGCAAAAAGAAAGTGTTCGAGTTGACAATTCAATTCATTCTCTAAAAATGCCATATGTAGAGGTGTTTTGTCATTATTACAGCGAAAAAAGTTTGCCCGAACTTTTCCAGTGACAAAACGGAACCTAACTTTTGAAAGCATTGTAAACATATTTTTGATGACGTTATGTCACATATTCATTAAATTGTCTTACCGAATTACACTCTAGCTTTTTCTTGTCGAAGTAAACTTGACATTTATAATTCGAATTTTGTTGCCATTAGGACAATTCAACTCAAAAAAACTGACAGAAAAAATTACTCGTCCTGCTTTCAGGGGCAGTTTTTTCGTTGAATTGTCAGGCAACAAAATTCTCATTACTACATGTCAAGTTTACTTCGATAAAATAATTCATATTTTGTTAGCACCAAATTTTCATATGGCTTTTTTAAGTAGTTTCATGTACATGCTTTGAATAATGAACAAGAGGATATAAAATCATATACTTTAGTCATTTTATGAGTAAGTATTTAACAGAAGGCAAATTACTGGCTAATACCAGATAGGTTTCATGAAAAATTTAAATTTTGTAATGAACCAAACTGATTATCTGATATTAGATATGTTTTCGTAAGATAAAAATTGTTACATAAATATCATGAAATACTGGATAAAGAAAATAACTTTCTTCTAATTTTCACCGACTAAAGAGGACACAAAACATAATAGTGATAGATCATTTCAATCATTTTGTTCAACTGCAGTGTTCAACTGTATTTTTATTTTTTAAATTGGGAGAGAAATAACATTCATAATAATTTATCAACAAAGTTGGTACAAAAACTAGTTTAAAAATTAAATAGGTATATATATATTACCTGGGAACAGTTCAGAACATTCAATAGCTTTTTGTTGAATTTTTGGTTCACTAATGATTTAATAAAAAAATGAAATATAGAGAAAGCCTATTCCAACAAGCTGAACAAACGGGTAAAGATAGATCTGATAGTGAATAGAGGAGGGTGAGAAATGAAATAACTACTGTAACAAGAAAAAAAAATTGTATGAAAAACAGATTTATTTGTGTATGTATTCAGTTATGTTTAATTAGAACTTGTAAAAATTTTATATGTATATTAGAATTCCTATTTCAACATGAATTGCATGGGAGTATACTTAATGAAATAGCAAGTTAAAGTCTGAATTCACATTTCAAATAATTCCCTAATGTTTTTAAACCTATAACTAAAGATGAGATGATTAAATTGAGACAGAAAATAAAAAAGCACACTTTTTGTGATGGGTACTAATAATTCTTATGAAAATATGTATAGACTCAACCACTGGCATTATTTGCTGCATTACAAATAATTCATTTAAATATGGTACTTTTCCCCAATAACTTAAATTAGCTCTAATAATACCCATTTATAAGAAAAATTATAGTGTAATAAGACTCACGAGTTTCATGAAACACTATAATCTTTCTAATTCTGTTCAGCATGGCTATGTTCAAGGACAGCAATTATACATTTCACAGAATCACAGAAACAACTACAAACTTATTTGAAAAAAAAAAAACCTTTTAGATATATTGTCAGATTTATCTAACGAATATGATTACCTAAATCATAAAATGCATTGAAAAATCTCGAGAAATATGGATTTTGGAAAAATGTATTGACCATGTTCAAACCATTCTTATCATAAAGTCAACAAAGAACAAATTTTCAAGTACAGACAAACCTTCAAGTCCTATATACGAATACATAGAAGAAGAGTGGGTGGAATGGGACACATTTTATTGAAAATCATGTAAAAAATGGTAAACAAAGTCTTTTTTATTACTTTTTCTACATCACAATGAAACTTCAACATTCTTTTTTGATAGATTGAACAAGATTGCTCTACGAATACATAAAAGAAAAGTATAAACAGGGTGGGGCACCGAAAACGAAACAGATCGAATATCTTCAAAACGCATGTGTTCTGAAAAAAATGCTAAAAAAAAGCCGATTTTCAATCCAAGGGGGACATCTTCCTATCATAACTTCAACTGTCATACCTCTCCCCCCTCCCCTTGGTCACTATCATCCAAACAATTTGAATGGGGAAAGTAAGGAGTGTGACACATCATTAAAAAGGTAATTTCATAAGGAATTCAGCCATGTCAATTTTCGCTACCTAACTTCCTATTTTAGCGCCCTCTTACGGGAAAAACAACTGTTCCGTATTCCAAATTGTGATACTTCATTTGCAAGCTAATTTAACATAAATTCGGTGCCAATGAATTATGGAATTTTTCTAAGGCAACAAAACGAAATGGCTTCAGAATCGGACCATAATTTCAAATCTTGCCTGCCATGTCCCGATCCTCCCCATGTGTATAGCCAAAACACAGGATAATGTCGTTGTTGTATCTCACTTTATATCAAACTGCTTTCGGTTGGTTTGTTTACCAATGTTCATGAAATAATTGTACAATGTTGAGTACGTGACTACTAACTTTGAGCATGTGGAAACTCAAACAACGATCAAGAAAACAAAATATGCTTCCAAAGTATTTTAACATGTTCATTATTTACAACAACGGAATTCACCAATACAAGAAAAGCAAATAGTTTCCATACAACCAGATATCATTCATCAATGAGAAGTTTATTTTTCAAAGGTTTCAATGATTTCAATGATTTACCGTCAGAGATAAAAAAATACCACTTTACAACTTTTCAAAAACCAAACTGAAAATATTTATAGGTCAAAACATCATAGAGATGTAAAAATGTTAAACTGTTTTGTTGTGTTGTTTTTTTTATGTGTATTTCAAATGTGGTGTGATGTACCAAATATCTAATCTGTCTATGTGTATGTTTATATCCTATAGGTTATACCATTTTTTATTTTTATTTTAATCTTACACCCTTACATCGACACCCCCGCGCGACCACCCTTGAGAAAATACAACACGAACATTAAATTCTTTTTTTTTTTTTTTTTATATCACCTCCACCAAAGTATATCTGTATAACCTTCTATAATGTTATATATGAATGATTTGTAACAATAGGCAGAAGGACTTCGGTCAATAGCCTGTTGGATGGAATTTGTTTCAGTTCAATAAAGTTCCTTATTATTATTATTATTATTATTATTATCTTAATTTTAATTTACATGAAATAAGGCGTTCAGCAATATTTTGCATATGAGGCAATTTCTATTTAATAAAGATACTTTATGGTATACCCAAGGGGATATAGGATGTGCGAAACAGGCCAAATAGGGTGTCCTTCGAAGGTTTCAACCACCTCCACATACGCGCCACCGCCAAGGGGTTATCCCGTTTATACCGAATTAATAAACGAGTAATTTTTCATGGGAAAAACAGACCCCCTATTTGGATTCCTACTTGATATTTCATAATCACATATCTAGTCTCAAAAATAATCTTCGTCTTATTCCTTTGTGGTTAATGAATTCCGTGAAAGTTGATAATAATAAAACCACAATAAAAGATACCATAATTTTTTTTGTAATCATCAATTCAAGGCAATGATATGAAACAATTTCAAAGAATGATGCTCTTATTGTTGGAATCTGAGCATAACCCCAGTGTAAAATGGTCAAAATTCATAGTTAGTTTGACTGCTTATCAGCTTATGTTATCATAAATCACGGACTTATTATTCAACAGATAAATGGAGTGTAGAAAATACAACTACCCAAGAAATTTTCTGAGTAGGTATTAGTGTAATTGATATTTTTTATGATCTCTACTTCCAGAATTATTCTGTCTATTTCAACAATACCCTTTCAGATTAGAATATTATTGAGCACGGAGTTCCCCAAGGCTCTATACTAGGCCCTACAATTTTTTTTAATCTATTTCATTTTTTCATTTGAAAAATTAAATTTCAAATAGCATGTCAAAACTCAAGATGTGGTTTAGAATAAACAATTTGAAACTAAATGAAAATAAAATATAATATTATTACTTAATTTTTTATGTAGGATGTGTATGAGCGATTATTTTCAACATTTACTGAAGAAATTGCCGGGGTATGGGTTAGTTGGCAGGAGTAAAACCCAGTTATTTCTGTGGCATGTGTAAGTGAGACTTGTCTCACTAGTCTTAAATCGTTGCAATGGTCCAAAGTATAATTATTTCATATCAACTAAAATATCCATGACTTTCGGATCCTCCGTAAATATCGTTGAAGTGTTATGTGACGTGGGACAAAACACATTTTAGGTACTCAGACACTCACATGTTATATTTGCACGAGGAAGTAGAAGTCTTCAGGAACGATATGCACTTTTTCTTTACCTTCTACTATAATTTTTAGCAAAGTTATAGCAAATCAAATTTTCGGCCCTGCCTGAACTTGCAGTGGCGGTTAGCGCGAGCATGAAATGTGACGTCGGCGTTAAACCACGTTTTCTGAGAAAACGAGCGTATTTCATAAGGAAATAACAAAAAAAAAATTTTTAAATGGAAATTTTTTCAGGTTCCACCTCTGATTTTTTGGTAAACAATTTTTTTTCTAATAATACATGATGTCGAGATGTCATGTGCCGAGTTTCAGAGTGCTACAATTCATTCTTCACTTTTTGCTAGAGTTTGTCTGTCCTTACTGGATTATAAGTTAAAGGAGATGTTTCCATGGAAATATATTCAAAGTACCTGAATATTATTTGTAGATTCTAGTAATGGTTATAAATTCATCAGGATCAGATTGTTTATTTCATTATGATTTGAAAATAAAATTCAGTCAAAATATGCTTTGATATCACAAGTTCAGCATTTCAACAAATTTGGGAACCATATTTTCATTACCAACTCGAGCTAAAATTGTTGAAAAATTGATGAAGAAAATGTATTTCAACAGTTGAGAAAACAATAGTGGCTGAGTTTAGTGGTGTTAATACTTAATAGCCGAGTTGAACAATGCCGACAATGTCAACTGTTGGACGAGTGGTGACTAATATACTTATAACAATTCCTTATTTTTCCTTAGATTCACAAAGTCTCCAATAACTGAGTAAAAAATAAGGATACATTCACAGCTGTGAAACAACTCTGGTTAGAATAAATTGACATCAACTATAGTCTAGTTCCTAAATTGTAGATAGTGACTCATAGGTTGTACGGTTCGTAATTCATATGAAGCAGGGCAAGAAATGGATCAGAATCAGCTAGGCACTTAGGTTTTAAATCAAGTTTTACTTTGCCACTATCTCACATCCCCCCGCACTTTCAAGTCCCGTAAAAACCCGAAAATGTACGATGAGTCACTATCTACAATTCAGGAACTAGACTATAGGTACAGCGAGCTGAAATGAAAGACAACTGAGGTATATAATATCTACTTACTTCTTCGGCAACCATATCTCTTAACTTGACATCTTGTGAACGTGAAACTGTTGCTGTTCTATGGTATTCCACCAATTCGTTCAGAGATCCAAATTTAACCACCCACAAAAAGAATTTACCTGCTGCGTCACGTAAAACTTTGAAATGTTGCACGCCATCTGAACATCTAAAAAAATCATATCTCAGACAAAAGAAAAGATTTTGTTGAGATGTCTAACAAAAATGACAGTAACAATGTAAATGTGAATTTTATTTTTCATATGAGAATGAGACTGATCCATAAATTTACAGTTATTATATTTACATTAGTAAATAGATGAACAATTTTTACTTACTTAACTGATAATGAAAAATCTCCAGGACTGGTCTCACTAATCCTAATTAAAAAGGCCCCTTCATGTTTATTCAGTAACAATTTCTCAGCATCAGCTCTGGTTATTCGGCCATAATACCAGCTGAAAATGTTTTCATCAAAATATTTGTCTCTTCAAAAAACAGAATTATAAAGATCTACAAAACTCTCATAGTTAACTTGCATAAAACGTTACAAATAAAATATTATTCATCAATTAGTATACATGAGGAATTTACAATCAGATATCTTCGACAATGTCATCTATGGATATTCTGAACAGTAAAGGCCCCAGATGGGAGCCCTGTGGCACACCCGAAGTAGCAGTGTATTCGTCGGAAATGCATCCGTTCAACTTGACACATAGGAGGCGATCTGATAAATACGTTTTTAACCAGTCCACAAGAGAACCGTGAATGCCAATATACGATAACTTCCGAATAAAAAAAAAGGATGATCGACTTTATCAAAAGCCTTAGTTAGATCTGTATAAACAGAATCAACCTGTAGACCCTTCTCTAAAGCCGATACAATGAAGTTTGTTCTGTTAGATACTAAATAAAAAATTACATTTTTCTATTTTCAATGATGTTCCCATTTTTCAACATGAATACCTTCCAAGAGACAATTTTGAATAATGGAAAATAGTGACTAAAGTTTGGCTTCTATAGGCATTTGATTTTATGAACATTACCTCTCATTATTAAGCTATAAACCCTCTTAGTAAGATATATTTTGATCTTACTTATGAGATTTAGCACCATCGCTCCAAAAAATAATGAAATGTGACATATTCAACTTGTGCTGCCAATCTGCCACCGAATGGAATTGCCAGAGCTTGCTTTTTCAATAAAAATATATGAATAATGGTAATTGTGCCGTAAATACCTGAATACCTAAGTGTGTGAAGATTGTGCTTTTTGCTTTTTGTGGAAGGTTCTCGAAACAGACTACGTAAGTTCATCAGACTAACAAGAATATGCTCGCTTTACTTGCTAGGTCATGGCTTAGGGAAGAAAAATAAAAGACAATACTCACTCATGTGGTTTCATTTCAATATAATTACTTGGAATTAGGCCTTCTCTTCCATCCAGTTCAGCCCTATACCAATTCATGTCATCTTCCATATTCAAAATCTAGAAAAATTAGGCCGTATTCATTTTTGTTATTTTTTTTAGGTCCACTTACTTTTAAAACTTGCGATTTCCTAAAACTTAGTTCATCATCTGCGGTGGCATTGAATTCATGTTTGGCAACGGCCTCCATAATTGCTAATAAACGTCCTATCACAAAAAATTCAAATAGAAATAATTCAAGAATGTTTGCACTAAAGAAAATCTCAACACAACAAAAGATAATTCACTTCACTTATATTTTTTCTATAGTTTCTCAAACACTTCATATTACCCAATAAAATAATTTTTGGAATGTCAGTATTTGGTACGTCTCCAAATATTTGTCTTTCAAAATGTAAAGTAAAATGAACACTCCCCTTCTTCCAGTGAAATTTAACACTGGCAGAAAATAATTGCAGCAATGGCGGAATGTTTAGTTATCTAGGAAGGATCACGCTTTTTCTTATCAAAAAATTTCACAGAACAGACTATACTCTGAAAACCGAACCATTCCCATTCCCACTCCCACTGGTGATGACTTTAGGAAAATTAGCAGAGGCGAACCCAACTACCGGCGACAGCGAATATAAACTCAACTTTGACGATAGGAATTTGGAATTCAGAATAAAATTAAAAATAAAACTGGAAGTTTTTGATGATTGATGAGATATTGCAGATTGCAGTAACCTCTACTGGCAGTATTTTGTACTGATAGTACAAGTACAAGGACTACAAGGTGATTCTCCATCCTTGTCTAGAAGTCAACAATGTCAACATAACTTATTTTGTTTACAAGGGAGGGCCTTATAAAGTTTTAAGTCCGTATTCATTTGGGAAACTCCGCATATGCCCCCTCATTTCATTCGGATCAAAATGTCATTCTTCGTTTGTATTATGGCCCATGGCCCTTCTTACTTCTTACGTCACAAATTGTATAGAAAAGGAAGTTCATGTTCACTTTAAAACAGTTATTTGTGTAGGTATAGGCAGGGTATCTCTATGTCTTTTATTACTCTGAGCTCTGAGGAAAATCGATTGACGTGTGTCCCGTTTCATGTCATCTGTCATTTGTCATCCACCTCTCACGTGTCGACTGTCAAGTGTCAAAACTGTCAATAGTGTCAAGTCAAGTTTCGAGTTTGTTCGTTTTCGTAGGTTTGTCTGGTTTGTTGGTTACGCAAACGCAATATGCAATATTGTGATTTGATAATACGATAAAAATGTTAAGGTGGTCTAAGTCCAAGTTAGATCTATTTGACTGACTTCGACTTGACCTGAAGAACCCCCCAAGTTATTGCAAAATAGTAGTTCAAACATTTTTTTCATAGTTAAATGGTGAGTTTCTCAGTGCCGTTTAATTCATTTTTAGACTAATTTAACCATTGAAATAATTCTCTGTATGTCTCTATTAATGAAATTCTATAAAGGTTAATTGATTTGTGATGACAGTGAATATTGTAGAAAAGTGTTTGATATTGTATAAAAAAAATCAACTGTATTGAAGTTGCTAAGGAAAGTGTTCAATTACTCTCCTGCAGGCTTTTCAATCATGCTATATGTTATTATATTATGTACGTTCAACATAACCATGATTATTTCTTTTTCTCTAACTTTTGGCAAGGCTTTCATTCAATCTACCTATTTATTTTCTGCTCAGTTTTTGGGTTAGTGATGAATTCAGTGAATTTAATGTTCATATTCTCGTTTTCGTACTAGTTCAAGACTGGTTTTGTTTATAAAAACATCATTGAGAAGCAGACATAAAAAGAGACTGAATTAAATTGAATGGTGTATTTTCGAACTGAAAATAGATAAGATGATATAAGTATGCATTTGTTCAAGTATACTCTCAAGCTGAAAATAGGCGAGAAAATAATATAATAGATAAGTATCAATTTGTTAATGTGATGTGAATAATATGGCCTCAAATAAAGTTGACTGCAGAGTTCCTCAGGATTACATTCTTAAATCATTTATTTATGTGTCTCTGTAATGTTTTTGGTTTGGACTGACAGTAGTTTATTCAGTTTGCCATAAATATGGGGGAATAGTTCGATTAATAAGTATCATCCATTTTTATTCAGATTTTCACACTTTTCAATTTTCAAACCTGACTGACAACTGGAGTAAAAAAGCTCTACCAATACCATTGTAGATGTTCTGATTGTTATGATCTACTCCACTCGGAATACATCATTTTTTAAAGCCCTCTGATTGGTTAGAGGTTAGAACGCAACGCGGAAAGTTGAAGTTGGTCAACTTTTGCGTTTTCTTATGTTTTATACCTTACCTTGCGTTTTATCGTGAACGTGTCTACACGATTCCAATAGTTTAATTTTCTTGTGGTACCTTACCTTATGTTTACATGAACTAGGCTTTACTTATACCATTGTGAAGTGATTGAAGTTTTGATATGTCTAGGTAGGTATTTAATAGAAACAATATTTGTTTCCTAACAAGGATTTTATTAATAAACAAAACTAGCTAATACTTTGTTTCAGTCTAGTTGACCTAAATTGAAAGGACTTTTTTTCCATTATCTTGGGTTCCAGATTTGAAAATCAAATAAAGTAGTTGATTAGGCCATGATGTTTTTTACTCTTTGTTTTGAGGCAAATAAGAATTGTTGGGTCCACAGTCACTAGTGTTCCAATATTATAAGTCTTCTTTTCTCTTATGAGTTTCATATTAATATCTTCACCTTAAGATATACTATGTCTAGCCATTCTGTGAATTATTAAAAAAAAATTAATACAAACGCTTTTTATAGAAACTTCAATACAAAAATGTTTCGAAATAGAATGAAGTCATAGTTGCTAATTTAAGGATCAATTCATGTTTACATATTGTAAGGTGGCAGAGCCGTTTTGGCACAATAATAAAAAAACTAACCCATTAACTTATAACTAATCAATAGTAATATTTGTCAACACAACTCCCAGTTTTCTGATCTGGATAAAAAGGTGTTGTGCTCGCTCTGCGGACTCGTGGTGTTTTCCCAAAGCAATTCAGTTTCATTTAGAAATAAATCTTGGTATTACATGTTGATGTCAGTTTTTTGAATATATATATCACAACTTTTTGAAGTTATTTGGAGCATTTTATTCAATGTATTTATTCGTAACCTTCTAGTACTATGTTAGAAAATTGATATCGGACAAATTAAGTTACAACCCTTGAAATAATGATCAATAAAGAGCTTACTCAAAACCGTTATACTGAATTTTATTGATTTTTTTAATGAATTGCACAAAAGGAAACTGCAATAATGTTTGAAAAACACAGTTCATTTAAAGTGAAAAAATGTAAAAGTTTTTAATCACAGTTGTTTAATCATAGTTTGAGTGCCATGGGCAAAAATTTTACTAAGAGATACTCTGTCCAAAGTTTCTGTATGGCTTCTTTGGACCTGGTCTGCCACCGTTTTTCTCTGTACTTTTTTGTTTAAAAAAAATGTGTTTCCCTCGTGTTTCCTAACTACGGTGCGAAAATTCAGAGGATGATTCGGTAGGACGTTTTAAGAAAAAAAATTCCCATGAACATATGTCCGTCGTTGAAGTTGAAGTCGCGAATAAATTAAATTTTGGCGAATTACAAAAAAATATTTTTTTTCTCGATAACGGTCGTAGATATGCAAAAACTACAGGAAACAAAAAAAATTGTAAACGAACCAAAAAATATATTTTGTGTTTTAGAATTCACCAGCGGCGATTCTTACAAACATTTCACATGTCCATGTAAGCCTTATAACGTAACCTGTAACCTGTAACTATAAAGAAAAAACAAAAAAATCTTCACACCCCGTAGATCGGTAACGAAGTGTTTGCGGACCTATGTTTACATGAACTTTTAGTCGTAAAATAAACCAAGAAATGTCCCCCTTTCAGATGTACATGATGTTTAGGAACACCCTGTATAAAGATATCTCCGTGGCCAGACGAGAAGTCAGGAGAGAACTAAATGTGCGTTGAAGTGATTCTGGTAGTATAGTTGTTCACATAAATATTTCAAGTTGTATTTTGTACTAAATAAATTATTTAAACCAAGCTAAGACTAATTTTTATCACAATACGAGTCAGAAGAGAGAACTGAAGATAAATTAAGTGCGTCGCGAAGGACAGTTGAACTTCTTTCGCGTGAAATAGACCTGTGATCGGGAAGAAAGTGATTAGATGCGCGGTGAACTTTAGATTGGTGGACAATCTCTGTGTTGCAGAGTCGACAATCTCCGTGTTGCGGAGTAATAGACGTTTTTAGCGCAAAATAATAGACTAGTGGCCCGTATAAGTGTGCTAGGCGAACAGTTACGTTTTTAGCGCAAAATAGACTAGTGGCCCGTATAAGTGTGCTAGGCGAACAGTTACGTTTTTAGCGCAAAATAGACTAGTGGCCCGTATAAGTGTGCTAGGTGAACAGTTACGTTTTTAGCGCATAATAGACTAGTGGCCCGTATAAGTGTGCTAGGTGAACAGTTACGTTTTTAGCGCAAAATAGACTAGTGGCCCGTATAAGTGTGCTAGGTGAACAGTTACGTTTTTAGCGCAAAATAGACTAGTGGCCCGTATAAGTGTGCTAGGTGAACAGTTACCTTTTTAGCGCAAAATAGACTAGTGGCCCGTATAAGTGTGCTAGGTGAACAGTTACGTTTTTAGCGCATAATAGACTAGTGGCCCGTATAAGTGTGCTAGGTGGACAGTTTTGCGTATAACGGAAGAATAAACTGTTTGTGTGAAATAGACTAAAATCCCGTTCAAATACATTGAAATACAAAATGGTTTCAAGGAGAGTTCTTTTGGCCGATTTGAAGGTGTCGGAATTGAAGCAAGAGCTCGAAAAAAGGGGAGTTGGAAACAACCGGTAAGAAGGCCACGCGTCAAAAAGACTCACAGAAGGACTGATTGAAGAAGGAAAAGATCCCGGAACATTTTTTTTTTAAGTTTCTGGAATCGATTTGAATTCGGTGAGTCTGGAAGATAAACTGCTACAAAATTCAGTGAGAGTAAAAAACGAACTTCTAGAAAATTCGCTGAACCATTGGAAGGAAGGATGGAACCGTCGAGACTGAGATGAAGAAAATCAAGGATGAAATCGAAAAGGAAATGGTAAAATTGAAAGAAACGATCAGTAATGAAATCAAAGGCGGAATCGAGGTGTAAATTTACAAAATAAAAGAGAAAAGTAGTAAGTTGGAAAACCAAATTGATACTGTGAACCAAAATTCGTTGCTGGACATAATCTTAAATCTGGATGAAGCCCAAGAAAAAAAAGTCTTCAAGATCAGTCCTGAAACAGGAAAACTTTCCATGAAGCCTTCATAATTCGACGGAAAAACCCCATATAACTCAGACACAGCAGTACTTAAAAAAATGTTCTGCACGCAAACACCTATGGAATATGGGAAAATTCCAGGGAAAACTCGGAAAATCGCTATTCCATGCCAAGATTTGTTCAGGAAGCTGAAACAACGCGTCAATTCTAAGCTATTTCCTTCCAAACGGAAAATAAAATTCATTCTGGACTTCGAAAAACAAGTCTATAGTCGGGGAATAAATAATTATATCGTCCATATATACTAAACATCTCTCGTTCCTAAGTCCCGTTAGAACATGCTCTAAAATTCTTTGACGAGTACCAGAGAGTTTTTCATCCCGAAGGATATTCTTAGAAATTCGTTTAAGCTATTTTTGAAATTTATTATTTAACTTCTTCCTTATGTACATGTGGGTATGTATCTATAAGATTTTGTTGGAACGAATTGTGCATCTTCTTTCAATGTTACTGTTTTTTATTTATGTTTTATTTCACTTGTAAACGTTAAACCTTCTAATTAAAAGATTTCTGAGAATTCTAAACATACATTTTCAATAAATTATTTCTCTTCCTCGTTAAGATGTTCTAACCGTAGTAATCTTTTGATTTCTTCTGGATGACTTGTTTGTAAAATTTCTGTTTCATTTTCAATTTTATTTTCGTAAAATTCTTCAAATTATAGGTCATTGAAGTCAATAGTATTTATATTTGCAACGGTTACTAAAAATTCTCATTCTTGTTAATTTTGACTAAGGCATGTGGAAGTCTAACTTTCTCTTTCTCAGTAGCTAACAGTATAGCTTCTGTATTTTTCAATTCTGATTTTGATTCAAAAACTTGTTCAACTCGTGGTTCAATAGTAATTTTATTTTCAAAATTTTCCTGAACATTTTCTTCAGAATTTAATTTTTCTTCTGGTTGTTGTCCTACAAGTGCTTTTTTTGCTGAATATAAAGGGAATTGATAATCTAATATTAACACTCTATTTACAATAACTACTCTTCCATCAAACCGTTTCAAAAATTCTGTACCTAAAATTCCGACAAATTCAATATCCAAATCGTGTACATAAACTTTGTGCCAAACTGGTTTTTCTTTAGTTCCAAACGGTATTAGAAGTGATTTTTATACCGTTAATTTTCCATCAGTAACTCCTGTAACTGGTATATTTTCTGTAAATCTTTGAGTGTAATTTTCAGCTGTTTTCCTTTTAAAAATTCAGATACCTGCACCTGCGGGACTGATTAAATAATATAAATCATTTCAATTAGGATTTATATGAATTGCTGGCCTGCCTTGCGATTGTTCATAATAACCTTTGTTTTCGCTTTCGTTATATCTGCGAGATTCATTTCCGTTTTGGGTTCGCGAGTTTTTATTAGCGCTACAAGATTCGATTTCATTTCGATTGCAGGAGGAATTTTTCGTTTCGCACGTTGAAGTTCTAAAATTAGATTGTCTGCATACAGGGTTTGTTGAGACTCTGGATTGATTGTGTCGATAGATTGCTTGATATTCTTGTTGATAGGAGGGTTGTCTAACGATACGGTATTGTGAAAATCCGATTGAAGTTGTTCTACTTCATAGTCAAAATTTTCGTCGTAAGTTTGTTCATGAGCAAATTGCTCGTATTGGGGTTGCTCAAAATATTGTTGTTCTTCTGGAAAATAATAATGCTCATCGTAGAGAATGACTCGTTTCCTTGGCCATACAAATTTTCATTTTGATATTCAAATCAGTATTTGAACATGCGTTTGTATATGATGAATCGTAATCATGGTCTAAAAGATGCATTGAAATTCCACTGAGGATTCCTTTGAATAACTAGGTCTATTCATTCATCACGATGAGGTATCAGTCTGATGGAAAGTAGCTGATTTCTGATGGATATTCCACCATCTAGTAAGGTTATTCTGGACTTCCATTGTCTATACGGACACAGAAAAGAAAAAATGCAATTCTCTGAAATTTTTATTCACGACGTTTCAACTGTTGAGATCTACAGTCGTTTTCAAGTGTAATGCGACATTCTTATATTATATATATATATATTCTTATATATGGCTGGTTTTCATTTGTGTTATTAGCCTGGGGATAATTTGTCTGTGTCCAGGTACGTATGTCAATTACCGTTCCAGGCCCTCTCTGGTACAGCATTGTTAATTCTTATCATAATTTCAATTGACCCATACCACTAATTAAGGGTTTCCACGCATTACGTATTTCTATACTCGCTTGACTAAAGACATTATTGTTCAAAATATATGCACTCTCTTTAAACTTCCTTCTATACCAGCTCTCCTCTTTGTGGCTTCCGTCCACTTGATGTTGTGTTGGGTCGTCCAAACATGATCCGCTATCCATGATTTTGTTGTTTCTCCTCGTTGGGTGTTTCTTTTGTGTTCAGCGAGTCTCACGCTCAGTGGTGTCTTGGTTTCTCCAAGACGCCGCATTCGCAGGGCACGCGGTAGATGCAGTTTTTCGAGTCAATGTCAGCGTAACATGGTTTCGTCTTTGTGAGGTGGCTGCGAATGGTGTTAACTGACTTGAAACATGTCCTTATTTTGTATTTCGACCCGATTCGTCTTATTCTTTACGATAGACCTCTAGCATAAGGAACGCACAGGGTTGCTAGTGTTGGCTCATCTGGTTTTTTGTTGTTGTCTTCCCTGCGGGCTAGAACCTCTTCTATGTGTTTCTTCAAACAAACATCCCACCATCTATTGAATATATAGGGCATTAACAGGGTGCACTCAAGTATGTCGTATGTATACATATTATATATGACGTGATTTCATTATTTTTATTGTTCCTTTCATTTTCAGATGTTTTACTGGAGGTACATGAAGACAGTAGTGAAAAAGTAGAATAAATATGCTCTAATTGGTTTAGACGTGCGAAACAGAGAATGTCTAGAGATTAAAACGAAGATACATGATTAGGTATATCTTTTATAAATATATTTTATATTTGTCAAATTTAATATAGAGAAAATATCAGTTATTTTATTGGGTTTTTTCTCATTTCATTATGTATTTTTTACTTGAGTACGTTACATTTGTTGAAAATAAATTTTTAGTTATATATTTTTCATCGAAGGCTTTTTCTTAAACTGATTTATTTCCCTATGTATTTCCTAGCCTCTACATAACTAAACTGCATCGCTGTGATGTCATATGTTCGCATACCTGCGATGTCAAAATGAAGTCATCTCGTGAATATCGCAAAAACACATCGCAGTTATATCTGCAAAATATATTGTTGCTATATCGCAGAACTTGTCGCTTGGATGAAACTTGAGTGGGACAAAATAACATCCTTGCGACATAGAATGCGATATCGCAGGTCACGTCGATACATTGCTGCGATATCTCTGTGATGTAACTGTATTTGCTCGGTTTTGATGAAATTTTGATGAATTTCGTCATCATCATTTCGGAGAACTCCCCAAAAATTGAGTGTTCATATCCTGCTAAATTAAAACTATTTTTTCCAAATGACTCCCTTATTTTCTTTGGCAAAAAATGTCATATGCGCTTTTTGTTGAGAATGTGAGCATGATTTGAAATACATGATGAAATATAGGGCATTACATTGAAAAATTCTTACTAACTCTAAAACAATACATGCAATTTTTTTTTCCTATTTTTTTACATAATACAAAAAGTCAATGTTTTGTCGAGTTGTGGACCAAATAAGAGTTTTAAATGTTTTTCTATTCACATAAGTAAATATCCGATACGCTCGTGCATATACACTCGTTACTAAAAGAACGTTTACAACACTTGTTTCTTACACAATATAAAATGATGGACTCTGCCTTCGAGTCAAGGGGCCACTGGCTACCAGGGATGCACTCAGTATTTTTATTCAGGTGGGGGGTTATTTTTGTATTCTGATTTCGAAAATCAAAATATACTTATCTTAATATTATATTTTTAGTGGTTATTCAAGTGCTATTAATAAATTTCGTGGTACACATTTATTTCAAACATTAAAGAAACTTGATTTTTGGAAAAATTATTTGAAATTCTCTAGAAGTCACTTCATAGTCCAATTTCTACTGAGTAGAATGCCGCTTTTTTATATTTTTTATGAAATAAAGGTATGTACCGCAGCCGCTTTTGTATTGTAGCGTCCAAGGCACCGCTGACGCTTGATTAGTGAATCACAAAAGCAGTATCCCAATCTAGTCCTTTTGATGCGGTGCCGGCGGTCGCTAATTGCGCGTTTGCCTCAAAACGAATTAAGAGGCGGCATATAAAAAGCAAGAAGCAATATAATATTCTTGCCTCCTCGTCGGCGACGAGTATATTGCTGCTTGCTTTACCGCCTCTTAAAATTCACCGCCTGGGACTGATAGTCTCATAGCCCCCCTAAATCCGGCACTGGTCTCATTTGTTCACGCTCAGTAGTATAAGAAGACCCCACATTCCACTACACTTATATGAACTCGCCGAAGAAAAATCGTGTACCAAAGGGTGGGGGCCGCGTGGGTGAAGTTGTATTAAAAAACCCGGGTTCTCGAATCATTACTTTACCGTTAGGAAAAGCGTCTAGCCGTACCATTCTACTTTTGATCCCGCAGTTCCGCATGCGCACTTGTTTACGCTAGAAGTGGGGTGAACCGTCAAATATGGCTGCTCCATGATTATTCTTTCTGAATTTTGGATAAATAGTCGTTATTTCGTAACAATTTAGTATTGTTATCAGGTATGGTGCCGAACGTATAGGATGGATACGACGCTCAGTGTCACTGTGAAAAATTTTAAAAATTATAATTTGTTGATGTTATGGCATTTTGTTAATTCAACGAATTATTCGCCAAAACTTAAGATAATATGAGTGCCGATGTGCCGAACATTTTAGTTGGATCGGGGTCCAGTCATCCCAGCGTACTACTTTTGTCTTAAGGGTGTAGAGTATGCGTGTATCATACATTAATGTTCGGCATTGACTTTATAGTGTTTATTAAATAAAATGGAAATATAAAAAATATATGCCGAACAAATGAATTGGATAATTACCTGTTTAGTCCCAAAATCAAATTTTCGTTACCAATATTATTTTTTATCGTTCGGCGGTGGTGTTTTATGGATAATAATAGTATAGACGTCATTATTTAACCCCCGAACAAAATTATTGGAACTATTTTGTGTAACTAACGAAGAAAAAGAAAAAAAATCAATACCTACGACGGATTAAACGGCCGATTTGGTTACGTTAAGGGTTAGAAAAAAATGCATGACATATTTTTTTATCAATGATGGTGTGCCGAACAAAAAACGTTATCGCCGAACTTTAATATTGCAAAGGTATGCGCTGTTTTTCAATTGTAGTAGATTTTGCAATACTCACGGTTACGCAGATAAATCAAAAAAGTTAATTACACCCTTAAAATCAAGATGGCGGTCGTTCAACAACCCTTAACGTCTCGGAAACTGAGTTCCGTACTGATGGAACCCCATACGAAATAAAATACAGGGTGTTTCCGAAATTGGGACAATTAAGAAAATGGGTTGTTATACAGGGTGTAACCTAAGTACGTTAAAATATTCAAGTGTCGTATTCCTGAGACAATTTTAAGAAAAAAGTTTAAATAAACTTGTATCCGGAAATGCTTCGTTTCGGACATACAGGGCGTTGAAATTGATTTTTTTTGTACGCTTTTTGAAAATAACTTTTACAAAAATTAAGTTATTTGCACGAAATTTGGTACCGGGGTTTTTTTGACGTGGGAAATCATAATTTCGTATTATTTTTCATGTAACATCTAGAGGGCGCTGCGTACGCTGTCATTATTCATTTCAAATTGCCCTAACATTTTTGACAGTAAACTTTTGGTACTTTTCATGAAAAAATCTTACTCCCACACCTTTTCCAATTAAAAAAGGTATACTTCCTCAACAACGCTGGAGGTGATCTTTTTCGAGATATTTACAATTTTCTATATCAATGCATGTTACTTAGCTCCTAGGGCGCTAAGTGAAGTTGCTTAGAAAAATTTCAACAATATGTATCTCGAAAACCGTTTAAAAACATTTTATAGGAAAAAAGTTGTTTATTTTGACGAGATCTACCACATACTTAGTTTTTGGAATGTTCTCAGCAACTTCACTTAGCGCCCTAGGAGCTAAGTAACATGCATCACTATAGAAAATTGTAAATATCTCGAAAACGATCACCTCCGGCATTGTTGAGAAAAGTACCAAAAGTTTACTGTCAAAAATGTTAGGGCAATTTGAAATGAATAATGACAGCGTACGCAGCGCCCTCTGAATGTTACATGAAAATTGATGCGAAATTTTATGAAATTGCTTTCAGTTATCTTTGTTTGGGAGGAACTGGATTGATTATTCAAGCCACAGAGTGTCTGCCCGCTGGCAGTGTTTTCGACAAAAAAGTATTCTTTCATTTCGATTTGTTTTGTCATCTTCTACTACTACCCATTTCATTTATTGCCCCAATTCCGGAAACGCCCTGTATATGATCAGGTTATTGCTGAACGAAATGATTCGTTATACAGAGTAATTTTTTTTCGTTTTTACCGTTTATGATTTTTTTTAACAAGTCGCCACTTGATTTCTTGTAACTAAATAAATTTTTTGCACATCTGCTATGTTCAAAGCATGTTCAGTAAATTTTTGAAACACTAAGGACTGATAGTTTGGTCACAATACTTTATACTTTACTACGAGGGGTTGAATAGTCAGACAGATTTTATTTTAATTTATTGGAATGACGTACATATGTAGTGAATGAAATTATTTTAGGTTTCATTTTCTATAAAGGACTAGGCACACATATAAGAGGCATTCTAGGTATCGATAGAATTTACTGAAATTTTAGTGTGTTACACCGAAGGTATATTAGATTATTAATTGCATACTATACGACCACGATAACAATTGCATTAGTTGATATACACAGTGTAATAATAAATATAAATGGGTTTCTAGGTAACGATTGAATTTGCTAAAATCTTGTTATCATATCATATACAGAGTGGGCCATTGAAAACGAAACAGCGGCTCTGTAGGTCGGCAGAACCGAGTTATATAAAAACGCTCGGACACGTCAACAACATTTTCGAGGGGGACATCGTTCACGATGAAATTCACCCGAAATACATTCCATCCCTCGGAGCTGTGACCGCCACCCCTAAATTTTTAAATGGCAACATATGGCAAGTGATACCTCATTTGAAAGGTATTTTCCTTCTTAATATCAAACAACAAAAATAAATTAATTCTATCGATTCGTTTCCGAGATATAGGAACTTGAAGTTGGAAAATCACTTTTTTTTCACTCAATCAATAAAAATAAGATCTAACAATGCAACTGTTTAAAGATAATTATCATTGTCAAGGAATTAAATGATCTAACTGTTTACCAACAAATAACATGCAATTCCGTTTCAAATTCTTATTTCATCTTCAATTACTTGATCGAAAAAATGTTAAAGTTCTTGAGAATCGATAAAAAGACGTTTTCTCGAATTCGACTCCAATGCGCGTACAACAAAAACATGTATGCGATAATTTTTTTCGCCAAATCGCAATTTTGGACGTCTGGCAATGCCAAACTGATCGTTGATTGAACGACATTAGAGTGAATTACAGCTGCTGAATATTTCAATAATGGTGTATATGAATTACAGCTGCTGAATATTTCAATAATGGTGTATACGATCGCGGAAAGAGTTGAAATAATAACAATTTTTTTCAAGAATGATGAGTGCGGTAACCGTACAGCTAATTTGTTCAATGAAACGCATCCAGATAAACTTGTTGCTAGAAAATACGTTCTAGAATTAGTGCAAAAGTTTCGTCAAACTGGATCAGTAGCCAACAAGAAACGAGACCCAGAACGTGAATTTCCTGTGAGAAATGAACCTGTTGAAGTTGCACTTTTAGGACAAGTTCATGCAGACCCAACATTGAGCACAAGAAAATTGGCAAGTGTTACCAATATTAGTAGAACCAGTATCCGCCGAATCCTGAAACATCATAAACTTCACCCCTACAAAATACATTTGGTACACCAATTGAATAAAGATGATTTTGATAGGCGACAGGAATTTTGTGAAATTATGACTACGAAAATAGATGCTGATGAGAATTTTCTTTTCAACATCTGCTTTTCTGATGAGTCTACATTCTTTTTGAATTCGACTGTGAATCGTCATAATTGTCGTTATTGGTCAGATGCCAATCCACATGTTTTCCACGAAGTCCATACTCAAACTCCCGAAAAACTCAATGTCTGGGCCGGTATTTTTGGGGACCGTTTGATTGACCAGTATTTCTCGACGGTAACCTGACAGGAGAAACTTATTTGGAATTATTGAATGAATTTGTTTATCCACAATTAGTAGACATCATTGAAAATGACAATCGTTACCATGAAGACCACTTGAAATTTCAACAAAACGGGGCACCTCCACATTATGCACAGCCTGTTAGGGCGTTTTTGGATAGAATGTTTCCTGGAAGTTGGATTGGAAGAAGAGGCGCTATAGAGTGGCCAGCCAGATCTCCAGATTTAACCCTATGCAACCGAACCAGAATCTCTGGAAGAATTACGACGTAGAATTATTGAAGAATGCCGTCGAATAACGCCGGAAATGCTACGAAATGTGAGGTCTCATTTTGAGCAGAACTTGTACTATTGTATGGAAATGAGTGGTAGACAGTTTGAACATTTAATTCATTGACAATAATAATTATTGCGACAGTTGCTTTATCAGATATTGTTTTTATTGATTGAGTGAATAAAAAGTGATTTCCCAACTTCAAGTTCCTATATCTCGAAAACGAATCGATGGAATTGATTTATTTTTGTTGTTTGATATTAAGAAGGAAAATACTTTTCAAATGAGGTATCACTTGCCATATGTTGCCATTTAAAAATTTAGGGGTGGCAGTCACAGCTCCGAGGGATGGAATGTATTTCGGGTGAATTTCATCGCGAACGATGTCCCCCTCGAAAATGGGGTTGACGTGTCCGAGCGTTTTTATATAACTCGGTTCTGTCGACCTACAGAGCCGCTGTTTCGTTTTCAATGGCCCACTCTGTATATAGTTATGAAAGAATTTATGAGATCCAAACCGCAAATCCGTATAGAGCCATATTCGATATTCATCAGTATTTAATTTCTAATGGAATTTCGTAACGTAAATCTATGATATTTGAATGTGTTTTTAGACGTAACTGTTATCCGTTTCTATCAGCGATTCCTGAGATTAATAATTCATGTTTCTATGAGGTCATCCAGTTTGAAAATGAATGAGAACATGAGATTTTATAGCAATCCCATGATTATTTAAAAAAAAAAAAGAATTCTGTGAGATTGTTCCTGGCACGTACCATATGAAGATAATAAAATAAATACAATGGATTATTATATACACAAATGCACCTACAGATATAAAGTCCTTTTCAACTTCAACTGCTCATTACATATATTCTATCAGCAGTGCGATACGATTATACGATTATAATTGTGAATTACATCTACTTATAAATCCTCATAGAACCTTCCAAAAAGTGCATGTGTCAGGGTTACGTACTTGTAGGTTACAGACTTTCCACGTGGATTCTTATAAATTCTCATAATTAGTGAAGTTATATTTTTTCATGAGATTTCAAGTGATATTTTTGGCAGAATACCTGAGGTATGATATCAATAAATACACTCTCGCTTAACGGAGAAAGTTCGAAATCTCAACGGGTGAGTTGTGGGGTACCACAAGGATCAGTGCTTGGCCCCCTTTTGTTCTTGGTGTACATCAATGATCTGGCAAGCATCAATATCAGTGGTAAATTCACTATGTTCGCAGATGATACTACAATAATGTGGCACGGCAACAACAGTGATGAACTGAATAAAAACATAGCGACAGACATATCCTTGGTGAAAAACTGGTGTGATGCCAATAAGTTATCATTCAATGTCTCAAAAACATGCATTGTAACCTTCAGGTGCACTCTGAACGAGATAGTCTTAGGGAACTCGATAATAAGTAATGAACCATCAGCCAAGTTTTTGGGACTCATGTGGATAACAGTCTGTCTTTCAATACTCATATCAGTACTTTATGCAAAAAATTGTCATCAGGGTGCTTTGCAGTAAGGGTCATCTCATTAGAATTAAATACATCTGTAGCGAGAGCAGCATATTTTGCTTTGATTGACTCACTATTGAGATATGGAATTTGTTTTTGGGGGAATAGCTCTCAATTTCTATTGAACTCGGTGTTCGTATTACAAAAGAGGGCTGTGAGATACCTTTGTAAGGCGAAACCTAGAGATTCATGCAAACCCTTGTTTATTGCTCAAAAAATATTGACATTGACATGTATCTTTATTCTGGAAAGTGTATGTTTGATCCACAAAAAATATTATAATAATATCCACTCTCGGTCAACTTATAAGACGAGAAATGATAACTTCACGGTGTCCCTACCAATTCCCAGAAGCTCCTTGACAAAGGGGTCAATAATTTATAATGCTAAAAAAATGTTTAACCACCTGCCTTCACATATTAGATCTTTGGTAGATTCAGGAAGGCTGTCAAAGAATTACTGCTAGATAGAGCATATTATAATTTGAACGAATTCTATGACAATGTATTTTAAGTAATTAAGTTTTGATATCGATTTGTAATGTTAATTATAAATGTGTCTGTTTATATATGACGTTGTATATGTTATATACAAATTTTTATTATGTGACTATTCATTGATTTCGACATAATTATGACTTTTCATATTTAAGTATATGTGTCTATATGTGTGTATATATAGGTTTATTTATGTTTATGCAGCTTGTACTCTTGTGGTATTCTAATGTTCATAACTATTTTATAATTACCTTCTCGCTTTATCAATGAGAATTCAGTTCTTTCGATAATAAAGCATATTTGATTGATTGATTGATTTGATATTAGTATGTTATACCTGAAGTATATTCGATTAACAATTACATTCTACGCGATCACGATACCAGTTGCATTAGTTGATATACAGGGTGTAGTAGAAAATAAAAAGGGGGTCACCATCCTGATGAACTCAAATTCACTTCAATTCTGTGAAAAAAATCAAATCAGTGTTTTCTTATTAAATTATTTGATTTCAGGAGCTTTAGTGAAAAATGCCTCCTGTACCACCTCAAAAGATCGAGTTTCCCAAATTTGTTGATTCATTATGGTGTGTATACATTGTATCGGTGGGAGCAGCTTTCAATGCAGAATTCGGTGAGTAGCAACCAGTTACATCATACAGGATGTTGGTTAATTCAGTTTCAGCTGTAGCAGGAAAGATAACTTGAACATTTTTGTTTCATTTGTCTAATAAAAAAACATAAACAACTTGTTGATTTGGTCAGCTGTGAAATAATATAAAAATAGTGTACAGATAGAAAATGAAAGAGGCTCTAGACATGTCACGGAAATAAATAAATAGGTATCTAAATTATCCCCTGAACTTCTCTATCGATTGTTCAGCATCGGTAAATGTGATGGTGACGATGACGAAGGCATTTACAAAATCGTCTTGAAGTCTTGAAGAAGAAAATAAATATTTTCGAAAGCTCGACATAAAAACGAAGAAATCGTGTTAATTGGTCTCCCTTTGACTGCTTCCCACTAATTTGTGAATATATATTTATATAGGTATACCAAACTAGCGACCCGTCCCGGCTTCGTGTTAGTGCAATTGTAATGTGCTGTCATTTATGTTAAAAAAAGCACTGTTGGACCGACTTACAGTTTATCGCTTGGGTGTTTTAAAGATGAAAATGGTTACTGTAAGCCATCTTTAGGAGATAGACACATGTCATCGCAGACTTTTTTCTGCGGTTTTTGAAGAACTATAATGTTTTAGTACATTTTTTTGTGTAGGTCCCTCTCAAGGTTAGGCTAGCGCGCGTTAGCCATGTGGTCTCCCCAAAATCGATTTTTTGCAAAACAGAATTCTCTCTACTATGCAAAACCTTGATAAGGATATATTGTACATACTATCCTTCTGTAACAAAGTCTCTAAATGATACTGAAAACAGTATCAAAATCCGTTGAAATTGAAAGCGACTTTGTTTTATACCATTTATTGTCATATTTTTATGCAAATTTTTTTTTTAATTTATATTTCTTTTGTATCCCACAAATAACGTTATTGTCCAATTTCATTTAGCAGTAGTACTAGTTCTGGGCAGGCCCGTTAGGTCAGACATGCAACTAGGCCCCCATGGGTTCTTGTTACAATTTCCTGCTTTCAGCATCCAAGTGCCATCTAGAATGGGAAATGGGATTGGGAAATTAACATTTTCCGCACGATTTTTCGTTTTGAAAGTTGTTTTTTTCCGTAGGATATAAAATCGTGCGGAAAAGTTACTGTTCCGCTGCGCGAATCAAAATGAGAAAGTATTGGGATGATAAAGAGGTTAGTATAAATTATACATTCAGTTATAGTCCGGTGACAGGGAGGGTTTTCGTAGCCGATGAAGCTCGACGGGATCACCCAAGTTATTCTTATGTATTTTGACCCGCTGAATCCGAATTTCGAGGGTGATAAGCCGTGAAAGCACCTGGAAAATTTTTATGCTATGTTAATTGTCCAACAGCCGCGAAAGCATCCGGAAAATTTTTATGGACGATTAACATAACTTAAAAATTTTCCAGGTGCTTTCACGGCTTATCACCCTCGAAATTCGGATTCAGCGGGTCAAAATTGCATAAGAATAACTTGGGTGATCCCGTCGCGCTTCATCGGCTACGAAAACTCTCCCTGCCACCGGACTATTATAATGTATCCCTTTATAGATTTGCCAAGTTGTAAATAGGCGATTATAAACGCTGTTTTATGTGGATGCGATGCATCAGAACGATCATATGCCCGACAGTATTACCGGCTCTCTTACTAATACGTTCATGAATAATGACGACGTTTTGACTTCATTGTAATCAATGTTCGGACAGCAACGTTTGCCCGGTTCGCTAGTAAACAATAAAAAACTAATATATGCCACTATTATTAGCCGACCTTGCATTAGAATAGTTAATATATTAATTCCTATAATAGCTTGCATTTTTTTTGTTGACTTGAGCGGCGAATCTAAAAAATTTCGAGGATTGAAACAAATGTTTAAACGAAACTTGCATTCGGATGTGATTATGGAACGTACAGGTTCTCCATTGTTAGAACCCTCAGATAATTTTAAGGCTAAAGTTCTAATAAACATATTCTGTAATAATAATAATAATAATAATACTAATAACGCCTAAAGGCATTGCCTGTGCGGGTAGAGGACGGTCATTATGATTATTTGCCTTGGCGATCCGGGGCGACTCACTTATTTTTGGTGGCGTAGTCCCTTTTCAGCTGTAGGGTCACCCGGAAAACGTACAGCACCACCCCAGGGTTCCCAGAGCTAGCCTTAGACGGGATTGACATCTAGGCAAATCACAATGCCCTTTGAGAAAAATTCTCGCACTCTGGAATCGAACCGGCCATCACTAGCTAAAGTTTCAAACGGCCTGCGCCTTAGACCGCTAAACTACCGGCTACTCTTTAAAGGCTGAGTAACAACTGAGTTACAGGGTGTTGAAAGCGGACTTAGATAAGCACAAGGTAGAATCAGCCACGGAAATAACCGCCACGATGGCAACAGAGTTTTCGCGCTACTCAAACCCGGAGGTCTGCTTCCAGCAGCTCGAATGGTCTCTCGATGACGCTGGTGTCTGAGCCAGCACCGATCAATTCCGTCAGGTAGCGAAGACGCTCGGCGGGCGCGAGGCAAAAGAAGTTCGCTACCTGATCTTCATCCGCCAGCCGTCCAACCCTACGAGCAATTGAAGGGTGTACTCCTGCGACGCCTTTGAAAATCGCAGGCCCAAAAGACGCTAGGACATCGGCGACCGGACACCGTCCCAGTTCCTGCGCCCTCTAAAGACGCTCGCCCGTGCCAGCCGCGCCACTATGGACCAACCTCGACGACCTGGCGAAGACCGCCGACTGCGTAATGTACGCAGCGTGACCATAATTTTTTGAGGGAATCTACTGCATAATAGATCATATGCATGTATCACAAAATCACTGGAATTTTTGTGTGCACCATCTAATTTGTTATTAAATCATTAAACATTGTTTCATTTAATTGTAACTTTTGAAAGTTTTGAACAATCCAGATTTTAAAATGTGAAGCAAATTTGAATTTGGTTAAACGCGCGCCTTAGTATGACGTCAAAGTTCATGTAAACAAAATGTATTTTTCATGGTATTGACTTGTCGTTGATCAGTCTATCTAGAGTTTTTCAAGTGGTTGATTATTATCTTTTTATTATTGAGTTACTGCAAACCTACCGAAACTATGTTTTCTTTGGATAATCTTTGTTTACATGTATTTTGACATCACACCCTACCGCCAAAAGACAGTCGTTTGAATTTCCACTATTTTTCAATCATTTATATTCTTGTTAATTATTGATATTTTTGGCAGCTATCTTATTTTCCCAGTATTTGAATGGATGGTATAATTTATTGGAATAAATAGGAAAAAACATGCATGAGACCTATTGGCTGAAATCTACTGAAAATCTACCAAACTGATCGAAACTGACACTCGACTAGAAAATGTTTTTCCTGTTATATACAGTGTGACCCATTTAAGATGAAAGCACCCTTATAAAACTTACATTTTTCAACCGATTGGAATGATTTTTCTTTCGTTAGGTAGACATTCAAAAAGTCCACTAGGATACCGAATATGATGGATACATCTCCATTTCCAGGGCAAACTAATCTTATTTTTCAAGGTCGAAAATCTAAAAAAAATTATTTTTTTAGAAAAGTCCGACTACACCACTGGATTCCCGACATTTTCAAATGATTTATATGTACATTACTTTGAAATGCGTCAATCAATAAAAAAGTTATAGGGGAATGAAATTTGAGAAATATGTCGTTTAATCAACCCACCACATCAATTTCAAATGTTTTATCAAAACTTTGACTACACCAATGGATCGGGGAGTCTCGAAATATCACTGACCATAATTTTATCAAAATCTGTTGATAAATAAAAAAATAAAAAATTATGATATATAATGACATTTCATTAACATATTTTCAAATTTTATTATTTTATGATTTTCTTATTTATGAACAGATTTCGATGAAATTTTGACCAGTGATATATCGAATACAGTGGTGTATTCCGAATTTTTATAAAAGTTCTGAAATTGAATTGTTGGGTTGATTAAACGGCATATTTTTCAAATTTTATTCCCTTATAAGTTTTTCATTAATTGACGCATTCCGACATAATTCACATATGAACCATTTGAAAATGTTACGAATCCTGTGGTGTAGTCAGACAAAGGATGTTGAAGTTCCTGTCGTTCTTAAATTAATCATTTTAGACCACAAGTGTGATGGTTTGTTTCGTTTTATCTGGAAAAAAATAAAAATGTCAAAAATATACAGATTGTCCCATTAATAATTTTGAATCTGATGTCACGTGACCGAAAACAAAAAGCTCATTGGTTAACATGATATCAAAATTATATTTCTCTACTATTCTCGAGTTCCAAGATATTCCCTGTCCAAAACCTCGTGGGCCACCCTGTATATAAAATCTCTAATAAGTACATATGAAGTACCCTAATTTTTGACCTTATCAATAAAGTTCATTTAGAAAAGTTGTTTATAATCGAAAACAATGATTAGATTTACAATCACAGCCACCTACGCAACAAAATATTTGTTCTCCAATTTTTTGGTTCTAGCTTCATAAAAATTGCTAGAATCTCACACACACTTTAGGCGGCTTTCTCATATTCCTATAATGATAAGTCATTACGAAATTTGGAACAATTTATCATTTGTACTGAAATATCGACGTTTGTTGAAAGTAGTATAGCAGAGAAACTCATTTAATAAATCAATTAATGCTAATTAATTAAATAATACAAATCTGCGAATTTACGATCATAAAAATCAGAAAAAAAATATTTTAATGCGTAGGTGGCTGTGACTTCAAATTTGAAAATTGTTTTGGATTCTAAACAACTTTTCTCAATAGACGTTTTTAATAATATAAAAAATGCGGGTATAGTTTAATCTTGATCAAAATTCCTATTTTTTTGTGCTTTCCTGTACACTGTTTGTAAATTTGATAACCCTCATGAAAACTTTTCACAATGCACCAATTTTTATGAGGAATAAAATTTTCTGACATATTGATTATAAAAATGTTTCCCAAAAGGTGCAACTTTTTGAAACTCACTGTATATATATATACATATAAAAAACCTCTAGGAAGTATATATGTAGTTCTGATGTATGTCAAAATGTTCTGCAAATATTCTGCGTGCCTTAATTTCATCACAACGTATCTATTATGGAACCAGAAATTGCAGTCGCCTACAAGTTTCACATTAATACCAAAATATTCTGTGTACCATAGAATTCTATTGTCGACAGTTTTGTCTCTGTCTGTCCCATGGATTCTACTATAATGTCATCTCATTTTTTCTATCGACAATAGAATTCTATGGTACACAGAATCCCACCCTTGGTCACGAACTAGGTTCCGATATCCGATGCTAGCTGAAACTTCAATAGATGACACCTCACAGCTGAGCCAATGGGCCACCCATATGATGTTTATAAAACTCATCAAAGAATAGATTCTATGTATTGCAAAGTGGCTACTCTGGTGCGATTGTGACGTTTCCATCGTAACGTTTGATATTTTTTTTATATTGACAATACTCACTTATTCAATTTAGTTGGACATTTCCCTCCTTTTTATTATATTTTTTAGGTCACTTGTCTTGTTTTATCATATAAAAATTCGTTAAATTTTTCCTACCGATCTAGTAAATTATGGGCGTAGGACAAGTGGGGAAAGTTTTTCTCCACAGGTATATCAGGCATGTGGTGAATTACAGCTCAAACTGTACATTGCATTTTTTTTGCGTCTAACATACACCCAAATACAATGTGGAAACTATATTTACTGAAAGCACAAACAATGTCAAAGAAAAGGAGGTTCTTAATTATTCGCCGTACGAGGAATAGTTTGTGTCGATTAGAACATCTTAACAAATCATTTTCAGTTACGAATATTATTCCATCATAAATAAATAATATTTATGAATAAATAATAAATAAATAAACCATATTGCAGTTAGACTGGATGACAGAATTTTGTTATCCGCATTTTTCTCTTTTCAGTTACCTACCCTTTGGATTTAGTCAAGACTAGGCTCCAAATACAAGGAGAGCAATCGAAAAATGGGAAACTTGGCCAGGTAAAATATTGGAGTGAATCAGAAAACATTCCAATTTACTGATATGGTAGAATTTAGATCTTTCCAATTAAACAGTTATTCGGGAAACCGTATAGGGCATGGTCCCAGTTTTATTTGTCATACTTTTTCTAAAAAAAAACTTATCTCAATTGAAATAAAATGTTTGTCATCATCGGATATTATTTTTATTTTACAATAATCTAGGTAGTGTTACACGAATTTTAGTTGCTTCAGTAAAGTTTCTACTAAAACATTGGTATTTGGTTCTCATTTGCCTATGTTACTACCTGAATACCATTTTTATACCAAAATAGTTAAGGGTAGTTGATAGTTAAAATCAGACTGTGACTCGAAACAAATGGTAACAAGTAATTTTTTCTATTATATTGTGTTTATTTCGGAGAGGGGATAATTTCTACTCGGAATGTTGACTAAATATGTCAAAACTCATTCTTTTCCATATAGGAGACACACCTTTTTAACAGGACTTCATTGTATATTCAGAGTTCATCGCATACTATCCAGACACATTATTCAGTTTCTCAACTAAAATTATTCTCATGATTTTTTCATTTTCAAATTGATGTTTCTTGGTTCTGCCCCCTACCAATTCATTAGTTTTTTATTTTTCATTTGCTTTTATTAGTGTATTTATTGATAGTACACTTATGTGCACTTTAAATCTATACATTTTTATCTCATTTCCAGAATTTCTTTTTCCGGTCTTCATTTACGTTATTTACCATTTCTGGTGGATTTGCATCCAGAGTATTGAAGCTCGAATAACTAACCCAATTATTTTCCCACTTAGGCTGACGACACACCAAGAAATCAAAAACGTTTTAGCGCAAAACGTTTTTGACTAATTTAGATAGAAGTTGTTTTTCCTCCACGAATTATATGAAGTGACGCACACTGGTACGGGAAATCAGAGAAACACCTTCAGGCTCTTTAAAACTGCTCGAAACAAATTGTTTTTGAAGGAATCTGTTTTGTGTGGTTCGTGTATTTTATAATGTTTTGCCTTGCTACAAAGGTTTTGAATGAAAGCGTTTTGCTTTCAGGTGTTTTTGATTTATCGGTGTGTGGACAGTCTTCATTTCTCAAAAACGTTTTGCTTTAAGGCGTTTTTTATTTTTCGGTGTGTTGTCAGGCTTACATTGCTAGTGAATTAGCCAAAGTAGAATTTTATTTGATGAATCGAATCCAAATTAACAATAGATACAAATTTGGTGTGTTATAAAAAAAATCTTGTCAATATTGAAATTTTGATTCGGATCATATTAACTCAAGAAATACTTTATAAATTCTAGTTTCATGAATTGAAATCACGTACTGGTGCATTTTTAATTAGACCGCCGAAATTGTCGGGATATACTAGATGAAGCTAACATTATGTAAAGAAATTCAGAATTATTTTTTATTTATTTATTTACAGGCAAGCCCAATTAGGAATACATAAGAAATTACAAATAGGTACAGTGCCAAAACAAAAATGAGTGAAAACGTAAATAATATACGCACAAAAAACTGAAAAAAAAAGCAAACTGAGTACATACATTGATTATATTGCAATACTCAAATTACCTAAACATTTATTCTCCTTTTTTATTTTTAAATGATTTTTTATTGATCTGAAGAATGCTTTGAAGAAGAAAATTCAAACCAGATTTTGTGTGCATTTTCGATTCCATGCAAGTTGGCCAGTTTTGGCATTTGATGATGAATAATTTACACCCTACACCATCGAAACAAAACTCATCGAACTTCTCTGAGGATGGGCTAAGGGACCCAACTGAACGAAAACCTCTAGAAGAATCAAACAGGGTGTTCCAAAATTGGAGCGATAAATGAAGTGGGAAGTAGAAGATGACAAAACAAAACGAAATGAAAGAAAACATTTTTGTCGAGAAAACATTATTTTGGGAGATATTGAATTTTAAAGTTTTCAAGACACTTTTGTTAATCACTGATCATAGGTCTACAGCTTACGCAAACCGAGCTGAAACACGGTGCCAGAGGGCAGACACGCTGTGGCCTGGAAGATAACTAAAAGCGCCAATATTTTGGAAATTTTTGACTGGTTCAAAAACAAAAATTCTTGCCATATACTGTTACATTATGTCCCTTATTACTACCCATTTTCTTAATAGCTCCAAATTGGGAAAACTCTGTATAAGAGAAATCAAAAATCAGTTTTGTTTAAAATAAAAAAAAATTACAAAATTGTTATCTTACCATAAAAAACAATGAATTTTTCACAGATTTTGTTTTTGTACCTACTCAATTTGTGCTTCCCCCTAATGTTTTGTATGTGAACTTGTTCTTCAGACTACTCTGGACCTTGTTTCAAATTCACACGAGGACATAATCAAATCCAAAAATGCGTCTTTTCGGACAGTTTGTGAAAATCTAGAAATTCTGATCCTTTTTTTTTTTTCATTGTTTCATTTTTATTGAGATTTGTATGAAAATATTTCGCAGATATGGTTTTTCTGTGACTATATAACTTGTGTTTTATTTTTGTAGGCACCTTACCGAGGTATGTTGAAAACAGCACTTGGTATCACGAGAGAAGAAGGTCTGAGAAAACTTTGGCAAGGTCTTCATGCAGCATTTGCCAGACATATAATTTATTCCGGTACAAGGATCATAACCTACAAGGCATTGAAAGATGCTTTTATAAAAAGGCACCCTGATCAAAAATATTTTCCTATATGGCAGTCAGCATTATGTAAGTGTCAATGTTATTAACAAATCAATCCTGTGTGGTCTCTAGTAGTATGGTTTTTTATGAAAATGTTGAGGTAGTGATACTTGCCTGAAAATATAGTAAACGTCCTGCAGACATAGGTTGCTCCAGACTTTATATATATATACTCGGAGAATCTGAGGGATATGGAAGTACCAGTTACTAAATTCTTCTGATTAAACAGTGGTCTCCATGACACTCGCGGTCCTATGTTACATAGATATCGGATGGCTCGTTTTTGTAGGACAAATATTGAATCGAAGTTTGTTTGATTACATGAGCCCCATGAGGCTATTCCATATCGAATATGTGATTTTTTCCCAATTGTTCAATGTGATGTTCAAACTTCACATTGACTATCCTAAAGGGATATCGGGTGAGGCACACTGGTATGATATACACTCTCATAAGGCATGGTTATTTTTATTAGGTATGTTTCATTCATTACTGTACTCATGACAAGCAAATGAGTCATAAAAAATATATCTAGTGTGTGAGAGGTGAGTTCTGAAGGACGATTTGTTTCAGTAATTAATTATTGTCAAGAATAGTTTCCTATTTGATCATATCTTCCATGAGCAATATGGGAGGAAGACGATTACTGTTCAGTTGCTTCCCCTCAGCCGACAACTACATAACTTGAGATTGATTCGATTGAAACGATGTCCAACATCTGTGCCTTCTTTAACCTTTTCCAGTCCAACGAAATTATCAACAAAAGAGGAACTATCCTTGATCTCATTTTATCACCCACAGATATTACAGTAATGAAGGCCTTAGACACTCTAATTCCTGAAGACTCTCATCATCCATCACTTGAGTGTAATTTGCCACTCATAATACCTAACGGTTACTCCTCTGGCGAAGAGTATTACTATGACTTCCTCCATGCTGACTATGCAGCTATTAGATCGTCCCTTGAAGCTATTGATTGGGATGGCTCACTACATGGAAAAGAGCTCTCTGATATGGTTTCTATATTTTACGACATTCTTTACTTCATCATCGACCGCTTTATCCCGCAAAAAAAAATATATGAAAAGAAATTCCCATGCTGGCATTCCCCCGAGCTGAAGAAATTAATTCACGAGAAGAAATCAGCGCACAAGATTTACAAGAGCTCCAGGTGTCCCGAAAGCTATGCAGCATTTAGTTCTCTAAGATCAAGATGTAAATCGCTATCAAGACAATGCTACACGGATTACATTCAACGTACTGAACACTCTATTATTAATAATGTTAAATCCTTTTGGAAATTTGTAAGCAGCAAAAGGTTAAGTAACACTATACCAGATACAATGACTTATGGTGATTTAACTGCTCGCAATGGGATTGATATTGCCAACCTTTTCGCCAACCAATTTTCTTCAGTCTATTCAAATCAACCCTTACATCCTAACGATACTCCTATTACATCTGTGGTTAACGTATCTAATTATCACATCTAAATTTCGAAAATCTATGAAAAACTGTCTGAACTTAACACCAACAAAGGCCCTGGCCCCGACGGAATTCCTCCTACTTTTCTTAAATCATTTAGTTTCATTTTATCTCGCCCACTCTTTTATATATTTAATAGGTCTCTATCATCAGGCGAATTTCCGGATTACTGGAAAACCTCATATGTTACTCCAATTTATAAATCTGGCCGAAAATCTGACGTGAGCAATTATCGTCCTATTTCTATACTTAGCGCTATCCCCAAAGCTTTTGAGAGTATCATATTTGACTTCCTGTCCTACGATTGCTCAGTAATAATAGGGACTCAGCAATTTGGATTTGCATCCAAAAAATCAGCTGAACTTGGTCTTATCACGTATGTGAATTTTCTGTCGGAAGCTCTGGAAAGGGGATCACAAATTGACTCTGTGTACACTGATTTTTCCAAAGCTTTCGACAAAGTCAATCATGAGCTCCTGATTCATAAACTTCGATTATACGGCATTAACGACACAGTATTACTATGGCTCAGGAGCTACCTTATGGAAAGAACACAAATTGTCAAGGTTAATCACTACTACTCGCATCCCATCGCAGTTACCTCGGGTGTCCCACAAGGATCGCATTTGGGACCATTGCTGTTTAACATTTTTATTAACGACCTCATTAGCTGTTTTCAAGAAAGTGAAGCCTTGCTGTTTGCTGACGACCTGAAATGTTTTAAAATAATCAGAAACGAGGCTGATTCGGTAAGCCTTCAAAATGATATTGATTGCCTATCTAACTGGTGCACCCTAAACGGAATGTGTCTGAATGCTTCCAAATGCCATATTCTTCGTTTCCACCGAACTCACCACCCAATCACCTTTGATTACAGCATTAATAATTCTACCCTCCATTCAGCTATCGAAACCAAAGATCTAGGTGTGATCCTAGACTCCACACTTAGCTACAGATCCCACATTTCCACTGTCACTCAGAAATCTATGAAGATGCTAGGCTTTATAAAGAGAACCACCTGCGACTTTACTAACATCACGGCTATTAAATCCCTTTACTTTTCTCTCGTTAGATCTCACCTCGACTATTGCTCATCAGTTTGGTCTCCCCATTATGCGACATACAAAACGAAGCTTGAGGCTGTTCAGCACAAGTTTCTTAGATATATAGCCTACAAGATGCATGTAAACTACGACTATGCTGCATTGGAACGCATATTGAATCTTCCTTCTCTTGAGGTACGCAGGAAACAAAGAGACCTATTACTTCTATTTAAGATTGTCAATGGACTTAGCAACAGTCCGGAGCTCCTCTCTAAAATATCCCTATTTGTCCCCAGTCGGGCAACTAGACAGGTACAAACCTTTTACGTTGCATTTCACAGATTCAACTACTCATACCACAGCTTCATCTCCAGATCTCTGCGATTGGCCAACTCCTTGGACAATCTTCAAATCTTTAACATATCAGTCCCTCGCTTTAAAAACCATATTCTCGATCTTGCTATTTGATGTTTGATATTTAATACTCTATATTTACAGCTTTTGCTCATTTGTTGGGATTAGTGCTACTTGGCCTACACGAATCAGACTTGATTATATTGCTACTAAAGTGTACTTATTTTCCCATCTTCTCTTCTTCTATTATTTGACTTACTTGTAAAACTGCATCTGTACTATACACATAATTTACCTTCTAACCACTTTATTGTATTGTATTACCTATTTATATATACTACTGTAATATTTTAACCTGAATTGGGCTTGCCCGTTTAAATAAATAAATAAATAAATAAATAAATATTTTATAAGAGAGTTGATATCTTGGAAAGAATTTACCCTATAATTTGCTTTGAACATAATGTTAGCAGAGGTTATATATGTCGATATATACTGAACATTTTCCTAAAGTGCTTGATTTGTGGTTACATCGCTATATACTGAACTTTTGTTTTAATTCCCCTGGAAACTGATTCAAGAGGATTGTTGAAAATTATGTCGTATAACAAATCTGAATAGAGAAATTACGAAAGCTTACAATAAAACGAACTTGTTTTATATTTCACATTGGTTATTAATTTGAAGGAACTGTCTTACAGCTTTGAGCAATTTAACCGATTTTGATGCAGAAGTCCATAAGATCGTTGAATTTTTGCATGAATTTGTATGTGAAAACTAAGATGTGAGAGATTCTGCATCAAACCGACGATGTGTTTTGAAGGTGGGGTATCTGCCGGTGCATTTGCCCAGTATCTAGCCAGTCCCACGGATTTGCTCAAAGTGCAGCTGCAGATGGAAGGCAAACGAAGGCTTATGGGACTACCCCCCCGAGTTAATGGGATGACAGACGCATTCAAAAAAGTCTGGTCAACCGGTGGAATCAGAGGATTGTGGAAAGGTAATAATAATAATAATGATATATTTATTACCCATCATTCAAATCTTACAAAAATATATCAGTACATATTTTGAAAGGGGCAGAGGGTAGTTCGGTTCAGTTTCCGGCCGAGGCCGAAACTGGTCTTCCACCGACACCACATCTGAATAAATATAATTTAAATAAAATATGACAGCATAAATTCAAGGTGATAATGCATAAATTAAATGTATTATAAAATGTATGCACTTTAAATAGGAAAAGAGAGAGACAGATTGAGAGAGAAGAAGATAGAACAAGTAAGAGAGAGAAGGAGAGAGAAAGGATGAGAAAAGATCCATTTCTTGTGGGTACCGCAAGGGTCTATCCTTGGGCCTATTTTGTTCTTCATTTATGTAAATTCGATAGCTTCCCTGAATTTGAAAGGTTGGTAATTTAAAATTATTTGCGGATGATACTACCATTTACTATTATGGAAAAAGTGCCCAAGAAATAAAGGAACAAATGGAAGGTGATCTCAGTTTGATTTCGTTATGGTTAAAAGAAAATAAGTTGACTTTGAATTTTGAAAAATCTAGTTTTATGTACATTTCTAAAAGACCTGAAAACCAGATTAAGCCCCTTAATGTGGATAATTCTTGCATTCAATACAAAAAAAACTTGAAATTTCTAGGTTTAATCATTGATCAAATTATCTCTTGGTCTACGCATATTCTTAATTTAAGGAAAAAAATATCCCCTATTATTGGCATTTTATACAAACTGAGATCTTACATTCCACTGAAATATCTTAAAACTCTTTATTTCAGTTTGATATATTCAAAGCTTCATTATTTAATTGAAATGGGGAAATAAGGCTTTGAAATGTATTTTCAAATTATCTTTCTTGGAGCCAACTTTAAAATTATATAAACCTAGAAATTTCCTATTGATTCATTGTTCAGAATGAAAATTTGCACTTTCATTCACTTGACAAAAAACAAGAAAAAACATTCAAATCTCTCTTATGTTGTTACTTCTGATAGTCATAGTCATTTAACCAGAAAATCTGATAACCTGAAAACTGTTCAAATAAAAACTCAATTTGGCAAAAATTCTATATATTATCGTGGTATAAGCTATAATACCATAATAGAATAAGGTCTATTAATTACCTCACAAAATTCAAAAAGGAATGGAAATGATGAAGCAGCAAAATTTCTCCAACATCTATCGATTGTATTTATTATTTACCATTCTTATAGTTTTTTTTTTCCTTTTTCATATATGTATATTCATATTACTTGTCCTTATATAAACATTGTATGTTTCTTGGGATTGAATTGCTAAATAAATAAATAAATTGAGTGAATTAGATGTAAATCACTTATTCCTTTTCACTAAAAATTGAAGATTAATTTGAACTTCTCATGCACCGATAGAAATGAAATAATTCACCTTTATTTATATCTGCAGGATCTGTTCCGAATGTCCAAAGAGCAGCTTTGGTTAATTTGGGAGATTTAACGACATATGACACAGCAAAGAGAGTCATCATGAGACATACTGACCTACCCGACAACCATATTGTGCATATTTTGGCAAGTAGTTGCGCTGGGTTTGTCGCCGCCTCAATGGGAACACCAGCAGATGTCATAAAAACGAGGGTTATGAACCAACCTTTCGACGAAAAAGGAAGGTGAGAATTATTTTCGCTCTATTATTTTGGTCAGGAATAAAAACGTATGCTAGAGAGGATAGCATTATCTATATGAAAAGTAATTGAATATGACAAGTACAGAGGGTGTCAAATTGGACACTTTTGAAGGAAAGTCCCAAATTAGGTGGACGAAAACTGATGTCAGTGCATGAGGGTCGGTTTTTAAGGAGTCAAAAGTTTTGAAATTGTCCTCGCAGATTTCCATAGTAATGACTATTCTGTAGTCAGTCATTTCTACCCGGAGTGTACTCACGTAGGCGCGATCATACATACAGAATCATATGGCATAACAGGCACTGCACTAGCTTGGATAATAGTTTTTTTTTGAATAGAGAAGAGTGCACAAAAGTCGATTGTTTTTTCAGGTAACAGAAGGGTCAAATCAGGAGTACCCCAAGAGAAAGAAAGAAAAATCAATTGTACTTCAAATCATGTATCATACTTCCTCAACTTTAATGAACTCAAACTCAAATTGTGTTGGGAAATTCGTCGAAATTTTGGGAACCGCTGTCCGCCGAATGTCAGCTGACCGGAGCAGAGCCGCAATAATACTCATTTTTTTTCGAATTTTTCACACTTTCCATTCGTTATAAAACAAGCGTCTAGCCGTACCAATTCCACTTTTGATCCCGCAGTTCCGCATGCGCATAACTCGAATCAAAATGATCTATTTTTTATTTTTGATCTAAAAGATTGTATCTGGTGAGGCCCCTCCTTATTTCGACCAATTCATTGAAGAAACAATATTTTTTATAATTTTTGTTCGAAAATATGAATAGGATATTCATAAAATCTGTTGTGGAATCATCTGCGGCTGAAAGACAATCGTTCAAATAGCGACTGAAGTTTGTCTTTCAGCCGCAGATGATTCCACAACAGATTTTATGAATATTCTATTCATATGTTCGAACAAAAATCAAAATGCAATGCCCATGACAGGTCTATGTCAAAAAATAACTTTCAAAGTGTTACCGCAGAAGAAATATTTCCAACAATTCCGTCCTTGATGTGTATAATTGCTTCTGAGGAGCCTGCTTTCCAATTATTTTATCAATCTCCCTGATGAGCTTGGCAAAGCTAAATAGATTTTTGTCGACCAAAATGTATTGGGGATTAAATGCGAGAGAATCGAATCTTGCTTCAATGAAATGAACGATTTCTGTGAGTGATATTTTTCAATAATATTCTCCTTATCTTATTTAATGAATTTGCAATGAAAGCTAGAGATAATTCAATACATCAACTATCTGAATGAAAATGTGAATTCTCACTTTTATATTTTTTCTTTTCAGTTAGTCTTTTCACAATATCTATCAGATGTAGTTCAATGTCCAGCGTGGCTTGAGCCGGGGAAGTAATTGTTTTTTGTTAGAATATAAAAAAACAAAGTATATATGAAATAGAAAAAATCCAAATTTAGATTTAGATTCGAGCTACTGCGGTTATACTCATCGTGATGTTCATATTCATTTATTGTGATAAATCGATAGTTAGATAAACTTATTATTGGGAATAAGAGTGATAATCCAAGTTCCGATAATGTCATTGAAAATTTCACACCTCACTTTTTCAGCCAATCAAAAAATTGGTTTTTATTTAGTTGCCATGGCAACCCAAAAAAATTCCTGAAATTTTTATCCTCCTGGGTACCCTGGGCGAAATTAATAAGTGGAAATTTTTCTGTCAAATATTTGACATGTGATAGTTAACATTTTGCTTTTATGTACAAATGGAATGTTATTTTTTATATGAAAGGAGATAATATTTCATAATTATATATTCACTAAATATTTCGAATGTGTCTGAAAATATTTTGAGAACTTACATTTCAATGATGAATAGATCAGTAAAAAATGAATATCAATCAAATCTACCTATGCTTGACTACATGAACTTAATATTTGAAACAATTTTATTCAACTTATCTTTTCGTGAATACTCGCCTGAAATTTGCAAGAATTCCTTTCCACATCACTTCCCAATAGACAATCCGCATGGACCAGTCAAAACTATTTTAGTTCTGCGTGATAAGCAATGCAATTTTAGGTTGAAAATGTCGCAAAATGAATTTTCCTTTCTCACATACAAACACCGCCACTAATACCAACGCGTAACTGTCATTATATCAACAAAAACCATTCATGGCCCACTGATGTTACAACTTGTTTTCACTCAGAATAATCTACAAGTCAGTTGAATTAACCATTAATTTAATATATTTTGGTGTGAAATTTTCTTACCGAATCCCCCGCGTGCTTGAATTAATTGCTGGAAATTTATCTCGTACATGAATTTTTTAAGAAAATCACCCTCGTCGCTGCGCGACTCGGGTAATTTTCAAAAAATTCATGTACTCGAAAAATTTCCGGCAATAATTCAAGCACTAGGGAGATTATAAGTGAAAATTAGTTTAATTTTCTTGAAAAAAATGTTGGTTGATCGTGGTACACATGATTTTTTTTCTGTAACTGTATGAAGATTATTATTATAATGAATGAAATTTATTGAACTGAAACCATTTTATTATTATTATTAAAAATCCTTTTTATTTTGGATATTCTCTTGTTTTCAACAATGTTTATTTTTGTTCAGGGGCCTTTTATACACCTCATCTATAGACTGCCTCCGTAAAACTATCAAGCAAGAAAGTTTGGGTGCCATATACAAAGGTTTCATACCAATTTGGATGAGAATGGCTCCTTGGTCATTGACTTTTTGGTTAACATACGAAGAAATTGTTAAGCTGGTGGGAGCTAAGAGTTGGTAGAAAATATTGAATTAGGAAATGAAATTTTTCAGTCTGTTTTCAACGACACTTCATCATTTGAAGAGAAATATTTGGTTATTGTAATTCGTTTCAGATTGGAAATATGTCTCTTGCTCAATGTATAAAATTACCAAAAATAGTTGATGTCGACTGAAAGCAAATTTGTGTCTCAAACAGGTGATGAAGATGGGTAGACAGTATAAGCATAGTATCATTTACGATTATTAGTGACAGTTTGTACTTAGTAAAGCTGTAATGGCCAATTCCATCACTTCCTTTTAGTGTTTTTAGTGTCACTTAAATTTATTAATCTGGTAGAAGGTGACATTATTGATATAATTGACTTATATGTTTAACATATTCTATTGGGCTCAAAAATTCAAGTGTCACTTGAAGTGTAGCGTGTTACTTGTGGAACTGGCCCTTAATCTTGCCTAGTAGAGGATATTTCTGTTTATTACTATTTTAGTTTGGTTTGAAGTTTTCCTCATTTGAACTAATATTTTGTGTAACTTCAAGAATTTCTGGGGTATTTGCACATAGTTGTTTTACGTATAAAACTTTTCATCGACTGAATATCTAAATTTGTACTCATACTGATGATCATAACTTTTGCTACAATGCATTAGTTATGGAATGGATCAAAGTTTGGTATGTAACCTATATTCTTTTTCATTTTGGAGTTTAACTTATATTAATTAAGTTCATCATTTCATTATATTTGTTCAGGTATCAGATTAGATGAAGGTTTTATAATTTCTTGAAAATTATCACAGCACTTTTTTTTCCTTATGAATGTTCATGATAGTCAATAACTCTGTGATACAATGGACTCAATGAACTACCCAGTTATCACTAAATGAGTTGATATTTGAATACCCAGAATCCAGAAATATTGATGAACATTGAATCATTTGAATCAAACCGTTTTTCACCTATAATTTTCAGTTGTGCTTTTTTAACAGGGTATAAATGTTTGATTGTCTTAAAATAGGATAGTTTTATATACTTGCAATTTAACAATTCATCTAGAGACATATCATGGAAGCGAGAACTTTCTCTTGCGAATAAATAACTATAAATTTCATTTTGTGTTTCTGACGATACCAATTTTTGTATATTTCCACAAAAATGACTGATTTATTCAACACATTCACTGCATTTGTACAAAGCCAGAAGAAATATTTTTGGAGAAATCTTGTGACAATATTTCCATCTATTGAAATTGGAATGAGTATTTTGAAACTAATATTTTTTCTATATAAGAATACCAATTCGGCATTTTTTGGATTCCTTCAATAAAACTATGTGAGTAATTTAAATGAATTAGATGTATTTTTTTAACGAAACAATGATTCTGTCATAAAACGATCAGAATTGGAATTGTATTCAATAATATTTTTAGTTTTCTATGAAATCTACATTATGTAAAAATATTTTATGTAGGTACAAGTTCAGTTCAAGGATGTTTGGTGTCATTCTGGAATTTACTTGTGTATGTTTTATTTTTACAGAATATTGTATTTTTTATTTCAAAATATTTTTTATTCATAAAAGTTTTCACGCTTTTCAATTCTCAGGCTGTTTGGCAAATGTGGGGCATGTGATCAATAGAAGGAATTAGAAAACTCAACTCATAAAATAAGCTTAACCATTATAGTTTATCTGTTTTGCAAATAAATTGAAGGTAGTTCAAATTGAATATTTATCCTCGTTTGGATATTTTGGTTTTTATTTCTATTCATCTAAGATATCTCACTTTTCGATTCTCATCTGATGATTTTTCATCTACAAAATGAGGAAATATTTGAATAACTGCTAACAAAAAGATACCTTTGAACTGCCTCTCATTAGAGTTGAAAGTAATCTGAATATTTGAGTGAAGCTGTAAGCACTGATTTTTAATGTAGACTTGATGTTAGTGCCACAAATGTTACAAAGAGAAGATTATATTTTTGCAATTGTATTATATATTACATAACTGTGTAAATAGTATAATGCTTTTTTGTAATTTTATTTTGAAGTTTAACCTTCTTATGATTTATATATTTTTTTTGGGTACTGGATAGTAAAAAATTCCATGGTATACTTTTTTGATTTGGTTTTGTTTCATTATTGTACATATAAAATGTTATAAAAAGGAACTAGTTTTATTTTTAGTTTTTGAAAAATTAATATGTCATGAAGTTTTCATCTCTGGATGGTGTTGCTTGGTTTGTGATCTGGAGGATTAGGTTACTTTAACCATTGTTTAAATATGGGGGATAGTTAGTCAATGCCTGTGGAATTGTTATTGGAGCCAAACGCGAGTGCCATCTAGCGTAATTATTTGCTAACATGAATATGTGACGTCATTTTAGTGCTGTACTCATACGCCCACTATAAGAAATGTGGACATTGAGAAGAACTACAAAAATATTGTAGAAGGTTTCTACACGTAAACAAAAGACTTCCTAAAGTTTTCTTTTTTGCAATTTCAACACATCTTCATACATGTTTATACCATTTATTTTTAAAGCAGTGGAAGCAGAGTTGGACTTGCCTATTGATCATGTAGAAGTTTTGAGAGCTATTTTGTTTGAACTTTTTATTGGGTAGTTTTCAGTCGAGCAAATTGTCTCTGTTAATTATTGAAAGTATAGTATATTTCAGGATGGAGTGACTATGTTTGTACTTACTTTTGCAAAAGAACCTTAACACGGATAAGTTAAACAAACCTAACCTGAGCAAGCTAACCTGGTCATCAAATATCACTAGCTTCTTCAGTGGGTTCAGCGATGTCTTGTACTGTCTCTGGGATATATTGTAAAATATTACTAGTTTACACAGGGGCACAGGGTACTGCGATGTAGCGTACCCAAGTACATCTTTGAAGAAATCGCGCTGGTCATATAAGGGATTGAAATTCACAGATTCGCATAACTAAACTGGTAGCCGCGAGCAAAGTAGCAATAACGCAAGCAAAGCAGCTTTTGTAAATATTCTTCTGGATGAGTTTACTGCAAATGTATCATCACTCAGGTATGGATCCAAAGAATAGTCACTCATGAGAGATTTTTTAATATTGATATCTTGAAAAAAAATTATTATAATTAGGTAAGACCACTGTAGTCGATGCCTTAAAAAAATAATTAAGTAATAAATTTAATATTTCCTATTTCATACGGAGGAGGTTCGTTTTATGTAAAAATGACTCATATATTAGAGGGTCAGAATTAGTGGACAGAGGATGGAGATAGCAAGATTATGAAAATATTGCTATTCTAGTGTAATTATGTTTGTTTCATTTTTTTGTTGTATTTTTTCTCACTATATATAGGTAAATTGGATTTTTTTTAGTATTTAATTTTCATGGGGTTAAGTGGAATAATAGCATTAGCTAAACTTCGCCTCATTTATTCATCTTGAAAATAAGCTTACATACATATAGATACATATACTGTTATATTATTGCCTGTTGAAATCCTGGGTGAATGAATTAAGACGATTATTATTATACCCAAAATACCCAAAGTTAAGCATTCCCAATAGTTATAAACTTAAACCAGTAAGTAGTTACTATAGGTAGCTTCTATTTCTTGAATTAACGATAATTTGCTCAGACCGGTCAGTTGATTGTTCTGTGTATATATATCCACCTATAAAAAGTGTTGTACATTCTATGTGCTACTTATATTCAAGAATCCGGCATCTTGTTGTTTTATTATATTAACACCCATTCGTGAAACTTTTACATAAATATTATTCATTTTTCAATTGCTCATGAACAGCTCATTTTCACTGAATGATAACTAGTAGTGATATAATCTAATATTCTATATTTATTTCATAACAGACGAGTGATTTACCTGCAATATATGAGTGATTTCATCGAGGGTAGGAAATCGACTAGGTACTATATAAATCATCAACACCAAGTTCGAAAAGTGTATGGGACCTATACCAACTTTACAATATCCTAAGGAAATTGAGAGAAACAGCATCATGTTCATGAAAGTAAGTATTTAAAATGAAAGATGGAGTAATTGTTGATTATCCAGATTTAGAAGTAAATATTTTAATCTGATACCATTTTTTGCAAATGCTTACTTCAAGTTAACCATAACCATACTCTGACTAGGACTAACTTGATCGATGACTTTTTTATTTTATGGAAATTCAGGTTCACTACAAAAGGAACAAAACACTCTTTCCTCCTACACCTATATATAGTACACACTTTCCTACCTCAAACCAGGGAGGAAACTCATACTTTTCCCCCTTCATTTCAAGTAAGTTGTAAACGATGAAACTTGTGAATCTATTATAATATAATCAAATTGTTTCCGTAATTTTCTAGAACATCTTATACATATATCCTGTCTTTTGGTAAAATCAAACATGAATGTTACTTCTACATTACTTCTTTAATAGTTATTTGTGTATTTAGAGCACAAAGTGATTGATTGTCGCTCGATAAAAAGATTAATCTTTGGAGAACGACAATGACACTTTGTGCTCGAAATACACATATTATTTTTTCTATAAGCGCAGCTCTTAAAAAAAAAATTATCGACACTTCATTCAAATAGGCACATAAGTAAAGTGCCTTTTCCTCCCTTGTAATACAAATAGCTATTATCTATTATCCACTAAAAGTTTAATGATTTGTTGCTAGTTTTAATTATCGAGTGTTTTATTTATAAATATTATTATTATTTATTATTTATATTTATTTTTTATTTCTGTGTTAACCTGAAAATTAAGAAATGTTCTAAAATACTGTTTTCTACTTAGATACTTCCAATTCTAATGATAATTTTGATCATCTACGAGGCTAATTCTGAACCAGGCCGAGGTGGAGGCCACGGAGGATTTGGAGGAGGCCATGGAGGGTTTGGAGGAGGCCGAGGTGGATTAGGGGGAGGTCGTGGAGGATTCGGAGGAGGTCGTGGAGGGTTTGGAGGAGGCCGTGGAGGATTAGGGGGAGGTCGTGGAGGATTTCGAGGTGGATTCGGTGGATTTCGAGGAGGATTGGGGGGGTTTGGGGGCGTACCACCTATCTTTTTCTATCGAAGGAGGTACTGATTCAGTGAAGTGTGAGGTTACAGTTTCCCGTTTTTGTACATTATATTATTGAATGAATTAAATATATAATAGAATGACGTTATTGTGTTAATATTAAAAATTATCTCACAATGAGCAAATCTTTTTATATCCTTTGACTTATGATCCACAAGCTCTATACTTACATTTCTGGTATTGTTTTCTATAATAACAATGGATCGGTCGTTTTACAAATCTTTAATTAGGGTATTCGTGTACATCGGATAATTTTATACAACTCCCTCAAATTTTTCATGTTTCAAATCTTGTGACGTAAATTGGCGTCAAGTTACGCACCTAGCATGAACAGCATTTCCAATAATAATAATAATAATAATAATAATGTTTATTCACAGATATACAGAATTATACAAAATTTACATAATTACAAATACTACAGATACAATTATTCAGCTGTCTGCAAAAAAACTGAAAAACCACAAAGCCGAATGGCTGTCCGTGGTTGAAGTGGTAGCAGACGCTACCCTATAATATGAATGAATTATTAAAGGCTATAAATAGTAGTGTATATTAATAGTATATGAAATGGGATTTAAATATGGTAAAATTCTCTAGAAATGATGATTGAATAAGGAACATACAATATGAACTATAAACTAAATACTAATATTAACTATAAAGGAGATAATGATGGAGAATAATAATGAATCTAATAATAATCAACTCAACTGGGGAACCTTAAAAGAAGTGAGATATTAAATTCCTGTCATTCGTGAACAAAAAAAATTTGACTACTCTTTAGAAATGGTACAATGAATTTGTTGTTGCAATGGTTTCTGGGATGAAATTGTAGAATCGAGGGCCCAAATACATAAAACATTTTTATCCAATAATTTTTTGAGTATTGGGAACTTGAAGTTTATTTTTTTCTTTAGCTCTTGTCGAATGCGAATTGGAGATAAAATTGAAGTTCCTTTGGATTTGAAAGTGTATATTAGTGTTTCCAGAAAAAATGTTTGACGGAGGTCCAACACAGATATATCCCGAAAGATTTGTTCAGTAGGGTAAGTTTTTTCTTTTTTGAGTATTATTTTCAAAAAGTATTTCTGAAGAATCTGCAGTTTTTCAAGGTATATATCTGTTGTTCCTCCCCATGCAAGTATTCCGTACGATAATCGAGACTCAATGAGCGTATAGTACAACATTTTGAGGTGGGCTAAATATAAAATTTTTGTTGAATATTTGAAACGTCCTAACAGAGAGTTTTAGATTCTGGCAAAATTCTGAACATATTTCCTGTTCAATGCTTTATACCCACGTCTAAATTTTTTTTCCGGAAATGTTTTAAATTTTAAATTGAAAATTGAGCGTTCAGAACGAAAAATAATTTTTGCACTTGTTTTTCAGTTTTTACAGTTCATCAGAATTCTGTACTCATTCGTTTAATGTTATACAGAGCGTTCGCCAGACAATAATAAATATGGAATTGGAAAACTATTGAATATAAATTTCTTCAAATAGAAACCTCCTAATTTTATGATATCATTCGATTCAGCATCGAAATTGACGCCATTTTTGCATAGGTTATCTATGCCTACATTCAACAGTTTTAAAAATATTTGCGAATTAACTGTTTGTTCTGTAAAATCACGTATTCTTGAGTTTAATTATTCTCAGTAGGCCATGGCGTCCGCGTTTGCATTAGAAACAAAATCAACTGCCATGTAGAGAATCTCATTGTTATTAACCATGCCGGTTCCTTTGAATTATTCAAATCAAGATTACTTGAATCCTTTCATTATTTATGGCGGATGTAATTGGGTTATCTCAAGAACATGTGTAACATTTGCAATGGTATCCGCAGAAACGGATACAGGTAGAAAACACTATTAAACTAAGTTTTCCGTCGACCGTTCATTTATGATGTATTTTAACGCACTAAAAATCGTTGATTAATGACCCCTGTTAATGAATGATTTTCTATTAATCAACGATTTGCTTATATGCAACCCAACATACATTGCTCTAATTCATTTTATATTGGTTAGTACTATCTGTCATTATTTATTTGTCAATTCTGAAATAAAATTTCAGAGACTCTTCAATACACCAATAGTTATCACATAAAATCAAAGAAGTATCGTTGCGTAATGGTAAATTCAGTCAGACATCAGAGAGGAGATACTAAGGTCGATGGTTCAAACCCACACGAGGGCAAATGTTTTTTGTTTTTTTTTTTAATTTCAATTTGAAAAAAATAAAATTAAACTACACCGAAGGAAAATTAAACTACCTTTGAGTTGATATAAATAGGAAATAGTGATTGTTTTTTATCGTATCGTTAAATAAATAAACATTGAAAGTAAGATATCCCTATTTTTGAAAACTACGGTCGACGGAAAAATTTTGTAACAAACTCGTGAATTAAAATGACGAATAACAATCTCGAACATTAACGCGCTCGCTCCGCTTACGCGTTGAATTATCTCGATTGTTAATCGCCCTTATTAATACACTTGTTCGTTAAATAACCATTAAAAAACTTCAAAAACTTTTGGATCTGTGAAATTGATGAGAGTGCAGAGAAACAAGTCAAGTGATGTTGATGAAGATATTGAAATTGCTATTTTGGGAAAGGTATTTTGCCATATATCTAACAATGTCTTTTAGACAAGTTGCAAGAGACTTCGTGAGAATTCAACAAAGATTCATGCATTTAGTTGAAATTATCAAAAAATTACCACCACTTGTGCAATTACTGTTGATAGTTTACCTTCCGATTTGGAGAATGAAGTTTTGTATTTTGAATCAAATTGTTTGAAATTATCTACTTGCATTCTTTCTTATAAAGTTTATTCATGCTAGACATTCTGAAATTTCACGTTTGAATTTCATTACGGTACTAGGACTTTTTGAACTTTATTATGGTCCTTTCATAATGAGCAGATAATAGTTATTTAAGTACCAAGGAATGTAAAGACGTGTTAACATTCGAGGTGAGCGAGTACGAGCTGAGGCAAAACCGAGCCTTGTCGATTGCCGAGGATGTTAACAGTCGATACATCCCATGTTACTTATTACGTTTTTCCCGCTGCTTGTTGACATTTCTCAAAATTTGCCTGGATTGAAGTTTGTTTTCTTACCCTTCCTTCATGATAATTCGTTCCGCTATTTCATTCTAAGTTGCTTGTGCGCGTAACTAAGTTACCGAATAAAAAGACAACAATAATATTCAAAACGTCTCATAACCTAAAAGTTGATATAAATGAAGCTTGAAAGCATTATTTGTCAAAGTCAAAGTCATTATTACCCTAGACGTGTAAATGACACTATTTACATTCCGTTGTCAGGATGAATTAGTAAACGAATGGCATAGTCCATTTACCTGTCTTGTTGCTAAGCATGTATGGACTATTTACAGTGTCGGCAGTGGGAAATAGTAGTTTACCTAACAAGTGCGGAAAGTGATACTATTCCGCACGCTAACGCGTCGTTCGGCCAGAAATCGCGTGCGGAAAAGGCACTTTACGCTCGTGTTAGGTTCACTATTTTTTCTACTAGCGGAAAAAACACCCAAAAGTTAACATAAAAGAACATTTATTATTAAATATATACAACCATACTTGGTAAGCTTTCTATTTTAACCTTCTGCAACGCAATATTTAGTTTTCGAAAAAATTAATTTTAAAGTTTTGCCATTTGGGGATTATACACAACAAAGAAAGAGCTTTCAAAAACAAAAGAGTTCTTAAGTTAGCAGGGTGAGCTTCACCCCCAAAAACCACCCCTAATAGGTAGAATATTAAGAACTAAAAATACTTTCAGGAGTACCTAATTGAGAATGACAATTTGACCAACTTTAGTTGTTATGTACTAATTTTTAATCTTCCACCGGTACTGATAATTACTTACATTCAAACAATCCTTGGACAGAAAAAGTAATATAAATCAAAATGTTTGAATGTTTAATCTCATTAATACTTGCTTGTTAGGTTTGCTAATAAAATTCGCTTTTTCCTTTGTGTTTTCAGAGGTGACAGATTTGTAACATCTCGCGCTACAAGTAAGTGAGAATTTAATATTATAAGTGAAACTGAAATGTGCAATATAAAAAGGAATTAATCTGGCACTAATTATAGATTTAGGGTGCAATAATATGGCGAAAAGGGGAACATTCTTCATGAAAATGGAAAAATTAAACATGTGATTTATTTGTAATATCTAATTCCCCGTCACAAGCCACGCTGGACATTGAACTATTTCTGATAGATATTGTGAAAAGACTAACTGAAAATAAAAGAAAAAATCTGAAAGTGAATATTCGCATTTTCATTCAGATAGTTGATTTTTTAATTTTCTCTAGTTTTCATTGAAAAAAAATTATTAAATAAATTAGATGGGGAGCATGCCAATAAAAAAAATCACTCACAGAAATCGTTCACTTCTCTCGCATTTTAATCCCCAATACATTTTGGTCGACGAAAATCTATTTCGCTTTGCCAAGCTCTTCAGGAGGATTGATATAGGATTGAAAAAACAATTATTTTTTTTGAAAACTATAGAAAATTAAAAAATCAACTATCTGAATGAAAATGCGAATTTTCACTTTTTTCAGATTTTTTCTTTTGTGTTCAGTTAGAGTCTTTTCACAATATCTATCAGATGTAGTTCAATGTCCAGCGTGGCTTTAGTCGGGAAAGTGGTTGTTTTCTGTTGGATATTACAAATAAATCACATTTTTCAATTCTCATGGATAATGTTTTCCTTTTCAACATGACTACCTAATCATTATAACATCGTTGTATAATATGCTGTTTTATTATACCTGTATCGTAATGCTTGTCAAATGCACTCAAAAGCGTACGGAATCTTCAAGATCAATTCACGCCGTGATAGAAAGATTATTGCTAGGTAATAGTTGACTTTTTTAATTTTCTCCAGATTTCATTGAAAATTCATTAAATAAATTAGATAGGGAGAATGTTATTAAAAAATATCACTCACAGAAATCGTATCATTTCATTGAAGCAAGATTCGCTTCTCTCGCATTTAATCCTCAATACCTACATTTTTGTCGACGAGAATCTATTTCGCTTTGCCAAGCTCATCAGGGAGATTGATAAAAAATTGGAAATCATGCTCTGCAGAAGCAATTACACACCTCAAGGATGGAAATGATGGAAATATTTCTTCTGTGGTAACACGTTGAAAGTTATTTTTTGACATGGACCTGTCATGGGCATTGCATTTTGATTTTTTTTCGAAAATATGAATGGGATATTCATTAATTCTGTTGTGGAATCATCTGCGGCTGAAAGAGAAACTTCAGTCGCTATTTTCCATCGTTCAAGATAACCTCTTGGGAGGTATTCATGTTGAAAAGGATAACATTCTCTTGATATTACAAATAAATCACATTTTCATGGAGAATGTTCCCTTTTTCAACATGAATACCTCCCAAAGGTTATCTTGAACGATGGAAAATAGCGACTAAAGTTTGTCTTTCAGTCCACAACAGATTTTATGAATATCCTATTCATATTTTCGGACAAAAATCGAATAGGTACTATTATCCTTGGAGTTAATTATTTAGTAACATTCAGGGAATGTGGCAAGATAATTAAAATAGGCCGCGATACTCCGATAAACCAAACCCCACCCATGACTCGACCTCTTTAACCAAATTTGAGTTGAGGATCGAATAACACTCCTAAATATTTCATTTTATCTATGTTCTTGTCACTGTCACTGCTATTAATGATCAATTGTATATTCTCATTTAATTTTGGAGGCTAGATAACACCTCAACTGAAAAAAAATACATTTTTGCATGGCCTGCGCACGTCTATGTGTTCTTATCAAGTCGCTTGAAATAGTATTGAGCAGGTCAAGTCATTCCAAGGGGCACTTTATTCAGGTAATCATGGATTATTACCGTTAAATTTTGGGTATTTTTGGTTCTCATGTACTCATGTACCATGTACAAAAATTAAAGTACCGTCTGCAAAGATTTTGACGAAACAATTCTGCAAATAGTGCTGTAAATCATCAAAAAATAATATAAATAATATAAGGTCCCTGCGGAACTCTATGAGTTTTAAGTTAACTTTATTTTCATGAAATTTTTCCCTCAAATAATTTTTTTTTCATAATATCAACTTCATATCATTTTTTTGGTACTTCAATCCTAATTTATCCCTATCTATAGCTTCAAAAGCTTTTTCAAGTCCACAGATAGACTATTCATAACTTTATTTTCATAGACGTTTGATTCTACGTACGTGCTGTAATGGAAATTGAATTTTCAATCCACTTTTTCACAAAAAAAATCTTAGAAATGTCCCAAAAAAATGCAGGTTTTTTATCTTTCTTTTGATACCAAATTCATTTCGATTGGATAAAGTTTGTTTCAAATTTTAAAGGAAGATAAATGCCACTGCAGCTACCTCGACTCTATCTATGAAAAGCATCTGGAGGTGCTGCCGCAGACATAGTTATATAGAATCAAACGTCCTCTAGAAGCCTGTCCTTGTTTGAAATTGATACGACGAACCGTTTTTGAGTTATCGACTCTTTTATTCCAAAAAATGTGCCAAATGTCATCGCGCTCATGGCCTCTTAATGTGCCGCGGTGGCGCGATGGTATTAATTATTACGTTACCATTATTATTGACATTATCAAAAAGTTCATTCAAGGCGGTTGTTCAGATTGAAATTTTGAATCACTGTCAGCGTAGTTTACTCTTGATCAAAATTCTATTTTTTGTTCCCCCCTGTACACCGTTTGGAAATTTGAGATTTTGACAACTCATATGCAAGTATTTTGCAATGCACTAATTTTTATGAAGAATAAAGTTTTCTGACAAATCGATAATAACAAAGTTTTCCATATGGTGCAAATTTTTGAAACTCACTGTATATAGTCTGGACCACATTTTTATAGGCGAAAATATACTAGGTGTCATATTGAAAAATGGAAAGTTTATATCACTTCTCGTGTGACCGGATGTTTCATTAAGCTGAGTTTCTTATCAAAAAGTGTAGTTTTAGGTCGTATACAAATCTTCCAAATTATATTTCCTTTTTTGACCCGAGCCACTCTGTTAACATTTAAAAAAACGAATGAAAATATTAGTAATAATTTTAAAATCAATATTTACCTACACTGCAGATGCATTTTAATCAAAAACCGTAAAGTTGTATATTTATCAATACCTAACTTTCGGACTAAAATTTATAATTTTAACGTATATAGCCCTCTAGATCAAAAATTAAAATTCAAAATTAAAAGAGAAAATTGGTTACAAAAAGTAACGAGTGATACATGGTTGTATTCATAATGTTATATGGAGACAATAGAAGTGAAAATATACCGGGTGCCTCATTTAAAAATCAAAAGTTAATATCACTTCTGGTGAGACCGGAAGTTGCATTCATGAAACTGAGTCACTTGTCAAAAAATGAGTTTTATGTCTCATACACATCCTTCAAATTTCATTTCAATATCTGCAAAATCAAAAAAGTTACAAGTGCGAGCCACTTCCCGTGGACACCCGGTATATTCACGTTATTGGTTGAGATATGAATTTCTGTGAATCGTGTTGGGGTATGAACGCTACTGGCTATATCATTTAAACTATATAAATAAAAGATATTTCAATTGAATTGTAATCTACAAATTTAATATTTACAAGTTGTTTTAATTTACGTCACATTTTTGTTTCATTACGACATTCATCAATACTGCATATAATAAATCCCTCTCTTTGTCTAACTTCACCACCAATCCAACCAGTAAATCTAAAATACTAAGGTTTGCCCTAGTTATCTAAAGTTGATTTAATATCTCTTATTTTCACCAGTGAATAATTTGTAGTATACAATTTTTGTACATTATTTCTCAATTTAATACAGATTTCTGCTCCAATAATGCCATTTATGAGAAATATTACCCAAATAAATTTTCATGAAGATTGGACGATACTACTTGGCGGATGATTATTAACAGAATAAGAAAATAAAATTCATAAAAAGCCTTTTAGATGTGCTAAAAAAGGGGAAAATAATCTTTGAATTAAATCAATCCCATCATTTTGTCAGATTATAAAATTTCAAATATATGAAAGCTTGTCGCGAGAAGTAACTATGTATTTCTTATAATTTATATTTTTAAGTGATGGGATTGATTTACTTCATATTATATTTTCCTCTTTCTATAGCGTATTCAAATGAAAGCTATTCTCAATTTTTTTTTCAAGTTTATTTTGTTTTGTATTTTTAAGCATTAGAATTTGTTTAATTATCTGTTTTAATAGGTGCACCAAGCTTCTCAGCGCATACCCCACCTTACTTGATACATACCTACATACAGGTCAAGATATTAATATTATTGACGATTCGATCTTTATCACAATTGTTACGGATTTTATTTTCGTGAGTTTTGGCATCAAAAAGTAGGGGTTTTAGCCAGCGACCGACACTTTTTTTTCGTAATTTTCCTTGTCCGAACAATCCTCGTTTCTTTCTAACTTTCTACGCGTTCTCAATCTAGCAATCAGGTAGGCTAGATACAATTTTTTGAAATTAAATTTTTCGACTAACTATCCGATATTATGCACTATTTTTACAGATTTTTCCGCTTTTATTTTCCAAAGTTTTCGTTACTTTTTTCGAGAAGGCATCTGAACAATATTTTTCTGCGTTCTCTATCTAGTTTTTGAAGGGGGGCAGAGAGTAACATTTTTTAGGATTATATTATTCGACCGTAAGTTAGTTTTTAGTATTTTCATGTTTTTTTTTTTTCGATTTCAATTTCTCCACTTTTTTTGTGATGGGGAGGTGGGACAAGTACCCCGATCAACTTTTTATTCTATCATAATTTTCCATATCTGAACCTGTTGGAAAATTTTCCGGATTCCGTCGCGTTCTATAAAGCCTTCGAAGGGGAAGGGGGGCTGAGGGGTAACATTTTCCAAAAATATATTCACCGATTATAGATGGTATATTCCAAATATGAAAAAATATCTCTAGTCTGCATAGTCGTTAAAATATAACATTTGTGTATTCTTATTATGTCTAGGTAAGGGAATATAAAAAAAAAACGAAAAAAGACCCAAAAAAAACGAAAAAATAATCGAAAAAAAGGAGTTATTATTTAGTCTGATATAACCAGAATGATCTAACCTAAGGTTACTATAAATTGATATTCGCATAATTTGTTGGTGTCAAGTTTTTGGATGAGATTAAATGATGTTTTGATTGAATTCTATTTCGTTATTTTTAACTATTTAGTTTTCTCATTAGTGTCACTTTCCTTTCTATGAATTCAGATCTATGAAATATTGTTCTATCAATGGATCTCAATTCAATACAATTCATTCTGCTGTTTGTAATGTTATTCTGATACTCTGAATACTACAAATTTTACTCACTTCATTCCGAATTCTCTGACATTTTTAAAAAAAATTATAATCACTGACATTTCCAGGTTTTTTAGGCTAGTGGCAAAACTTAGTTTACAAATGGCACTTAATCTCCACTAACAAAACAAAAAAAATACGTGCCTTTTTTCTGCCATTGGTGTTTCACTATTGGATGTTAGTTAATTCAGCTTTATGTTAATTTTTACCATTTTAACGTATTTTGTTACACGTTTATACATTTTTTATACAATAAACAAGTATGTTAATATGTATGAACATGAACATACAGGCCATACAGCTTGCAGAGATACCACTGCATTTATATATTTTTTACAGAATATCTATGAGAATCAACACCCGTTAAAAATTAACAACAGCTAAAGAATTATCGATATCTAACTTTAGTACTTTTATGATTTTCAGTGGGCCAACAGCATGACGAGTCCTCGCATGCAAAGAAAACATTTTCTTCAAAAGCGAAGAAACTTCTTTACAAACGCCTAACTATTCTACAGTGGCTACCAAAGTACACAAAAAATGACGTCTTGGCAGATTTTATATCTGGTTTAACAGTTGGACTGACGATGATGCCTCAGTCTATCGCTTATGCTGGACTTGCAGGACTAGCTCCTCAATATGGATTATATACTGCTTTCATCGGATCGTTCACATACGTTTTTGTCGGAACAGTGAAAGAGGTGAAGTATTAGTATACAGGGTGAGAAAATAGTTAAATGGGATGGGTATAATTTTTTTTTAATATCAAAGTGTTGATCGATGCTCAGTTGATAATCATTCGGAAATGAACCGACTGACCACGAAATTGTTTCAAAAATGTATATGTATACTATTCTCAACAATTTATTTCAAATTTTTCGGTACCTAATTGTCGATCTATTCTGAATTTCCTATCAGGTATTCATTCTAGCAAAAAATATTCTAAATATATATATACAGTGACCGCCAAAAAGTATGTACCATATGGGAAAAAAGTTTATTATTAGAGTATTGGAAAAAAGATTATTGGGAAAAGTTTGTGCATGTCCGATAACCTAAAAATTGATTTTTGACATATGTCACGTGATCGCTGGTATGGCGGCAAATTGAAAAAAATTACTATGAATAGGCAAAAAATCGGGTAAAATGGCAAGATACCAAAGAAAGTTATTTGAAGAAGTTACTTAGAATTCAATTTTATATACATAAACAAAGTAGTTGTATAAAAATATAAAATTATTTCCTTATGAATAGCTTGACCATACTGAAATATTCATATTTCAATTATAATAACAAAACTTTCTCATTTTCTCTACACCAGAGAGCACTAAATTAAAAAAATTGAATTTTGTCAGAACTCTTGCTGTTACATTGTTTCGTATCTAACAGTCATATCAGAATTCCACGATTATTGCGATGATAGGGAAATACAAAAATATTATGCTTTTCCGATTATAATCAATTTTTGATGATAATCGTGCACGAACGTTTTACTTCGCACATAATCTTAGAAATAGTGCGTCAAATTAAAGAGGCTAGAGTTTTCAACATTGCATGCGAAGTAAAACGCTCTGGCACGATTATAGTCGAAACTTGATTATGATATGGAAAACATCATGTTTCTGGAGTGTCATGTCATCTGTTAGATACGAACCAGGGTTTTAACAAAATCCAATTTTTTTAATTTAGTGCTCACTGCTGCGGAGAATATAAGAAAGTTTTGTTATTATCATTGAAATACAAATGTTTCAGTATGGTCAAGCTATCAATAATAATATAATATATTTGATATTTTTGTATAGCTAGGAAAATATTTAAAAAAATAGCTATTTTCAATTTTCTCTTATTTTTTTTTCAAACTTCGTACTTGTGTATAAAATTCAATTCCAATCAACTTTTTCAAATAACTTTTTTGATATCTTGCCATTTCATTTTAGAAAACAAAAACTAAAATTTAAAATTCATGGAAAACAGTTACCTCTAACGTTGTTAAAGAAGTATAAGATATTTTTTTTGTTTAGAAAAAGTGTGAGAAAATGGGTTATTTATTCCATTTCCTGTTAAAAATTATGTAAAATAAATAATGACTCGTACCGCTCTCCCTGGTCTGGGTAAAAATGAAAACTTCAAAAAACGCTGAGAAACCCTGTACAACATTAAATCCTAATATTTCTTTACACTTATCATTGCATATTCAAATGAGAATGGCTTTTCTCATTTTCCCTCATATTGGTGAAGTAACAGAAAAAAATATGCCGATGCCGCATCCCTTTAACAAAGGAGACCGCTAAAATAAAGTTTGTTTTGACCATTGAAGTGCGAGCCGCGTGCCGATCGTCAACTTATCGCGCCTGCTCTCGGGGCACGCGCTGCACACCTGCTAGGATCGTCCTGTACGAAGTAGTTATGAAGAGGACTACGATAGGCTCTTTCAACAACAGAACGCCAAGAGTGGAAGTTGGCTCGTGAGCTTGTTTCACCATTGTTTTTTTTTCTTGAAGCTGCTATTCATAATAATATAATATATTTGATATTTTTATACAGCTAGGAAAATATTTAAAAAAATAGCAATTTTCAATTTTCTCTTATTATCTTTTCAAACTTCGTATATGTGTATAAAATTCAATTCTAATCAATTTTTTCAAATAACTTTTTTCGATATCTTGCCATTTCACCTCACTTTTTGCCTTTTCATAGTAATTTTTTCAATTTGCCACCATATCAGCGATCACGTGACATGTGTCAAAATCGATTTTTAGGTTATCGGACATGCACAAACTTTTCCGAAGAATCTTTTTTCCAATACTCTAATAATAAACTTTTTTCCCATATGGTACATACTTTTTGGCGGTCACTGTATATATATAACCATTAAATTAAAAAAAGTTGAATACAATATTTGTCAATGTTGCTGAAGAGCCTCAGCAGATAGTGGGGATGAATTTATTTTTAATAACCGTTTCAAACTGAGTGAACTGTTTATTTTTCAGGTATCTATAGGACCAACAAGTTTGATGTCAATTTTAACCTTCTCGTACACAGTAGGAAAGCCAATCGAATGCGTGATATTATTAGCATTTATAGCTGGAACTGTTGAGTTACTCATGGGATTATTGAAATTTGGTAAGAAAACATTACATAGCTGGCATTGACAAATATTATTGGTATAAGCAATAATAGGGGGGCATTATTTCTGATTCGAAACTGAAATATTGTTTTTCTACGTTCATGCAAAAAACAAAACTTTATTGAACTATATTTGGTGGAAAAACTGTCTCTTTATTGCACTGAGTGCAATAAAGACTTTATTGCATTCTACTATAGCGTTCTGTCATCATGACAGACATAAACTTTCAAATCGACGCCAAATTTAGCCCATTTTCTGTGAGATTGTATTACGTTTTAAATAGTTGCATGTTTCATCATATTCATTATATGATGAAATATGAAATTACTGGAAAATGCAATTTGTTAAAAATAAAATTATTTCCTTCGAATATCATCTGAATTACACAAAATGTTTTTGAATTACTTTTAGCAGATAGATTCAAACAAACGATGTCTTCCTTACAGTTTAGTGCCACCTAAATAAAACATTTTCTGGTTTTTGCATGAACGTAGAAAAAATATTGTATGAAACTCGTGCAAAAAGAGTTTATTGCACTCGACGTGAAATTGTCCAACGAGGCCATCAGGCCGAGTTGAACCTACTTGAACCTACTTTTTGCACTTGTTGCATAAATAACTATTTTCATTTTGCAGGATTTCTGGTGGATTTTATTTCTCCATGTTTGACATCTGGTTTTACATCTGCTACAACACTAATAATCGTGATGGCGCAAGTGAAATTCCTATTCGGTTTGAAAATCAAGAGTCACGATTTCATTGGTATAATTATGGAATTCTTCGAAAAAATTGATCAAATTAAATGGCCTGACGCATTAATGGCTTTTTCGTGCTTCGTTTTTTTGATTGGCTTCAAGGTAAGATAATTTGGATATTTTCATTGTTTACGTATTTTTTTGATCATTTTCATAATAACGGATATCATATAGCCAGTCTCCTTTCATAATGTATTATCCTATGTATCTCAAAAAGTGGCATTGGCAGAGACATAAGTATTCGATATTAAAATAATGTACTCAAACTGAAAGTAATAACATAAAATTGCAGAACTTAATCAAGACGATTTTTAAATACAGGATGAGTTTTTGAAAATTTGTATGATCACAAGTTTAAAACTGTATATCCATTTCTGACTAGCAGTATTTTAAATGGTTCGCAGTTAAGTACCCATAAAGTTCAAATATATATACATATATATATATATATATATATATTTACAGTGTGTCCATAAAGTAACCCCCCCTGTTAACTTTTGACCGGAGTGGGATTTCCTTTTGGATTCTGTTTTGGTGGAATAGTAGTTTATAAGCTACTATTTGACAGTACTAAAAACTGTTTACCCTTCAAAATGGCGCCTAATGGCGGCCAGGCGCCATTTTGAAAGATTTTTTGAAACGGCATGGGAGGTCGGGTGATACCTCATTGGTATTGTCTTTCGATTTTCTATATGACTACAAAATTTCAGAAAATAATATTCATCCAAAACAAAATGGCGGCACATTATTTCAGAACTTTTATACGCGATTTCTTTGAATAAATGGCTTTAAATGAGCTCAATTGAAATAAAAAAATAATTTTTGATATATACAAATGTTCTCTGTCCCTCAGAATTGCATATGGGACATGATTTCTGAGATTTGCTGAGATTCAATAACACGAGGTATTACACTACTCATCTACTTATTTGAGTGCCATTTTGAGTGACAGGAAGCTCTTGAAGAAACGAAAACATATTTTATCATTGCACTAAAGCTCTTTAATAGCCATTTATTCGAAAGGATCCTCTTGTGAGAGTTTTAAAATAATGTACCACCATTTTGTTTTGAACCAATATTTTTGTTTCAAATTTTGCTGCCGAATAGAGAATTGAAAGACGAATCGAATGAGGTATCACTCGACCGCACATGCCATTTAAAAAATCTTTCAAAATGGCGCCTGGCCGCCATATTGAAAGATAGAATTTTTTTATCATTGTCAATAAGTAGCTTATCAACTATCATTTAACTGAAAAAAATTTCAAAGAAAAATTCCTCTCCGTTCAAAAGTTAAAAGGGGGAGGGGGGTTACTTTATGGACAGACTGTATGTGTTCGGAATGATTTCCGCGGTCAGATATTTGAAAATTGAAAATTCGGGTTGAACCACGCCAGCCCCGCCCACACGGTCATCAAAACAGATATAAATACAAGTCCACAACCCGCAAATCCTCAGTTCTCTCGAAGGAGTAGTCAGATTGAGACCTTAGAGAGAGCCAGTGACGAGACTTGGGGAGTAGACAGATTAAGACCTCAATCTAGAATCACGTTTCCCCACCTTTTTGTCTTCTTTCATTTCTTGAAAATGGCTCCGAAACGTCGAATTCCTACTAATTCCAGACGCGCTTCAACCCGAACTTTTAGTTCTCAAATATATATACAGTGTCACACATAAAGTTAGCAACATATGGAAGTTTTTTTAAAATTGCATTTTTTGGTATACCATGTCTGTAGGTACTTCAATTTATGTTCATCATTGGGTTATTTGAGTAACCCTGAAATCGGTGCACAGAGATGACTGTTATTTCAAAACATGATTTCTTGAACTCAAACGAACTGAAAAATTAACGGTTGGTTGGTTCAATCTTCTATGGAAATTACGACAGTCCTACTTTCCTACCTATATTTGATGTAACTATTCTCAATACTTTAGAAATAATAGCTATTTGTATTACTAGGGAGGAAAGTGCCACTTTTCCTCCCGCAGGATGTAGGATGTAGTACACATCCAAGGGAGGAAAAGGCACTCTACTCCCATGTAATACATATGATTTTTCCTCCTACCCACTTAATGAACCATTTTTTGTAAATTTAAAACGCATCTCAACTGCTTTTGTCTAAAACGGACCATACTTGCATGATGGAAAGTATAGACAATACAATCATGTCCATCTGAGAATCTGCGGTGCTGCAATGGCTAGCGTCTTGGGTTTGCCCGGGTTCAGCTCCTGGCAATTGCAATTTTTTTTTTAAAAACGTTATTCTACTTTCGTCTTGTTAGTGATTTGAATTATTGGACATTTAGATAGTTTATACATTTCGGATTGCTATTGAGTGATTTTCTCATAAGTAATGTTATGTGCCTATTTTAATGAAGTGTCGATCATTTTTTTTCTAAGAGCTGCGCTTGTAGAAAAAATAATGTGTGTATTTCGAACAGAAAGTGTCATTGTCGTTCTCCAAAGATTAATCTTTTTGTCGAGCAACAATCAATCACTTTGCGCTCTAAATACACAAATAGCTATTAAAGAACTAAAGTAGGAGTAACATTCATGTTTGATTTTTACCAGAATACAGGATATATAAGATGTTCTAGAAATTACGGAAACAATTTGATTATAATAGATTCACAAGTTTCATCGTTTACAACTTACTTGAAATGAGGGGCAGGAAAAGTACTTTTCTCCCTAGGGAGGAACAGTATAAGTTTCCTCCCTGGTTTGAGGGAGGAAAGTGTGTACTTTCTATAGGGGTAGGAGGAAAAAATATTTTGAAAGAATAATTCTTGACATCACCCTAATTCATACAAAAAATTTCAGCAACTTCCTAAACTCAAAGTGGAAAATCCTACTTTGAAGAAACTACTTTGGTTCCTGGCCATATCCAAAAATGCACTGATAGTTTTGATTGGTTCGCTAGTAGCTCTCTTTCTACATAACAATGGCGGGGTGCCTTTCCTCATAACAGGAGAAGTGCCAAAAGGACTTCCTGATTTCCGTTTTCCTTCTCTGTCCGCGAAATTTGGGAATGAAACAGTCGGCTATAAGGAAATGATCGTTTCGTTAGGATCAGGTGCTATTGTTGTACCAGTGGTGGCTGTATTGGCTAACGTCGCCATAGCGAAGGCATACAGTGAGTAATCAAATATATAAAAAAACAAAATAGTCTTTTTCTACAACTGTCAAAAAAAAGTCCACTTTTTTTGTGCGGTTTGTATGCGTAAAGTATTACAATATTTCACTATCAACATATTCATTATTAAACGGAAAAGCGTCAAAAAGTGCACTTTTTTTAACGGCTGTTGCTAGGCAACCGACAGATTCCTGCAACAACAGTGACAGATCCGAATAATAACGAAATCCTGTCATAAAGCCAGTTCTCATTTTCTTTGGCAACTAATAACCTATAAATATCTGATATACAAATGTTTCACCAATAACTTAGCATTCTTACTATTAAATAAGTATTATCAAAATTCCAAACTATCGCAGCGAATATATTCAAAAGGTACCTAAGGAACTATTGGACCTAATTTACACTAGGTAATCCACGGTAGCTGTGGCTGTTTGGCCGTCAGAAATTAGTTGACAACAATAAGTAATGAAATTTGTGAAATTGGGCATCTATCCAGATGACGAATTCTTGATAACTATAAATTTAATTTAAGTAGAAATGAAAAGTGATGAAGATTGAACGGAGAAAATCGTGGATAGTGCAAATATGAGATTTCCTTGACATAGTTCAAAGAAAGAAAAAGGTATTCGTTGCTTCACGGGGATTGTTTATTTATTTTGAATACAAATCTAAGAAAATGAAAGTTACTTCGATGGACTAGTTATTCGAAAGTCAAGTCAACATTAATAATAATAATATGTATCTCGATGATATGTTATTTTAATACTCGCTTCAAATTTTCCATTTTGCGGGATAGTGTGAAGAGAAAGGGATTTCGACTCTGTCGAAATTATTCGTTTCATTTGTTTAAAACTCAACTCTCCGGCATACTCTTCGAACTTTGTTCGAATAATGAATCAATAAAAATATGCCAAATTCATTTGATACCTGCAAAAAAATATGAATTGGTTATTTGTTTTGACAGTTGTAGAAAAAATACTGTATGAAACTCGTGAGTCAAGTGTTTTTTTTTACTCGTAGGAAAGCCGCACTCCGCCTACGGCATCGTGCGTCAACATTTCCTACTCGTAAAAAAAAGTATCACTTTACTCACTTGATACATAAATTAATATTCAAGTATAAGCTTTGATGGTACGGTTATTAAAAATTATATTAATATAGCTAATTCCTACAATGATTTGAAGATATGAGGGTAAATACGGTTTTTTATTGATCTGAGGTAAATACCCTTGAGGTATGACTCGTATTTTGAGCGATTCTCTACCAATTTAAAAACGTGAAAATTTGTAACATTGCTATGATATCAATGGCGAAGGAATAAATCCTCGCAAACTGATATAATGGGAGATGAAAGGGTAGCAATCTTTTAAGGATACCTCGTATTTTGAGCAATTTCCTACCATTTTAAAAACGTGAAAATATGTACACACATTACAATATTACCATAGAAAACAAAGACGAAAATTTAAAATTCATGGAAAACAGTTACCTCTAGCGTTGTTAAAGAAGTATAACATTTTTTTTTGTTTTGATAGTCGGTTATTTATTCCATTTCCATTTAAAAAAGTTAGAGCAAATTATATAAAATAAATAATGACTCGTACCGCTCTTCCTGGTCTGGGTAAAAATGAAAACTTCAAAAAACGCTGAGAAACCCTGTACAACATGAAATCCTAATATTTCTTTACACTCATCATTGCATATTCAAATGAAAATGGCTTTTCTCATTTTCCCTCATATTGGTAAAGTAACAGAAAAAATGCCGATGCCGCAGCCCTTTACAAAGGAGACCGCTAAAATAAAGTTTGTTTTGACCATTGAAGTGCGAGCCGCGTGCCGATCGTCAACTTATATGCGGCCTGTGGCCGCCCTTGCTTGGTGCACACCTGCTAGGATCGTCCTATACGAAGTAGTTATGAAGAGGACTAGGATAGGCTCTTTCAACACGCTGTATTTGAATTTGTAACTGTTATGTAGCCTCTAGCCATTTCATTAGAAGTATCAATTTGTTCATTTTGGGAGTTTTGTCAAGTTTATACTGAACTTCAATAATTTTTGTAGGTGGTGATGTGATCGTTGACGCCTCTCAAGAAATGATATCTTTAGGCTTGTGTAATATTTTTGGTTCCTTTGTAAAAGCCATGCCAAGTTGTGGAGCGTTTACGAGATCTGCTGTGGCAAGCAGCAGCGATGTACGAACACCTCTCCAAGGAGTATACTCTGGTGAGTACAAAAAGTAAGGTTTATTATAGGGGATATTTTGTGGTGAAAGTGTTGTAGTGGAGACCAGAAAAATCAATCAATCAAAATATGCTTTATTGTCCGAAGATTTACATTTTATTGACAAAGTCTTGTAAAAATAAAAATTAAATAAAATCAGGTATATATATAATTAAACACATTTCACATAACAACTTAAGTATAGGTACAACATATTAAAATTTGAAATTAACTCTAATGATCACTCATGTTTTTATTGAGGAAATCTTGAACGTCATAAAATACCTCATCCACAAGAATATCTTTCATTGACTTTCTGAATGAAGTGATGGAATCAATGATTTTGACACTTGCTGGAAGATGGTTATAAAATTTAGCAGCATTGTAAATGATTGAGTTTTTTATTAAATTGGAAGATGGAATGGGTAGTCTTAAGTAGTTATTTTGGCGGGTGGGTCCATGAATTGTGTCGTACGTTAATTTGTTTTTATGTACTAAACATACGATTTCAAGAATGAAGAGAGATGGAATCGCGAGGAGTTTCTGCTTTTTGAATGAGTCTTTACAGGATACTCGAGGTCCAACTCCGCAAATATAGCGAACAGCACGTTTCTGAAGAGTAAAAATCATGTTGAAGCGTTGTTTATTGCAAGTTCCCCAGAAAGGGATACCATACCTGACATGTGACTCAAATAGTGCGTGATATACTACTTTCGCAGTTGTTTCACCCAATTCATTTGAAATAACTCGCAGAGCATAGCACGCCGAGGACAGCTTTTTACTCAGAAGGCAAATATGATTCTCAAAATTGAGGTTACTGTCTAAATGAATCCCTAGGAAGGTGTTGATATTGTTAGCTGAAATGATGTCATTCCCCATGGGAATGTCTGGTATATTGCATTGAAATGATAGAAGACTAGTTTTGTTAGTGTTGAATGAAAGCAGATTCGCATTACACCAGTTTCTCACAGCAGTTATTTCTCGAGACATTTTGCTTAAAAGATTATTTGAATTTTGATCATGCCATAAGATCGTTGTGTCGTCTGCAAAAATAGTGAATACACCCTCAGTCTTGATATTTGCAAGGTCATTAAAATATAACAAAAATAGGATAGGTCCAAGCACAGACTCCTGTGGTACATTCTCTCATTTGTGGTTAGATCCCAATCTTTGAATTTCGTGAACAATCCGGACTTTTGCCTAAATCCAATGGGGGTACAACAGAAAACAACTGTTGCCCCTGTGAGTTTATACAGCATTACAGCAAGTGAAATAAAATGAGAAATTAAATAAAATAATATAAAAAGATAAAACTGGACAACACTCATAACAAGTTCATACAAAAAATAAAATAAGAGAAGTAAAATTAAACATGGTTATCTTTTATTTTATTTCAAGTTGACAAGACAATTAACAGATGACAGAAAACATACATATAAATAATACGGCTGAGTGCTTATTTTTTTTAATATTCTCATTGAATTATTTATTATTTGTATTGCCAATATTGAAAATAGCCATAAACTTCTGTAGCCTGTAGTATATGCCGTTAGAGGCCGAAGATTTTATTATTTATTGAATAAAGCAAGGCACTGTCGACTTAAAATATGACCTTTGAATAGAAATAGGAAAAGGCTGAGTGTTTTTGAAGTAGTGCCTATATGAAATTCCAAAATTTTGATTGCCAGCTTCTTATTTCTTATATTATTTTACTCTGCTTTTTAAACACTCCAAAAATTATTACTTTACATCTTACTTCATTTTATTTCTCATTTTATTTTACTTGCTGTATAAACTCACCATTATATCTCTTACTATCAGGGCAAAGCTTACACAAAAACTACTTTTACGATGCTCCATAAATATCATAGCTAAACTTATTGTACTGAATTATCACAATTTACTCTTAAATTTTTTATTTGACACTTAAAACAGAATACAAACAATGTTTCAATCGACTCAACTAATTTATATCACAATCACTGGACTATTATTTTATTTATGTTCACTCTTTTGCAATACTTCTTCTCAGCGCTAGTTTCATGCAATTTATAGCTGTAAACAGATTCTCGCGGCGTTTCGGGAATTCTCCACCTTCATCTATTCTAGGAGTCTTACTCTCCGTTCGTAGATGGTGTTAGCCGTCATTTGCGCCACCGCCATTCCTCCCTAGGTGGCGCCAGCCGTTACTCGAATAATTTGGTCTGAATCGTCTGTTTCATCAGTGTAATTTAATTATTCGAAGAATATGATAGAAATTCCTAAGATATAAATGCAATGCAATATGAATATAGTACCGTGATTGGAGCCTTAAAAGGGCATTATTTTCATTTGATAATTATTGTGCGTAAACTATATAAGTATTTACGCACTGTTGACAGTGCGTAAATTGATACTTTTTCGCACAAGTGCGGAAAAAAATAACCTGAGCTTAACGAAAATATTCATGCAAACATTTTCCAGTGTCCCATAACATTAAAAAAAATTAAAAATAAAACATTTTCAATTATTGTAAATTGGAAGAAATATTTTTTCGCACTGAAAATGAAAAAAATATTTATTTCATTGTTTGATCTAGGTTATTCTGTGAGTAACAAATTCAAAAGTTTCCGCGGATACAAAATAGATAATTTTGTAAAGGAAGATATTTAATCTAATACCCACAGAAAAATAGGACCCTGTGAATTATTTAAGAAACGATTTATTTTGTATCATGTGTACTATTGAATTGTACTTGCTTAATTGGAACTGATTATTGTCGAAAATGTCGAAGTCTACTCCAAAAAATATTGAAAAAAAATTATTTTTATCTCGAAACCAAACTGATTAGGACATATGTTTATATGAACTTTCCGTCCTAAAAACTTTCAAAGAATCACCCTTCGAAGTTTATAGGAATATTTGCTTCTCAAATTTCTCTATGCAATGCGAAAATGGAAAATGTTCGCATTAATATTTTCATTGTAGCTCCTGAATCGTACAAGTAAATGAAAAACTTTAACAAAACAAAAAGATGTTAAATAAAGTTACATTGATCAATCCTGTCTCATAATATGTCAGTGACGGCGGAAGAAAAAAAAAGGGTTGAACAAGGCTTGACTTTGAAAAAAGAAGGACTCTTGTGAATTATTTGAGAAATGGATTATTTTCTATCGTGCGTACTATTGAATGGATTGGTCTTACCCAATTTGAATTGATTATTGTCGAAAATGTCGAAGTTAACTCAAAAAAATCTTGAAAAAATGTATATTAAAACCAAGCCGTTTGGGACATATGTTAATATAATTTTTCGTCTTGAAAACTTTCAAAGAATCGCCTTCCGAAGTTTGTCAAAGTACTTAATTTACACCCTGTATAAGAGTGAAATGGTTCGCGTGACGTCACCAAAGGGAGAACTTCTACCTTTTTTTTTGTTATGAAAACAAGGGTATTGTGAGGCTTTCTGTTGAAGGCTCGTTTATATTATTTATTCATCTTAACTTTATTTTTCCTACGAGCGTGCGGAAAAGTTACTTTTCCGTACGATTTTTCGTTTTGTAAGTTGTACTTTTCCGCACGATTTTTACTTTTCCGTACGATTTTTACTTTTCGGCACGATTTTTGTATTTTTGAAAATGATAATATTGAGGACTAACTAAATGATCTATGTAACTATTCTGTATAATTAGTCATTTTGTAGCATTATTATAAAAACTTGTTTATCAAAAACCTTGTTTTTTCATAAATTAGATGGACAAAAACACTCGTAGGAAAAATTTTGTACCTTACTCTTACGGAAAACGTCTTTTCCGCCCTTAACGGCTTGCCCGAACTTCGCTTCGCGTCGTTCGTGCAACTGCCGTCGCGTGCGGAAAAGTACTACTTTCCGCACTTGTTAGGTAAATAACTATTTCAAAATCGATTCGGCTGTTCGAGTTATAAACAAGTAAAATGTTTTCATTTTTTTTGGCTTATTAAAATGTGCTTGATTGAAACAAACATATTTTCTAGTAATACTTGAGAGTAAGTGGTTTCAATGAGGAAGTGACTTGAATATTAGCTGATTGAAAGTTATTGTCAGTTTCGATAATTTTTTTAATCTTCGAGCTCGTCAAAATAATTCGTTCAATTTATGATTTAGTGCCTAGTCACCATCTTGTAATTTAAATTCTCCAGTTGAACATGCTTCATTATAATTAATTCAGAAGTTTAAGACTAATGAAAGTTTGATTTCTATTGTTTTCATTTGATGAAGTATGATACCAGTAAAATCATTGAATGTTTGTCATATTTTTTCCAGAAATTGTGACTGAAATGGTATTCAATTACATATCACTTCATAGCAGAACTGTGGCAATTAGACTATTATTTGTTTGTTTGGATTCTACGAATAAAGATATATTTAGATATAGAAATATGTTTTTCGGGGATTTGGTTAGAAAAACATAAACACATCGTTAATCAATCTAGGATGTTTACTACCTGTTTCGAGCAATAATAAATATCAACTCTGAAATATTATATATTTCACTTTTATAGTTGGGATATTAAAGTATTTCATAATTGAGTTATTCAAATATTTGATACATACACACTATGTATATATTTCTGTAAAAAATTTCACCCAAGAAGAAATATCGAAAAAAAATCTATAATTTTCAAACCCCATGCCAAAGAACGACTTTTACCAATACCTATATCGAAGTAAACAAAACTTTTTGTTACCAGGTCGACAAACACCCCTACGAGTGTGCCATCTAGAGGCATGCAGTGAAACCAATTCAGCCATATATTTTAAATTGTGCTTTCGATCCGTTGTCCGACAAGTGCGCAGCACGTTTTCACGTCCGATGCTAGGCTGGTTTCACTGTACCTAGTGCAAGCAGAGGACTCCTATATTATTCATTCATCGGGGCGACTTACTACCTTACTCTTTGGTGGCGCATCCCAGCCAACCCTGCGATGCAAGAAACATGTAAAGGCGACATCGCATTATGACGTGCGATATCGCATTTGAAGTCACAAACATGTTCAATATATTGAGGCAATGTGAAAAAGTCCACCTCAAGGAAAATCATTGTGATGTCTTCCAGACATGAAATGCGACGTCACATAGAAAGTCACTAATAGGTGTTATTTCATATCACAAATTGGTCACACTGTGATATCAACTATTTTTCATAGTTTTCTAGATCTCGATTTTCTCTACACACTGGAAAAGGAGACCTCTGGGGTGCATAGTACTACCTATTCAATAGAACCACTTTGTTTGAATCTCAAAAACAATGTTCATCTACTTAAATTCATCCAAACTTCTAACAGGTATTTGCGTACAAATACCATTAACAATTCCATGATGAAACATTACAAAACTCTTTAAAATCCTTTTAAACGACACACACTATTTTATTATTACTCTAAATTTAAGTGCCAAAAGTCTAACCCAAAGATTATCGTTCGATAAACACAAGATTCGAACGCCGATTTCTAGGTTATGTTCGCTTATGAAACAACGCGCAACACCCTCTCGTTGAGAAACAAAGAAAGACTGCTAACTTAGCGACAAGTTCGCACAGCCCAGTTGTGTGTATCCTCTTATTTTGGTCTCATACATGTATAAATGTGATATCACGACTTGGTAGATTCGTTGACGTCGCATAGGTGTGGTCTGATGAATGTTGCTGCCACATCACATTTTTTCCTGTTTGTGATGTGTTATTGTGACTGTAGTGTCAAATATACGTCGAATCTACGTAAAGACTGAACCTCGCATTGGTGCAACATCATTGTTCCATCACATAAATCTTGATGTCACACGATGATTGCCTGGGATTGTCTTTACAGTTGTAAAGCAATTTGTATAACTGTATAGCTAACAGCGCCACGCCAGGTAGATGGTCTTCACTCAATATATTGCGAAGGAATTCTAAACGGAGGTCAGGGGCTCTATTCTCAAATGTCTACTACCTTACGTTGCATGCGACAGAATATCTCCATTGACGTTTTCGATCGTGCATTGAAAAAAAAAATCAGTTATTTTGTCGCATGCGCCTGTTCTGCTGATATTTTTTTAAATTTTACTCATACAGTATCACATATAAAGTTCGCCACATATGGAAGTTTTTTTTTATTAAAAAATATAATGAAAGTTTGCCTCCGTAGTTAGTTTTGTGCTTGAAAAATTAGTGAAAAACTGCCTCTTTTGTTTTCGCATGTGCTAGTTTAAACCTGTCAAATTTGACATTTTTTTCAAAAATCCTCAAATAATCAAGTTTTTTTTTTAAATTTCGAAAATTTCATACCTTTGCTTCAAAATTGGGACTCTACTGTCACTTCGATTTTTTTTCCAATTTTTTTGATTTTTTGAATCTTTTGCTTCATCGATTCAAATGAAACATGATTCTAATTTCATAATTTTGATGAATACGAGACTTCAATGTCATATCTTGCCCAGAAAATACCCATATTGGCCTGTTACCAGAAAAAAGAAATTAATGAACCTCCAGAAATTCGTCTTTGTTGTTGCAAAGTTCATCTAGATTTTTCAGGGTGTCCCAGAATAAAGGGGACAAACTCCGAGGGTAGAATCCTGACTTTATCTTAAGACTGAAAGTTCCAATAAATATATACCCTAAAATGAGTATTAACCGAGTTACAGGGTGTTGAAAGTGACACAAAAAAATATATTTTCCAGAATAACTCCATAACTGCTAAACTTTTCTTAATGAAATTTAGTATGTCACTTGACAGCATTCAGTTTCATATTTCAAGGCAAATCGTGTGTTTGTAACTCTAAACAGGGGCGTACGGCAGGTGGGTACCCCTATTCGCCCCTCCCCAACTTTAACGCCACTGGATTAATATCGATTTCGTCTTCTTTTTCTTAATCCCCAACATTTTCTATACAAAAAATGAATACGTTTCTATTCAGATATGCTCGCCAGCCAAAATATCCGGGTTGTCGCTAGACGCTAGTTGCATGAACAGAGTTCATCACCGTTGATGATTTACCGCACAGGTGACTTTGAAAAATACCTTTGTTTCAGGTTCTGTGATCGTACTGGCACTCGGTTTCCTAGCTCCCTACTTCTGTTATATTCCTAAATCAACCCTTGCCGCAGTATTGATAACAGCAGCTAGCTCCTTGTTGGACTACGAAATATTTCCAATACTATGGAGGACCAATAGTAAGTAAGCATTTCTCTTTGGCAGAATTTCAGATATTTACTTGGTAGAAAATCTGATAATTTCTACAGCGCCGGATCTCTGTTATCTCAAATAATCCTAAAGGTATAGGAATGGGGCAAATATCTAATACAGAACAACTGATTTCCGGGCAGTTATTGGACTGAGAGATGACATACGAAGGGTAGGGGGGGGGGGTACGGGGGAAAACAAATAATGATATCCGAGTTACTGTCAGTTTTAGGTGAAAATTTATTATAAGTTTGTACCAAATTGGCATCGTAAGACAAAATAAAACTTCATCCTGTTTTGTAATAGGTATTTACCTACGGCCACTGCAGAAAATAGGCAAAAACACACGACTCACAGCCTCAGTAAATAGCTCCTTACGCACGGTAAACAAATCGCACAGTTTTCGTAAACAAAACGATATATCTCGGAAACGGCTCAATCGATTTGGGAGAAATTTTATACGTAGATAGGGTTTTGCTTTTTAAGTTTATCTATACAGGCATCTTTCTTGGAAACACACAATTTTACTGATAATAATAATAATAATGATAATTTTTAGATCTCGAAAACGGCTTCAACGATTTGGATCAAATTTTGTATTTAGATAAGGTATTGCTACTCAAGTTGATCTATATAGGCGCTTTTTATGAAAAAATGTGATTTTACTCATAATATTAATAATGATAATATGAATTTTTGGATCTCTGAAACGGCTCGAATGATTTGGATAAAATTTTGTATTTAGATAAAGTTTTGCGTTTTATGTTCATTTATATAGGCATCTTCTTTAGAAAAGGCGATTTTACAACTAAAAATAATAATAATTATATGAATTTTTTGATCTCGAAAACGGCTTCAACTTTTTATATCAAATTTATTATTCAGATGAGGTATTCCTACTTGAGTTCATCTATATTGATGTCCTTTGTGACAAAGAGGGTATTTTACTAATAATAATAATAATATGAATTTTTGTATCTCCGAAACGGTACACTGTGTATGGCCGTAGGTAAAGTATTGTACGTAATGCGTGTTGTAAAGCTATTTCGCACTTGCCGCTACGTGGTTTCATGCGTGATTTTTCCATTCGTGCGTAATATGCCTTTTACAACACTTGTTACGTAATATACTATTAACGAACAAGTGTATTAATAAGGGCCATTAATAATCGAGATAATTTAATTTCAGGTGAAAGTCAGGGACGGACCGAAGGCATATTATTGGGGGGGGGGTTGGGTGATTTTCCCTATCAAAAGGTACTCATCACTATCAACAACAATAAATATGCGATAAAAGACGTTAATAACTTTTTTATTAACAAAAAAAAACAATATGAAATAACTTGTTACTTCATTATGATATGGAAATAGAAATAAACCAGTTTCAAAAATTATTTGATTCTTTTTGTATTCACCAATCTCCCAACTCACAGTTAATTTAGAGGGAAGTCTACCCCATATCCCCCATAGGCCAACCCTGCTGACAGTTTTTTTTATGACAATAATTATGAGAATGGTGATAATAGTCCCTCATAAACACTCGTAGCCAGGAAAAAAGTTCTTTTCGTGAAATTTTTTTCTCATAAGTCCTCATATTATGTGGAAGTATTTTTGGGATATTTTGATTTTCTTTTTGTCAATTTGAATAAAAGTAATATAATATCTAGTAATGAGTCTTTCGTTATTTTTTTATAGAAATTGACTTTTTCCTGACCCTTATGACTTTCATTCTTGGTGCATTATTCGGAGTGGAAATGGCTTTGATCATTGGGTGTCTGTGTAACCTCACGGTTCTTCTCAAAGTCTGGTTCAGACCGAGGATATTGGTGGAAACTCGAATTGTAAGTAATTGTTTCAATAATAATTATTATCATTGATTTACAGACAATTAAATCATATTTATAAAGGAAGCCAAATCAATAAACAGTGTTCCATCAGAAAAAAAAACTTGCAAAAATGTGTCATTACCGGCCGGTCCTCGCAGAATGTCTGTATTAAATTTCCACGCACTCAAATGTCTACGTAAGGTCAGTTCGTTCTGGTTCGATCAGACTAAATAATTACTCCTCTTTTTTTCCGGAGTTTGTGTTTTCCGTTTTTTTTCCTTTTATTTTTCGGGTTTTTTTCGGGTGTTTTTTTCCGCGTTGGACAAGGATTATGATGAAGGTATAATCAAAAATATATATATTTTTCTACAACTGTGAAAAAAAGTCCACTTTTTTTGTGCGGTTTGTGTGCGTAAAGTATTACAATATTTCACTATCAACATACGATTTCATTATTAAAAGGAAAAGCGTGAAAAAAAGTGCACTTTTTTTAACGGCTGTTGCTAGGCAACCGACAGATTCATGCAACAACAGTGACAGATCCGAATAATAACGAAATCCTGTCATAAAGCCAGTTATCATTTTCTTTGGCAACTAATTACCTATAAATATCTGATATACAAATGTTGCACGAATAATATTCTTAGCATTCTTACTATTAAATAATTATTATCAAAATTTGTGTGATTGATGACTTGTTTATTTTGTGGAAATTCATGATCACTTTGATGAAACGAAAGAACACTCTTTTGTCTTATTTCCACTAGATTTTTATTGTTACGACCGGTTTTGGGTTTTATCCCATTATCAAGTTAGTTTTTTATACTTGATAATGGGATAAAACCCGAAACCGGTCGTTACAATAAAAATCTAGTGGAAATAAGTCAAAAATTATCAAAATTCCAAACTATCGCGGCGAATATATTCAAAATAATAGCATATACCTCTAAGGAACTATTGGGCCTAATCTACACTAGGTAATCCAAGGTAGCTATGGCTGTTTGGCCATCAGAAACTAGTTGACAACAATAATTAATGAAATTTGAGAAATTGGGCATCTATCCAGAAAACGAATTCTTGATAACTATAAATTTAATTTACGTATAAATGAAAAATGATGAAGATTGAACGGAGAAAATCGTGGATAGTGCAAATATGAGATTTCCTTGACATAGTTCAAAGAAAGAAAAACGTATTCGTTGCTTCACGAGGATTGTTTATTCATTTTGAATACAAATCTAAGAAAATGAAAAGTTACTTCAATGGACTAGTTATTCGAAAGCCAAGTCAACATTAATAATAATAATATTGACCTCGACGAATATGTTATTTTGATATCCGCTTCAAATTTTCTCATTTTGCGGGATAGTGTGAAGAGAAAGGGATTTCGACTCTGTCAAAATTATTCGTTTCATTTGTTTGAAACTCAACTCTCCGGCATACCTTTCGCACTTTGTTCGGATAATGAATCAATAAAAATATGCCAAATTCATTTCATATTTGCAAAAAAATATGAATTGGTTATTTTTTTGACAGTTGTAAAAATATACTGTATGAAACTCGTGAGTAAAGTGTTTTTTTGTACTCGTAGGAATGCCGCATTCCGCCTACGGGGTCGTGCGTCAACATTTCCTACTCGTAAAAAAAGTACCACTTTACTCACTTGATACATAAATTACTATTAATTCCTGCACTCAGAGCAGTACATGCGGTTTGTTTTGGTTTGAACATCGCCACTGGCCTTAAAAAGATATCCATGATCGATGGTAAAACAATAGAAAATGATTAGGAAACGGCGCGGCGGTGGTTTACAAGGATACGGTGATGATTCCTAATTCAATTTCATTTTTTCAGAAAAATTTTGATGGAAAAGGACAGCAGTACCTCTTCATAAAACCAGAGTTAGGTTTGCTTTATTCCAGTTCGGATTATGTATCAGAGTATATTAAGAAAAGTAGTCGACAAAATCCAACAATACCCATCATCATCGACTGTTCTAACATCATAAGACTAGATTATTCTGCAGCAAAAGTGAGTATTCCATTCCATGATTTATTGTAAAATATTTCAATGCACAAACCATTTCAGTCAGTACTGATGTCATTTCATTTTAAAGAGTAGGTACAGAATACGTATTATGACTTATCCCAACCTAACTTCATTTATATTTACGCTGATTGATTCCATTCAACGTTTCTTTTGGAAATTTCCATTTATATCGGTTCTTTAGTATATTGTACAATGAGCATGAAATGGGTCAATTCATGCAAATTGTACACTATATTTTTTCTACGACCATCTGAATCATAAACAAATCTGTAATATTTTTAATAATACTTTTTACCATAAAATTTCCTGCCGTCATAATTCCCATAATACATACAACCTAAAAAAGGAATTGAAGATACAAATATTGAAAATTATAATAAAAATCGAACACTAATCGATTTCACAAAAGAAAAAAAAAAATGGTTCAATTGGGATTTGAACCCTCACCACCACGATCCAAACCCCGACTTACTCATCACTCGCTGCTACTAGCTCACATAATAATATGAAATTAACTGCTATAGAAACTTCCTGGTTATTATTCGAAAATATAGAATTCGATTGTCATCAATCTTTATATTGAAAATAGCGGTGTCAATGGCAAATCATCCTCACTATTAATACACATTTTCGATTACTTATTTTTTTAAAAGGAATTTTGTAAATACTGATGTGAAATGTCAAATTGTTAGAACGTTAACAAACTCGATTCGATCTTATATTATTTATGATCATAAAAATGACAGTCTACTTGTTCATGGAAGTCGTGGGAAATGAAATATCCTGTACTGAAATGATCATTACAGTACAGTTCGCGATGTAGAAATGAAAAAGTGTTTACAATCGGCCCACTTCCTTCATCGATAAAGCGCATAAAATGGTCATATTTCCATGTGGTCGTAGAAAAAGTAGTTTAGTAGTTTAGACTATTTAGATTATAACATTAATTTCCAATTACCTGAAAAATCAAAAATAGCTAAAGTAAAACCCATTTTCAAAACAGGCAAGAGTTATCTCATATCTATAGACCCATCTCAATTTTTCAGTTCTTTCAAAAAATCAAATTTGTTGTATAGTGGGCAATATGGCTTTCGAAAGTCAGCTAGACTCTCATAAAGAATGTGGTATACTATCACTAGATCTTCGCAAAGCATTTGATATTGATACCGTAGATCACGAAATTTTGTTGAATATTATGTATGAAATAGGTATCAGGGGACCTGTTTATAAATGGTTCCAAAATTATAGTTCAGATAGAAAATAGTTTGTCTATATAGGAGACAAATGCAGTCCTAAGGAAACTGTTATCTGTGGAGTTCCACAAAGATCCATTTTGGGACCAATCCTTTTTCTCATTTATATAAATTCTTTAGCAGGTTTGAAATTATCTGGAAAAATTAAAATATTTGCTGATGATACCACAATAATATATGGTGGAAAAAATCAAAGTGATATCAAAAATGACAGGGAAAATGACCTAAAAAAATACCATTATGGCTCATCTATCATAAACTGACATTAAATTATGAAAAATTCTCATTTAAGTTCATTACAAAAAAATCATCATACAATAATTTGAGAGACCCGATAAAATCCAACAATGAATTCAATAAATACTGCTCGACATTGAAATTCTTGGGACTTAGATGAAAATTTATCGTGGGCAAGACATATAGAGAACTTAAGGAGGCGGATTTCACCATTAATTTTTTTTTTAAATTCGAAATTTGCTGCCTCTGAAATATCTAAAATCCATATATTTTTCGTAAGCATACTCTAAATTACAATATTTAATTTCGGTTTGGGGCACTGCTTCGAATAATTTGCTTAAACATTTGAAAACACTACAAAATAATATTATTAAATGTATTTTTAAACTTGATTATCAAGAACCAACCGTAAACTTATATAAACCAAGAAAGCTACTGGTTATACATTCCTTATACAAATTGAAAATATGCACATTCATACATCTTGTTAAAAATAACATGAAACATTCCACTTTAAGTTTCAATAGTATATTATTTAGCAAGGGACTAAAGTGAATGTTTTAATCCTGCACGTGATGTTTATTGCCTGAAGGCCAATAATCACGTAAGGGATTACTCGGTAGGTAACGTCATAGCAACGGTGTCAACAAACTTTTTCAATTCAGTGTCATTTCAGTTAATGTTGACAGTAACCGATACGTCAAGAACATGACATCTCTTCACTTTCCTCTATTATTTACTTATCAAATAATCGCCCATTTAGTTTCATCAATTGTAATAATGTTAATATCACATACAATCAATTCAATCAATAAAGAATTATAATGGAATATTTCCTAATTTTTGTCCTAGTTATTAATAGTGTAGCTGCGGTAATGTTCGATTTTTACTACTTTATGTCCCTAGGGATTTGAAATGCAACTTTATCTCCCTAGGGACTAAAGATACATTTTAGTCGGCACTTTAGTCCCGGAAGTGCGAACATTTTTTCCCCCTTATAAACTGTGTTTCTTGGGAATAAATTGAATTGAATTGTATTACAGACATTGGAGGTGATTCTCAAAACCTACAATGACAATAACAGAAAGCTTGCTATGATCAATTTCTCAGATGAAATTCTCAAAACAATGACGAATGTCACAGACACGGAATATTTGGAATTGTGTCACAGTTCGGATTCGATTCCAGAAATAATCGTTGAAGGAGGCGAGAAAGAAAATCATCCATTGTTGAGTGTAGCAACCAAGGACGACATAAGAAAAGCGTCGCTCGCAGAGAGGAGAAAATCGTCTGCACGGAGTGTGAGTAGCAGGAGAGCGTCAACGCACAGAGCCGAGGAAAGAAAAAATTCTATTTATGATTTCGAGTAATTTAATTTTTCAAAAGTTCTTGAATACCTATCATTTGTAAATCATTTGGAAGCGTGTCCTCGTGCCCTTATTTTATTATATCCATCCACATTTCGTTGTGCCCACAGCACAGTATAAGGCTAGCCTTATACTGTGCCCACAGCCCAACAATTATACACTACACAGGATGACTCATTTTCTATCTCCGTACATTGCTCTTGGCATCAATTCAATTTATGGGTTATCTACAACCTACTAGGACATCTAGAGTTCTAAAAACTCATTTGAGCAAAAAAAAAATAGCACACCAACAAGTATAAAATCAACAGGTTTGCCTTATATACCGTGCCAGTCTAAAGTCCGTTCCCCCTCTACTAATTTTTGAACCACCCGGTATATCGCAACGAAATTTTGAAGGCTCAAATAGGAGATAAAAACCTACTTTTTCATGAGAAAATTCCAACTTAAAGTTTCAAAATGACAGCTGAGCGCCATCTTCAATAATTTTTTTTAAATAGAACACTCGGTATATCATTGCATGATTGGTTAAGGACGATCATAAGGAATCCAACAAAACCAAGTTTGATGCTATTATCTCCAAAGACTATGGAGATATCGCCTATTATTTTCTCCATAAGCCGAATGAGTGTGAGAGAGAATTTATCGACCCGCCAGGAAAAGTTTCTCTCTCCCACTCATTCGGCTTAAGGAGAAAGTAATAGGTGATATCTCCATAGTCTTTGGAGATAATAGCATCCAACTTGGTGTTGTTGGATTCCTTATGATCGTCCCTAACCGATCATGCAATGATATACCGGGTGTTCTATTCAAAAAAATTATTGAAGATGGCGCTCAGCTGTCATGTTGAAACTTTTAACTGGAATTTTCTCATGAAAAAGTAGGTTTTCATCTCCTATTTGAGCCTTCCAAATTTCGTTGCGATATACCAGGTGGTTCAAAAATTAGTAGGGGGGAACGGACTTTAGAATAGCACTGTATACTAAGATAAAACAGGTTTCAAAAAACCGAGAAATACGCATGGGTTCTTACCGCAAACCAATAATAGTAGTGACACAGTGACGTCACTCATAACTGGGGGCGAGCGGGGGGAAAGCAAATAAAATCACCGAAATGGGCCATTCTTTGTAGTGTTTAATCCCACAGCCTCCAAATATAGCCGAATGAAGCGTTGTTGCCAAATATGCACCTTGGAGTCAATGAGAATGAACACAATTTGTACAGGATGATCCAATCCCTATGTTGCAAAGTAATCTCTCAATTGACGTCACCGTGATACCTTCCGTATGCTCTTGTATATCTATGTATGTATGTATATATCCACACGGTGGGTCACTGTCCATGGTACCTTAGACGTTTACGGAGAAAGGGACATAGGACCATTCTGAAAATTTGGTTTCTCAAGTAGTTGCTTTTGATCTATCGATCTAAAATATTGTCAGCAATGCAGCGTTGCCGCTTATACCAAAAAGTAGCAGCATCTTTGTTATTTCAAATGGGCCACCCTGTATATTACCGCATTTTTGAACTTGTCATTCCTTTCTGATTATTTCTGCCTTATACTCCCCTATACCTATCTCTAACGGTTTTTGAGATATTGGTTATTTTCCATATTTTTTATCCAAAACATAGCTCGAATTGAAAGTTTATTTCTGCGGTATTTGGATTCTTAGGAAGTTACAATTTTGTGTTTAGTTCATCAAGATCGTGTACATTGATTCTGTATAGAGAAGTTTGTTCTGCGTTATACAGGGTCGTTCAAAATTCATGATCTTACTGCTAGATACGAAAAGTGTTGAAAGTACGATTTTTCAAACGGAACATCCTGCATATTATGAAATATCCTGAAAGATAACTAAATTCCCTTCGAATTGATATATCATGTTCCTATACCTAAATAGCCAGAATTCCGAGATAATAGCAATTTTCACTTGTAATCTCCCAAGTGCTTGAATTATAGCCAGAAATTTTTCGAGTTGAAAATTCATGTACGAATTTTCTTTGAAAATTCATGTACGAGATAAATTTACGGCAATTAATTCAAGCACGAGGGGGATTCGGTAAGAACATTTCACACCGAGAAATGAAAATCATCCAACAATTCATAAGAAATAACTAACGATGGTTTCACCTGAACTATTTATAACCACTGAAATATTGATATGTAAAATACTTAACAAAATTCTCATCAATAAATGTGTTTAAATTTGGAACAAAAAATAAATAAAAAAGTTATGTTCTTATCGTGGATTGAACCATCGACCTAGCGACTCATGAAATTATGTTGTAATCGTACAAATTTCCTTTTGTTCATTGGTTGTAAATCAGGGTACGTTTCATTGAATTTTCTGCACGTTCTTGCTATAATTCCCTCACATTTTCCATGAAGAATAAACAATTTCATCAGAACTTCGTTTGAATAGTTATTTCCCTCCATTTCAATTATTTTTGAGTCACACAACGGTATTATTAATAGTGCACTAATTGTCAAATTTTCATAATGTCATGTACCATCATGACATTTAATAGCCACCTTAGATGAATATGAGAAAAATAAATTGATTTTTTTTGAAAATTGCTATTATCTCGGAATTCTGGCTATTTAGGTATAGGAACATGATATATCAATTCGAAGGAAATTTAGTCATATTTCAGGATATTTCATAATATACAGGATGTTCCATTTGAAAAATCGCACTTTCAACCCTTTTCGTATCTAGCAGTAAGATCATGAATTTTGAACGACCCTGTATAACGCAGAACAAACTTCTCTATACAGAATCAATGTACATGATCTTGATGAACTAAACACAAAATTGCAACTTCCTAAGAATCCAAATACCGCAGAAATAAACATTCATTTTGGATAAAAAATATGGAAAATAACCAATATCTCAAAAACCGTTAGAGATAGGGATAGGGGAGTATGAAGCAGAAACAATCAGAAAGGAATGACAAGTTCAAAAATGCGGTAATATACAGGGTGGCCTATTTGAAATAACAAAGATGCTGCTACTTTCTGGTATAAGCGGCAACGCTGCATTGCTGAAAATATTTTAGATCGATAGACCAAGAGCAACTACTTGAAAAATCAAATTTTCAGAATGATCCTATGTCCTGTTCTCCGTAAACGTCTAAGGTACCATCGACCGTGACCCACCCTGTATATAAACCAGTGACAAGGCATCACGCTGACGTCATTTGACAAGATGATAAAATCAGTCGATTGGATTGGACATTGGACTATCCTCTACAAATAGTGTTCAAAGTCCTTGCCCTGGAGTGCCCGAATGTAGGAGGCCCAAGCGAAAAGCGCTGTTCTTTGCTTTACTTTGCTGTGTTGGCTCTTGCCGACGAAGGTTGGATTTTTCCAATCACTTTATTTATATTTATCAATTAGGCTAGTACGTAGCATAGAATATAATACTATCAGAAGTGACTTTCTGAAGTGGCGCCTTTGATATTTCAGTAGGTGTTTTAGTGATCTTGACGGCCATCATTTGTGGATTTGACCTTCACACGGCCTTAGTTACGTTTTGAAAATGTGAAAAGCAATTTTTGTTTAAGAAGGTACCCGCCATGTCTGTATCCATTACAATATACGGTCGTCCACTTCAAGTTATTTTGAACTGAAAAATATTATATTGTGTTTGTGAATCGTATCGATGACAATACCATTAAATAATTCCTGTGATAGATGTGTTTCATTTGCGGAAAGTGCTTTCAGCAACACGTTCAACTATCTTCCTCCAGAAGATGGTCACTGAAATACGTGTAGATTCTTTCCAAATAGGTTCCAAATAGTGCATGACCTGTCCCACACAACGCATGTACGTACAATGGATGTACAATGGACGTCGAATATGGATGTTCAGGACGTCCAATGGATGTCCAGAATTAGTCCAATGTACATTCAATGGACGTCCAGGACACTACTATGGATGTACGATTAGAGTCCAGAAAACGTCCAATGGATGTACGTTGTGCGTACTATGGACATTCAGTGAACGTCCAATGGATATACTTTTGCGTATTCTGGATGTCCATTGGGCGTACAATTGAAGTCCAGAAAGCGTCCAATAGATATACATTGTACGTATTTTGGGCGTCCATTGTATGTCCATATTTGGTACAATGGATGTCCAGAATATATCCAAATAACAACCACTGTGGATATTTCCTGGATGTCCAACGTACATCCATTGTAGGTCCGTAATGAATCCATAGAATACATATTAAGTATACAAAAGCGTCCTGCAAATAATGAGCAATACTTTTAAAAACAAATTGCAAAGGTAAAAATAACACAAGTTCCCATACATATATTGTTGGTAATTCGATATTGTGAGTACTTTTATAGATAATCACAAAGATGAAGTTTTCAGAAGAATCTTGGTAATGCAATATTAAAATGTTAGAAAGGGAATAAGTATCTAGTTTTTTTACCAATAGCATATTAGCAGAAGTATTGCACAATATTTGAAGAACACCCTGTAAAAATTACATTAAATATCAGAAAGTTAACATTGTGTTGTTGGAGTCCAATATTTTACGTTGTTTTGGAACATAATTGAAATGTTTATGAGCATGGAGTATAACCAGTTTTTTTTTATTCAAAATATTGGAAATGTAGATAAAAAAAAAAACAGGAAACAGAAATTATTTTTTCCGAACCTATCAAGCTCATGAATTTTCTATATACAGTTCCATAGATAGATTTTAATGACACTTTTCTTCTCATATATTTTCAAGGTTGAAACCCCACTGAAAATCGTATTACCCAATTGAATAATATCTACTAGACATCTCTAATTGAATTAACAAAAACGATCTCAAGAGAATACCTTCCAATGATTCAATAGAACAAAACGAACTGAAATATATTAACACATTATAAATGTGATACAAATCTGTTGTTGATACAATGAAGTAAATATAAACTTTTCCGATAAATGAAATAATTAATTATTAAATAAGTATATAAATAAAGTTCTGAGAATATCATGAAAATAGTGTAATATGGGCAAGCCATTATTATAATGCATATTTCTAATGTAGAATCAAACACAGCAAAAAAACAATTTTTCCAAAAACATTACTAGTTTATACCAGCAGTTTTTAAATCCATTGAGGAATTACAGTTGGAAGTCCTTTTCACGACCAGTCTTCAATAGCTATAGCGTTCTAGCTTATTCTGGTAAATGTGGTTGTAAAACTCACAATAAATCATTGACAGCGTTATGAGAGACTTTATGTTTCAATGCCCACATTGCCAGTTGGAGACTGAGTGTTATGTTCAGGAAGGATGAGAATTCGAATTGATGCTTGATCATCATCATCGGATTTGTTCAGGTCCTCCTCAAATCTATATACCTATATATATATATATATATCTGACCGATAAGAGGTTAGATTCCTGAGAATCTTTCTACACACACGTTTTGTTTGTGAAAAAAAAACATTTGTTTCGCAATGCTCTCTATTTGTTTATTGTTCGTTTCAAACAGGTAAAAGCCGGTAATGAGTATAAGTACTTACATTATCTGTGATTCTTCGTTAAATATTATATAAATCGACAAAACACAAAAGTTTTGCCACTGCACAAACCACTATAATATCCACAATAAATCCAAATTATCAAACTATCCAGCAGACATCATTATCCATCCATCTCGTCATATCAAAGATACCAAAAAGCAATGTATAGAGAATACCTGATCTCACATTTTCTTCTTCAACTAAATTGATGTGCATGAATTGGGCGTCCAGTGGATGTTTACTATTGGACGTCAAATGGATATATAAAATTGGATATCCATCGAACGTCCGTGTCCTGGACATATACAATGGACGTTTGGAGCTGTACGTAAAAGGGATGTCGTGTGCTGTGTGAGGTATTTCCCGCAGTTCGAGAGTATATTAGGTAAGAGATTATTTTCCAACAGCAGAGTTTCAGTTCAGGAATTTTTCAGTATTTTATATCTTCTACTCCAATTTTATTTTTGAGCTGTTTCATGATCTTTGGAATCTTTTTTGGGAAAAAGAACAGTAAAAATATATGAAAACAACAGTATACTTGATATCACTTCTATTTCATAATAAGAATTCCATTTTACATTTGTAAATAATATTGCTATATATGTAGCACAATTTGAGCAAACTGTGTATAAATACAAATATTGCAAAAGACTAGAATACACTTTTTTATACTTTGTTCCGTTTCATTTTAGTAAAATACAAAAAATAAATTTTCTACACTAATTTGACGAATCCTCTGACTAGTCGGATTTTTCAGATAAACATGTAGTAAGCCACTTGAACAGAATTATCAAACAGAAATGCATTCACTGCTTTATTTCTAATCGAAACGAAATGGTCACCTACAAATATCTCAAAAATTAATTATACTTTTGTTTGAGCTGAAATACGTTTTCTATTATTTTCTCTTTATTTCGGTCTTCTATTCTTTCAGAATATCCTTGAATTTTGATTTATGAGGAATATAAATTTTTATATTAGTATTTCAGATTCACTCTAAAAATGTCCTATTTTTCCAACCTTTCCAACCAAGTAATAATAATCACGAAAACAGGACATATTTTGTTCTACAGTGAAGGCTCGTTCTTAAATTGAAAACAATATTTCTTTGGTTGCTATCCTTACATCTATCTCCTTCCTTCAGGTCAGTATAAGTTGATATCCATCTGATTTCACTAATTCCGAATTTATAATGTCTCGAACATACGAAAGCGCTGAACGGACATGATGAAAAAAATATAATTGCCAGTTTAAACTGGCAATTATAAATAATTGACAATTATACCTAATTGTCAGCTTAAACTGGCAATTATATGATAATTGCCAATTATATGATAATTGTCAGTTTGAATTGCAATTATATATAATTGTCAGTTTAAACTGGCAATTATGAGAATTAGGTATAATTGCCAGACAATTATACAATTAGGTATAATTGTCAGACAATTGTCAGACAATTGTACCTAATGATTATAAGATAATTGCCAGTTTGAATTGGCAATTATAAATAATTGATTTTGAACTGGCAATTATGTTCGAACTGACAATTATGCCTAATTGTCAGTTTAAACTGACAATTATAAGATAATTGCCAGTTTGAATTGGCCATTATACATAATTGTCAGTTTAAACTGGCAATTATATGATTATTGCCAGTTTGAATTGCAATTATATATAATTGTCAGTTTAAACTGACAATTATATATAATATAATATATAAAATATAATATAATAATTGCCAGTTTGAATTGCAATTATATATATTTGTCAGTTTAAACTGGCAATTATAAGTTGGCAATTATACATAATTACCAGTTCGAACTATCAAATATACCTAATTTCCAGTTTAAACTGGCAATTATAATATTATTTTCATCATACAATAACTATTTTGGTTGTCAATAAGAAATGAAGAACACATTAATTGATCGATTGAAAGAGGGATGAAGGGTTAAAATCAACCCTACGAAAAAATTCTGTATTTTAATTGTGAATGAATGGATGGAAATAGGTCTTGTTTAAAGTGGATGAGATAGTTGTTTTGGAAATTTCCTCATTCGAAGCCCTATCATAGAAATAAGGCAAAGAAAGTATTAAGGTTTGGAGATTTGTGTTCAAGACATCGAACTTTGTTACATCAAAGATTTTAGCGATTTTTTTTTAATATTATTATATGCATAGGTATTATTGTATTCTTAACGAACACGCACTATAGATCCACTAAGGATACTGTTGAATATTGAAACTCGCTTAGAGAGAACATTTTCAATGTAGAACCAAGGCCAATTTGAAGAATAGCTCATTATCACCAAAATACTTTTTATATAAGGAGCGTTGATCAACTAACGAAATATATGTGATCAATACGCTATTCCTCAAATTTGTTTTATAATATAATAATAATACTTCCTCATAAACACTCATATCAGAATAACAGATGAAATAGACTGTGCGGGACGGCTATAAGTTTCAAAATCTTCAACTCTGCTTGAGGCTACCTCGATTTTCCGTAGTAGTGGCTGTTTTACATACAATCTTTACAGAAATCCAATAACATTGATCATTTTTACTTGCCAACTTCAAAAACCCGTTCACATCGAATTTGTTCAGTTCTGCATTGTGCTTGAATTTACAAAAAATATATATGAAAACCTGAATTATTTTAACATTTTGTTTGTTTTCACCTTCATAACAATGAGTAGTATGTTTCATTCTTTATGCAAAGACTGAACATATCAACATTCAATGATGATACTGGATGTTTTAAAAATATGCAAAATGCAGACTATAGTTTAAAACGATGATGAAATCCTATATCTAGAAGCGTTTTTAACTGGCATGCACTTTTACCATATCTGCAGTTGATAAAAATGAAGATACAGATTATATGCATCCCATTATCGTATTTTGGACGGAAGAGGTTAGAGCTCACATTTTATATACAAAATTTATGAGGTCATCGGATGATACTGGTAATATTGTAAGTATTGAGAAAAGCTCCCAATACGGTTTGCAGCTGCCACTTTTCAAGATAATAATGTTGGAAAAAGTTCTTGTTGACTCATGTGACACTGTTAGTGTTATTAGTGATGGTAATCAAAAGCTTGTTCACGTAATAATCCAGTACGATTGGGTTTTGAGACGAGGATCGATTTTAGCACCACCAAACTTGTTATGCTAGTAGTTAAAACCATGATAAACACGAAAAAAATATTGTTTACCAAAATTTCAAGGGTGAAACATTTTTTTTTTTTCGTTTAAAAATAAATAAATAGATATTTGCTGTAATCTTGGAAAATATATGATTTATCGAAAGAACAACTCAACAAGGTAAAAAACAATTCAATTTTCCACAAAAATGATTCTTAGTAATTTCTAATGGAATGCGCTCGTTTTCTCAGAAAGCATGATTAAACGCCGACATCAAATTTCAGGTTCACGCTTACCCGCCAAATATTTGATTGGTCATAACTGTGCTAAAAATGATCGGAGAAGGAAAAGAAAAAGTTTATATCGTTTCTGTCTTCTCATGCAAATATAATATGCGAGTATTTGAGTACCTAACATGTGTTTTGTCGCACTTCACGGAGATGTTTTCGGATGATGCGAAAATCATGAATAATTTAGTAAATATGGAATTATTATACTAAAGCAGCAACCCATACCCTCTTTGGACTATATGCAACAATTTAAGAGTAGTGTGATAGGTCCAATTATACATGCAAAAAAAAACTTTGTTTTACTCCTGCTTCATTTTCAACTTACCCATAAAACTGGCATTCTCTTCAGTGAATGTTGAGAATAATCTCTTATTCTTATCCTGCATATATGTTTAATAATCACATACTTCATTTTTTATGTAGGATGTGTATGAGCGATTATTTCCAACATTTACTGAAGAAACTGCCGGGATTAGGGGTGAGTTTAAAACTGAGGCAGGAGTAAAACCCAGTTTTTTCTTTGGCATGTATAAGTCTAGTCACTAGTCTAAAATCGTTGCATATGGTCCAAAGAGGGTACTGAGTAGAAGTATTCAGGAACGATATACACTTTTTCTTTTCGTTCTACTATAATTTTTAGAAAAGTTATGACAAATCTGATAATTGCAGTGGCGGGTAACGCGAGCTTAAAATTTGATATTAAGTTTTATGAGAAAACAAGCGCATTTTGTGAGAAATTACTGAGTATATTCCTTGTGGAGAATTGAATTATCTTTCGCCAGCAGAAAAAAATTGTAATTTTTTTAAATAGAATTTTTTTGGGTTCCACCCCTGACTTTTTGGTAACCAATTTTTTTTAACAATATATGATGTCAAGAAGCCATGTGCCGAGTTTCAAAGTGCTACGATTCATTTTTCACTTGTGGCTTACATAAGTCTGTGGTTACTATACTATAAGTATTCAAAGTTTCAATTAACCAAATACAAAGTAAATCATCCCCATCTCAACAAATTTAATCCCAACAATTTCTATCTGGATTACCGTAATGTGAGTTTTTTCATTTATAAAGAGGAAACAATGAGTTTTTCGTCTTCGCAAAAATATTGAATAAGCTCAATAATCTTTCTCATCAGGGAACAATCTGCATTCCGTAAATTCTTTTGATATTATACAGATCCAATTTCATCCGATACCCAACAATTATATAAAATTTCTATTTACAATAATCTCGGAATGAACTCACATAGAAGTCACACGTGTTCACAAAAGGCACAAAACACACTGTGTATTTTCTAACGCAGTTAGTTCACTTCTTTTTACAATTTCAATGAGACATTTTTCTAGCAACAATTCTCTAAAATATCCAAGTAATATATAAGTCTTAACGTTCCAAATGCGGTTGCAAATAAAAAATTTCATTATTTTGATTCATTTGCTTATATTCTATTTACTTCTACAAACAACTTAATTTTATCTTATTTCATAGGAAAAATGGGGAAGCTAAACGAATAAAAGTACCTTCCCCCAAAATTATGTTCATTGCATTTTTGTAACACTTACTTTCATGCACTTTGGCACTTTCAAAAAATAGTTAAGTGGTTGTATGTGGTTCCGTTCCATCTCATTATACAGTGACCGCCAAAAAGTATGTACCATATGGGAAAAAAGTTTATTATTAGAGTATTAGAAAAAAGATTCTTGGGAAAAGCTTGTGCATGTCCGATAACCTAAAAATCGATTTTGAAACATGTCACGTGATCGCTGGTATGGCGGCAAATTGAAAAAAATTACTATGAAAAGGCAAAGTGGAGTAAAATGGCAAGATATCAAAAAAAGTTATTTGAAAAAGTTGCTTAAAATTAAATTTGATACACATATACAAAGTTTGAAAAGATAATGAGAGAAAATTAAAAATGGCAATTTTTTTTTATATTTTCCTAGCTGTATAAAAATATCAAATTATTATCCTATGAATAGCTTGACCATACTGAAACATTTGTATTTCAATGATAATGACAAAACTTTCTCATTTCCTCTACACCAGTGAGCACTACATTTAACAAATTGGATTTTGTTAAAACCCTGGCTGTTACATTGGTTCGTATCTAACAGTTACATCAGAATTCCACGACCATTGTAATGACATGACACTCCAGAAACATAGTGTTTTCCAGATTATAATCTAGTTTCGATGATAATCGCAATGTTGAAAACTCTAGCCTCTTTAATCTGACGCACTATTTTTAAGACTATGTGCGAAGTGAAACGTTCGTGCACGATTATCATCAAAAATTGATTAAAATCGGAAAAACACGATATTTTTGATTTTTCTATCATCGCAATAGTAGTGTAATTGTGATATAACTGTTAGATACGAACCAATGTAACAGCAAGGGTTCTGACAAAATTCAATTTTTTTAATTTAGTGCCCTCTGGTGTAGAGAAAATGAGAAAGTTTTGGTATTATCATCGGAATACGAATATTCCAGTATGGTCAGGCAATTCATAAGAAAATAATTTGATATTTTTCTACAGCTAGAAAAATATTTTTAAAAAAATGCAATTTTCAATATTCTCACATTATTTTCTCGAATTTTGTGTATGTCTATAAAATTGAATTCTTAGCAACTTTTTCAAATAACTTTTTTCGATATCTTGCCATTTTACCCGACTTTTTGCATATTCATAGTATTTTTTTCAATTTGCCGCCATACCAGCGATAACGTGACATGTATCAAAATCGATTTTTAGGTTATCGGACATGCACAAACTTTTCTCAAGAATCTTTTTTCCAATACTCTAATAATAAACTTTTTTCCCATATGGTACATACTTTTTGGCGGTCACTGTATATGTCTTTCCATATCATACATTCGTAAAATGTTGAAATAATATTTTATTTGTTAAGAATATTTGAGCCAAAATTGAGCATTCTGTGCCAAAAATCACCCCTTTTAAAGCGCAGGATTACCAAAACCTATAGATACTCGTATATATTCAAAAGTAAGTTAGATAAACTACCGTAGTGCGTATTGGGGGTTGATTTTGGGGGTGAAGCTCACCCTACCACCTTAAGAATTTTTTTGATTTTGAAAACTCTCTCTTTGTTGTATTCAATCCACAAATGGCAAAACTTTATAATTTATTTTTTCTATTCGGCTATTTTAGGACTTATATAAATGGACTAGTGCCATCACTCTCTGGAATATCTATAGTCGTTTCGGTAAATCGAGTATCGAATTTACTACACGAATGACAAAAATTTCAGTGTAGCTAATTCCAATTTTTTATATTTATGTCAAAAACGTTGTGGCATAATTGTCGCTTTATGACAGGTAGGCTAGTGAGCATATATTTCAGAAATATTTCTTGTTTTGTCATATTTAACTTTCCATGAACCTGTGGCATACCAAACTCACACTTTTCGAATGGGACACCTCATACTCGTACATACATTTCGATTGAATTTTTAAATTAAAACATGTTTGCAAATATGAGATGAATAATATTTTTTTTTCTTGGTGTGTTGGCATCGACTGCTATGGTCATTAGCCACGTGTTCTGGATAGGCCTTGTTACTAACTCCACACGCCACTTTGAAGCAGCACTGTTAATTATTAACGCAACAGTGAATCGTGGAGGATTATCCCCAGTCAGCAACAAGATTCAATCAATCAGATTTATATCTGAAAATGAAAAAAATCTTGTCCCGCCTGGGAATCGAGCCCGCGACCTTCCGATCACGAAGCCCCCGACGTTACCCGCCCCGAGATGAATAATATTATTGGCATATTTGTATTTTTTTGGTAAACATTCACTTACTAATTATTATAAACAGAAAAAAAATCCTTTTCTGCAGTTGAGTATATACATTAAATATTAATCGGCCTTTTGAGATCACGTGGATGAATATCTAGTAATAATCCAGTACGATTGGGTTTTGAGACAAGAATCGATTGTAGCACCACCAAATTTGGTATGCTAGTTGCTGGAATCATGATAAACACGAAATTGTTTACCAAAATTCTAGAAGTGGATTTTTTTTTTTTTTCGTTCAAAATATATAAATAGATTTTTTCTGTAATCTTGGAAAATATATGGTTTTCACAAAAATTATTCCTAGTAATTTTTAATGAAATGCGCTCGTTTTTTCAGAAAACGTGATTGAACGACGACATCAAATTTCAGGTTCACCCTTCCCGCCGCTGAAAGTTCTGGCGGACCAAATATTTGATTGGTCATAACTCTGCTGAAAATAATCGGAGAATGAAAAGGAAAAGTTCAAATAGTTTCTGAAGACTTATAACTACTCATGAAAATATAATATGCGAGTATTTGAGTACCTAAAATGTGTTTCTCTTTGGACTCTATGCAACAATTTTAAAGTAGTGTGATAGGTCCCACTTATACATGCCAAAAAAAAGATTTGTTTTCTCCTTCCCCATTTTCAACTTACCCATAAAACGTAAATGTTGAAAATAATCTCTTATTGATATCCTGCATATATGTTTAACAACACTATTGTGAAGCGCAAACCTCGAGCTTCAAATCACATACTTCATTTTTTATGTAGGATGTGTATGAGCGATTATTTTCAATAGTTACTAAAGAAATTGCCGGTATTATGGGTGAGTTTAAAACTGAGGCAGGAGTAAAACCCAGTTTTTTCTTTGGCATGTATAAGTGAGACTTGCCTCACTTGTCTAAAATCGTTGCGTACGGTCCAAAGAGGGTACTGATTTCTGCTTCAGTATAATTATTTCATATCAACTAAAATATCCATGACTTCCGGATCCTCTGTAAATATCGTAGAAGGGTTATGTGAAGTGGGATGAAACACATTTTGGGTACTCAGATACTCACATATTATATTTGCATGAAGAAGTAGAAGTCTTCAGAAACGATACACACTTTTTCTTTTCATTCTACTATAATTTTTAGCAAAGTTGGGACAAATCTAATTTTCGGCCCTGCCGGAAATGGCAAGCCAAAAAAAACGACCCATTTCTAGAAAAAAAATTATGCATCAAATTTGTTGAAATTCAATAGTCTACATTTTTTTAGTCAAACATATTTTCAAAAAAATGAACTGGAAATGAGCTAGAGGCCAAAAACTGAAAACCGATTTCTGACAATTTTTTCAAGACGAAGCAAGGGGGGGGGGAGGGATGACGGAAACTTGTATTAATAACTACCTAATGGTCCTAAACAATATCAAAAAATAAAAAACGATCCCGCATTTGAGGTAGGGTGAACTTCGTTTATTTACTGGATTATAGTGAAAGCTCCAGGGGATTTTCTAGCTACAGAATGAACGGTATGTTTAATTCTGCTATTAAATGTGAAATATTGAATCTATTCTTGATGTTTTGAAACGTCACAATTCTTATAATTGTTTTAAATCACTTGTAATTGGAAAAAAGGACAATGTGTGTTTCATCCAGGAAAATGTAAGTTTGGTTGGTCACGAAGGATAACGAAATGTTCTTCAGTGTAAATAATGATCAGTAAACTAGACAAATTATCACGATGAAATGAATTAGGTACTGTTATTTTTTTCATCGGCTATCTCCGTTACTCTGACAGTTACAAAAAGTGTCAGTAACATTTCTTTTCCAGTCCCGAAAAATCACCGATAAGTAAATTCTCCGATAAAAATACTAATAAACTTACAAACTCATGACACACATGATTTTCTTTGATACGATTAGAGCGAGTCCAGCAAAGAGTCCAAAAGCTCGAGTTGACAGTCATCCCAACCTTTAGTGGCCAACAACAAACCTGTGAGTTCGTCTTCTCCGAGCATTTGGTTAACTGGTTCTGTTATAACCGACTGATTTGGCATGGAATCTGGAACGAAATCATCTGTAATGTTATTGCTATCCTTCGACTCTTCTTTGATATTTTCGTTTCTTGCTTCCGATAATTTTGGTGTTTTCTTATCTGCCTTCTTTTCCTTTTCCTTTTTCTTCATTTCCTCGAAGTTTTCGATATCGGTCTCTCCGCAAATAGAAATATTCGAGAGAATATTATGTTTTCTTTCCCCAGTTTTTTGAGCCGTGCGGTACCTTGAAAATAAATATTATTTATTTATGTGATATGATTAAACAAGCAGACGTCAATTATTAAATGATATTATTGTTTCTCTTTCATTACTACAAGAATAGGTAGTGTTTTAAGACTCGTAAGACACTGTGACGTATGATCGTGAGACAATACTGTTTTATTATGTCATTGGTTTTTATCCATAAAACGTTTGCCTGTAACAGAAGCATCAGGACTTTATAACAATATGTCAGCTGTGAATTAAAGTTTCCAGTACTGGATAGTGTGAGAATGAAACAATCAGTAAAGAAGAGGAGGTACATGCAATTTAACGATTATTCCACTCATTCTAATATAGCCTTTTTTTAAGTGAAATTTTCGTGTTGTGTAACAAGTATTTTGTCAACCAGTTTGTTACATGTGAATATGTTGAATTATTCCGACTTGCCGTACATGTAGTCACTTCCAAAATTATGATACCTTTACCGTACGCTTGAAGATGAAGTAGAGACAGGGCCGGCGGGTCCATTAGGCGAGTTAGGCTACCGCCTAGGGCGGCAACATTTTTAGGGGTGGCAAATGGAGAATATTCAAAGTCGTCCATTTTATAAAAACAGAAAACTCGAAAGTATTAAGGCGGGCGCGATGAAAATTTAAGCACTCAGCAGCAATAGTTAATTATTATTATTTCGGGTGGAAGAGTGGCTGGAAGTGCTCATTGACCTTGTTCTTAAGATAATTACTTTTCTGTTTTTTATAACTCTTTTCTCTAGAACTGAATGTCTCCGATATGCGACAGATAATAAATACGCCATCGTGTTTCTATTCCATAATTGATCATCAACAAAAATTATAAATCCACGGGGTAGTTTCCACCTCTCAATTTAACCCCTAATATAGAGTGACCCATTTGAAAGCGGACCACCTCTATAAAACTCTCATTTATTATCCGATTCAGAAGATTTTTTTTTTCAATAGATAGAGCATCAGTAGTTCTAGTTGAGTGACATAAATTCGAAGTGAAAATAAAAATTTTAAGGCATACTACGAATTTTTTTCAACGTCAAAAATACAAAACACATACTAGCGATTTTTTCAAATAGAATTTGGCGACGCGTGTTTTTGATTTTTGTTATTGAAAAAAATTCGAAGTAGGCCTTGAAATTTTTATTTTTATGAATGTATGACACTCAATCAGAACTATTGAAGCTCTATGTAATGAAAAAAAAATCTGAATAGGATAATAAATAACAGTTTTAGAGAGGTGGCCCGCTTTCAAATAGGTCACTCTGTATATTACAGTCCATAAAAATCCACACTACGAAACATGGCCCTTACGAGCTAAATTTTTGACTTTTCATAGTTGGAAATTCCCGGTTTGGATTTATTGCGCCTTGATAGCATCTTTCCTTTCGACTCAGTAAGACCATATCATCCTGAGCAACCGCGCACAAAATCAGGATTGAAGTTACTCATACATGCATACCATTTTTTCGAAATAAAGAGGTAGTTTTTCACGGATCGGAACGATATGAAATAAAGAGATAGCTAGTTCGACACGTGGATAAAAAAATTGTGTTTGTATTCGATCATAAAACTCTGAACCATTTTGACTATTTTTATCTTGGATATTGTATTTAGAGTAATGTATATTGTCACGGAAATATTCAGATCTGGCGCCATCTAGGAGAACAAGAGTGAAATGATAACAGCGATGTGAGTGATCACGCCACCTATTGACGAAGAACGGTGGCTTGAACCTAGAAACGCCCGGAGGGATGGCAGAATTCTCGAAAGATCTGGAACCTATGTTTCTAACTTTAAGAGGCCGTGTGCGTCGCTGATGTGGAGTCTGGAAATCGACTGTTTGTACTTTAAAGATAAACAGAAATAGTCGAGTGAACCGTAGTACATATAAATTAGGTTTTGTAGTGTATTTATTCTGGTTTAAGTGTTTGAATAAATTTTTTTAAAGTGAAATTGAGAGAGTTATTTACAATATGTTATGTAGTTACTACTAGGATAAAACTCCAGTCTGGATACTAGACCAACCAATATAAATTTTTTGAGGAAATTAATTCTAATAGTAAGCGACTTGCGCCATGACTTCGGGGATACTTTATAAATAACTAAAATCCAAATTGCAACTCAAAATTTTTTTGTGCAATTGTTTAAACAATGATTATTAAAAAAAAGGGTCCTTTTTTTGGTTTTTTGTAAATATCTCAAAAGGTACTGGACGAATGGCTTTACTCATAAAAGACCGTTTGTAGAGAATGAAAAAACCTACAAAATGATTTTTGGAAAATCCCGATACGACCATTTTTCGCCGAGAAAAGCCGGAAAAACTCTTGAAAAAAGGCCTTTTTTAAAAAATTCGTATCTCCCTCAATTTTCAATATTAAGAATAAATTTTTCGGGAAATGGTAGCTAATATCATGTACGTTGAGCTCCCGAAAGGTGGAAATTGTCGCTTCAATAGTTTTCCTACAATCGGGTTTTAAAAAATTACAGCCATATTTTGCATGATGCCTCATATTACGGGAAATGGTCCGATTTGAATTTTTAAAGCGGCATTTTGAAGTTGAGGTTAAAAACTACAATTTGTCTATCTCACATTTTCCCATAAGTTTGGAGAACATTATTAAAAATGCTTCTGAGAACAGCGCTTCGAGTGAAAATTCGTCGCCCAGTCGTGCTAAGGTAGTAGTGGAGGGGGCGCCGAGAAGCGGAGGAGAAGTGAGAGACCGGTTGCGCGCACAAGGCGCTTTTTTCTATACAGCGAAGACGTCGCTTCTCGGCGCCCCCTCCACTACTACCTTAGCACGACTCGGCGACGAATTTTCACTCGAAGCGCTCTGTTCAGAAGCATTTTTAACAATGTTCTCCAAACTTATGGGAAAATGTGAGATAGACAAATTGTAGTTTTCAACCTCAACTTCAAAATGCCGCTTTAAAAATTCAAATCGGACCATTTCCCGTAATATGACGCTTCATGCAAAATATGGCTGTAATTTTTTTAAAACCCGATTGTAGGAAAACTATTGAAGCGACAATTTCCACCTTTCGGGAGCTCAATGTACATGATATTAGCTACCATTTCCCGAAAAATTATTTCTCAATATTGAAAATTGAGGGAGATACGAATTTTTTAAAAAAGGCCTTTGTTTAAGAGTTTTTCCGGCTTTTCTCGGCGAAAAATGGTCGTATCGGGATTTTCCAAAAACCATTTTGTAGGTTTTTTCATTCTCTACAAACGGTCTTCCATGAATAAAGCCATTCGTCCAGTACCCTTTGAGATATTTACAAAAAAACAAAAAAAAAACCCTTTTTTTAATAATCATTGTTGAAACAATTGCACAAAAAAATTTTGAGTTGCAATTTGGATTTTAGTTATTTATAAAGTATCCCCGAAGTCATGGCGCAAGTCGCTTACTATTAGAATTAATTTGCAAAGCAGGCTTTATTTTTGTTATATTGGTTGGACTATACGTATTATATTATAAATGAAACAAAATTATTCACCTTTTAATTTTTCTAGGCGGCTTCGAGAACTCTTCGGCAACCCGAATCCTTGGTGCTCTAACAGTAAGACTGGATCTTCTTTTGGACCTTCTGGACTCTTCTAGTCGTTCCAGATCGAGTTTCCAAAATCCTCCTTTGCCCGGTTCGTCCTTCGATCTTGGATGTTTCACGAAACATTTGTTCAATGACAAGTTGTGTCTTATTGAGTTCTAAAAAAAAGAGGAATTGTACAAAGATACCGTGCTTTCAATTTCAATACTAGTTAAAAATGATATACAGGGTGTATCTTGAATGATGTCATTAATTTCAGGAGGTGATTCCTTGTCCCATTTTAAGAAAAAAAGTGTGTCCTAACTTGCTTCGTTTCCGAGTAGCGGAGAATCAAGTGCGACGCCACTGGAATCAAAATTCGAAATATAATTTCGTGAAAAGAGTCCCCTTATAACTACTAACAAACACACGAGGTTTAATCAGAATTGGCACAAAGATTTTTGAGTAATTCATGAAAAACGGATTTTTTATAAAACTTTTGACACCCCGTTACACGAAAACGAAGCAAGTTAGGACACACGTTTATATGAACTTTTTTTCATAAAATATGACAAGAAATCACCATCTGAAATTAATGATATCATTTTAGTTGCACCCTGTATATTTTCTAAACGTTCCAAAATTTTGAAGCTACTCATGAATTTAATATTTTAGAAAGGAATTCCAGGACCCAGCTTTCGAAATGATATACCATCGAAATTATGTTTCTCCAAGGTCAAACGAAGAGTATAGGTTTATTCGTTTGCATCGAGGTGCAGTGTAGTGTAATTAACACCAAATTTTGAATCGAGTGAAGCTTAGTGCAGTTCAAAGGAATGTGTCAAATATTTTCTGCAATAATCCAGTACGATTGGAGACGAGGATCGATTGTAGCACCATCAAACTTGGTATGCTAGTTATTGGAACCATGATATGATAAACACGAAAAAAATGTTTACCAAAATTCCAGGGGTGGAACATACTTTTTTTTTTCGTTTAAAAATAAATAAATAGAGTTTGCCTTGGAAAAAATATGATTTATCGAAAAAACAACTCAACAAGTTGAAAGACAATTCAATTCTCCACAAAAACGATTCCTAGTAATTTTTTACAAAGTGCGCTCGTTTTCTCAGAAAACGTAATTGAACGCCGACATCAAATTTCAGGTTCATCCTTACCCGCCTCTGAAAGTTCTGGCGGAGCCGAATATTTGATTGGTCATAACTCTGCTAAAAATGATCGGAGAAGGAAAAGTTCATATCGTTTCTGAAGACTCCTACCTTCTCATGCAAATATAATATGCGAGTATTTGAGTACCTAAAATGTATTTTGTCGCACTTCACGGAGATGTTTGCGGGTGATCCAAAAATCATGAATAATTTAGGAAATATGGAATTATTATACTGAAGCAACTACCCATACCCTCTTTGGACTATATGCAACAATTTTAAAGTAATGTGACAGTTCCCACTTACACATTCCATAAAAAAACTTTATTTTACTCCTGCCTCATTTTCAACTTACCCATAAAATCGTCATTCTCTTCATTAAATGTTGAAAATAATAATTTATATATACATATATATATATATATATATATATATATACATATATATAAAACCAGTTAGATCAAAGATGAATATCCCCAAAGGATATTCCCTACTTTGGTTGAGAGTATCTTTGATCTAACTGGTTTTGTTCAACTAGCCCCGTCAAGAGACTACCTTTCTCTATATATATATAGATTTAATAACACTATTGTGAAGTGCAAACCTGAAGCTTGAAATCACATAGTTAATTTTTTATGTAGGATGTGTATGTGTATGTGTGTATGTGTGGGGACGTCCTGGGAATATTCTCATCAGACGTCCCAAAAACGTTCCGAGTCGTACGTCCCCAGGATGTCCATATTAAGTTCTGGGACATTCGGTCCTAAATGGGACATAAAATGGGCATTCTCGGGACGTCCAGTGCTATCTGGGCAGTTACTAAAAAAATTGCCGGTATTATGTGGCAGGAGTAAAACCCTGTTTTTTCTTTGGCATGCATAAGTGAGACTTGTCTCACTAGTCTTAAATCGTTGCATATGGTCCAAAAAGGGTACTGATTCCTGCTCAACTGAAATATCCATGACTTTCGGATCGTAAACCGTAAATATCTTAGAAGGTTGATGTGAAGTGGGACAAAACACATTTTAGGTTCTCAAATACTCACATGTTATATTTGCATGAGGAAGTAGAAGTCGTTGCTTCTGAAGAGACTGTTTTATTCCAATCCTATATCAATCCTCCTGAAGAGCATGGCAAAGCGAAATAGATTTTTGTCGACCAAAATGTATTGGGGATTAAATGCGAGAGAAGCGAACCTTGCTTCAATGAAATGAACGTTTTCTGTGAGTGATATTTTTTTAATAACATTCTCCTTATCTAATTTATTCAATGATTTTTTCAATAAAAACTAGAGAGAATAAAAAAATCAGCTATCTGAATGAAAATGCGAATTTTCACTTTCAGATTTTTCCTTTCCTTTTCAGTTAGAGTCTTTTCACAATATCTATCAGATGTAGTTCAGATGATGTCCAGCGTGGCTTGTGCCGGGTAAGTAAGTAGTTGTTTTCTGTTAGATATTACAAATAAATCTCATTTTTCAATTTTCATGGAGAATGTTCCCCCTTTCAACTAGTTATCATATTTCCACATACCTGCCAACTGGGGTGTGCTTTCCTATAGTACAAAAAATTTTCCCTGATCCAATGGTAAATTGCCGACAACGTCATTTTGTTTCCATTTTTGCCCATTGCCATACATATTAAGGTGGCATACGAAAATGGTGGTTTCTTCTCCCCATTTTTCTTGTAATAGTTGATGTTTATCGTCAAATCTTCCCTATTAGATGATTTCCTTTTTGGCTTTGGACACGGCGATACTGGAGGGGTCGGTATATTCGGAACTGCCATTATGTTTGTGATGTTATGCAACCAGTTCAAACTGGTTAGATCTGTTTCTGTTTGCTCTTCATTTTCACTTTGAGGGCTGAGCATCGAGGAACTTATGGTGTCTTGAGAGGTATGATCGGTATTTTCATTGCATTTGGAATTATTTTCTTCCACTTTTTGAAATATTTCAAAACTTTCTGTTGATTCTTCGTACATTTGGTAGGGGATTATTTCCTCATAAATTCCTTCTTTGAGATCTATAAAATTCGATTTTAAATTATCATTTCCTAATGGTTCTCGGAGCAAGTCATTATCGACGATGAATTCAGTATTAATGACTCCATTTCCATTTTGAAACTGTATTTCTACTATTTGAGAATCCGGAATACTTATAACATTCGTTGATTCTACTTCTACACAATTTTGAACCTCCAAAGGCATATATTCTGCCTTATTTTGGTTTTGGATACTTTCAAGAATACTCAACGAGTTACTATCTAATTGGTTTGTATCGAATGTTAATAGTTCTTTATTGATGTTCTGCAGATTCTTTGTAGCTATTTCTGTTTCTGCATCCGTTTCCATTGCTGGAAAAGTGAACGTGAAAAATTCAGCACCACAATTATTTTCTAATTTTTCCATAATGTTACATATTTCCAAAGTCATTTTGAGCGATTGTGAGCAAAACGTTTTGTTGGGCGGATTTTTTATCACATGATTTTCATTTTGTTTTTGTCTCATCCAATTCCATATCCATTTTAATCTGAAATGAAAAATAACCAACATTAAATCACTGGTCACTATTATTATCAATTGAAATTCAACATTCCAGAAACAATAGTTCATATAGTAATCAAACGTGATACCGTTCTATATCTATAATAGGTTGATATGCCTGCTATTTACACAAATTGGTCAAACAATTTTTTCAATTGTTTACCTAGAAAGATCTTAGACATATTATTGGCCTCAGGACTAGGCCTAAAAGTATTTGATACGAATACTCCCACATTTGGTACAAAGACCACCCTGATTGGGTTAAAGCATTGCCGGTTTGAGAGATCTGGATCCTAAGTTTAGAAAGGCTCAAATAAGGTGACGATAAGAGTAGAAGTAAAGGTTAAAGCTTGCCGCCCACTTGTCCGGCACAACACGGCATTGTTGCTGATAAAGCCGAAACCTTTTTTGACAGAGAAGGATGAAGAAGTGAACGATGAGGAACAAGCACAGGAATCATAATAGAGATACTGCTCATGAACAACTCGAAAATAGTAGATAATTGTGTCAGTCAGTTGAAATCGACCCTGAAATGTACTCACTGTGGCCACTACGCAGTGACCTTCGAAGCACCGGTTATATAAAGCGATCACAATGTATGGACTTTTTTACGTGTGAGGAGACAATGGACGGAGACGAGAAGCCGACTTGTTCCAAGTGTAAGGAGCGCAGGATATATGTACAAAATCTTTGTCATTTTACAAGTTTCCAAAGGTGTTGATTATTCATTTAAAACGTTTCACGCCGTCCGAAAGATTCGCGGACAAACTCAACGTCGCCATAGACTTTCCGCTCGTTTTTCGGGCCTACGACAATGTCGTTCCATGTAGCTTCAATCTTGTGGTATCCAACCACAGATACAACATTGATAAGTGGACACAACAGCTGCTTTCCATTTAAGGGTTTGATACACCAGGGCTTCTTATTCTAGTTTAGTCATTGGCTGAAACATGACATCCGTCAAAATCTAACAATAGTAAGTCTGGAATAAGAAGCCCCGGGGCTTAACACTCCTAAATGGAAAACGCCTTACACCGCCTACTGCAGACATCCGTACTTTGGCACAAGGCACGAATACAACGGTTCTCGTGTTTCTCGTGACAATTCTCTGTGGCGGATGACGAAGCGGATTTCTAAGAAGTTCGCACCGATTCCGGCCATGGAGAAGGGTAACGAGATGCTAGTGACGGATCATCAGAAGACGAAACTGTTTGGTGAGCATTTCGCCGATGTCCATAAAAGGGTGCCTGATGTTAGTGAGGGGCACAGACAGAAAACTCGAATAACCGATAGGTTCAGAGAGTCGGTGTCCCTTCCTATCGGCCCTCATAGGTTTGCCAAAGTTATGACGAACTATGAGGAGCTGACGGAAGTCATCAAAAGACTTCCGACAAATAAGGCACCCGGACCGGATGGTCTGGATGCCATTCTAGTCAAGAATCTGCCGCGGAAGGTCCTCGTCCGGCTGATACACCTGATTAATGAATGTCATTATTAAATGGGGGTGTTACCCAGATTTTCTGAAGAAGGCACTGGTAATACCAATTCTGAAACCCGGTAAGGATGGCCATAAACTTGATAGTTATCGACCTCTCTAGCTCTTGAGCGTGATAGCTAAGATAGTCGAGAGGATCCTACTTAGACGGTTGTTGAGTCTCGAGGGGAAACTCAAAATGATCCCCGATGAACAATTCGGATTCAGACAAGGGCACAGCACGACCTCCCAAGTCGCTGCCCAATATAGGATCCAGATTCATCTGGATAGGAAGGTCGTACCCTATTTGGAGAATAATAAGATCGTGGTGAACCCGACTAAGTCGGAAACCATCAACTTTACTAAGAAGTACACAAACTCGAAGCTTTATAGAAAGTTGATGGTCAACGGCGAGGCTGTGGAAAACGTGAATCATGCGAGATACCTGGGAGTACATCTGGATAAATTTTGGAAGACACACAACTCTGGCTATCCAGACATACCCTTTGATAGCCAGAATTTCAAAGCTCAGTCTCGAAAATAAGCTGTTAATATAAAAACAAATTATACGACCAGCTATGACGTATGCTTGTCCAGTGTTCTGCAGCCTGAAACCTACTCCATTAGCGAGATTGGACAGGTTGCAGAACAAGGTACTCCGTATCATCACGAACAGCAGACGATACACTCGGTTGGAAACTCTAAAGGAGCTTGTGAACATCGACTCAGTTTCGACGTTTATGAAACAAGTCTCGTACAAGTTTTATAAATACTTGTTCGACAAAAGCCCTCTCACCAGAGACATCACCAGGCTTAGAGCGAATGATAATGAGTTCCGCAAACACGACGGACTCATATATCAAGCGTTGGATATCTTCAACGAACTAAGGGAAGAACCGGTTCCGTAGGGAATCAAAACGAAAGGAACACCTAAAACGCGAAGTACCTTGACCCGGTTTTTTGCCTCAGCCTTTTCCGGGATTCTACATCGAAACAACCTACCTCATAAACTTCAACTAGGAGTATCTGCAATGAATTAAGGATGCCACACGCATTAGCATTGCAGGAGGCGTGTTCTACCGATCAGTCGACAGTTTTGATAAAAAGTCCGGCCCAGCGTTACCATCAGCGTGGGCGGACTTCAGCGCCTCTTCGCGGGGGAACTATGTTCGTCTTGGCAAGGCGCCCCTCTGCTCTCCTGATCGGGAGCGGGGGGTAGCTACTTTTGCACCCTTCGTTCTTTCTATGACCCCCCTGGATTATGAAGAAGAGCGAAGAATGTCAGTGGCTTGTTATCATGCATGATATGTAGATGTCAAATTGTAAAAATAAAATATTTTTGATTTTGATTTGATTTGGTTCTCGTGTTTCTTCCATATCGCCGATGTCCCCTGTGATTGGCGATGCGTACGTACTCTTTTACGAGCAAGAGGACACATAATGCCACCTTCGAGTTTTTTTTAATTTCCTCTTTTAATTCGAGAGATTATTATGTATTATTTTTTATTTGAAATATAAGTAAATATGGATATATTTAAAAAAAAAGCTCTTTTTTTATATCTGTACGTGATTTAGATGAGTCATTTTCCGCACGCTAAAGTTTTTTTTCAAGTGAGTTTTTCTCACTAGTGCATGAAAAACTTTTCCGCACGAGAAACTTTTTCAAGAGGGGGGGGGTATTCGGTGGAAAGGCACAAGCCCGTGTACAGCTCTGTTCCATGCGGGTGGTATCGTTGTGCAGAGGCGACAGAAAATAGAAAAGCACCGCAGGCGAATTTTTTTTTGTTCAAGGTCGAATGCCTTCAAATTGATAGTTAGTTTTGTCAGTGGGGTATCATATTGGCAGGAACGAAAGGATGTCAAATTCAGTTTGTTTTATTTACTTAATATGAAAAAGGAAAAGCATAGTCGAACAAACAATGATACCTTACAAATGAAAGAAAATGAGTTTAATAGAGATTAGAGTTAGAATTAGAGGATAATAGAAGAGCGGGAGAGAACGAGAAAGGGAGGGAGAGAGAAAAGATAGATGAGCTAGCATGAGATGTGGTGGTCTTTGTTTTAGATTCTGTAATAATAGTTTTTTGAATGAGAAACATGTTCTGTTTGTTTTACAATTAATACCTAGAGAGTTGATATAGGTGGCGATGCGATAGGAGAAATAGCGTTTGAATATTTCTTTCCTTTTTTTAGGTATAGTTCTATGAGAGGTATTGCGAATATTCCTGTCATGTATATTTGACCTAAAAATTCAACCAGTCTACATCATATACTTTATGTGATATATTTTTGCGATGCTTGATTCCAAAAATTAATCTTCACTTTCTCCACTTTTTTTGTGTGGTTTGTTTGCGTAAAGTATTACAATATTTCACTATCAACATACCACTTCATTATTAAACGGAAAAGCGTAAAAAAGTGCACTTTTTTTAACGGCTGTTGCTAGGCAACCGACAGTTTCATGCAACAATAGTGACAGATCCGAATAATAACGAAATCCTGTCATAAAGCCAGTTCTCATTTTCTTTGGCAACTAATAACCTATAAATATCTGATATACAAATGTTTCACCAATAATATTCTTAGCATTCTTACTATTAAATAAGTATTATCAAAAATCCAAACTATCGCGGCGAATATATTCAAAATAATAGCATATACCTCTAAGGAACTATTGGACCTAATCTACACCAGGTAATCCAAAGTAGCTATGGCTGTTTGGCCGTCAGAAACTAGTTGACAACAATAATTAATGAAATTTGTAAAATTGGGCATATATCCAGATAACGAATTTCTGATAACTATAAATCTAATTCAAGTAGAAATGAAAAGTGATGAAGATTGAACAGAGAAAATCGTGGATAGTGAAAATATGAGATTCCCTTGATATAGTTCAAAGAAAGAAAAAGGTATTCATTGCTTCACGAGGATTGTTTATTTTGAATACAAATCTAAGAAAATGAAAAGTTACTTTGATGGACTAGTTATTCGAAAGTCAAGTCAACATTAATAATTATAATATTGACCTCGATGAATATGTTATTTTAATATTCGCCTCAAATTTTCCATTTTGCAGGATAGGGTGAAGAGAAACGGAATCTTGACTCTGTCGAAATTATTCGTTTCATTTGTTTGAAACTCAACTCTCCGGCATACTCTTCGAACTTAATGAATCAATAAAAATATTCCAAATTCATTTCATATTTGCAAAAAATATGAATTGGTTATTTTTTTGCCAGTTGTAGAAAAGATACTGTATGAAACTCGTGAGTAAAGTGTTTTTTGTACTCGTAGGAATGCCAACATTTCCTACTCGTAAAAAAAGTATCACTTTACTCACTTGATACATAAATTACTATTCCTAAAAGGATCGAAAATGTAACAGTTTTCTGCACGCGAATCCGTCGTTCGAGCAAGCAGTCGAGTGCGGAAAAGACACTTTCTGCATGAGAAAGGAACATAATTTTTGTAGGACCACATACACATACACAAACATGAAATTTAATTCAAATGAAAAATTACCAATAACTACTCTGTTACTATCATGACCAGATACTTGAGATAATGCCAGTTGTATCGATATCAATAATTGAATGTCCTGCAAAGGTTACTTCGCATAATCCTTCGTCATACTAGAAAAATACTTGTCATAAATATAATTGCATGCTCATACCTTTCAACACACTGTATCTAGGCAACAAGTATACCCCCATTCCATCAAATCAAACATCAGCGAAACAGTAAACTACACATATTCCCGAGGGACTTTTGTGAAAACGCACTCTTCCTCCACAAAAGACAATTCTAACTCAAATTTCGATCTGCAAGAGCTGTAGTTGGCTGTTGAACGGGAAAATCGGTCGATTTCGGACGGTGTGACGTCATCGAATGACCAAAGCTGTCGACGATCGATAGTTTTCCACGAACTGGAAGGAAAGGGTGTCTTCCATCATTCCCCTTTTGATAGGAACAATTGGACATGTTATCTCAATTGCTAATCGCCCTTTGATACATTCTAATGAATACAGGAAATTATGTTTGAATGTAATAAATTCATCATATCTTCAGCTTCATCTCAATACTTTTTTTCCGAGGTATTTAGGTGAATTCGTTTCATCAAAAAAGGATAGGTGGAGATCTATTTCCCAGAAGATACACAATAAATTTATTACACAAGGGCGGATCTAAACGTTGAATGAATTTTAAAAATAAATCTTAGAATGAAAACGGCTCATTAACTATGGTATATAGTTGAAAACACGTGAAATGAAAGAAAAAATGTGTACGAAACGATATAGTTAGTGAAACAATATTAAAAAAAAAACGTTGAACAAAATTTTATTAAAAAAGATTAAAATCACAAGAAGACGAACTCAGTTTTGCATTTCTTTGATTTTGCAAAACAATTTATATATTATTAGGTGTATGATTCTTGTTAGAAAATATGAATAGGATATTCATAAAATCTGTTGTGGAATCATCTTGAACGATGGAAAATAGTGACTAAAGTTTGTCTTTCAGCCGCAGATGATTCCACAACAGATTTTATGAATATCCTATTCATATTTTCGAACAAAAATCAAAATGCAATGCCCATGACAGATCTATGTCAAAGAATAACTTTAAGAAAATGTTACCTCAGAAGATATATTTCCATCATTTCCATCCTTGATGTGTATAATTGCTTCTGAAGAGCCTGCTTTCCAATTTATCAATCTCCCTGAAGTCCCTGATGAGCTGGGCAAATCGAAATAGATTTTCGTCGACCAAAATGTATTGGAGATTAAATTCGAGAGAAGCGAACCTTGCTTCAAAGGAATGAACGATTTCTGTGAGTGATATTTTTTATAACATTCTCCCTATCTATTTTATTTAATAAATTTCCAATGAAAACAAGAGAAAATAAAAAAAATCAACTATCTGAACGAAAATGCGAATTTTCACTTTCAGTATTTTTTTTCTTTTTGATTAGAGTATTTTCACAATATCTATCGTGGCTTTAGCCAGAGAAGTAGTTGTTTTCTGTTAGATATTACATATAAATCACATTTTTCATTTTTCAATTTTCATGGAGAATGTTCCCCTTTTCAACATGAATACCTCCCAAGAGATTATCTTGACCGATGGAAAATAGCGACTAAAGTTTGTCTTTCAGCCGCAGATGATTCCACAACAGATTTTATGAATATCCTATTCATATTTTCGAACAGTAATCAAAATGCAATGCCCATGACAGGTCTATGTCAAAAAATAACTTTCACAAAGTGTTACCGCAGAAGAAATATTTCCATCATTTCCATCGTGTATAATTGCGTCTGAAGAGCCTGCTTTCCAATTCTATCAATCTCCCTGATGAGCTTGGCAAAGCGAAATAGATTTTCGTCGACCAAAATGTGTTGGGGATTAAATGAGAGCGAAGCGAACCTTGCTTCAATGAAATGAACGATTTCTGTGAGTGATATTTTTTAATAACATTCTCCCTATCTAATTTATTTAATGAATTTTCAATGAAAACTAGAGAAAATAAAAAAAAATCAACTCTCTGAATGAAAATGCGAATTTTCACTTTCAGATTTATTTTCTTTTAAGTTAGAGTATTTTCACAATATCTATCAGATGTAGTTCAATGTCCAGCGTGGCTTTAGCCGGGGAAGTAGTTGGTTTCTGTTAGATATTACAAATAAATCACATTTTTCATTTTTCAATTTTCATGGAGAATGTTCAACTTTTCAGTAAAATTTTATTCTCATTTTCTCAAAGAAAAATATATTTTCATCAATATTCAGTATTTCAAATTTCTATTGGTTTTGATGCATATAGTTGATAATCAGTAAGCATTTAGTATAGAAGTTCATTTTGTATTGTGTCATTGCCGGCACTGAGATTAATGACAATCTCAACAATAGAAACTTATTATTATTATTATTATTATTGTAATATTTCGGAATTTTTTGTGAAAAAAGTCCTAAAATTTGGTAGATACGTAAAGTGGTAGGTGGAATTTTTTCAATAATGAGTTTGGAATCGTATTAGTATTTACTAAAATCGATTAAAATTTCTTCTCTGAGTAATCTTGCATCAAATCAACAGATATTTTAAACATTTTTCTCATCTACTTACTTGTAATAAAAAAACATCTTCCTATCTCAGTTTTCTTGATATCGTCAGTTATTTTTTGACGTTTTTTTTTAAATCAACAGAATTATGGACAATTCGAAAATTTGAAATAATATGTAGATAAAACTAATATAATCTTATGATTTCAAAGCCTACCAAGCATCGAACTATCATTGAATTCGGGTCAAAACCAATTTGATGTTTTTTTTTAGTGCAGCCAATTGAAAACGGAATACAAATTTTGTATGCATAGATGAATAGAAAATTTTAAGATAAATAATCTACGCTAAAGAAATATACGGGGTCAACATTAAAAAGAAAATTAGGATCACTTCCGGTCAAAGAGGTGGCTGAAAAAAATTGTCGCCAGGTTCAAAAAAAGCGCTATGGTTATAGGCCGAAGTGGCGCGTGTTTGAAGTGTTTCTTAATCCAATAATGGGAAGGTGCATGGTTTCGAATCCCTGCCTTAACTTATACAGTGCGGCTTTCAAGAGCCCCCCCCCCCTGTTAACTTTTGAACGGTTCGACGTAGAAACATGAATAAAAAACCATTTCGAGTGTTTCACAAATACTACTTTTTCAAATACAAAAATTGGTTATTGCCCGACAGGGGCGGAGGGGGAACACATCAACTCAAAATTTTCAAATGGCATGGGGGTCAAGTGGCACATCGTCGAAAAGGAAATTCCATTCTCTTTACAACCATGTAAATTTTTTTTTAATTCCGTTATTATTTTTTTTACAATTCAAATTCGAAATATCAAATATAATACTACTCATACCTCGATAAACTTTAACGGTTTGATGTGGAACAATGAAACCAAAAATTTTTTCAAGGGATACTACTTTTTGATAGAATAAACATTGCAATTATCGACAGATGGGAAAAATATTATGAACAAAATTCAAAAATATTTAGATGGTTGTAAAGAGAATTGATTTATTTTCAACGATGTGCCACTTGACCCCACATGCCATTTAAAAATTTTGTGAGTTGATGTCCCTCCCCCGCGCCCCCCATTGAGCAATCACCATATTTTTATTTCAAAAAGTAATATTGGTGAAAACCTAGAAACGGTTTTTTATTCATGTTTCTACGTCGAAGCGTTCAAAAGTTAACAAGGGGGGGGGACTATTAAAAGCCGCACTGTATTATTAACCTCTGGGAACATGGGACATTGATGATTAAAAATTTTCTGAGGCGAATCAGGAGGGTTATCCACCCGTTGATATTCCCGCAATGGGTTTGATCTATTCTTGATATTCCTTCTCGTCCTCGAGTCCTTGAAATAAAGAATTTTCACCCTTCATATTATTGATTGCTCTCTGCTAGGACAGACCTGTATGCAAGATTTACCTAATTTCATTATTTAGTAGTTGCATTCTGTGACAGCAGTCAGGTGGTGCTGGGAAATGAAACAGGTGCGAGACATTGAAGGGTGAAATGGGGTTTCAGCGTTTTTTTAAATTGCCCAATAATAATATCCACCCCATGTTCGATTGACTGTTTTAATAAATTGACCGTGAGAAACGCGATGAACATATTAGGAACTCTTGCAATGAGAAACGTCGCATCAATTGATATTTTTGGTGAATGTTCCTCAGCAGAAACTAATTCAAATCTGCACACTTGAAGATAAAACATAGGAATATTGGTCTCGTTTGAGCGAAAAATATTACTGATATATTTTCTGAAACTCTAATTTTTTCCACAAAGATTTGTCAATTTATTACATTTCAAGCTGTACCTATATTTTTGTTTAGTGCATTCATTTTTACTGTGACCGTATTAATTGTACGAAATAATATGGGAAATTGGCGCGATATTTTTTGGCACATTTTGACTAAAATTTCAAATTTTTTTAGTGTGAGCCGTCGTTAGAAAAATGTGTAAGTCCAAATGATTTTGTATGTGTCGTTTCTGACATATAAACGGACAAAGGAGTGTGCTTTCGATAGGAAAATTTGGGCTATTCACGAATAAATATTTAAATTCTCTCAAATGCTTAGAAATGAGTAATGTAGTACTACATTTTATTTTTTCAATCTAGAATAAGTTATCTTCTATGTTATGTTCTTATCTTTCTTATCAAATATTTTCAAAGAATGCAATAACTAATTGTCAAAACTGACATTTTCCATTTATTGTACATTGAAACCCAGGATAAACACATACGCTTCGTTGTCAATTTTATCATATTTTGCCTTACAAAGTCTGCTCTAAAAGAACTTATTTGAAGATGTTCCGGAATAGTTTGAAAGTTGAAATTTTAGAAAAATGTTTCTATTTTATGAACCTAAAAGTGTGTAAAATCTCATGACCGGAAGCAGTTGGCCCAGATAAGATAAGTATACCCTCCTTTAGTAAAAACGTCGTACAGCTTCAGTTGATACGTCAAGAAGAGTACTTTTTGACCATGCCACTGAAGATGACCACCACAGTTGCAGTCGAAACGTTTGGACATTTTAACCAAAGAAGATCACGGCATATCCGGGAAACCAACCAAAATATTGACGCCAGCCGTGAAAGCCTACATTCCTATATAATCTTATTAATGCCCACACAGCACACAACATCCAATGGACGTCCGTTTTACGTCCAGCTAAACTCCAAACGTCCATGTACGTCCATTGTATGATCGGGACACGCACATTCAATGGATATCCAGTTTTGTACATCCACTGTACATCCATTGGACGTGGGACGTCCAATAATGAACATCCATTGGACGTCCCATAGTAAACATCAATTGGATGTCCAATTAATGCACATGAATGTAGTTGAAACAACAATTTTGAAGGAACAATGAAAAATGGTCTGTGGAACATAATTTTCAGGATATATTTTTGAAAAGTAATTTATTATTATTGAGAAGTTGTATAATAAAAGTTTCTCCAGAAGCAATTATTCATGACAATAAACTAATGTAAACCCCCACCCTTGTCCCCTGAAGACTGGATAGGGAACACAATGGAATTCAGAAAATTTTCCGACGATAGCTAGATAGAGATCGTAATGGAATTTGCGAAAACTCACGAATATAAAATCGAAAAAATCCATTAGAACTGTGAAAAACATACACAGATAGTCAAATGGTTCAATTTCAAAAAAATTCCACTACCTTATTCCCCCGAAGGCTAGATAGACAAAATGTAAAAATTTGGAAAATTTTCCAACATTTTCCAGAGGTTTCGGACAAGGAAAATTGAGTTGAAAAAATATGGGTCGGACGTAGACCTCTCTCCTCGAACAAAGTTGAGAAAATAAAATCGAAAAAATCCGTAAACACAGTGAAATATATCTGACCGTCGAAGAGTTTTGTTTCCTCTCTTGACCCTCCTGACCCCCCTCGAAGTCGAGTAGTCGAGATAGAAATGTAGAAATTCCCAACAGTTTCGGACCTTCTGTTGCGAATACTCACAACAACAAAAAACGGAAAAATCCGTTAAAATAGTGAAAAATATCGGATAGGTAGTCAAATAATGCAATTTTACAAAATTTACCACCCTTTCTCCGTGAAGACTTCATCGAAAACGCTTGGAAAATTAAGATAAAAAAAATATCGGTCAGGGGCTCCGATCCAGCGAAAATAAAATTGTAAAAATTCTTAAAAATTGTAAAAGACATCGAATTGTTCAACAACGTACTGAGAAGCTGGGCTCCTGGTTCACCCATTAAAACAGCTAATTGAACAAATTCCAATGCTGAAAAGTATACAGTGTGTTCATAAAGTAACCCCCCCTGTTAACTTTTGAACGAAATGGAAATTTCTTTTGAATTTTTTTTTGGTGAAATGGTATGTTATAAGCTACTTTTTGACAGTTATATACAGTAAAAAAATGTTAACCCTTCAAAATGGCGGCCAGGCGCCATTTTGAAAGATTTTTTTAAATGGCATGGGGGGTCCAGTGATACCTCATTCGAATTGTCTTCTGATTTTCTATACAACTGCATAATTTCAGACAAAAATATTCATCCAAAACAAAATGGCGGCACATCATGTTAATACTTTGATATACGCGATTTCTTTGAATAAATGGCTTTAAATGAGCTCAATTGAAATAAAAAATTATTTTTTGATATGTACCAATGTTCTTTGTTTCTCAGAATCGCATATGGGACATGATTTCTGAGATTTGCTGGGATTCAATAAAACGAGGTATTACACTACTCACCTACTTATTTGAATTTTTTTCTAATATGGCACCCATCTGCCATATTGAGTGACAAGAAGCTCTTGCAGAAACGAAAAAATATTTTATAATTGCACTAAAGCTCCTTGATAGACATTTATTCGAAAGGATCCTCTTGTGAGAGTTCTAAAATAATGTACCACCATTTTGTTTTGAACCAATATTGTTGTTTGAAATTTTGCTGCCGAATAGAGAATTGAAAGACGAATCGAATGAGGTATCACTCGACCCCCCATGCCATTCAAAAAATATTTCAAAATGGCGCCTGGCCGCCATTTAACCAAAAAAAAAATCAAAGAAACATTCCACTCCGTTAACAGGGGGGGTTTACTTTATGGACAGACTGTATACTAAAATAAATATAACAAAACTCATCAGGGGCGTAGCTAACACCCCCTCTACCCCCGCGGCGCGGGGGGGGCGCAAGCCTTAACACAGGCGCATGGAAACCAGAAATTGGGTTGGATAAGAGCGCAAGCAGGTCCCTGCGGGGGGGGCTCACTGAAAGTTAGCTACGCCACTGGCTTTCATTCAAATGTTCTAAAAAGAAGAGAATACACTTTGATTCAAATTTAAATCATCATTTTGCTACATTCTAAAATTTAATATGATGTATAAGCTTGTCGCGAGAAGAAATATTGATACAGGTAATTTTAAATTTAATTTATAACAAATCTTATAGCGATAAGCTTTCTATCATATTGAATTCCACAATGTAACAAAATGATGAGATTGATTTACTTACTTCAGAGTTTATTTTCTTCTTTTTTCCGCATTTAAATGATTTTTTTTTTTCAATTTTGTTTTACGATAATTTTTTTTAATTTTAGTTTGATCGATCTCATTTTACTAAAATATGATGATATTCATGTATAATACAAAGTTGGTTAGCGAAAACAAAAACTGGTATTAGTCTCAGATCGGTACATCATTATCAGCATCGAAAATTATTTATTATTTTGCAATGTGCCTCGTATAAATATTCAATGAACAGGTGTACATTCATTCAGATTCATAACGTCAAACGATTCAATTTACTCTGCTAGTTTATTCAAAAAAGAGAAAACTTATTTTTAGTATGATCAAAAATAGAGAAAATGCACAAAAACTAATAATTGAAATTGAATGAGGGATTCACAAATATTCAAAATATAGTTCTTAAAATTAGTTAAGGAAGTCAACTTTTGGTAAATCTGTTTGAAAACAACAAAGAACAAAACATTTTCTGAATCTTCCTGTAAAATTGACCTCTTTCATGATTGAAAATATTTTGTCCCCTTTCGTATAAAATCCAGGAAAATCTTTAATGATAATGAAAAGTATCATCTTGACCAACAAAAACAAAACTCTAGATTACTCACCTCAAAATGAAATACTGCCTATGTCGTTAACCCTTCAGTTCCCTTGATCACATTATTTTTCACTTGTTATATATTCCACAGCTTCATGCATTATTTCAAGAACAATGTTTACTTATTCACTATCGAACATTTCATATAATGGCACCAATAAATGAAGGAGTACAAAAAAAAAAACTATGATGGTTCAGTTGTTGGTTAGGTTAAGGCACTGTATCGACTAGACCGTATACGAAACGCGTCTGAGTGAGTCCTGAAACAGACTGAAACACCTGAAAAGCATGAAAGTACGGTGGAGCGACCGTGTTCAACAAACTGCGACACCGGTGTCAGTAACGAATTCAATAACATCAACTGAAGAAAATTTAATTGGTTCCCTTCAATGTAAGAAAAATTCTTTTGAAATTGGCGTATGGGGTATAAAGAAAAATTGATCCGCTTTTCTCTGAAATGAACTGGATGTTTATCGATTTTGCATGAATAATCCAGTACGATTGGGTTTTGAGACGAGGATCGATTGTAGCACCACCAAACTTGGTATGCTAGTTGTTGGAACCATGATAAATACGAAAAAAAATTGGTTACCGAAATTCCAGGGGTAAAACATTTTTTTTTTCGTTTAAAAATAGATAAATAGCTTTTTGCTGTAATTTTGGAAACTATATGATTTATCGAAAAAACAACTCAACAAGGTGAAAGACAATTTGATTCTCCACAAAAATGATTCCCAGTAATTTTTTTATGAAATGCGCTCGTTTTCTCAGAAAACGTGATTGAACGCCGACATCAATTTTCAGGTTCACGGTTATCGCCGCTGGAAGTTCTGACGGAGCCGAATATTTGATTGGTCATAACTCTGCTAAAAAGGATCGGAGAAGAAAAAGGAAAACTTCATATGGTTTCTGAAGACCCGTACCTGCTCATGCAAATATAATATGCGAGTATTTGAGTACCTAAAATGTGTTTTGTCGCACTTCACGGAGATGTTTGCGGGTGATCCAAAAATCATGAATAATTTAGTAAATATGGAATTATTATACTGAAGCAGCAACCCATACCCTTTTTGTACTATATGCAACAATTTTAGAGTAGTGTGGCAGGTCCTACTTATACATGCCAAAAAAAAAACTTTTTTTTCTACTGCAAAATTTTCATCGATAAATGTGTTTAAATTTGGATTGAACCATCGACATAGCGACTGATAGGCCGCAACACTACCGCTGAGCTACGTGATAAAAATTTGTGACAAATGGTGTATTGAACTTCTTCTGAAATATGATTTCAGAATTGACAATTTCTGCAATAATCGTGGAGAAAATATTTTCAGACACATTCCAAATATCTAGTAAATACATAATTATCTCCTTTCATATGAAAACTAGACCTCCATTTGTACATTGAAACAAAATATCAACTTGTCACATGTCAAATGTTTGACAGAAAAATTTCCACTTATTAATTTCGCCCAGGGTACCCAGGAGTATAAAAAATTCCGGAAATTTTTAGGGTTGCCATGGTATCTAAACAAGAACGAATTTTTTAATTGGCTACAAAAGTGAGGTGTGAAATTTTCAAAGAAAATCCATGTACTCGAAAAATTTCCGGAAATAATTCAAGCATTAGGGAAATTACAAGTGAAAATTGCTATTATCTCGGAATTCTGGCTATTTAGGTATAGGAACATGATATATCAATTCGAAGGGAATTAAGTCATCTTTCAGGATATTTCATAATATACAGGATGTTCCATTTAAAAAATCGCACTTTCAACTCTTTTCGTATCTAGCAGTAGGATAATGAATTTTGAACGACCCTGTATAACGCAGAACAAACTTCTCTATACAGAATCAATGTTCATGATCTTGATGAACTAAACACAAAATTGCAACTTCCTAAGAATCCAAATACCGCAGAAATAAACATTCAATTCGAGCTATGTTTTGGATAAAAAATATGGAAAATAACCAATATCTCAAAAACCGTTAGAGATAGAGGTATAGAGGAGTATGAGGCAGAAATAATCAGAAAGGAATGACAAGTTCAAAAATGTGGTAATATACAGGGTGACCCATTTGAAATAACAAAGACGCTGCTACTTGGTATAAGCGGCAACGCTGCATTGCTGAAAATATTTTAGATCCATAGTTCAAGAGCAACTACTTGAGAAACCAAATTTTCAGAATGATCCTATGTCCCGTTCACCGTAAACGTCTGAGGTACCATCGACCGTGACCCACCCTGTATATTTAATAAAACTATTGTGAAGCGCAAACCTCAAGCTTGAAATCACATACTTAATTTTTTTGTAGGAACATTTACTGAAGAAATTGCCGGGATTATGGGTCAGTTTAAAACTGAGACAGGAGAAAAACCCAGTTTTTTCTTTGGCATGAATAAATGAGACTTGTGGTAAAAATTCGCTTTTCGACCAGAATCAGTGACGTAGTTAAAATTCTGCTGCAATTAATAGTTGAAATAATTCATTTGTCACATATTTCAAGCAAATTTCAAACCCTTTTCAGTTCAAAACGGCTTGGCCAATTTCCACAATCAAAGCGGTGTTGGATAGAAAATCAGAAGGCCTTCAAAACCAGGTGCCACATGACCCCCCCTTACATTTGAAAAAAAAGTTGATGGTGCCCTCTTGACACTAAGTCACGTAACCACAATTGTTTTTATGCTAAAATTTAGTAGAAGTGGTACCTTTTTACTCAAATTTTACCCGACCTCGATAACTTGTTCCGTTCAAAAGTTAATGGGAGGAGGACTATTTACGTCCTCACTGTATATATACAGGGTGTCCCAGAATAAAGGGCACAAACTCCGAGGGTAGAATCCTCACTTCATTTTGAGGATGGAAGTTCCAATTAACATATACCCTAAAATGAGTATTAACCGAGTTACAGGGTGTTGAAAGTGAAACAAAAAAATAGATTTTCCAGAATAACTCCAGAACGGCTCATCTTTTCTTAATTAAATTTGGTATGTCACTTGACAGCATTCAGTTTCATATTTCAAGGCAAATCATGTGTTTGTAACTCTGAACAGGGGCGTACGGCAGGTGGGTACCCCTATTCGCCCCTCCCCAACTTTCACGCCACTGGATTAATATCGATTTCGTCTTTTTTTTCTTAATCCCCAATATTTCCTATACAAAAAAAGAATACCTTTTGTTTCACAAATATCAACGGTTTTCGAGATATTTGAATTTGAATAAGTACGTGCGTATCAAAATCTTTATTATTTTTGAAAGGAATGTAACGGTAACTATTTATAACAATATAACCAACATATTTCATACCTTGCAATCAGTACAAATTCAAATATTTCGAAGATTGTTGGCATTTACGAGGGATTTAGTTCACAAAAATTTCCCGATATTTAAAACTTACATAGCCACTAACAAAATAATTATTACTAATGAGTATCCGTATTACATACGCACCCACTTATTCAACTTCAAATATCCTGAAAACCGTTGATATTTGCGAAATAAAAAGTATTCCTTTTGAAATATTGGGGATTAAGAAAAAGAATACGAAATCGATATTAATCCAGTGGCGTGAAAGTTGGGAAGGGGCGAATAGGGGGTACCCACCTGCCGTACGCCCCTGTTCAGAGTTACAAACACATGATTTTCCTTGAAATATGAAACTGAATGCTGTCAAGTGAAATACCAAATTTCATTAAGAAAAGTTAAGCCGTTATGGAGTTATTTTGGAAAATATATTTTTTGGGTCACTTTCAACACCCTGTAGCTCGGAGTTTGTCCCCTTCATTATGGGACACCCTGTTATATATATATATATATATATATATATATATATATATATATATATATATATATGTTTGCAATCCCTTGTTTCTGTGAGTATGTATGTTTATTTACACGTTTTTATTTTTTCTCTTGTATCTTGATACTTATGAAATAAACATTAATTATATATATTAAGTATATAATTATTCTTGCATAATCAGGAGCCATATCAATACCTAGATAGGTAACGCGAGTTGAATAAACGAAAAATATTATTCCGTTCGATAATTCCGAACAATAATCAATGTGTAACAGTAAAGTGCCCACATGCCCTTGATCCATGACAAAGAAATGGCAATAATAATAACCTCTTCGGCCAGGTGAAATGCACCGGCACCAGGTGTATTCGGATAACACGTTACATAACCATATCGACTACCCCTATGACTGAAAATCACTCATGCATGGGCCGTTGTAGGAGCAAGAGGAAGTTATGCAGTCTGCTGTCCCCGTGCATGGGCTTGTGCGCTCTGTGAACCGTGAATGATTATGTTTTTTTTTTTATCCAATACGTACGAGTTTCGTTAAATATCAGATGAGAAAGAATGAGTGTACCTGTTTTTTTTAATTTCATTTATAATCCAGTAACGACAGACATAGTCCGGTGGCAGGGAGGGTTTTCATAGCCGATGAAGCGCGACGGGATCACCCAAGTTCTTATGTATTTTGACCCACTGAATCCGACTTTCGAGGGTGATAGGCCGTGAAAGCATCCGGAAAATTTTTATTGACGATTTTCCGAGGGAAATCGAAAAATCTATTTTTTCCAAAAACAAATTATGTCATAATATTCTGCATAAAATTCTCTACGAAAAAGGTATCTACAAGTTTTTCTTGAAAATGCACCGTTTTCCAGTAAACGTGCTCGAAATTCGAAAAAATGCGATTTTCTCAATTTTCTGTGCTCTCTTATTCAGTCACATAATGATATTTTCACACGAATCCATACGAATGATTTTTTCAAGAATGTCTCTTCTGTTATTCATAGTCGAGACATATGTGAATAATTTGTGACACAGTGATCATAAAAATATCATTATGTGACGGAATGAGAGAGCACAGAAAATTGAGAAAATCTCATTTTTTCGAATTTCGAGCATATTTTACTCGAAAACGGTGCATTTAAAGAAAAATTTGTAGACACCTTTTTTGTAGGGAATTTCATGGATCAACGCGTTTGTTTTTGGAAAAAATGGATTTTTCGATTTTCCTCGGAAAATTCTTTTACTTTAAGCAAAATTTTCCGTTTTTCCGCTACTGAAATGCTTTAAGGTCATAAAAAAATATGTGCTGAACCCGTTTTTATTGACACTATAGGAAATTTGTCCACTATGTGAGCTTCGCGAATAAAAAAATGCCGCTTCCATGCAAGATAAAAGTATCGGGAAATTCAGTGCCGGAAATTCCACACAAATGACTTTTTCAAGAATGTCTCTTCTGTAATTCATAGTCGAGATATATATGAATAATTTGGGAAAAGGTGATCCTGAAAATATCATTATGTGACTTAATGAGAGAGCACTGAAAATTGAGAAAATCGCATTTTTTCGAACTTCGAGCATATTTTCCCCGAAAACGGTGCATTTAAAGAAAAATTTATAGACACCTTTTTGGTAGAGAATTTCATGGAGTATATCAAAGCGTTATTTGTTTTTAGAAAAAATGGATTTTTTGATTTTCCTCGGAAAATTCTTTTACTTTTAAGCAAAATTTTCCGTTTTTCCGCTACTGAAATGCTTTAAGGTCATAAAAAAATATGTGCTGAACCCGTTTTTATTGACACTATAGGAAATTTGTCCACTACGTGAGCTTCGCGAATAAAAAAATGCCGCTTCCATGCAAGATAAAAGTATCGGGAAATTCAGTGCCGGAAATTCCACACGAATGATTTTTTCAAGAATGTCTCTTCTGTTATCCATAGTCGAGACATATATGAATAATTTGGGACACGGTGATCATGAAAATATCATTATGTGACTGAATGAGAGAGTACAGAAAATTGAGAAAAGCTCATTTTTTTGAATTTCGAGCATATTTTACTCGAAAACGGTGCATTTAAAGAAAAATTTGTAGGCACCTTTTTTGTAGGGAATTTCATGCAATATATCAACGCGTTTGTTTTTGGAAAAAATGGATTTTTCGATTTTCCTCGGAAAATTCTTTTACTTTTAAGCAAAATTTTCCGTTTTTCCGCTACTGAAATGCTTTAAGGTCATAAAAAAATATGTGCTGAACCCGTTTTTATTGACACTATAGGAAATTTGTCCACTACGTGAGCTTCGCGAATAAAAAAATGCCGCTTCCATGCAAGATAAAAGTATCGGGAAATTCAGTGCCGGAAATTCCACACGAATGATTTTTTCAAGAATGTCTCTTCTGTTATCCATAGTCGAGACATATATGAATAATTTGGGACACGGTGATCATGAAAATATCATTATGTGACTGAATGAGAGAGTACAGAAAATTGAGAAAAGCTCATTTTTTTGAATTTCGAGCATATTTTACTCGAAAACGGTGCATTTAAAGAAAAATTTGTAGACACCTTTTTTGTAGGGAATTTCATGCAATATATCAACGCGTTTGTTTTTGGAAAAAATGGATTTTTCGATTTTCCTCGGAAAATTCTTTTACTTTTACGCAAAATTTTCCGTTTTTCCGCTACTGAAATGCTTTAAGGTCATAAAAAAATATGTGCTGAATCCGTTTTTATTGACACTATAGGAAATTTGTCCACTACGGGAGCTTCGCGAATAAAAAAATGCCGCTTCCATGCAAGATAAAAGTATCGGGAAATTCAGTGCCGGAAATTCCACACAAATGACTTTTTCAAGAATGTCTCTTCTGTAATTCATAGTCGAGATATATATGAATAATTTGGGAAAAGGTGATCCTGAAAATATCATTATGTGACTTAATGAGAGAGCACTGAAAATGGAGAAAATCGCATTTTTTCGAACTTCGAGCATATTTTCCCCGAAAACGGTGCATTTAAAGAAAAATTTATAGACACCTTTTTGGTAGAGAATTTCATGGAGTATATCAAAGCGTTATTTGTTTTTAGAAAAAATGGATTTTTTGATTTTCCTCGGAAAATTCTTTTACTTTTAAGCAAAATTTTCCGTTTTTCCGCTACTGAAATGCTTTAAGGTCATAAAAAAATATGTGCTGAACCCGTTTTTATTGACACTATAGGAAATTTGTCCACTACGTGAGCTTCGCGAATAAAAAAATGCCGCTTCCATGCAAGATAAAAGTATCGGGAAATTCAGTGCCGGAAATTCCACACGAATGATTTTTTCAAGAATGTCTCTTCTGTTATCCATAGTCGAGACATATATGAATAATTTGGGACACGGTGATCATGAAAATATCATTATGTGACTGAATGAGAGAGCACAGAAAATTGAGAAAATCTAATTTTTTCGAATTTCGAGCATATTTTACTCGAAAACGGTCCATTTAAAGAAAAATTTGTAGACACTTTTTTTGTAGGGAATTTCATGGAATATATCAACGCGTTTGTTTTTGGAAAAAATGGATTTTTCGATTTTCCTCGGAAAATTCTTTTACTTTAAGAAAAATTTTCCGTTTTTCCGCTACTGAAATGCTTTAAGGTCATAAAAAAATATGTGCTGAACCCGTTTTTATTGACACTATAGAAAATATGTCCACTATGTGAGCTTCGCGAATAAAAAAATGCCGCTTCCATGCAAGATAAAAGTATCGGGAAATTCAGTGCCGGAAATTCCACACAAATGACTTTTTCAAGAATGTCTCTTCTGTAATTCATAGTCGAGATATATATGAATAACTTGGGAAAAGGTGATCCTGAAAATATCATTATGTGACTTAATGAGAGAGCACTGAAAATTGAGAAAATCGCATTTTTTCGAATTTCGAGCACGTTTTACTGGAAAACTGTGCATTTTCAAGAAAAACTTGTAGAAACCTTTTTTGTAGAGAATTTTGTGCAGAATATTACGACATCATTTGTTTTTGGAAAAAATGTATTTTTCGATTTCCCTCGGAAAATCGTCCATAAAAATTTTCCGGATGCTTTTACGGCTTATCGCCCTCGAAATTCGGATTCAGCGGGTCAAAATACTTAAGAATAACTTGGGTGATCCCGTCGCGCTTCATCGGCTACGAAAACTCTCCCTGCCACCGGACTAACAACTCGAGCAAAAAGTGAAGAATGAATTTTAGCACTCTGAAACTCGGAACATGACATTTCGACATCATGTATTATTGGAAGAAAAATTGTTTACCAGGAGTGGAACCTTAAATATTTTTCATTCAAAAAAAATATTATTTTTTTTTCGTTGTTATTTCAGAAAATATAAGATTTATCAATTAACGATTTTGATAGGTTGAGAGATAATTCAATTCCCCACAAGAATTATTTTCAGTAATACCTCATCAAATACGCTCGTTTTCTCAAAAAACGTGGTTTAACGCCGACGTCACATTTCATGCTCGCGCAAACCCGTCACTGCAAGTTCAGACAGTGCCGAAAATTAGATTTGTCATAACTTTGCTAAAAATTATAGTAGAAGAAAAAGAAAAAGTGCATATCGTTCCTGGAGACTTCTACTTCCTCGTGCAAATATAACATGTGAGTATCTGAGTACCTAAAATGTGTTTTGTCGCATTTCACATAACCCTTCTACGATATTTACGGAGGATCCGAAAGTCACGGATATTTTAGTTGATAAGAAAATAATTATACTGAAGCAGGAATCTTTGGACCATATGCATCGATTTAAGTCTAGTGAAACAAGTCTCACTTAATACATGCCAAAGAAAAAACTAGGTTTTACTCCTGCCTCAGTTTTCAACTCACCCATAATCCCGGCAATGTCTTCAGTTAATGTTGAAAATAATCGCTCATACTCATCCTACATAAAAAATATAGTACGTGATTTCAAGTTTGAGGTTGCACTTCACAATAGTGTTATTGAATATATACTGTGCGGCTTTCAAAAGTCCCCCCCCCAACTTTTGAATGGTTCGACGTAGAAACTTGAAAAAAAAACCATTTCGAGAATTTTACCGATACTACTTTTTGAAATAAAATGATTGCCCAACAGGGGGGGGGGCGGGGGGAAACATCAAATCAAAATTTTTAAATGGCATGAGGGGTCAAGTGGCACATCGTCGAAAAGGAAATTCCAATCTCTTTACAACCATCTTCTTTTTTTTTGAATCTCTTCAATATTTTTTTTGTAATTCAAATTCGAAATATCAAATATAAATGCGTATCTGATAAATTTGAACGGTTTGATGTGGAACAATGAAACCAAAAATTTTTTGAAGCGTATCACTTATACTACTTTTTGAGAAAAGAAACATTACAATTACTCGACAGATGGCACATTAACTTAAAAATACTATTAGTAAAACCCTCGAAACAGTTTTTTATTCATGTTTCTACGTCGAACCGTTCAAAAGTTAACAGAGGGGGGGGCTATTAAAAGCCGCACTGTATATATGCATGATATGAATAAGCATAAACATTTAGTGAAGAGAATGCCGATTTTATGGGTAAGTTGAAAATACACACTACTTTAAAATTGTTGCATCTAGTCCAAAGAGGGTATTTTTCGGATCACTCGCAAACACCTCCGTGAAGTGCGACAAAACACATTTTAGGTACTCAAATACTCGCATATTATATTTGCATGAGAAGGTAGGAGTCTTCAGAAACGATATGAACTTTTCCTTTTCCTTCTCCGATCATTTTTAGCAGTCTTATGACCAATCAAATAATCGGCTCCACCAGAACTTCCAGCGGCGGCTAAGCGTTAACCTGAAATTTGATGTTGACGTTCAATCACGTTTTCTGAGAAAACGAGCGTATTTCATACAAAATTACTTGACATCATTTTTGTGGAGAATTGAATTGTCTTCAACTTTGTTGAATTGTTTTTTCGGTAAATCAAATACTTTCCAAGATTACAGCCAAAATCTATTTATTTATTTATAAACGAAAAAAAAAATATATGTTTCACCCCTGGAATTTCGGTAAACAATTTTTTTTCGTGTTGATCATGGTTCCAACTGCTAGCATACCACGTTTGGTGGTGCTACAATCGATCCTCGTCTCAAAACCCAATTTTACTGGATTAATATTGATTTTCAGTCAGATTCAATTATAGATGCCAAATCCAAATCCGAATATATATAATTTTTTTGTTAAAATTGTTTTTTCCGTTAACCAGCTGTCGTCCCCTTACGAACGGCAGCCCTCAAAAGTCGAAACTTGTGCGAGCCAAGGATTAACGAGGTCTTACCTTTTAACGTGCGATTCCTAGCACTTTCTCGGGCCATCAGATAAAAATCTGTACTCGCTAGGATTCGAACCTAGTCGACCAGCAGACAATGGTTTCGAACGTAAAAGTCTCAACCACTGAGCTACATGACCCTACTAATTGTTTAAAATAGTAAACAATTTCAAACTGGGTGAATCAAATACCTCATGGCTTATCATCTATATCATAATTACATCAGAAATGACAGAATATTCAAATTAGGTAAACATCGTTTTTCATTTGAATTTGGGAAAGGAAAAAACTCTCCGCTAACACTTGAATTTGCCAAAAAAAAATAACTGCTATCGAACAAATGAAATAGTGAAATCGACAATGTCGAAGTACCCTTCTCTCCAAATATTTCCACCATATGAGGAAAACATCTGACAGAAAACAACTACTTTCCTGGCTAATACCACGACGGACATTGAATTACTTCTGACAGATATTTGTGCAACATTCTTCTAAGAAGGCCCAATTGCAATTGCTTATTGTTATTATACAGCAATCCTTCACTGTATAATTACAATAAGCAATTGTAATAATAATAATAACTTAAATACTGGGTAGGTATATAACTGAAACCTTTGTCAGGAATTTTTATTTTGTATTCAGTAACAGTCCATACGATTGATATCTTCTACATCATACTCTTTCAAAATGTCGTCCAACAGTGAATTGAAATCGTCCATTCTTCTAATTCTCTTCTCTTTCTCATTTGCGCAATATTGAAAGTTTGAATACAAAAAATTCACAAACTCCGTAGGTGGCAAAATCATACGACCTTTCATTTGAATATAGTCAAGGATTGGACTATTGACAGATTTGAAATCTGCGTTGATGGATATTTCGCTTGGAAACATATTCTCCGTGAAATGATTACTCATTCCTGATGATGAACAAAAATAAGGCGGTGTTCTTAAAAAATCTGTTTGTTGTGAATTATCCAACGTACCTGAGGCCACCTCGTGCCACGTAATTTTATATTTTTTGAGTAGAACAACAAAATCGTTGATGGTATTCTTTGCACATTTACTAACTTCTATGTCGCACTGATCTATCAAAGCAGCATGGAACACTGCCAGACAACCATTCAGTGAAAGTTGATGCAAAATTTTAACCAATTTTCTTTGTATCTGTTCTTCGTTCAACTTTTGAATTTTTCTATGTTCTCTGGAAAATGTGAAGGAAGGAAATATTCCATCTATCATGCCCTGTTGGGTCAAGTGATGTTCTATAATCGTTTTCCAGAAATGTAATGCTTTTACTCGTACTTCGCAATGTAAATCCGCAACAACAGCATGAGTCATCACATCGTAAAATTTCTCCAAGATATTTTCGGGGATATCTTGATAACGGAACATATAGTGAATGAGAATGGCAACCTCAGTCCTAACGATCCCTTCTGGTTCAATATGCCAAACTTTTAAAGACTTCTCCTGAAACAAATCAAATCGTCAAAAATAAAATATTTGTCCGAGAAATTAGAAAAAAATCACTTTCATAACGATTTGTTCAAATAAACAATATGTGCGTTGATCTGTTGGGTAAGTGGGTACTGAGAAATAATACTGATTTGTCTAAAAAGTGTGTTTGTAGATCCGCTAAAAGTATTTGTCTTCTTCCTAACTTTCGCGCCACTGGATTAATATCGATTTCGTCTTCTTTTTCTTAATCCCAATATTTCCTATACAAACAAGGGAAAATAATAATATAATAATAATATATATGTTTATTCAATAAAAATTGGTAAACAAAGATAGTAAACAAATTTACAATAAACATGTGTTCACTCCGAAAGTCGAAACTTGTATGGAGCGTGCAAATACAAATAATGTATATAAATAATAAATATAGCTATAAAATTAACAGTACAACAGGCATATAATATAAAATTTTAGTGTAAGTATAAAATAATTTTAATAGAAGTTCCTATGGGGTACTTACCTACTTGTTTATTCTGAAAATACTTACATAAATATATATCATAAAAATAAATTGACAGGATATACAGATGAATACATGTATACTTACACATACATACATGCATACACATATCCAAACATGTATACACATATATACATATACATATATATATATACATATACATATATATATATATATACATATACATATATATATATACATATACATATATATACATATACATATACATATACATAATACATGCATGAGTGGCAATGGAATAAATTGGATATACAAGAAATTTGATTTTCATCTCAGTTTCACCGTAGTGTGTAAAATTTCTCGTGCTTGTGACTTTATGAACTTCCTTAGTTCTCTTTTGAAAATAGATGAGGACATAGTACTTTTTATCATTTCTGGTAAGACGTTGTAAAGCTTTGGGCCGGTCGGTGTCTCGTATTATAGTTATATGTTCAGTTTTTTTGAGATTTGATTTAGATTTATGTTGTTTAATATTACAGTTTAAGAAGAACATATGTCTTGGATCCATCATTCCTGTTTTAAAGATTTCTAAAGATTATTTTTAAAATTTTCTTTTGGGTTATCACTAATTTGTTGAGTATGGTTTTTCCAACTCCACCCCAGGATAATATTCCATAGGTAATGGTAATATCAAAAATATCAACGTTTTTCGAAGTATTTGAAGTTTAGTAAGTGTGCGTATGTGAAATGGATACTCATTCTTATTTTGTTAGTTGCTATTTAAGTTTGAAACATCGGGAAATTTTTGTAAACAAAATCGCTCGAAAATGCCAACAATTTTCGAAATATTTGAATTTATACTCATTGCGAGGTATGAAATCTGTTGGTTAATGTTACCTACACATTAATCTCAAAAATCAGGAGATTTTGATTCGCACGCACTTATTCAACTTCAAATATCTTCAAAACCGTTGATATTTGTGAAACGAAACATATCATTTTTTTGTAAAGCAAATATTGGAGATTAAAGAAAAGAAAACAAAATCGATATTAATCCAGTGGCGTGAAAGTTGGGGAGGGGCCGATTAGGGGAACCCACCTGCCGTACGCCTCTGTTTGAATTTACATTGAAATTGGGAACTGAATGCTGTCATGTGACAAACCAAATTTCATAAAGAAAAGTTGAGCCCTTATGCAGTTATTCTGGAAAACATATTTTTTGTCACTTTCAACACCCTGTAACTCGGTTATTATTCACCTTAGGGTATATGTTCATTGGAACTTATAGGCCTAAAATGAAGTGATGATTCTACGATCGGAGTTTGTTTCCTTTATTCTGGGACACCCTGTATGTACAGGGTGACCCAAGGTTAAATCGCCAAACGATAAGTATCGGTTTTTTAGGTGAAAATAAGATGTTTTCTTAATATGAGCATGTGTCCCAACTTGCTTCGTTTTCGAGATACAGGGTGTCAAAGTTTTTAGAAAAAATAAGTTTTTTATTCATTATTCAAAAACTTTTTGGCTGATTTTGATAAAACTTGGCACGCTTATTTGCGGTAATAAAAGGCTTGTCTGAATGTACTCAGGAAAAAAAATATAATTTTTGTGAAAACTTTGACACCCTGTATCTTGAAAACGATGCAAGTTGGGACACATGCTTATATGAAGAAAAACTCTTATTTTCACCTAAAAAACTGATACTGACCGTTTGGCGGTTTAACCCTGGGTCACCCTGTATACAGTGAGGACAAAAAATCCGTCGCCCCCCATAACTTCTTTATTTTACATATTACAAAAAAATTACATAAGTTGTAGGGTTTCATTCGAGCTCTTTGATGGTTTAACTTCATTCATACAGAGTGTCTCAAAAAACGCAGCGACTTAAAAGTTTGTTTTTTAAATAGGACACCCTGTATAGCATTACATCATCGGTTATAGATGATTATAAGTAATCCAACAATACCAAGTTTGATGCAATCATCTCCATAAACTACGGAGATATCGCCTATTATTTCATCCATAATCCCAGTGAGTGGGAGAGAGAAACTTTTCCTGACTGTTCAATAAATTCTCTCTCACACTCATTGAGCTTATGGATGGAATAAATGGCTATATTTCCGTAGTCTTTGGAGATAACAGCATCAAACTTGATATTGTTGGATATCTTATGATCATCCCTAACCGGCGATCATTCAATGACATACAGGGTGTTCCATTTAAAAAAATAAACTTCTAAACTTCATATTTTTACAGTTAACGTCGATTCATAAAACTGACTTTCAAGATAAACTATTTTTTTTTACCGTCAACCATTTATAGCCGGAGACCTCGAACGGCGCACCGATTAACTAATTTTGATAATTTGGTACTTACTCGAATTCTGGACCAAACCAAGAAGACCACTCCCTCAAAACAAATGATTGTGCACTAACATCATAATCATTCAACGATAATATTAATAAATTATGGCGTCCAATCATTTGGCTTTCTCACTTTTGTCGCGTCTAAGTGACTAGGTAAGGTTAGTTCGTTCTGTTTGGAACAGACAAAAAAATTGGTAATGAAGTAGTTTACATCTACAGTTGAATCAAAATCGAAAATGGGTTTATGGCATAGCAGACGAGAAGATCAAAATAAGAAAATAAGAAAAAAATGTGGATCAACCGGAATTCGGACCCAGGATCACTTGGTTTCCGGTCAAGTGCATCTGACTGCTATGCTCTTGATCCTATTCCAAAACCCGACGTTGAATGAATATATGGAAACATCACGGAGCTAAAGTGGTTCGGAATCCACTTTTTAAGCTGTAGGTCCCAGGTCTTCCTTGCTCGGACAAACTCTTTAATAACAAATTTTAAATTTTTTTAAATTAAATTCTAGTATTCGATTTCCACGAATTTTATTTCAAATATCACATGATTTGCTAAAACAGTAGATTTTTCAAATGAATGCTTGAAAAAGCTATATATTTCGCTACTGTGTTAGCAAAACATGTCGTGATACGTATAATGGAGTTTGAGAAGATCCAATGGTTTTCAGTTTGTACAATTTAACAATACCGTCTCAATTCCTATTCTGCCTATTAACAAACGTTGATACTGAAATAATCGAGATATAATGAATGATTTTACTTCATAAAAAAAGCTTGAAGTCACCCTGTTCTCAAACTGATTTTAAAAAAAAGAGTTGGGTACTTACCATTATATTCCCTTTGGTCGATAAAATATGCCAAAATTCACCAACTTGGATCATTTCCTGTAAACACTTGAAGGCTGTGGCTCTAACAAAAGAATTTCCATCTACGAAGGCCATATTCAGAATCATACATGGAAAATCGTATTCTGATAATGAATTCGTCAATGAAGGGAAATCTAAAAATATATTAATAATAATAATAATAATAATAGACCTTGGCTCATCCAAAAATCTGACCTTCGCTTTCCTCAGGTCAAGTGAGCTGAAGTCGGAGACCGAGGGATTCATAATGGCTTGCCAGGATGGTGTCTTCAACACCCTGGTCTACCGTAGCCGCGTGATGGGTTAGGTTAGGTTAGGTTTAAATGTGAGTGAGCCCATATCAGGCTCTCCACTGCGGCCAATGGCCTATTGTGGCTCACCCTATGGTTATATTTCTCCCAGTATATCCAATCTCTTAACGAAATTGGGTAACATATTGGGAGAACAGTTTACCAGATCTTCTGGCCTTACTTTTGTATTGCCAAATATTGAAAATCTGGTTCTGGCCGCTGCAGGGCATGTACACAGGATGTGTTTAGCCGTTTCATCATCCTCCACGCATAGACGGCACTCTGCATCCTGTGCAAGTCCGATTTTATGCATGTGGTGTTTGAATTTGCAGTGGCCAGTGAGCAAACCTACTATCAGTCTGAGATGTGCTCTACTGAGTTCTAGAAGTTTGTCAGAGTCCTGTTTTTTCCTTGTACAAGCAATAAATGCTTTGGAATGGGCTAGTCCTGGTAGACTGAGCCAATACTCAAGTCTTTTATTGTCTGCCCAGGCGGTTGTAGCATTATTGGCAATGGCTATATGCTAAACCGATTACCGGTTCTGGCCCAGTGAACGTTGTTTCGGCCCCCCCTTTTGCTAGGGCGTCCGCTATTTCGTTTCCTTCTAGGCCCGTGTGACCTGGTATCCAAACTAGGGTAACGTTGTTGCCTTGTGCTAGTCGGTTCAAGGTGTCTCTGCAGTTCCATACTGCTCTGGATTTAAAGCAGTTGGATTCAAGCGCTTCCAATGCTGCTTGACTATCTGAAAATATTTTTATTGTTTTTCGTGTGAGGTGTCGGTTTTCCAGCTCCCTTGCACACATTTCAATGGCATATACCTCTGCCTGGAATATCGTAGCTAATTTACCCAAACTGAATGAGCGTTTCACTACCGCGTTTATACCATATATTCCGGCTCCGACACCTTCCAAAGTTTTGGAACCATCGGTGAACCACCTTTCATTTGCCCTACATAGGTCAGTTTCATTCCGAACCCAGTCTTCTCTTTCAGGGAAGACCACGGTGTAGGACATGTTGAGGTTAGTGGTTTTAGGCATGATGTCTGAGGGCATTCCTAGACTGTTGTGAGCTATTATGCCTTCCAGCATGCTGCTGCCTCTCATGACACATGCCTGCGGTAGACTAATGGCCGCTTGGTATGTTGCTTGTATGTTGCCCATCTTGCCTCTCTCTCCAGAACTATGTGGAGAGGAAGTAGTCCAAGAAGAGCTTCCATTGCTGCCGTTGGCGTGGAGCGAATGGCCCCAGTAATCGCCAGGCACGCTTGTCTCTGTAGTCCGTTAAGTTTAACCTGGGCCATTTTTTGTTGGCCTTTGTTCCACCAGACTACAGAGCCATACGTGATCATTGGTCGTATGACGGTCACGTACAGCCAATAAACTTGTTTTGGTGACATGCCCCATGTTTTGCCACATATTCTGCGGCATGTCCATAATGATAGGCTAGCCGTTCGGATAGTCTTTTCCAAATGCGAGTTCCAGTTCAGCTTTTTATCTAGGATTATTCCCAGAAATTTTGCCTCACTCGCAAATGAAATTGTTACACCATTGATGGAAGGAGGTATTAAATGTTCCAGCTTTCTTTTCCTGGTGAACGGTACTATGACCATTTTGTGGGGGTTAATGGACATTTCCTCCCTCTCACACCATTTATATATGGTATCCAGTATATCCTGAAGGACGTAGGAGATCGTCTTTTCGGATTTATCTTTTATTACTAGGACCAGATCGTCAGCATATGCTTGCAGATCGACCTCCCAGAGTGAGAGAATGGCCAGCAGATCATCCACCAGCAGTGACCCCCCTCCCTGGGGACAGCCCCTGGCTGGCTTGAAGCTGACACTTTCCCCCTGTAGAGAGGTCGTTATTGTTCTGTTATGAAGGATAGTTCTTATCCAGTCACATAGTAGCGGTTCAATTCCTCTAGAGACAGTGGCCTCATAGAGGGAGTGAGGTAGTGCATTATTGAATGCTTCTTCTATGTCCAGGAATGCAGCGACTGCTACCTCCTGGTGTTCCAGGGCGACGCTTATTCCTAAGACAAGGTTATTGAGGGCAAGTTCTGTCGATTTTCCAGCCTGGTAGGCATACTGGTGAACATTGAGGGGGTGCTTTATTAGTGCACCACACCTTATGTGCCCATCCAGTATTTTCTCCATGCTCCGGGTTCAGTACGATGCTCCCGAGGTGTGTTTCCCGTATTGCTGCCACTGCCGGGCATTGCGTGAGGATGTGGGTGGCTGACTCCTCATCCTCCAAGCACCACCAGCATTCGGTATCATCCGTGAAACCTAAAATGTTGAGGTGCCTGTTGAGATGGCAGTGTCCCGTCAGGAGCCCTGTCACTAATCTGATTTCCTTTCTGCTCAGTGTGAGCAGTCTTGGTCCTCCTAGTAGAAGGGCCTCCGATGTGAAGTTTCGATTGCCTCATGCCCGGTGCATCTTTCCATGTGTCGTGGAATCTTATTTCCAGAATTTCCTTCATGGTTGAGACGCACCATAATCTAGAAACTCCTAGGATAGGTTCTGGTCCAAACGTTGGGCTTTTCGCACCTTGTCTGGCCAAATAATCAGCCCGTTCATTTCCAGGTACTCCAGTATGACCAGGGACCCAAAGTAGCTTTACTTTATTGGCCTTTGCAGATCATCGATGCATTCAGACACCAGCAGCGAGGTGACTCTATATGATGTGAGAGCCTTGATCGCCGCTTGGCTGTCAGTGCATATCGTGATTTGCTGGCCGCGGTAGCCTCTGTTGAGATTTTCTCTTACACAGGCGAGTATGGCAAACATTTCTGCCTGAAATACAGTGGCAAAAGTTCCTAGAGCGTAACAGAGTTCCGCTTTCGGAGACTGCCCGTATACCCCGACGCCGGCTGACTTATCCATCCTGGAGTCATCTGTGTACCAGATGATCCCCTTGGTGGGAAGCAGGCGGTGCCCGATCCGCTCCCAGTCCTCCCTTTTGGGAATGACTATCTGCGGCTTTCCATAATCGAGAATGACCATACATTCTTCCGCTCCGCCATTGGTAGTGCTCTATTTGACTCATATAAGACAGTAGTGTTGCAAAATGTGCGTGTTTCTTGCACCAGAAGTGGTAATGAAACACGAGCGTAACAAATGGTCCAAATTATCGTGTACAAAAAACTCGCCATTTTGCAATGTGTCAAGTCTTTTTGTAATTTTGTAGGTATCAAACTGAAAGATTACTACACTATGGTGAACGTTTTGTAGTGTACCGACAGTTTTCATTTGTGGTGCAAACTGACAGACAAATCTATACCGGTCAAATCTGGCATGTGCCTACCCACGAGCAGATTAATACGTAGGTTCCATCCGTGCTGTTCCAAACCGGCAGATCAATATCTGTTTTGGTGTGTGTGTGGGTGGATGTGTTTGTGTGTGTGAGTCAAAGTCCTCCTTTGGTGACGTTTTGTACCAGATCAATTTCTGATTTATCAACAAAACATTTCCAAAGGGGTTAGACTTCTTTTTTGAAAAGACCTTAAAATGCAATTCCTCAGTTTCCAAATTTGTTCTGGTGGATTCTGAAGTCATTTACTATTGCGGAATACACCAGTGAGAAACGTTTTGATATTATAGTTAATCTGAGAAAGATTTTGTTAACTCACACTGAAGAAAAGCCTTCGTTCACTCAAACTGAAGAAAAGTTCTCACTCCCGCTGAAGAGAAATTGTTTACTCCCTATGAAGAAAAGCCTCTGGTTACTCCCTTTGAAGAAAAGCCTCTGGTTACTCCCGCTAAAGAAAAGCCTCTGGTTAATCAGACTGAAGAAAATCCTCTGGATATTTCCGCTGAAGAAAAGCCTCTGGTTAATCGTGCTAAAGAAAAGTCTCTGGTTACTTGTGCTGAAGAAAAGCCCATGCTCACTAACGCTGAAGAAAAGCATTCGCTCAACCTACATGGAAGAAACGCTTTTTGAAAGTTAATGATGAGTAAAAATTCGGTTGAACATTTTGCGTGAGCAGCAAACTTTTGGTCATGTTCGGTAGAATATTTCTAATTTTAATTTTTCAAAAGACATTAAAAGCTCAAAAAGGGTTAAACTTCTTTCCTAAATAGAGCTTAAAATGCAATTCTTTCTACAGTTACCAAATTTGTCTGGAAGATTCTGAAGTCATTCACTACTGCAGAATACACCAGTGAAACACGTTTTGATGATAAAGGTTATTTCAAGAAGCTTTCATTCACTCACACTGAAGAAAAGCCTTTGTTTACTTGTGCTGTAGAAAAATTGTTGTTTACTCGCGCTGTGTGTGGGTGTGTTTTGTGTGTATTTTGGGTGTGTGTGTGACCACCTATTGGGAGGCGTACCTCACCTCGTGGTAACCCGACGAACCCTCACTTACTTATGGCTAATAACAAAATAAAATTGAAAACTCACCTGTGTTTGCAGTCCTAGCCACGGTACAAATTAGTTCAATTGCACTGTCTCGAACTTCCCACTCTCAATCATGTAATTTCAGACGGAGCATTTTACCAAAAGATTTACATAAAGATCTATCAACATTATCGATTAGTAAAGTCATACTGGGAGTCATATACCTGGACACAGCCACACCGGCAAGTTTCAAACCTTTTACTACTACCTGAAAAATATTATTTCTGTTAGAATTGTCTCTCAAGGAAATTTATCATATTTTGCGTGAGCAATGTTGCTCTTAAAGATAAATTGCCACCAATGCATAACTTTACCAAGCTTCATAAATTTTCAGTATTTTGCGAAAACTTTCCAAAATGTTCAAAACTTTGCTGTTGCCCATATAGAGAGTGCACCTAATAAGTCAAGCAAACACCATTGGCGCAGCCTCAAAGCCACCCCCCCAAGCCACCGAATGACTATTGAAATGATGGCTAGAATACGGGAAAAATATTGAAAAAATTCTAGATCTTCCGGACCTATTTTTTTTGGCGGTTTTATGTGCTAGGATAGGATCCTAGCGCACCTTTTACATTAATTGCATTTTGCGACCATAACGAGACACATTTGTTGAATACATATGTACATAAAAAGAGAGCTAAGAAAATTTCCTACAAGAAGATTTTATTGTTTGCTGGCCAACAGTTCGCTTGTAGGTGTTATAGGTGGTTTTCTGTGCTAGGATTTGTGCGATACAATTTTTGTTGAACATTTATCTTTGTTTTATGGTACACCGTGTATCCGAACATATTCAAATCATACATTTTCGGAATCAGCATGAAATTTTGGGTATATCGGTGGTAATTTCGAGTGAATCTGATGCCTTTGGATTTTTGGCCATTTTTAAGGTATAACCCTTTGATGTTTTTTCGGCTGAAAATACATTTTGTGCCGATCGACTCGAAAATCACAGCATATACCAATTTTGGCATGCTGAATCGATTGGCGTTCGCAGAATTGCTCTGTCTCGAGTCGGTCGTCGGATGAAAATGTTATCTAGAGGTTGCAGGTTCCATTTTTCCGCCAAAAATTTTTCTAATTTTTTTTCTATATTATATTCGTTAAATTCAATGTTTTTTCTATATGCTGACCAAATTTGAAATCGATTGCTCGTCAAACATAAGTAGGAGATTTGAGCCGGTTCTGGGCCTCCCCCCACCACTATGACGTCATCAGTGACCTTGACCTATGACCTATGACCTCGACCTATGACCTTGACCCATGACCTTGACCTATGACCTTGACCTATGACCTCGACCTATGACCTCGACCTAGGACTTGACCTAGGACTTGGGCTTGCCCTTAGCCTTGACCATGATGTATATTGTTGGGAGGTGTTCAGGGTTTGTGTTTGACATTGAGATTATAATGACTTGGATTTTTTTTTCATACACGGACAAGTACTTTTTCCAAGTACTTAATTTATTTTTCTTACCTCAATGTCTTCCATGTCCTTCATGTATACTTACTCTGCCATTGTGTATGACCCTTATGTGTGGAGTACACATACAAATCTATACCGAAGTATAGAGAGGGTACAACACGTCTGCACACCACGGAGATCCAGTTAGATATGTGAACTCTGATTACTCTCCAGTGATGTATACCTTGCGATGGTGGTGGGAGGAGGGGTCGCGTGACGCATCCACCCTCGCTCTCGATAGGGTGGGTTGGATCCGCGCTGACGTCACACACCCATACGCTGCGGTGACTCATCGACTACTATTTACTCTCCGCCCTCTATCGATGCGATGCAAACTCGCGCATGGTGGGGGCTTTGTATCATACATGTTTCATAAGTCTGTGGTGGGGGGTGGTTCACTATCTATTATAAAAGAAGTTGGTATGGTGATATGAAATCAGAAGTTGTATACCTAGCAGTCGAGCAGTCAGCAAGAGTAGTGAAGTTATTCAGTGCCTACACAGTGAGAGAGATCAGTGAGTGTGTTTTTCTATTGAAAATTATTTATATTTTCCATATATATTATCATCATGTCAGTTCCAAAAGTAGATTTACAAAAAATCAATTCTATAATTAAACAAGAGATGGAAGTGTTAGAGCAAAAAGTAATATCATCTTTGCCACTGAATGAAGCTTACCCAATTAAGACGATGTCAGTTTGTTCTACCCGGTTTGGTAAATCCATTTTATTGATACTACTTGATGTAAGCAATGATACATTATTCAAAACATGGCTGCCAAAACGCGTTTCAGAACAATTTACCGATGATGATGTAGCATGCATCAATTCATCAGGTGGTAAATATACAGTAGCATATTTGGGTCAGAGTCCACAAAGCTTTGCCGGCATGAAAACGAGATCGTTGGTCAAATTTGATCTCACTGAATAATTGTAATATATAATTTCCACTTGTCATATCTTCTAATTCTGATTCTTTTATATTATAGGTGATAATTGTAAGGAAAATATAAAAACTTTTCATACATTGTTAAACACACTCTTCGGTGGAGACATCATCAAAAGTCTAATGTGAGTAGTACTGATTATTTTTGTAGCATTCTTATTTCAATAATTTCTCTTTGATCATAGCTTCATTTTTGAAAAATGTGGATGATGTATGCAAGTCAACACTGGACCGAAGCCATAGACATCTCTTCCGCCGTTGAAAGGTTAACTTCTGAGTTGCGTGCTTTGAGCGAGGATGCTCACCACGCCACCATTTATGACCTGAGCGTATGCTATGATGAAGAAAGGATCCAACACTGTATGCGTGATTACGAGAACTACAAAAAGGGTGTGGATCTCTGCGAGAAATATACAGATGGTTCTTTCGATCTACATCACCTCTGCGACGCAATGATTGAATGTGAGCTGAAAAGATTTCTCCACCGCCTCCTACCATACCTACCTGAAGACATCATCAAAAAGTACCAACTGGATGATGATGATAGTGAAATCGAAGAAGGAGAAAATTATGATGAAGATGAAG